>JAQQWK010000006.1:1371611-2743222 GCA_038363885.1 Apiospora rasikravindrae
ACGTCAACCGGAGCCTCGACGAGCATTATAATCAGCGGTGGGGGTTCACCGTGTACAGAGAGCTGTCTTGACGAGAGAAAGTGGCCGCCGGAGCTGTATGGACATACACGGCCAGCCACTCAGCCGGACAGACGGGCCATGAATGGATCACCTATGCCATGCTGCGAGATATGAGACAGAGCAACAACAACAACAGAAGGAGACATGGACCAGATCATGCAAGCGATTCGTTCTTTTTTTTTGGTTGCTTTTTAGATTGTTTTCCCCCTGAGGGAGCAAGAGCGATGTCTATGGATAGATGTATACCCGGATTTGCATTTCACATACCCCAAAGACCAATTTGTAATGGCAGAGAGCGGGCGCAAGAGTTTCATTGCATGCGAGGCACTTGTCGGACTTATAGACACAGCGATGATTGTTCTTGCTTTCCCCAGAGAATGCATATAATTTTGTGGTTTTTGCCAAAGGGGGTTATATTTTACTGTATCATAGGCCATTCATTATAAATGAGATGCAACTTAGTCAAATTCCCAGATCATTCCTGCTCCTACATACATTTTGTGAGTCAACCTTGACAACTGTAACGCGGCGGCCTTGATGGTCATAGCTCTCCACCACATGCCCGGTCCCGAGCCGAGGAGGTGCCGGCCTGCCGCGAGTTGAGACAGTCTGTAAGCATGTCTAATAAGCAGAGCAACTATATTTGCCGTTGTGTCATCGGTGATATACCGATATCAGTGGCGCATACAGGCTAACCGTTCACGACTGGGTTGGGAATAGGCTGGATTCATGAGGACATTTGTAGGACAAGAAATAGTTCATACCGGCAGGCTTGGGATCGCCCTGTCCATCCATATTTCACGTAATTTTCTATCAATATGACCAACACAATCCAGCGGTCTGACGCAGCATGACCGACGCTGGGACAGACCAGCCCAAGCCGTGGGCAAATGCAGTGGTCACATAATGAGCAATGAGCGGAGAGGTTGAATCAACCACAGGGCGATCCGTTGGTTATCTGGTCTCAGAAACAACCTACCCATACTGCCGGATCTACGGCGCCGAATCGAGCACGTTGCCAATTGATTGGCCACGAGGACATCTCAAGTCCTGCAACAGAGATGCATAGTGTCGGCCACCTAGTCAAGCCCCTGACCGCAATCGACATGGCGGACTTGGCTAAGGCATCTGTCTAATTTGATCATATCAACATGCTTCCGGGAGCTATTCCCAGACAATAGTCATATAATGTTGCTGTATAGGGCAACGTGTTGCCAATCCGACAATGCTTGACCCTACGGCAAAAGCGGGCTGCTGGCACGCACTTCTCGGAAACACGTCCCGCGTGGGGCCATTGAAGGGAAACCCCTAGGCCAAAGAACATTTCTAGTGTTCGCGATCGCCAGCTACTGTAGATCGTCAGCCAGACCAGACCACTCAGAAGGCTGTACGCTTGCACGCCTCACACCTGCCAATGCCGCCGGCCCAAGTCCCTAGATGACAGGACGGCACAGGGGCAGGAACCAGGGCAGCTGGTTCATTCATGAGAATCACGCCTGGGGTGGCCTGGGACGACATTGGCATAAGCTGTGGTGGAACTGGCGTGGACGTCAAACGTTGTTGGTAATACGTACTCGGAAGTATACTTACATCCATCAAACCAAGGAGGAGCTGGCTGGTCCGCTTTAGCCTGTAAGATCCGGGGAAGACGCAACGTGCCGGACGTGGCCAAGGCAATTCGGACATGGCGACCCTGGGCCTCAAAACCCGAAAGAGCCAATGCGGATGTTGCGGTCAAAGGGAGAGACAATCTGGACTGAAAATTGCATCATCAGCCATGTTTTTTCCTGAGTGAACAGATATTCAAGCGAGTAAGATGGAGGGGCTGCGGTTGCGACAAGCATATGAATGGGGGGTGGCATGGTGGTGTGTAGGTGGGTTCCTATCGTTGACTTACATGTCAGTCAGTAACCTAGTTCTTCCGTCCTTCTGGAAACGCCGTTGCGAGCCGATGGTTGGGCTGAAATGGGAGTGGGTGTGTGTTAGTGGGCGAGAGAGGATCGTTGGGACGTTCCTGGCGCTACTACATGATATCCAGCCTATGAGGGCTTGGAAGCCTCCCTCATGGAGAACGAGGACAGCGAGGAAGTGACCTGAAAGAGTTTGGTAGGATCTCGATCAACGAGACCCGGTTAGCGACTATCGGGGCTCGGTTGCTCCATTGCACGGCACCTCGAGTTCGAATTAACTTTCCACATGCTCAAGTCCAGCGCAGAACAAATCACACTCATACCCGGCTTGTTGACGCACGTGGCCGGGGAACAGGCAACTTGCAAGCTTGATGCGACTTGACCCGCCATGTTAGCATCATCAGCCTGCGATATGGCGTGTATCAATATTCCACCTCTCTGGCCTCACCTTCAATCGTTTCCTGTACCTGTGCTGTGCAGAGAGCCACAGCCATTGATGATCGGCTATGATTAGCTCACAGCGTGACGATGATATGAAAAGATGCAGATACTCAAATGTTGTGTGTGTGCGTACTTGACACAGGAGTATTACGTAGTCGAAAAGCATGTTCATCCGTCCATTTTCTGCATTCTGGACATGTACGCACACATACTGATGGATTGATGCATTTTGAAATGGGCTGTAAGATGTAGGTACTTCTTCTGGTCCGGCGGGGACCGTTTTTGTTTGACAGGTACCACCTACCTGAGGAGGGGGGCACGGAGCTCCGGCTTCGCTCCACCGCCTAAGGATCCCCTAATATTAGTTGCTAATCTCAGGGTAATGGCCACCTAAAAAGCCAATCCGAGCCCAACGCTACCTGCCCGCCACCTGGAGGTACTGCACTATCGGGCACTCGCTGTTTTTTTTCTCTCGCTTTCCCATTTTCTGACTTCTCACATTTTCCCACCCCCCATGAAATCCGCCCCCAAAACCGCTGATATCATTCCTTTCCCACTCATTATTTTGTGTGCGGCTTCACCCGTCCATCATTCGGATTCCACACCCCTCCTGCCCCTACCACTCGAGTCGACAGAGAGAGATAGCATAGCGCCCGGGGTCATCCCACACACATTTCACCAGGCCGCTGCGAACCATCCCTCTCTCTCCCACTTCTCCTAGCATTCGCCAGATGTTTACCTCATGTCTAGCCCGCCTTTTCACCCCGAAAATGCCGCATGCGCTGCACCGATGAGCCAATCTTGTTCTGATCTGCATCCAGCACAGCTGGAGCAGCACCAGCACCAGCAGGTGCTTATCGCGCCCGGCCCAGCACCACCACCACCACCACCACCACCCTCCTCAAAACCATCACCACCATCACCTCACCCTCATCCTATCACTTCTTCTACCACTACCAGCGCTAGCACCCCGGGCGTGGGTTTAATTACAGCAACGGGCATAAGCAATGTGGTGGCAGACGTGGATAGCGCGAGTCCCAATCTTGAACCTGAATCTGTAGCTGTAACCGCTATCATTGGGACCACGAATGACACCCATACTACTTCTACCTCCCCGGTTCCTGTATCTCATTCCCATGTACCTCTCCCTGCCCATCCTGCCGGCAATGTCTCGCCTGCGGGGCCAGGTACAAGTACTTCTTTGCCTAATAGTACATCTTCCATATCGACCCTTTCTTCTTCCTCTGAGTCTTCCACCCCAGTCGCAGATCCAAGTAATAATAAAAAGTCGAGACCTCCCACTGTCTCCATCAGATCCAATGGGCCTTCGTTACTGACCCAGGCGCTCGCTTCTGCTCGAGGCATTCCTCCTAACCTATCTTCCTTGCCGTCTCATACTCAACAGCAAGATACGCGACGTCCTGAGCAAAGTCCTACTCGTACTAACGACATCGCCAACAACAGCCAGCCCAGGAACACTCCGGATGCGCCGACACCTCGGCCCACAAACGATTCTCGCGATGTCTTGCCCAATCAGAGCCGCGGCGCATCCCTAACGCCGCCAATCAACTCGGTTCACGCCTCTCCAAGCCCCGAGTCGTCCGGTGCGGAAACAACGTCACCAGAAAGCAATAACGCATCTGCAGTACCCTTACGCACGCCTGCCATGCCGGCCTTGGCGGACACGCGTTTCGATGCGGCCCATGAGTCTATATCGGACCCCAAGGGAAGGCCCAGATCTCTGGAACGAACATACAAGGAAATCAGGACCTACCCCTCTGGCGTCAATGGGACCACCAACGGAGAGGATGCATCCTTCTCCCGCCTTTTCGGCGACGAGAACTCGACAATCGTCACGTCCAATGGCCACACCGCTTCTGAAGATACTCGCGCTCAGTATAGGACATGGAGGGCAGAGCGTACGCTCTCCATGGGACCCGAGAAAGCTTGGTCAATTGGCAATGGTGACCTGGTCGATACCGAAGCCGGCCAGGTAGAAAAGTCCATCGCCGAAGCCTTGGCTGGGGTGGAACCCACGCGCAGTCGCAAAGCTAGCCACAGTCTTCGCTTCTTCAAAGAAGGCCTGCCTGATGGCCAGGCTAAGCGCAAAGATAACAGGAACACGCCATATCACCATGAGGCCAATTCTTCCCTGTCATCTGCCCACGATGTCGCAAACCTGATGGATCAGGAACTCCGGAGCCCCCGCTTTCCGGTCAGGACAAATTCCTTCCCCTCTGCCAGCTCCGTTGTTGAATCGCCGTCTGAGGCAGGGGAGTCTGATTATTTCAGTATCAAACGATCTTCGGATGTCTTTGACGAGGAGGAACAAAACTATGCCCCAGCAGAGCACCAGGAGTTACCCGACGCTGGACACGACACACCCGATACAGACGCTACGTTAAAAGACTCTAAAACACAGCAATGGAGGGGCTTGCCTTCTGCGGCTGAGAACGATGAGACTCCCGAGGAAGGGGAGTTCTCCGGCGAAGAGAAGATCTCTTCAGCTGTCTTCGTGCCGCATCAAGGCTTGGAGGGAATGAACAAGGCTCAGCCGCGGAGGGAAACAGCAGGGAGGCCCGCACCAGTCCATCGAGGCTCCAATCCAGAGGGCCCTGGTCCTTGGCTTGTTAAAGCCAATGAGCCTGAAGAAGACGGTCGACCAGATCACCATGAGCCTGGGCAAACCCCTTGTGAGAATGGTGACAGCGGGTTTGCCAAATGCGCCGATGGCCCAGCGGACCACGAAAATGCGATCGAAGACGACCATGAAGACGGTGAGAGGGCCTACGCCCCCAGTAGAACATCTCGTGCTATCCATGAAGACCAAGTTCACGTGCATGACCACCAAATCGAGCCTGCTGCACCTCTGGAGGCGATTGAACTCATCCCTTACAAACACCAGGTTGGTGGGCATACGACATTGTGGAGATTCTCCAAGCGCGCTGTGTGTAAGCAATTGAACAATAGCGAGAATAAGTTCTATGAGAACATTGAGCGGTTTCACCGCGATCTTTTGCCATTTCTGCCAAGGTTAGACCACTTCCTATTGAGAGCTTTCCCCGTGATGCGGTGTTGCAGTTTCTGCATCTACTGGTGTTGTTGAATGAGATGACTGATGGGTTTTGCAGATATATTGGTGTTCTCAATGTCACCTTCCAGAAACAGCCGCGACGCAAATCAATCGTTAAGAGGGATGAGAACCTGGCTACTGATGAGAAGGATATCGATCACGCTGTTCAGTCAATTGATGATCGGCTGTACCCTGAGTTGCTTAAGAGCTCACTCGCCGGGACAGCGGCCGCAAAAGAGCATCGCAGAGTCATCAGCCAATCAATGCAGTCTGGGCCGACACCAATTCCGACTGTAACATTTGTGGATAACCAGCATATCCTTCCTAGGAGCTTTCTGCAGCCTTCAGGAACAAGCCCACCACAACGGGCAAGGAGTCAATCCGATGCTGCTGCGTGCTTCGACTCTATTGAGAAGTCCGAAAAACCCCGGGGAGTAAACGGTGAACTAGTACGGCGGCCCACACTTGAGGACCGACATGCTAAAAGCTGGGGGCCACAACTGTGAACAAGCGGCTGCGAAACGAAGTGTTCAATGATGCGTTCCTGAAACAACCCATTGCAGTTCAAAAACACCAAAGGCCAGCCTCACACCAGCGCTCCATTCCGCGCAGACATGCGCATCCCGGCTCTATACGATCCAGCGCCTCTGATCCTGCATTGGAGCGATGCCGAACTGAGCCAAACAATTCTGCCGAACTAGTACATGGTCACAGTCCTTTGCGCCCCATGCCCCAGCTGTCTCAAACCCAAAGCGATCTTGGGCTGGAGGGCGGCCATCCGGAGGCTGACCCCACGGAACAGGTCAAGGATGTCACAGGAACTAGTGCACCCGAGGCTGACACAATGACCGATCAGTTCCCGCACCAGCGGCGCAAACGACGCTACTCTGGAACTGGCCTAAGAAGGAGGCCGGATGATGTCTCCGGAAGCCGTGGTGCTCTCAAGTACTTTGAGAACGTTGACGATGCTGGGTACAAGGGCGATGCAGAAATCAACGGGAGCCACGTACTCTCGCCCGTTGAGCCGGAGCAGGGACAAGCCATGTCCACAATGGAACGATCAAACTATTCTTCCGCGGGGCAGTCGGGGCTCCCCAGCCCAACCTTGGAAGTAAAGAAGATTGCCAGACCTGTCAATCCCAAAGAAGCCCAAACACGGCAGGAATCTATCAAGTTCTTTTTGTTGTTGGAGGATTTGACGGCGGGCATGAAACGCCCATGCATCATGGACCTGAAAATGGGCACGAGACAGTACGGAGTGGAAGCAACCTCGAAAAAGCGGGAGTCGCAGAGGCGAAAGTGTGCAGGGACAACATCACGAGAGCTGGGTGTCCGCGTTTGTGGACTGCAAACATGGGACGTCAAAGAACAAAGATACCTGTTCAAGGACAAGTACTATGGTCGCAACATCAAAGCAGGCGACGAATTCCAACAGGCGCTAACGCTTTTCTTGTCCAACGGTATTGATGACTCGAGTGTACTGCGACATATCCCCAAGATTTTGCAGAAACTCAACCAGCTCGAAGAGACGGTGAGGCGCCTGCGAGGATATCGGTTCTACGCGGCTAGTCTCTTAATGTTTTATGACGAAGACACAAATGAGGACGATTACGACACAATGGTTGACGATTCGACGACTGACTTTGCGACGGATACGGAGGAGACGGTCGACGCTCGGCGGCGGCGGCGACGCGACAAGAAGGAGATCGATTTTAAGATCGCCGACTTTGCGAACAGCGTCACACCGGACGACCTGAGGCAGGATAAGCCGTGTCCACCGCGGCATCCAGATGAGCCCGATGGCGGCTTTCTACGTGGACTTGCAAGTTTGCGCAAGTATTTCCTGAAGATTCAGAGTGATGTACGGGCCGAGTTAGGTTTGGCGTCGCATTATAGACAGGGTCGGACATGTGATTTCGATCAGATGGACGAGGTCGCCGATGATCTTGTTAGCGAGTGAGGAGGAAAGGGCAGACAGGCTGCTTAAGACGTTGGCGCGGCGTTTAACGCGACGTACCAGCAGCACAAGACTACTGAGCTAGGGGAACAGCTCACTCTCTTTGTGCACCCACATCTGTCAGCCAGCTTTGGCTTCGGTACATCTAGATAAGGCCAGGGAAGCTCTCGCTCTGGCCGGCTTGCCGGCGTACGAAGGATTGAGGATGGAGTTTGGATGTGTTTCTCTTTTCGAGGGATTTCTCCCCCTATCGGTTCCTGTCTGGCATCCATCAACATACCCCGCATGTTAAGGGCGTTAATGTCTTGTTTTTTTCTTCTTCTTGTTTTGTTTCTGAATTGAGGATTTGCATGAGAATGGCCCTACTTTGCTTTACTGTCACCTGCTCTTATGCAACGAGGTTGACGTCCTTCACTTCTACATAGGCTGCTGGACTGGGCAGAGAGGGAGGAGTTCACCAAGCTGCAAACTAGGGGTAGATAACGACTAATGCTGCAATGATTAATTGAAAGAATGCAGTTAACACCAGCTTCGTCTTGGTCCCAATTGATACGTACTTCTATGGAATATGCGTTCAAGGTGCAAGCAAGGCATGGAGAACGAATATGTGGGGCCATATGTCCATAGGGTAAGGTAGAGAGAGTAGTACAATTGAGGCATGCAATATGCAATTGGTGGAGACGTCCCCTAGAGCTTCTCTCCGCATCAGCTCAGTCAATTGCTCGATAAGATAAGATTTAACCTAAAGCCTAAGCCCGGTCTTTTTCGCGATGAGCCTACCCAGCACTACCATCATCATCAAACAATCTTTCTACGAATCTGACCACGACGGCTGACGGGGATGACAAGCTGGTAGTCTTGGGTACCTATCCGAAATTAAGACAACATTCTAGCCTGGCCGTCTACTCTAGCACGAAACACCGCGTTCGCTTGCGCCTAGGAGCTTGTCAATCGCCATCATGTCGAGCATCTACAACCTTGAGCCGCAACCGACCGCCTCGCTTATCCTCAAAACCAACCAAGGAGATCTCTCCGTAGAGCTTTTCGCCAAGCAGACTCCCCTCACGTCCCGAAACTTTTTGCAACTATGTCTCGACGGTTACTATGACAACACAATATTTCACCGACTCGTTCCGGGCTTCATCATACAGGGTGGTGACCCAACCGGGACCGGAAATGGAGGCGAGTCGATTTTCGACGGCGAGGCCCTCAGCGGCGACCTCGATCCCTGGCCAGCTGATCAGCGGCGCGGAAAGAACGCCGGGCCCATGGGTGTGAACTTCAAGGATGAGTTCCACTCGAGACTCAAATTTACCAGGCGCGGACTACTGGGCATGGCGAACGAGGGAAAGCCGGACACGAATGGCAGCCAGTTCTTCTTCACGCTCGACAAGGCCGAGGAGCTCAACAACAAGAACACCGTATTCGGACGCATAGTGGGCGACACGATCTACAACCTTGCGCGCATGGGCGAGTCCGAAGTGGCTGAAGGATCTGAACGCCCAATGTATCAGATCAAGATAACAGGGGTGGAGATTTTGGTGAACCCCTTTACGGATATGAAGAAACGGGAACGAACAGCACGCAAAGTGGAGACATTTGCGGCACCGACACAGAAGAAGAAGAAACAGGCGAAAGGTGGCAAGAAGTTGCTGAGCTTCGGGGACGAGGAAGGGGATGCCGACGCCGCGCCTGTCATCAAAAGGGCGAAGAAGTTCGACACGCGGATTGTCATGGATATTGACGAGGAACCAGTGGCCGACGTCGCAAAGCCGAAGAAGACTACAGAGGAAAGGCCGAAGAAGACCACGGAGAAGGATAAACCCCCCGTGAAGGAAGTTAGCGAACCCCTGCCGATCCGAGAATCACGGCCCCAGAGTCGAGCGGAATCAGAAACAAATGCCGCACCAGTAAAGGAGGCGCGACAACCAAGCTACGACGACGACCTATATGAGTTCGAACTGCCAAAGAAGAAGTCTGCGTTGGAGCAGGCCAATGAAGAGATCGCAGCTCTCAAAGCATCAATGAAGAGGAGCGTACATGCCGAGCCAGAGACTCAAGTCAAGAAGACTGGTATTGAGCAATTCATCCCCGAGACCGCTATTCGTGGTCGCAAACGTCGGAGAGGTGGTGAGAATGCCGGTAATAAAGAATTATCTATATTCGAGGCTTTCAAATCGCGGCTGGAGGGGGCCGCGGCCCAACCAGAAAAGGAGACACCAAAGCTCAAATCTGAGGATGGTGAAGATGGCCCGTCGTCCACCAATCTAGATGGGGAAGCGCCACTGTGTGACTTGCACTTCATTGCGAACTGCCAGAGCTGTCAATCTTGGGCCGATGCCGAGGCCGAAAAGGAGGACGACAACGACGACGGGTGGATGGGCCACGCGCTCAGCGCCGCAGCCGATAAGTTGGGTAAGGACTTGAGCTATCGCAAAAAGGCGGATGAGGAGCTTGTCGTGATCGACCCACGTGAAAAGGCAAGGACGCTCAAGGAGGAGAAGAGGGCGCAACAAGAAGCCAGGTCCGGGGCCAGCGGTCGTGAATGGGACCAAGCCAGGAATCAGAAACTGGCCCGACAGAGCGCCATGGCAGGCAGGGGGCCCGGTAAAATCTTGTGCCCTTCTCGTCGATCCGCTACACTAATCACGATTCCCATTCCCCCGGTATATGCAGGTTGTGCGGAAAATGCCGAACATAGTGGAGCCTGTGGTGCTCTCGGAGCAGACAACTGTAGTAGTATTGCATTATGATACCCGAATTGAAATTGAAGCTATTCAGAGATGGGCCAAGGAAAATTTTACTCCCACGATACATAGCATGTGGGGGCCTTGGAAATGAACCATTGCTCATTATGACACGCGTCTTGTTGCCAATAGACCACGTCATGGATCGTGATCGTGCTCGCTCTGCCCATTGACATGTTCAGCTCATCCGAATGTTAGCTGTATACGTGAATGCTGCTTTAGCAAAAGCGACAGCTATTGTTACACTAGTAATGACAATCAGGCCACGTCCGTTGATAAGAGACCGCACTGCCGGACGACCATCACGGCCAACTTTATTTCTACTGCCGCCGTATTTATAAGAGCCCACCTCCGGAGCCTTTTCATTGGTCTGGCGAGGGAACCTAGCTCATGTGAATGGGGCAGAGAGGTCTTCAGGAGCAAAAGGTCCTCCAGCTGCCGCGCGAAAGCAGCTCCAGCAAAGTCCCAAATCTTAGATACCACCTACAAAATCCAGATCATCAGAGGAAATATAGTTCAGGGGTAAGGATTTCCCTGACACAATCTTGTATACAAACATCCTTCTGCCTTCCTCGTCGACTTGGCTGCTTGGACGTTCCTCTTCATACTGCCCACAGATCCTGGCACGTGGGACGGGGATAGTTACATGCACGTAGGTTAGCTTCTTAGGCGATAGAGCAACGAGTCTGGGAAGGAGGGACAGCCAGTCAGCCTGGTCGTCGCTCCGGAGAAGACGGCCAGAGAGAGCGAGACATATTAAACAAATGCAAGGCAATGAACATCGATTCTCACAAAGCGCTTATCATCTGCATCGTGTCTCACCCGAAACAACCGTTCGTTCTCCCCTCCTGATTGCGACAGAACCATATCATCCCATTGTACTGGGTCTAGCATCGTCATTCCATACAACCACCGCACTCCAGCTTCCATTGCTTCCACCGTTTCAGTACTACCTGTACCTGACTGGCTATAGGCTTGGACGCCGAGTGTCGATTCTTTTATTACTTGTGAAGCGGTGACTTATCTACAGCGCACGCAAACGGTAGTGAGACCTGTCGGGCGTACGGCCGTTAGGAACCTTGGATCGTATCGATTGATTTCGGATACTCGTTTGAGCCGCAGTGCCTCTTATCGACGAGCTGCAGCGTTGCATGTGGGCTTCGGATTGAACGGTCGCTCACTGTTGGTCGTACTACTACACAACTTTGCAGGACTGTGCTGTCGTGCTCAGCCAATAGCATCGAGATATCTACGGCGGCACCCGTGCGTGCCCACTGGACTTGCCTGTACATAGCTCCGGGGTCCGGCTCAGCAAAGGTGCAGTTACTTCACCGTCCGAAGAGCTCAGTCGCGAAAAAAAAAAAAAATCTGAGCCAAAACATTTCTTTTTCTCCCAAAGGAAAGGAAACCCGTCCATGCTCACAAGAGGGCAACAATCGGAGCGGAACAAAATAAGAAGAGAACCACAGGGAGAGCGCGAGACACCGGGTCCACAACTGACAAAAGGAACTGGGCATCTGTTCTCGAATTTGCGCTTACAGCCTGATTGTCTTTTTTTCTCTTGCCCGATATTCGCGGGCCCTCGGTCGGTCTGATACATCGGCTTTCAACGGTACAGCAAGCAGGAGAAGCATTTTTCGGTCTTTCCTATAGACGACGACATCGGTAGACACAAGCGCATCTGCCTGGCTGTCTCGAAGCTCACGCCAGCGTAGACCATAAACCGTTCTCTTGCGGGCCTTGCTGACTCAATCTTCCATCCTGCGTTTTTGTCCTTGTATTGTGCCCGTGTCTCTGGTCTTTGATATACATACATACATATGTACTTGAGCCTGCAGGGGACATATATTTGAAGGTCTGCGCACTTCGGTCAGTGTGGGGTGATCGCTTCTTGTGTGGATGGTGGCCTATCTTCAGTCAACAAATCAGTCAATCCCACCCCGAGAAACAAAAATCCAAAACCTGGCAATCGATCAAACTCTCTCTCCCGTCGCCTCCGAAAAACAGATACTTCAAGCCACACAATCTGCGCATCTTCATTTCCGCGCACTTTTCGACTGCCCGCGCGCCTTTCTAATCCACTCGAACCGCGACGACCGCCACGTTAACCGCAAACCCAATTGGCTGACATCACATCGCTGGAGCCTTGCGTAAGGCAATAGACTGACAGTTTTTGCTGGTCGCATCAGCCTTGTGCGCATCTGTGCGGTGCGGTGCCGCTGCAGGTGTGGTAGCAGCAGCCTGATTGCTACTATTACTCACATCCCTCGAGGGTGCATTGTTGCAAGCCGCCCGCCTGGTGCTGAATGCCTTGGGCGCAATCTGACGAGAATAGAAGGTCGACATTCCAAACCTGCTGTGGCCCGACCTCACCGAAAATACGATACCCCTCATATTAGAATACAATAATAGCCCGCGACGACGTCCATCCCGTCCTCAGCCGTAATACAACCAGTTCAAGTTTTTGCGCAGCCTGGATATCAATTGGAGCTCGATTGAACCAACCCATCTCGCCATCTAGCCGACCGTGCGGCATCCTGGTTGAGCCTTGTCTGTACTGGCGATTAAGCGAGGGCTGTCACTGTCTCGAGAAGTACGCCCAACTTTACGCTGCACGACGTTAATTTGCCGTTTCATTCCGAATAGATACCGCGAACAAGGACAGTCCGAATGCTTCAAACCGGGCTTCCTCCTTCTCAATATATACATTCTATGAATGTACCCATGTCGTCTCCAAACCCGAGGAAGCGGCCAGCACCGGGAAGCGCCGCAGTAGCAGCATCAACGATGCCGCAACATCAGCAGCAGACGTATTACCCTCCGACGAGTACACCGGATCCCTTGAACGGATGGAACGGAAGCAACGTCAACAGCTTCATGGAGAACTCTGGCAACAACTTGAACCCCTACGGGATGTTGTCCCCGCCTACCCAGGCCCAGTACAACGCAAGCGGCACGCCTGGTACCACACCATCGACAGCCCTTGCCCGTCGAGGCAACAACAACCAACTGGTGGTTACCAACCACAACTTCAACACGCAGCCAAATGACGTCTGGTCATATGGCGACGAGAGTCTGGTCCCGCAACAAAATGGCAACAACACGGGTGAGGAGCATGACAACATCGAAGTGCTCGAGGAGCGGGCCCAACGGGCCAAGAGGGAATCTCAAGCGAAGCGGAAACAGATCCCTCCGTTCGTGCAGAAGCTGAACAGGTAAGAAAAGGCAATTCCTGCGACCCTGGTGGACATGATGCTAACTTATTCAGCTTCCTGGAGGAATCCAAAAACACTGAGCTGATCCGTTGGTCAGAGAAAGGTGATTCTTTCATTGTCCTGGATGAAGATGAGTTCGCAAAGACACTCATTCCGGAGCTGTTCAAGCACAACAACTATGCCTCCTTTGTGCGTCAATTGAACATGTACGGTTTCCACAAAAAGGTTGGTCTATCCGACAACTCGATGAAGGCAAGCGAGCGCAAGAACAAGAGCCCCAGCGAGTACTACAACCCTTATTTCCGGCGTGGACACCCTAATCTCCTGTGGCTTATCAACAAGCCAAAGAGTGGCAATGCTAAGAAGAAGTCATCAAAACGGCCCGAGGAAGGAGATGGCGACAGTGATGAAGATGGTGTTGTCTTGGATGAAAGTGTCAATCAGACCTTCACCCCACAAGCCCCGTCGACTCGTGCTCTGCCGGCACCCGAGTCCGGCCCCCTGCAGAAGAAAGACCTTGCCCTCGTTCGCGACCAGATGCAGAACTTGCAGCAACAGCAGGCGGCTATTGCCATGCAGATTACCCGCCTGCAAGGTCAACATCGCCAACTTGCCGGCCAGGCTAAGCTCTTCCAGGATATGCATAATCGGCATGAGAACTCGATCAATGCCATTCTGACATTTCTTGCCAATGTGTTTAGAAAGCCGTTGGAGGAACAGGGTGTCGTCAACAATGTGAATGACCTCTTTGCTGGCATCATTCCCAACTTGAACATGCCGCTGGGTCAGCAGCAGCAGGGCAGCGTGGTGGATTTGAGTGATTGGGAGCAACAGCAGCCGCCGCAATCCGCGGCCATGTCAACTCCGGCTAAGAACCGGCCGCGCCTGTTGCCATCTTTCCCTCAGCAAGGTGTTCCGCTCAAGCGGTCTCCTTCAGCAAGCGCCACGCCGCCCCCTTACGCGAGCTCTCAACAACCGCCTATGGGCACCGTCACTGAGTTGTTTGACCAACCGACCGACGCCGCCAACACACCCACTTACTTAGGACAGAACTTCCAGTCAAATCCTCAAGAGGGAATGATGCGAATTATGCAAGATGTGAATACCAATGCCGGAAAGGGCAACAGCTCCGTCGACCTTCCCAACCTTGGAGCTAATGCTTCGAATTCAATGACTGATGATCAGAGAAACCGCATGCTTAGCCTCATTTCGGGTGCCCAGAGCAATAACGGGTCTTCTCCGACAGCTACTTACAACAACCAGCCTCAAGGGTCCGCCTCATCACCTGTTCCTGCTCCGACCGGCTCCGCCATTTCCCCCATCCTTCGGTCTGCCGCGGCGTTCCCGCCGCCCAATGTCCAGGAGATGACCCGAACGCAGGACGAGATCGACCAGCTACAAAAGCTACAAGAAGAGCAGGGCCAGCATATAGACCAGCTACAAAGTATGCTCGGTCCCTACAGCCCTTCTGGCAAGATCCCCGGTCTTGAAGACGGCAACAACACTAGCTACTTCGACGAAGGCATGGACTTCTTCCTAGATCCCAATGCCTTCCATAACGAGTCCAACGATTTCGATTTTGGCAATGCGACCAATGATCCTGTGAATTTCGACCCCCTGACCGAGCCGCTTCCGACCCATGACTTTGGCGGCGGCGGCTTGAACGACGGGAGTCGTATCATGGAGACCAATACCCCCAGCCATAAGTCGCCTAGCCCCAATGGGACCGAAGAGATCCTGCGCGACGATTTGACTGATAGCCCTGGCCGTGCCCACAAGAGACAGCGGAAGGGCTAAGTTTTGCGAACTGGCTAGGTTGGATAGTTCTCCTCTAGGGGGTGTATGGGTGCGATATGTCATGATCACTCATGGGGAATGAGCGAGGTTAGGGATGCTGGTTACTGGGAAGCGTCTAAGTCTTTGTCAATGTGTTCTAGCGGCTGGCGTCAAAATGGGGAAATGGAAAGGGGGGTTCTTTTTTCGTGTTCATTAGATTTTGGTGTTGGTGGTGCTCTCAATGTTTGTGATAGGGGTAGGCAGGCAAACCTGGCAGGGTTTAGAACGGAGGACGGAGCTACTATCTCCTACCGTACAGCGATATAACGCTTGCTTGGAGAAATGGGAAAGGTTCTCTCTCATACATTAGGTTAGACGAAGCGAATGGCTACTACGAGGAAGAAATTGCGAGCGAGTGGCTACTCTCATCAAGCTGGAATAGAATCAACATTTTTTTTGTTGACATTGCTTCTCTAATTCTCGTGATTTGATTTCATGTATGCTATTTTCTATGGTATATGTATCCCGTGACTAGTCAATACATACATGATGGACTGCCAGTCGGTTACCTCGTAGCTAATTCTAGCAAATGATGCTTTCAAGTCTCGTTATCCAATTTATTGGTTTTTCTTCTTTATAGAGTACTGGCTGGCTCAGCTGGTTGGGCGGAGGCTTCAGTGCTCTTGGCAAACGTGCTGGCAACAATGAAGGGGAAACATGCCGACGCTTCCAGATACACCTTGACATGATCGGCGTTGACCTTAATCTTACCCCACGAGACGGCTTCGTCGGGACGGGCGCCGGCGTCGCTGCCGTCGAACTCCTGCGCTGTGTTGATGTAGACGGCGCTCTCGGCACCATTGCGCATGAGGTTGGCGTTGGCGATGTGGTGCTTGATGACGCCGCCGCCGAGGATGATCATGCCGGAGCGCTCGGCGCGCACGGCAATGGTGTTGATGCGGCGGATGTCCTCGACGATGTCGACCTTGAGCTGGCGGGGCGAGGCCTTGAAAGTGTGGAAGTAGAGCATGTCTCCCAGGCTGCCGTCGGTCAGGGCCGGGCAGAAGACGGGTATGTTGTTCTTGTAGGCCCAGTAGTAAACCGAGGAAGGGTCGTTGATCTCCTTGCCGAGGCGGTGGATGATCTTGGAAGGGGTCCAGTTGATGGGGCTCTCGGAGTCCTTAGAGGCTTCTTGCTCTTCCAGCAGCGTGTCCAGGATCGGCATCAGCCAGTCCTCAAAAGCGCAGTAGTTGGCGTTGGGCACCATCAGGTTGCCGATGCGGTTCAGGCCTTTGGCGCGCAGGTCCCTGCCGACGGCGCTGAACTCGGACATGTAGGTGTCGCCCAGGCACTTGATGAAGTCCTCCTCGACGCCGCCGGCCGTCGTCACGATGGCGCTCACGTGCTTGTGCTCGACGAGCCAGCGGAAGATGCCCCGCAGGCCCGACGAGATCATGTTGGAGGTGTAGCCGAGGAAGATGGTGGTCTTGGCCGGTGTTGCGTTTTCATTTCCTTCTGTTGGTTGCTCGCCGCGCCACGTGCGCATCCCGTTGATGATCCGGACCGCCTCGCCCATGGCGGAGGCCTGGAACCCCATGAAGGGCATCGTGGTCATCAGGTCGTCGACCGTGATGGGGCCCCGCCCCTCGGCCAGGAGGGCGTTGAAGTCGATTTCCTTCACTTTTTGCGCATCCTTGGGCAGTTCGTCGGACGGGACCAGCACGGCGGCAGTGGCGCCGGAAGGGGGCTTGTTATCATCCCCTCCGGTTTGTGGTGGTTGTGGTGAAGCCATTTTGTGGAATGGAGTGTTTCCCGACTAACACCCCGCGCGCACTAAAAAGATAATTGTCTTGCGACTGGGTTATTCATGCAGGTCCCCGAGAGGATACTTGGGGCAGCGGCTTGACGGTTGTTCCCTTCGAGATGAATCAGTCCAAGTCGGAATGTTTTGGTATTTACTTTTTATTCGATTGTTGTTTGTCGGACAAGTATTTACCTACCTACCTGGGATGGTCCTGATGAGATTGTCGAAGTATTCTAGATTTTGCCATCGATGAGAAGAATGGCTAAGCGACCCATATAATGGATCGAACCACGACGGATGTGAATCGCTGCAGCAGGCTCTTCTCCAATGGACCAACGTCTAGGTGTCTGATGTTTAAAAGGATCAAGTCGTACAATACCACGCTATAACATTGAAAGCATGTAGACGGAATTTTAAGAAGCATTGGGTTGCCTTACTGTTTTGCTGTCGCCATTTCTTTCCCGCCAATCTCGAATACCATCCATCACCAACTCTCCCGGGACCCTGGATTGCATCTGGCGGGTGTTTTCGAGGTGGGGCTTGTGACTCGTCCCTTCCCTTGGCCGTCACTTTTCACATTGAACAAAAGAAGAATTGGCAAGCTATGTGGGGCCGAATGATCAGTAGAAGAATTGGGGATCCAAATGTACAAATTGCAGAAGGTACCCAACATGCATTATGTAGCGTCAGCCTTCCAGCCCGGCTCGTACGATGCTTACTTCCAACGCTTCCAATAACACTTGGTCATTGGCCATTTACTGCCATGGCATGTGTCACAAGAGGTTGGTGCATAGCGATCTCTAGAAGAGTGTGGGAGAAATACATAAGTAAAAATGATCGCAGAAGGACGAGGGCTAAAACTAAGGTCCAGCGTAGGCGAACTGGTCCGTCTGTCCTCGGCGTGAGCTTCCGACTGGGACCTCTCCAGCTGGCTCCAAACCACCGCCCTTGCCTTATTTTGCGGCCTGGCCTGCCTGGTCCGGTACTGTCGACCCCACGAATTCGCAGATTTGAGTCACTGTGTCATGTCCCATGCCCAGTCGGCGTTTTAGGTCATACAAGGGTAGGAAGCGAGCAAGTACGTACTCGCCGTACTGTACTTTTTGCTTTCTTTTCTTTTCTTTCGTTTTTTCGTCCGTTCAACAAAATGTTTACAGCAGTGCTTGAATCATCTTCATTCGATCTTAGGTAACCAGTCCTATCTCTCTGGCAGTTCCCAACAGACGGCAATGCCCTGTCGGGATGTTTACAAACGTGTCAATGTTTCTAGACACCATGGTAGCATGACTACATACATGTACGTAGGTTTGAGTCGCGCCTAGATGACGGATGCAGTAGTCGGGTGGTGGCAGACTCTGCAGATGCGGGCGTACTGTTCTGAAGAAGAGTGGATTCGAGATTTGGGATGCCGATTTTGTTTTAACATTGTTAGCGCTCCTCTCATTGATCCGTTTGATGGATTTCAAGGTTCCAAGGCTTCAAGGTTGTTATGTAACGCTGATAGTGCTACGCTACCCAGGTTGCCAGGTCCTGTCTGTCTGTCTGTACCCAGGAGCCAAAAACGCTACCTGTACATTTCCATGTTGGACCTGGGCTCCTCCTCCAGGGCTTTTTGCTAGGTACCTCGATAGCCTGGTTGGTACCTCCAGCAAATCCATCCAGCCCCCTTCCCTCCATTGATCAATGCCGATTGGCAGCACTGGGGGGCCTGTCTGCGGTGTCGTACCAAACTACAGGGCTGTTGTGTGTGTGTGTGTGTACGTTATGTGTGCAGGTGTTGTTATGTTTGTAGCCGCCAAAGCTTCCAGAGAAGAGACCAGACAGACAGATTGTAGGGGCTGGCCGGTACATGGCTGAAAGTACCTAACCTACAGTAACCTGGGTCGGCCTAGGCAGAGATTCGTTCATGTCCATGTCCATCCCCTCCCCCCTGCCCGGGCCTAGCGTCAAGCACCTAGCGCCACGCGAGACAACGGGTATGGTTGTACTTGGTAGGCGTGCGTAGTGGTGGTGTGTGCAGTGAGAGTGTGTTTGTGCAGAGGTGTTTTCGAGATCTTCAATTTCAGCCTCTTCAACCCTCCTTCAAGAGATTCCCACCCAAAACCGCGACTGCTTCCAATCACCATTACCACCGCCAATGAAGGGGCCAGCCGCATCTTAGGGGTCGCATTTGTTTCTTTACAAGTATTCGATTCCGGTTTGGAACTCGCGATAAACCGGGCGGTGGCATCAAGACCCGAAAAGCCCTGCTGGCGCTTTTCGCTGTTCTTCAATTCAAAACTTCGACCATCCATCCGATCAACCTTTTTGCACCATTCTACTCCCACTTGGACCGGCAACATCGCGTGCCCAAATCAACCTCAACTCCGGCGCATCCAACGCGAACCAGCTCGCATGCGAACTCAATAGAGCTGTCCCATATCTTGGCTGTCCCTGAGCCCTACTGGCCATGTACGTGTTTCCCGAAACCTCTTGTTACCTGAACCCTATACCCACTATTGCATCTGCTTGAAAATCGTTGCCCTCGTACTTTGCCGTCTCGTATTGTATTCTTTTTGTATTCCGCTTGTGATCATGAAGGACAGATGCACTCTATTCTACCCCGTAAAAGAACCTACGGGCCTTGCCCTGAAAACCCTTCGGGGCCTTGTTTCTCACCAACGCGTTCTCCTAACCGCTGCTCCCGTACTCATCCTCCAACTTGTCCTAGGGCTTCCCGCTATGCAGGGTCAAGATATGATGGCGATTCACGTCGCTCGAGATCGCGCGACCGCTCCCCTGACCGCTACAATGACCGCGCCTCTCAGTATAGCGACGGAGGGCCGCGGCGGACTTCAGCGGAAACCCGTGTCAACAATGCATCCTTCCAGGCCAACCGCGATGGATTCCGCGACACGCTCCCGCGGGACACACCTCGAGGGCCAAGAGCACTAATAGATGCTCCGAGTGGTCCCAGTCGTGGTGGAGATTTTCGAGGCCGAGGCCGAGGCCGGGGTCGCGGATGGCGCGACGACAGTCGTGACCGGGGACGTGACCGCGACATCGATTTCAGAGACAGGCGCGATGGTCCCTACCGGGACGAGCGGAGCCGAGAAAGGGAACGCGATTGGCGCGACCGAGACAGCTTTCGAGGCAGACGACCCTCGCCTCGCGGAAGGTCGCCACCGCTAGGGAGGGATTTTAGGGACTCGAGGGACCCGCGTGATGCGCCGCTTGGGGTGGACGCGGAGCGAGCACGAAGGGGCTCAAGGGATGGTCCACTTTCCGCTGGATCTTCCAACTCCGATCCTCCCTTTGGGCCACAAAGCTACCGCGGCGGCTTTGGTGGACGGGGCAGGGGACGAGGCCGGGGGATTGGGGGGATCGAGGCCGTGGCAGGCCATTCTATGAAGACCGCGATCGCGACAGATACGGACCTGGACCCAGGGCTCGCTCTCAGGATGGGCGCTTCCGGGACCGGGACCGGGACGATCGAGATCGCGAGGGACCCCGATTTATGGACAGCGATATTCGATCACGTGATTCTCGAGATGATCGTGAAGCTCGTGAACGCGACATGCGTATGAAGGTGGATCGAACCTCGCATGAGCCACCGCAGTCCGCGAGAGATGTTTCGCCTCCTCCGATTGCGCCTGCTGCGCCGTCCTTTGGGTCGGTACCGAACAGGACACCATCGATCTCCGAAGCTAGTACTGGAACGGTCAAGGCGCCTCCAACAGGGCCGAGGGCACTGAAAGACGAACGCCCTCCTACCGGTCCTTCGGCAATTCCCGAAGCACGACTACCGCCCACCGGGCCGTCCAAAGCTGCTTTTTCTGAAGTAAGTCCTGCGATACCCTCTGGCCCTCGAGCACAACGACCTGGTCCTTCGTCCAAGCAGTGGATTAATCCAAACCTAAAGCGAGGCCCGGAGTCACCCAAAGCCAGCAGATCGCAAAGCTTCGTGTCGTCGAATCGTTTCCCGGGATTCCGCCCCGATGGACCTGGAGAGCAGCAATCCGAAAGCGAGAGGAGGCCCCGTAGTAGCGAGACCCAGGCCGAATTCCAGTCTGCAACATCCGATGCCCCGAATCGAGGGACCCATCATATGGAGGAAGGCGAGGAGTTCGACAAGAGCGAGGTGAGGCCCAGACCAGCCGGTCCCTCGGGGGACAGAGACCACAAACCTGAGGAAACCTTCAAAGGTCAGGAGTCGCCCACCTTCGCGAAGCCGGGTCGTAAAGGGACGGATCTCAGTATGCATGACACCAAGGAAAATGCTACGGAACAAAAACCGTCTGCAGGCGAAGAGAAGCCCCGAGTATCGCGAAAGCCTACGCTCCGCACCCACCAGGTCCGAGATCACAAGCGGCCCCAGAAGAAGATCAAGGCGCCGATTATCGAGCAGGCATCTGACTCCGATGACGAAGAAATGGGGGATCATATTGCAGACCAAATGGGCGAAACGGAGACAAAGCTCAAACAATTGGAACCCCGACAGGATTCCGTCCCTCTTGATGCCATCGTACGCCACGTTTCGATCTCCCTCGAGGCCGTCAACAAGCTTGTTTTCGAGTCAGAAGGCTTATTAGCCATGGTTGGACCAATACCGGACGGCGCGAAAGTTCCTCCGGAAGTGGCAGCTGAAGAAGTTCCGTCGCAGCCGGAAGAAGCCCCGGCTGATGTGGTGATGGGGGGCCAGGAAGAGCATGCGGCCCCCGAGCAACCCCCCTAGTGAAAAGGCACCCAGCGAAAAAGCACCCAGTGTAAGGGCTCCTAGTGAAAGGGCGCCTAGCGTGAAGGCGCCCAGTGTGAAGGCGCCCAGTGTGAAAGCGCCCTCGGAGAAGGCGGCTTCGCCGGTGATGTTGAAGTCACCCTTACCCCCGAGTCCTGCCAAGGCGGAAGTACCCCATCCATCTATTGAACAAGATGTGGACATGATGGATCATCAGCCCGCGGTTGCTGAGGAGAAACCTAAAGCGGATGAAGGCGATGTAGTGATGGAAGATATCGTTGAAGCGCCAAAGGTGGATCAACCGGGAAGTTTGCTGGGTGTACCCAAAACTGATCGGACCAACGGGGTTACTTCTCCCAAGTCTCGAAGGTCATCCCTGTTTCCAGGCTACGAACCTCCTTTATCAACCGACCGCAGCAGAGGCGCGACTAGTACCCCAACACCTGCTGAAGATGACGACGATACCGACATAGATGATATGGACTCGCGAACTCTCGACACCGTGCGTGTGCAGATGAACACTCCGCCTCTGTCGAGTCTACCTGACTTTGATGACAAGCCGTGGTTTGAAGACCAAAATTTTGTCAAGTCTTTGAACACGCCTACTACCGCATTCGACGCTTTCCTACTTAACGAGTTTGAAACTAAGACGATGGATCACTTACCTGAGAAGCAGAGGCTGCAGAAAGACTATGCTGAGAAGTACGAGGCGTATCTTCGCTTTACCACTTCTAACGACCCGGCTGCTGTGAAAAGTCGGGAAAGGTTCACTCCTGGCACATCTGATGCTCCGTCTTACAAAGTGGGGTGGAACGGCGAAGCTAAGCCCGAATCAACAAGACGCAGCAGGTATGCATCAGAACGAGATTTGGAACGAATTCTGGAGGAATCTAGACGAGTCGAAGACGAGAAGCGAGAGCGGGCGGAGCGGGCAGAGAAGGAGAAATACAGAATCGATGCAAAGGAGGCTATCCCACCGCTTCAGTTTCAAACCCCCGAAGAGAGGGAGAACGAATTCTACGTCGATAACACTGGCTTTCTCGAACCCAACGAGATCGTGGCAGCTTGGGAGGTTCTGCCACCAGTCAACAACTTCACTGAGGAGGAAGTTGCCCTCTTTGAAAAGGCTTATCTAGAATTCCCCAAGCAGTGGGGCAAGGTTGCTGATCCACTGCCACACAGGGATTTCGGCACGAGCATTCAGTTCTACTACTTGAAGAAGGAGAAGGACGAACTGAATCTCAAAGAAAAGCTCAAGAAACGGCCGAGGACCCGTAAGAGGGGCCGAGGCAAACAGAGATCCAGTGCCCTTGTTTCGGAGCTTGGGAATGGCGACAACGAGACTGAAGAAAACCATGAAACAGGCGAGAATGGTGAAAGGCGTCGCCCTCGGCGTGCAGCTGCCCCCACGTTTAACTCTGAAGCTACACCCGCCACTGATGGTGAGGCTACGGGGACATCGACCCCAAGCCGCAGAGGTGCTAAACACGACGGCGAGAAACCAGAGCGTAAACAGCGTGGCCGCCGTGCCGCAAAGGATAAGGAACAGAAGCAACAGCGTGCGAACCAGACACTTGCCGCTGCCCCGGCGACACCTGCACCTACTGGCAAAGCCAACCGTTCACGCTCTACTTCTCGTGTCCAACCTCCGGCAGAATGGGCAGCTCAGCAAGCTCAAGGGGCGGTTCCGCACGTGCCTAACCAATTCGAAGCAACTCCAGGAACCTCGACTATGACTCCTGTCACTATACCGGCACCGTTTGCAGCAGCGAAACCGATTGTCAGTCCGGAGCGGGCCGTACCATCACCCATTCCCGGTACTATCTCGGAGGTGATGGCCCCACCGAAGTTGAGGCCGGAACCACCGCAGCCATCTGTTGTCACGCCGTTCGATATCAAACAGACTCCATCCTCCGACCACAAAGCGAATTCTGGGGCATCGAGTTACTGGAGTGTACCTGAGATGGCAGACTTCCCGGCTCTGCTCGGTTCATTTGGTAGCGACTGGGCCGCTATTGCTAATCACATGCGAACTAAGACTACGGTGATGGTATATCTCTCTTTCCTTCTCTGCATGCGCAGATGCTAACAATCTTCTCAGGTTAAAAATTACTACGCCCGTAAGAAGGGAGAGAATCCAGAATGGGAAACTATGGTGACAGACGCCGAGAACGCGAAATCGCGTGGAGAGAAACTTCCACCGCCCCCCACGCCTACTCCAAACGTCAAGAAGCGGTACGATACATCGACGCCTACCAATCGCCCGATAAGCACGCCTGATACGCCAATGGAAGATGTGCCTCCGCCAAAGATGGAGCAGCCACCACCTCCTCCACCAGCACTATCTCAGGCAGGTCGCTTCAACGTACCCATCGTAGCACAGCCGCAACCGGCACAATCACCCTTCTCTCAACCTCCGCAGACACCGGTTCTAGTCCAGCAGTCCCCGGTAACAGCTCCGCCGGCTTCTCAACCGCTTGTTCAACCTGTGACGCAGGCAATGTCCCCTTCCGTACGGCCAGTGCGTGCACCGTTTGGGTACCCGGAGAGGACCGAACGCGAGCCCCCTCTCCAGCAGCCTGCGAGAACTCCACTGGTTCAGAAAGTATCGCAACCTTCTACCCCTGTTGCCGAACCTTTGAACATAAGACATCCACTGCCTGGTTCAATGATGGACTCTCAGCCCGAACGACTGATGGTGGAGCTCAAACCAGCAAAGGAACAACCTCGCCAGCCAGAGCGCGCGCCCCCCTGCGTGTTAAGCAGGAACCCGACGTTGGTTCGCCGTATGAAACGTTTGCGCCTTCACCGGGCCCAGGCCGCATGCAGCCTCCGAGACAGGAGAACTCTCCTATTATTCGGCATCCGGATCCCCCGCGAGTGGCACCCCCAGTGTCACAAGCGCCCTTCCAGGCTATTCTCCAACAGCCACCTGGTCGTTTCTTTAATGATATGAACCCCTCACCTCCTGCCACACGGCCTTTGTCCGCACTGTCACGATCCGTGACTGATCTCAATAGCCCAGGAGAACACTTCAACTCTCCGCCCGCACAACCAACTCCACCAGCTGCACCGTCCATGCCGCCTCGCCCTGTCGAACGCAAAACGTCTAGCATCATGTCACTCCTTAATGATGATCCTCCCCTCGGCAGCCGAAGAGAGTGAGCGAAGTGCCGGCAGCGGTAGCGAAACCATCCCCAACGCCGCCGCCGCAAAATAGTCGACCTCCTCCACCTCCGCCTCCGCCGTCACACGTTCGACGTGAGCAGATGCCGGAAGCACAAGCCCCCTACCCCCCTTATGGTCGCAATCCACCTCCAGCGCCGTCGTCAATGCCATCTCTCAAGCCGTATACCACTGCTTCGCCGCAACCGCAGCACCAGCCACTGGGCACACCCAGGCATATGGTTATGGATCCCCAGGCCGAGCGGGTTGAACGTGATTATTTCGGACGACAGCGCCAATATTCGTCTCCCGCATCAGCAGGCTATGAACTCACCGCAGATCAGCCACCCGTATCCTCCCCAGGTTCAGGCGACCCAGATGCCTTACCAGCCTCAACCTGGCTATGGCTATGGTGCACCTGCCCAACAAGCCCCATCCGTCGCGTCGCCGCCACCTCAGTATGGTCATGTTCCAGTCACACGTGCCCACGAACCGCCTCCGCCGCCACCGGGCCGAGATATGGCCCGTGATATGCCACGCGATATGAGAAGTGAAATGGCTCGTGATATGAGAGGCGAAATGGTGGCCCGTGATATGCGAGGCGAAATGGCTCGTGATATGAGAAGCGAAATGGCCCGGGATATGGGCCGTGACATGAGAAATGACATGCCGCGCGACATGGGCCGAGAGATGGGCCGAGAGATGGGTCATAGTCGAAACATGAGCCATGAGATGGTTGCTCGGGAAATGGGCCATAGCCGGGACTTGAGTCGCGAGATAGAACATAGTCGGAATATGAGTCGCGAGATGGCTGCTCGGGAGCAGCTATCTCGGGAGATGGGCTGGCCAGGATCACATCCCGCGCACGGTTTGCCGCCTCAACAGCAACAGCAACCGCCACCGCAGGGCTGGGGACCACCCAAAATGAGTCAGCCCCCGCCTGCTCAATCACCATGGGCTGCACAGCACGCAACAACATCTAAGGCGCCTCATCCCAGCAGCTCTGTCCCGCCGCAAGCCACTTGGGCAGCTCCTCCCGCCCCGCCTAGAGGACATGACCCTCGGGATGCTATGAATCTGCGTGACGCACGAGTCGACCTCTATCCTCCTCAACATCGGCAGATGCAACCTCACATGCAGCCTCAATACGCGCCTGTATCCACACGGGCTCCGGAGCCACCGCCATCTCAGACTCCCGTGTATCCTCGATACGCCACGCCAGTACCGGGCAGGGATCCCCGTGACCCGGGCCCGCCGAGGAGCTACACACCCAGCGCCTACGATGCTCGGAGCGCTTACGCAACTCCAGTTCAAGATATGCGTGAGGTGCAGCTGAGGGAACAACAAATGCAGCAGCAGCAACAAGCGCAGCAGCAACAGCAGCAACAGCACCAGCAGTCGGTCCTGCAGCAGCAATTGCGGCCTCAGGACCGCACCATGTACGATGGTCGCCAGCCGCCTGATAGATACGGGCGCTAGTAGCGCCTCCTCATCTTTAGGCAGGGCGGCATCCGGTTGTTCCTCTGGCGTGTTTGCATCGTAATTTGGTGGGTGCAGTGGAACCTTTCGCACTATCAGGGGCTCAGTGCCGGAGGAGCGAACCTCATTTTGGATCGGCCGGCTTTTCATTTCTTGTCTTTATTTTTCATTCGTTTCAAGGGAGGTTACCTGTCAGCGCTCATCCACCAAAAGAAGAATCAGGGGTTCGGTGGTCGACATTTGAGATTATTGCATAGCTGGTTCTCATGGGGAGTTCCTAGTGTTTGTGTTATTTGTTTAACTGAGTCCGCGTTTTTATTTTTATCTTTTGACGACTGTATATTTTTTATGTGTGGCTTCCCGCCAACGAGGATATTGTGTCACAAGCGGTGTTTCCCAAAGGAGAGCATGATTCAAGCTTTCAATAGCCGGGGATGGAAAGGGTTCATGATCATCACAGCGGCCAGGGCATAAGTATTTTCAGCTGGGGGGATGTGGATGGTCGAGACAATACAGTGGCCCCCTTCACTCCTGTAAGAGTATATACCCAAGATACATGCAATTCATGGAAAATTCCTAGCGCAGTTATAATTGTTTTACGTGGCAAAGTAATTCACGAACAAGTAGTTGCAATAATGTTTACGTTTCTTTCTCATATAAATGTCCAAGGCAGTGTTCATCGTCCCTGATACGACATAATGGCAAGGTGGCCATCAAGTGGTTAACTTCGCCGAGTGAATCATCTGAAAAGGTAATTTGTATTGCCGTGGGGCTGATGCCACCGAGGGGCTATCCGCAAATTCAACCTCACTGCTGACGTTCATGTGTGCCTGATTCGGAGCTACGATGCGACAAGATTTGCAAGTACCGCCAAGCCTGCACCCACCAATCCCAACGCACTCAATCCGAAAACGAACACAGGTCCCCACGAGCCTGGTTTCGTCGTTGTAGCCAAGATCTTGTCCATGATGGAGTCGATACGTGCCGCCATCTGCACATCGCCGAAGTTGTTTCTCACCCGGGACACGCCGGTCTGCGACATCTTAATCATCACACTTGGGGATAGCTTGGTGAGCACCTTGTCCATAACCTCAGTCCACTCGTCAATCTTGGCCGGAGACCGAAGCCAGCCCGTCTCGCCCTCGAGGACCGTTTCGACAGGACCGCCCGTATCGGCGGCCAGGACGGGGACGCCGACCAGCATAGCCTCGAGGGGCACGATGCCAAAGTGCTCGTTGGCCGGAGTGTAGACGAGCAGCCGGGCCGACTTCAGCAGCATCTCCTTCAGGAGGTTGGGGACCGACAGCAAGAAGAGGACCTCGATCTCGGGCGGCACCTCGAGCGCCGTCACCATGGTCTTGGCCGTCGTGTTCGTCAGGCCCAGCGAGTCGGCCAGCTCGACCAATTCTTTGTGGTAGCCCACATTCTCCGGGACGCGGGGGTCGTAGCCACCCGCGACGACGAGCCGGACGCCCTTACGCGCCGAGGGGCTCAGGCCTGCGTACGCCTTGATGGCCAGCGCGACGTCCTTCTTGCGCTCGAACCTGTTGATGCTGAGCAAGAACCTCATGCCGCCCCACAGCGGCTTGTCCGTCTCGATCCCGTCACTCTTTTCGCTCTTCTTGGGTTTGGTATCGACGCAGGGGTAGATGGTCTCGAAATCGTCGCCATTGCTACCGCCGCGCTGGGCCGCGAGGGAGGGCCAGGTGCGCCGCACGACGCCCTTGGTGAAGTTGGAGTTGACGGCGATGGCGTCGGCGAAGCTCATGGACCACTGCTCGACCCAGTCGAAGGGAACGCGGTAGGCGCGCTTCCACCAGCGCTGGCGGCCCTGGGCCAGCAGCAGGTCCGGGAAGTGGCAGTAGAAGAGGATGCGGCCCGAGGGGTAGAGGTACTGCAGGAGGGGCAGGCCGGCGCTGAGCTGGTCGATGAAGAAGGCGTCGGGCGCGAGGGATTTGAGTTCGGTGGAGAAGGAGGCGATCTGCAGGATCAGGTGCAGCTGCCGCAGGATGGCGCAGAGGATACTGAAACGGGAGAGGATCGAGGAGGGGACGATGGTGTTGCCGCGGACGCGGACGTCGAGGGTGCCTGTAATAAATGACCCGGTAAGTAATTGCCACTCCCAACAGAGGGGAAAGATGTACCATCACGAGCTTCGTCGAAGCAGTGGGTTGGATCGCAATGGCTGGTGAAGATGACGACCTTGTGGCCGCGGTTCTGGAGGCCGACGGCGGCGTCGACGACGAGGCGCTCAGCGCCCCCGATGCCGAGATCAGGATGCAGGAAGACTATGGTCTTGGCCTTGTCGGCCTTGGTCTTGTTTTTCTCACCTGCCATGTTGTCGTGTCATGGCAATGCCTTGGTGTGATGGTGACGTCGGAGGGGTCGTTCGTGTATAGCTTCTCTGACTAGGTACTTCCAGTCCCTG
The DNA here is from genome assembly GCA_038363885.1 of Apiospora rasikravindrae. Classification (NCBI taxonomy): domain Eukaryota; kingdom Fungi; phylum Ascomycota; class Sordariomycetes; order Amphisphaeriales; family Apiosporaceae; genus Apiospora; species Apiospora rasikravindrae. The sequence goes on from JAQQWK010000006.1 coordinate 1,400,381, forward strand.
AGCTTTCTTTCTTTCGTTCTTTGGGGCGTTCCAATTTGTCCTCTTCAGCCCTAGCAGAAGTACATTAGGTACTTAGTAGCTGCCATCCAGCCCCACCATGTGGCATGTTCCCAAACTTCCCCGTCTTTGCCAAGGCAAGGGCACCCCTGCGGCTTAGTGCTACGTACCTGTACGTGATGTGCCTGCCGAAGTACCTATAAATAGGCCATCCAGGAACGATCCAGGCCGACTGCATACTCGTGTTACTAATAAGCTGCAGCCATACAACCCCGAATAGGAACAGACAGACAGACAGTATGCGTATGCCCGTGTAAGTCGTGATCATTAAGAGAAAACGAATCCATTACCTCTACGTATTCTACAGAGACTATCGAAATCAAAACTGTACTGCTTGCTCGCTGTGAATGCATTCGGCATTCCGTCGTTACGCATCAAAAGAAACGTCATGTTATTATCTCCTGTTTTCCATGCCATACCGCTGCCATCAATATAGCTGGCCTCGTTTCTTTCGCCTATCAATGCAAATCTCAAAAGAACCATTAAGTTGTATATCCGCTGCCCCGTGCCTTGGTTGGTCTGCTTCCATCCACCATGTGGAAATCCCAGTTAGGGCCAAGATTCGTATCAAGGGGGTTGGCTCGTGGCCGCCTTCGCGATTGGGCATGTTGATCATGAGAATCTCCATGTTCGGATAGAAATTCTGTCTGTCTCTGTGGCGGTGAATGCCGGCGTTGTGTCCTTGGTTGCCGACGGTGACCCCGGACACTCTGAATGTCCGTGTCGTCTGTGGCTGGCTTGTAATCGTCGTCTTCTTGCTTAGGAGGAGGTAGCATCTCGTCGCCTTTCGCCTCTGGAGGGGGAGGTGACCTCATCGATGGGCGGCGCTTGGCAGAAGGAGACGGCCCCAGCGACAGGCGGCGTTTCTGATGCAGCTTCTCTTCGCTAGGGGAGATCTGCGGGAGCGGCCCGAAAAGTGCAGGTGGCTCGTCCTTGTCTTCTGGTTCGGGAGTCATTTTCCGCTGGGCCTCGGCGACTAGAGTTGCTAGTGTTGCTTTCTGCAGCCGTGTAGTTCTCGGCTCGAAATTATTGATCGGCGGCGGCGGCGGCGGCGGCTCCTTTGTGCCGGGCAGGAGCCCGCGGCTCATCTTTTGCTGAAAGTCCAGGCCGGCCTGGAGCTGGACCCAGGACGCTTCGGACCGCTGTTGGCTTTCCTGGGAAATCCGGTTCATGCGGGCGTTCAGCCACTCGTCGGCGTTCTCGGCCGTGACTTCGTCGAAGCCTAGCTCCTTGTCGATAGCGCGCGACTTGCGCTCGATCTTATCCTTCCAATGCCCTGGCTTGGAGCTGGCGGAGGGTGGCACGTCCGGCACTGATATCAAGTCAGTTTTTCGAGAAAGCTCAAAACGTCACAAACGACAGTAACCACGTGCGAATTACCTGCTGGGTCACCTTTCTTCGTCTTCTCTGGTAGCTTCTTCTTCTCCGGGGACTTCTTTCTCTCCGGCATCGTGAAAAGGCAGCCGTTGGCAGGTTTCAGTGACAATATCAAAGTGTTCAACTCGAGGGAATCAATGGGGGTTGTTGATGCAGTCAAGTCGCCTAAGTATGATGGGTTTGTATGTGATGATGATCACGTTTCTTTGCCTTCCGTCCCTTGAGCCTGTGAAGTTCGCTGTTTCCACGGGACCGATTATTCCAGTCGTGGCGGGACTATGTTCTCGTGTTTGATTATTCCACCTGGAAGAATGGAAAGCTTGATCTTGGATTAAACTGGATTGTCTGGTCTACAGAAGGTCCTAAATCCACTTGACAATTATTGAACCTGCTGCCGCGACTGGTGGAAGAAGGCTTGGGCGGGATTGTATGCGCATTTTTGTGCTCTTCTTTGTGCCATCTCGAGCTGGTTTCCAACTCTCCTAGCTGCCTTACCCGCGAACAACTGCCACTGTGCTGCCACTGTGACATGTTTTCGAGTCACAAATCGAAGAAATGATGGGATTCGGTCAGTCAGAAGCTCAGATCATGTTCGGCATGGAAATCCGGCCTCGTTGCTAAGCAAACATGAATGAACGGGCTATCAATTGAAGTATACGCTTGATATCTGTAGTTCACTGCGTTAAGCAAGGTAGATCGGAATTGTATAGGCCTCGTTGTTGAAGCACACGGACAGCAGGGAATGAAGATCTTGCAGGGGCTCTCAGGATCTCGTCTCTTGAACCAAGAACGTTTTTCAATTCATCTGGTCGAGAAGTTGAATCTCAATTACACGAGGCATACGATGCAAGATGGAGGGGGAGGAAATTGTAGATGACGCCAAACTCTTTTTGGGGTCGGAATCGGCCAAAGTGCCATATCGTCATAACGTGCGTTATCTTTCTACATGTATTGCATATTTGCGCAGTTGTCAATGACAGTGGCTGCAACTAAATGGTCACATATAGTTATCGTAGACATTGTTGCACTGCTTCGAATATCGTCCTTGGTTGCTAGTAACGAGATGGCCAAGTCTTGCTATTTGATGGTTCCTACCCAGTCATACCTTTTATCGCCATGATTTAAACCATCTTTTATCTAGTATTCACAACGGCAGGGCTATTCAAGTGCCTCTTTGATTGAAGTTGTCTGGTCGTTTTTGTATACAGCCCTATGCTCTCGACCTTGGAATATTGGGAATATGATAATTTCTAGTAGCCATTCATATCTTGGAAATAACCTAAACTGCCACAGTGTTCTTCACCCGGTAGACGGAGCGGTTACTTGTTCTTCAACTATGGAACGTCGGCCTAGAAAGGTGTAATTGATAAATTGTGTAGCAATATGCCCTTTTCTACATCCCCTGGGACTCCCGATATGCTTAGATGTGGTACCAAGCATCAATTATCATGACAGATCGCTCCGAGAGACCGTGTAATGATAAAGAGTTTATATTAAAGGTACGTAATGCAAGCGTGATCTGCCTCCGCGAGCTGCTCTGTCGGGCGGTATCCCGATGCGCCAGTAGTCGGGACAAGCATCGCAACATGGGTACGTGCTTGAAGTCGCGGATGACGTGACACCAAAAGTGACACCAAACCGCGTCACTGCCCGCACCGGCGATCCCTTCTGTCCCGGCTTCTTTCGCGCAGACTCGGCAGACTAGACCCGTTGTCGTACCATGGGGTTTATCGGCTTACCTAGCTGAGATCCTAGTGACCTTTTTTGCGGGATGTCGAGTGAACGGGGCTGGATTGCGTGCTTGTCGGAACCCCTTGCCCATCTCCAAACTTTACCCCAAAGCCGCCAATCTAAGCCAATCACGGACACTGATTGCCAGATTTCGTGATCACTCGAGACTGAGGCAGTAGATGTGATAATCGGCCAAATCCCGAGAAGTGAGGGGCCCGGAGGGGGTGACGGCCAATATATACTTGGGCTGCCTCGCCAATGATGCCGCTTCTTGCTGTGTATGCATAGCAATCAATCAGATAGAGACAGCAAAAGGCACCGTCCATAAGATTGTGTATAAGAAGATTCTTGCTCATACTTGACAATCAACATGGCACCCATTGCTCTTGAAGCCGACTCACCTGTCGATCCTATCGAACAACTCAAGTCGACTATCAGACACCCCAATCGCAGTGTCTTCCCGGACGGACTGAAGACTTCCGGTACGTCTAGCAATGCTTGCTTGCTCCTAGGCCAGCTCAAGCCCGATTACTAACAAACCCTCGACAGGCCAACACCCGCCGTTATACGACCAAATCTATCCATACAGCTCTTTCCCCAAAACAATCACAGGCCCGACGGTGTGGAACCCAGAAGACTATTCCGACAACCCTGAGAGATGGGTTCATCAGTTCTCCGCAGACGAGATAAGCGAGATCTCACAAGCGGCCGATAACTTCATGTCCTCCAAAGAGTCTCTGACGGGCATCACCAAAGAGAACTTCCCCCTTCCCAACCTGGCACCATCGCTACACGCCATGCGCCGCGAAATGCTGGACGGAAAGGGCTTCATCCTGTACAAGGGGTTCCCCGTGCAACAATGGGGCAACCACAAGTCGGCAGTTGCCTACATGGGCCTTGGGGCCTACATCGGCTACCCAGTGTCCCAGAACGGCCGTGGACACATCCTCGGCCACGTCAAAGACCTGGGCGATGACAGCACACAGATCGACAAGGTCCGAATCTACCGGACCAACGCGCGGCAGTTCTTCCACGCAGACGACTGCGACGTCGTCGGCCTGCTCTGCATCGCCAAGTCTGAGTTCGGCGGCGAGTCCGACGTGTCTTCCATCCACCACGTCTGGAACATCCTGCAGGCGGAGCGGCCCGACGTGGCCGAACTGCTGACCCAGCCCATCTGGTACTTCGACCGCAAGGGCGAGGTGTCGCAGGGCGAGGACCCCTACATCCGGACGTCTGTATTCTACCTTGAGACGCCCGACCCGGCGAACCCGGACCGCGAGCAGCGCGTCTACTGTAAGTGGGATCCCTACTTCATCAAGAGCCTGTCGCGCTTCTCAGACCGCGGTATCATCCCGCCCCTATCCCCCGCACAGGCCGAGGCGGCGCAGCTGCTCGAGGACACCTGCAACCGCGTCCGCTTGCACATGATCCTGGACGTCGGCGACATCCAGTTCGTCTCCAACTCGCACACGCTTCACGCCCGCACGGCGTACCGCGACTTCGGGCCCGACAGCGGAAAGCCGCGCCGGCACCTCATGCGGCTCTGGCTGAGCGTGCCCGAGGACGAGGGCGGCTGGCGGCTCCCCTTTTGGGACTCCAGCGAGAAGAAGCGAGGCGGGATCCAAGTCGATGACACGCCGCCCGTGGCTAGGTTGGATGCCGATTGAGAAAGTCAGTTTGGGGGAAAATATGTAAAACAGTAAACCAATGCAGCAGAAGCGATGCTTCGAGTCATGGAAGGACGATGTTAGAGCTTGAAATTAGATTAGCGTTATGGCCAGTTTTGTTGTACAGTTGCTCAGTTGAGCAACACCAGAATGGAACAGAATTAAAATAAATTCATAAATATTGAAGCAGACCATGAAATCCATTTCACCTGGCACCTCCCCCAATCTTGCCTGAGTGCGGATTGCTTCAAATTGCTTTAGGTCAGGCTCATAATTGAACCTTCGTGATGGTGCAATTGTTTGGAGTTTGTAGTGGACGTTTTAGCGGTCACCCCACTGTCCAGGTCCCCTAAGTTTCAAGTAGTAAGTACATAGCGTCAGGCCCCAGCTTCCCGGGCACGCCCAGTCAGCCAACTCATGGGACGAACCCACTCTCCCGCCTTTGCGACTTCAAACACCAAACGCATCATTCCTACTTTGAAGCCTAACTCAGCATCGACATCTGGCATCGCTCCTTAACACGTCCATCTCCAGCCTTTTTAACAGCGCTGCCCGGTACACTTGGCATGGTATAGATAACCCGATACCCTATTGCCGCGTTGGCATCGATTGGTTTCCCTGCCATTCGACACGATGGACGCTCCACCCGTCAAGCTCTCGGACCTCCTCAAACACCCAGACGACCTCGACAAGCTGCCGGCCTTGAAGCTGGAGTTCACGCGCAAGAAGAATGTCATCGACTCCCAGCTCCGGGGCAGTCTGCGCGACCAGCTCGAAACCATCCAGACCGGCATGAATGGCTTGACCGATGGCCAAAAGACGGTGCAGGCGATTAAGGAGGAGATGACCAAGATCGACCGACTATGCTCCGAATCCCAGATCATGATCAAGGACTTTAACAACATCAACCTCGTCTCCCAGGCCCACCGGAATTTCCAAGCCGTCGAGGCCATGCGCAAGAACCTCGAGATGTTCAACGAGCGGCTCAACGCAGTCGAGGTCATGCTGCAAGAGGACCACCAAGATCCGGAGACCATGCCCAATCTCCTTGCGGTCCACTACGAGCTGACCCAGCTACGGAACATCCGCGACGACGCTATCGAGCAAATACAACGCGCCGACGATCCGGGTCTACAGTCTACCCTGGAGGACTACTTCTCGAGGCTAGACGACGCCATCGACATGTTCGACGAGCACATCGGCATGGTCTCGGTCAGTCTCATCAATCTTCTCATCGAGGACAACAACAGTCTGGTGGTGCGGTTGGCCCTGATTGTGGAGGCGGAGGAGAAGAGCGACCAGAGAGTCCAGGCCCTCCAGGAAGCCTTGAAAGACCATAAAGAGATGGCCACCCGATTCCAGAGCATCACAGATGGCGCCAAATCAGTTCGAGGCTACAAGGGCAAATTTATCCAAGCTATCAAGATCAGCTGCCAGGACCAGTTTGACGAGATTAGGGAGGATTTTCTGGGCGACCCCGAGGGGCTGGCCAAATTGATGAAGTGGTACTTCAACGACCTCAATGCTGTTAAGCAAGGCATGGTCTCTTTGATGCCCAAGAAGTGGAGGATTCTTCAGACATATGGAAATATTTATCACGAGCTCATGCACGATTTCCTTGTGGGTATCATCGACGACCCAGAGGCTAGTTCTGCGAATACTCTAGCCATCATCAACTGGCCCGAGCAATATTACAAGAAAATGAAGAAGCTGGGGTTTGCCGAAACCGACTTGAAACCCCATGTTATTGATAACCGAGAACAAGAGCTTGTTCGAGGCTTCCGCGATCTCATTATCAAATTCCTCGATGAATGGATTGATAGAATCTTTGCCCAGGAGACGAAGGATTTCGCGAACCGCAACACCGAGGGCTCGAATTTGGATAGTGATGAATACGGATACTTCCGCACCAGAAACCTTGTGGACATGTGGCGTATGCTACGGGAACAAGTGGACGCGGCAGGAAACTCGAACCGCGCGGACGTGGCGGAAGGAGTAATAGACGCCATGTTCATCCGTCTGCGCGGCCGCCAGCAGTCCTTCCAGAAGATGCTCGAGGAAGAATCTATCAAGTACGAACAGGGTAAGGTCCCAGAGCTGGAGGGTCTGACACCGTTGCAAGACTGGCTTGTTGCTACCGCCAACGACCAGATTGCGTGTATCGATGACCAAGAGGAGGACGGCCGCTTCGCCTATCTCACGAGTTTCAAGCAAAAGTTCGAGCCCATCGTCACGCCCCAGTACATGGAGCGCGCGGACGCCGAGATCGAGCTGCTGCGCGACGGCTACGTCGACTTCAGCACGTGGTGCATCACCAAGTTCGTGACGCTGGTCATGGCCGTCGACTTCAAAGACGCGCTTCCCGTCTTCTTCACGCCGGGCTGGTACACGAGCGCAACGATGAAGCAGATTGTCAACACGTTTGAGGACTACCTGGCCGACTACAAACCGGTGTTGCACTTTTCGCTATTCGATATTTTCACTGAGGTCTTCGCCGAGGAGCTGCTGGTGCGCTACCTGATGAGCGTGCGCAACAAGGGGGCCAAGTTCCGACGGACGGACCCGTTCCAGGACAAGATCTTTAACGACATCTCAACGGCTTTCGAGTTCTTTGGCAGCTTGGCCAACCCGGACGTCGGCAGCTCGGTCAAACAGACGTGGCGCGTGCTCGAGCTGTTCACGGACCTCATCATGACGGACAAGGAGGCCGTCGCCGATGTGTTTGAGCGCTTCAAGACGGCGTACTGGGATCTCCAGCTCAGCTGGGTCGAGGCTGTGCTGAGGTCCCGCGACGATTTCGAGAGGAGCATGTTGAACTCAGTTAAGACGCGGGCGGCGCAGATGGAGGTTGTGAGGGGGGCGGAATCTATAATGAGTAGGGTGAAATAGATACAAATATACCATGCATGACCATTTCAATACCAGCTTCTATTATTCATTGACGGTTGCTGCAGATTGGCTATTGAAGGTACTGTCCCAGAACTGCGAGTTGTATCGTGTCTACATTTACAGTACCGGCTGGAACTCATATTGTCAAGGTGATCATGGATCTCTTAGGAACAAGCACCGAGTACTCCGAAGACGGCAAACTGCTGTTGATGGCTTGCGGTGTGACCAGAGCTCTGGTCAGATTGTTCTTGTTGTTCGTTAACCAGGTCTCCGGGCTGTTCCCACCGTCGCCCCCTTCGACGACAACCCGCACGTCGAGATCGACATGTCCATTGTTGATCATCTGGACGCTAACGACTCGGCCACCATTATTATCAACGCCATCCTCGTCCAGGAAGAAGGCGCTGGTCCCCAAGAACCCCCGATCCGTCTCCGTATCGACTCGAACCGCGCCGGGCGGCACGAAGCGGGAGAATTGCGCGAACGCCCAGAAGCGACCCGACACGCTGTACGTGGCTTCACTATCGTTACTCTGTCGTAGCGGCAGCTGAATGAGGGCCGAGTTTGTCGGCGTCGGCTCGGCGCCGATCCAGTACAGCCAAGCCGAGACGTTACCGAGGACCAGTGACTCCTGGATCTTGTTGGCCCAGCCGATGCCTTCACCGGCTTTGCCAAGGTTGTCCCAGGCCGGGTTCCAGCGGCCGTCCAGGTCGGCCCATTCGGTCTGCCAGACCTTTTGGGTGGTCTGGAGCGGTCTGTTAGAGTCGGCCGAATAGGCGTGTGCCGAGTAGACGTCGAAAAGGGCGGCATCGGCTGTCTTGGCCCCGGAGATTGCCGTCGTCTGGAGCTCGGCGAGGATCGCCGCCCCTTGCGTCCAGCCCGTCGCCTCGCAGCAGACGAGCCGCACGTGGCCGAAACCCTCGTCCCGGAGAGTCCGGCGCAGGATCCGGGCGAAGTCCGCGGCCTGGAATCCATCGGAGAGCATGGAGGCGTACGTCTGGTTCAGGTCCGGCTCGTTGAGCCAGCCCAAATGCGTGATCTCGACGTCCTCCCGCTCGCGGTAGAAGCGCAGAAACTGGGCCAAGTAACGCGCATACGCTTCTCTCCAGTCGCCACTGTCGCAGGCTTTGGGGCCTGACGATGATGACGGCCCGCAGAGGTAGCCCCCGTTGGAGTCGTTCCCGTTGGTCTTCATATAGCCCGGAGCCGACCAGGCGTCAGCGTAGACGTACTTGAGCCCGCCGTATGCGAGCGCCTCCTTGGTCAGCCAGACCTGGTCCGCGTCGTACCCGTCCCACTCGTAGTCCGGTTTGGCGTCGGGGGAACCCGGCGATGTCGGCGCGATGGACTTCATGAAGTCCCGGTCATATGAGGTGGACGAGCCGATGCCGTTGCGCAGGATTGTGGCGCCGGCGCCGGACTCGCGGTCGAACAGCAGGTCCAGGACCTCCCGCTGCTGCTCCGGCGCCAGGCCGAGTTTGCCGTGCAGCCATGCGGCTCGCTGGAAGGCCTGCGAGAAACCGAAGCCATCGATGGTCTGGTATCGCTGGTTTATATTCACCTTCACTTGGGCTGTGAGCCTAGCAGGGACATCAATGGCGTGTAAGTAAACGACGAGAAGGGCCGCGACAGCGTTAGTGGAACGCATCGCTCATGAAGGCCCAGCGGGATTTACAATGTCGACACAAAAGGGTCGTCGCCTTTTCTTTTCGTCTTTTCACTTACATGTATTTGTTCCGTAAAGTCTTACACTACAATTCATGTTTATATAGCAATACAGCAGTACCTAGACAACTTGAAATTAGCCTGAATTTAGGTGTTGGGGTATGTCGTGCAGCGCTTCACCTATCTCATCCCGTGCCCCGCCTTCTCGGACTTATGACATCCTCACATTGATCAATCTTGGGACAAGCTATGCTGAGGTCACTCATTCGTGTACCTTTGCCTATCTAGCCAGTGTGACTGACACATTAAAACTCGTAGAAGTCCAGCCAAAGCGCCGCATAAAGTGCACATAAAATTAAGCTCCCCCTGTCCAAGAAGTAGATGTTTTGCAACGGCGACTACTTAAGAATCCTTTTGAGTAGCACAACCCAAGAGACACTTTGGGGAAGGCACACTTAGCTCGTGGCCTTGCCAAGATGCTGTTGTTTACTCAATTTTGAAGATATCTCAATCTTCGTACGGCTACTGACTGCTGCCACGCTGTCACAGCCTCTCAGGCGCTGCACCGGCCGGAGCTTCCATACTCTCTTGGTCAGTCTCTGTTGTGATAGAATTGATCACAAAACGGCTAAGAGGCAGAATGGGCTGATCATTATGTTTTATCGTGGCAGCGTTACGCTGAATAGCCACTTTGCCTCTTATCCACTTCAGGATACGTGAGCACCATTTCCAATTTTTCAGAGCACCCAATGCCAAAATGGCGAGTACAACCGTAACCAGAAGAACGAGAAATACAATAAGGGGACTTGTCTGCGTGCTGCATATAGAAGCTGCGACAAGGACCGGGAGGAACATCTACAAATGCAGTCAGTGGTTCAGTACCATAATGGGGTGATGGGTGATGAATACGAAGTTAACCCAAGTCAATACCCGGACATCTTCGGACATAGTTTGTTGAGCTTGTGCCGTTCTCTGTTGTGCCTGGGCGGTTCTCTCGGCCTGCCCAGCCAGGAACGTATGGAACTGGTCGGCAAGTTAGCCCTGGTGTGATTGAAAGCCGATGCTTGGGATGATGGAAAGACCCACGTCGCGGCTGTGTTGTTCATACTCCTGCATACAGCCTTTTTCGAATAATTCCACCTGGTGATGCAGTTCGTCATGCAAACATTCCAGCTCGCTGACCAAGTCATCAATACTATGCAGTGTCCGAATAGCCTCAGGCTCGACATTAGCAGGGGAGCCTTGCTGGTATAGATATCTAGTATCTTTCAAGACAAAGAACTGCCATGAGCCCACAGTCTTTTCCAGGAGTCGCTTCAATCTGATGAGTAGACTCCTGGTCTTGATATTCCACTGGTAAACTTGGGTGAGCTTCTCCTGTCGTTCATCTATTGCAGCCAACAGCAGGTCGGTGTTGGTAGTATCTGGTCGGAATGGCTGAAATGCAACCTGGCATCGCGCTTGCTGTAATGAGGCGATCAGCATTGCCGGTTCAAGTAACCCAGACACGAACGGCCGGCCGATAATGACAAAGTTTTATCTCCTCAAACTAAATCCGTTTAAGGCACAACCCCGATAGGAAAATCTATAATTTGTTTCTTGTATGTGGTCGAAGCAACTCACCCCAATTTGCATCATTTCCAGTACCTCCTTGACTACCTTCCCCCATTCATCTCTGACCCGAATCATTCTGGACAGAAGAACTCGAAGAAAATAGTGCCTCGGACAAGCGACCGGCTTGTTCAAATCCTCTTGAGCAAGCGTGAGAGGGTCACCCGCGAAATCAGGTTCTGTTTTCTTTGAATCCTCGAAATACTGCATGGCAGACTCTCTGCAGTTAGGCTTATCAAAGTAAGTGTCGAATAAGCCGTATGCTGTCCATCTGGCGAAATCCCATCCATGAATGAAGCAGGAAAACGTGGACTGGCAGAGGAAATGAGACTCAGTCTCCGCATTTCGACCATTGAAGTCTGAGTCGAATGTCAAAAACGACAAGTCCGTGCAACTGGAACGCCCATCTAAGGGCCCTTTCGAATCGTCATCCGAAGAAACTGCCCGAAAGACGAGAAAAGGAAGTTGGAACATCATTTCGAAAACAGCGACTCCTTTCGGCTAGAACAAATGTGGTCAATATTGCTCTCCTCGTTATGATTTGTGACTTACAGGAAGACGGATAGAGAATTTCGGATTGCTTGATAAGCGCTCGGCCATGAATTCGAGGAGAGGCAACACCTGCTGTAGAGAAGCTGTTGCAGCAAGTACACAAAGACTGTGCGCGTCCGGGTCTGCCAGGTAACTATATCGAAGGTTGGCAAATATAAGAAAGTGGTCATTTTTTGGGTGCCCACATGATGCGCTGCTCGGCCTGAACCCTACAAGGGATCTGTAGAGCATCTGATATGTCACATTCACCTTCGATGGCCAGTGGAGCCGCCACAACGCCGAATCTCTTTGATCAAGTTCAGTTAGAACGGATCAATTAACAACGCATATTGATACTAACTTACCGGTATACGGAGTAAGCTGTACAATTCACCAGCTGTAAGTGGGCCATTACTCATAGGCCTTCGCCCAGAACCATCTCTGTCGAAAACCAAAGCGACAGGTTCTTCCATATCGAGGGTAGCCAATGTAAGCATGTCCAACTTGAGGCCTTCGCATAACCTCTGGAGCGGCTCCAGCTGATATGCCCATCTATCGGATTCTACTTCATAGGCCCGGGATAGGACATCCATAATATCTTCGTCTTCGATCGGGTTTCTTTCGGCCTCAAAGTACGAGAGGTTCTCTTCGTCTAGACAGATTGATCGTTTGCATTGGAATTCATCGTTCCATCTATCAAACATCGGTCTGAGATAGTCGAATATCCCGCCCCCAGGATCCGTTACCAACGCCTTGGTTGATTTTGCTCTCATTGTCCTACACCACGCTCAATCAGAATCCAGTGAACTATGCGATATAATAGTAGAGACGCACTTAACATTGTTGCGATGACCAGTGATACGATGACAACGATCCTTTGTCTAGTGCTGGTGAAGTGTTTATGATGCTGACAGAAATGAATCCTCCTCTATATGCTAAAATCAAGACCCAAGACGCATGCAGATGACGTCGACTAATTTTGAACCAATTAAGGGTTTTGAACAAATGTGCTTTTGGTACCACCCATACGCCATTGCAGCCTGACAGAAAGACTTGGTATCTGTTGAGGCTCCAGTATCCGCCCCATGTAGATAGAGAGTAAGCATGAGATTCGTGACCATGAGGTTCGTGATCATAAATTCGTAACCATAATATTCATAAACGTGGTCCATCTTGAGATCAAGCTCTGCTACAGCGTCATCTGGTCGAAATCTTCTGCACTATGCAGTTTGCACAGCGAGGAATACCGCAATATGTGCAATCTTCTGTTGAAATGCCGATTCGCGATTGGCCACAGCAACACTTTAGAAGAGTTAGCAGCTGTCATGGCCATGGGGTCTACAACTGGACAACTGGGTATACTGACACATCTCCAAACCCATACATACCTCCGCCTTGGGGGAACACCTGTAAGTGGGAGGCTGTTGGGAGTGGGCAGAGTCGGGCGCCAACTGCGAGTTGGTGATCCTATGAAAAGCGAGACATTGGCATCGGTGAGTATAGCGCTCTCGAAGGAGGCGTCCTCGATGCCGTTGGGCTCCAGTAATGGCAAAGCCTCCATCGCCGCGGAACTCCATAACAAGAGCCTTGAGCGAACATGATCGGGCCACAATTGTTCTGATGCAGGACACCCAATCGCTACAAGTGATGCCTCCTGACACGGGCGGACTGCAAATAGGTCCACGTCTCGCGTTGTACATATGAGCCCTGTGTTACAAGTACACTTGAAGACACAAGTAAACTTGCAGTTTTTCATTTCCAATTGATCCAATAGGGATTAGGTACTCCTATGCACCCTTTTCGCGTTGAATTCCGGAGTCTTGCATCGTATGCTTGCCGTCGGGCACCCCCGAGATCCCGGTGTCGGTGTACTGCTCAGTAGCCAGCTTGAGATCGGTAACAAGTTTTGCCGTAAGCCGGGCCATCTGGGACCCAGGTATTAACCTCGGAATGGACATTGCAGCCCGTCACCATATCCTAGCTATCATGAGAAAACCTTGTGCAATCTCGTCTGAACTTGCATTCGTCTTCATTGGTATTGATGCTGTGGGTAGGGGACAGGAACTGTTGGCCGTCGTTTGTCGCCCTCTAGTGAAATGACAATATCTGCAGCGCCATTAGCGCAGCGAAGCAATCAGAACCCATGGCCCCAGGTGACTGCAAGAAAGAATAGTAACACGCTACGGGAGTACCATGATCGAGTGTTCGGGATTCTACAGTGGTCTAGAGTTAGCCTTGCAATATTCGCTAAGCCTTGCTAAACGGGGCGATTTGTGGTACTGTACCAGGCAGCATGAGAGTGATGAGAGGCTAATATATAACAACAAGCGAGCAAGTAAGAGGACGACACAACTCTACTGTCGATCGCGACGAATCGCGACGAAGTGGCCTTCTGGTCGCAAAGAATCAGGCGGACAGGAAATGAACGAGGTTGGGCAGCGACGTGTCTCTGTATGACTTATTAGGCCACTGTTGTTCAGGGAAGTGATAGGAGAATAAGGTTGCTGTAAGAACCCAAGGCAGAATTGATGATGCGCGTGGTTCGTGATGGAATCGGTCAGATGGGTTGCGCTGGAAAGGACTTGCTCAGACAATAAGGTGAATCTGGAGAACTTCTGAGCTGAACCTGTGCGAGTGTCAAACATGCAACGTAATATATTCAAGTAAGACAACGAGGCAGCCAGCTAGTATGGTTCAGAACCATCTACATATCTGTTGCAAGATACGCTACAGTAAAGTAAGTAAATAAGCTGGGCAGCAAAAGAACCACGAGTCAAATGAATGGAAAAGGAAAACATGCTACCACTGTATCAATGGCTTCCCTTACCCTCAACTGCTACACATAGGCTGGACGGATGTGCTTACCTCGGATGTCATCATCTCGGCATAATAGGCTTGTTAGAGAGACGAGCGTCTTGGCTAATGAGTGATGTGAAAATCCGACCACATAATGCTTTGATCCAAGAGGCCCAACTGCTGGTCACAAAACTTCATCCTCTGCTTGGTATGATATGAGTAGTAAAGTGCCAGTCCGCAGCTACATGTTTAGATTTAAAGGATGTAGTTGAATTTGGAATGACTGACTGACTGACTGACATCAATGGGAACTAAAGACCTAACTTCGCTTATCCCCGGGTGTAACTCAATCCCGGAATGCGGAATCTTGATGCCGGCTACCATGTGGAGGGGTTCAATTCGGGCCGTGGCTGTGTTCTCTCCAGCCACATAATCTTTGAGCTCAAATGCGAATCAAGCCATCAACGGTGATAACATATTGTCCGTCGACTGGTTTGCGATTAACCCTCGCCAGCACGCCTCACAATGTTCACAACTCTCGCACGGAGGGCGGTAGAAAGCCCGATACCCCTCAGGATACGCAATGCGGCCAGAGCGTCGGCCCCCGGCATCTACGGTCGCTTCAAGCCGAAGAAGGTCTGGCCGCCCGACTTCTCCAAGCTCTCCGAGAAGGAACAGTTCCGGTTTGAGCGGAAGTACAAACGACGGGTCAAGCTCGCTACAATGCGCCCGAGATGGGATAAATACGTGAAGCTGGCGCAGTTGTTCAGTGTTTCGGGTAGGCTCGAATGCAACTGTCGGCAAGCAACGAGCAGGAGCTAACACGAGGGTCTGGCAGGTGTGCTAGTATACAGTGTTCTGTTCATGGAATGGAATACCGAACAACAACCCTTCCAAGGGGTAAGTCTCCCTCTCTTGCATTTCCCTGCGTCTGGTCCTTTGGCGGGTCTAAATTGTATACATAGATCCGCGGCAAATTCTGGGGTGCTGTCGACGCCTTCTCTCCCAACAAAAGAAACGAACGACGAGCGCTCGAATAACGGACCGAACGCTGTGTTATGTATAAGATGTCTCTGCACTGCATTTTCTGGGCGTTTTCAGGCTTTGGGGGGGCACAATATCCACTGGTATTCTATGCGATTGTATCAAAACTTTGAAGAGCCATACTTGTAGTAGTCTCAGGCTGCTTCCTGGCTGTATGCGCCAATTCCCAACACACACCGCTTCTAATGTGATAACGCCCGAACTCCCGTCCATGCTCAGTGTATGTACAATCTTTCATCGTCCTGGCCAGACAAAAGACCCGCCCAGTCCAGCGCCAAGCCCCGAAGGCCTTGCTTCGTTGACAGGTCTCTTCGCAACCGTGCCTTGGGCCTTAACCCCGGATACGATGCGATCCATATTTGTCTCGATCACCACGCCTCCTACGATCATCTCGCTCAGCGCCGAGTGTAGCGTTTCGAAGTTGAAGATCAAGTCTAGCTCGCACACGTTCTCGAACAGCTTGTCTAGCGACTCGACGTAGACCTGGATCAAGTCGAGCAGGGCCAGCGGCGACTCGGTAGACGTAGATATTATGATGAAGTACAGAGTAGCATAGTGGCGGTAGGTGACAAGCGACGGAACATCGTTGTGCGGCTCGGAGGCGGATTGGGAGGTGCCGGAAGCAGCGAGGATGGGAGGCAGTGGTAGGAAGTTGCATGCGCCGTCGGGCCTATTGGAGACGAGGGTGAATATCTCAGAGATCAGGCGTTGCTGTATGCTAGTCTCCTGCGCCGGGCGTCAGTAAATTGCAATACGGCGTATTCGAAGGTATTTATGCAGTCACCCACCAGCTGCGTGTAGAACTTGGTGAGCCGTGGTTGGCCCTGGCCATTGAAGACCAACACCGCGTTAATCATATCTGGGGCGTAGATGCTGGGCCGCTAACACCACCTGGGGAACGAGGAGGGAGAGAAAGAGGTTGGATTATGCGCGCGGAGAGCCGATGCCTGGGGTGACGGAAGATGCACGAACCACACACCAAAGCTTACTTCGGATCGGAAGGGGCCACCAATCAAGTAGTTGCAGTCCAGTATGTATGCAATACGCAATACGCGATACGCGATACGCAGATACGGGATTCGAGACAAGGAGAGCACGTAAATTGGCTCCTCCTTCCGCCGGTCCCCTGACGGATTCTGTGTGTTCTGGAGGGGTTGAGTGGCTTCAAGTAGCGGGGCAACCGTGAGCGCTGGCGGTTCGGCCGAAGGCAGTGTAACGCCCAAACCAAAATCCAGTGCATCGAAATGTCTTGGACTCTTCTCTTGGTGGGCCATATCCGATCTGAGGTAAGCTAAAAAGCACCTAACCTACTGTAGGTAGAATCAGAACAGCAGCCGAATGGGCTCTCAGTGGGGCCCCCTGCTAGGCAGGACAAGAGTGCACGGACGCTGTATGTGTTCCCTTTAAGTGGGATCTGACCACCCCCAGGCTGAAGGGGAACTTCTCTTTCTCCTCCATCCACCTCTCCCGAGACAACCTGCCCGGGAGACATCAACCCGCCGTCCGACAGTCGACGGCGCCACTACAATCAACCCGGAATTCAACCCGTTTTACCTCCCGGCCTTGAGTGAAGGCCGCACCAACATACCAAAATGCAGCAATCAACAATCACCATCCAGTTCGCACCATCCCAATCCACCATCGGCTTCTTCCAGCCGCAGCAGTGGATTATGGACTGCGAGCCAACATAATCTCCAACCCTGGGAGATCTCTGTCTTTGAGCCTGCAGACTTCTCCCTATACGGGGTTGGGGATCAAGTTGGCAATACTGGCTCTACATCGGCTGATTGGCTAACCGGCATTGATCACTTCGGACTCGATGTCCCTAATGCACAATGGTCCGAGAGCCTTCAGCCCCCTCAAGAAAACGCATTTGACTTTACACAAGTGTTCCAGAATGATATCTATGGTAACCACTTCTCTGCAAGCTTTGGTGGTTTTTGTCAACTGACCCGCGCAATCTAGACCAACTACTACTTGCAGACAACATGCAGCAACCTGCAACAACCAGCTCTTCAGCATTCCCCCTATCTTCTGTTGCTCCATCATATTCCCCTGTGCTTCCCGCTACACACTCCCCTAGCCCTGGATCCCAGTCTCCTGACTCTTCTGGCACACAAACAAACTCGCGCAAACGCGCCTCTCCCCCAGTGGATTCTAGCGCTGCTTTGAAGCGGCAGCGCAACAATGTTGCCGCCAAGAAGTATCGCCAGAAAAAGATCGATCGTATCACTGAGCTGGAGATGGAACTCAAGGGTGTTCGCGATGAGCGTGATGATTTGAAGATCCGACTCGCCCGTCAAGAGGCTGAGGCATCTGCGCTCAGGTCGATGCTTCGCATGAAGGCTGGGTCGGATAAATAACTTCATTAGTAGATGGTCAATGAAGATGGGCTACACTCCAAGTTACGCTGGCTAGTCTTCATCAGACGATGTCGGCTCTCAGGTTTGTCACTCATCTGACCGTCGAAAGTGACGGTTCAAGTCGGACCAGGGAACGTGATTCGTTTCATTCATGGAAAGATAACATAGAAAAGGCTTGGGGCTCGCTAGGATATAGGTTTACTTACAAGAGTATTAGTCAACACACTTCTTCTACCTGTCACTATATGCGTCTGATTGTGCCCGAGTGAGATGATTTGAACAGTCAAAAGTAATTCTTCTGCCTGCACTCGCGTTCTTATATATCTCACTTGATGGTATGAGATCATTTGATATCAGAATGAATCATGTTCTGTCCATCGATACCAAGGTGTCACGGCATCCTGTATTCGCTTGTCCACCTCGGGGCAGTCGAGTACCCCGGATGATTCAAAATGAATCATTGGAGAAGCTGTCGTCGTTAAATATGTCACCCTGGGGTTTCCGGATGAGGGGACAGCTGCAGCAGTTGCATACCGGTTTCTATCCAATTACGGAAGATGCCAGATTATGTTGATGCCGAAAGGTGCCAAATTCCACGAACAGGCAGCCCCTTTGTCCGCCCACCACCCCCTTTCCTGAACCTGGAGGCGGTGGACTTCTTTGGATACG
This sequence comes from Apiospora rasikravindrae, assembly GCA_038363885.1. Taxonomy (NCBI): domain Eukaryota; kingdom Fungi; phylum Ascomycota; class Sordariomycetes; order Amphisphaeriales; family Apiosporaceae; genus Apiospora; species Apiospora rasikravindrae. Next base: position 1,418,784 of record JAQQWK010000006.1, read on the forward strand.
CCGAATTCGCCAGAGCCAATCGTCCATCCAGCGACACTGAGAGACCATGCAACCATACACTGTTTATCCGTATGCCGTTTCAAATATTTCGCGTGGCACTCTATGGGTACTGATGGCAAGGTTTCCTTTCCCGGCGTTGATAATGGCAATATGTGCTTTGCCCTAGCATACACTGCCCTTTTCAACCGAGTATCTCGTTTTGCCGGGCTGACCGGGAGGCTGCGGCTACATCGTGAATGTAGTCGAGGAAGCCTTGCGCGTTCTAATGTCAACGCTGGCCCCTTTTCCGCCACCGGATATGGTCGAAATATACAACACGCGCTTTTGGGAGCGCAAAAGAAGCTCTAACAAGATGCCATGATGACCTTGGCGGACCAGCCTCACAGTACGCTTTATGTATCACACCCCAATGGTAGCGATTCCAGTCTTGGGGCCCTTAGCTGACTGATAGTGATCCCACATAGGGGTGATACTATACCAGGAATAATCAATGGGTACCTCTAAAATAACAGTTTTACCCCGATGTGCGAGTTTGCATGACAGTATTTATGGCTAGTCAACCCCGATAACACTGATACCTAGTCAGACAACGATATGGGAGCAGACTGCCTGAATATATCCGATAATATCAGTACTTCTGGTTTTTCCCTTGAAAGCAAGATCTCTAGTATCGCCCTCAATATGTACGCCCCAACACGTGGCATGATTAATATACCACATAAGTACATTGATCCAATAAGTAGCATTCGTCTGGATCTTGTACGGTACAATCTTTTTATATGTGAATAAACTGAAGAAAGAGGAGGGGACGACAAACCATTTCTTCTGATCCTTTTCTTTCTGCTCGCTATCACCCGAAAGCGATAAATACTTGTCAGTAATATCAAGATCAGTGCCTTAATACAAACGTGTATATTCATACCCGGCCTCCTCATTATTCAGGTAAATTATCCAAAATTGATGTTGATGTAATTCCCAGTCATTGCGAAGATGAGGGATCTGTGCCCCGGGCCCTGTATATATGTCCCTTCTATATACAACAACCTCCGTCTAACACTACCAGAGGCATCACATACAACGAACTGGTAACCTGATATTGTTTATGGTTGCATGTGTTAAGTAAAGAGTGAGAGGGTGACGAAACTCCGCCAAATATAGCCGTATCAGGGAAACAATGTATACCCCTTTTCCGACAATCGCTTAGTCCAACAAACCGGGCATCCATCTTAGCAAAGAAACAGAACCAGGCCAGTGGGGTTTGGGAATGTCGACATGCAGTGAAACTTACAGCTCGTTGTGTCAGCCGGGTTGCAAACGATCTTGTAGTTAGTGTTGACCCAATAGCTCACGCGGCGCTGGGCAAGGAACGGATCGCCATCTATGGCGCTCGGTCGTATCAGGCAATACCGCCCTTGACTCTGCGTGCAGGAGGTTTTTGGAGACGTAAAAACAGAAAGGGTAGTTCATAGGAGTGTCAAGATTTCACCGATCCATTATATGTAGGTATTCGGAAAGGGTGGGAATGACAGTCGTTTGGAGTAGAATGGATGCGAGAGAGCGGCGTTGTTAGCAAAATTAAGGGAGATGCCGATGTTATCGTTTTAACTGTTCTGGAACGCGGTACTGCTACTGCCACCTAAGACTCGGGTGGCACTCGCGGTGCCGTCACCCTGGCAGAGGCGGACGAGACGGTGAAGTCACAGTGGTTCTCGATCCGGGTGACACCGGCGAGAACAGTGTTACCACCAGCCAGGAGAAAGGTAAAGAGAGCAATAGGTCTCATACTAAACTGCATAGTTACGAGCAAAGGGGTTGAAAGTGACCAGGGCAGGAAAATATAGTATCGTGCTAAAATGTTTTGAAATGCCGGGGCCTATGATTTAGGAAACGTTCCTGAAAATTGGTGGTATTGATGCCTAATTTGAATACATAATGAGAACCATAATATCGACTGTATACTACTTTCTCCGTTATCCCTTCGCCCTCGTAGGCCATGGATGGAACGAATTGAATCAGCATATCGATCTCGTCTCCTACCTCTCGACGGCCCCTTGCTTTCAACTCCCCGGCCTCTGATGCGTGTGTCTGTTGATATCGGATGAGGGCCCCATATCAGGAGTCCATGACGAATAGCATTAATAGGCGCGAGAGGTTCTGCTGTTCGTTCCGCCGAAGTCCAGATGTAGGGCTAAGTCAGGTAAGCCGAGTGATGTTTATGCAATGTACGTTTAACTATGGACGGTCCTATCAGCAACTGCATCATATTTTCGCAGACAGTTATTTGTGCTCACCCCTACCTATCTGTTTGCATGCTTATTGTATATGACCTACCTCGGCCTTGTGTTGGCAATGGTACAGCACGCAAAACTACATTGGATGTCTCCTTCTGCCACGACTTGAAGGCTCACGACCACTCATGGCCGAACATTAATCCCGACTACACCTATACCAGAATCAGCACAGAAGGTGCCTTGGCCTTGATTGACAAGCATTTCCCTGGCCGGTCAGACATGCTTGAGACGTTCGTGGATATACAGAATCCGGGAATGAAGTCCGACTTTCTACGTTACTTGGTTCTTCTCGCCGACGGCGGAGTTTACACCGATACGGATACGACTGCTGTGAGGCCGATCAACGAATGGGTGCCGAAGCAGTATTGGGACCGTGCCAGGATCCTGGTTGGCATCGAGTGGGATATACGAGATGAAGAAGTCCAGAAATGGTTCGTCTGCCCGATACAGTTCGCGCAATTGACAAATGCTGCCACGCCCTATCACCCGATCCTGGAGAACTTGGTGAATTCTGTGCTCCGCAGTATCCAGCTTCATACGGCAAAGTACACGACCACCGTCGACAAGTTTGACTTGAGCAACTAATAACTCGTTGATGCCACCGGCCCGACAGTGTGGACAAGCGCCGTTTGGCGCCACATGCAAGAACAGGAGCCAGGACTGACCGACATGCGCAGTCTCTCCTTCTTGTAAGCGCCGACATTGTACGGTGACGTGCTGCTGTTTCCCATCAACAGCTTTGGATCAGGCCAAGCGCATTCAGGCAGCTCGATATCTTGGCAACTCACTAAGGATGTGCTCGCTAAGCATCACTGGCAAGGTTCTTGGAGGACACATGAATAGTCGGGTCTTGTCGTGCCGTGGAGTAAGAGTAACTGGAAGCGCTAGAAGAAACCACGAGCAGTACGGCGATACTTACTATCTGCACAATGGCTCCAAGTAAGAGCATGGCAAGTGATGGAGATACTGAATTAATTGATGTCTGGCCCGGGTGTACAACTATAACATCGATAATCTATTATAATTGATTTGCAGAATGATGCGCAAAGTGTCATTGACCAGACCCTAAGATACATAATGTACAACGTTATGGTCTGGGGTACCTTGGACCAGACAGAAGCCGTGAATTACTGAAGGCAGGCGCCTAGGGTGGGAGCTTGGGCCCAACGTAGCGGGGAAGCAGCGAGTGCCTGACAGTTTTGGGGCGCTAAGTCAACAAAGCTGAATGGAGCTTTCGCGGGGAGCTTCGGCTTGACGCAATTGCTCGATGCAATGATCAAAAGCAAACATGCTCTCGGGGGTTCACAACATCTGCATCACTCAGGAGAGAAGTATGAATTGACACAATCTTCCATTTTCTCTAAGATCACGAGACGCCCAAGCAAAACTATTACTGTCGTACAAACCCCCTTCCTTTCTTGGGTTTCTTGGAACCCATACATCGATTGATTCATTGTACAAAACACCACAAATTTGTCGCAATGGCCCGATCAAGCTTCGGTAGACTCGGCCGCCTCGCCGGCCGCACACTCCAGGGCCGCATGGCTGGTGCCAACGCCAGCACACGGTTCTTGCTGCCTCAGAAGGCTCGTATGACCTTCACACCCGCGACACCTGTCCCGCGAGCCTTTTTTTCCACGACGTCACGATCCGCGAAGCCTCTCACGCCAGAGCAGCTGAAGACCGCCAAGCCCGACGAAATCACCGATCAACAATACCACGAACTGTCCGACGCGTATCTCGACCGCCTCCTCGTGCATCTGGAAGATAGGCAGGACACGTCTGACGACATTGATGTCGAGTACAGCGTGAGTTTTCACCATGCGCTGTTCCCTCTTGTACTCTATTGAACTATGTAACCAAAGACTAACATCTTTGCGTGCCATCTAGTCCGGCGTCATGAATATCAGAACCAAGCAGGGTGACTATGTCCTCAACAAGCAGCCCCCGAACAAGCAGATCTGGCTTTCTTCACCCTTGACGGGCCCGAAGCGCTACGACTGGGTGGTCGTCAGTGAAGACCAGAGCTCCAAGCAAGACACGGCCGTCGGTGCCTGGGTATATCTCCGCGACGGGTCATCACTTACCGAACTGCTGCGGAACGAGATCAATGTCGAGATCGATCCCTATGGGTCAATGGACTAAAGCTCCTATGGAGATTGGAATTTGAAGAAAAGTTTAAGGACGATACGCTTTGAAGAAAAGCAACACTGGGAAAGAGGTGAAACAGGAGAGAGCGAAACAAGAAAGTGCCAAACGACAGCCTGGACTTCCGGAGGTTCTCTTATTATTATTCTTTGACTTGTACAACATGGCATAGCTTGCTTTACTGAGGAGTATGGAAGGGAAATGGTAGGGACAGCACTGGACAGATGAGCTTACAAGCGTATGAATAGGTGTGTGTTGAACAAATCAAGAGAAACCCATCAGAAGGCAAAATAATCCCTTTTAATCCATTATGCTATGCAATCTGGCTTCGACCCGCAAAGAGAGAGATGTACTGCGCGAACTGGCAACGAGGCGACCGACGGCACCAAGTTTCTCAGGCCAGGCCACACAGGTTTCACGATCCAAAAACCCTACCGACTAGCGCTTGCCCGCTTCGAATCCCGAGCCCCCGAATCTCGTTTCTTTGAGGGTTTTGTGGACTTTCTCGACGTGCCAGTCATCCAGAACCTCTCCATGGGGTCGTTGTGTTTGACATATTCTGATAACTTGTCGTGAAGTGGGACCCGATCTAGAGCATCACGGAAGGCCGAGTTGCTTTTGGAACTTGAGCTGCCCACGGTTAGCGAGTACCTTTGATGCGGTCCGATAGACCCAGTACCAGGTTTGCAGTCTTACCTCGCGTGGGTGTTGCTGGAGCTTGATCGTGTCATCGTGTCTGCTGTACTGGGGCTGCGTGCTTATATCAGGCGTAAGAGATGGCAGTAGGCGGCACTGGGGTGCTTGGCTATATCTGGAAATTGATCTTGAACCGTTTTATCGTGAGAAGATGCAATGCAAGGCCATCAAAAATTGCTTGTCTATTAAGGTGAGTTCCTACGAATATCTTCATTCTGAATACCACTATATGGGCATCTTATATATACAAGACTATCCAGCAGTACAAAACATCAAAGACGAAAAGACCAAAAGTACTTCGTGAAATGGAAAAAGCTGAGTGTCATCTGCTGTGACTTGAAACCTGATGGCTTGACTGAGATCAGGGAGAGAAACCGAAAAGCTCCGTTCCATCGGTTTTGCTCTACTAGCATGGCACCGATTCTTTACACGGAAATGTAAGAATGTCATACGCGGCCATTACACCCTATCCTTTTCTCTTTCAAGAAAGCATCATAAGTCTCCTTCTAGTTTTGATCAAGGGTTGTTGAGAATAATTTGAGACTGGTGCCACGTCAGTCGCTGAATCCTCGCTCACCACCCTAAATAGGGAATTAGGTCCTCAAAGCCATCTCATGCGATGATTCGGGGGATGACGGCTGTGATGAATCTGGACATCTAATTTTCCCGCGGAGCTAACCGCATGCTCTGTACCTGCATATGGTTCCTGGCCTAGGGTAATGAAATCCGGACGCTCCATACCTCCGCGAGTGGCAAACTTGATAATATATGGAAAAACCCATTGAAGATTGAACATGATGCCGCCGACTCCCGAAACCGTTTGATTAAGATTGAGATGACGAATCTCGGTCAAATTGGGCACCTTTTTTTTCTTTTCTTTTCTTCCTCTTCTTCCACCCTACCTTTACACAATTGCGCAATTACTTGATTGGAACAGACAATTTGTGACGGAGAGCAAGCACACGACCACTTTGAGGTCGGGGGTCGATTCCCGGGCCCCAAATTCAAACTAATGCAAGCCCCGGAGTGGCGATGCTTTGAATGACCCGCTTTGCACCGCCGCCTCGGACACCGTTGATGATTTGAGCACACTGGCAGGTATAACACCACGATCACTGAGGAAAAAAGGGAACCAAATATCAATGACGCCGATACAGGCGTTGCTATGGACAAGGGGGCAGAGGGTGGGCGAGCAAGAAAGTGTTGCGTCAGATCAACTTGGCTGTCCGCATCCCGGCTTACCATACAGCGGCACCATCAACCCAGTCGTGATGTGACGAACCTGGCCAGCAATTGTTGGGAACGTTTGATCAAATTGATTGATGCGTTGGCAATCCTTGGCACGAACCTCGAAAGCATGAACGATTCTGATCATCTTCAAAGAAACAAGACAATGTTCGGTGTGAGGTGCGGGATCGAACAATCTCATGGCTCTAGGTAGCAGTCGATATGAGCCGGCGCTGGTTGCCTCGAGGTCGCCTTATTCCACTAACACCCTATTAGGCCCGGGTTGGAAGCCCGGATCGGCATCTCTGGAATCTTTCTTCTCGATCTGGGGTGCTCTTGGCTGTTTGGTTTTTACACATGGCTTAGTCTGATGGTTCGAGAAGACAAGGCATCTATACACAGCCCATTGTGAGGGTTGCTTAGCCATTCACGATTGGGAGGGATCGTGGATCGTGGACCATTGTTCCCCACAGCCACAAATGCTTCGCATACTCAGCCCCACCACCACCACCACCACCAACAGTATTGGTACGACAAAAAGAAACAACACAGTGCCTGCAATGACATCAAGCAATGAGAAAAAAGAGTCTACCTAACATAGTGGTAGGATTGATTACGCTACGGATTTCGAAGTCAAAGACAGTCCAAATACGCTTTACTCACCTCCAGGTAAAACGAACTGAAATGCTCAAACCATTGGATGGTGGGTGATATATTCGCGAGGGAACCTGGTGGGGACGGAATAGATTCCAAGGTGACAAGCATGGGTCGGCCTACTGCAAGCTGCACGAAGCGAGTGAGACGGCTGACTGGGTGCGGTCGCTGTTCTTGGCCTCGATCAAGGCACAGTCGAGTCCGGTACCAGTTCGCTGTACATTCGATGCGGCTCCCAGAAGCCTGTCCGTCTGCAGTTGTTACCCCTCCTAGCGGCCACCCATCCGGCCCATACACGGGTATGACCGACCTGCTTACCTGCGACCCTCTCTCTCACACAGTTACTTATCTCTTGAACGGAACATAAGCGCCAGCCTCGCCTGTGAGATGGCTCTCATACTTTTCCCCTTTACATTTCTCTCACCTGGGAAGAGTCGATTTGCGCATTTCCAGTAATTAATCGCTTGTTTCTAAGACACGGAACCATCTAGATTTTTCCCTGTTTGGGACACTTCATCTTAGTATATACTCGCCTACTCTCTTATATACAACCTGGCGTCCATGGATCCCATGTCAGCGGTATCGCCCGCAACTAGTACAGCGACAAACCGCACCAACCGAGGCGGCCGACCGAAGGAGTGGACAGACCCCCGGGCTCGCAAGCTTGCACGACTTTACCTTTTCACAAGTCTCAAGGTCGAACAAATACTCGACCTTCTGACAGATGAGGTCTTCATTCCAGGGTTTGTGCCGTTCCTTCAAATATTATACCCACTCTGGTGTGCAGTGCGACTTACACCCTCTTTAGCAAGGAAGCAGCCAGCAAACATCTGAACAAGTTGCTTGGCAAAGATCCTCGATGGATGCGTCCCAAAGACCTCGACGAGCAACGGGAGCGTATCGATGGCCTCAAGAAAAGCGACCGAGCGAGATGGCATCGGAAATACCGTTGCTCCTCGGAGGTACAACAACACGTCCGACCTGGGAGCGCATTTCCTGACGCCTACTGCCCGCAGGTGAAGACTGAGTCTAGTGATGGTGCTAGAAATTTGGCATCGTCAGCACATTCAAGCGAAAAGGCCGAAGAAAAGAGCGAGCAGCTCGACTCATATGCCTGGAATGCGCCGGAAAGCATGCAAGGTGTCACTTTCAATACCAATGCATCCCGCAGCTCACTCGGCCGAATCTGTTTCAAGAGCCCCAACCGCCAGGAGACCTCGCTCACTACTTCTACCAACTTTAGCACCAGCAGCAGTCGGGATGCGTACTATCAAGTGCGAGACAAGCTTGAAAGCGATCCAAAATTCGACCGCTCAGACGTCAAGGACATATTCCGTATCATTAAACGCTTCACTCTCTCCGTCGATGCCAATACCGATAAGTCCCCGTCAGGTTCGCCTATAACTCCAAGGCCACATGTCCAGGAAGACCGTTTGGACCGTGCATACACTCTCCCCGGCGATTTCTTGGATGTAGTGCCCCTTTTGCAAGGGGAAATCCCCGACCCTGCTTCCTGGTCAGATTCATTTGGCAACACGACGTTCCATCAGTTAGCCATGGCCGAAGGGTTGGAGCCGAAGCTTATCGAACTTGTGGAAGAAGCCTCACACGACCGACGCTATCGAGCTGCCTTGGCCGCAAGCAACACTGCCGGTCAGACACTGCTTCACGTCCTTCACGACCATTGGTTCGAAAATGAAATCCTATTGAATATGCTTGTCAATGCCCTGAGACATGTACAGTTTGATTTCTACGTGACTGATGTCTATGGTCGCTCCTTTTTCCATATTCTTCGACAGCGCAAGCTTGGTCATGATCGGATACGAAACATAACCCAGCATTTCAACTTGGTTACTCTCAACCGGCGCGACGCCTTCGGGATCCGTCCAATGATCTGGCGTGCTTCCACGTTGCCTTCCACCCAAGATGGGAACCCGCGTTTGACAATACCACCAACGGACGCCAGCCAGGCCAAACTTGGACACGAAGCTCAATTTCTCAGGCTAATCAACCAGATCCTCTTGGGCAGCAGTAAGAATACGGCCGAGGACTCTCAAGGTCGTAACGGACTCCATTGCTTGGCTGAAGTGAAGCTGGGAGTAGGGGCAGCCCAGGGGCGGGTCCCGCCCAATCGATCTATCAAGCGCAAGATCGACACAAATGGCGAGCCAGATAAGGAAGTGCTACCGTTGAGCAAACGCGGCGAATATCTCGAATGCTTGCTGAGAGAAAACACGGATGTGAACCACTACAACATGAACGGCGATACCGTTCTCATGGCATTCATCACCCATACCCACGATGACAACGAGCACGAAGATCTGAAGTCAATTTTGACACGACTATTTCAGGCTGGCGCGAGACTCGAAGCGCGCAATCGGAATGGCGAGACCGCTTTGCAAGTTGCGGCACGACTCGGACGCAAGTTCATCGTGAAAGTCCTGCTTGAACTGGGCGCCAATATCCACGTCCGGAACCACGAGGGCATCAGCATCCTCGAAGACCTTGATCGACACGTGCCCCTCACAGAAGATTCCCCGGATCTGTACGCGCGACTGGAGGCTGCTCGGGTCATGCTGACGGGACGATTTGTAAAAACCCGGCCGAGGAGCCGCTCCGAGCAGTCGCCATCTCGTGAACAGGAATGGGGAGTTCGACATGGTTTATGATCTTTCTCCTCTTTATTTTTGGCGTTTTGGTAGACTTGGTATTTGGGATTACCTCGGATGCGCCCGAGTGCGAAATCGTGCTTGGCAGGATTTCGCATCTTCCGAGTCGCTTTAGGGGCTTGTTCCGTTTTTATTTCTTTTTCTTTTTCTTCTGCTTGTAAATACCCCGACGCTACTGTTTCTTTTTCTTTTTTTTTCTCTTCATGGTTTATATTTCCGAGGATACCCTTGAGCGTAACAGCAGGCTTTGGCGTTGGCTGGGTTGTATATAGAAGGCAGGTCACGTTACGCGTGAACGATACTTATCAGTGGCTGGCTACCAAACTCCATGCTGGATTCAAGATACCAATTTTTCTTCGCTTACTCAATTCATTGACGTTTGTTCTCTGCTTAAGCCGTTCGTTATATAACATTAGGGCCAGGTTTTCTGCGTGCCCTCAGGTGTGCTATCTGCGGCACCAATGCTGTGCCATCACCTAACAGTCCCCATATGAGATACACTAGGTTCGTGGACGCTAATGCCGAGATTGGTCGACATAGCTGCATGATTTGAGCATCATAACTATCCAAGATAACACATCATCCAAGCCAGCCAGTCAGTCGGGCGACCCCGCTTGGTAAACTGATACATGTTGAGCATTGACTTAGTCACGACTGTTACTCGTGCAGCAAGGATCTTCTCATCTGGGTCTCCTTCAACCTCTGGAAAGACCCAGGATACTTGCGAAGAGAATGGATGACAGAGAAGGGGTCCATCAGACTGAAGGGGGCAATTTGCCCGTCAAGAGTTGGGCAGGGACGATAGGACACAAGACGAGCAAACCGGCACTCAGCATGACCAGACAGAAATGCGACATCTTATTAAGAAATAGCAACTTCGGGCAAGAGAGAAACCATCAACCCATTTGATCTTTCAGAAAGAAGGTCATCATACAGATGACCGGCTACTTACCGACGGCTATCAACCAACCCGAGCTTGACTCACAGCGCGACTTCCGCTCCACCTCCATCGTAGGATAAGCTGTCGCCATTAAGTGTAGTTGGGGATTTCCTCTTATGCAAGTTTATTCTTCATTTGCCTTATTGGTAAAGAACTTCGGTAAAGGGGGCTACTAAATTGTGCGGGCCCAACCGCTAGAGTGGCGGGCATCTCAACGTTGACGGTGAGCCATCTAGATGTTTCTCGTCACATGTGTCGGCAAGATGCTGAATACGTTGTCAGTGGCCGCGATGGATTCCATGTGAGTATCTGTTCCAGGCGCTAGGTGAAAAAGGAGCAGTTCGAGGCCTTGATTGCCGTGGATGTGCCGTCATGCCAAATCCAGGGCTGGCACAGACAGCACTCTGCTGTCGATCGCCATCACCGTGTTTGCCACCGTCTTCATCACGGCGCAGGCACGAGCTTGCCGATCAATCTTGGGGCTCTCGCTTTCTTGTTCGTCGTGTTCCCTTTCATGTCCTACCCTACTGCGCCCAACCCTGCTCCGGCGGATGTGACCTGGTCGTGTATTGTCTCCAGTCTGGCCGTGGTCCTTGCTATGATGTACTTCTTCCTCAAGGGACGGCACGTCTATCAAGAGCCCGAGGAATATTTTATAGAAGCCTTCCTGAATGGGGTTTCCAGATACCTATGGAATGATTCACTACTTATGAGGTATTGCAGACTACCTATAGTTAGCAGTCAGTCAAAACTAGGATGGTGAACTGCAGAGCCAGGGCAGGCGCCAAACGATGACTTCGCCCTTGAAAGATAGGCTGTCGTTGGTTCAATATCAACTCTGGCACTACGCTTCCCGCGCCGTTTCGTTGGAAGGGTTTCGGCGGCGTGCCAGACAGGAGTAGTGACAATACTGCTAAGGGGGGGGTTCTGATCAGCGCGCGCCTGTTCTCAAAGTTGGCAACATTCAACCTACCCCTGAGACTGCATGGCTGAGACGAGAATAGGAGGGGGCAATAAAGCAGTATAGCACCAACGGACATGACAACAGATCCTAGAATAAACCAACTCCCTCCCTGGTCGCTCACCGCTCGTGAAAGCCCCGACGGCTGGGAGAGCATAGTTTTGAGTCAGTTAGCCTCGTTCAACCAGAAAAAGGAAAGAGATCGTTCCTCCAATAAAAAGCCCTACGGCGTAGCATGAAGGGATGATCTCTGGGCGGTCTGTCTTCCCGCGTCCACGCAAACTCATGCATGCACCGTCAAGTGGTCCTTCGTCATGATTGTCCCGAAGCAGACGTCCTGGTCGTAACTGGAGAGGCACACTGGAAATCAAGTCAGGCCAAGTGTGCAACCGCGACAACTACCAACCGACGCCAGCAGTTTCAACTCCCAGTTGCGCATAGGATCTGGTAGTAAATAAATCATGAGTCTCTGAAGTTGTAGGTGGAGCTCCAGTGCGGACGACACCGTCAACCCGGTCTGGATCGCGCATATGCAGATGCAAGATATGTTCGAGATGGAGGCGGCACGGATCGGTGCGGTAAGGTTCGGTGAGCATGCCCGCATCAGCCGGCATAGTTAACATGCATATGGATCTGAGACACGGCAGATAGGGGCTTATGCCAAAGATAGGTACTTGCTTGAATTCAACGCCCCGAATGAGGTGCCCGGGACGCAAACACACACACACGCACACATCTTGGCTGCAGACAGAAAGCTGAGGTAAGAACATCTTTTTTTGATTTACGTGCGGGCGCGGACAAGATTTGTCTCGGCCGAAACGCCATGCGGCAAAGTGCTAGGGACAAGGAAGCACCGGGGACTGACCCCTGAATCATGCAATTGCAGGTAGTGCAGGTACTTGATGCCATGCCGAAAAGACGGTAGCCATTGGTTTTCTGAACTCGGTATACTGTATTGCCCAATCTTCTCCGACGATCCGACCAGTCACTCCCACGACTGTTGCCAGCCAACATGTTACTAGTCCCGTCCCAACATCCAAGTACCACCCTGCCCTGCCCTGCCCGCCTTCTCCCTCCCCCTTGAATTTGAGCCACCTTATCGCCGCACCATACATAGATCGTTAGGCTCAGTCGCACTTCTTGAATTTACCGTCAACGTCATAGAGCGGATCTCCTTGTCCACTCGCGGTGCATCTTCTTATGTCCGCTTTCATCTGGGAGTAGGTAGGATGCTCCGGGCAGACGGGAGCCGGGCATGGAGGAGGTGGTTGCGCTGCAGCACAAGGAGGAGGTGGCTGAGCCGCAGCACAAGGAGGGGGTGCGAGAGCGGCAGGGCATTGGGTGGCAGTTCCGGTGCCACTACCACTACCACCACCACCACCGCCACCACCGCCGCCGCCTCCACCCCCAAGCCCAAAGTTGAGGGGAATTGTGTTGAATGGACCGGAATGGAAGGGGAGAGGCTTGGTGTTGAAGCCTCCGAGGGGAATGGAGAAGTAAAGACCAGCCAGGGATTGACCAGACAGCAATCCCAGCATGACAAAACCGGAGGAAGAGACTCTCATGGTGAAGATCCGGGTAGGTAGTAGGACCAGGAGCGGATGGGTCAGTAAAGAACCACTGAAGGTGAGGTAATATGCTGATGAGGATACTGCAATTCACAGTCGTTTTGAGGTATGTTTTGGGTAGACAGAGTGAAATGTTGGAGAGACTGTTCCAGCTCGAGAACATCCCCTTCTTCTACGGGAAAGGATGGGTTTATAACGCGAAGACCGACCTCAGCGCTCCAGTACCATGGCCGGAGTCGACCAATCCCAGACACATTCCATCGACTATTGGGTCATTGCATGAGAAAGCAAGCATGTATTGTTAGGTCTGAATCACGGCTCGGGAGACCAAGGGTGTAGACACGTCATGGCCATGGGCGAGTGTCTGAGTTACACCGAGTATATTGCTAGCTACAGTGTTTAACATGTCTGTACGAAAGCACGAGAAAAGCAAGATGCGAGGATTGGAGAAAGAGTGACGAACGATCGCCAGAGGGCGAAGCCACAGAGTTGATAGTCGCATATTGGCACATACTTGGCCTTTGTTTCCCGGTTTTCCTTTTCACCTTCTTTTCCGATGGATCTACACAAGGTTTCAATATCGAAACTCACTACGAGCCGTCTTGGTTCGGGCATCCAATGTCCAAGTACCTAGTAAGTCACTAGCAGGCAGCGAGAAGTCTATAAAAAAGGACATTATCGTCGCATCTTGGTGGAAAGCACTCCCCAACTAAGTCTTTCATCACAATCCCCAGCAATCAAAAACCACAAGTCACTCTCTACAGTATGCTGCGCTCTACACCCATCCCCTTTCTGAAGTGGTTGGCTGTCGGCTGCTGTGTCAGCACCGCCGTCACCGCCCAGTCCTCCGTTACGTGTCCCGCCAACGATGGCTACGTGGTTGTCAAGTTAGTCATGACTTCTCCTCGCTCCAGGAAACGCTTACTAGGAACATTACTAACAGCTCGACGCCACAGGGGCACCAAGCAGTACGAACTGCAATGCGGAAAGACCGTCAGAGTGGCTCCCTTGAGAGACTTCCCTTGCTCTGATGCCTTGGTCTGCGCCGAGGAGTGCGCAAAAGACGCTGCCTGTGTCCATAGCACCTATAACTCCGACGACAACGAGTGCTATCTGAAGCCTAATGGCCCGCCCGGGAACCCGAGGTCTGAACAATGGACCTGGCATTATGTTGGGCCGGCGCCTCCCGCCAGCCAGAATCAGGGCGCCCAGAACCCCCCTTCCGGTAACCCTCCAGCCCAGCAACCTCTAGGTGGCAACACTGGAGCTGCCCCTGCTCCTGGACCTGGCTCCGGGTCTGGGGCTATGGCTGCCAATTGCCCGGCGGATGATGGCAAGGACTACACGACTCCGTGAGTAGACATCGCATCTTCCCAAGACCCCTGAGGGCTTTATTTGTCACGAGACATGGACTAAAATTTACAAGTAATGGGGTTACCTACCAGCTGAAGTGCGATCACGACTTGGCCCAAGCTGTTGCTTTGAGCAGCTTGGCTGTGGCATCTCTGCAGCAATGTGCCAACACATGTGCTCAGGATCCCCAGTGTGTTGCCATGGACTTCATCGCATCCAACAATCAGTGCTATCTCAAGGCAACAAGTGGACCACTCCGTTCCACAGTCGGAGTCCATTCTTGGATCCCTCAAACATGCCCCAGCCCGCGGCCGATGGTAGCCAATACCAATCCCGCCATCATTAACATCAATACGGACCTGATTTGCCCTCAGAGTTAGTCCCCCCTGACCACTGGTTATTCCCGGCACTTTTTTTTTTCTTTTTTTTTTGCAATGGTACTAACCCTTGTATTTACCCAATAGATGACGGCAAGATATTCGAGGCGGCCGATGGGACTTGGTACTACCTCCAGTGCTGCACTGATACTTCAGGGGCCGTGGCTATTGACGCCGTAGCGGCCACGAGCCATGCCGACTGTATTGACAAGTGTACCGCTGACCCAAAGTGCAAGAGGTGAGTACTCGTTCACCTTGGATAATTTCGTCACTTGTTGTTCAAGTCGTTTACTGACGCACATGCTCTACCTACAGTGCCACCTACGCCACTTGGGGCCAGACCAACTGCAAGCTCTATGGCCACAACCAGTTCTCGACGACGCATATCGGACAGATCCATCATGCCTTCGTCACTGACCCCCGACGACGGCTCCCCTCGCGTCCGATGCCAAGATGTGCTCGACAGGATGCCCCTATGCCCACGGCCAGCTCTTCGTTAGCCCAACTGGCGAGGTATGTCCTTGCCCCTTTTATCCCCCGTCGCCATTCCCAGATGAACTTTACCTAACCGTGTTTATTATCCTCCCAGAACTTCCAAATGACCTGCGACAAGCGCCACGGTACCACCGTCCTCCGCAAGGAGCGCCACAAGACCTTCTCCGCCTGCATGGCCGCATGTGCAGCCATGCCCGCCTGCCACAGCGTCGACTACGAAGCACGCACTCTCAACTGCTACCTAACGAACAACGTCCACCAGCCCGGCATCGCCGCGACCGCCTTCGCCAGCGCGCACTCGCTTGGCTGTGCGGGCGCTTGCGCAAGCTGCAAGGGCGGCTGTGACGATCTCGTGAGCGGCGGCGCCGGCCAGGCGATCGCGGCCGACTGCCCCGCCGACGACGGCAAGATCGTGACCTCGCACGCCGAGGACTTCCGCATCATGTGCGGCGTGTGCGCGCACAGCCCCAAGAGCACCCTCGGGCATACCGCCGCGGGCGCTCCTGCCACGACCCTGGCCGAGTGCGCCGAGGCCTGCGCCATGGAGCCGACGTGTGCGTCCGCCAACCTGCTGATCGGCGCGGTGTCGAACGCCATCGAGTGCTGGATGCACAAGGCCATGCACGACGATGGGGTCACCCCGAGCGAGCTGAAGAAGAATCCCTGCAACGTCGTGGTCAAGCAGAGCGGGGGCATGGTGTCCTACCCTATCACTCCCTAGATGGAAAAAGGCAGGACGGCGCCCATATTTGCAATTGAGAAGATCTATGTAGATTAGAAAGACTATCAACGGAGGGCCTTGGCTATTCGAGATGGGGTGGGTGATAAACTAGGCAGTGTCAGGCATACTGTTGTGGTGGACTAGTCTTCATCAACGGCTACTTATCTATCCTAGCTGTCCGAGACAGGCTTTCTTATCCTTAACAATTACGGCGAAATTGGCACAGCTTAACTACTTATACGATCTAGAGAACCGTAGATATGCTCTGATATAAACGATGCCTAGTTGAGATGGGTAGATGCTTTGTTTATTGACTGATACGTGCTGCTGCCTCTGTGTAGTAAAGACATCATCAGATGGTTACTTCTCCCCTGAAGGCCAACGTAGAAATGTGACGTGGGTGGGAAATGGTAAAAGGTACTGACACTAATACACGACAAGGCCGCCTCGCCGAAATCCAGTACTTCCGTCATCTCTGACCGATTCGCTGTCTGTCAAGCCTTGGATTTCGGAAGCTTCTCGACCAATGCGACTATGACTGTCGCCATGCGCTCGCGGGACTGCATCTCGGTCATCTGGGCGCGGAACGCCAGCGAGGGGCGCAGGTTGTGGTCGTGAGGGCTGCTGCTGCTGCTCTGGGAATTTAAGTAACGCTGGAGACTGTAGGTGCGATCGTGGATAACTTTGACTTCGGGCCGCTCCTGGGGGGTGCTTGGCTGCTCCAGCTCACTACGGCTAAAGGCAGAGAGAATTGATGTATTAATGGGTGAGTTCTTAGGAAATATCCTGCCCTTCTCTCCCCGAGGGCTTTTGCACTGGATAGTCCAGGCAAAAGGATTGGTTGTTGGATGAGTACATAGATAAGTACAGATCAACTGGATATCGAGCACCAAGATTCCCAAGATTCCCATGTGGTGAGGGGATGGAATTTGGCCCGATTTCTGCATGTCGGACCATGGGGATTGATCAAAAGTCTCACTTATCAAGATAGCACACCGCGGCACAGGTGCAGGTGTTGGTGCATGTGGTGGTGGCAGCAGCAGCAGCCGTGGCCTGAGTAGACCCAATCTGGTCGTCTTTAGTGTCTTCGGCCGCCATAAGAGCTGCTTAGGCGGGCTGTATTAGTGCCCCAATAGGGCGGATCGAACGCTGGTTGGAGCGCTGCAAGGGTCCGTCCAGGGGGACGTTAGGCTAAGAGGCAGGTACTGCTTGTTGCAGTGCGGAGATAAGCGTTGTGAGTATAGGCTCGAACTACAAAAAGAACAATATAGTTGGTGCAGCACCTGAGCCGACGTGCTACAGAATAGTTGATTGACTCTAATCTCGATGAGCAGGGGAATAAAATCCACGCAGATCGGTCCAAGCAGACGAGGTGGTACCGTCTGGGTTATATGCTGCCTGCTCTGCCCTCCCCGTAAAGCCCTCGTGGTCAAAGTCACATACTCTTTCCTGTAAGGTCCCTATTCCTGAGGCCTCATCTCAGCTCGCCAACCGACACAGCTTCGGTGGCAGTGATGTCACCGGCTTTTTAACGATTCCTTGATTACGTTGATATTGCTCACAGTTGCTTACTTTTTATCTCTGAGGATCTGGTCTAGAGCATTCTTCGGCATCTTTAACGGCATCAACCATAGAATCTGCCTATTGTGAAGTCTTCTAGCACGTCGTTGAGCGCCGATCCCCCACGCTCTTGCCGACACCGGGACACGTCCCGGGCCTGCACATTCTAGTATTCTCGTGTTTCGACGCCGGCATTCTCATGACAAGGCTTACACATTTCGTCAAGATGGCCTGATCCACGACACATTCACTGGCCAGCCGGCTTCGTGACGGCCATACATTTTCCCACCGAAGGTTGCCTTTCACCGAATCATCCCCTGTTGGAGTAACAGATCTACCAGATATTGACAGTATCGACGGCTCTTGGGGTACCTATTGAGAGACGGCAAACGAGCTATGGCATGTATCAACCCTCACCGGGCTTGGTGTTTAGGCAGACTGCTCGGTTGTGATTTTGTTCGTCCCTACCGAAGCGTTATGACGTCGATTGTGAGGCTCAAAGGGCATAGCAACATAAAAGTACCATTGGGAAATGACGTAGACTTGCATGTATATTGAACGCAAGCAATTGTAGAACTAGTTGCGATATCTAGGGTTATCCAGATAGAAAGACAAAAAGCTGAGTGCTGACCGTGCCTCTGGTTTGTATGCAGACGCTTCAGCATTGTCATTAGACGAGAGTCGTTAGAAGGAATGATGTCATAACCAGTAACTTGATCAAGCATATTCGCGATGCCTTCTTCCAATTCAAGACTGTGATCAGAGATAAATTTGGTATGTGCTAGTAGTAACTGGTATGGGTGATATCTTACATGGCAAATTCAATCGCGATTGAGATTGCGACGAAATTCGATCCAAATCCAGGGTTCACTGGACCCTGAACCCAACCCCCCAGGCAGAAGCAGGGTCATAACTAACCCTGCAAGCCCTGTCGCAAGACCCCAGCCGGTCGGCCTAGCAAATTCACCAATCACAGGCAGGTCTTCGTCAAGACCCTTAACACATCAAATTTGAGTGAATACGTCATGCCGATGAGAATGTCTTGTCTGACGATGATTGAAAAAGCAAAGCAGAAGATGTGCGACCCGGCCGATTGACGATGCTTATTCTTGGCTGCCTCAAATATCTGAAGCCTCCTTCGCCATGCTCAGCGTGACCAGAACGGAACCTAAGTTTAGGTCACACCTGCTGACCGGGTTGATTACGTAGCTCCAAAAGTGATGCTCAACCCAATTGATACATGTCGCCAACCCGACGGGCTGCGCAGTCATAAAAGGCGGTGCACAAGTTATATATATATAATGTTTAGACAAGCTTTGAGATCAACGCTGAATTCGCTTTGACGATTCGCTATCTTTTGCATTTCAATTGATTTGCTAGTTTCTCCTAGGAACAGTACTAATGTTGCTGACAATTTCCCATGTTCCGGCTCCGAGTAGTTTCGACCCTCGAAATACCTAATTCACGACCTTTAACGGCGAGGGATGCGGAGGTTCTGCCCGGGGTAGATCATATCCGGGTTGGAGATGTTGTTGTGTCGGGCCAGCTCCTCCCATGAGCAGCCGTAGCGGTCTCCCAGCATTCGGAGGGTGTCGCCCGACTGGACCGTCACCGTGGATTCGCCGTGAGACGATCCGTGGCGGCGGGAGTGACGGCTGGAAGATCGCGAGCGCGAGCGGCTGTGGTGGTGGTGGTGTCGGTGGCGGCTGCCCGATCGGGATCGGGATCGCGAACGGGAGCGGCTCCGGCGCTCCTCGCGACGTCTCCGCTCTTCCTCTTCGCGGCGCTTCTCCTCCTCCTTCTTCTCGTGGTGCTCCTCCTTCCAGTCGCCGATGGCGTCCTGGCCCTTGTGGCCGGCGAAGGCGCCGATCAGGGCGCCGGCGACGGTGGCGACCTTGCCACCGCCCATCTTGTTGGCGCCGAAGCCACCGGCAGCAGCGCCGGCCATACCGCCCATGAGTCCTCTCTCGCCATCGCCGCCCTCACCTCCGGGGCCGCCAGATCCGGGCGGGCCGCCGTAGCCGCCTTGTTGATGTTGGGATGCGGGGTTGTTGTAGAAGGATGAGGCCTCACCGCCGCCCTGTTGGTAACCGCCTTGCTGGGGGTAACCACCTTGCTGGCCGTAGCCGCCTTGCTGGCCATAACCGCCCTGCTGACCATAGCCGCCCTGCTGGCCGTAGCCACCTTGGTTGTTGTCGTAGTAGCTCATGGTGGATGGTGATCAATAAAGGATTGTTTGTATGAAAGGTGAGGAAATGTGGAAACACTTGCAAGTCTTGGAAGGATGGACTTTGGACGATGAAAGTACGAAAAGTGATGCCCTTTTAATATGAGGCCACGTTCCCGCCCGAGTTGAGGTGAAGTCACCAGCTGCAGGCCCTCAGCCTCCCTTGGGACTGTGGCTCAGCTTTGCCATCGAATAGAATACGGTCTCGCCGGCTATAAAATGCCGGCGTCGGTGGGTCTGATGGAGGGTCCGGCCCCCCAAAACCCAATCGGGCTCAGCGAACTAGAGCCTCTGCAGCCATCCGTTCTGGCACTGCAGGCGGCCATCGCCTTTAGCCCGGCCTTGGCAAAGGGCCCTGAGAGGCTCCAGCCTCAAACCTACCCCTGGCTGCCACGCAAGCCTGTTTCCGATTTCGTCGTTCGGATGACGCCGCCAGCCTGGCGGTGCTCGGATCGCTCATGACAAGCTGGCAGGTTTGCGCTGTCGAGAAAACGGGTTTTGGATGGGCTGGGAAAGTTGGAACACCGAGACAAACGACGTGACAAACAAAGCTCGTATTGCCAGATGGACAGATGGACAGATGGGCACCCAACGACGGAGTCTGGTAGGGTGGTATTCTGGTGCAACCAGCAATCGTGACCAGCCACGTAGGTTGACCGCCATGTGCACTGTTCTCTGGCCCGATCTCTGGAGCAGCGCGGCTAGCAAGATTAGCTCGCCGACTGTGCTGTGGCGCGATCTGCGACGACCGACAGCCCGTCATGTGATGGTGACCTCAAGAAACGTCCAATGACACCCGCTACCTTCGTCTGGACATGCCAAAAGCAAGAAGGCTGGGTTGTCAAATTGTATGTGCGTCTGCATTCACGAGAAACTGTAAATGACTGATCGTCCCTCGCAATTGCCAATCATATTCTGCCAATCAATACAGGCTGGAAAGTGGACATCTTCCTCGCTCCCTTTCCATAAAGGATCTGAACGATGGCATTCGCAAGTATCAGTCACAACCTCCTCTTGAGCTTGAGGCTGGACAGGCTGGGCCCATACTCCAGGCTGTTGGCGATTGGGACTACCGACAGAAATTCTACAAATACAACGAATGCTCATTCTTTCTTGGCTGCATCAACGGAAAGTTCTCGCCGCTAGCAATGCACAGCAGCTCAATATGATACCTCTTCTGGTTAGGTGCTGTAACCATAAACGCTAAATAAGCGGTGTAGTGTTGAGAGCCTCGCAAAGACTCAAAACATTGCAGGTGGTTGTCAACCTCAGAGGCATATGGATCAAACGTTTCTGTTCGCATAGCAACGAAGCCAATTCCAGCCTTTTGATAACCACCTCCCCGCTCTACTCCTCCGTTAGCGCAGCACGGAGACGGCCAGATGATTCGACCCCTCCGGAATTTCGGGCGAGCCATGGGCCGAGTACCGACGCTGTGCGTCCAGGACAACTCGCATCAACAATAAAAGTCGCCCGCTGCGGTGCTCGCGCGACACACGGTACGTGACCGAGAGGCCACGCCCACGAGAGCTCGTTGTGCTTGTAGTCCTTGTGCGCCCTGGTCAACGTCCCCCGAGATTTGAGATAAACCCGAAGCCAAAAGAGATCAACTTACTCATTCGCTGCAGTCCCCGGACGTCGCCGGAAGCTCGGTCCGGTCCATTGGCATTGTCGCCGACGTAGTACTGCCCAATGGTAGTCCCGGCGCGCAGGCGGGGCAAGACCCGGCCCTGACCCGACAGCACGAGGGCCTTGCTGTCCTCGGGCCTGACGGTTAGTATGGCATCGCCCGTGTCCACGTTCAAATTGAGGCTTCCTGAAGCAACACAAATGAGGCCCTCGCCTGGCTCCCTTGCTCCCTTGCTCCCTGCGTGTCACCGATCTTGATCGAAATATTGGTATGTCGTTGTTTGGGAGAAAGTGTGTCGGAGGTGATCTCCACGTATGAAACCGAAGTGGGCATGACGCCCTGGATCAGATATTTCAGATGGGATGAAGAGGCATCCACGCGCGTAACCTTATGCCACCCCAATGACTTCGCGGTCAATGATGTATATGTAGATGATGCCAATCCCCACTACATCATGAACCAAGTGGCACTGGAGATCCAAGTCGCCTAAACCCCATTTGGTGGCCTCAGATGAGTTTAGGGTTGGATTTTCGAGGGCTACGAGAAAGGTTCGGGTACCTTTGTCACCTTCGCGACCGCTGACGTCTCCTACGTTTTGCAAAACAGATTCAATCCGTATCTGATATCTGTCACGGCTCTGGATGCATGGTGATTGAGATTGCATGGCTAACCCAAGGACTTCACTTGCGAAGATAGCCGGCACGTAGGCATCGTTGTTAGGCTCTCCCCTTTTCGCGCTTTCCCGATAGCCCAAGTCGGCTATACTCTCCTGCCATTATTCGGATCTTCACGCACACTGAACATGAGATAAGGCAAATGCTATCCAGGATCAGGACTGTGCCTTGAACTAGCATCTTACAAGACTGACTAGAGATGGGATAACTAAGAATACACCCTTGTTTCACGAACTAATACTACTTGTATAGTATCTTTTTAACGATACACATTTCACACACACACACATGTTGGATTCGACCTTTCCCATCTTCTTTCAATCCAGCCTTTCCTTCAGCGCGGCCGTGATCAGCGTCATGATCATCTTAGGCGTCGGTCCGTTCCTAATCATGTCGATCGCCGCCGGGTCGTGCACCTGGCCGTGGGCCCGGAAGACGGCGACGTCGCGACCAGCGCGCTGGAGCCGCTCGCCCAGGGTCTCTGCCTCGTCGCGTAGGACGTCCGCAGAGCTTGTCACGATGAGGGTCGGGGCGAACTGCGCGGCCACGGCGTCGGACAGGGCCGTGGACGGGCTGGCCAGCTCTGAGGTACGATCTACCGTCCCGTCGGGAGCGTAGATGTTGACGAAACGCTCCATCAACGCCTCCGTCAGAAACGGGCCATTCCAGAACTCGTAGCGGCTGGGCGTGGGTTGGCTGCGGTAGTCCATGCTGGCGGCGGGACAGAGGAGGATGTTGTAGGGTATGTTTAGACCCTTCTGCTGAGCCATGACGTTGATGTTGAAGATGAGGTGGCCTGTATGGGGTGTTAGTCTGGCAGGCAAAACGTTGACGGAGAAGGCGATGTAAGAGAGGATAGATGAGAAAACAGAATAGGTTTCCTAAATAAACAACAACGGATATGTGCTTGTGGCTTACCTCCGGCGCTGTCCCCCACGAGAGCGAACTTATCGGGAATGAGGTCATGGGACGATCCGCACTGGACCATCCACTCCAAGACCTTGAAGCATTGTTCCTGTTGCGTAGGCCACTTCACCTCGGGCGATAGCGCGTACTCGGGGAAAACAACGGCATAGCCAGTGCGCAATACGAGATCAGTCGCGATGCTGTCGTAGAAGTTGATGCTAAACAAAGCACAAAAGCACGTTAGTTTAGCCGGTCCCAAAATAATAATACAAAAGGGGGAAACATGTAGCCCAACTTACTTTCCTACCATCCAGCCACCTCCATGAACGTAAAAGACGTATGGGAGCGGGCCCTTGGCCCCTGTCGGGGTGTAGATCCACGTGTCTATTCCGCCCGCCACCGGGGTCTTGACCATGTTCCGGTCAACTCCCGGCAGCTTCTCGTGCTCGTTCAACTTTTCCAGTGACTCACGCAGCTCTTCCACGGGGAGTTCGTCCAAGCCAGGCCCCGCTGCCGTCATGTCGGCGAAGGCCTGGTTCAGGGGGTCGAGGTAAGGTTGGCTTGCCATGATGTCTGATCGGAGGGTAGTTTACAGGATTGGTAGGTGAGGTATCTAGATGCGGTGTTTTGGAGAAGGGTTAGTGATTTGTTCAAGCTCACTACTGTTCTCAGATCGCACAATTTATATGGTAGTCCGCTCGGTTGGTTCCTGCTCAGGCGTAGGCGCAGTCTATAGCACAGGTGACACGGCGATTTGTATCGGGCTGATACCAAGAGTCAGCCAGTAAGACGCGTGACAATGAAAGTTGATACCAAATAGGGGATGATCTCAGAATCCTATAAGGCAACCTGCTGACATATAAATACGGCGAACACACAAAAGTAGCATTAATGAGTCTCGTATATAGCAAGGCCTTGCTTGACACGTGCCGAAGCAAATTATCCCCGTCCCCAATGAGAATGAGCTCAGACGATGTCACAGCAGTCAATAGTGGTAGATATTACATGCTGACGGCATACACCGTGGTTGCACAGTCACTTGGATCATTGTTCTCGCCTGGCGGCAGGCTGCCTTGGCGGCGAGCCGAAGTTGATTAAAAGAAGAAAAAAAAGAAGAAGAAGGGACTATTTCTCGATTGCAGAACCAACAAGTCGTATTACTACATATGATTGTAACCATTCTCCGTGACGGGAACACATTGCTGCCAATGGAAGTAGACTACAATAGGTATTGGAACCATTCTAGACGTATTGCTATGGTCCACTGTAGTGTTTTTTACTTATTACTAGAATATGCTATATGGTCCGCGCTTTTTGCTTTTTTATAGCAAACGATGCTAGCCGAAAGTCGGCGTCTAGAGCAACCTCAGTTCTTTTGCCGACAAGAATTGCCAAGCGTACGATTCCCGTGCAGCTGACCAATACTCGCTCACTTGATGGGCTCTTCCAAGCAAACAAAAGACGTGATGTGATGGTTGATATCACATCTAGAGATCATATCCTTGGTTCCAACAGAGTTGCATAGACTACCAGTAAAAGTCATCAACACGCATGGGAGTGGTGTTCGCACATTATCATACAACCAACATCGAAAGGGGGAAAAAGAAAGTGAAATACAACCATCTACCCCGATCACGTTGCATTGGGCCCCCAATATCACGTTCGATGTAGCTAGACGGCACACCGCTTCCCGTCCCTGGATACTCACACCTGCCAACAGACCAGCAGACAAGAGGCGTTCATTAGCTGATCTCGATATCCTTGTTGACGAGAAAATGCCGTGTCGATCTATTCATTGTGGTGTGTGGGGGTGCAGGGCTGAAGCGGGTTCGAGTCTATTCTTCGGCATGCCACACACATTAGGGGTTTTGCTTTTTTGCTGGGTAATACACTGCGAGGATGGCCTGCCAAGACGAAATAATGAGGGGAACTTCGATGGTTCGCCAATCTGTAAACTGGAACACAGCCTCATGTCCTGTCATCCTTTTTGTCACGTCTTGCCCAGCAATTAGTTCCGTCCTCGGGCTATCCTCGGGATCTGTCGGGAAAGTGAGAATGGGAGGAATATGCTGACACACTCCCACTTTGGCTAGCATTCACGGTATTACCATCAGACAACAATCCTTTTCTTTTTCTTTTTGCGTTTCTTTCATATACTCCAACACTAAAACAAGTAGTCAAAGTCGCCCAAGAACCCCTTTCCTTCTATTCTTCCTTGGGTGCATCTCGCGTTATGCTGTCCCACATCACTATGACGATACCTTGTTACGCACGTCGACGTGTTCGTGGGAAAGTCCATCTTGGCCGTGACATCGGATTAACTAATAGGGCTAAGATCTCCTGGCGTCGTGCTTCCAATGCATTATTCGGGGTCTGTTTCCCCAAATTCTTCTGAATACGCGCCGATAAACGAAATTTAGAGGGTCGTTGCAGGGAGGAGGGGTGAGGGGAATCTTGAAGCGATTCGCCAGGAGGCTTTATCAGGTTGCAACGCTGCCGTATCGTCCGTATTGCAAGAAGATCGATTGCCGATAAAGATAGCATATAACTGCCCAGCTGTATTTAGTACTCGTGCCTTTTGTGTTGAGCTAGAACACACTGAGAGGTTCAGCAGTATCAATTTTTTCCGCAATGTTTATCGACCTAATTTCTACGAACCGGGAGGCGTGGCTCATCCTGGTAGCCGTAACGTCCTTAGCCTACCTGGCTTCGAGGCTGAGAACCTATCTCGGGCTGAGGCACATCCCAGGCCCGCGATGGGCAGGACTTTCAGATATCCCTCACATTCAAGCATTCCTGAGCGAGAGATGCTGTGAGTGGTATGCAACTGTGAGCGAGACATACGGTAGGTTACAGGGGCTATTGCATTGCACGACAGTGTTCTATCAAGTTGCCTGTACTGACTAGTGAACAATGCCAGGGCCTATTGCTCGGGTTGGACCCAATACGGTTTTGACGTCTTCAGCCGAGTTTTGGGAATCGGTTAATGTGAAGCCTGGCTATAAACGATCTAAGTGGTTTTACAATGCAGCCCGGTTTGACTGGCGCCGCGATAACTGCTTCACCATGATCGACGTTGAGCAGCATGACGCGAGGAGGAAGAAGATGGCACCTGGGGTAAGCACTACTTTCGCCCTTTGGTTTGCTCCTTTTCGAATATCGGCCGTTGTGTCGCTAAACTCCCCCCTTTTAGTATTCTGGTCGAGAAAACCTCGAGCTCGAGCGCGATGTCGACACGTGCGTCGCGAAACTTGTCCATCTCGTCGGCTCCTATGCCGACAACCGCAACAACGTCGCCTTTGACCTCGCCAACAAACTCCAGTTTCTGACCCTGGACGTCATCGGCCTTGTGGGCTTTGGTAAATCTTTTGGTTTGCTCGATGTGGACGCTGACCCGCATCAATTCGGTAAGTAAGTTGTTGAACAAGATTTACGACATACTGACACGTTATGCTCGTAGTTCGCTCCACGGAAGACGGTCTCCGCCGCATTAACAAATTAATGGCCCTGGGCATGAGCTGGATCAACCGCGTCCCGTTCCTCGGCCCTTCAGTGGAACCCGACGCGGAGAAGGCGACGGGGTTCGACAAGATGCTGGCGACGAGCTCGGAAATGGTCGGGGCGCGGGAGATCGCGTTCCGCAAGAACCTCGAGTCCAGCACCACCAAGACCGCGGAGCGAGCCGACATGTTGGCGTCGTTTATGCGCAACGGCCTGTTTGGGGACGAGCTCAAGACCGAGTCGCTGCTGCAGATCGTCGCCGGTTCCGATACTACGGCGGGATCGCTGCGCGGGACCATGCTCTACCTTATGGCACACCCACGGGTGTACCGCGAACTGCAAAAGGAGATAGACGCGGCCGTCCGGGACGGGAAGGCGCCCAGTGCGGAGTCAGGCGAGGTCATCTCCTATGCCCAGACCAAGGCGCTACCGTATTTGCAGGCCGTCGTGCGCGAGGGGATCCGCATCTTCCCGCCGCTGACCGACCCGTTCGCCCGGGACGTGCAGCCAGGCGGGGATACCGTCATGATCGACGGCAAAGAAGTGTTCCTCCCGGGCGGCGTCAACGTGATCCCGAGCTGGACCGCCATGCATCGGGACCGGAAGCTGTACGGCGAGGACGCGGACCTGTTCCGACCCGAGCGGTGGCTGGAGAGCGAGCAGCCGGATGCGGATCGCCTGCGGGCCATGAGGCGGACCAACGACTTGATGTTCGGGCATGGCAAGTACACCTGCCTGGGCAAGCCGGTGGCTTTGATCGAGATCCACAAGACGGTTTTCGAGGTAAGTTTGCAATTTCGCCGCCCCCGTCCCCGTCACTTCGAAATTAGGGGATTTCTTGGTTTGTAAGCATCGTTACTGACCCTGGATACAAACAACCATCTAGCTGATTCGACATTTCGAATGGGGCCTAGTAAACCCAGTCAAGCCTTGGAAGGCTGCCAGTCTCATGGGCCTTTGGTCCATCAAAGACATGTACGTCCAGGCTGCCAGGCGACTACCATCTGAAGCATGAGTGAGCTTTGTATGAAACAAGACGTCTCTTTGTGTAGAACGGGTTCAGTAGCTACCAGACATGCCAGTTATACTAGGGGATGACATTTCGATAGGGCGATATAGGAAGATGGATATCCTAAATAAGGGGGGAAAGGGGGGCAACGCTAGCATCGCATCCTCCCAATGTTATGAATGAGAAAAGAACTCCTCGGCAGAATACAAAGATGATCTTATGTTTTTATTGTGTTAAATTCCCGAGAAAGATCCTGGCTAAGTGAGAGACGAGGCTCAGGGGATCAAGTACGCGACACCAGATGGGTTTCTGCAAGGTCTCTTCGCGCCACTTGTGTGAATTTGTTTACTCGGAAGAAGATACATGAACTCAGTCACCGAAAAAGATAGAAATCATTGGGATCATCGGTATTTGAAGCTCAGATGTTGTGCATCGCGGCTCTTGCCGACGCCGCCGAAATTTCTAGCAATCACAGCCAAGAACATCATCCTGTTGCATACGGACGATCAGTACGAACAGGTAGCAGAATGTCAGACGAACGCCAAGTACCTCATCAGAACGAGTACGAGAAACAATACAGCGACGCCAAGAAGATACCAGATAGATGCCATCGGAGGTTGAGTCTTGGCAATCATCATGTCCGTGAGCCTGAAGGTGGCCTTTGAGCTGGTCTCCTGCCTGGAACGAGTTTTTCGAAATATGCACTGCCCGTTTCTAGATGTTGTGTTTGTTTATTCGGAGGATCGGGAAAAGTTCGAAGACAAAGGTGAGATCACACCCCCTAACCCCTACCTCCTTTTCAGTATAAGCGTGCATGCGACTGGCGGATGCCCTTTCGAAAAGCATCCGGTCCTGGTGTTTCGAATTATGATCCGAACAGTTGGCGTTTGCCAAGGAGGGCGCGATTAACTCGCACACGTTTTATAAATGATCTATCGTGTAGTCAGCAGCAAGAGCGTCATATTTGTAAGCCAATGGAAGGCAGCTGTTCCTTGCGCTGATCATCTGGGCTATCCACTTCATCTGAGACTCTGTCCAAACACTACAAACCATTCGCTTGACATCATGCCCCGTTGGTCCCAAGTACGATCCTCTTACACTGCGAATCTGACCAACCGCTCGGTGGACTGACTGACCTCGTCTATTTCTGATCACATTTGTGGGTAGCGCTATCAAGGTGAGAATACTCTCTCCGCTGTTGCGGTAGTAGTATTATTACCACGACAGCTATATTACCGTCGGCATATAGCGAACTACTAAAATTAAACGCCCGTCTCCACTCCCTGAATCGTGACGTTCAGGGCAAGAGGGTCTAGAAGCTATGGGATAGATGAAGCGACTCATGAAACCGGTAATCGGTAGATTAAAGGGAATCTGTCAACGTCTCATGATAGGCGCGGTCGGGTGCTAGGAAAACCGACCGTTGGGTCTAGCTTAGCAGCTACATATGCCTAGTCGCCCGGGTGGTGCGGAGAGGAAGTAATAAGTCTAATATCTGCACTGCCAGGCAGTAGGGCTTATCCTGAGACTCTGGGGGGTCAGACAGGCGCAGATAAGAGCAGATAGTCGCCGGAAGTGAGATCCTCTGCCCTCTGATTTGCTCGGGCTTGGCTTGGAGGCGGTCGTCTAATTGATCTGACTGATCTAACTCTGGCCAAGTCGGGCGTTTGAACTAAATCGTCTAACGCTGCCCCGTTCCAATCTCCACATACTTATGTTGTTGGTGTTGTTGTTGCAGTGTGCATTGCCACGAGTACAC
The DNA here is from genome assembly GCA_038363885.1 of Apiospora rasikravindrae. NCBI lineage: Eukaryota > Fungi > Ascomycota > Sordariomycetes > Amphisphaeriales > Apiosporaceae > Apiospora > Apiospora rasikravindrae. The sequence goes on from JAQQWK010000006.1 coordinate 1,448,150, forward strand.
CACAGGCCGTCGTGGGTTGATCGAGACCTCCACAGTTTGGCCCTTGTGTTTTGTGTCTGGTTTATTGAAGCCTGTTGACCTACGAATCAGTATCACCGACCACCATCTCGATAATAGCAATACAGTGAAGGGGCGGTATGAGATGTGCGGATGACCCAAAATGTCACGTAAACACTAAAGACGGGACGGATTACGGAAAACGTTATGACGACACAATAGCGCCAAGCTGACATCAACGTCCCGCAGCATTACGACGTACTTGAGACCGGACGACGGCTGCGCCTCAGATGAAGTCACTGAGGGGATGAGACGAGGGGATTGGAAAACCTGCCATGCCATCTTGTCTTGACTTGCGACAGTGTCGACAGCCGACGCTTCGGAGTATCAGCCGTCTGGAGTGTTAGTGTCAAGGGACAGGTTGATTTCTCTCTCTTCTCTCTCCCCCACAAACCCATATGTAACGTGGTATTTGTGATGGATTGTTGGCCGTCTGAACCAATTTAGTCGGGTGACGGGCTCTGCAACTTGGCTGATTTAGTGCGCTGGCGGACTCGACGGACTCGCTGTTCCTGGCGGCCGAGTCATGGTTGGGAGAACGGAATAGCCATCCTGCCCATTCCATTACGACAGGCATTGTGTACGGAAAACAAATGAGGAAACAAACTAGCAGGATGCAGTCATGGCATTCATTCACTCCGTCGGTATCGCCTACCCAAGACCACGGCTGCGTGGAGAGGCCATCAACCAAGCGGGATGCCAGATAGACTTTGGGGCAGCATTGAGATGCATATGACGGCTACCCGGTTTTCTTTTTCAGGGAGGCTGTGGATCAGTTCTTTTCCTGGCACTGGCTGAGCCCTGTACAGCCCTTTACAAGCCCCCCGACGACTGTTACTGCGCAGGTGGTGAAGAAGGGACCATTCCCGCGGCCAGATCCTGGCCCATGTTTCATCCAGTCCGCCGCCGACGGTAGAGTTGGAACCATGCGCCTAGGGCTTTTTGGTGGTGCATCCGCTAGGTTCATGCCGGTTGCCTTTCTATCCACTGCATACCACGACGGCAATCCAGCCCCTTGGCCTCCGGCAACGCCATATGGCTTCAATGCTAAGGTTAGTGAACTGTGGGCATTGCTGCTGTGCTGTGGGCTCTGGGCTGGGCTCGACGAAGACAGCGCGATGGATGGATATCACGCTGCCCAAAACATAAATACCAACTCGCCCGCCGAGCTTTGGATAGAGTCTTTCTTTTGCTCCTCAGCACCAGCTCCCAACTCATATTCTCTCTACCTCTCCTTTTCTTAAGCTTCCCAATCTCCTTTTTCCTTTTCTTTTCTATATTCTCCTTTGGCTGTCCTCCTCACACCCAGCAGCCGCTGCAAAGTCTCATCCTCCTACTTCACCTGTACGGAAAAGGGACTTTCACGCAAAACAGACGTCTTCTGTTTCTTTGTTTTGACTTTCCAAAGCAAAGACTCACCCATCTTCCACCTTTCAAGATGCCTCGCTCTTCCCGCACCGACAGCTCCTCCAGCGTTAGCAGCGTTGGCAGCCAAGTCTCTTTCCAGCTGCCGACTGAGCTCTCCGTCCGCGACCCCATCGTCCGCCGCGCTACGCCCTTCCCCTTGTAAGTTATACCTTGGCAACTGCTTGGCAATATTTCCGCGTCAATCAGCTAACCAATCTCCAAAGCAAGCACCAGAGGTCCGAGTCTCGGGAACAGCCCCGTATGGACCAGTGGCCCACCGTCTTGGCCAGTTTCCCGCCGCTGAGCAGCCGCAAGTAGAGTCGTCTCCGACTATACTACCACACGGACCGCCGGGAGCCGGACACACAGGCTATAGACAGATACACGAACTTCTTGTTTTTCGATTCCGCCTGCCCTAGAGGCCCCTTTTCACCTCTTCTTCAAATCCTCTCTGGGAGACCTGTTACTTTTCTCTTCTTGCCCTGGAGGACATACGCACACAAATTTCTTCACTTCTCATACACACATCTTTACTATACCCCTTCAAAATGGGCTTCACGATCACTATCACGACCTCGAACGACATGAGTCAATATCGTTATATCCACCACCGCCGCTTCCAAAGCGGTTAGATTCAAAGCAACAAACATATCTTCTCAAATGGATCTACGACATGAGACTCTTTTCGCGATGGTGTACGACATCATGTTTCACATCCACTGCAGGGGGATGGACATGAAGATAACGACGCTCTTTTTTCTTTTCTTCTTCAACGACTTTCAAAACAACACCAACATCCGCACACAAACACAAAAGCGCAACCTGCTTTTGTTTCTTCTTCTTCCCCTTCTTCTCAACGGGCAACAATTTTTTCACTTCTCGGCTTGTGCATTAGCTTCTTGAGTGGTAGCACGATGAATATGCAAATATTACGGGAATAGATGAAACCAAATATTGTATCTAGGCAGAACCAAATATTCTCTCTTTCAACAGGAACGACAAAAAACACGGGGGATGCGCAGCTTCAGATATGGTTGGGAAACGGAGTGTGGCATCATGTGGCAGGCCTTCTAGGGCCTAGACGAGATGGTATCTTATTCGAGTGTCCCTTGGACACTCTTAGAACTATACAATGAGACTCACTTCAACTGCCTAGTTGTTTGACTTTGCGTGCTTGTTGGTCCTTCTTCGCATTCTGGAAATATAGTTCATGTCCCGTAAGCGTGTCTTCTCCCACCATATCTGCTAAAAGTCCCAGAGCTAAGCATCTCTTGTTTATAGGGCCGATATCTACCTCTATATCCGTTCCTATATCCATAGATTGGAAGCATCGGCTGCTGTTGAAGCTGGAGCCGATATCTCCTCCCTCTCCCTCGTTTCAGCAGGATGATGTGCCGACGCGTTCATTGCGCTCCCTGCAGTGGTGTCTCGAGCACTCCCGCTCTGAGCAGAGCTATCATTTACAACACCATCTATTGTCATGGGTGAGGATGGCCCAGCTGTGGGCGGTAGTGCTGGGCGATGTATGTATCCGAGGCTGGCCAACCGTGAAATACCCGATGTTGTGCCAGGTGAGGCTATCACTTTCTGGGAGTTGGCCTTCTCTTCACGCCTTCTACGATTCTCTTTTTGCTGTTCCTGGGTCAAGCTCGAATTTCTCTGGTCATGCTGCTTGCGCAGTTCCTCTGTTTGTGCTATGTGCCCGGTCAGCATGACGCCGGTTGCCGAAGGGGCTAATGGATCTTGATTGCTTCATAACAGTGGTATGTCTTACCTGCGGTCAGCTTGCTTCTCCAGAAAGCAAACGCGGTTGGCGAAGAAGAGGCAAGAGTGTCTGAAAGGAGGGTGCTACCAATTATAATTCTGGACGGAAGGTTGGCATGAACGAGGAAAGTGCTTGTAGTCTTCGAGTCAGGGCCGTACGATGACCACGTGAGCTTGACCCGTCCCTGTGGGACTAGATGCTCACCCCTTGGTCCAATGCTGGTTCCCTTGTTCTTCATCGGCTTAACTGTGAGTCTCAGCTCTTTTATCATGTCTAGACGAACCCAGTCATCGTGTGAGTTCAGATCAAAGGTTGCGTCGACTATAGTCTCAGGGAGTTCTTTGCCAGGAATGATACTGATAGGGAATCCAACGGGCTGAGAAAGAAGTATGGGGTCTTTCTTTTCCCCAAATAATGCAGGTGGCCCGTCTCCACCGTGCTTTCTCTCAGGGACGATACTGAGAGGGTTTTCAACGGGTGGAGGAAGAAAGATGGGGTTTCTCGCTTCCCCGACTGGTGCATGTGTCCCGAATATATGTTGTGAGCTTTCACCGGAAGGCGCTTTGGCTTCATGGTTTGGGTTTGGTTTCTTCCTGTGGAAATAGCTTGAAACGGGGCTGTCAGCACTCAACTCAATGGGCCCGGGTGTTTTAAGTTGAACTTGAAGGGCAGATATTGTTTGCTGAATTTCGGAGAGCCTGTCTGGGATTTGTTGATACATAGTATGGATCTCGCGCATCTGGGTTTCAAGTTTCCGAAGTCTCGCTCTTTTTGTTTTTGTCAGATTTATGCACCAAATAAAGACCGAGAATAGGGGGTATACCGACTCCTGCGTCATATCCCAGTAGAGACGAATGTAGCCCTCGAACTCGTTGATGATAGCCTCAAGCTCATCCAACGGCTTGCGCCCAACTAGCCTTCTCATCGAGTTCTCTGCCGAGGAACGGCTCTTGAAACTGTTGACCTGTTTCGGCAGGGCATCCATATTACAAAGAATTCGATTGCCAATTGTATCAATATGCGGCTCTTGCTCGGATTCCAACTCAAGTAGAATCAAGTTGCATTTGCGGAGTTTGGCCAATTGAGTGTTAGACGCTTGCCAGTATACGGCAGTGACTCTAAGAGAGGTGGTTAGTTCTTGAAGCTGGTTCAACGCCATTGTGAGGTGTATCTTTGAACTTGAGATGCTGGGGTGCCCAAAAAGAAAATGTGAAGAACGAGGCTCATCCCGGCTTGCCTGACTGGCTGCTGCTGTCCACAACATGTGGCGGGGTATGCTGACGGTCTTGACACCGATTGATTGGTGTGAAGAAAGCCTTATGCGAACGCCCTGTTCAGCCCAGTCCAGCCTGACGGGTGGAAAACGTCCAATCTACAGATTCCCGGTTAACCAGCCTCCTTGGCCCGACTGCGGTCTATTCACAATTCCGATTGCACAAATAACCATGGTACCTCTGGTACCTCCAGTCCAACATCGGGCGCCGATCCCGGCACAAGGCACGGCAAGTGAGGCAGAGCTGAGTAGCTCAATAGCAGAAGGACGGCAGTACGAGCGAACAGGAGTATCTTCTAATGGACCAAATTCAGTGATGCAATCTTCCCCATTGGGCCCATCGCTCCCTTCCGCTCCAGTCGCTAGCGGGCGGACAGGTTACTCCTTACTCGCTGACTTTATTTCGAGATCGCCCGAAAATGCCATATTTCGGAAATTTGGTTTGCTTAACACGATCAACTTGCTTCGATTGCAGGCGGAACTGGTTGATTTGGAGCAGCAGCTTGATGATGTGTGGAGTCTCGACCGTAATGCTTCTCCCGACAGTGAGAACAACAGTCGCGACGCGAAAGATCGCCGCCTTTATGGTTTAGACTTTTGGCACATGCGCAAATGCAAGGAAGAAGGGAAAGATTCCATCCAACTGGACTTGCTAGAGGACATTGGCAAGAAATTAGATGAGTACAGTAACTATCATCACCCCGAAACCAACTCGGCAGGGGGGGCTAACCCAGATCCCAGATAGAGCGCTCCGGCAGGTCTTAGCAATAGAACATGCCGTACGTCCGCAGCGGTCTGATCATAAGTTCCTAGAGCAATGGATTCTAAGCAAGAACTTCCTTCGGGGATACGAGAGCGACACATGGAGCACGCGGGACCAGAATCCAGACGACTTCATCGCTATCGCACAGCCACCTGATAAGATGACTTCAATGATGAGTGGGAAACTTCTTGATGTATATGACTTAGTGTTTGGAGGACGTCGAGAGGTCAGTTACTCTTCCCATTTTCCTACTTTGCGAAAACCTCTACGCTCTGAAGATCTTTTCAGCCACCTTGGCCTCTCAAGTTTGCAACGAGTGAAGTTGTCGAGCCCATAATTCTGGCCCCTTTTCCCACCAGAGCTCCACCATGCTTCAATCCAAGCGACTCAATCTGATCTCTTCACTCCCAAGCGAACAGACCATCGATGATCACGCCCGCGCCTACAGCCCCCGCACCGTATCGCGCGTCGGGTCCGCGGCCGTTGCCGCGCTGTCGTCGACGCTACCGACGCTGGCCATCCTTGTGCTGTACTTCGTGGGGGACATGGTGAAGCGCCTGGGCCTAGTCATCCTCTTCACAACGCTTTTCGCCATCGCTCTGGCCGTTTTCACCGACGCCAAGAAGGTCGAGATCTTCTCCGCCACCGCCGCTTTCGCCGCCGTCGAGGTCGTCTACATTGGGAGCACCTCATCCGGCGGTGGCGGCAGTTAGGGAGGGCTTGCAAAAGATAAAAACATTTCATCAATCAGATATATGTGACCAGGTATTTAGTTTGGGTATGATATATAATGTTACTGTTCTAATTACAATTTTAAATCATTACCGCTAACCCCTAAACCGCCCAATCTATCCGTGCCTATCCATTTCCCCATTTGCCGCATTAAAACCGCCGACACTCACAAAAGTTGTTTCGTAAAGATACCTGCAGGGTCGTACTGCTCCTTGGTGTAAGAAACGAAGACCTCCTCGTGCGTTCCGCTCACGTGGGCCACCTGGGCTTCCTTGCCGCCAATTGCGGCAACGAATTCGTGGTTCACCGGTTTAATGTACCAGCTGAGGCTGCTACTCACGCGTGAAGGTCAACACAGTGATGTCCACACAGCTCGAGAGATGTAAGGAAAGAAAGAACGGGGGTCTACTCACAGCCAGAACATCCACATTTTCAATCACGAAAGATGACTCCAACTCTGTCTTGCAGGGCGCGTGCAATTCGATGGCCTCCACATGGACCTGGGGAAGCTTCTTAGGGTTGCTGTCCCTGAGGCCACTCTGCGCGAAGTGCTTGAGGTCGCCCTTGTAGTTGCTCAAGTCGATGACAATGCCTTCCTGACCGATGGTCTTCGACCAGGGGCTAAGGCCGCCCGAAACCGGGACGAGAGGGATGCCGGCCTGGAGAGCTGCCTGGACAGTCGCCAGGATGTCGCGCTCCTCGGCGGGTTGGATGATGGCGAAGGGCACCTTGGAGTCAAGGCTGGACCAGCGCTCCATCGCGGCCTTGAAGTCGGGGGGCTTCCGGACCCAGCAGGATTCTGGCGCCCGTGGAGAGCTTGCCAGTGAGGGAAGTGATGAACTCGTCCATTGCGTATTTGGGTAAATTGATCTCTCAAAGATGGTATATTAGAAAGCAGGAAGTAGGAAGTAGGGAATGAGTGGATGAGTGGATGTGATGTGATGATGTGCATGAAACCGACGATCAGTGGAATCGCCCCAGATATTTAAGCAATTCGACGGACCTGGTCGACGATGCCGGGAGGATGCCATGATTGCTTCCTCCTACTGCTATCTTCGGCGACGACATGGTCGAGTATCACATGGCTGCGGCCGCTCCGCCGTTGTGCTGACCATCATCTCCGATGCCCATTTCCAAGTTGGGCAACTTGTCATGTAAGTACACTAAGCGCTAAAAACAAATAGACCTATGCAGTTGGTCTGGACCATTCAGACCCCAACAACTCCATTCCAGGTCCCAGGCCTGTCATCAATCCTTTAAATGCAATCGAGATATATAAATTAGAATCATACGGTTGGTAATCGGGGCCCCCTCCACACCCTCAGCCCTGTGAATCCCTTGCAAACCACGTGCGAGTAAGCCGGATATATATATCGTTAGTAGTCAGATCGCTTCCAGGACCCCCTACCGGCCTCCGTCCCGTAATCCCTTCCCTGCCGAAAGCGACGATCTGAAGTTTTCCCACCGTTTATGTGGTTCCGCCGCGGACCCTCTTCATGATAGCTCTCGGATTCGGAGGTCGCGATAAGGGTAAGGGGAAAAAAAAGGATAGATAACATACGATGGCAGCACTCAACTCACCGTTCGGTTTCGGTTTCAGATAGGTAAAGGCCAAATGGCTAGACGCCTCTCTCGTACTGTAAGACTCAATGATGAGTGGCTTGCCAGCGTATCCCAATTGAACAAACACCTCGGTTTGACCAGTAACCCGACTTCCGCTATGATCGGGACGTATTGGGGTACCTTCCGGACAGGTGTTTCCAATCGATCAACTGCGCTGGAACGGGATAGCACTCGATAGAGCACCCCTACTCGTACGATAAGAGAAGGCCGAAGCCCATCGGCTCTCTCATATCAGCTTCGGGGCTGAAATCCTGCGATCCTGCACTTTTGCTTCATTTAGAACCTCTCAGTCGCTGACTGGCGCCCGCCACGAATAAGCTTACTGAATAACGCCCACCAGGGTAGCAAATCCTGCACATAGAGAGGCAGCCAATATTTCGTGCATTCACCTTCTCTGGGGGATCTAATTCCTTCTTGGCGGAGGGCCTGGACTCATGAATGAGAGAGGTCGCTCCAGAAGAAGGATCGCAGAGGCTTGCTTGGGCTTGAGTAGGAACGTCCAATGGGCTTCTGGTATGACAGGGGCATATGGGAGAAGTCAGTCATCACCGCTGCTATCTGCATACACGGACGATGAGGCACTTCTTCAGGATGGGGCCAAATGGAACTCGGTCGGAATCGCATGGCCAGTAGCGAGCCTGGATGACATGGAACGCCGTATCAATGCCAGTGTTCATCTAAGCTTCACGTAGAAAGCCAACATGGGTAGGACTGCGAGGTTCCGTCAGGGCGTTCTGATCGCTTTGTTGTTCAGAACTAGGGGCTTCTGAAACACGGCTTTCATGCTACAAGCCATTTCAGGCCTCCGTCCCCAGTACGAAACACATTCATCGCGGTATATTAATGTCAAAGCTCATCCAAGGTCCATATACGGATAGAACTGTGAGTCTTCGCTGGGATGTTTCAATTGCTTTGTCATTAAGATAAAGGGTTGGAACCTAGAAGGCGGCCATGGTGAAGATGCCGGGCGGGAGCCGCAGGATCGTGCTCGCTCTATACAGTGCCAACATATTATCGCCTTCGGCGACGCGATACTGAGAGAACCGGTTGATGGTGGCGAGAGCGGCGCCGAGCTGGGCGTCGATGCTCAAGGTCCGCACGCTGAGCGGTAGCTTATTAGTCGGTGCTTGTGTATAGCGGCGGGAATTTCGCTGGTTTTTGGGATATACCGGCGTCAAATTATGTATGAAAATGACCAGGAACGCTGTGTTCGGTAGCGAATACATAACAGATGCAGATGGTTGCTGAACCAGATTATGAGACACGACGCCATAGCATTATGTATGTCGCACGCGCCTCGTTCCCTACTAGTCTATTATGCGACTCAATTCAATGTGTTGGTATCTTGGTCGTACGCTCAATCTCTCGATATGCGGCAGGACCTTTTTGTCATGTTTGAATGTGGTAACTCCTGTTGTTTGTTTCTCGCAAACATGACGGCAGGTATCCAAGTTTGTGTGTCATTTGGATGCCTGGTCTTGCGACACTGTGGAACATCTATATCTCGATGATAGAACTAGGCGAACCAACTAGGGATTGCCCGGCACTTGACTGACACTCGAGAGATGATCAGTCCCCAAGTACAAATAGCAAGTCCATGAGCCAACTGGTCTATGTATATACCTTCCTAAACATCCCGTCCAGCCTTTCCAATCCCCCCTTACCGTCATGTGCCGCCCCTAACGCAAGTAATCATGGAGTCCACCGTCTTTCATTTAACCATCCTTGCCTGCACTTCCACCCTTGCCGAGGCTTGCACGAGGGCATGGATGTGTTATACCTTGCGCGTCGACAATCAAATGGGACCATACGTCACCGTCAACTACGAGGTCTGGGACCATGGCCAACGCGTATGTAATGGCACCGGTTCAGCCGAATGGAACGATACCCCTTATGTCCCTTACATCTCTAACTACAACTCCCAGGGAGCCTGTGTATCAAGCAACTTCACCATTGCCCTCTACCCCAACGGTAGTGCATCTCAACCATTCTTCTCCATCGGTAAGACTCATTGGAAGTTCTGTGCATCTCAGATTGGTCCATGGATTATGAATTAGAGCTCAACAACCTCACCAGTGCAGTTTCTGAGGCTGCGTCTGATGGTGGCTGTACTAATGGCTCTCGCACACCAACATATATGGAATGGGAGATGTGCTTCAATAGCGAGCAACAGGATTGCGAAGACTTCCGATGCAATCTGTGCGGGTTGGGTAGTACCAGCTGTCCACAGTACTGATACGTCGGCCATCTGTGAAGCATCACCATAACATTAATTCATTAGGATAGCTTCACCTTAACAATTATTGCCCACCCACTTAGGCTTTCGAGTAAACCCATCTCGCTACTGCATCTGAAAGCCACCTGTTCCGCTGTGACATCCATCTGGGCGCTTTCACTATTGGGTCTATAGAACCCAGATCCTGTCGAGCCTGCCACGTCGCCCCCAGCCACAGTGCCTCTCGGTCCTCCCCTCTCGATCGATGCCGCTGAAGGTGTAGATGTGATGACTTCCGTGCTCGCGTTATTCTTGCGCCTTCCGGAGCCCCAGCCCCAGCCCCTGCTCTTCTTCTGGGCTGGGAGTTCTTGCTCTACAGCTTGCTGTACGGAGCTCGTGGGCTCGGTTCGCGTGATCCTGAGAGCTTCTGGCAGCTCTATATAAGAGGCAAGGCGGCGCGCCATGCTTTCGTCCTTGAACCAGAAGCTGGTGTCGTCAGCCGACGAGGATGTCCCAAACCGTCCCCAGTCGTCGAATTCGCCACCTTGAATCCAAGACTGATCTACTGATTCTGTAGACTTAAACATGTTTGGATTCTTGCGATCTCCGCCTTTTTCTTTCTCGTGTTGGTCAAGTTCTACTCGCACCACACGCCCTATCTCACCGCGGCGCTTCAGTTCGTCCGTCTCACCCCAAGTGGCCGTTTCAGGTACTGCGGACGCGGGCACGATGGCCAGAGCTGCTACAACAGATGTAAAGCTTTGTTCTCCCAGTCTTTCGAGGCATCCTATGATCTTTCGGTTTATATGATCCGCCATCCATGCATCGTTCTCAACTTGCTGCAGATTTCGTAGTTGGCGGTTTTGCCGGATGCGGTCTGGCACTGCAATGAGATGTGTATACAAATCTGCCGCGAAGGAAGTGGAATCAGACGGTCTGAATGATGTGAGGCTTTCGCTAGGGGTAGCAGAGTAGGGAGGTGGCAGCTCCTCTTCCCCCGTGGATACGCGTTTCTCCATGTTGTCCTAGAGTTTGTAAACACGACCTCAACGGTTAGAAAACAGCAGGTAGATTGAATAGCTTCTGTGGGCAATGGCCGGCTAATCAAGCGAAAAGTCCCTTGCTTATCGCAATGATCATGTGGCAGATCAGTATACTAGAGAACTGCCTCGTCCCTGTAATGGAGCAACGGTAAGAACGCCACCTGGCGGGGGTCAAGGAAATACTGTCTTCGAGAATGTTTCTGGTCTGCAACTTAGAAAGTTTTCCACAAAGGCACGAAGACGGTAAGCTCATGTGACCTCTCAGAAACAAACTCAAATGTGCTTGTTGCAGCTGTCGGTGTTGGTGCAGGATTGAAGGTTGAAGTACAACCACGGACTGTCCGAAGCGCAATAAGCAGGCCTTGGGGCTAGTGATGTCGCTGCTCTGGGGAAGCCGGCTTCTGGTGAGGGTTCAAGAAGTTGAAGCTGCTGCTTTGAGTCACAATGCGCAAATAGAGGTGAGCAAACCGTAGGAGGTTTGTGTATCTGCCTACCTGTCTGCCTTCTTGTAGGCCACGTGTAGACTGGAAACAATCAGACAAGCCGCATAGCCGGAGACCCAGCCAATTAGGGGGATGCTGAATTCCTGGTGCTATCATCGGCCGCATTAGGAATCTCGGGTTGAGTGGCTGTGCCTGATAGCGAGTCTTGGCCGGCCACCGAGACCCCAATACGGTACCGAGGCACTGTCCCCAATGCTCCCAAGCGTCCGGATTGTCAACCTTGGGGTGTGGCTCATCTTGCATCGGCGCACGCCAGATAAAGTAGTGCATAGTAAGCGCTGCAGGCACAGTCAATAGAGGCAAGAACCAGCGGGGAAAACGCCTGGAGTATGCAGCATCCCCATCTGATGCGAAAGTCACAGCAGTCAATTCCGTCGTTCTGCTAAGCAGCTATGCAGTGTTAGCAGGCTCGGTTCGCCGAGTTCGGTTGCTTCGCCCAGCTTCAAGTGGGGAGTTCCTCCGACCATGCCACAAAACCGTACGAGCTTGGAGATGGTTACGCCGTGTTGTGGAATGCGGGGCCGAGCTGAGCCAAGATCAACATGGCCGAGGAGCGATGACCGAAGCAACGACCGAAGCGAACGCCACTTGCCATGGCATTGCTGCAACTCCAGAAGCGATTCCTGATAGTGGTGGTTGGGCAGGAATGATGCCTAGAGGGTGCAAGGTTGTGTATAACATGACCTGATACGATCCATTGCTGACTTGATGCCCTCCCTACACCACCATGTATGTGGCAACATTAGCTCTCTAAACACAGGACATGACTTGGCTCTACACGTATGGATCAGACAGGTATAGGTATGTTAGGTATGTATCAGTCAATAGATCAATTTCGCGTTGGTGTATTCACATCTGCAAAGCAGGATGCAGCTGGAGAGAGACGTGCAGGCAGATGTAGTTGCAATTGAAAGCTTCAGTGCAATCGGTTTAGCTGCCGAGTTACCCATGGAAATAACGAATTCAGTTAACTACAGTGGATCCCCAGCTGGAGATTCCGTCGCCGATAGTGGAGAAGATCTCCTCACTAGAAGCTCTCCAGACGGAAATAACGGGGCATCCGGAGCAGTCAACTTAAAAGTAAAGACTCAAGACAATCAGGCAGGCGCTTCTGGGAGCCTTGTGACCTTGTGACCTTTCTAGTTGAGCATAGCCACCCTTATTGAAACCAAGAACGGGTGAGGCTGAAATGCATCAATACTTCGGCCAAACGGCAAGGATGTTTACCCAAATGACCTGTCTTACACCATTAAGGCACATCATCGAGGGGAGGCGCAATGGTTGACCGGTCATGTCGATGTTGGCGAGGTGTCGAATATATAAGTCGGCCGCAATCCTGTCAACTTTCAGCATTCCAGCCAGAGCATATCGTAATGCCAACCAATGGAATCCAGAGTCGTGACAAGATAGATAATCACGACTACGACTGAACGACCTAACATCAACACACATGTAGTCAGTCAGTGGCTACATACCTACCCAAGCGATTACATCACTTATAACCTGCTCTTTCCCGGTACTTTGTTCTACTACCGGTATCACTCTTTGTTTGCAGCAGAGCCAAGCCACTTGCGACAACTGGTAAACCGCAAACCTTCTCACAGTTGCCAAACTTATTGTTCTTTCCCAAAGGCAAATAAACGTAAGTTGATTACTCCCTTGCAATCTCTTCTTACTTGGTAGCTATCTACTTATTTAAACCTACACTCTCCCCCGCTCCCATGCAAAGAAGTATCCTCTAACACGATCGCAGTCTATACATATCTCAGTGGAGGGCTGGTAATACTTGAAGCAGTCTCTTGTCATTCAACTATACCCAATCCAAACATCCATAATCCGCCACGATGTCTTACAGAATCGCCGCCCCCGATGAGTACCTCGCCATTACTGGCATGGGTGTCTCCAACCTGCTCATCTCCAAGGCAGCATGGGTCTGGCCCTTTCAGCGGTGCCGACGCTTCAGCGTCCAGCCCCACGACTATGCTATGAACTTGCAAGCCATGACCAAGGAGAAGCTCCAGTTCCTTCTCCCCGTCGTCTTCACCATTGGCCCCGACGTCAACCAGCGCGGCGCCAACGCCAAGGGCCACAAGAAAGTCGCTCCCCCAGCAGACAACCGCGATGGACACAACCCCATCCACGATGAGGACAAGGGCGACGCCTTGATGAAGTACGCCATGCTTCTTTCTGAGGCGGAGACCTCCGGCGACAAGAAGGCTCAGAACGCCCATGGGCTGGACCAGATCGTCAAAGGCATCATCGAGGGCGAGACACGAGTCCTCGTCTCGAGCATGACCATGGAAGAGATCTTCACGGAGCGCGAGGAGTTCAAGCGCCGCATCTTCCGCAACATCCAGGTGGAGCTGGACCAGTTTGGCCTGAAGATCTACAACGCCAACGTCAAGGAGCTAAAGGACGCTGTAGGCTCGAACTACTTCCAGTCGCTCTCTCAGAAAGCCCACGAAGGCGCGACCAACCAGGCCCGTATTGACGTTGCCGACGCCCAGCTCCGCGGTAACGTCGGTGAGGCCCAGCGCCACGGTCAGCAGGAGCGTGACATCGCCAAGATCAACGCCGAGACGGCGGTGGCCAAGACCGACCGAGACGTCGAGCGGGCTAACGCCCTCGCGAACCTTGAGACCAAGAAGACGCTGCTCGACCGCGACGTCGAAATCTCCAAGATCGAAGCCACCCGCGCCACCCAGTCGCGCGACGAGGACCTGAAGCGCGAGGTCGAGGTCAAGCGCGCCGCCGCCGAACTCGAGCGACTCCGTGCCTCCGACGTCGTCAAGGCCTCGATCCAGCGCGAGTCCGCGCAGCAAGCCGCCGACGCTAAGGCGTACCAGGTGACGGCCGACGCCAAGGCCTCGTACGACAAGTCGGTGCGCACCACGGACGCGAACGCCTACAAGACCAGGACCGACGCCGAGGCCTGGTCGCACGCCGCCATCACCAATGCCGACGCGAAGCTGCAGAAGGAGCTCAAGGAGGCCGAAGGTATAGCCGCCAAGGCCGATGCCTACGCCAAGATGGCGCGCGCCTTTGGCGGACCCCAGGGCCTGCTGTCGTACATGATGATCGAGAAGGGCACGTACGTGGAACTGGCCAAGGCCAACGCCGAGGCCATCCGCGGCCTCCAGCCCAAGATCAGCGTCTGGAACACGGGCTCCGAGGCTGGCGCCGGTGCCGGCGGCGACCCCACGCAGAGGGATAGCGCCGCGACCATGCGCAACGTCTACCAGATGCTGCCGCCCCTTATGACTACCATCAACGAGCAGACGGGCATCACGCTGCCCGAGTGGCAGTTCGGCCGCATGGCCGGCGAGATGTCCAACGGTACCGGCAAGAACATCCAGGGCCCCAACGGGGAGAAGCACTAGATCTGTCACTCGCGGGAGATCAGCGTGCGCTCGATGCCGGGAATCCCTGTATCGGCGAAAGAGACGAAGTGATGGGTGGAATCGTACCGGTGGACGACAATCAGAAACACAGTCGTTTCTGAACTTCTTCTTTGTCTTCAACAACAACCTACAACCCCTTTAGCAGACGACTCTCCGTCTTCTTGGATTCCTCTTTGCCCCTCGTGGCCATTTACGCATTTACGCATATTAGGTGTTCGTGTTACCGGCCTCGTTTTGAGGGCTTCATGGGATTGAAGGCGTTGGTTGGTTCTCTGCCTTTTTTTTTACATACCCCTATACCACTTTCTGCTTCTTATTACTGTAGTCACTAGTTATCATGATTCGATAGACATGTTTTATGAATGCGACACAGCAACTAAATATCCCTGATCACGTTTATGCGGTGGCTATGGCGTTGACAATCGGCATCACAATAGAAACGTAGCCAGGTGAACAATGTGTGTTTTGTAAGCTCTTTGTTTGCTCGTCAATCATTCCCTCGTAGTGCACGAGTCTATCTAGAGTGAAGCTGCAGCCGCAAATCCGCAACTCGTGTCACCCCGACGCAAGCCTCTCGAAACACCATCAAACTTATGTACGTTGAAAGTATTCTCGTCTTGAACCGAAAACCCGCCAATCTCGAAATGATGTTATCCCTGTTTCCCTGTCGTCGTAATCCATGCCATCAATAACAATGTGAATGCTAATGCGACGTATCAAAGTAATGCCAATCGTGCTGCGTATCCACGCATACATCCTTGCGGAACCGACTCCGGCACAATGCTTCGCAGATAAAAACGCCAATGTTTTCTTTCGTTCGTAATTGCCCGCTTCAAAACCCCATTAAAACCGCGAAACGTTGCAAAGTTCCAGTAGAGGCCGCGAGGCTCTTTGTCTGAATGATGCCCCTCCGTTTGTCTTCTAGTTGGAGAAATCAACGGATGATCCTCTGTCCCTCATAATCTTTCGTTTTCCTCGTTCTCGGCATTCCTCGCAAACTCGCGCCAAGCCGCGCTGCGAGCCAATACCACTGCTGGCGTATCCTCAAGCTCACCACCACCTGTTTAACCCAAGTTTCAGCAACCAATCCCCTCAAAGCACGCATCTCTGCAAAGCAATCCAAACGTGCCATGGGCTATCGGACAACGCCAACCCTACCTTCTCCAATACACCTCCTCTTGCCAATAGTTCCGTCGCGACTCGACTCGCAGTCCTCGGAGAAGCTCGCGTTAAGAACCTCCGTCAAGACATCGCGTCTGCGCTTCGGCGACACTGACTCGGGAATAGGTGCAAGAGTCTCTTCTTCAAACATCTCCATATTATGTTCGTCGAAATGACCCGCAACCTCCCGACCGAGGACCTGCCCAAGTCGCTCCTTGAGACCCATGACAGGCCAGATCGGAACGCGCGCGTAGTCAATCTTGATCTGCGCATCGCCCACGGGTGCTTTGTGCGGCTCGTGGAACATCATCAGTGAAGCAGCTGGGACTGTTGCCGTGTAGACAATGAAAGCATCATCTTCCTCAGATGTTGTCATCAAGCGGACCTTGACGTCTCTGGCTGAGATATGCGCACCCCTTGGGCCATCTCCGTATGCTGACTGCTGAGCCATGGCGATGATGACAGCAACGAAATATTGGTCCTCATCCAGATTACTCGGTATCAGGTTCTTGGAGCGCAACATCTGCAACCGATGCACCGGGCCATTATATGATCGGTTAGGTCCAGGGGCTATGCGAAAGCAGTTCTTGCGAATGTGGTCGAGGTTGCTCCGGCTGACATATGCCAGTACAGGCGCGTCGCTAGCAACGTTGACGTGCATCGATGAAATCAATTGACTGGCCGATCGGTTTGATGCCCATGTTGTTGCTGAATCGAACGACATAGTAGCATCCGGATGCCTCCAGAGAGCTTGACAACGGACAGCCTTGGGGTAGAAACGGTCTCCAAATCGCAAGTCCAATTCTGCGCACGTCTTAGGTTTCGAGAGATGGGTTGGGAAGAGGGTGGACATGACATTTCGAAGGGCGCGGTTCTTAGTTAACATGTTGCGCGGTGTCTCGGTTGACGTTAACGTATCCAAGTCCCTGCCTAGGGCGACAATCGTGGGAGAAGTGCGCGGTGATCTTCGTGGCGAATGCGACGATGTAGGCGTCGGGGTCTTCTGGGACGGTAACTGCCGGAAGCGGCAGTTTAACAGCTTCGGATGGAGATCGGTCCAGCAGATGGGAAGCACGAAGAGGGAAGTGCCCTGGTGATCGTGTAGAACGTCCCAAAGCGAGCCGACTTCGGGAGTTGTGTGTTTTCTGCGCACCTTGCGCGACCGCTTCGTATCTATTATGGTGTTCATGGTGGTGACGGTTGCCATCGGTACTGCTTCGTCCTGAACTGATAGAGTAGAACGCTGTGGATATCTCTAAATGTCAGGGCCTTGGACATTAATGAATGACGGGCTTGGACGGCATCGAATAAGCAAAAGAATGTAAGGATAGACTTACTAGACCTTCTTTGTGACTATTGAAATGGCGATTGTGTAAAAGCAACCAAGGCGGCCGCCTATTGGGGGAGATTGCGTTCAAGCACACCCCTTGTAGCTGCGACAATTGGAATGCTATGGCGCGCTTGGACTGCAAGGGCCGGAGTTGACTCGCGCAGGCCGCACCAAGTAGTGTTGACCGTTGAGCCGGTTCTGTGGAGAAAAAGAAGAATGCGGGTTGAGATAAGATATCTTGGAAACTGGCGACAAAAATTGATCGCGAATTGTGAGTGTGTAGGAGTCGGAATGCGACGAGTTCGAGACGCAGATCAACCAAGAGAGCGGGAAAACGAAAAGACCTGGAGAAGGGTGGATGTGGGCGCGACGAGGGGCGGCCAAATATACACACAAAAGAGGGGCGTGTCGCTGCTGGCGGTCGATTTCGCGCTAAATCGCCAGATCACGTTACAGCTTTTCTGTCCATTTGAGAGGGTACGAAGGTACTTGGTACGTGTTAGGCTCCAGTCCGGGATGAGGGGGGACGAGACGGTGACGGATGCGAGGAGCGAGAGACGGTCGGGAACACAAATCAGTAGCTGGCACACCTCAAGGGCTTGGGTGCCACATCCACCGTCCACGGAGTCCGCGCATAAAACCGGCTTTTGCTGTTAGCGACCCATGACCAGAAGTTGGTGTGTCCGGATCTGACTGGCAGCGACAAGCCCCATCCTCCCATGTGTGGCTGCCTAATAGAACTGTTCAATGCGAGCCTTAGTCAGCGAGGTACTTCCAGTAAGTACCTACCGTGGCGGTGAGTCAGACGGGGCTAAGCCGGAAAATAACTTGACCGAGCAGGGAAGTGACGTCTCTCACTAACAATTTCCCATCCCCGAGTTGCTGCCACTGCTGCTGTTAGGGGGCCTGTGTGGACCAGACGTCAGCCTTGGCCAAGCGTTGTACAGTAGCAAGGAGCCCCTCCACTGGACGAGTAGCAGCCCCCCAGTAAGGCAAGGCGAGGCAGCACCAAGGAGAGCTCCATCACAGTAGACCACGATACCTTCAACCGTAGCAATTGTACAGCTTGAGCATCACCGACGATTCCGGTGACATCTCGCCCAAGATGCCGGTAAGTTTGCACATTCACTACATCTGTTTACCTGCTGCAGTCTCAATTACACCATCACCCCCTCGATACCGCCATTATGCAACCATCATCACCACTAGCAACTTCAACTAACTCTTCGCCCCCCTGGGCGGGCGTCAATAGGCCTACAACTCCATGTTCAATGAGGACCCCAACCCTCCGCGCCTGATCGGCAACGTGCCACTGCTGCCGCTCCGGACCAAGACGCGCGGGCCGGCCTACACGCTGCCCTTCCCCAACCCGCCGCTGGCCCCCCCACGAGTCCCCCCGACCCGGACGCCGAGTCGTACGACATCCTGGACGAGGTGCTGTCGCTCTTCCGCGCCAACACCTTCTTCCGCAACTTCGAGATACAGGGCCCCGCCGACCGCCTGCTCATCTACGGCATCCTCTACGTGAGCGAGTGCCTCGGCAAGATCCGCCCCCAGCACGGCGTCCGCGATGCCACCAAGGAGGTCTTCAACACGGCCCTCGACCTCAACTTCTCCATCCCCGGCGACCCGGGCTTCCCTCTCAACCAGGTGAGTTATTTGATATTTTTCGTAAGGGTTGATGTCTGTGTTGTTGTGCCTGCAGCTGTGGCCAGTGAGACTAGAAAAGGGGGGGATATGGAAAAAGCAAATACGAGGCTATTGCATTGGGAACTAACAATAAAAACAGATGTACGAAGCCCCGCGGGACCGACAGGACGCCGAACAACTGCGGCAATATCTCTCACAGGTGCGACAGGAGCTGGCCACCCGGTTATTAGCAAGAGTGTACGAAGAAGGCGGAGACGGAAAGCCGAGCAAGTGGTGGTTGAGCTTCACCAAGAGGAAGTTCATGGGCAAGAGCTTGTAGAGCGGCGGCAGCAGCGAATTCTTGTTAGATTGTCAAGGCGTAAATCAAATCACAATAAACACCTCCCAGATGAAGGTCAACAACAATTTGTATTTTGTACCATGCTGGCAAGGCTCTATTAAGGGGTATCATGTTTGATGATCTATGTACAGATCAAAACTAAGGTTTGGACGTCTCAGCCTGATCCCGTTCGCCTAAAATAATGCCTCATCCAGTTCTATTCCATTTCTCCCGATTCTATCGGGCGGACTTCCCCTTCTTCGTTCTACCTTTTCCTCTCGCCTCTACCCTGCCCTCCGCAGGCTTCACCCGCCAAGCCGTAAATATGTAGCCCTCGGCGCCTCCTTTACTTGTCATCAGGGGATGTGTCCGTCCTGGCAAGACCTGCCACTTGCGTACCCTGCTCGTCTGCATCGCGGCTCCGAGCACCAAAGATGGGTTCAGAGGGAACTCATCGGTGCCAGCCCACTGCTCCAGCTCTTCGGTAGTCTTGCCGATAGCTTCCTCCGGCGGGTCGGATATCCAAGCCGCCCGACGTGCAACACTATAACAATCCATTAAAGCGGTGAGGGGTTCCGGCGTCTGTGAGTAAATGGCGATAGGCGCGCCTCCGGCCAAGAGCGGTACGGCGTGCCGCATGATGGAGGTGGGATCCATGGTGCTGGCCACCACAAGACCTGAGAATCCGCCGCCACGGGTGCGGTCGACCACATGGCGAATACGGGCCCATCTGCGCCGCTTTCGGTGATAGTTGCCCCGGCGATTAGCCTTCCAGGTTTTCAGTTCATCGGAGCTGACGCTGGGTGGCTCGTTTGCGTATGTCGAGTCAGCGAAGGGGTCCAGCAACTGTAACCAGGACAATGTCATCAGATGTCGTGCAAGTGGGTGTGTTAGACTCTGCGTTGGGTTCGTGTTATCGAAGTCGTAGTAACGGAGGAAGCTGAGGTTAGGTTGAGAGTTGTGGTGTAGAAGCGTCATTGTATTGCAATTCGCATAGGGAACGGCCAGGTCGTCCTTGTGTCTTGGGTCTCCTGTAGGGTATTTGACGCGTTTCGTGACGATGTGTTCTTGACCTGAAGCTTCGCCGCCCACGGATGGTTGCGTTTGCTCCGCTGACTGAGCTTGTGGTTCACTTTCTCCCTCGCCTCCGGCGGGCTCTGGCTGGCTTTCTGAATCTCGTCGTCGCTTTTGTGGGGGGTTCATTTCGTCTTCGTCCTTCTCGGGAGGATACAAAACGCCCATGCGCTCGGCCATGGCCGCCACAAGCAAGCCTCCCGTATCATCAACGACTAACCAACGGCCAGTTGAGTCTTCGGGTTTCGTGATGGTGTTCGTGCCGTTCGCGGCCGCTTCTTGCTCTTCCTCGTTTAGACACCGCGACTCGCCGCCAAAGTGCACGTTTGCCCAGCATCCCAAGAGGCCGATCATCTCCTCGCGCAGGTCCATGATTTTGGCCGGGTCCTTCTCCTCTAGCAACCAGTAGTCGAGCATCGACACGTCGAGGGGCAGCACGCAGAACCGGCGGATGTACTTTTTCGTCTTGAGCAGCTTGTACTTAGCGAGCGAGTACTCGGTCTTCTGGCTGATGGCCGAGTGGGACAGCATGAGCTTGGTGATGATGTCGCGACCGGCGTCGGTGACGTCCTTTTGAGCTCCTCGATCTGCTCCATGGTCAGGCTTTGGCGCGCCTCGGCGTCCAGCTCGGCGCGGTCCGTCTTGGCAACTACGGCGCCCGAGTCGGCGTCGACAAGCGCGTACTCGACGCCTGTGGGGATCACATCCTCGTTGTCATCGCCTTCGGGGCCGGGGCTGGCCGAGTCGGGGGACAGGAACGAGCTCGAGGATAGGATGTCGCTGTACAGCTCCGAGGCGGGCACAATGCGCAGACGGTTGAAGGTTTCGTTGTCCTTCTTATCCTCCAATTCGTACGTAATGTGGTATGGTCGGTGGATGATCAAGTTACTCGGAAAAGATCCATACTTGCCGAGGGAGATGGTCCTGGAGGCATTGTCAAGGTCAGTGGGTGGTGGGGTGGGTAGCAACTGCAGTTTGGAGAAGTCTTACGTGTTTGGCGTGAGTTGAAGCACTCTCAGGTTTTCGGAGGGCAGCTTGATGGCCACCCAGGCGTTGGGTTCTACCAGCGAATGCATTGTTGCGCTGGTCACCAAAATACCAGAACGGAGGGCTGTATGTCCAGATAGAAATTTCGTAAGTTCAGAAAAAGATCGGCAGCAGGTAGCTGCACAATTGAGATGCCCCACTCCTCCACAACGTGGGGTAATAAATAGTACAGCTGCATTGATCTCCCTCTACACTGATTTATATACTAAGATCTTTATGTAATCTCTATTGCCCGTAACTGCAACCTGTAAATACAATAGTATATATATAGTACATACTTCGTCTCAGGTACGTGAGATGCTACAGTTTTGTTATTTTCAAAGACCGGAAAACACTGGCAGTTGGTACTGTGCCTCTCAGTGGCAACCCTACGAATGGAAAGATACATATCGACGACTGTTATGTGTGTACTTGATTGCATCAATTTCTCCAACTGCTGTACTACATAGCGCATAGTCTACAGACAGACAGTAACGCTCCTTCCTTTCCAACATTGAAGTTATGTAATTACCTAGGCATGTAAACAAGTGAAACAATTCAGTTACATGCGTAGTACTCATTCGGCCAGAAGATTGTTTGCCTCTTGTCCGCCTTTGCCCATCGAATCGACGTCTGGTTGACGCCGTCGCGCATTTCACTCTTGGGCGTAAACCCCATTTCTTTCCCTAACATCTCCAGCGCCCCAAGTACTTCGGAACTAGGATCCCAAATCATAATCTTCGCCAACAGCCCTTCCCACGACACTGCCTCCTCCATCGCCCGGGACAGGAGCTGCACCAGTGCTTGCTTCGTCAAGTCGGGGTTCCCATACCCAGGCTTGACCCGCACGATCTTCAGTTCCTTATGGCTAAGATCCTGATACCACAGTATCCAAGTATCAGCTTCCTCACATATAGCCCCTACGGCCTTGATCTCCCGACCATTGCACCAAGTGAGGCTTTGGAGCTTGGCCATCTCCTGGTACCACTCCAGCTGCTCCGGGATCGGCAAAGTAGTCACGAGGGACGTGTTCGGCGCGAGATCGTACGCCTCGACCCGGGTGCGTAGCTGCGCGATGTCGCGGTTGCAGAGATCGGGCATTTCGTCCGGTCCGGCCAGGCGGGTTGGCAACAGCTGGTTTCCTCCACGCTTACGCTGTAGAGCGTCTAGGCTCACGCCGGGCGGCAGTTCGCAGCTGACCTGCGGCGCGGGCAGCAATTCCCAGCCGAGCTTCACGTAGAAGGGACCAACGGCGGTGTAGAGGGTTGTCACAGGCGCGGCGCCGGGCCCGTCTGCCCATTCCCCGACTTTGCGCGTGAGGAACGAGGCAAGACCATGGCCGCGGTATTTGGCATCGGTGGCTACCATGGCGATGTCATAGCCAGTCTCCTGCCGTACGCCCCGCTCGTCTCGGATGAGCACTTCACGTCGGATTGCCCGCAACGAAGATACGATCTCCTTGGGCGCATCTGGCTTATAGAGACACCAGTGCCGGCATCCCTTCCCGCGCAGGAGCGGCAATTGTTCGAGCTGTTTTTCAGCGGCGACCCATTGATCTTCAGGGACCGAACGCACAAACGTGCGTCCTGCCTGTTTGAAGCATTCCACGCGCTGTTCCGGGGATGCTTCGCCAAAGACAAGCTCTATGAGTCCATCGTCGGGCGTATTGATGGTAATACGATGGTCCTGGCTTGTCGTCATTTTCCTTCTTGATTTCTGAGAACTTTCCGAATACGTGAGCTAACACCACGTGAAAGAGCCAGTCCCAGCTTCGTCGGATGCAAAGTCCTTTTGAAATATCGTTTAACAATGTTGCCTGGTAAAGGTACACGTGGACAAATGCGTAAGCACGCGACTTTGGAATATAGCACGTATATGCTATTGGACTGGCCCGGCTAGTCATGTGCATGATTAAACATGCGATCCAACGAAGCAGTCCGCATTATAGACGAACGTGCGGCAAGACTTTCGGCCGACGGATTGCACCCGCATGTCAGAGTCGCAGTGTACCGTTCTGTCGAGCTACTTGCTTGTCAGGGGTCTAGACTCCACTCTCAAAGCACCAGTTCGAGAATTGGCGATACGCCGACCACCAAAGAGCAATAGGAGGTAACCGCGACCTGAATTTATTCCGCTTACCGGGATCCCCATGAGGAAACAGCTCATAGTACAGAGCTGCTCCGTCTATTCTGTTAAGCTGACAAAGATAGTTCGAGCCGCATTCTTTGTCCTCAATATGGAAACCCTCTAAGATGCTTGTAGTTTTCCGAGTTCATGCTTACGAAGTGTGCCTTTTCATTGATGGCTTCGCTCATTGCTCGCTATCTGCCATAAAAACCGAGACGCCTAAAGTAGGTGCGGCAGATTCAGGGGTAAGTCAACCAAGCACCATTATCCACGCTGATGATCCATATCTCTTCCCAAGCTCGTTACAGCTCGTAAATAATCCCTAGAATCAGACTCTCTCAATAGTATCCCTCCATCTCGTCCAACTTCTCGTTGCAACATTGGTCGGCAAAATGGTTTTGGCCCCGGGGAATCCATTCGTAGCGTAACGATCCGAGGTTCCGAACCTGGTATTCCAACGCTAACACCTGCTCGAGCAAGTCCCTGTTGGCTACTTCGAGGCCCTTGGCGTTTTGCCATCCGTTCCTTCTCCATGTCCAGATCCATGTTGTGAGGCAGTTGATGGCGTAGTCCGAGTCCGAGTAGATGCGGATACGGGCTTTCGGGTACCCACGTAGCTGGGCGTAGCGCTCCAGAGCCCACTCCAGCGCCAGGATAATGGCGGTCAGCTCGGCGCGCTGGTTCGTCGGTTTCGGGGTGAAGTGGTAGAAGGAAGGAGGGAGAGCGCGGGTCCGGTAGACGTTGCGGTAACGCTGTTCCCAGACTGCGGCAGCGGCACCGATGGCGCCGTAAGCCTGGCCGTTTCGACGGCAACCGCCGTCGGCATAGAAGTTCATCTTGTAGACCATGGTGTTAGGGGAGGTTTTGCAGCCGGATCACGAGAGCTTGGTGATCGGCATTTGATTGCTCTGAAATAAACGAGTTGCTCCCCGTGGGATGAGATGGAAAACTCGATTTTGCGACCTTGGATCGTGGTAGACGGTATGAAGAACCGAGGAGAACAGCTGTACTGCCCACGGGTTGCAGGAGTTTCTGAGCTGCCCAGTCGGGTATGCGATTACTTTCTGGTAGATGTTTCTTGGACGAGGAATGAGGTGACTACATGGTTGGCAAGTATCGATATAAATGAGAGAAGCTGAGATCTCAGAAGTTTCAGGAATATTCTCTGCTCGTTTGTGGCTTCGTTTGTGCCTGGTAACAGGATCAGGGGGCTGAATTGTTTACGCAAAGCCCTAGCAACGGTTGGTTGCATGACCACACCATCCACCTTATTACTTAGACAGTCCCTTCCTTGTTTAAAGATTCTCGAGGAATTGTTTTCCATTTGCGTACTCTAGTTTTACACCACAGATGACCTGTTTGCGTCGTGTAAAAGGGCTGTTGGTGCTTTGAGTTGCTGCATAAACCTCGTTATCTATGCCTCGGGAGCCCCTGACAACAAACGAAAACCTCATCAAGATGATCATGTTGCCTAGAGCTACGTTTCATCTTCTTAGAATGATGTAAAAACATCGTCGTTTACATGCAAAGTAGAATTTGTATGTTAAGCTAAGATGGTGGTCGGGTTTATACCAGGGATAGGAGGCCGCCCCCAATTGGCGCTTATCGGTTTCAAATGCATTCAAAGGGGCCTGACTGAACATTACTCTAGGAAGTACTTTGACTCCGGTCATATAAATATACTCAATTCTTCATGTAACTAATCCCTGTCGGTAGGTTCAACTGGCTGGGTGTGTTACCATAGTCAAGGCCTGCTTACCAATATTGCTTACAACGCCGGAATCAATTCGCAGCCGCTATTTCCAATTCCCAGTCATGATGATTGTTCGATTGATATGAGCACAAACTTCGTGACAACTGAGCGAGATGGTATTAATTATATATAATCTTAGTCCCGGCGGCAGGTAGATGAGCAGAAAGAAAGAAGAAAGGTTATATTTATCCCTTATAACACACCAGAGATACCAACTCGCAATCCATTCTCAACGAATACATCACTACCATGGCTGTTATTGCAGTTGCTGGAGGCAATGGCAAGTTAGGACTTGCCATCGTCGAGGGCTTGGTTGCTACAGGCCAACACCAAGTGATCATACTGACTCGAGATGTAAGCCGTTCTTTTACTCTGAGCCTGAGCTGGATCGAATTCTGACATAAACTCTACACCAGGCCAGTAATATGGAATCAAAGGCTAGTGCCCAGCTCATCACTGTCAATTACGATGATGTGAGCGAGCTCGTCTCAGTGCTCGAGTCGAATGGGATTGAGATGGTTATCTGCACGATCAACCCTATTAGCAGCTTTGAGCCCGAGTTGAATCTCATCCAAGCTGCTGAGAAGTCGAGCTGTACCAAGCGATTCATTCCCAGCGCGTGGGGAAACAAGCTCACAAAAGAGTATGTCATCTACACTCACGACTAAACACCCATGCAGCGATGAGAAATAACTGGAGTGTCTAGGGCATGCTCGTACTTCTACCTTGCTCCAGGCAAACTCTCAGTGCTCGCCGCACTCGACGCCACCTCCCTCGAATGGACGGCGGTTCATACCGGTCTGTTCATGGACTACTGGCTGATGCCCAAGATCAAATCGTACATGCCCCCGTTGACGTTCGCCATCGACATACCTCATAGAGCAGCTGCCATCCCAGGATCTGGAAATGTGCCGGTCGTCTTTACGTATAGTTTTGACGTTGCACGTTATGTCGTCCGCCTCGTGGGGCTGCCCAACTGGGGAAGGGACTCCTTCGTCGTCGGTGACAAGGTGACGTGGAACGAATTCTTGGGCTTCGCCGAGGAGGCGACGGGAGCCAAGTTCACGGTCGCTTTTGATTCCATGGAGAAGTTGAAGTCTGGTCGTGTTTCGGAGCTACCGGGCCACAAGGAGATGATGCATGGGTCTCCTCTGGAAGACAAGCTGCATGCCGCATGGTCGGGAGCTTGCCGCTTATGTGAAGATGGAGGGTTCGATTTCGAGGCCAGCCCGTTGCTACATGAGTCTTTCCTGGAAAATAAACCAAGAAAGGTGAGGGAGTCACTCTTGGAAGCTTGGAGAGACTGAGGTGGTCGCCCAGTGAACTCTGGGCTATATCAACGACTTTCACTCTTCTTGCATGCAGTCATTACCATTCAGCGATCAAGCCATTAGGGGCTTAGTTCGTAGAAGTTGAGCTAAAACCTACTCTCCCGATCACTGCTTGATTTGTTTCTGGACTGGGAGTGTGTAATAATCAAGCCTGGCGACGGGAGTTAGATAGTGCTCGGGTGCACTAAAGTAAAAGTAATCAATCAAGGGGGTGCGGGGTCGGATACAAACTGCATCCGAGAGCCATCTACATACACTTTTGTTTGTCAGAACTTCCAGTACCTCCTCGCCTCCCTCCTGACAAATCCAACTTCGGACAGCGAATGATTAATGTATCATTGGGTACGAAATCTTCTGTAATCAAACATCCCAAGTCGCTATGCCTTGTTGAAATAAATCCAAATTATCATTTCTCATACGTTCCAGTACAAGTGACTCTGACATTGCGCCTCATCAATGTGGGATCTAGTTTGGCGCAACATCAACTGCGAGTAACATGAAAGCCGCAACAAGCAACACCCAGAGGAACACAAGGCGGACTATCAACGTAAGTAGGACTCCGAAACCAATCATTTATCCCGTCATGACAGTCTAAAGGAGCTCATAAAGCCTAGGCCTGCGTACGATGCAAGACACGAAAGAGTCGATGCGATGGAAGGACTCCTAGCTGCGCATCATGTCGAAAGAATGGATCAACCTGCGAATATACCGAGAGGCGAATGCGAGGGCCGGGTAAACGGTAAGAGGGCCGGATTCAGATGATCTCCGATAACTTAAATACCTGAATTGAGCTCATGTCTTCAACCTAGCAAGCAATACATCCAGACGCTCGAGAAACGCCTAGAGAAGATCGAGTCGACCATGCAGAAGCCGCATGGTACCTCCCCGACCAACCAAGAAGCATTAGATCAGGGGAACCAAGGTCGAATGAACGGAAACAGTTCCGAGTTGGCAAGTGTCCAAACAGACCAGTCTTCGTATTTCTTCTCCAAGTTACCACCACCAGGGACAACGGCGATGATCGTAGCAGGCCATGATCAGGGATGCTTACCACGAAATGTGTTTGCACCCCTTCCACCAAAGATCGCCACGCAGTCTATGGTCTTCAATTCACTCCAGAGCATGTGCAAAGCCTGGCCCCTTTTCAAGGAACAGTCTGTTCGTGATATGATCGATGAGCAGTTTAACGTTGGGCCGGAAGACTGCCATGCTAACCCGGCACGATGGGCTACTATCAACACGCTATTGGCCATGGCCACGCAATGGAAGGCCGCGAACCCTCTCGCGAAGGATGTTTTTCCAATCTCGTGGACCTATTTGAAGAACGCATACTCTGTCGTTCCGGAGCTCAATCTGCAGGCGACCAGTATACAGGCTTGCGAAGCGCTTCTCATCATGGTGCTTGTCATGCGTCTAACAGCAGATGCACGTTCATCGGCCATTTTGCTCTCTGTTGTCACCACAATGGCAAATGTCCTCGGTCTGGGTTGCAAGGACTCCTGCCTCGCCGCGGACTCTCGAGATATGGATCAACATAATAGAATGTTCTGGATGATCCGTATACTCAATACCCAAGCGGCCATGCGACATGGATTACCACCAATCCTCAGCGAAGGCAAGACCGAAGTCGAACTCCCAAACCACGAGAGGGACCAAAGTGTCGCTAACAAACCAGTCAACACCAATATTCTTAGACACATGGCAGAGCTATCAATTATTCAAAATAGGGCTTATACACTATTACGACCAGCACGATCATTGCAACGTGAATCCGCTGAATTGGCCAAGAACCTTTCGAAGTTAGATACCTCACTCTGCACTTGGAATGCAAGATTGCCGGCGGAACTTCAGTGTCCTTTGGACTGCGAACAGACCGTGGCAGACCTGGATCCAGGGGCTATGCTATTGCACTTCGAGTTTTACGCCACAAGATGGGCTATGTACTCAGGGGTACGTTGGACAGCAAAAGGTTTAGGAACTAGAGGTACGTCACCAAATTTTCCATCCGCCGCGAATCTAGGAACGTCGTGGCTGTCGCATGCTTCTAGAGACAGTGCGCGTGGAGCACTTTTGCTATTCAAGAACGCACCAGTGCAGCCTTTTGCATGGCTTTGGTAAGTTCACGATTCAACACCAAGCAGGCGCTTTGGCTGACAACGCAGGTATATGCTCTGTTACCCCGTTTGCGCGTTCTTGATTCTCCTCAAGGAGGTTCTCAACGACCCGCACGGCGACGAAGTGGCGTCTAATCTTGCACACATGACTACCTTTACTCATGGCCTGGAGGACTGGAGGCGGAGAGAAGGATATGAGATACATAAGGTGATAGAATGTTGTTCGAAACTCCTTGCCATCGCATCTTTCGCAGCAACATGCCCGCGTTCCGACGCGCCTTTCCCAGAACCAATGGATATGAACACCGCAGTGTCGGAACTCTCAGGCCAATGCAAGGTAAGTGGTGTCGCCATGCCCGCCTTATAACAGCACAGGCTTACAGAAAATCGTGAAAGACTCTTCGCGATCGTTTCCATCAAACCGTCGACTTCATGCACCTCACACAGGGTCTGATGAGCAACATGCCGGCCCCGTACGCGCTGGCGATAAGAACGTTTTCAGGGATATTGGAGTTTTCTCCCAATCCTGCCAACGCTTTCGGCCCATTCGTTCCAGACATCTTAAAGCCATGCACTTATAGATTCTTCTACGGACCGAATTGAGGTCGTGCTATTGAGCTACCCTAAGCAACACACTCGCGTATGAAAACGGCCTTCGGCGACAATGTCATCTTGAGTCAGTAACAGCTCGATGTCACACCCGTTGCAGATGCATTTTGGCAAAGAATGCGACCCTGGAAGATCGGCACAAGGGGTATTTCCAGGAACAAGCCCAACACGTTGCCAAGCTAGTTGCCAAGAATACCCAAGCTCAGAAAAGCAGCCAAAGGAAAGTATCCCCAGGATTCAGCTTCCCCGGGGACCTTCGATTTCCGAGCGCTTTGAGAAACGTGCTAGAATCCGACTAATATGACTGGCTGCATCCGAAGTTCCTCAATCAGCCCAGCTGCCTCTTTCGTCCTCGTCTGCCAGATTGCCTGGATCGGTCGCTGACCTATGAAGCCCATTGGTCGTTGTGTCTTGGCGAACCGGCCGTCCACTTTTCATCTCCGCATACCGAAGGCACGGGAATGGCAAGCCAATGCATGCTAGGGCTCAATGAGCCTGAAGCAAGTTGTACAAATATCAATGTCTTGCTCCAGCGCTCCAGCGTCCAAATCAGCTCGATACTTGCGTTGTTATTAAGACCAATCCGGCGGAAGCAGACAATATCAAGCCACCATGAAGAGAAGTTCTCTGCTGTCGTGGCTAATCACCACCTTGGTCGCCGGTGTTTCGACACTCACAATTGGAGAGATCAACGGCGACCGGTTCTTGTCGCCCTACAATGGACAGGACGTCTCCAACGTGACGGGCATAGTAACGGCAAAGGGCCCTGACGGTCTCTGGGTCCGATCCGTCAGAAAGGGATGCGACAGGCGCGTCTCGGATGCTGTCTACATTTACGGTCCTGCGCTCTCCAAGAACGCCTCTATCAGCACGGGAGATGTCATCGTCCTAAGCGGCACGGTCAGCGAGTATAGGTCGAACAAGGACTACTTGTACATGACCGAGATCACTTCACCAAAGGTCGCAGCGATCCTGGAACATGGCAAGGAAGTCGCGCCGAAAGTCATTGGCAAAGACACATACAGCCCGCCAACTGTTCACTATACAAGCCTTGACGAGGGCGATGTCTTTGCGGTCCCGAACAACAATAGCCTTGTTTCGGTGGTGAACCCGGTCTTGGAGCCAGAAAAGTACGGCCTGGACTTCTGGGAGAGCCTGTCGGGCCAATTGGTAACACTCAAGAGCCCACGGGCTATTGGCAGGCCGAACCAATATGGCGATACCTGGGTTGTAGGTGACTGGACAACATCAGGCGAGAATGGCCGAGGGGGTTTGACTGTCACGCCTACTGGTATGTTTCTTACCACAGGTGACTGCTGACAGCGAAGAACTAATATCAGTACTAGACAGCAATCCTGAAGGCATCGTCATTGGATCGCCCCTGGATGGATCCAAGAACCCCACCGATACTAAGCTGGGAGACACCCTGGAAGACATCACAGGTGTGGTGTACCAAGCCTTCGGCTTCTACAGAATGCTGCCTTTGACCAAGATCACCGTGCTCAGCTCTCAGGAGCCTGTGCTGCCACCTCCGACCTCGCTGGCTAGTGACGGTATATGCTCCGGCTTGACCATTGGCTCCTACAACATCGAGAACTTTTGGCCAGGGGATACCGCCCATGTCCAAGCTGTTGCGCAGCATATAGTCGAGTACCTGAAAAACCCCGACCTGGTGTTCCTACAAGAAGTCCAGGACGACAACGGGGAGACCAATGACGGAACTGTGAGTTCGGACCTGACTCTATCGACGCTTGCGGCTGCCATCGAAACGGCCAGCGGGGGCATCGGATACAACTTCACCTACGTCGCGCCCGTCAACAACAAAGACGGCGGCGCCCCGGGGGTAACATCCGCACCGCGTACTTGTTCCGCCGCGACGTCCTGGCGCTGCGGGATCCCAACGCGGCCGACTCGACCACCGCCAACGAGGTCCTGCCCGGCGGTTCGCTCAAGTATAACCCGGGCCTGATCGACCCGAGCAACGCGGCCTTCGCCAACAGCCGCAAGCCCCTGGCTGCGGCGTGGCAGACGCTGGACGGCAATGATACTTTCTACACCGTCAATGTGCACTGGGGCTCCAAGGGCGGCTCCTCGTCCATCCATGGTGATGCCCGGCCCCCTGTGAATGGTGGCGTAGAGGACCGTATTGCGCAAGCCGAGGTCACTGCGGTAAGTCTCCTTTACATCCTCAACCTTCTCAAACCTGTGTGTGCTGTGCAACCGTCGAGGCGGCCCGACTGACGCCCCCTTTTTCTTTCAGGACTTTATTGCGGCAATTCTGGCTGAAGACCCGGAGGCCCATATCATCTCGTCGGGCGACTTCAACGAGTACCCCTTTGTCAAACCCATCACCGACTTCGAGTCGCGTTCCCAAATGGAAGACCTCGATGTCGTCGCCGGCATCGATGCTCTTGAGCGCTACAGCTACCTGTACGACATGAACACCCAGGAGCTCGATCACATGTTCGGTAAGTACTCAACACTAATACCAGGATATTCCCATCCTTCGAACATAGAGCGCACTGCTAATCTCGCCCGATGCTATGTAGTGAGCCCCGCATTGGCCAAGACGAAGCCCCAGTTCGAGCATATTCACGTTAACACGTGGATAGCGTATGATGATATGGTATCAGATCATGACCCGAGTGTGGCCAAGATGAACTTGTGCAAGTATTAGTACGACTCAGACCTAATATGTGACTTGGTTATCTCTCATGTGGTTGTTGTGAAGAGAACTGATTGTATGCTGCTATATCTTGAGCGTAGAATCTATAGCTACCATATATCATATAAATGATAATGTTGCTCTGTCTGGCCTCACTGGGTCATTCCGTATCCTACTTGTGCTACCTTTTGATTGAACTGTACTCCTTTAAGCCGAGCTGAAAAGAAGTGATTGCGATCCCGGTTAGGGCGCTTGCAACGGGGCTGTGTCATCCATCCCCGCATTGCATGATGGAACTGCGGACCAACACCAACCGCAGCCGCATGATTCTATCCTCCCGTATTTCGCCTCAAATAGCCCAGTGTATAGCTATCTGCAATATGATCGAGAGCCCCCGGCTCCCGGTAGAGGTCCTTTTCAAGGTCATCCAATATCTATATTCAGACTTCTTCCATATAGTACGATTTGTCAGGCTTCGTCTGGTCAATAGTGAGTCTCCTTTTGTTCCGTTTCCATAAGAGCTTATTCCTCCTGCGCGAAAGCAATGACATCTTATACGTATGATACTATTATGTCTAGAGGCCTTCGATGTGGAGATTCTTCGATTATTACACACTCAATGGGGTGTCCTTCGATATTATCAGCCCAGCGCAAGTAACCCCTTCCTCAAACAGAGCCATCTGTTTGCCCCCTTCGCGGCCAGGGTCCTCTACAATGAACAGGGAACGGAGTGCGCACCCAGCAGTCTGCTGCATCGTGTACTTGACAAGCTTGGCGTCGCTCCCAACAGGGATGAGCGGCTGAAAACGCTGGCCATCCTGTATCGGCAAGCCTGCGACTGCGTACAGACGCTCCCTCAGCCGTCCTGGTCGAGCAGTCGCTATCCATTTACGGGAACGGCATGCGACTATTCGTGGGTGCGGGCAGACCGGGACCAAGGGCTACGGGGTCACTTGATCCCCGCCGCCATTCTGCTGGGGATTCGTGAAGCCTATGAGAACGTCTTCACCTTCTCTACGATAGTGACTGATGACGTGGTGGAGTTGATGACGCAAGATAGTGAGCATTTCGGAACACCGCTTTACGCCGCCGTCACCGCGCACCAGAACGAATTGGCGCTGGCTCTCTTGAGCTGGATGAAACGAGCAAATCGCAGGGACTCGCGCGATCTCCTCCGCGCTACGGTCATTTCGAACAACGTGTTCATGTTGCAACAGTTACTCCAGAGTACCCAATGCATGATACGAGATAAACGCATCAGCTCAAGGGAAGCCTTGGTCGAAGCGGCCAAACTTGGTTATGCGGATATAGCATCTTGCCTCTTCAGCCATGCCAGAGATGTATACCCTGACATGATCGACACCGACCTTCTAAGCGAGTCTGTACACTATGCGTCACTATACGGCCATATCGACTACCTCGAGGTATTGGTTCGGCAAGGAGACGTTGACCTGGAGGCCAGACCGTGCGAACGACGCTTGTCCCGCGCGACGCCTCTCATGATTGCCGCCTGGAGAGGAAACACCGAGCTTCTCCAATGGCTTCTCCGCCGCGGCGCCTGTTCAAGAAACTCCGTCCTAGCCGCCATTGACGGCGATGAACCCGAGGCCCTGCGCATCCTGTACGAAGCCGGTATCGGTCAGACCATCCCGAGCGAAGATGCCGATGCTCCGAGCGAGGAAGATTGGAACGAGGAGCTGTTGCTTCGTGCTTTTCTGTTGGATTCTCACAAGACCTTCCGATACCTCCTCATCCACCACAAAGCCCTCGTAGTGGCCCCTCGTCATGGCCCAGAGCCCAACGACTATTGGATGGCCAAGGCGTGCGCGTGGGGAAAACTCGGCATATTCGAGGCTCTGCTTGACGTCGGTGTACCGCTGCACGCTCCTCTGGGGGTCACGCCCGGGTGGACGGCCATGCATTTTGCCCTGGCCTCGTCCGTGCCTACCGCGAAGCAAATCGTCCGGAAAATGCTCGACATGGGCGCGCCGAAGCCCAACCAAAGTGGCGTGTGCCAATCCGATGATGCTGTGGACGGTTTCCGGGAGGGCGTGTTGAGGCCCGACTTCAACAGGTACTGGTCTGGCATGCCGTTCAGTACGCAGCTCGGATTTTCTGGGCCCTGCCCCATGGACCAGGCGATAGGTACGGAAACCAGCGGCATCTATTGACTGTAGGTCTCTTTGTGGCGGGGAATCGGCTAGGCTCTGACGTCTTGTCACGAGTACCTATCCAATAGTCGCCCCCCTTTCCTTGTGCAAGCATCTCTCGGAGGCTGGGTAGACGTCCCCAGCACGCAACGCGCATTGAGACATACCCGCGCTGCATCAACGAGGAACGAAGTAGGTGGGAGGCTGTATACAGGACTTGGTTGACGCTTCAAGCCACCTACGTGGACATCTTACCTGCTCGAGGGATGGAAACAGTCTGTGATTTGCGTTCATCGGTTTTCAGCGTCACCACGTATCAAACTTCACTTCCCCTCCCACTTACGAGAGTTCACATATCATGTTAACAAGTTTGTTCCCTTGACCGGGTCGGTATAGCTTGCGGTAGTATCATTATATATTATACTGAAAGGCAAGAGGGTCCGACTCCCTCTGCTGTCGCTTCTTTTTTTGTCCCTTTTTTGTTTATTTGTTTCTTGTAATTCCCACATTTCCCCCGTTTGCATAATGGATTGGCCGCCCCTCTCTCCTAATCGCGTAACCTCAGACTCACATGACTCGACATCCTTCAGAATGGCAGCTCGCAGCTTGAAATCTGCAGGATAGGTGGATAGATTACTGCTGATGGTCCTCGAGCTGAGCCTCGGGCTGAGGCTGAATCCATTCCCACGATTGGAACTTGGGGTCACCCTGTCGCCACACCTTTGCGTCTTCCTCCTCCCGGTGTTTCGACTCCTCTGCCAGTAATTGTGCCAGGTTGCCTTGTTTCTCGGCCTTGACCCGGCGTCCGGCGGCACGAAGGTGCCAAATGGTTCCATATATATGCTTGCGGATCTTGACGAGGCTGGTGTTTTCGTAGGCCTGGATCCATACCCCCCGGTTGGAGGGGCTGCTTGACTCGTCCTCAATCAGTCGCGACACGGATCCGTCCACGTCCTGGATCCGCCATACGGCATCATCTCCTCCGTACGGAAGCCCGCCAAGCCAGTCAGCACCCCTGGCTGTGCAGGCTTTGTAGAGACGGTTCGCAAAACCCAGATAGGCATCTACATCATCGACGCCCTCGAGGCTGTGCTGTGCGCTCGAAATGGTGCCATTGCCGACCACGGTCTCCCATACACAGCGAGAGCAGATTCCGGTTCGGATGGCATCATGCGCACCGGCAATTTGGTCCCACAAAGGCGCATCGCTCTTGGGCGATAGCGAAGGGGTACTCTTCCCACCTGTCAGTGACGTAGTCATGGGGATAGGTTGGCGTTCAAGCTCGCCAAGCAACGGTTCCAGGGACGAGATTGGGAGACGGGTATCAAAAGCCCATTCGGGGTGATGAAGCTTGACGAAGATGGGCGCGCAGGAAGTGTCTTCAACTGCGGGCTTCCGACAGATGTTCCTCCTCCTTTCCTCGGCCTCCTTATAAGCAGTATAAAGAGGTCCAGCAACCGCATGGCTTTCCATCTTGTTGACCCGGCAGGACTCAAGGTTGTCCTGGTGGCGCACGATCTCATCTGTGCATTCTTGTCTGCAGTACGAATCAAACAGCGGGTTTCTAGGCTCCAGGATGGAGTCCAATTGGGATTTGCTCAAGTGAATGTCGCATGGGAGGGTCGCGACCTGGTTTTCGAGGGCTGAAAGGCATTTGTACGCACCCTCCATGGGGCTCTGGGGTGACGGCTGTCCCTTGGCACTGATGGATTCTAAAGCCTTGTGAATGGCGGGGCGTGGTCCGTCTGCGGGCGAGACAAGACCGTTTCTGACTGTCCAGCCGTAATCGCCCGACGGCAAGTTTCGCCAATCCGATGATAAACTTCCTTCCTCGGTGTACCTCCGGATCGCATCACCCCACATTTTCTCCCAATCTTCCTTTTGGCAAGTTTGACCTGCCTGCTCTACACGACGAAGGTGTTCGGGGAGCGATACGGGGACATGGGTGTCAGGGCTCAACACCTGCGATGGCTTCCATTCGTTCAGTGTGTTTTCAAGCCAGTCCAAAGTGCAGGAGCTGCAGTCTTTGTTCGGTCCTCCACCTCCACTGGCCATGAAGCTTGATAGGCCATCCAGACTCGTGTGGTTCTCACCATCGTAGATGGCCCATCTCTGTATCATCTCCTCCATGCAGTAGTCAAACCGACTATGCTCACTTGGTCTGCAAGTGTGGGAGTTGCGATGAAGAAGGACCTGGAGTGCTTCTGCCGGACCTCGGCCCCATGAGTTCATGTCGAAGGTTCCGTTGTAATCCTTGGTGTCGAACACTGCAGCGGAGCATTCCTTGGTAATCAGCTGAGACGACTCGACCAGCTCTTTCCGGCAGCCAGGTCGGCACAAGTCTGGAAGGTACTGCACCAGCTCCTGGGTAGCGTTGTCCCAGCCGTTGGTGAATATCTTTTCGTGGCAGTTGATGGAGGACAGAGAGTCCCATGCCGCCCGGCACCGTTCCGGGCTCCCATCTTGTGCTAGTGGAGGGTAGTGCAGCGGGAAGTCCAAACCCCAGTCGACACCTTTGACGGGGCCCTGTGTCACCGTGGTATCGGCGGTATTGTAGCACTGGATGGCCTTCAGCAGGCCGTAGACGCCGATGAAGCAGAAAAAGATGATAAGAAGAGCATTCACGAAGCGCCCGAGGGGGTTGGCGCTGTTTGTCCTCCTGCCGTATCCGCCGGCCTCGGGATCGTTGGCGAGGTCCTTGGTGTCGCCACGCCTGTCATGTTCGATATCGAAGTCATCTCTGTAGGGGGAGTAGGGCGTCAGAGGCACGTCGGAAGCTTGGTCAAAGGTAGCAGCAGCCATGCTCTCTGAACAGGTCGACACGATATGCTCGACGACGACTTAAGCCAAGGCAAAGGAAAACCGAGTTGGGTGAGTGACGATGGGTGAACAAAATGATTAGAATGAGCCATGTCGCGGTCCATTGGGATTAGGAGAAGACAGGCAGCAGGCATGGCATGGCCCATCCGCTAAGTGGGCTAGAAATGGGTTCTATTTGATGGGAAATGAGCTTCGACATCGAACATCTGTGCATTAACCGAAATTGTAGCCATACTGTCACACCATCGACTGGGACGAAGCGGTGAATAATATTGAATCTGAATCCCGAAGATGCGAGGCCGTACGGGAATCGTTCGTATCGGTTGTCGTTCGAACGGCCGCGCATGCCGCTAACCTATTGAACGATGATGCAGCCGTCCGTCCATGATCTGACCTGTTTGGTTGGAACGCGTCGCTTTTTCGGGGGCGGCAGTTAGTGGTGTTCTAGGTTGCCTTCCATCCTTCTTCACTAAACCACCCCCTGAGTTGGTACCCACCCACTTGATACTTTATCGATTACCGCCCGTAACCCCACCAATACCCAATGCTATGCCACCCCACACTGGCAATTGATCGCTGTAGCTGCAGCTGAGAAAGAGCCCTGCCTACATGTAGCCTTGCATTAGGTTAAGACTTGAGGGGCAATTGAACTGGACAGACAGCAAGCATTATTTTGCATCTCACACCTGGAACCCCCACCCATCGTGAGAGCGTAACCTCACCCACCACCAACCAATCCTTGGCTATCACCACCCAATAAACCACCAACACGACACCGCCGCCATGTCCCACGCACGCATAGAAGAAGTCTCCGACAGCGATGAGGCGTCGGACCCCTCCGAGGGAGACATTGACGACTTTGCCGACTCCGACATCATGCGTCAGATCGTGCCCAAGGCCGCACCCCAGCAGCAGCAGCAGCAGCAGCAGCAGCAGCAGCCCCAGCTCTACAACCCCGCCCCCTCGCCCGTCTCCTTTCCGGGCACGCAGCAGCAGTCCATCACTCCCCAGGACATCGCCCACTACCAGTGCATCTACCCGATCTACTTCGACGCCTCGCGGACCCGGGCCGAGGGCCGGCGCGTCCCCTCCGCGCTGGCCATGGCGAACCCGCTGGCACGCGAAATCGCCAACGCGTGTGCCGCGCTGCGTCTGCAGCCCGTCTTCGAGGCGCACAAGCTGCACCCCCAGGACTGGGCGAACCCGGGCCGCGTCCGCGTGCCGCCGCTGAACGACGCCGAGAAGAACACCAACAAAAACATCAAGAACAAACACCACCTCTACATCCTCATCGCCAAGTGGATGAAGGACCGCGGCCCCACCACGGGCGACAGCGAGGCTCTCCGCCGCGTCCGTATTCCTGGTCTGCCCGGCATGCCCGAGGACGGCAAGCCTTGGCCTAAACCGCCCGTCCCCCGCGGCTGGAAGGTCAACGAGCTCGTGCCCGCCTACAGCGCGGCCATGACCGGTGGCGGTGTCAGCGAGAACGCTCTGCGCGACATGATGAAGGAGATGGGCGGCATGGGCGGTATGCCAGGAATGCCCGGCATGCCTGGTATGCCTGGTGCTGGAGGCGCAGGTGGCGGTATGGGTGGTATGGGCGACATGATGAGCATGTTGCAGGGTCTGGGAGGAGGTGCTGGTCCGAGCGAGCCCCCGGCTGGTGGTGCCGGTGGCAAGAAGGCCAAGAAGGGCAAGGGAAAGGCTTGAGAGCAATCCCTCCATCCTGCACTCCTAGAGCGCTACGCATTTTCGCCTCGCTTCGATTCCTGTCTTCCGTTCGGATCGAAAATGGCAAAACCACCATCAGATATGGCTAGACTCTTTACTGGTCGGTTTCGGTTAGAATGAGCTTCACCTATGGCATTACGATACCATAACCTTCGGAAACGAGGTCAAGCTGAGATGCATAGGCTGAACCCAATCAATACAAATATGTTCTGTTACGAGCATGCCAAACGATCAACACGAAGCAAAAATAATGTGATATGTGTGTATTAACGATACAACTACAAATAATATGGCATTGGTCTGGGTATCAATCAACAAGCCCATGCTTTCTGCTTGGTGCCCATGTTTCGCTCTTCCCTTCGTTATGAACCTAATCTTCGTACAACTCTTTTCTCGTCTAAAGAAAATAGAAAGAACGTAAGAACATGAAATGCTCTCATGCCTCGACCTTTCCCAAAACACCCTCCCACTCCTGTGAGCCAGCAATCCGCACCTCTCCCCCAGACCCCGGCACCATCTTCCCATCGGCGCCCGGCATGCGGATTTGCAGCCTCGCAGCCGCCCGGCGCTTGATTTCCCTCTCCTCGCGCGCAGCCGCGCCGGCAGCCGTAGACTTCTCAATAGCCGCCACCGTCCGGGCCTTGTCGAGGACATCGTCGCGCCAGCCCTTCCAGGAGGCCCAATCCTCGGCACGTCGCGCGGCGTGGTACTGCGGTGAAGCGGCGGCGGGGCGCCAGGCAGCCAGGCGCTCGGCGGGCAGGGTCTTGAGGTCGTAGACGGCCGCAGAACCAGCCATCTTGAGCAACTCGGCCAGGACGTCGCGCGACTCGGCCTTGACGAGCTCGCGGCGCTGCTCGGCAGGCGAGGGCTTGTTCTTGAGCAGGGGCTCGGCGAGCCAGTTTTGCTGGTGCAGCTGGTCCGCGGCGCGGGCGCGACGGTTGTCCTCGCGCAGGTAGCGCACCGCGGCCTGGAGGGACGCGATCTCGTTGCGGAGGACGTCCATCTCGCGGGCCGTGGCGACGGCGCGCTCCTGGCCGGCCTTGTTATTGGGACCGCCCGCGCTTCCGGAGGCGCTGCCGGCTTCGGTGCCGAAGGCCTGCGAGTCGCCGGCCACCTTCTTCCACTTGTCGCGGTCGCCCTCGAGGGTCTTGAGCTCGCGGTCTTGCTTCTCGATGTCCTCCTTGAGCTTCGACATGCTGGCCTGGGCGTCCAGGATCTGCGCCTCGAGCTCCGTCATGCGAGCCGCTTTGGCGTTGGCATCACGCATGCGGGCCTCAAGAGTCTCGATACGCAGGTTCGAGGTGCTGAGATTCTCATCACGAACAGCGACGGCACGGCGGAGGTCGTTGTACGATTCCTTGAGTTGACGCAGTTCCTCTTCGGCATCGACAGGAACGGTCTTGAGGGCCTTGAGCTCTTGAGCCCGGACGATCCAAGGTTCTTGGCTGCGATCAAACTCTTGGGTCTGAGAAAGATCGGCACAGACAGCAGCGAGGTCGGCGATTTGGCTTGTGAGTGTGCGCAGCTTCGACAGGTACGAAGAGAAGAGGTCGGTCTCGCTAGCGGAGTATGCTGTTTGGACAGTGCGGTGGACCGTAGTTGAGATGTCCGAGTACGACAGAGGCTCGGTGCGGCCCTCCTCAGATGTCAGAGCATGCAAGTCCGAACCGATCTTGCGTGACATATCCGAGAGCTCTTGAGTGGCAGCCTCGCACTGCTCGAAGACCTCGTCCGTGTCTGTCGTAAGCGACAGGTGTCTCGCCTTGAGGTCTTCCAAAGCCCGCACTGCCTTCCCGACAATGACCTTGGCACTTCGGGTCTGGCTTACGACGGCCTCTACCTTCCGGGAGAAATGCTGTGCAAGCTCGTCGTCCTCCCCACTGGCGGGTACAACGCGTTGCACCAAGTCCTTAATAACCGCAAATGTAGCGGCTGCCGACTCCAGATGGCTCTGCATCATCACGGTTCTCATCTGGACATTGTCTGCAAAGCTCTCCAGCCCATCGGAGATGTGAACCTCGCCAAGATGCGTCATGAGGGCAATCGTGCGAGACAGCTCGCTTGCGCATTGCTTCTCCTTAAGCTCGTCACGGCGCAATCCATCGATCCAGCCATTCAGCGCTCTCTCGACAGGCTCCAGTTCAAACAAGGCACCGTCGTACTTGGCAAACTCTTCCAGCGTGCAGTGGCTGATGGCGTTAACGAAACGGTCGCACATCGAAGATACCCAGACAAGTTTGTCAAGAGCATCACAGCCAGCAAAGACGTCGTCTTCGTGGCCCGGATGCGCCTGGCCACCGACACGGTCCTTGATGAATCCGTGGAGAAGGTTGGCCTTGAATGCGAGTCGTCGGAATCGCAAGAGTGCGAGCACCGAGTTCTTGTCCACATCGTAAGTCTCCGGCAAGAAGAGCTTGACGATCTGCAGATGTTGCTGCGCTTCCTGGGCGTCCATCTTCTGCAACTCCAGATCGATGGTCTTGACCTGAGTCTTGGCGGCCGAGATTTGTAGCTTGAGGTTGAGATCCATCATCTGTCTCGACTTGCTGTTCAGCTGCTCAGATTCGACCTCGTTTACAGCATGGGAAGCACGCATGTCTTCGAGGTCTGTCTGCAAGCTCATAACCAATTCTCGGAATCTGGACAGCGTGTATTCCATATCCTCGATGTTGTCATCTTGCTGGCCCATTCTGCGAGCCTGCTCAGCAATGACGGTGTCCTTGAAGTCCATCTCCTTCTGCATCTCCTTCTCATTTTGAACATGGTTGGCTTCCAACTCGTCGTTGATCTCCCTCAGTTCTTCCAGCTCCTCGATGGTTGCATTGAGTTCCTTGACGTGCTCGCCTTGAGTAAAGAGGTCTGAAGAGAGCTTCTCGATCATTTCCTCGGCGGCATCAGCGTTGTCAAGTTGTTCCTTCAGATCCTCGACACGCATCTCTGCTTCAACCAACTTCTCCTTGGCAATGTCGTATTGTTCTCTGATTGCCTCGAAATCGGTCAAATCCCTCTGCAAGGACTTGAGCAGCTCTTTCGACTTCTCATCCTCCTCCTCCTTGAGGTCTCGGAATCGGATCAGGGCCTCCTTCAAACGTTCATTCTGCCTCTCCAGTTGCATCCAATTGGTGCTTTGTCGGTCTTCCGCACTTGTGCCCTTCTCGTATTCTGCCTTTTCGTCTCGCAAAATCTCGTTGTCAAGCTCCAGCTCCTCGGCCTTCAGCTTTAGAGCATCTAATTCAGCCTTGAAGACCTCGGCTTCTTCTTGGGCCATTTCCCGATCCAGGGTTGCCAACTCCAAAATCGAGTCATGTTCCGCCTGTAATGTTTCGATGCTCCCAAGTCTGTCCTCGGCCTCCTTGAGTTGTTTCCGTAGACTAGAGTTTTCTTGGGCTGTAGTCTGGAACTTCCCTTCGATCTTCTTGTTGATGTTGACGAACTTGTCGTGCTGCTCCTGGATCCTCTCCAGCTCTTTCAGCTTTTCCTTGTCTTCCAGTCGCTTCCGTTCCAGTACCTTAAGTTTCGTTTTCAGGTCCTCGTTTTCTCGTGTCAGTGCATTGTTCGCAGCTGGACGAGCAGTGCCACTCGCTGTCCTAGAAGCGGGCGTAGTGCTCCCAGGCGTAGACGCTTTCGAGCCGGCGGGGCCGGTCAGCTTCTCCAGAGCCTGAGTCCGAGACTGTACGGGGCTGATCCCTTGCTCGCTGTCGCTCTTAAGAGGCGAGCCAATATCTGATGCTTTCCCGAAACCGGCCTCGTTCCCAGACAATGACTCGCCGGATAGGACGCGCCCTCCTGCGGGACGCGAGACTCCTCCACGACCGCCCCGAGTAGCAGTAGAAGCACGACCGCTTGCGGTTCTTGCGACTCCGCCTCTGCCTGAGGCAGATGACGTAGATGACGTAGATGCTTGCCTGGTGCTCCGGAGCGGTGGCAAAGCCGGTGGTGCCATGGATGTTCTTGAAGAACCGCCCGAGGCGCCGCGAGTTGGTCGCGTGCCAACGGAGGAAACCCGCGAATTAGAAGGTGTGCCGGTTCGCGAATTCGCGGCGCTCGCGATGGGATTTGTGCCAAGCTGTTTGGTCGGTGACCTTGTGGGCGACTATTGGCATTGCACATAAGTCAGTAACATTTCTTGGTCGGAAGAGTATGAGTAATAATCTCGAATTGAATACGAACCCTAACAAGACTGGACGGACGACGTGTTCTATTGACCGGGCTCGGGCTGGGAGCATTCAGACTGATCCTCCTGGTCATCTGCGGATCTGCGACGGAGGGCCGCCTTGCCCCCCGGAGCGGCCGTCATGCT
Organism: Apiospora rasikravindrae; assembly: GCA_038363885.1. NCBI lineage: Eukaryota > Fungi > Ascomycota > Sordariomycetes > Amphisphaeriales > Apiosporaceae > Apiospora > Apiospora rasikravindrae. Next base: position 1,491,092 of record JAQQWK010000006.1, read on the forward strand.
ATTCGGGCGCTGTGCTGCTTTCGGGCGTTGCGACGGCGGAGCGGGTTGCTGTATAACGGCGATGGTGGTCGGGCGCACGAACATGCCTCGGCCCATCTCGCAGTCGAAGTAGCGCTCGCCCTGTACGGAGCCATCGTTCTTGCCGCCATCGTCGTCGAGTTCAACGCCGACCCAGTCACCGGATGCGAAGTGCGTCTGGCCCACGAAACGGACGGTGGCCTTGCGGCCATCCGTCAGCTCAATGATCTGGCCGACTTTAATGCCGGACATGGTTGTCGCTGTAGCGGTCGTATGCAAACATTAGTTCCTCCACCGTACAGATTTGCACTGATCGGAGCTTTATTTATACATTGTCGACAGTGCGACTCGGCGGGTTCGGGGTGGTTGCTGTTCTGTGTTGGAGATGTGGGTGTTGCATTCCCCGGAATTGATACGCGTCTTTGTTTGAATTGGAGGGAAGCTCCGGCCAGGGGTTCGCGGGAGCTCCAGGCTCATACAGTGTGTGGTGAAGCTGAGGGAATTACTACTGTACTAAATCACTGTGCGACCAATCACAGCTCCAAATCCAATTCATCACTAACACAACCACGACGACAATCCTTATGAAGCATTTCCGATTGAGGTCCTCCGTGCAAATTACTACGATGAAAGAGGTTTCCACTCGTCACACCCGAGACTACATTTCAGCATCAGCAAAGTACGGGCAGTCATTTCAGCTAGCATATGGCATTCTTCAGTGCCACTGATCACGATCGATATCCCGCACTATTTCAAATGAGCCCCAGTCGGGCAACATCCAAGGTGAACCCGCATTTTCTATTCGCCTTATATACACAATCGCCTCCATTGTCTGGCAAAATGGTTTGCGATATACATACAAAGTAGGTATATTGTGAGTTTGCATTAATACAATGCGTGCTACGTACTATGCAACAGCTCCGGTCTTGTATTTTACTACCTACATCCCATCAATTTATCTGCAGACCCTCTCCTTCCAAGCTCAATCCACAATGAAACATGATCCAAGTCCTTCCTTTTATCATCACTACAGCTCACCAACCCGCTCTGTTTACACGTAAACTCACAGAGCTGCGGGTCTCTTACCACTTCCACTCCCAGTCGCCTTGAAACTGCCATTCCGCACCCACTCCATGATTTCAAACCCTAGTCGGCGCTCCAGTCTCTCGTCCACATGCACTTCCGATGCCGCCGGAGCCGGGGCATCGAATGATGACGAAGAGGGCGGCGCGGCCGGTCCAGGCACGCGCAGCACCACGACGGCCGGGTTGACGAACTCGACGCAATTGCTGCCGCGGCCCTCGTCGAGCTTGACGTAGATGGTCAAGTCCGGGCCGACGATGCCGCGCCACAGCGTCGCCACCCACTTCCAGTGGTCTTCGGTCTGGTACGCGTCCTTCATTGGCAGCGTGGTGGCGTAGCGGTCGCTCTGGGTCAGGGAGTAACCAGTGCCGAGGACCGCGACGGGGAGTTTGTTGTTGATTAGGGTGGTGACTGGAGCGGGTGAGGGCTCTGTTTTGGTGGCAGCAGTTGTGGTGCCACTGCCGTTTGAGGAGGCAGAAGGGGTTCCCCTACTGGGTTCGTGGTGACGAACTTAACGAGCTCATCGGACGTGTCATGCCACTTTAGCATTTGGACCAGGTAATTCGCCATGGGGTTGCCAGGGGACTGGCCGTTGTTGTCTTGCGCCGAGGGAGTTTCTCCAACCTTGCTGCCATCTTTTTTCAGCTCTGTGGAGGAAGAGTTCAGGCTTTTGGAATCACCATGGATCCCATCTACGCTAGGGCCATTCCATGTCCTCACAACGCATTCGCCAGAGATGCTCAGTGCCTTTTCCACCACAGCAGCGACTTCCTTGAGCAGCCCAAGCGCGTCCGTGGCCCCCTCAATAGCGATGATTGGACCTCGCGCCTCAAGCGGCGACGAGCCCGACGCAGGCGGTCTGAGGGGCGGGCTGATGGCACGCAGCATGTTCAGCTTATACATGTAGTTGTGCGTCCAGCGCGGCGGCGGCGGAGTTGAGCTATGAGTTTGGGGATGTCGTGGCTGTTGCTGCTGTGCTGCCTGCTGGCTTTGACGTGCTACTTGCTGCTGCTGCTGTTGCTGTTGCGTGGGCTGCTGAGGCATGCCATTCTGTATTATGCCTAACCCGGCCATAGTGCCTGGGTAGGCACTACCGGCAGCGGTTTCTGGAGCCGAGTTCATGTTTGGCGAATTAGGTAGCTGGGTCTGCAAGGGCGGTAGCCTCAGCGACTCGTCAAAGCCACCACTCGACCGCGATGGAGTTTGTGCCTGGCCTTGATGCGAGATGGAAGGGCGAGGGGGCGGCTGCATCTCCACCATACCGTTATTTGATCGGTATGGCGTCTGTGGCACGCCGCCTCCCACGCCGCTTGACGGGGGTCGAGGCAGACGGTTCGCTCCTCCCGTATTGCCCTGATATGGCCCTTGCGGTCCGAAACCGCCACTAAAGGAAGGCCGAGGGTTTAGTTGCCCGTGTCCTGTCTGTTGCGGGTACCTCGGGTCACCTGCTCCCGGATACGGTGCCCAGCCCATTGGCGGCGATCCCGGCATGTACCCTCCGCCCCCGTTCACGCGTCTCCGTTTTATCATGCTTTCCGGGTGCGTGGGCGACGCCATGGACATCATGGCGTAGTCTTCTTCAATATCCCGCAAGTGCGGCTGCGTGTAGCGGCGCCCATGGCTGTCAACTGACATCATGCTCGCAGAGCTACCCCGACGCATCAAGTGATCCGTCTCGATGACGCGCGGGTTATGCGTCATATACGCCGGCATGTGGCCAGGGGGAGCCCCCGCCATTGAGGACGTATGGGCGGATAGTGGTAGAGGTGGCGGTGGTGCGGCCGCAGCAAACGGCGTGGATGGCGTCCGTGGCGTGGCGATGTACCGACCGCCGCACTTGTTGCAGCGACTGGGGTCTTCTCCCGCCGCTGTGGTCTTGTGCACTGCGCTGTTGTTGCTGTTATTCTGATTCTGGTGCTTCCCGCCCCGGCGTGGCTGGTACCGGTAGTCCGGGTACTGGCGCTGGTGCCTGACCTTTTCCTCTTCGGCGAGCCGCTTCCACGAGTTCTTAACTTCCTCCGGCTGCTCGCGCCACTGCTCCCCGATCAGCTTGGAGATATCCGGGTTTGCGAGGCCTGGGTTTTTGGCTGCTACGATGGCTTGGTAGTGTTGACGGTAGAGGATGAAAGCTGTTTTTCAAACAGACAGGTCAGTACTTCTCATCGATTGTTTTGTTCAAGGACGCTCTGGAAATTGAACTCCAAGGTCTGAAACATGAGCTGAACGCTATCAAACAAAATTGAATAGGGGCTTGGGGTATAAGACTGAAAGAACTAAAAATGGAATTCTTTTGGGCTGGCTAAGTCCCTTTCATGAGTTCTCTATAACCCGTCTCCTTTGCTCCACGCAAGGGGCAACCCACAAAGAGCCTAGCCAAGGAGCAGTGGCCATCTCAGGACTTTGAGTAGTTCCTTCTTGGTTTTGTTGATTAATTGACAAGGAATAATTGTCCAGCACTCACTGTCTTCCTAATCGGGTGACCATGTGGACATTTGATTGTTACTTTGTGCGGCGTCTAGGCCTTGATGAACCACGTAGAAAGGAACGAACAAAAGGATGAAGCAGGAGAAAAATAACATGAAGTTAAGAGAGGCGCGCGGTCTGTAGGGAAAGAGACTCGAAAACTAGGAAGAGATGGGGAAAAAAACAGTCCGACATACCGTTTCGAGGCCGAGGAACCTTTGGCGCCTTTGTACACAAACAGATCAAGTCTCGCGGTCCGCCGCCGATGTCCAGTGGCGTCGCCAGAGATGATCGCCCCGACGCCGGTGTGTAGAGACCCACGTCCTGGAGCCGTGGGTGTTTGTTGGCTTCGTGGATGTCTATGCTCGCGGCCCTCTTTCGGATGCCCGGTTTCGCCGTCGCTGTCGAGAACGGTGAGGCTGGGCCCTCCTCGTTGTTGTTGTGGTGGTGGTGGTGGTCCTCGTCAACGGTTGTTGGCCTTCTACTAATAATGTCGTTGTGGAAGTCGTTTGACGGTGTTGAGGAGTAGTGTGTAAGATAAGAAGGGTGAGGGGGTGCAGATGCCGGTGCTGGTATGTGCAGAGGTGGTGGTGTTGGTCTTTGTTGTTGCTGTTGCTGTTTTTGCTGAGGGCTGTTCTCTTCGTAGCGATTTTGTTGTTGTGGCTGTGGTGGTGGTAACAGCAAAGGAGGATGCGGGGGAAAGCCAAAGCCGTTTCTAGATGTGGCCATGGCAGGTTGGCTCATAGGCCGTGTTAGTGAGGAAGGATCGCCACCAGAGGAGGACAGGCCATCATCGTTGTTGCTGCTGCTGGTAAAGGGACCAGGTGATGGTTGAAGTCCATGCGGATGATGAGGCTGCGGATCTATCGTGCTGGTAGTGGTGACGATACTAGAATGTGTCGAGTTATTGCCGGCTATGTCTGCCATGGTTCAAAATCGGCAAGGGGATAATGTATGGGGAGCGTGTTGCCATATGGCAGTGTCACTCTTGCTTCTTCGTCTCTTTGAGCTAGGGCCTTGTGTCTCGTTCTCTTTTCCCTCCTTGTTTCCCGCGTGTTTCGATTACGTTCCGTCCTCTCGACACTGTTGGTAAGTGGGAGCGAGAGAGCGAGTGTGGGAGATTTGACAAACGGGGAGACCGCAGATAGTTGTGGACCAGTTATAGTGAGATGCGAGACATCCAACGCTCTCAAGTCTAGCGTTGCCTGCAAACCGCCAAAGTTTTGCCCTTTTTTTTCTTCTTGAAATACGCACACCCAAGTCGTGGTCGTCGTTATTATTGTAATTGTTGTTAGACCTCGAAGAGCCAGTTACCTGAAGAGTCTCGGGTCAAGCTAAGATCGATCAGGTATCCCCGTCCAGATACAGTATTGATGAACTTGACATATGATGAAGGAGGTAGTTGTTACTGAGAGACAGAGATAGTACGGATCAAGGCGAGGGGGGGTGCTATTGTGTATATGATGTCTTAAGTAATTGTATTGTCTTCCCTTGAAGTACCTTCTTCTTTCTTTCTTCTCACTTGCGGTCTCTTGTTGTTCTGGGGGGTAGGGTAGGAGCAGTAGCGTGATGAGTGAAGAAAGACTCTGCACAGGCAAGAATACAAGGGCCGATGGGGTGGGAAGGCGTCGATAGGGTCAGATACGCCCCCGCAGAACAAAAGACGGGTGTTAGAAGAATGAATTGACCATGGTAGGGCGCGGGAAGAGAGCGTGAAGTGGGCAATGGTTTGGGAATAGTGTGAAGCCGGGAAGACTTGGAGAGAGGAGAGAGATGGGGTCTTTCCTCCAGTTGCGTCAAAGGAAGAAAGAGAACAGGACTAAGGACTTGTTTGGATTGTTTCCTTTGTGCTGGCAGTTGAAGAAAGTGGGCTTTTTCCTCGTTGCCGCGTCTCTTTTCCTCTCTTTCACCTCTATTCCAGCAACGATGTGCCACCACGGCTCTCCTGTCTTTGGACGAAAGAACAAGTGATGATGATTATGATGAAAGACCACGACGAGGAGACGGAGAAGCTATGGGCACGAAACAATGGTGAGCCTATCCCTGTATCATCGCTGCTGCTGTGTCTAACTTGACGGGAGGCGGGATGGCGAGACTGGTGTGCTGTACATCGAAAGGGGGCAGGATGAGTATGGGTGTGGCCTGTAAGCCTGTAAGCTTGTAAGCCAACGGTCACTCAGATGTCTTGACCGCATTACCGATGACGATCTACTTCCTCATATCTCATCTGTCATATATCCCGGGGCTTGTAAAACAGGTTAGAGAAGCGGCGTATGGGCAAAATTGGGCAAGCCAAACCGTCAGAGAGACCAGTATCGGGCAGGCATATGTCTCGGGAATATACTGAGCGTCCAAGCTGCTGAAGATATGGCAATAGCCACATCGACGCCTCATATTCCCCTCATCCATTTTCTTTGTCCCGGGGTCTGCGTTTGTAATGCCGTTTCCGGGATAGGCGGGTGTGCATCTCGGTCATAGCCCGCCAAGCGAGACATTCATCAGAGGGGAGATATAACAGAAAAAAACGACACAAGGGCAGAAGGACATGTACCATAGTCCGGCCAGCCAACAACTCGGGCAGTGTAGAATAACAAGATGTCGACTTCAGCCATGCATCTGCTGCAATAGTAAACGACAATGCTGAAGGGTTTATTGCACAATCCATCAATGCATTGCTCGGACTGTACCGTCTGGAATGCTGCTAGCATTGCCTGCGCCCTTTCCACGCACGCTACATATAAATTCCACGTGCGACACAATTCCCAGGCCGTATTGTGCATGTGTTATTGTAATTGATATTTTATCACGTGCGAATAAAGTGTCATAACCCTTCGGTTCCTCATTGTCGTCAGTTTCAAGTTTCGCAGTGCCTTGAGGCTCCAAAATATAGAATTAGCAATGATACGCCACGGCCAGCCCCAGGTTACACAGCGGTTCGTTCGTTCTATTACACAACAACGACGAACATCACCAACAACTTCTATCGAATAACCAGTGAAATTTTTCTGAGACTCCAAACAACGCCCATTAGTTTTGTTCCTACAGCCAATTCTTCCCTTAAGTTTCGCTACATTCATGTGGCAGGTTTTCCCGTCTTCTTTCGCCGGGTCAACAGACGACGGATACGTTTTCCGTTTTTGTCTCAGGTGTTCCCGCTTTACCTGTCCATGGTTCAGGAAAGAAATCCACGTCCCGTCTCACTGGTCAATATACTGGCGCTGCGACGGGCATCGAGGAACAAGTCCTCGCATTCAGCCACATCCTTGATATCAATTTCCTTGCGTCCGTTGATTCGGGCAAGAATGCTATTTGCTTCATGTCAGCTCTCTTTCACTCAATAGACCGACACTTGCTCTTGTAGGGATATGCTGGATAGACAAAAGAACAGGGAAAGACCCACCTTGCAGGGGTAAGCAACTGAAGACAGTATCGCAGGCTAATCCGAACTCCGTGCTCAGCAAGCTTGTCAATGGCAGCATCGGAAATGGCCACGCTCTCGGTCGTTGCCCGGATGCGCACAATGCGCTTGATCTCATCGGCGTCGTAGGGCGTGGTTGGAATAATCAGCAGACGGGCCAAAAAGTCCGGAGGAATGCCATGGGCGGCGACTACGCCATCCGTGCCGCGAATCGTGCACATGCCTCGATTGGAAGCCAGGACCACGATGGGCGAGATGGAAGACTCGAGAGCCCTGTTGAGGTAGGTAAAACACTCAATGTCAAGCATGTGGGCCTGCAGTTTGTTTGTCAGTCCAGTCCAATGGCTCGGCGCTCTCGCTAACGGCTCCCGGGGAATTTGCGTGTTGGTTTGGGATACATACCTCGTCAATGAACAGCACACCGGGTACCAGCTCAGCTACGCCCTGGTCAATGTACTTGCTGACCACCTTGTTGATCTCACCGCGCAGCTTGTCGGTGATCTCCGTCATCTTGGGCTTCATGAGTTGGCCCATCATGCTCATGATGTCCTGGCCTCCTTGGGGGCGGGCGTTGGCGACATCGAGGTCGTGCAGGGTCACATCCTGCACAATCTCCTTCTTCTTGTGGACCTCGCCCTTGGGAATGGGCACGTACTCCTCCGCCTCCAGATCGAACTCGGTCGCGTATGCATCTGATCGTCCCACACGCTTGCAGGCACCTGTGTTGGCTTCGATGTAGACGACATCACCAACCGTAACTCTCTCCTTTTGGATAGCCTCGTATATGCTGGGGTCCAATCGCAACTTCTTCTGGCCCTTTGCGCTCTTCAGTCCGATCAGCAGGGTGCTGATGGTCTTGCCGTAGCCACCGAGCGGGTTCTCCGCCTCTTCGGGTGTAAGCTCTGTGACCTCGCCTTCGTAGACCTCCTTCGTTTCGCGGACCTTCAGGCCAATGGCTCTTCGGAAGTTCTCCATCAGGACCTCGGTCTTCTTGATCTCGCTCGAGTAGACTTCGCTGCCGACGATGGGGCAAAATGGTACCTTGGTGCCGAGCTCGTGGCTGAGGGCGAGGGCAACCGCCGTCTTTCCGGTTCCAGGGCCTCCGGCAAGTAACACACCTCGTCCAGCCATCTTCTGTGCCCGAATTAAGTCGACGACTACACCTGCAGCCTATGTGATTGAAGACGTGTTAGTATCGATCGCATCGAGACCGCCGCTTTGTTCGCGTCGGAGAAGCATACCTCTCTGGCGCCGGCTTGGCCGACGAAGCCGCTTGCTTGCTTCTCAGCGGTGCCATCTGACTTCAACCCCAGACCTCTGATGTGTGTATGCGCCGCCGTGCGGTTTTCGCGATTGTTGCCCTTGATCTCGCTAATTTGAACCATCTTGACAGACTCGAGGCTCAAAGCCTACGGAAAACCTGGCAAGTATTTTCTCTGGTTTTAGTGATGCAGCTGCAATGGTGGTGCTTCGGGTGCTGTGCTGGATGTTTTGGGCGGTGGGATGGAGATTGAAGAATGCTGTAATTGCGGCAGGTGAAGTTTAAGCGGGCTGGAGGTACTGGAAGCTGCAGCTCCCAAGCTCGCGAACTTTCTTTTGGCGTCGCGCCCAGTACGCCCAATCAACTGGTAGCGCTAGCCAGTACCTCAGTACTTCCAACCGTCCCTCCAGGTAGCCCCGTTTTGCGCCACACTTGCTGGAATGGGCTTTGGAGTTTGTAAGGTTCATCTGAGGTAACGAATTGAACACTTGCTATCTCCAATCAGTCACCCTTTCAGTCAGCCTTTTGGAATCAGTGACTTGGGTTTCTAGTTGGTAAATTACATAATGTACCTGATCTATCTGTCCGGAAATTTCCAAATCATTGGTTCCTGCCATTGCTATAGGTTGAGCATGACATTCTCACTCTTGCCTTTTGTTGATCAAGCCACATGTATTCCAGGTCTGCTGTGGCGCTTACACCAAGCAGCATGCAGTTGAAAAACAACAACACCCATCTCCAAAGGATTGCAGTCATGTTACTCAAAAACAAAGTGTCATTACATTATACTTATCCAGAGATCTCTAAGATTGATTATGGTGGTTTGCTGGGTGGTCTCCTGAAAACATGATGATGGACAGGGCGCTTTTGGTTACCCTTGTTCCAAGTTGTACCAGACTTCACGCACGTTTAGCAACAATCAGAATCTATAACTGCAAACAAATGACCTATGAGTAATGATATTGAAGCTTATTGAGGTATAAGGTCTCTGCATTGTCTTCTTCGAGCGAGACTACAGAACTGAACTTGACTTATGCCGGTAGCCTTCCTCCGTAAACGAACAGCACCAACTAGGAAAGTCTTCTATGAAAGCGCCTGGCTTCAAAGATTGCAAACACCATATTGTGAATATTCATCCACATGGGAAGGATATATTGTGGTCAAGTCCCGTCTTCTAAAATTCTTAGCCGGCTGACGATATTCTACAATCTATCGATATACCAGCCCATACATTCATCACTGCCACGCCATGGTTAGCTCAGGTTCTTCCAGAAAGGGTGGTTGTACCAGGGGAGGCGTCGGTACAAACAGAGCGAGTAAGAGTGTTGATGCCACTACTGCCACGACTGATGAGAGTAAGTCGAACGGTAGCGACGGCAGTAGCAGCTCTAAAAAGATGCCCTGGAACGACCCCAATAACAAATACAAGGTTGACTGGGGCAGGTTCGAAGCTGGGCATCCCAAGGACCGTCCTATGGATCATAACCAGAAGAAGCGGCCACGGCCTGACGGTTACTCGGATTAGCATATCAAGTGCAGCTACAGAAATAATGAGTGACCTGATGCCCACCACGGCAGATGCTCATCACTTCTTGACACTTGTTTATGGGTGAACCAGTGCCAGTCAGTCGACTGGCCACCTGAAATCCATGAATTTTGGTCCTGTGAGGTGATCATAGGAGGCGGGAAGAAAGAATAACTGCTTTGGGCATGACATGGCAAAACAGAAGGGTTGATCACCATTATCACATAGTCTGTTTCCTGAAATACCTCTGATCTCCTGGCTGTAATTGCTGTGCATCGTAAATTCTACAGGGAAAACTGACAAAATATACAATTGCCAATTATTTATTACCAGTCAACTATCCCGCAATCAGCCATTCATACCACCGTTGGGCATCTTGTTCCCGGCTATCAAGTACGTGACTATCTATCTCGAACCCGACGTTGAAATGAAGACACTTGAACGAACATGGTTGGGCTTACTGATAATCAGCAGAGTAAATAAATCTACCTCATAGAGTGCTCTCCTCACTAGACACAATCTATTTGACGCACGTAAATTTAACCAGATGCCATGTCTATACCAATCCTAGATATCCATCCTCTCCAACCGATCCCCTTCAGCCGTATGACGACCATCATCGTCACCGACCACATCGGCTGCGCCCGTCCCATCCAATGAGTCCAATAACACAACCCCTTCCTCCACCACGTCTGAACCGTACTCCCGCATCTGTTGCGGACGCCCTGTCTCCCCATCCCCGCCCTCCTGTTCCCTGCCGCCGTTATCTTTTGTAACGACAACCCAGAGGGCACTTCCCACAATAAGCGCACAGCCCACGATGGTGACCCAGCCCATATGCTCCCCAAAGAGCCAGCGATCGAACCCGGCCGAGAAAAGCATGTTCGTATAGATCATAGCCGTAGCGCGGTTCGCGCCCGTAGTCTTCCCTTTCTTCTTCCTCCCTCCCTCCTCCTCGTCCTCCTCACCGTCAGCCGACGAAGAAGAAGTAGACACGGCGATCCCGCTCGTCATGAGGAACTGCGTCGCGAAGCCGCACATACTGATAAGCACCAGCATGCCGGCCTGACGCCAGGAGGCGGGGAGCGCGAAGCGCATCAGGGGCTGGTCGAGGTCGAGTACGGGCCCTAGGACCAGGGCCGCCGTCGTCACGACCGTGCAGCCGGCGCTGAAGTAGTTGACCGAGATGAGGGTGTGGGCGCGAGTCCCGATCTGGCGCAATGTGACGATGGTGAGGGCGCCGCCGAGGACGCCGATCAGCGCGGACACGATGGCGATCAGACGTTCCGCCGGCGTGGGTTCCGTGGTGGTGACCGGGACAGCTCCCCTGTTGCGGGGGATGTGCCATTGCCACTGAACAGCACGCCCTCCGCTACCGACCCATCCACCGAAGCAGCCCCCGCGATAGCAGTAGTCGGGTCCTCCGCCGGAGCTGTGGTCGTTGCAGCTAGCAAAGAGATTGGACGCGCAATCAGCACGACGCCAGCCAGGGCCAAGAAGGAAGCCAACTGCTCCCGGCGCGTGAACCGGTCGTGCAGGAAGACATGGCACAGATACCCCGCCAGCGTCGGGGCCAGGAAGGAGATGACGACGGCCTCGGCGAGCGGCAGGTAGATCATGGAGTACCACAGGCCGTACAGGCCTAGGAAGCCGGCGACGCTGCGGGCCACGAGCAGGCCTCTCACGGCCGGGATGCCGAGTATTTCATCTGACCAGCTGTCAATCTTGCCGCCGCCGATGATGATGCCCCCACGTCTGAGTTCGAGTGCGCGTCTTCGCCTGCGTCGGCCGGAGTAGTATGTCCAGAGCCCGCTGAAGAGGGTCGTGGCGCTCATTCGCCAGAAGAGGATCATCATAGGATGCATAGGCCCCGTCTCCTCGTCGAGCTCGAGGAGGCGCGTGACGGCGCTCATGAGGGCGGCGAAGAACTGCGAGAAACAGACAAGGAGGGGTCCCTGGTTGCGTCGCCACGCGGAGACCAGATATGCTCTGACCGCTGTTGCCCGACCCCCTCTGCCGGTATTCTTCCCGGTGGCGGTGTACCCTGGGGGTCCGACGAAGGGCACCTGCGAGCTAGGGGCTGGGGATAGCGACAGGCATCGTATACCGCCGCTATTGTTCATCCACGGTAGCGTTGACGATGGCAGCTGCGAGAGCCGGCCATCTTGTGGGAATCGGCTTGTGGAAAGGGTCTCTGTTGTGGAGACACCGGGGCCAAGAAGTTCCTTCTCTTTGTCGTTACTTGGGGACCGGCCAGGCGTTATTGGGCGGCCCGGGCGTCCTCGGCTATCGAGATGCATTTTGGAGTGACAACGGTATGTTCAAAAGAGATCGTATAGTCAGCGACACAAAAGTCACTCGAGGCTTTTTCCCCCTTGTTTGGATAGGCTACAATATGAGTAGTAGGAACGGGGGTTGCCTGAACACTACGATGTCTAATTCCCTCATGAGAAGCTTTCAGACATTCGCGAAACCAGCCACGAAGAGAGGGAAAGAGAGCACAAATGTAATGTTACGTGTTGCGTGCCAACTAAATCTGTGTTATAGATCAGAGCAACTCTGAAGAATGGATCAATTTTGTAGTACACTGTAGCAACTTCACAAACAGCGGCTTTCCAACATAAATATTACATGATAGTAAAGGGAATAAGAGTTAGTACACCTGAAAGTTGCTGCGAGAAAACAGTTCCAGCGAGGATCGCACCCCGTTTTCCCATTTTTTGTACCTGCAAGGGCGCCGCAGTGGGAGCGACTGTGGTTAGGCTCGCCATGGGGAATGAGATGTCGGTGTTGGGAACCTAACCTTGGATGCTGTTGGAGACAGGCACACAAACAGTGGCGAGTGGGTGGACCCAGATTACCCAGATTAATCCAAGGCGCACATAGGGCCAAGTAGTGGTCGCCAGCAACGGCTAGGGTAGTATACAGGGAGAGCGTGACGGGGCCTTGAGGGGAAGGAAAGAAGTGATGGGGAATGCACCTTCATGCCAGCAACTGCACGCATCATGAACATGACTCTCCAAAGGTTACCCTCTTAGGTACACAGTCCGAGGGTCGTCAACCAGTTGGGGAAGTCATATGGAAGATCCAAGTGAGAGCCGCCAGGATTCGAGGCCCTTTCCGCTGATAGGACACATAATGGTGGGGCTGGCCTATTCAGGATTGCCAGCTGCTGTGGTTGGTTGCATCGATCCCCGATATCGCCGGATTGGAGCTCCCGCTTGTCCGTTAGCGAACGAATCGGCGAAGCCCCGCTGCGGCATGGGGCTAGGAGGGGGCCTAACCGGGTCGACCGGTGCCTACGGTGGCCATGGCGGCTGGCTTGATTGCTTTCCTGGAGGTGTAGCTCTGGGATATCCCAACAACTTCGCGTGGTGCCGTGCGTCAGAGGGCTGGAAGGCTGAACTTTGTAGACACTGTTACTGGTGGTTGATACACCAATTCCCAGGAGTATCACCATAGACCAACGAGCCCATCTCGATGAGGGGAGAGTCCAAAGCAGAATGGAAGTGCCGAAAAACCTGTATTCACATGCTAAATAGCATGGTGACCTGTAATATATCCGTAAACCGAACGCCGTCGCTGTGCATTGCACCCCTAAGAATGTGTCAGGCTGCCGTAGCAAACTAAAAACGCCCCCCCTTTGTGACACAGCTCCCATTAGACTGCGCTGCCCCCAATCTTCCTCTTCTTCCGCGGGCCATCCTGGCTTTTCTTGACACTGTCCATAATGTCCTCGTCATCATCGTCGAGGCCCAACAGCTCGTCGTCACCATGGACCTGCGAGCCGGACGCCGCCGCGCTCTGGTTGGCTAGGCCGCCAATGAGCGCGCCCGCCTCGTCCTTGCCCTGGCTCTTGAGCACCGCGTCGTCGTCCGGCTGGAACGCTCTGCGCATTTCCTTGATATGTTTTCGCTTCTCGACCATGGCGGCCACGCGGCCGAGGTACTGGGGGTTCCGCCGCAGCGAGAACTCAAAGTCGTCGAACTTGAGCTTCTGGCGGCTGGCGTACTGCGCGTGCTGACTGGCCTCGAAACAGACGCCCTCGAGGAACTCGGTCATGATCTCGTCCATGACGCGGACGGTGTCGGGAAGCGGCTGGGGCACATCTCCGTAGGCATACATGAGCGCAGAGACTGGGAAAAAATAGCATCACGTTAGACAACGATCTGTAGAAGGATGGGTCGGTGCGCCGTAGAGCACCTGGGGAGAGAAAGCTTACGGTCTTTAGCTGCGAACGTCTCCTTTCCAACGTTCTTTCCAGCTCGTGCACGAGGCTCCATGATTGTAGATGAGGTCTGTCACGGCGAACGGTAAATGGTGTGTTGCCGAGGTTCAGATCGGTTGACGAGTCACCGTGATTGAAACGAGCCTGCGATAAGTAGAAGATGGCCACGTATGGCAGAATCTGTATTGAAATGTGTGGTAAGGCTGTCGCAGGCTTCAGGGCCAACGTTGTCGTCGTCGCAAGGCTGAGGGTAAAGGTAAGATGATGAGATAATGGGCCCTGTTCAGGCTCCAGTTCGCGGTCGAAAACGCGTGTTGTAGCGCCTACTTAAGCTCCCTGTAAGGCTAATTCTTGGAACAGCAGGTACCCTATCCTATCTCCGTTGGGGATGGCGGGGCAACGTGGCAGTATCTAGGAGCCCACATATAAATGACGTTCGCTTCAGCAACAATCGTTCCTCAGCAAGGCCAACGATCGCATTGTATCCAACGAGGCATCACTCTTTCAACAAATCTGTCGCAAGGTGACAACCTCCAACCACTCTCAAGATGGTAGGCGCAGCTCCCCTCCATCCATGATATCACGAAGCGCCACGCTGCTCTCACTGAATCCGTATGAAACCTTCGCTAATGATGTACCCTTCTAGTCTGCCCTGTTCAACTTCCAGTCACTCTTGCTCGTCATCATCCTCTTCATCTGCACGTGCACCTACGTGCACGAAATCTTCCCAGGTTTGATGGACCGACACAAGACTGGGTAAGGTCGCAGCGAAACCCGAGTCGCGGCTTCACTACTACAACGGAAACGGATTGCTAACTGGATGCAGGTTCCCGGGCATCTTCTGGAAAGCCGCAAGGATAGGAGAGCGATTGAGCCCGTACGTGGCCATATGCTGCCTCGCCATGGCCGTACGTACCACACTCTCGAATGCCATGCCCCCTTCCTATTTCACCTACTAACATATAAGCTTACAGTTCTGGATGATGATTGGCGGTTAGGAAAACTTGGGTTGCTTGGTTGGTCTGGAAGCGTTCTTAAAGCGTATTGTTGCATCTTAAAAGGATCGGAGTTCACGGTTTGCTTGTCGACGTATTTCACACTCACGGCCGTAGCAGAGTAGGCCCGATAAAATTAAATGTTGAACTGCAGTCCGATATCTGGAAATACCCCTACACCCAAGTCAACGCTCAAGGGATGTTCGATATACGTCAAAATCGACATATAACATATTAGTCCCAGCGAAATGCCTCATTCCCGCCGCATGCGGATGTGGACTGCCATCAACCATCGTCCCTTACTCCAGGCGCTTATGATGGCCAACAGTACCGGCTCGATGGCCTTGTCGGCATGCAACAGCTCCTCAGGAGGCAGTCCACCTGTATCTCACCAGTACAATTCCATGTGGGGGTTGGCGATCATTGATTTGCCGCATACCGACTCAACCATGTAAGCACCCCTCGGGTGTTAGGTTAGTTAAGTATTGAGGCTGTTGCTTAAGGCTTCCTACATACATAGGTAGAAATCATTCTTACCCCTTGGGCCACCACCAAGTTTAGATACATACTTCATAATAACCCCTTGCTTGCAAGCCCAACTTTCAGTTGGACTGGGGTTGGGCTGCGGACGAGGCTGATACATCTGCGGCTCGGCTGGGTCAATGATGGATAACCTAATGTACTCGGCTTTACCACTTGTATTGGGTATATGTATGCATAATCATCATGATATGATAGCTATAGAATGGCTGCGTCACGTTTTGGCTATATACATACCTGACCTAACGGTCTGCCGCACCATGCAGGCTTTGCATACTAAGCATCGCCTAAATGAAACATTTGTTCTTTACGGAGTACTCTCCTTACTACCTTTCTCTGGGCGGCGTACTGCAGTCATAGGATTGTTTCTGATGCAAGCCCGCCTCGCCTTGGGGGTGCTCGTACTCCATTTCTTCGCCCTATGGTGTGTGGGCCGACTGACTTTCATTCGGCCCCAAATATGATGATAATGGTGGTGGTGGTAGTAGTCGTGGCTGGCAACATAAATAAGCAGCGAGCGCCGCCGGGGCACTATTCGATGTTTGATAGATTTGTAATGATTAGATGAGATACCGAAGGTGGTCCTCCATCTCGTAAGACTCAGTCCACGAGCTCGGCGTGCATGTGTGAATTAATAGTCGTCCGACGATTGCTCAAAATACGGACTTTCGTCGGTCCTCTTAAAGTGGTTTCATTCGTTTAAGCTGTCGTGCGAACCCAGACGCCGCAACATGACCAGAGCGCCCTATCACGAGGTTGGCCCTGTTCCCCGATCCAGTGGGTGGCGTTCGTCGATGCAAAGCAGCAGCAGCAGTGGTTTCGTTCCCCGTTGGCAGAACCGACCACCAGATGCGTTCGCGGGTCACATGAAGTTAGTCCATACACTGGACCTGACCTCGAGAGAGATCCGGAGGCTAGAGGATCTATTTCCGGTCGACTACTGATAAGTATTCTTCTTTGTTGGGGGAAAGTCGGGGCCAGAAGCTTGGGGTCGCGTCGCACCTGATCCGCAAACACATGCTAACTGGAGTATAGCACCACCGATGGATCATTGTTAGTATGACATGGCTCCTTCTCCTAGTGCGTTTGGGATACCTCGTAGCGGCCGTTGCCCCCCTGCCTCACACCACGCCTGGACGGAGATTGTCCGAATCGCACGGTCCAAAAGAGCGACTCTTTCGCACAGGCGACCCCGATCAGCCCGAGATCCCGCCTTGTTCATGCGCAGTTGCCGCGCTCTCACTGGCTAGGCGCACTTTCATATATCGATTACTAGATTCTAAGCTGGAGTGGTGCCGGCGAGGGGTAATGTAGCCAGCCAGCCAGCCCTGGAAGGTTTCAAAACATCGGTGGGTTTGGCGCATGCTCTTTTTCCAAGGATGAGTATAGTACCAGAAAGCGGGAGTGCTTGGGACCAAATTTGACGATGCCGATATTGCCAGACTATCGGCAGCAGCCTCGCGCTTGTCTACCGCATACGGTATTCTGCCCACGCTGCAAGGCTTGTAGTACGATTGGCCAGCTCAAAAAATAAGTTTGCGAGGTTCCGGGGAGGCCTAGTATCCCTACGAGGCGTACTGTTACCCAACTTTGGGCATGGATGTCGTGAAGCGAGGTCTGGGGCGTCAGGATCAAAATTGAAACATAGGAAGAGCCCAGCGAGAATGGATATCCGACCTTGCAGTAGTATCACAGAGCAGGGTGGTGGTAAGACACACGCACTATGAGTATGCTGTGCCTGGCAATGCATACGAGCCCAAGGGCAACGTGAATTGTGTATTGTCCAGACTGACTGATCAGAAAATGAGGTATTGCAAAATGCTGTGACAGTGTGCTCCGTTAGGTTTCCCCGTATGTGCATTCGTTGCAGCCAGGACGGCTGGCGGCAGCAAGTTCGGAAGATTTCAACGATTTTAGACGAGGTAGTGTTGCTCTTCAGGCCCGTCACTCATCACTCTTCTCCATGAACGGCTTTGCGGCAAGAGCCAAGATCAAGATGGGGTGGACGATATTTGTGGTGATGCCATCAGAGAAGAAGCATAGGACGGAGGGCACCGGGCATGGGGCGGAAGGCGGTCTGTCATTGTCTTGTCTGATAAGCTCAAACGTGCCGCACCGCAACATGCAGGTGATATGTAAGTGGAGGATATATATCGGTGTAACCACTGGGCTAGGATCCACGACTCATGGATGGAGAGAATCCACGCTTTATCTAGTTTCTTGGCGTGTGCGGGCAGTTTCTGGATGACTGGAGGTGTCGGCGATGGCAACTCATACATATCGCCGTGCGACCGGCGCCTATCCTGCACCAAGCCGGTCCGATATGGGATGCATGTGTCGCTATTGTGTCGCTGATGACGAAGCGCACCAGGAAGGGAGAGAACGACGACGCAGGCTGCTTACCTCATAACGAGACGAGATGGCTCGCAGCAGGGCTTGTTCGACGGAGTACAGCTGAAAGAGGGTATTACCAACGAGCTGCTCGACGTTCCAGAAACTATGGAGACCTCTTGATCTCCAGATACCTGGCTTGTGTCTTACTTTCTTAGTAACCCGTGGTATGTCGCCTATTCCGGAGGTAATTGTTCAGACGTCAGTCGTGATTATTGCAACTTGCGTCCCGTTTGGCTGTTTGCGCTAGGACTCCGTTGCGACAGTTACAGCGATGTCCCATGTTGTTACTCTCCCAGCGTTGCGCTGGCCGTCACTTCAAACCCAGCATGGCCAGACAGGATGACTATCTCCGACCCGCCAAAGGAAAGGGAAAGAAGAAGAAGAAGAAAAAAAAAAGTCACAGGTGACACATTGCCTGTGCTTGCCGTTACTACCGTTGTTGTTATTTGTTGTTGTTGTTGTTGCTGCTGCTATTGCTGCTGTGTTTGTTTTTCGATATGCACGCATAAATAGTTGTGTTAGTTAAATAACTGTGTTAACTCTATCCACGGGACCAGGATTGTCGAATGCGTGGTTTCGGGTAGACTCGAGAGAGATAAGAGCGAGATCGTCTGCAAGCTAAAGGCTAAAGCTGAAGAGCTGGAAACGACGCTGACTAGGGCGGTAGCAAGTAATACGAATACCGTAATATAATATATCCTCGGGAGTCTGGTTCTGGTAGGCGCTATCCCGCCTTGCGCATTTTCAGCGAAGATTCCCAAGGGGCGGGCGTGGGTGGCGCGGGTACCTTTTTTCTTTCTTTTTTTCTTGCTGCGTTTGCGGGTCGCCCGCCTCACGTTGGCCATGCGGAACAGGCACAAGGGTATGGGTGGTCACCGTTTAATTGGCGTTCGCGAAGCCCGATCGAGCCGTACGTTATGGTAAGACCAATACCATGTTGCCATGCCACTGGGCAGAGGACTGGGCAGAGGGGGCGTGTGAAGACTTCCAAACCCACCTAAGACGGAGGCAGCGAGGAAGGGCTTTCGGGATCTGCACACATACAGCCATGGTTTCTGATGGTTGCGTTGAACGTCCTCCTCTCAAACGTGCCCTGACTCGTGGAAGGGTCCCTGCTGACTGGACCGCTACACCCATGCATGCCCACTGCTTTTCTCTCTTTTCTTTCTGACAAAGGTAATCAGATCGTTGGGTTCGAGCTTGACAGAGGCCTGGACTCTCGAGGGAGAGGAACAGAAGTAGGAAGATGCAAAAGACCACAAAGTGGTGCATGCGTTCGGAGAGGGCCTGGTCGTCCCGAAGGCAAGGCAAGGCGAGGCGTCCAACATCTATCTAGCCATGACTACTACCTACATGTACCTGGTATAGTAGCGTTGTAGCTAGCACCTCACCCAAGCGTTACGAGTGTCCGGCTACCGGCCGTCTGGCCTATATTGGCACATCGGAGACGGATTTGGGGCCTCGTCCCCGTGTTTGATGTAGTAATAAGGTAACTCTCGCTTACGTTCAAAAACATCGATGATGCAATGCCAGCCACGCCTTGGGAATGCGAATGGGAGCACTGAGCGAGCGTGTCGCCCTGGCCGCCCTTGCCCATCAGAATGAATGGGATGATGGAATGGGCTGCATGTATCGCCATCGACAGGTAAATATTATGATTGATGTGCCATTGGCTTCAAAGCTGTTGTTAATGAAGTCTGATCGGCATGCAGCCAAATCACACACACACACACACATAACAATTATCAGACAGACAGACATATTAGGATATACTTGGTGCGCACCCACACCTCCTGCGGTGTAAGTGTGATGCGGCTGGCAATTTAGAATATTGTGAGGCGCCGATAAGTCCGGGAGCACTTGACTGATAGCTCTATACATGCCGGGAGGCTATACTTGGGAACCATTCGCTCATCAACCCATCAATATCAATCGAAGACTGCAAGTGCGCATACCAACGCATAAGCGTCCAGCCATCCGCATAAATTGAGCCACGGCATCCTTTGCTTTGGCATTATTGTTGCTGCAGCATAGTGCTCATAATGAGCGCTTCGGGCTGCAGCGCCTGTACATACAAGCAGCACGAGTTGGTTGAGCGCATTACGGTAGAGGCCCGTGGATCGGCGATGCTGGCCTCTCGTGATGCTTATGCCGCAGCGCTGCATATAGAGTGTCATTATTAGCTGACGGCGAGTCGCAGATTGGATTTCGCTTTCAGCTCCGTTTTATGCAGGGTCTTTCCGGCTCCAGTTAATCAATGGTGGTTTGGGGCCCGTTTTTATAGTAGACCCGGACTTCGAAAGGTTGGCTCGGGGCCTGTTCTGCTGACTGGACTTGACTGACTGAAATGCACCACTGATCCATCCCTAACCCACGGAGGGTACGACGAGGGACGAGGGTGGCATTGGCATGACAGCAGTTGCAGCAGCCATGGAGGAATTTCATCTTTTCCCAACCAGCTGCCAGCCAACTCATCCTTGCATCCAGACCCATAGAGTTGGGAATGCGCAGGAGCGAATCCCATCTGCGCCCAGGATCCGGACCAAAAGCAAGCGGTTACGTACTGTATCATTGATGGTGTGTGTAGGTGTAGGTTATGGGTTATGTATGTCGGCGATGAGCCACCCGTGTACGATTCCTGGCGGATCTTTTTATCTTCCCTCCTCCCATGCCGCCTGCTTGCCTGCCTGAGCCGGCGGCCTCTTTTTTTCCGCCTCTGCTCTGCACGGCGATGCGACTTCGTGGGAGTGCACCGCACCACGCAAGGATTGTAAGTTGCGGTATGTATGCGATATGCGGTATGCGGTATGCGGTATGCGCCATGCAAGAAAAGAAGAGGTCAAAATGGTCGAGCCAGGGGGGCCACCGCTTCAGACCTTCGTTTGATTCTCCGATCCTTGCCCCTCCCCAAAACAAGCCCACATTTTTGTTCTTTTTCCCTTCTCTGCTTCTGGCGTTGAAAACGAAGGTCCAATCTGTGCAGGGAACAACGCCACAAACCCACTCGTGCTAATTAAAGACGGGCTGGGTACCTGGCGAGCTGTGCTGGGAATGGAAGTCAGGTCAGCACATGAACAAAAAGGGCAGGGTCGGGGGTGGCTAGTCCCAGTCCCTCCAAACAGCCAAGGTCACTCCTCTATCAAAGTTGAACCGGGTGGACGGGTACATACAGACCTCATCTCAAGACGGCGATGGATGGGCGCCCACAGGCAAATTTGGGTATTTGAGGAGGGGAGTGAGAAATATATTCGCTTCCCGCTTCCTTGGAAGTCGAGAGTAGAGGCATGCACGTGTGGATTGAAGGGAGCGAGAATGCGACCTAATAACATCACCATCCCATGCATGCCGCACAATGTTTTACGGTAATCAGAGGTCGCTATGTGTGTAGGTACATGAAGTGCAGTCACACATACCCAGATATGTACCAGGACACCCAATAGTATCATCATAACAATTAAGTCAGCTAGTAATGGGTGGCCCCTGGGACGAGGTTACATACTGCAGTCTTGCACTATGTATTGTATATTGGCTGCTGGTCTTGGTCACCGCTGATCGCCTAGCAGTAGTCGACCTCGCCCTGTAGCCAATTTTTGACCGACAAGAAGGACTAGCAGACGCCTGCAGATGGAACTGGCCTGGTTGATGAGTCGCGACTCGCTATTCGAACCCGAATGCCCACTCATCTTCGCCCACGCCGCCCTTCGCAACTATCGTCTCAAGTTCTTTAACGTGGCGATGGAACTGGACCCCGAGCCCCCCCGGTACCCGTAGGCGCTGGTGCTCTCAACCAAAGTGTGTCAAGGTGCCCGCCCGCCTTGCTCGCTAGATCTCAGCTTAGGCTAGGTACGGGGCCACTGGCCACTGGGTATCATTCATCCGCGCAGAACGCAGAAGGGCGGAACGGAGGGGGGGGGAGAGGGGTGTGTTTTTCTCCCTCTCTCAAACCTAGGATCTGCTTGGTCGCGTAGCAAAATGCAAGTGTAGTATGTACATGCTACTGCGACTGCGACTGCAACTGCGACTACCTCAGTACCACGTTCCAAGCGTTTTTGGGGCCGTCCATGGGCGGGAGCAAAGCTACCTGACTTTTTGGGACTGGACGAGGGAAGATGTTATCTCATCCATCCATGCGACCATGTATGCTGCACTATAATTGTACACACGCACACACACACCAAACAATACCTACACAGGCACGCACACGCACACACACACACACACACACACACCCTAACACCCCCAGACCCAGTCCCGGTCTTGAGTTCCAGTAGGCCAGATCCCAGACTCCTAGGTAGACTCCTGGGCTCCTAGTAGACTCCCCCGACTCCCAGACTCCCTAGCCCGCAAGCCACGACCGGCATGGCAATGGGCGAGGTGTGGGTGCAAAGGCGCATTGAAGTCTCAATGCTTCATATTTCCTCATTTCCCACCCCAATACAATGCCCACACCCCTTAAACAAGCCCGTGGGTACCGTATGTACGTTCTAATTTGCCTTTTTGGGGCCCTGTTTGATTTGCTTCTTTAGGAACCGAGACTGCCACTTGCGACTTCTTTCTGTTGCTCTTTTTTCCTTCTATTTTCTCTCCTTTGCGATCAAGAAGAAGAAGTTGTTGACTGTTGTTGTTGCTGTACATACATTGCTACTTCAATCATTACAATCTCCTTTTATCTCCGTTCCATAACATTGGGAGCCCCCCCTCCCTCCCTGCCAACTCCTCTCCCCCAAAACCCCGACGCTTACCTGCTACTACTTTTAGCAGCGGTGAAAACCGACCTGGCTTTTTAAAAAGCCGTAACCCGACCGACTGCACTGCCGCCGAGTATATACTTGCTCCTGGTTTCCTCCCTTGCCGCTGTCGTGCAGAGAGAGCTGTCCATCTCCCCTTTGTTGCTGGCCGTTCTCAGCTATATCCATTGGCTACTCACACTCTTTTCTGGCGGTTAAAGGTCATTCCTTGTCTTGTCTGAGTCGTTCCTTCAAGGCATTCTTTCCTGCACGCATCCAGCCGCATCAGCTGTCAGTCAGTCCAGTTGGTTTGCATCGCAGTCGCAACTCTCAAAACTCAACCGACGTATTTGACCGGACCAGTTGCATGTGTAAGTAAAGTCGTATAACGCCCCAACACAACACTGCACCACAACAAACCCAGGCGACTTCCCGTTGGTTCCCGCATTAGACAAACTGCCACTGCGTTTTCCACGTCGAGCAGCTTGTTGCTAGGTACGGATCACTGCGGATCACTACGGATCACAACCGGGACACCGACCTGCACAACATCTGCAAACACCCGAGCCTTTTTCTGCTCACGAGACTCCCTGTAGAACTTTACTGCCTTGACTTGCTCGTTTGCCCTTTGTCGTATAGAAACTGTAGCTAACCCGCCGTCACTGGCTCAATAGCCACTCTCCTTTTCTGTCCCTCGACCATTTTCACTTACACGTCAGTCTTGGCAACTACAACTCCGGCCACAATCGGGTGTACTGTACAACACGCACAATCCTGAGAAACCCCAATTGATCCAGATCGTGATTAAGGAAGGGTGGAATTAATCCGTTGACGGAAGTGGGAAGGAAATCAAAAACAAAATAAAATGGGAGACCAAGGCATCGACAGTGGCATGGAGCGGAATCATCGACGGCTTTCGGAGCCCAGCCCAAACACACACGACGATCAGATCCAGCAGCAGAAGGGAGCACCAGAGACGCCCAGCACAGAGACGGAAGAGCCGACCCAGTTCTCCCAGAACGATCACCCTCGCCGAATGGGAGGACCGAATGGCGGTTTATCACGGAATCCATCGTCCGGTTCCAACGCATCAGAGAACTTACAGAGCAGACTCCCGAGAAGCAACGAGCCTCGCAAACCCCAGAGAACACCGGCCGGCCCCCCAGCCGCATCCCAAAGACTCGAGCCGCCCGTGACGAAAACAACACTCAGCGAGCTCGACGTTAACAAGATCATCCACAACCCCAAGTTACGCCACGATATCAACTTTGACCCCGAGCTGCACTTCCGGCCCAACCTAGATGGCGAGAAGGGCAGGAGAAAGCAAGTCAAGGCAGATCAGTTCTGGACGAGTCTGCGTGATCAATTGCAGCAGTTCGTCGCAGACCCTGTGTCGTTCCAGCAACGTTATGGCCAGGGCCAGGGTTGGTGTCTCCCGGTGTTGCTGAAGGCGGTGAAGGAAATCATCCAAACCCTAGTCCCGTCTCGTGACCGGGTGTATTTGGATGAGGGACTCAATGTGGATTTGATCATGCAGCAGTTCCACAGAGGCATTGCCGATCTGGAAAAGCTGGCTTCGTGGCTCTCTGGTGTGCTCAAATCACACTGCGCCCCTATGAGGGACGAATGGGTGGATGAGATGTACAACCAGCTGACCAACGGCAACCGGACCAATGATATGGAGGAGCTTGTGCAAGGAATGCGGAGTCTCCTGAGTGTGCTGGAAGCAATGAAGTTGGATGTTGCCAACCACCAAATCCGGTGCCTCCGGCCAATACTGATCGAGGACACGGTCAAGTTTGAGAAGCGCTTTTTCTACAAGAAGATTCAGAGCAACAAGCTGGACCCTCAGATAGCACAGCATTGGTATGCTGTCGCCTGCCATGAGCTCTTGCCCAGCCAAGAATCCAAGGCCGCTTTCGGCGAGATGGCCGTCTTCTTCGAAGCATTGTCGAAACTCATTCTGCCCTCAACTATGGAACAGCTCCCAAACACATTCCTGTTCGATGAGGAGCGTATGTTCAAACTCCGCGCCGATATGCTTGACCACATCAACCTGGAGATTTGCATGCGCCTTTACGAGGAATTGGAGAGGAAATACCGCAACCACGGCGCAATCTCTTCCATCTCTACGCCGTTCCTTGCAACGCCCATGTCGGATCCGTCAGGCTTCATTTCCTCGAGCAGCGACGACGATAGCTTCAACTTCAACACTCCCCCTACCTCCAGGCCATCGAGTCTGGTCTTCTCTTCAGCCGGATCAGCAAGCTCTTCCCCTCGCTCATCTATGGTTCTACCCACAAGTTCGATCTCCGCGGTGGCCGACGCGCGAACAAAGTCCAAGAACCTGCATAGCTCCTTAGTAGCCTTGCTACAGACATCACCCAGTAGCTCGAGGCCTGCCCAAAAGTGGAAGGCGATGAAGGACTCCCTGGCGCTCCAGATCTTCCGTTTTACCGACGCACCGTCCGAGGTACTGTTACAATTCGAGGACGAACTCGAACGACATCTATGCGAGCCTGAGTCCCAGGTGTTCCAAGAAGTCGAACGTCACTTCCACGACAAATTGCTCGCCGAGCTTCAGCAGCGTGTGCGGGACCTGAAGCCTCTTACGGGCGTCGGCTTGTTCTCGGTTGCCACTGGAGGGCGTATCAACGGGTCCAGCCGCGCCTGGGAGGGATCAAGAGATCATTCTATGGAGCGCGACGCCAGTGAGAGCTCAACACGGGAAGCCCGCGAAGAAGGTGGAATCGAAGACATGGCGACTAGGCTGACACATCTCGGCCTCCTCCACTGGCGGGTATGGTCATCGCTCGTTTACGATGGCGATTACGTCGATACGGAGATGGGCGACTCTTTACCGCAGTAGAGTCGAACCCCTACTCACAATCCGGCCTTCATTTCTACCACTCATCCAGGCGATCACAGGGGGCGGGCACAGCACATCATTTCTACTACTAATACCCAACGGAGGCATCCAACGAGCTTGAATTATTTCGTATCACGCACATCAATACCCTCAAGTTACTCGACTTTAATGACGCATTATTGGCTACAGTTCTGGCACCCCAAGAGAAAGAGCAGAATTTCATTTTCAAACTTGCATTACATCGGGGTTCTAGGAGTACACGGTTCTACGACGGGGTTAAGCACACATCAGAGGCCAAGCAATACCAGCAGCATCTGACACCTGGCTTCTCATTTTAGATTTGGGAGATTCGGAGCCTCTTTTTTGTTCTTTTATTCTTTTTTTCGTTTGTTTGGCACGGAGGCTAGGGTCAGCTTATTTTCTGACCTGACGCTGCTGATTGCTGATGGCAATGCGGCGTCTGGCGATTTTAGGAGCAGCCCACATTACTATCCTTCGGGCACCTAAAGTCAAAGAAAGTTTGGACCTTGCTTCCACCCACCGTGGCATCTCTTTACGTGGTGATATGCAGATGCATCTCGTTCCAGTCCAGAGAGAGTTTCAGCAGAGTGTGGGCAAAAAGAAGTTTGTTGTTTCTTTTGTATCGTGATCTTTTTTAAGGCACGCGGCTCAAACAGTGGTTTGCTTTTTTTGCGTTACGTGTGTTTTCAGGGAGACGGGGGACTTCAAGCCGTCGTCCCATAGTGCGCGCGCAAAGCAACGAGCAAGGTGTGGTGGTGTTGGCGTGGCATCCAGAGATATCCAATAGAACGACGTTCGCCATTTGCTCTAATTCGATACTGCTGCATTGTGACCGTTGTTCGCTCGCAGCAATTATTATTATTATTATTACCATTATCATCGCTACTATTCTATTCTGAGTTCCGCTGTCCCCGTCAAGTAGCGTGAAAGTGATGTATCATGCATAGTGAGGCGCAGGACTGGAGGGTACATACGCAGTATATGCGTGTGAAATGTCATATTGTGCAATCCACAAACCGGTCGTATGTCAGTCATTAAATGACATTTTCGTTACGGGGGTTTTTCGAAACTCAGGGAGGGCTGCTTGGTTGCTTACTTGCTTGGTTGGTGGTGAGAAGTGAGCGGCAGCAGCATGGATGAGGTGATATGGATACATGCGGTATATGCAAGTACTTTGTTGTTTTGGGGGTCCCGGCCGCAGCCCGTATGTCCGCCTCATACTTAGTCGCTTATTACTCTCATGCGCCGGTCACTGTGACAATACAAACTCCTACGCAACGAAAGCGGCGTTTCTAGGCATAGAAGGAAAGAGAGCAAGCGGCTATCTGGTGTGCGCACAATACAGTAACAGTCCCCGTTGTCTAAGTAACCTCGGCTCGGGTTCCTGTTTGTTTGCGAGTATCTCGTATGGGAATGAGATATCGGGTGGTCATCAAACAACCCGTGATCCTATGTTTGCCCCTGCAGCCGCCGTTTGACGGTGAAAACCTCCAATCTTGGTTGAGTGGTGATGGTGATGGTGGCGGCGGCGGGTATACTCTTTTTTTTTTTTCACTTATGCATTGGAAAAATATGTTGCAGGCACAAGACGGAACTGACAGCGATTTGTCATTGGGCGCATGTAGACATTGGCAAATCAACGTTCGATCCGGCTCCCAGCTGAGAAAGGAAGAGGAAGAGCTGACTTGCCACTCAGGCGGACGCCGTAAGTAAGGCGACAGATGGATTGATTGAATTTGACTGGAGGAGCTCTCGCCCACTCCCTTTTGGTTTTTGTTTTTTTATGTCTTGTACCTTGTCCGAGAAGTTGTTGAAAGTAAACTTAGATCCCAGGTACACATAGTTTGTTACGACAGCAACGGCCCATCTGCGGGCTTTCACTGCGCAGAGTTTTGGATGCGGAATTGTTTCCTGCTCCTCTGAAAGCATGGATAGCAAATGGGTTGGATTGGATGGCATGGCGCATATTCTAACGCCCATCCCCGGAATGTTGCCGCAGTTCTCTTCTTTCCTTTCCTCCGTCTTCTTCCACTCTCTGCCTTCCTCTCTCATCAATCATACCACCATCACCAGTCACCACCACCACCCTCACCCCCTGGGTACTACCTCACAGACCGTTATAACAAACGCCCAGGCGCCCCCTTCTAATCAAATTCGTCGTATCCTGCCGGGTCTACGGGGACGTAACGAAGATGTAGCTCTACAACGACACTACTCTTTTCTTGTTACCTCGTATTCGTCCTTCTCTTTGCCTGCTTGCCTGCATGCCAAAACCCCCCGAGTGAGCCGAGAGCTACAGAGGTAGGGGTTGGCACCATTGGTTGATCACATGAGAAAGGCCGATGATGATACGTAATTGTTTGGACGGGTTTTATTTTGTTTGCCTTCGCTACCTCAGCCCCTAGATTAGGTACGACGGCCCGAGAAAATCAGATTCAGCACATCGCCCACTCACTCCCTGATATGCAAGCAAACCGCCTCGTAATGTAGCAGCAGGCTCGCTGCTCCCATTTTGTTTGATTGTATCATGTCTGTCCATTTGCCGTGGGAGGGTTAAGGAGTGCAGGAGCCATGCCGAGGCCTGATCTCGGAAGTGCTGAGCCACCCCATCCGGATGATCGTATTTTCTTTTACGATCTTGCAGCTTCCTTTCTTGAACGCGGGTGATGTTCCGTAGCTGATCAGGGTACCTCATCTCGTTTCCCGTAACTCTGACGACGATGATATTACTCCGTTTTTCGTATGCCAGCCGTGGTTTGCCTCTCGTGAAGCGGTATTGGGCACATCAAGAGAACAAGCAAGCGGAATACATGCATGTGTGCATAAGTCCAGTAATAAACTGGATACTGAGCCATCCTCTCCATAGACTCTTCGCCCCCAGGAAGTTAAGATCATCCATGCCATTTGGCAAGGGGAAGTCTGAGCATATGATTTGCTGAGATTGTCAATCTGGACTGTATGTGCGTGGTGTTGTGACAGCCTGGTGAATTTCATTCGGGATCATACTTTTTCATGGGTCTCCCTCTCTCTCTCTCGTCTTGATGCGGGATTCCATCCCGGAATCCGCGAAAACACATCCTCCTCCAGGGCCAAAGCCGATCCACACCTACAGCACCGAGTGCATCTGAAAACAGTTGCTCTCCTAGATTATACGATGTCTCTTGAACATACAATGGCGGCGCTACCAAGTGGCAGGAAGAGCACGCTCAGCTGTATGCATGTCTTCGTGGTGTTCTTGTAAGATGTAACCCGTGAACTACACATGAAGCCCGCCATGGGCCAAGGGCGTCTGGTACGATGGTATACTTACTAGCCATCACTGAAGAGGACTTGATTTCTAAACGTCATATGTAACAGTGCCTACTGCGATGTCGTCTTTATACAGTAGTCCGTAAAGGGAGGCTTAGTTGTTGGATAGAGGAAGAGGACATTATCAAGGAAGACCTTCATATCGGGAGACAGGTAATAGATATGCAAGAATCTGTCGAGTTACCCGGACGGTTCTTCCCAGCTCACTAGCTCACCGACACGCTACTGATCCAGCAAATTAGTCAATAGTCCATAGTATTAGATGCCTAATCCTCCTTCTTTATTTCGCCGCTTCCACTCGGCATAGCTGGCGTTCCTCTCTCGAAGGTTGGGATCGTAGGACTTTAGGTGGGCACCGGAGCAAGCCCTCGGTTGGTCCCAGAGATTAGCGAGTCACCTACTCTGACGTGCTGCCGAAATCTGTCGGACCTATGCGAGTTGCCGTGTAGAGACAAGACCGGGACCATGCAAAGACGTGGCAAAGTCTGCGACAGAGGCCCCTTCCCCTGCGATGCCTCTGGTCACTCGACGCAGTCACTTATCGTATTGAGAGGTACAATAGCTTCCAGACAAGCCTGTATGAGCCGTGTTTACGCCGTAACAATGAAAGTCAGTGTTTTCGATCTCGTTTGCGGTAGGCTTCGCGCTCTTCTTAGGACGATACGTACAGCCGTGCCTCCACCATACCCCTTTTGGATGGGCCGATATTCGCGTTCGTGTACACCTTCCTGGGACCCGTTATTGATAAGTCCGTTGCTGTTCTGACCTCTTTCCTCTTCCTCCCTCTGCTGCGATAGGCGGCGGCGGCGTCGTTGGTCTTAGCCCTGAAATTGTCCCTCGGCTGTATGTACTGTTGGCCAGCTTGCACCAAGCCTCCTGTAAAACTTCGTATCACCACCTAAATCCTGGTGGTGGCCTTACCAGCCAGGCTCTGGAATCCACCGATTGGCGTCAACTTCTCTGTATTCCTGTTCAGGCGTCGGTGCAGCATCTCGCCCGCCTGCTGGCCCCAGACGAAAATGTCGATTGCGTCGGAGCTGGTCGATACGGCAGCAGGCTGGCCTTAGATCTTCGTGGTCCTGATAATCAGCTACCAGTTGGCCAGTGGACTTTGTCGGACGCGAGATGCCAGAGTTCGCCGTCGCCGCCGTATGTGAACACACCCTGGTTTGAGAGATCAACGGCTGATGAGAGTTTTGATGCAGAAGCCCTGATGTGAGCTCGTCACTAACCAAAAAGCCTATCGGATGTGCTTTTGCGCAATCACCCACTGCCACATACGAGAGCCGTTGACCCAGGGTGACGCCAGCTCAGGCCACCTGTACCAGATTCATTCTGTTTGCCCGAGAGCCTTGCCAGCGTGACCACGAGCCCAATAAGACTACTAGATGGCCATAGTGAGACTTGGCGATCTGACAAGCCGGCCATTTTACAAAAAAAAAAAAAAAAAAAAGAATCTTTGGTGGTAGTGTACAAGGTGAATTCTCAAATATTAATTATATATAACATACTCGAGTCCGAGGGATGCGAGACAGGGGCTATTCATAGGAGCAACCTAGGCAGATTGGAATGAGCGTTAACAGTTGGCGCAATGCAGAAAATCAAAACTACCCTTCGCAACTACAAATGAATCTAGTGATTTTATTATTTTCCTTTTCTTGTGTAGCTGAACGCTTCGTGGTCACATACACAATATGTGCACACCAGTATCAGTATTAGTAGATTGATGTAAGATTCGATGGACATATTACAAGATACTTGGACATTGAGTCAAGGATATCATGGAATGAAATCAACGTTACATATCACTTGACCACCCCTAGGCATATATTAATGGCAACGATTGCAGAAAGGGGCGGCGACAGTGTCAATGATCAGACATTATGGACCACTTGACAAGGCAGACAACAAAGAGCAAATTGCTGTGAGCGGCCAGTTTTACGACAACAACGATTTGACTGCTGATCATTATGATGTATTCTTGAAATAGAATACATAGTGTGCAAGTCTCTTTTATGCTGACAACCCGCTACAGCATCAGGAAGGGCCTGTGAGCTGAAGGACGTAAGGCTATTAGGCAGCTGGGAAGAGCTTGCGACAGCCTCCAGGCTTTTGACCGTCGGTCAAAATCAGGAAATCAGGGTTAAATATAAGTAAGGGTGAAACTCCATCAACACTGAAAGAAGCGAGATTTTCTGCATACTTCAGTGCTATCACCCTGTTCACCCTGCTCGTATTGTTATCAGACGTCAGCTTCATTACAGCCAGCAAATGTGCTTTCCATTATTGTATGTTCGCTCCTGGCGCTGAAGAATGTCACCACCGCCTTCCAGACCAATGCCGACCACAACTTGGAGATGACGGAGACGGTGCGGGCCACGCCAGGCTACAAGGTCGAAGAGTTCAACGACTTGGTGGACTCGGTGCTGGACGCGTGCGACAGCAACGGCTGCGACGTGGGCACGGAGAAGTGCAACGTCGCGCACTGCATCAAGATCGACGGGGATGACTCGGACAGCAACCACGACAATATCCTCGAGATCGTGGGCAAGTTCATCAAGGGCTCGATGCACACCGAGGACACCACCATCAGCGACTGCACCAGCTCCGGCTGCGGCTTCCTGGACGCCGTAAACTATGCCATCGCCGGCTACATCTCGCTGCGGCGCAACTATCGCTCGCAGTTCTTTTCTTATTCCGGTTGACGTAAAAAAAGACATCCGCTACACACGACGACGGTATTATTGCAGACATTCGTGAAGTGGGCTTGCACAAGCTTGTTCTGAGCAAAAAGAACAAAAACATACAACACCGAGGATTCCCAGGTCGTCACCGACCCTAGTACTAATTCGGCTCTCTGCTGCTTATATATGGGAGAGCGGACGGGATCCCTAGTATTCAGCAGGATATGGTCGTATGTGAAATAATATTTTGTTTTCTTAGTATATATCGAGAGCTTTACAATCACTATTCTATTATGACAAGGAGGGAGCTCTGCGGCAAAGCACCTCATTGCCTCGCCAAGCCTACGTACGCATCAATTGGTGGAATAACCCTGAATGCCTTTTCATCTGACTCTCGGCAAGTAACAAGTGTAAGACGGCATTTAAAGATCACATGTCGAGCGCAGGAAGCTGCAGAGATCGATCAGTCAAGCCTTCGCCGAGTCTGCTGTTTATGGTGCGAAGAAGTGGACGGTTGCAGCAGAAACCCCAGGTTTTCATGGCCGTAATAGGCTCCGGAGGCAGCTGATGGACCCGATAGAGCGGTATGTGGGGAGAATGCGGGGGAGGGGATTCGATAGATTTGTGATCATGACTAGCAGACTGGTAAGTATCCAGGTCATCTGCCGGTTTGTCTTACATCCCGGACAGGGGTTGTAGTCATTTTCCCTGGCCACTGAAAATGCCTCCCCCACACAACCGCGATATAACAGAGGACTCCGACCTCTCCGACCTCTCCGACCTGGGCCTCACCGACTTGGCATATTGGAGAAACGGCTCGAACCGGACACCAGCTCGTGGTGGGAGATGACGGAAAGGCGATCCTACCGTAAAAGAAGTCGTCATGATGCAGCATCGTGGGGTGCTGTTCGGCTCATCGTCGGTGAAAGGGGGTGCCGA
The DNA here is from genome assembly GCA_038363885.1 of Apiospora rasikravindrae. Lineage (NCBI taxonomy): Eukaryota > Fungi > Ascomycota > Sordariomycetes > Amphisphaeriales > Apiosporaceae > Apiospora > Apiospora rasikravindrae. The sequence goes on from JAQQWK010000006.1 coordinate 1,523,566, forward strand.
GGCAGTTGTCTAGACGTGGCATGACGCGGTGTGGCCAGTGGCTACGGTGTTCCGTAGTGTCGTATGGCATCGTGGCTTTCAGATGAGGAGAAAGAGGGAAAAAGAAACTCCCGGGTCGGCTATGTCTCACTTGAGCGGCCGACCCGCGCGGTCCCGGGCACATCTATAAAAAGGAGCCGGAGGTCTTGGGATCACCCGAGTTGTATCAGTGGTTCATCACGGACGGTCTCGAGCAGTAAACACTACCAAGCTCATCAGAGAGGCAAGAGAGAACAAGCTGCTATTACACCACCATGATGGCGCCTTACTCAGCCTTCACCGCCCTCGCCCTTGGCGCCTCCCTGGCCGCCGGGTCCGTCACCATCCGGAAGACGGGCACGGCGCCCACGGGGTACGAGGTGGACTTTAAGTACACCAACGCGAGCGCGAACCGCATCCTGATCGGCGGCGGCCTGCAGCCCTTCACGGACCAGTTCCACACGACGATGCGGTCGAGCGCGCTGTACGACCCCAAGGACTACAAGGCGGGCGACTTCTACATCGCGACCTTCCCGCCCGAGGACTACGTGTGGCCGTACGAGATGGTCCCGTCCGGGGACGAGTCGGGCGAGTGGACCTTCACGACCCCGCTGCCCTCGGGCGTCTACTCGTTCGCCTACCTGGTCGACTGCGACTACGCGCCGCGCTGCACCATCGACACGGGCAAGCTGTTCGTGGACCCGGAGCTGCCGCCCTTCCGCAACACCGAGGAGGACCAGGTCGCGTCCACCTTCCAGGTGCCCTTCGACCCGGCCTTCCAGCTGACGACGGACGCGACCCCCGTCGACTTCGACTACGGCCTTTCGGCGCCCGAGGGCGAGCGCGGCACCGTCAAGACGGTCAACTACACGAGCCCCGGCTCGATCCACCCGGCGCCCGACGTGCACGACTTCAGCATCTACCTGCCCGCCGAGTACGGCACCGTCCCCGACAAAAAGTACCCGCTGCTGTACATGAGCCACGGCGCGGGCGGCAACGGGGCCGACTGGGAGAACCTGGGCCGCATGAGCGCCATCATGGACAACCTGATCCGCGAGGGCCACATCGAGCCGACCGTCGTCGTAATGCCGTCCTTCTACAACCTCGACGACTCCCTGCCCAAATTCGTCTACGGCGACGCCACAAACCGCGCCCCGCCACCCTCGGCCCAGCACGTGCGCGAAAACTACGTCGAGTACCTCTTCCCCTGGGTCGAGTCGCACTACGACGTCTGCGACGAGCCCAAGTGTCGCGCCTTCTCCGGCCTGTCGCTGGGCGGACGCCTCACCTACGAGATGTACGTCAACGCGACCGACCTGTTCGCCTACTACGGCTTCTTCTCGCCCGCCGCGAGCCCGCCTTTCATCGACGCCGCCGCGGTCGAGGCCAACCCAGGACTCGCCGAGAAGGGCCTCTTTGTCGGCTACGGCCTCTACGACAGCGTCTTCGACCTCGCGCGCGGCCTGCAGGGCGCCTTCGACGGTCTCGACTTCGAGTACATCTCGCGCGTCGCCCCCCTATGGCAGCCACTACTGGCCGACGTGGCAGGACAACCTCTGGTGGTTCGGTGTCACGGCGCTTTGGAAGCCCATCCCCTTTACCCAAGAGACTGGACGATGAAGTTCTTTGGTGGTCACGATAGGATGAAGGCTCCAAGAGGGAATAATACTTAGTCATGTATTTCCTAGGACTATATGCATGAGTCCTTTTTGTGAATGAACTTAGGTAAACACATAATCGACCCCTGTCCTTTGCTTGTGATGGCCATTGAAACGATGGCCGCTGAAACACTGTCAATGTCAAATCCATCTATGGTGACGCCCGCTCCAAATGCGACCCTCTCATGGCTGCGAATTTTCACACCTTAGTCCTTAGCTACTGTATGAACATCTCAACCACTTTGCCACTATCCCTATACTTCATCGTACAAGTATCCATCAACGTATTTATCTCCCTCTATCGGAGGTATCTAACCCCCAATACCTGGGAGTCCCGATCCCTGGGAGGATGCCAGGCCTTTGGAAGAGCCGACTCATCTGCCTCCTGTGCTGTACAGCTTCATTCTTTCGCCCTAACGCCGGTTGGGATAGATCCAGCCTCCAACAAATTAGCCGGATGAACGACCTGCCTGATTATCTAACTCTACGAGGTCGTAAATTAGGCATCGTTCACAAATTCTTCTTGGCCTTCCTTGATCGTGGCAGTCCAGCAGCTCTTCGTGCCTCCACATCGCCCTCGGCCAACCACTTGCTGGCCTTGACCAGCTGCACGATGTTGAGGAACTGCTTAATAGCCATGACGGGGAAGCTGACACCTGCGATGACCCACGGCCAGAACGAGTCCATCTTGTTAGCGCGGGCCAGCTCGAGGGCGCCAGCGCTGTACGGGTTGGTAAACAGCTGCTTGAGGACCGAGCTGTTAACTTCGGCACCGTGCTGAATGGCCGATGCCCTGTGCTCGCCGACGTGTTCGAGGAGCTGAGGAGATAGTAGTGGCGAAGAGAAAGAAAGCAGGTAGAGGGCGATGAAGAAGAGCTCGTTGAGCGCGCAGGCAACGAAGAGAACAGTCTATGGTTGCATGTAAGCCAGATTGTACTCATAGGTTTTGAGGCAGAGAGAGTCAGTTTGTGGATTTGCGCACCTTGTTGGTATAATACAAGTTCAACAGCCAGCTTCGCGACTTTTCAACAGACTTGTGGCTTGTTCCCGAACCACCCATAGCCAGGGTCGCATACATATGCATGTAGTGACTCGCCAGATCCAGCGAGATCAGACCCTGGAAGATGAGCGACCATCGCGGGAAGGCAGAAGCCAAGAATACTAGCAAGCACGAGGTAGTGCATCGATCTGTCACCATGTCCAGCACGGCACCGAATCTGGTCGATTGTTCAAAATAACGTGCGGCGTAGCCATCGAGGGCATCGAGTAGACAAGAGATGCTATAGAGGAACGAGCATGTTCGCGGGTGCAGCGGCATGTAGTACAGAGACGCGAGCGCGAGTACGATGCGCGAATAGCCTGTGGTTGCGGTGCGTTAGCATTGGTCCGCGACCGCGTACGTATGCAGTCGGGCTGGGCTGGGCTGAGCTGGGCTGAGCTGAGCTGAGCTGCGCTGGACTGGGGTGAGCTGTGTAGTGCCGTGCCGAGCTTTTCATACCTATGATGTTGGGCCAGAACAGAAAGATGTTCTCGTGCGGGTGGTCGGTGGCATTCTTGCGGAGTTGTCCATGTCCATTGCCGCTGCCGTTCATGGGCGATTGCACTTCATCGTTGGCAGAAGAGGCCGCGCTCACACCCTCGTTGTCGCCTTCGTTCGCCGCAGCCAGAGCAGCCTGTCGCCGGGTTTGTCGGACGGACATTACGATGCGATGTGCTGCTTGAAGTTGGGTTAAGTGGGGTTCGAGGGTCGGCTCATCGATTTGGTTCGAGGACTGGGGACCTGGACCTGGACCTGGAACCAAGCTGGGGTATGGGCTGTTACGGGCGTATTCGAGGGTGCAAAGGAATGTCGGATCGGGGTCGTAGAAGACTGTCGAAGGAAAAGATACGGCGATGTGATGGAGTGGTGTGTAGGTTAGGTGTTCGCGGAGCTACCTGTTCTACTGCTGTGCTGCTATTATTATTTTCCGCCCAGCTTGCACCACTTACACCCACTCACGCCACGCCGAAGTGGCCGAATCAACCAACGGGGACGGGTTGGAACCTGAAAGCGCTCGCTGCTGACGAAATCGTCTCGCGTTGTTCCAGAAACTTACGTAGTGCCAAAATTTTGGGACCCGCCGCTCCGGTTTTCCCTCGCTCGCAAATCTGAGAAAGGGGGCTTGATCCGGAATCCCGGAATGATTTCGATAGCCTGTACTTTTTCCTGCTGCTCTAGCGGACGGTGCTACAATAGAGGACGAGGCGATGCAAGATGCCGACTAATTAATTGCCTTTCGACAATGGTGATGCAGATGAAAGATGGAAACCTGTCGGCTGATAATGATGATGCTGATGGACAGCAAACCCTGGGACGGACATGCTTGGAGACTACGTCGGTGTTTTTGGAGATCAGGCAGGCACATGTTCCAACCCTGCATGAGGTGGTCATGTACCAATACCTCAACACGCATCGTCGGCATCACCGGATTCGGCATCTGGGTTAGCTGTTCGCACTGAAAAGCAAAGCCCGGCGTGTAACCACGAGCATCTTCCATTTACATACCAATCTGGTTGCTATTGCCATCGTCAATACCATCAGAAAACATCGTGTTAGAGCTCTTGGCGGCCTGGTAGGTACATCTACTCTGCTCCTCCGGGGAGCTCCAGCTTGTATGAGCTTTGCCTGCCAGCATGCGCCGTATGGAGGTAGCTTACCTCATCAGTTCCATAAGCAAACCGATATCAATATTGACATGTTGCCTGGATTTCATCATACACAGACCGGTCTCTCATAAGACTAGAAATATCAATGAAAACAAAATAAAACCCAGGCTTTTCTCATCGCACTATAACGGTCACTGCCACTAATGGCCAAAGCAATCTGTTTGATGCCTGGGGTGGTCTGGAGGCACGCGACTTCGCCAAACCGCCAAGCTCGACACGCGGCTGCAGCAGATGCCCAGGGGCTTGCCAAGACGTCGAGCGAGTAAAACAAATGAGCCCGTATTGGCGCTGGACGAGTTTTCGCATGCCAAAATGCAATATATCAGGATACCATTTGCAGATCACCATATGCTAGCTCCTATAACGAAGTACGTTGGTTGAGTAGAGATCGAATGCGTGGCATTACGTCGAGCGTGGGAGGTCTCAGGAACGGGCTTGACAGGTCTTCATCACTACCACCACCCAGTTGGTTATATAGGTACAGAACCCAGAATACAGCCATCAATCCTCATACTCACACAGTCACGCTCATGCCCCACCCGAATGAACAGGTTATGAATAGCAACATAAGAGGTACATACCTGCTGATCGTCAACATGGACTGAGGTCCAGCAGGCCCTGGCAACCGAGCAAGCCTAGACCGCAGGGCTGAAGGACATCAATTCTCAAATAGGCTTTGCCCATTGGTGCTGCCAGCTCGCCATGGGGTTTTCGGAAGCCTCCGTCGTCCCATAACTGTGCGTAGCTTAATAGACTCAATAGACCCCTCGCCAGCTCGCCGAGGCGCCACATGTTGCGCCGAAAGCTGGGCTTTCCCCAAAGGTCCGACTTCCTGATACGATCAGTCATCTTCAGGGTCCCTTTTTCAGCTCCAGACGGTCGAGGTAAGGTACCAGCTTGGGTACATAAGAGGGCCTGCTCGAGTTGAGAATCGGATCCTTTGGGTATTATAGCGGGGTCGAAGGGAGGCATCTCATACGATAACGAAAAGATGCAGTGCCTATTCCGGCAAGTCTCCAGACTATGTTCGGGGGTGCATAAGACGCAAGTAGGGTTCATGCCATTCTGAATCGAGAACACGGCCGGACTCAACCGCTTGCATGCAATAGTAACAATACGGGTGGGAAACCCAGCTCCGGCACTCTGCCTGACACTTGGAGCTACGCGTAGACTACGAGTAATTCGGCACACAGTAGCGCTGACGACCTCTCCGACACATGCCCTTGCTGGGTTGGAATTATATATGCTGCCATCGGGCTTCACGCTGCGCAGCGAGTAGTACCTCGCAACTATGCCGGCCTTAGGGAGGTCGAGAGGTCGAGGTGCATCTCAAGCGTTGGTTGATCATGGCGTGGCAATACAGTAGAAGACGAACCAATGCAGAACCCAACCACCAGCGTTTCTTTTCTTACTCATGTCGATCGTCAACTGTTGTCAGAGAGGGGTCGTCCAGCACACTCTCTGGCCTCTCGGTCTCTCAGTCTCTCAGTTTCTCCTGATCCTGCCGGACTGGCGCCTTTGCGTGCTCGCCGGGTCTATTTACTACCTACAGATCCAGCTCACAGGAGATGTCAATCAATGGATACGAGACCCTGGCCAGTTTGTAGGCGTTTGACCATGCATGTGCATATAGCAAACCGAACCCACTTATCTCTGCCCTACTCACTGGACTTGCAGGTGCATGCGCAACGGTCTGCATGCCTAGATGCCCTACGACTTTTGTGATCGACCTCTGATCTACCCAGTCACTGCATCTGGCTAGGCGGGCAGGCAGGCATCGCGAATTGGCAAGTATACACGTACGGTAAATAGGTAGTACTACCATTTGTAGCCCTACCTATGCAAGGCGTTGGCGTTTGTAGGCATTAATTAGATGTTTGGAGGGATGGATGGACGGGCACGATGCGACTGATCAATCTGACAGTCCAGTCAATCCGTCCTTTTCCAAGGGCCTTGATTCCTTCCCTTCATCCAAGCGAGCGACTTCTCACTTTTTTTGCCCCTTCCTGTTCCCTTCCCATCGCCTCGCCTCCTATTCCGACAGGCGGCATTGCGGCACTGCCCCCTTCCTAGCCCATCTGCGCCCAATCCCCGTTGACCGCATTTGCGACTTGCCCATCAGACTCTATATCACTGTGCTGCTGCGAATTGTGGATTGGGACACGTATTCTGCCATATCCCCTAAATCTCCCATTTTTTCTCATGTACCTGCAAATTGAAATGGTCTAGTCCCATGACTAGACCCTTGGAGCGGGATCGAAATTGACATCACGGAAGCCCCACCGACTCGACTCCCCTGCTCCCATTTGTGCTTCTTCAGCCCTTCTGCTGAGCAAAATCGAACCACTTCTGGAGCCTACTGGGTGGTGTCGCTGCTGGTTTGGCGGGCTTTCAGCGCTGCACTGGGCACAGTACATATGCGACAGCTCCCAGCTAAGCATAGCGAAACCAACGGATTCACAGGCGGTGTCCTAGGCATTCTTTTTTTCTTAGTCCTGTCCTAATCTGCTCCAACCTCCAGCTCCCCTGCACTTTTGCTTCTCGGCCCGCCCGTCTCAAAAATTAACGACTTTATGTCCATTGCCCCCCCCAAATAACCACACGTGCCTGTTAAACAAAAAGGAGCGCCAAGTACGAGACCACCGATACCTGACAACACCTTCCTGTTCTGTTTACTCCATACATTTACCTATTACTACATCTGCTGCCTCTCCTCCAAAGGCTGCAGTCCAGATATCATTGTTGCTTTCGCGACCTCCAATATCTTCAGCCGTCCCTCGTCTCCTTTAAAAACCAACCCCACACCACCACACACGATCGATCTCATCACCATGTGCGCCGACCGGCCGAAACACCCAACGCTCAAGGCGACTTTCGCCGAGAGAGCGAAGAGCACATCGCACCCCCTGTCCAACTACCTTTTGCGCCTCATGGATCTGAAGCAGTCCAACCTGTGTCTCAGCGCCGATGTTACAACCGCCCGCGAGTTGCTGCACTTGGCTGATAAAGTTGGCCCCTCAATCGTTGTCCTGAAAACGCATTACGATATCCTGGCCGGATGGGACTACCACCCTCAAACCGGCACCGGCGCCAAGCTGGGCTCCCTAGCCAGGAAGCATGGCTTCCTCATTTTCGAAGACCGCAAGTTTGGCGATATTGGACACACGGTGCAAATGCAGTACACTGGCGGCACTGCTCGTGTCATCGACTGGGCCCACATTGTCAATGTCAACATGGTCCCTGGCAAAGCTGCGGTACAGGGTCTCGCAGAAGCCGCTGCCAAGTGGCGGTCGCGCGTCAACTACGAAGTGAAGACCTCCGTCTCTGTCGGCACCCCCGTTTCCGATGTCTTCGACGAGGAGAATGGAGCCGAGAACGACGAGGGCAATGGACATCTCGGTACGAGGGAGATGGCTGCGCCAGGCCCCTACCAACGGGATAACGATGGCAGAAAAGGAAGCATTGTGTCCATCACCACCGTTACGCAGTCTTTTGAGCCCGTCGACTCCCCGCGATTCGGCAGCCGGATAGACGAAGGCGACGAGCTCGTGCTCGCCGGAATCGAAGAGCCCCCTTACGAGCGCGGCCTTTTAATTCTGGCACAAATGTCGAGCACGGGCAACTTTATGAACGAGGAGTATACACAAGCGTGTGTTGAGGCCGCGAGGGGATCACAAGGACTTCGTCATGGGTTTTGTTTCGCAAGAGAGCCTGAACTCAAGCCCAACCGACACCTTCCTGCACATGACCCCCGGTTGCCAGCTGCCCCCTGACGGCGAGGAGGAGAACGGAGCCGTTGAGGGCGATGGACTGGGCCAGAACTACAACACACCTGCCAAGCTGGTTGGCCTTTGCGGCACAGACATTATCATCGTTGGACGCGGCATCATCAAGGCCGGAGATCCCCAGGCAGAAGCTAAGCGGTACCGTGATAGGGCCTGGGCCGCTTACCAGAAACGGACGAGCCAGTAATCGAATACGAGGGAGTTACACCTGTCTACTTTGGCAGGATGCAGATGACCTGATAGTACCGAGACCTTGCAAATTTGACTTTTTGAGTTTGGAGTTCTGGATTCTTATGGATAACAGCTTCACATATCTAGACAGTCGGGCATGGTACAAAATCGACTCGGAGCGTCGGTGACTTGGTCATGAGCAATATTCAATACTGGTCGGTTTTTCATTATGCATCCCGTTTGATGTGCTGCGAAACACCTTGACCCAGACGGGAATGTGATAGAACCTCCGTCTGGAAGGTTGCAGCCCACACCGCTGGCTTGTTTGCTACACTACATACCTACCTATAATAGAGTCTAGTATAACGAGATGGGGGCCAGAGCCAGTATTTGACATGTTACATGCAGCTGCGGATAGTGACCGCCTCTCCATGGGCAATACGGTGAGGTAATAATTTCTTGGGGAGGTGCAAGTGCCGAGTCCTGACTGATTCATTCACCCTATGCCATTACAACTTGCATGACAAATTGCATTCCTAGGTAGGCCGAGGGGAGGCCGTTAGTGCCCTGGTTGGTGATATACCTGGGATTGGCTCTATACTACTACGTATATGGAAGTACCGGGTTTTAAATACGAACCCGGTTCATTTTGGGGATCCATGCTCTACAATGCCGTCCTTGCCTAGGTACTTATTCAACACCATCACTTTGGTATACGCCTTCGTATCTCACACCTGCTACGGGATTCATTGGTTCTGTGCATAGTTTCTTTGAGTGAAATATAGAGGGAAGGAGGCTGTACAACAGCTGGCGAGTATATTACTATGCTCCTCCGTTCTCACATCAATAGGTATGTATGTATTCAGACCATTGTGCCACTGATAAGCGGCGCTATCAAGCCCGGGCCTGGGCTAGAGAATTGGGAGGTGGGGTTTGTTGGGTTTCCATGTTCAAGCTCATGTCCAGGATCAATTGATTAGGTGATGCAGACGATGGTCTGCATAGAGATCTTTCGCTATTGGGTCGCTTGCTTGCTTGGATGGAAAGAAGCATTACTTGCAGTACAACCTCCTCTCATACGATGGTCATCGTCGCCGCCTGCGATGCTTTGAACCCGACCTGTTCAATTCTACACAGGCATACTTGCTATTGATTGATTTTTAACCTCGACCGAACCTCCCCGCCGTTCCTGACCACTATTAGACCGGAAGAACCGCCAAGACAGAACAGGATAGGACAGGACAGGACAGGACAGGACAAACCGGGCAAGCCCCATTCTGTAACCCGACAATCGATCGACAGGCCGACCGACACAGCCAGCCACCATGCCGGACGCTGAGTCCGCAGTCGAGGATGGTAACACCAGCGACGTGAAGCCGCACGGCAGCAGAAGCAGCAGTGCCAACAACCACGTCGAGCATCACGATGGCAGCAACGGCAGCGCAGCCAACGAGGCCGGGTCTAAGCCACCGCCCCGAAAACGCCGGCGCATCGTCATCAGTTGCACTGAATGCCACCGGCGCAAGCAGAAATGTGACCGCAAGCTGCCCTGCACTAATTGCACGTCGCGCGGCAAGGAATCGTGGGTTCCCATTCGATTCGATTCTTCTTCTTGGGCCCTCTATCGACTCATATCTACGTAACCTTTGGAGAGAACACCCCAGATTTGCTGACCCCCAGCGCTTAGAAGCTGCCGATACGAAACGGGAACGCCTTTGGCCAAGGACCAGGACCGTGTCAAGACCGCAAATGGCCACCACATCAACAACATTCCCGAGCAGGGCTCGCCGGCCGAGAATATGCCCATGAAGGCCGCCGATTTTGGCTATGCGCAGAATGGCGCCTCGACCTTGGGTTTCCTGCAGAAAATCGAGGGCGCAAGCGGGCAACCGTTGACCGGCATCACGACCGAGACACAGGAGGGCGACCACTTCGCATCGAGAGAGCGTTACAAGAGTTTGATCCGGCATCTTCCCGCCCGCATGTTCGTGGAACAGCTCATCAGCATATACTTCAAGGAGTTTAACACGATGTACTACGCTCTCGACGAGGTCATGTTCAACGAGCAGGTGGCTGCGTGGTACAATCTACCATATAATGTCCTGTCCACAGCCGGGCCCCAGGCCATAGAACCCTCGCTGCGGTCGTTTCCGGCTTTGGTGTTCCAGGTACTGGCCACGGCTCTGTTGGCGATCCCGACTGAGGCGGACGAGACGTTCTCGTCACTTAAGTATGCGGGGAACATGACGTTTGAGGACATCGCTATCGAGTATAGCGAGACCGGTATGGCGCTGCTATCATTGCTTGGGAAGAGACAGATGACGATGTCCACCGTTCTGGCTGGGTGGATGAGAGCTGGATTCTTGAAATATACCGGCCAGGTTACCGAAGCCGTAAGTTTACCACCCAGGACACGATTTCCAGTGACAGCTTTCTGACACGGTGCAGTGGCACCAAGTGGGTACTGCTGTTCGCGATGCCCAGGAGATTGGCTTGCATCGAGACCAGTTCGACCCGATACCGAACCCGAACGATAGCACGGAGAAAACATTGGAGGCCATGTGGGAGGCTGAGCACCGACGACGTTTATGGATGATTTTGGTCGTATGGGATCTCCATACAGGTGCCGTGCTTGGCAGGCCGACAAGCGTGGACTATCGGCCACTCAAGAGGAGCCTCCCCATAGATGCCCAGATACCCAAAGACAGAAGGAAAACACCCATCTACCCGCGTGGTGAAGATGATCCTCCGACACCGTTGACGAGGGCCCTTTGGACCTTTGAGATAATGAAGCCGTTGCGCGAGATTCTGGATCTGGAGAAGGAGGGTCCGTTCCCCAAGGACTTCTCCAAAGTCGAAAAGATACACCAAGACTTGCTCGACCTACAGGCCCGCATGCCCGCCGCTTTGCGCCTTGATAATCCGGATACCCGTTACGATGATCTTCCCGAGTGCTGGTGGCTGAAAATGATGCGCCCAACGCTGCCACAGACACTGTCATTCAACTTCATGGCGCTGCACCGGCCGTACATCTTCACGCGCGCGAGCAGCCGGTATGAAGCGCTGAAAGCCAGCTTAGCAATGCTAGAGGCGCAACGGTACCAATTCGCCGCGTTGAGTCCGCATCAGTACAAAACCTTTAGTCTGTTCTTCGGCACATTCGATGCTATTGTCATGGTGGCAAGCATCTACATTTTATTCCCCAAGGAACACCCCGAGCTGCTTAGCAGTGCGCTGCAGCATTTTCAGTGGGGTGTTCTACGCTTTGAGACAAGTAAGTTGCATTGTAGCTATGGAGTTGTTGATTCGGCCCGGCCTCGCACGCCTGGGCCGACCCCGGGGGCAAAATGGCATGATCTGATCACTACTTAATTGGGACCGAGGCATCGGAGCTCTCGCTAACTCGGCATCGCAGTGGCGGCACGCAACCGACTGGCTCACGCGGCATTGAGTGTCCTGAACGCCATCTACATCCGGCTGAAAAAGGCCATGGGCCACGGCTTCCTCGACGGAACCTGTCCGGCCTCTTTCACGTGCCCGCAGAACGACCCCGAGCTGCAGGCCATTTGCGCCCGGATGAACAGGTCTAAAACGTCCGAGGTGGCAAACACGCCCGCTTCCAGCTCGGTCGCCGCGTCTTCGGAGCCGACGACAGCGCCGTCTGTATCGAACAGCAGTAGTTACCAGAGTAATCACCCCTCCGTGCCCTCCACTGCGGGATCCGTCTCCACGACGTCGGGACATTATCCGTCTTCGTCGGACTACACGGCATCGGCGGCGTCAACGAATACCTTGGCGAACACGGATCCTGCACTTTTCTCTCATCAAGATAGCTCGGCGGCGGCGGCGGCGGCAGCAGCGTCCTCCGACTGGCCATTCCCGACCGACTTCGACTTCAGCTCGCTGCCGCCCATGTACCCGATGGGCGACGTGGCTTACAACGACCTACAAGGGTTCCGCGACGATGGCAGCGGGGTCAGCGGGGCGGGGGCGGTGCCGGGCATTACCGCCGGAGTAGGAGCGGGTGGTGCACATGGAGGAGGCATGTGGGGTGCTGCGGCTTCCAACCCGGGTACGGCTATGGACGGGGTGACGGGAAGCGACGAGGCGGTGGCTGCGGCGGCGGCCATGGCCGGAATGGGCGCTGGTGCGGACGAGGTACCATGGCAGTTTGGCGGCGATTTCGGAAACGATACGATATGGAACTTGTTGAACCAATTCCCGCCATATTGAAAGAGGAAATGACGTCGCAATAAGAAACCCTCCGTTTGGAATGAAGGAAATACACCCGTTGTCGCGGAATCCTTAGTCGACGTGTATTGGTATACAATCCTTACCTGTCTGACAAAAGTTCCAAGAGCCGAGACGAAGAGACACCTAGGCCCAAGGACTCTTCGATGAGGATTGAGAGCGGTCCACATCATAACTACAAAACCTATGGATGGCGGAATCGGATCGATGACAGGGCCGATGGGGAAGCGAAGACATACCCGAACAACCGGTGCGTTCTCGTTTTGCATCACGCGACCTAATTGCCGAGAACGACGCGATCAAGGAAAACGGAGGTCTGGGACAGACTAGGCCTGGGTTAAGAGGCCTTGACTTCTTCGTGATCATCTTCATCATCATCATCCAAGAAGAGGATAATCGAAAGAGCAGCAGAAGTTCTCACAAGGTTATATGTCTGGGCTATTATGATGGTGTTCATATATTACACAGGTACTTATCTACTACGAGAGGCTGTGGACTCGTACCCGTTCTATGTATTCCGGATAGGTACATACAAGTACACGATGATGGACCGACGTCAATTGAAACGAGTTATGACCTATATTCACGTTTTACCAAAGAAATTAATTAGCTTGTGGTGTTTCAAGGGAGGCTCTCTCATGATCAGGATTGTGCCCATGTCGAGAAAATCGACCGAGGCACAATTGCTTGTATGTCAACCACACGACGTGCGCGTTGGACTACCCATGTTATCCCTTCATCCCTCTTTGTTGCCATCTAAAGGAGAATTATACCATCCATGCCGGTAGGCGCAAAGCCTTGTGTGATCAATACAACGCCATTCGTAGCCCGTCCAATAGGAGGAGATATTCGACGATAGACAGCCTCCCATGCCGTGCGGTTGCTCAAACAGTGAGCCAGGCACCTCACATGGACTCTAGGCAGCTTATAAGAGGTTTTGGGCGTATGTGCAGAATCGATATAGGGGTAGCTCGTATATTCCACTTCGACTCCGCATGCGATTGATTCCATGAACACTTGTCAGCATAAACTCTATACAAATCTCGGTTCAGTCGCGCCGCCCTTATTCGGGCTTTTGGGCTTGGGCAGTGATGCGGATCGCGTTTCTATCAGGCCTTCTCTTCCGGCAGGTAGGTAGTTCAGGCCCGCAGCAGCTGACGAACTACAAGTGGGTGGCATGCAATAATACGCCGTTTGATAGATTAGGTATTCGCGTAGGACTTTGGTCACGGATGATGGGTTGTTCTACGGCTTGTTTGGATCATGTCACCACCCCCTCTTTGAGTCAATAGATGTAATCAAGCGGCAGTCGTAGCTAGTAGGCAGTAGACAGAGTGTAGTATATAGGGCAGGATAGGTAGGCTTGATGTAGTGTAACTGCAGCAAAGGGGGCGCAGCACATCTATTCCTACTGCAACCCCATGCCACATGCGGGGTCAGGCCGGCATAGCGATATGTAAGTAAGTATGTACTTGAGGCAGTTAACCAGTACCCGTATACGTATAGTATAGATAAGTATAGAAACGGTACTGGCACCAAGAGAATTGTGCCACGCGGTTGCGATGCGGTTGCGATTGCAGTGCCGTGCCAACATATCATCCATGACATTGAAGATACTTTGTACGTGCCCAACAGCCCAAGTCCACCGGCTGGTGATGTTTGTGGCAGGCTGCCAACATCGACGGGACACGTAGCTGCTTCGAGATCCTAGGCCCAACAAGTACCGACGCAGAAGACGTTTGGAGACACAGCTGGAGGAAAGTGGTGTGTGTGGTACTCTTCAAAGGTGCATATCTATGCGCAAACGCCCGATAGGACAAGGCGTAGTAATAAGTTGTTCCGAGCTTTCTCTCTTCCCCTCTCCGGCGTTCGTTTTGGGGTGAGTAAGGTAGGAATACGATAAGAGCCAAGGCAGAGAGGTAGGGGGAGAGAGTGAGAGTGAGAGCATTCGGCAGCGGACCCCGAATTCTGCCTTGCTAAAAAGTACCTACATATGTATGTTCCACAGATGCAACGGAGCCCACCCACTGCTGTCAGCCGACAGATAGGGTAGATGGTGCGTCAATAGAAAGCGAGTCTGGTGGGAAAGGTTTCTGGACACACCAGACACAGCACACCAAGGCCAAGGACAGGTGAAGAGGATACCCTCCATCAGTCCCCGCGGCGGTTGTGATTGGGGGGGTGAAGGTGGCTTGGCTGTTGCGGCTGTCGCACGGCAGTAGTCGGTGGTAAGTGGGAATCAGCATCAAGAAGGGAGTCCCTTGATTGGGTGAGACGGTAAAAGGCCATCTCTCCACGAGAGAGAGAGGGGGAGAGAGAGGAGGGGGAGACTGGTTGATGCTTTGGAGAAATACGCACTGATACCTTCCTGCATACTGAATTACGCCCCGTTGATTACTGCTCGAAGCCCAGGAATTTACATTACATTTTCGTCGCCGATGGATGAGTCGGAGGTGACGGGTAGTGAAGGAAGGTGATACAGGATACAGGGGGTCGGGCGTCTCGTGGGCTTGCACGATGAATGTTTCAATGCTCAGCTCGAATGAACGAGGCCCAAGCCGGCTAGCCGGACACGAAGAGCAACGAGGAGAGACAAAGGCAGAGCAGAGGCAGAGGCAGAGTGGAGAGTGTGGAGAGTGTGGAGAGAGGGCCGCCCAAAAGGTGGGTTAGGCGGGCAACACTGGGCTAAGTGTGGACTCTGGGCTAATCTTGCCATCGGGACACTTGCCGTAGCTCACGATCAGCAAGATGGATGTTCGATTAGTTGCAAGTTACTAACTACAATCAATGAGCACGAAAAGAGAACACCCCCAAGTGTTATGGCCTATGGTTTATTCTGGCAAACAAAATATATACGTACACATACCCAAACCTAAGAAACAAGCACTGGCTGTAGCGGATTGACTCTGGATGCTGTTGGTCCTTGGGATACTCCAATTTTGTATACGCGCTCAGGCTTTTAATAGAAAAACGGCAGCGTCCAGCGTCTAGCGCCCAGCAACCAACATGTCTCAAAAGGCGACGAACCCAAGATTAGAAATTGTCTCCTTGCATCGTTCAACGGCTGCCGATCGTCTATATTCAGGCATAGAGCCTTGTTTAGATACTATCTAGCTCACCTGCACCTCTTTGGCATCCATATCACTTATTAGCAAACAGGAAGTAATAATTCACAACGACGTGTAACTCCATGTAGGTAGGCTATTAACGCCCTGGCGGTTATAATACAATAAGCAGGGTCTAGTCTAGCTCATATGGTGGACACGTTCAGGACTTAGTTGCAGCTCCAGCTCTCCATTTTTCTTTGGCGCTGCGTAGGTTAAAACTTGGGGAATTTCCCAAGCTTTCCACTGCCCTGGGTTTGCTCGTTCGGTCGGTCACCTTGCGTATCGCCGTAAAAACACGAGCGCGCGCGCACACACACACTGAAGCAATCATTCCGTTGTTTTATATTGATACTAAGTAAACCTCGTGGAGCAAAAGGACATAGCTCCACGAGAAGCCAGACGGTGTGAGAGAGAAAACAAAACCAGAACCCAAGGCTGTCTTCACCTGGTCGCCAACCAGTTCATCTTTCCCTCTCTTCCCGCATTGAATCGGACCAAACTGGAGCTCCATCCTGGTTAGCAGCAGAACCGCCCTCCAAAAAAAGTTCAGTGGGGACGAGGGGAGCAGAAACACCATCCACACTACACCCCGGAAAGTCGCAAGCGCATCATCCCCCGATACGATAACATTCAGGGCGCGGAAGGAGCAACCAAGAAACTGCAAAAGCAAGCATATCTACGGCAAAACTCCTCCCCAAACTGAACTGCCCTAATTATTCCTGCGTTGCGCAAGCAGTCCCAAGCCCATCCAGCGTACACATCACAGTAACACACACCTGCCCAGTACGCCAGTAGTAGAGAAGCAGACAACTTTCACTGTAAGTAGAGGTGGCGTGGTTCGAATAATTAATTACCGGCCGGGGGTGCCATTACTTCGGTGCCCTCGTCTTCCTTCCCCTTCCGCCCTTACATACTTACACTGCATCCCCCCAATCTGATCTGTCCCAATTTCAAACACCGAACCCAGAAAGCTGATCAATCCGGTGCACAGTCACGTACAGACGGTCACTTTTCCCTCTCTTCTCTCGTTGTCCCAGCGATTGCGACACAGAGCCTCCCGGCTTCTCCATTCGATTTCTAACCTCGAGTCCGCTTTCCGATAAGCTGGCGGCTTCGACCAAATTCACGATGAATGACACCATGGAGTCCATTATGGACTTTATACCTCGATATCGGGAATACCAATCGCAAAAAGAAAGGACAGAGTGTTTGATTAAGGTACCTTCCCAATCGAGGACTTTTGGTTCTTTCCCATGTTTTTTACAGACGAGCACACACTGATAAGCCTCTTATCGCAGGACTTGATGATTCATTGTGAACATGTCGAAAGTACTCTGCGCAAAGAAAACCACGATCTCCAGACTCGTTTACATCATGCCCAACTCGACTACGAAGATGCCACCAAGTCCAGGCGAGAGCTTCAGGAGCAGATGAAGGAGCTTCGGTCCCAGCTGGGAAATGTTTCACAGGATAACAACGTGTTGAAACAGCGCAATCCTTATGTCTTGGTTCTGATTGATGGCGATGGATTAATTGTGAGGCATCTTTATTGGCTGGGCGCTTTCCCTTGGGCCGCGGTTTGGCTGACCTGAGCTCTTAGTTCAAAGAACACCTCATCAAGCAGGGGTTGGAGGGTGGGAAGAAAGCCGCCTATGCGTTGCGACAAGAGATCTCGAGACGCTGCGACAATGCGGATGACACCGAAATCATAACCAAAGTGGTCGCTAACCTAACCGGACTGGCCAAGGCCATGAAACGAGATGGCACCATCGAGAACGAGACCGACCTTCGTGACTTTATGTTGGGCTTCACGCAGGCCAAGGCTTCTTTTGATTTCATCGATGTCGGCCACGGAAAAGAGCGAGCCGACTCCAAGATAAAAGAGACGACCCGTTGGAATCTTCGCAACTTCAACTGCAAACAAATTCTTTTGGGCGTCTCCCACGACGCCGGGTACGCCCCTTTCCTGGATGAGATTCTGCGCGATGATAGCACCAGAAAGCGCATCACCATCCTGGAAGGGTTTCCGACGGTCAGAGAGATTATCGCCACCGGCGCTAACGTCGTCAATTTCGATGACCTCTTCCGTACGGATAAGCTGGTGGACCGGACCTCTCCTATCATGTACTCCCCTGGCTCGGTTGCTTCTACACCCCTACAGAGCATATCGTACGCCACGGTTACTCAGAAAGCCAGCCCGCCTCCGACTATTACTCTGCCTCTAGCACCGAAATCTGCTAGTTCACAAGCGAATCGCCCGACTTCGGTCACTGTCAAGTCTGTGCCGGCCCAGCCACCCTGGAACCCCGGCGCTCGCGGCATTGACCCTCCGCTCAATATTGACCAAACTGTTCTCGACCGCATCAAGAAACGAAAAGATAACGACAAGCTTTGCAATAATCACTATCTTCGTGGGCCATGCGCAAAGGGCGATCAGTGCTGTTTCGAGCATGATTACAGGCCCAACGGGGAGGAGCTGAAAGCCATCTCCCATCTGGCTCGCCTGAATCCCTGCACGAATGGTCAGGATTGCGAAGTGGAGAATTGCATTTACGGTCATCATGTGCGTTGATCCCTGGCTGTTTCTTAGAATGTGCTGAATCTTACTGACTATGTTTCTCTTACAGTGCCCGAGCGTTGTTAACGGCGTCTGTGTGCATCCGTTCTGCAAGTTCCACCCTCATGAGCATCCTCCCGGAACGAAGCTTAAAACTGTGAAGAAGCCTTTTGCTTCGTACGATTAAGAAAGCAAAATTTTTCTCTACTTCTTGTTTGCTGAACCCAAAGGCGAAAAGTTGTCAAGTCAAATCTCACGGTCACCGGTTAGCTGGAGGAAGGTTATGATAGGTATACGTCTCATGGCAGTGACACTCTGCTGCAAACACGTAACGGGAAGCGTCGGCATTTGATTCTGCGATCCTTGCGATGCGTTACGGCATTCGTTTAGCGGACAGGCCTTGAATCCAAAACAATTACACTGAATTCGCAATAATGGGTTCCCCTTTTAATGTGGGTGATGCTGAAGTGTCTTACAAGTGGTTTTTCTTGGTGTGCAGTTTGCCTCCTTTTTTCTTGGAGTCTTGAAGGTGGAATATGTGCTCGACACCATTGCTCATCAATAAAATCTCCGTCCATGCGTGGAAGTCGTTCGATGACCCCTTTTCTTCCCTTAAAAGTCGCGACCTCGGTCTTGGACCAGAAAATGTCCCTGGATAGTCTAAATGAGCCCCTGAAGGTAGGACTAGGAACATTATATAACGGCTGGGCACCAAATAGAGCGTCATGCATAAACACCACGATAGACCCGTGGGGCGAATTCCAAGTGGTATATGAGCCCCCCATGACCTGTGGTTTCTAGACGTGGAAGTGAGAGACAATACACATTTGCTATATATCTAATCCATATGGAAGAGAGATGATAATCCAAGTTCTAGACAAAAATTCGACGACTTCTTTCAGGTCGCATCAAGTAACATCGTCCTGTGCGCCATCGTCACCTTCCCGCCGCTGATGCTGAAGTCCTGACCGTCTGGACCGGCGCCCCCGTGGTCTTGTCTCCGGCAGCTAGAACACCCTGCTGCCCATCGCTGTCGTTGCTGCTGTTGGCCTGGAGAGCCGGGCCGGCTGTGCCTGGGTCCGGCGCGAGACCGTACCAGGCCACGACGGCTACGCCGAGGATGCCGCAGATGCAGCTGAAGACGAGGGCGATGATACCGCGAGCAGTGAAGCTGTGGTGTTGATGAAAGGTTAGCAGCAGATTCCACGATTACAGGTTTCGGGTTGAAGGTGAGAGATAAAAAAGGGGTTAACTTACCCAGCTGGCAGTGGGTCCGGGGCCCTATTCTGGCCGTTAAGATCGAGCAGGTCGACCGTGTTACCGGCGGCGTTACCGGAGACCGGGATATGGCCGGCAGCACAGACGTCTAGATGGTCCTGCGGCAGCTTGATGGTTTCTTGCAGCTGCTTTGGGGACTCGACAAAGGTCGCGATGAGGCCGGAGGCTACGTGCCACTCGAGATGGCAATGAAAGATCCAAACTCCTGTTTAAGGTTCGACTGATCAGCAAATGGACCTTTGAAGAGGGAAGGGATTGAACGCGGAGCTCAATGAAGCAACTCATTCGCCTTGTGGACGACTCTGAGACTTACCAGGGTTGTCGGCCTTGAAGCGGAGGACGACGTTTCCGTTGGGTTCCAAGGACACGGTGTCGCGACGCATGGGGATCTTGGGGAAGTTCGTCATGGTCGCGTTGGTGTCGTCGAACGTGCCTTCGTCCGCCGGGGAGCGGTGGATCGCCTGGAACTGGTGGCCGTGGAGATGGAACGGGTGGCGTCCAGAGTCGAGGTTGTTGATGACGATCTGGACGATCTGATCCTTCTGTAGGACATGGGTGTTGGTGAACTCGCCGTATACGGTAGCGTCGTTCGCCAGCTCGCCCGCAGTCAGGGCCGTGTAAAGAGTCGGCACCTTGGGCGGGGTGTAAGTGATGTTGTTGAAGAACGCACTGGACAGGTTAGATTAGCACGGGGCTGTCTTGTGGGTGATAGCCGCGTAGGATATACTGCTACTGGCACTTACTAATTGGCACCATCACCGAGGTTGTCCATGATGACATCAAACTGAATCACCTGGTCGGGTTCTCCCAGCAATGTTTGGTTGTCGAATGGAATAAGATCCATGTCATCGAATGCTTCAAAGTCGTCGCTCTCCAACACGGCCGGCTCAGGAAGTGGCTTGGTGTCATCGTACACCAGCCAGCCCGTCACGTTCCAGTTGAGATCATCAGGGATCGCGTCAAACAAAGTCTATGAGGTTTTGTATTTTTAGTTTCGAGTCCTATACAATGTGCATTCATATCGAGACGAGTACAACTTACGGTGTCCATGCTTCCGGCGAAGGCGTAGTTAGCTCCAGTTTCATTTTTGGTCGTCAACAAGAAGCTGTAGCGTTGTGCAGCCGTGAGGTAGATCCTCTCCGCTACTGCGGGCTGGGTGTAGACGCCGTCGATCTCGACGATGGTCATGTTGTGACCCTCGAACCATACGTACTGTCCGGCGAAGGCGCCCATGTTGACCATGCGGACCAGGTACGTCTTGCCGGGCCGGACGGGCACCTTGAGGTTCTGCGTGTCATTGAACAGGGCATTGTCGGGGACGGGCTCGGCGCCCGTGGGGTTGCCCTTGGAGATGAAAGCCGGGAGAAGGTTGTGGATCTGCTCGTGGTACCAGTCCGACACGGACAGGACCAGCTCCTCGTCGTACTGGCCTTCGAAGGGCGCCTTGGGATCGTGCACGATGAGAGGTCCCCTCAGACCATCGGGGTACTGGCCGCGAGTGTGCGAGTGGTACCAGTAGGTGCCGGGCTGGTCGATGGTGAAGTCATAGGTGAGCTTGTGGCCCGGCGGGATGTCGCATTGGGAGACCTGCGGGGGCCCGTCCATGTGTGTGGTGCCGTTTTGGAAAAGGCCATGGAAATGCAGAGACGTGGACTGGTTCCCCAGCGAGTTGGTGACGTGGATGACGACACGGTCGCCGACATTGCAGATGATCTGGGGGATTGGCCACTGCCCGTTGATGCCTATAGTTGGCCGGTCAAAGGCACCGTCCGGGTTGGCTGTGACCCAGGCAACGTCAAAATCGTAGGTCACTGTGACAGCTTCGGCCAGGGTCGAGAATGCCGACAGCCATGCCGCCGAGGCGACGAGTAGGCTCTTCTTGAAGGCCATGTTTGGTGAGGACGATGATTTGGTCCGCAGGTGCAGATAGTCTCACTCAGCAAGCGGAGGGAGGGATCAATGACAAGTTAAAGAGCATTGAGGGTATGCTTGACTTGCATGCATATTCCTGTTGATCGGACGGGGTTATCCACATGGATACATGTACATACAACTAGACTGATGTCGAGGCAGCCCCCTCCCCTGTCATCTCGTTCGAGTAGCACCAAGATATTATCAATTTCATCGCTTCCAACGTCCCAGAATGAACCCAGCCCGAGGTCGGCTTAGGCCAGGCCGTCCCCTTGGCCCGATATGGCAGGCCTTGTTTCGCCTTCTTTGCTTCTTCCGTTTCTCTCCTTCTCTCCTCCCTCCCGGGTCGCACTAGAGACGATGGGCTAGAAAAATTATCTTATCAATCAGTCAGATGGACAGGGATGGTGCACGAAGGTTCACGCTAACGACTTTTACCGCTGTTTTTATCTGATCCGAGCAAAAAGAGGGGTGGCAGGCAATACTGTACATTGCATCGGGCCCCCGACTGGTTTTTCTCGCTTCCCGCCAACCACCACCGGCATCCAGATGGGTTGATTCTGGTTCGATAACTGGACACAATACCTGGTCTATCGTAGACACCGTCTGTTGGTGGCTTGATTCCAACGGATCATACGCCTGCTTTTGGCGAAAGCGCATTCGCAGAGACTCGCTAGTTCTTAGCTGAACCTCTGAATCGGAACAGCTTCCACAGTGGATCGTTCCATCCGATATACTTAGCCATCCATCATCGATATTTTGACGCAGCCTTTTCCCAGAAGTCACCAGGCAGCCAAACCAAGATGACTTCACTGGCAAGTAAAAGACCTTCCGCACCCAATGATTCTGTATGGCCCGGCTCGTTGGGCAGAAAAAGCAAATGAGCCCCCCGTCGATACTTCCCGTCTCGTATTGACAGACTGTGGACCCTGAATACATCAAGTACATAATGACTGATGGATCTGCAGCGCACTAGCGAGCTAAGCTCATGGCAAGCATGGGTGAAAGGCTTGGAAAAAGCTTGACACGGGTCTCGACTCTTGACGCCCGCCAGAGGGTTGGGGAATAGAGGGCCTCGGTTACACTCAGAACCACTCAATTCATAAGTAGCGACTTCAGTCCATCTTGACATTCTTCCGCATATACTTATTATAGTATCTCAGTCATGGTGTCAGTTCTTGAAAATTCACCTACCCGTAACTTGCCATGAGTGACATCGCCCAAAGGCCAAAGTAGGGTCCTGTTTCCTGCTTCCTGTTTCCTGTTTTCATCACCATTTCCTCGGGCCCCCAACCCAAACTCAAAGCTGCCCGACTCTGGCCAGGATCAGGGAGATTCCAGCCGCCACCCCGGCCCTCATATAGTCGACGGCGCTTCCTCCAAAAGGGCCTTAATCCGGCCGCAACCGGAGACTGTAACATTAGCCTACGCGACGGCTCGTTTCCAGACATTCGATACAAGCCCTGGCTTCATTTTCTGCCCCGCTCCCTCGCGTTATCTGATCCCAGCTGGTTAATCAGATCGGCAGATAATCATTGCTCACCACGCCCCCTTCCTTCATCATATATGTGATCTCTTTGCTCTCTTCATAGCTCTAGCTCTATTACCCGGTGTCGTTTATCATCGCTTGCTTCAAACCTCTGGATTCTTGCATAGTCTCTCTATTGAGAGCAACCTGTCAAGATGCCGGATGTCTTTGCTGTTCCCGTCTTTGTAATCGTAAGTCTTTCTCCTTCGAGGTGGTCACTTAACCTGGCATGTATAAGCTGCAGGGCCAAATTGAGCTTGAGAAACCCACTCTAAACTTTAGTCACCAGGTATTCCGAGAGGCAATCGAAACAGTCATCATCGTCTCAGTGCTACTGGCCTTCCTGAAGCAAACTCTTGCTGGACCGGGACGAGATGACCAGGTCTACAAAAAGCTCATCAAACAGGTTTGGATGGGAGTGGGATTGGGACTGCTCATCTGCCTCGTTGTCGCTGGCGGTCTGATCGGAACCTTTTATACCGTTGGCCACGACGCGTGGCAGTCGTCCGAGTACAACTATGAGGGCGCATTCGCTCTTGTGGCAGTGGCGATCATCACTCCACTAGGCGTCGGTCTCCTCCGCATTGGCAAGATGCAAGACAAATGGCGCGTCAAGCTGGCGAAATCCCTCGAGGCTCCCATCAGCACGACCGGTTCCAAGGCGGGCTGGCTCAAGCGCTTTGCTGAAAAATACGCCATGTTCTTCCTGCCCTTCATCACTGTCATCAGAGAAGGTGTAGAGGCCATCGTTTTCATTGCTGGTGTAAGTCTTACCCCCCGAGCTCATGATTGCGACTGGTAATAGATCTCATATTTGTCGAACCTCACGGCTGATCCATATCTCTTAGGTCACTTTCTCTGCTCCTGCTACAGCTGTTCCTCTCCCGGTTGTTGTCGGCTTAGCTGCGGGTATTCTCGTCGGTTATTTACTATACAAGTAAGTTTGACTCGTCTTCGTCCCATTGGCCTGTGCCGAATAAGTCATACTAATGTTGCTTGGCGTACAGGGGAGGCGTTACGGCAAAGCTGCAATACTTCTTGGTCGCTGCTACGTGTCTGTTATACCTCGTCGCTGCCGGGCTTTTCTCCCGCGCCATCTGGTACCTTGAACAACAGAAGTGGAACAACATCATCGGAGGCGATGCCGCCGAACTGGGTGTTGGTGCCGGAAGCTACGACATTTCCAAGTCGGTCTGGCATGTGGATTGCTGCAGCCCCGAGTTCAACGGTGGTGGCGGCTGGAGTGTCTTTAACGCCATTCTTGGATGGACCAACTCGGCGACCTATGGCTCGGTCATATCGTACAACGTATACTGGATTTTCGTCATGGGGATGTTTGTTGTGCTCAGGTATAAGGAGACCAAGGGACATTGGCCATTGCTGAAGGCGAAGAAGGGACATGCCAATTCCATCGACCAGGCCAGTGTTGAACCGAAGGTCTCGTAATGGAGGCCGATTATATCACGATGTATGGATCTATATACCAGAGCGGGTTTGTTAGTAGCGTGTTGGGAGCACTGTAGCTTATGAGAACAGCATATAGCGTAGTCGGGTGTCTGATTTTTGTCCGTTGCCATAATTTGCATCAATGATTGAAATGATGAGTTCATACAATACATACCTATCTATCTATCTCTTTGAACATGGACTCTGAGCTCTTCGTAGGTAGTGTATGTCACGAGTTTCAATATCTTCAAAAGTTAGGGCAGTGGCGAGCATGGAAAGGAGTTTCTCTCTTACGACAGATGATGCCCCACCAAATCCACCGACCAATTAGTGGATTTCCCTCTTCCGCCGACCGCCACCAGCGCGGGCAGGCTAAGACTGACTAACGGACCCCGAATGCTTCGATCTTCTTTCACCCAGCAATCGGACGATGGGAGTATGCCGTATGGGTAGCCACTGACCGGGGAAACAACATTCGCTCAGGATAAACCAGATCCGCTCTATCTTCTACCTCACAGAAGTGCGCAACTTAGTGACTACCAATCCAACTGGTGGCCTGCGAAATCTTACGCGGATTGTGGGAAGACGTCATCCTGTCGCCTATTGGGGAGTTTCAAACACTGGACGACATCTTGCGCTGATGCCGCCCCGAAACCTCGCTGTTCTGAAGGGACTTCCACACACTGGAGACAGGCCAGAAGATGGACGGGCCTGTCGCATCTGCAGATGGGGACCCCTCTTCCGACCCATCGCAAACAGCAGCTCAGCAGCTGCCTAAGGTGGTGGACATTGCGAAGGCAGGAGACCTCATCCTGGACGTAACTTTCGAGAACTCGAAAGCCACCGTCAAGGCTGCACGAAAGCAGCAGGCCTCCTCAAAAACAAGCGCCACCAGCGGTCATCAGTCGTCCGCGCCCGGGACAGGAGGCTCTGCTCCCAAGACCAAATTACGCCTGGGGTTCCGTGTCGAGGCTGACGTGCTGCGAAAGCAGTCCCAGTACTTCGACCGGCTCCTCAGCGATGTGCGTTTCCAGGAGGCCAAGACTATCACCGCGGCGCTCGAGGCCCTGACTCTCCGGAACGTCAAGCCCGCCGATGCCGACGTCGGCGACCTCCCCTGGATCCAGGTGATCGACGACGATGATGCCACGCACTACGCATATCGCGACAAGGTCTTTGCGGATCTGCTGAGGATCCTGCACGGGAAGGAAACTGCTGCCTCTACTTCTGCCGCCACTTCTGTTCCCGCTCCCGCTCCCGCTCCTACTGCCTCTAAGACGAAGACGGCGACGCCAGCAGCGCCGCCGACGCCCCTCGTCACATTGGACTTCGTCACCGCCCTCGCGGTCCTCGCCGACCGCTTCGACTGCGCCGGACCTGTGGCCAAGCCGCTCAAGTCGACCGGCGGGCTCAAGGTCAAGTGGCCGCTCACGCAGCGTAAGCAGCCGCTCTCGGGCAACGGCGGCGGCGAGGAGGGCAAGATGAGCCGGCAGACGGAGAGCGTCCTGCGCCAGAAGATTCTGGTCTCGTATCTGCTGGACCAGCCCCCCAGGTTCCTGGCGGCGACCCGCGAGCTCATCATGAATGGCTCGTGCAAGTGGTCGGCCTTCCCGGACCCCAATGCGGACGCTGACGAGGAGGCCTGGTGGTATTTGCAGGACGAACTCGAGCGTGAGTCTTTTTCTCCTCTACCTTTGCCCCTTGTCTTTTTAACCCCTTAACATAAACCCACATACATATCTGTATTTGATATTTGATTAACAACGGAGGAAACAGAGGAGCTACAATATCGCCGAGAATGCATTCTGAACACGCTCGCCTCCATCCCGCGCCACTTCCTGGCCCTCTACTCGTCGCGCACGCGGCAGTGCAAGCTGGGCTACGACACGAGCGCGGCCTGCGACTCGTACCAGCTGGGCGAGATGTTCAAGTTCTTCGTCAACAAGAACCTGCTCTTCCTCGTCGACTTCTCGCCCGGCTCGCTGGACCGCATCGCCGACACGTCGCTGATGCCCGTCGAGGGCATCCTCGCCGCCCTGAAGCAGGTCCCCAGCTACCAGATCGACACGCACCACCGCAACTGCGGCCTGCGGACCCGCATCCTGCCCGTCCTCGAGTTCGTCACGGCCCTGCTGTCGGCCAATTCCGTCCCCGTCGCCCGCGCGGCCTGGAAGCAGAGTCAGCAGGCGACGGCCTGGTTCTCGCAGGCGAATTCCGCCGCCGCGGCCGAGGAGAAGCGGATGAAGTTCGATGCTGCTGGTGACGGCGATGATGGGGACGGGTCGTCGCCGCCGGGGACGTTCCGCTTCACCCGCACCGTGGCCGGCGACCCGCGCCTCCGGTTCGAGCACGCCCTGGGCGCGGACCAGTTCGCCCGCGACGTCTTCACGGCCCCGGCTTGGAACTGGACGGCGGATCAGGATGCGCCGCCCATTACTTCGGGGTTCGGGAGGACGCCGAATCTCAGGATGATGTACAGGTAGTAGCGTTTTGTTCCAAATAAATGAGGTGTGGCTCTTATTGTCTTGTCATCGGATGCAATTCAACCAAAGACACATATTTTACACATATATATCACTTGTGGGGTGTGGGGGTTTGCTCTATAGAATCATGTCCAATTCCTCGGTCAGATTAGCAGCACGAACAGGTTTGATACATTTGATGGTGACAAAGGATGTTCCTCTTCTTTCTGGGAGTGATTGATTTCGACTCTGCGACACATCTCTATAGCATGCACTTGTTGATACTCGGCACTCTTTGCAATCATCGGAATGGTCTTATCAAACACAATTCACTTGAAATTACTAAGAGACATCATTTTAAGGTTGGTTTAACTTTGTTTGAATTCTTCTCTTCGACAAATGCCTAAGCAGGTCTTGAGGTATTATCTATCTTTGCAATCTCCTCGACGCCTCCTGAGGTGGGTTTCGCTCAGTAGGCCGGAGGCTGTAGTCAATGATCTTGATGCAACAGCGTGTTGTCCTCCACCGTTCGTTTCGTTCTTTCGTCCCCTATTCCTTCAACATACATCCCGTCTTTCTCGACCCAACAGTGGGCTATTGTACAACAAAGGAGCTATTGCACATGTGGTTTTTTGTTCTCCCAAAAGAACTGTCCAAGACGCCTCGCAATAGGTATCCCATCCAGCTCCGTAAATGCCTATTTCCCAGTAAAAAACTTTTGATAGGCGTAAACAATGCGAAACGCTTTCCGAAAACATGTGTATGAGGGGGATCGCAGGTCTAAGTGGTGTCCTGGCCCCCCGATATGACCGCCGACTTCGGCTTCATTTCTATGTACCCATCCAACACCTGAGCAATCGCTAAGAAATGCCGCGTATCCGTGGTCGTATGTGCAGAGAGGCTCTCAAAGCACTCATACGGATTAAACTCTAAACATTGAATAAATAAACAATAATCGACTGGCCCCAAAAGAGGGGGCGCAGAAGTGTGAGGGTCGCAACCCCGGCATAAGGAGCGTGGGGAGTGACGCAGTTGGGTATCTTGCGCATCAAAAATCAGGATTAAAATCAAAATATATCATCATCGTAATGAACGTGAATGACGAAAGTCGTCGTAGTTCGTGGTCGTAACCGGTACAAACTGGTTCATCACTTGCGGAGAACCCGGCCGGCCAGGTTCCGCCAGAAGCTCTGAGCCCGTCTGTCCGTAAGTTCGGCGCTGGGGATCATGACCTCGTCGCGAGCCATAGGCCCAACGATATCTTCATCACCTCGGTCCGGGAATTTGCCCTCGGCGTCCATGCGTGGCAGTGTCGTGAGAACAGCCCTGTCGTAGTTGGACAAAGCAGATGCAGCGCCGGTAGAGAGAACTGCGTCGGCGAGCTCATCAAGCTCCAGCCGCCAGGCGGCATCGATTTCGGCCCACTTCTCTTCGGTCATGGCATAAGTCTTCGAAGTAGTGCCATAGTGCTCACCCGTGCGTGCCAAGTGTTTGGTATAATTGACTCGAGCCGTGTCCCAGTCATCCTTCAATTGGCGCAGAGCGTCGAGAGTAAGCTCAGAGGGCTTGTATGGCTGAGGCTCGATAGTGAAGTTGGCATGTCCCAGGCGGTCTGACCAAGCATCGGGTGCAGGAATATGCGGTAGCTCTGCGGACAATACAATCCTATGGAAAGACGAATACGACGCCTTAGCGCTAAGCGTAGGAGACAGGTCAAGATCCGATTCTGGTTCCAAGGGGGGCGAAGAGACGATGGTAGGCGAGTCGAGCGGCGAGGGTGCAGCCGTTGAAGAAGTGGGGGCATCATTCATATAAGGTGGCAACAGCGGTGTTGTCGCAAGAGCACGTTGGCGCTCAATCTCGGGGCCGACGCTGCTTCGCTTCTCGGCATCGGTTGAACGCGGGAGTGAGACGCTCTCGCTGCTCTCATAGAAAGAGAGAGCTGGTGTCGAGGTCGGGGGTAGACCGAGTTCTTGGGTACGATCACGTGGAAATCGGCTTGTGGTCGAGAGTGACGAAGACCGACTAGTGCTGGACGCCGTTCTGGAAAAAGCAGGGCGCAAATCGAAGCCAAAGTCGGATACAGGCGATTGCGTTGCGCTTGCCTTTCTCTTCGACTTCCAACGCGTCAGAGGGGGAATCGTGACCCGATGCGCTGGCTCAAGCCAGAGAATGGAGATTCGGGACGGCTCTGACGCTTCTTGGATACCTTGAGAGTAGAGTTGAAGTCGCTGTCGCTGAGAAAGCCAACATCATAATCGAAGTTTCCAGAGGATGCGTATATATCGGTGGCACTTTGGACCAAGTCTGCATCTTGGTGGATACATGGCTCATCACCTGCGCAACCAAGTGTTAGCAACCACACTAGAAGACGGCGGCCAATGGCAAGACTTACAGAGGCAGTTGTACAGATCGAAATGATCCGATGCACAGTCGTCCGAGTTGTAGAGGGAGTCGGAATCGGAGAACTGGGGCTCCAACGGCTCTTCCTGGACGTCTGGGAGGACCCAGTTGCCGGTACCAGCTTTTTGCGAAAGCTGTGTAGGAGACGAGGGGCCTTCAGAGGTGGCCGGGGTGGAGAGATCGAAGGAGGAGCTGGAGCTGGAGCCGCGAACATGGCCACGCGAAAAGGGCGGGGTCACGGGCGTGGGAAAGTCGGGCGAAGAGACATCTGCAATGGAAGCCGCGTAGATGTAGTCGCCTTCGAGGTCGAACGGCGCATCCTCCTGCTTTTGGCGCTCAACTAGGAGTGGAAGCTGCAGTGGCCGCAACTTGGACGCCATTTCTCCTGGGTATGATGTGGGATGGTGGTGCAGCACAAGCCAGGTGCGACGGTCGACACTGGATGTCTGCTGCTGAATATAAAGCAGAGGCGAAGAATGAGCGCCAGGGTGGTAGTTGCGATGTCCTTGTAACAAGGAATGCGTCGACGTTTTGTTTTTGTTTTCGGGGGCCGGGGTTGGTGGGGGTGGGAAAGGTTGGGTGATTATACGTCAGTTTTTGGGGTGTGAGAGTGATCTTCCCTGCCTCTCTCGGTTTCTTTTTCCTAACCTCGCTTGAAAAGAGAGGGCCAAAAAAAAAAAAAAGTCTTGGTAGTGTGTTGTTGATTTCGGTAGTGTAAGCAAGCAAGCGATGGTAACGATTGCGGTATGCACTTTGTAATTGTTCTTCCCCAGGCTGCACGAGGTCACGTCGGCATCCTTATAATGAATGATAGATAGCCGCTTGCTGCTTCTTCAAGAGAGAGAGAGAGCGCTGCCTGTCTTGTCTGGTCTGATTTTCGATCGGTCGCTTGGCGCCTGCCGCTTCCCTCTGGGCCAATGCACCCCCGTTTGATCAAGTAACCGGTCACCGCCAGTACATACGTGGACAGCAATATTCCTGCCCTGCTCGTCACGCAGTCGGTTGCACCCGTCCAGTCCACGTGTACCGAAGCCTGAAGGGTTAGGTAGCTGCTACTAACAAGAAAGCCGTATGTAGGTATGTAAAGCCGGCAGCAATGCTGTGGGGTAGTTCGTAGCTTCGTTGGGCGCGCGCGCTTCCAGAGATCCAGAGGAAAAGAGAGGTCTGGAAAAATGGTGTGTTGTTTCCTCCGCAGGAGATCGCTCTGGGCCAATCAATTCGGGTCGGGGTGGTCCAATCCAGACGGGAGGTGGTTGAAGAAGCTCCAGGTGCGGTCACGTTGTAAACGGCCAGTGGTCCAGGGTACTACTGTACTGCTACTGTGCATAAGAGGATGGGAGGGCAACGAAACCGAGGCCAATAGGGAATGTAAACGCGGTCTTGCAGTGGTATATGTATTCCAGGATACTGCAGGATGTTGCTGAACGATCGAGGGCAAAAAGATTGTGGTTGACAGCGAATATGAATGTTGGGTAGTACATGCGAGGGGAGGACGAGAAGGGGAAGGGGAGAAAAGGGTTGCTTGCGCGCTCGTCTATCTATGGGATGGGGTGGGGAGCATGTGGTGGGCTGCTTCTGCCATGCTATGCTGCTTGGGTATGTAGGTAAGGTATGTATGTAAGTATACCTACACACACACACACACTGGAATACGGGCACTGGACTGGACTCTGGACTTCTGGACTGGGATCAAATCTGGACGGGACCCAAAGAGGTAAGTACCTTGGGCTATGTACATGGCGGACATGGCAGGGACTGGACCGGGGTATTGTCTGCAGAGGTCTGGCAGTGGTCGGTGCGAGTGTGGACGTCCTGTCCTCTCGTTTCCAAGCTTCCACTTTGAGAATGGCAGGCCATCCATGCACCATCCATACCTAGCTGTTAGGTACGGTCTGTATTGATGCATGTAATGAATATTTTTTTTTTGTTTAAAAAAAAAAAAAAAAAAAAAACAGCGGCACGGAGAGAGAA
This sequence comes from Apiospora rasikravindrae, assembly GCA_038363885.1. Classification (NCBI taxonomy): domain Eukaryota; kingdom Fungi; phylum Ascomycota; class Sordariomycetes; order Amphisphaeriales; family Apiosporaceae; genus Apiospora; species Apiospora rasikravindrae. The sequence continues at coordinate 1,554,818 of JAQQWK010000006.1, forward strand.
AACGAAACGAAACGAACCACCTTCCTCGCCATCGATTCCGTCAATTTTTACTGCCCAACCGCACTACTGGGACTAGGACCTACCTTACTGTGCAGTGCCGTGGGCGAGGCCACTAGGCTTCTTAATTAAGAAACGCGACCCGGGGGGATACGTCCACCCGACTCACGTTACCATAGTAAGTAGGTCGAATGGGCACCAACTCTGTCTAGTGAGTAGTAGTGTAGTTTTTTGGTCGCTTGGGAACGTGCTGGCATGGGATGGAGCCAGCGGAAGGGTGCTAATGATGGTCAATCCATGTACCCAGTAGCTGGCCAGGTACTAAAGTCTACCGGAGCGCTCACAGGGTCGTTCCCCGTCAGAAATGGGTGGGCAAGAGGTGGGATGGCAGTTCCAATGCTGCACGAAGTAGCGATGGCAGCACCACGGGTGGCCTGTGTGGCTGGCGGGTGGGCTCCCTGACTCGCCCGGGGGTCTGTTCGTGACTCTGTCTCCTCTCCCTACTCTGCCACCCTTTCCCCCTAAAAGAGCTCAGAGCTCACGGACGGAAACTCGGTGGGAATAAGTTAAAAAAATCACTTCAGATAGAGTCGACTTTTGTCGTCCAATACCTCCTCCGTTTTGGTATACCTATGACATATAGCTTGCGCATCCTCTGCCACTATAACCTCTACCGTCAGCGATGGCGTCGATGGCTCTATTAGAGCTTCTGTCTTACACGCTTTCTCTGCAAGCAGGCATCGATGATGTACATGTAGCCCCAATAGCATTTTGGTAAAATGACCAAAAAACTCAATTGCGACATTCTTTACAATCCCCTACCCAACCATGGACCATGGGGACTATACGCTAGTGCGTTCTTGAATTATTCCAGAGGGCCATTCCCATGAATCCAATAATCCAACCCGACCGCCGGGATGCTTCCGCCGACAAGGGAAGAAATGAGGTTGCAAGCCCTTTGGTGCATCAAAGTGCCCAAAGTAGGGGTAGATGATGCGATTATGCGAACATGGCCTGCATGGGGGGCTGTTGCTTCGCGGTAGAGCGATAGAGGATAACCTGGGGGTGGGCGCCCAGTGAACAAGGCTTTTTGCAGGCTTCTATTTGCTTCTCCCAGATAGCCTTGCATCAACCCGCTGTTGTCCGACCTCCTCTTGCTCCTCCCTCTTCCAGCCAGCATCTATTTCAAGGGTACCTCACCGGCTGACCTTCACCTACACTCTCCTATCTTCTGGTCGGTCAAGAGACGGTCTCCATCCATAAATTCTTCCACGCTGTGCCACGGCACTGGCCAGAGGATGGCATGGCTCTTGCTGCGCTTTGCTTGTTTCTGGTCTAGCATGGCACAGGGTCACCTCACTTTGGCTGGCTAATAAGATCCTTTCACCTTTCTTTTGTCTCTTCCATGCCATCCATCGTCTGCAGGGGTTCGAGCTCCATCTTTTGTTCGCTCTTTCAAGCAGATGGAGTAGTGAGCCAGTCGGATTGCAACTCCGTCAATCCGCCCGCCGTTTCTCTTGCTTACACATGAGCCCGAGCTGGTATTGGCCCCACCATATTACCACAGAACACAGAACCCAGCATTTTGTCTCTGCACTGTCATCAGATGCCAGCTGCTGATGGCCCTGGTTGCCCATGGATGGCACTGAGAACACTCCAGTTCGAACACTCGGGGCTTGTTACACCATTATAGTGCCAGCCGTAGAGGTCCACGATGGAAGATACTCTACCGATTGTAACATGGTGAAACATATGTATCTACATTGGAATATAATTCAGGTGGCTGGAGGCGCAGAAACAACAAAGAACCATAACGAGACACACTGATCTCAGAAGCTGTGAGCCATCACGTGCCTCACAGGATTACTCGCTCACTGCTGGATACAGACTACAGCTGGCGCCCTCCTCTCCTCCACGAACTGGATGCATGCATGAGTAGACGGTAGCGCATCTCAACACTTCGAGTAATCCCTTCGCAATTGCTGCGTAACATTAGAATTGAAGTCGAAGAGGGACAAAAAAATGCCTCTCCTCTCCGATGGCATAAAGGCCGACGAGGGGGACCCAGAGCCTTACGTACCGCAGCAGCAGAGTCTTCTCAGTAGAACCCACGCACACACGAACGTGAGTTGGCAAGTTCCACTATCCCAATGCCCGGAGCAGGTTACCTATTCGAGATAGGCGCCGGTATCCGATGGGGTGGTTTTCTTGGGACTAGTTGGTCTGGACTCTGGATTCTATGGGATCCCTGTGTCTTGTTCACCGGCGGTTCATGGAGGAAGCCTTTCGATAACAATACTGATATCTCAGTCTATCGGTTTCCGAGGAGACGCACTACGGGCAGAGGGCCATGGAAGTAGCTAGAGGTTTTTGCAGCTATACCTATCAACTTTTTAATCAATGGCAATAAGTAGAAGATGCGGGCCTGTATGCGGATGGGCAAATCCATCAGGGTTCCGAGCTGGGCGCAATTAAGCAGGGTGCAGAAAATGCCCTCGGAAAATGAATACGATGCTATTATTATGGCAAGCCACAAATTGCGGATAGCCACATTGTGGGCCGGACAGAATGCCAAGGCCCAGTGTCAGCGCCACTGATGACATCGGCGTTCGCAGCAACTTTCAGGTTGAGCAGGTCAATCGACGAGGATTGCATCTTGACTTCCTCGTTGTTTCAAACAAGAGTTGGAGAAACCCTGCAGGCGATCCCAACGTCTGACGCAGAACAAGTTTTTCCTACTGCTACCTATTATCTGCTTTTTCTTTTTCTTTTTGGGCTCAACTACTTTGGAGACCGTTGTGTTCTGTCTGGGCGCAAAACTTAAAACCGTGAAGCATGCCCCTCGTCTGGTGTTACAGTAACCTCAAGACGCGATCAGACGGGCGTGGTGGGATGATTCACATAACCAGTCTCCTGTGACGATGTGATGATGTGATCTTTACAGCTTTTTCGAATTGAGTTTGCGACCAACTAACATCCTACGGACGCCACGTGCGTGCTGCTAATAATCCATCACGGCCTGTTCTGCCCTGCTCAACCCCAGGGTCACATATCATCTGCAGCCGAGGTTATCGGCACACACATTGTAGCCCATCTATCAACCATCTAACTTCTACATTGGTTTCTACCTGGGTTTCAGGCGAGAGAAGGGCGCAGCGATTGACTTTTTCCATCGCATTAACCAAGGGTCCTCAAACTCCAAACCCAAGAGACCCCGACCCGAGGAGGGTGCAAGTGCGGTCGTCCCATGTTCTGTCATTTGTTGTTCCTTGTGGTCGATGAGTTATCATTCTGGTTCTACGGCGGGCAGTCCCGCAAAAACTGTCGATACCCTCCCGCGGGCAACTAATCTGAAGCTGCGCCGTTTCGCAAATCTCATACACCCGGGCTGACGACTGGCCCTAAGGAAGCCAGAGGCCGTGGTGCATTCACAAGCTTCTTGCTATGTCGATGTCCTCATCCGTGCCGGCCACCAGTGGATCTCGTGGATCCTATTGGTCCGATGTCATGGCAACACTTCACGTAGCCAAGAGATGGCAGTTTTGCATCATGAATCGGCTGGATGGCATGCGCGCATGCACGAATGCTGCCCGGCTCGAGGAGAAGAACTATTTAATGATATCCCCATGGCTTGTCGAGTAGATAGGCTACCCAGCGCTAAGGTTCAAAGGAGCAGCCTGCCAATGATGGAAGCTCAAATGGCGGCGCCCTCGATGCTGACTACATGAGGCACTCGGAAACCACCAGCGGACTTCCAATCAACGGTGCCACGCCATCCGTCACCCACCGGGTGGCTGCTGATAGTTCGGCTCTGTTGCATAGCTGGAGTCTGGGGTAGATGAAGGCTGACAGACTACTTGTCGATTCGACTGTGCTTCGTCGCACGAACCAGAGACATGCTGCTGTTCGCCTAGAGCACCATCTTGGACCGGCAAGTCGAATCGACTCTCCATCCATCACGAACCTCTGCCCACTGCTCAACCACGGAGAAAACGACCGAGAATAGCGCCACGGTATAGTGCATGGTGAGAATCACGAGTGCCATCCTTGCTCAATCGGTCGGTTCGAGGGTGAGGCTTACAGTGTGGAATGGGGAAAACGAGGCACGGTACATTTATCTACCGACAGAGCTTGTAGGTCGGTCTAGATAACTCATGTGACAAGTCGCTCGACGGCTAGCCTGACTAATGGCTTATGAGTTGCTGCTGCATATTCCTATCACCACACTTCACTCCCTCGTACCATCATCGCATCATGCCTGTGCTCCTTTCCCCTGATCACGGAGGGACAATTCGCATAGAGGTTGGCATGTCACCTGCATACCTAGTATGCGCATAAATGATTGCGCTTATCGAATGCGCGGGGCGATATTATTAGGATGTACCCGACAAAACGGGCGCATCCATCAGATTTGCTTTTCTGGTTCCAGCCCGCGCAACTGGTAAGGGAGTTTGATGGAGATCCATGTTTGTGGCGATGTACTTTCTGTTCCTGTTCCCATTGAACGGGCAAGTGCTGTAGCTGGGATGGAAGCTTATTCGTCCTTTTTTTTCTTTCTCAACAGCCCGGGACCTGTCTTTGGTACCTGCATTAGCCGGAAGCTTCATGCAATTTTTCCTTCCACTATCCCTTCCTGACTGACGCAACCGGACAAAACTTGCAGCTCCTTACATACGAGAACAGCCAAGTTCCGGGACCATTGAATCAGCGATGGACAGTTCCGTGCAACGCCGACCTGGGTTAGAGGTTGTAGACTGATGGAAAAATTACGTACAGTGTTTCCAGAGCATCTTCTATCGTCGATGCGTCTGACTAAGGACCGATTGAGACTAGATTGGCCCAGTCTCCTTGTCGGCATTTCCATGTCCCTTGCTAGAGAGAAAAGCTCCGACCCGACCGAGTGAACTTTTCTAGCAGCATGGAATTCCACATGCCTCGCTCTCCCAGCTGTGACTGACGATCCGGCTCCACTCGGCTGGCAGCCCGGTTCGCCTGGTTGGCTGGATCAGTTTGCCAGGCTTTCCTACTCCATCCATGCCACTGTCGCAATGTGATGGAGGGACTAAGGAGCAAAGGCGACAGGGAATAGCGAAGAAATTTTCGCTTTCTAGACCAAAGTGGGATTGGGTTATGCGGTCATCGTCCATCCTCTGGCCCAAGCTGCTCTCGCTGGTAGGCAGGTGACACAAATCGCCGAAGCCCAAGATTAAAAGAAAGCTATGATGACATGACGTCCCTTCCGGCCGCCCATGCTATTCGAGGAACCGAGCACCGAGAGCACCGAGTCCCATCAAACCCATTCAACCCATTACACATTGGGCCGAGGGCTCCAAAACGCTTGCGCGTCACTGCCCTCCAGGCAGACTGGCCGATGGAGCTGGAAGCACAGCGGCTGAGCAACCGTCTCCCGCCTGCGCCGCATTGCGCCGTGCCCTTCCCTTCCCACTCACTTGTGGGGGAGACGGAACACGAGCGGCTGCGGCTGCTCGACCGCCGTTCATGGCACCTGGTAAGGCTCAAGGCTCATACGAGCTAGCTACCGACAACACACATACCACGCCAGTATGAAAATCTATGCACTCTTCGATAGACTAGCCCTCACATCATTTTCGAGTCTGCCGGCTCACCATGAGCTGCACGCGTTCCGTCCACCAATCAACCCTGTGTTTTGTACTCGAATTTATACGCGACATGCCGCCACTAGTAAGCCGGAAGCATGAAGGGCTGCAAGCCCATTGGAATCTTCTTGTTGGACGGTTGTGCTGTCATGTTCGCTCTATGAAGCTGTGATGATGGCACAGGCACACAACGTCCGGTGCCAGTTTGCTCTGACCAATTGACCAATTGACCAAGAATTAGGTGGTAAACTTACCTTACCAGCTGCCCATTTGTCGAATCGTTGGCTGCTTCTGCAATCTCTCCATTTAAGAGAAAGCTCTGGGCGGCAGGAGGCTGCGAGAAGGTTCCCTTCACCGGCACCGACTCGATACGAAGGTGACAAAAGCCAGCGGTGACACAGAACGTGCGGCCAAAGGGCTAGACCTGCAAAGACAGGCCTTGCGACGCCGATCAGCAAAAGCTTATTTGCTTGGCTCGAGGAAGGCGCATCGCAATGCATTTGGTCGAGTCAAATAATGGACGAAAATTGATGACGGAAGCCGGGGCTCACGGCAAGCTGTCCCATAGTCCGTGGTATTTGTTTTCTATTGCCGGCAATCTGCCCGTCCCTTGGCACCCGACAAGCAGCCTAATCACGTTCGCTACCGGTAGCCGAGGATGCTACTGCCGTTGTGTCATATGTCTACATTTTCCCGGGCCTCTTCTCATTGGGCGATAGCGTACTGCAACCCGCCTTTGATTCTGCCGTGATACTCGACGGTGCGACCAATGCCTCGGTACAGAGCCCAGCGCAAGATGAGGACGGCAGTGCAAGCGAGCAATTGACTTCCTGACCATGGCTTAGCTGGTCTCGAGGTTCAAACTCAATCGGTTATCGATATCATATCAAGAATCCTGCCACGAGGGAGGCCGGGTCTTTGTGTAGCTGCTTCGCAGAGTTTGACCTGAACTCTGTTCAGTAACTCTAACCCAACCTTCCTTCCCCACGTGTGTTGATGGTCGTAATAGTCGATAGCCTGGCTGGTAAGTGGGAGGCAAGCACACACGACACATCACAAAACCATCTGGACTACACCACCGGCGCCACCATACGCTGGCTCCTCCCGTTCTCCCGACCCTCCACCATGGCCAGGGGCGTTGAGAAATGATAGAATCTCTCCAATAACAGCGCAGCGTCACCCTCCGTTATGGCCCTTCACACCATCATAATGACTTCTTCATAAGCTTATCGTCAGCGCTGATTCAGGAACGTACCCTGCTATCCTGCAGTCAGCAAACCCGCTTCTGTTAGGACCGAGAAGAGCAAAATTTCTTACCTTGGAGCTGGGTATATATCTCTCCTCTACCCATTGCAGAGGGCGACGCTAATGCAAGGTACTGAGCAGAGTTTTGCTCCTGGGATGGTGTGGCACAGCCCTACTGGATCCTTTGTCTTTGCGATTGCATTCTGATTGGCAGAGCCAAGATCTCCCCGTCGGGGATTCACCAGCTCACCCTCGCTCTGAGTCGGATTCTGATCCTGTCCCTCTTTCTGGCGACTTCTACGCCAAGGCGGGACTACGTGGACGAGTGTGCCCAGTTTCTCATGCTTGTGCATATCGACTCCACGATTTTGTTGAGTCGCCTTCTCGCGGGGTAATGCTGCCAAACACAGCGCGCGAAGGACGATATTGGCAATAACCTGCGCGCGCAACAATTATTGATTATTGAGAGGTTATCTATCCCCCCGAAGGACTCCGGTCACCGTTACGTGCATTCAGCTCGATCGCCCCTGCACTCGTAACCAGCGCGCCTCGCCCGCCGATCGGTGTGACGAAGCTGGCATAGCTGCTTTACATACTACATACATTGTATATAGCAGCAGGCATATGTCGCCGTCCAGGAACGGCGCGCGAATGGTTGTATCGAATCGATGCGCCGCTCGACAAACAACTCCGATTCGGTCTCACTCAGGACATCTGGCAAAACCGACCGTTCATTCCTCCGGTCCTCGCTAGAAGGTTGACCGTGGTTTCTGAAGGTTCTAGCCATCTTCTAGAGCACGCGTGGATGGCCTTGAAAGTAAGGAAGTATTGATCCGATATCTGGACGACGACAAACGTTTCGTCCTATCGTTGATTGACTCGCGGGAACCGTTAGTAGCGCCCGGCTGGTTCCCACTTAGCGAAGTCGGGGCCCCAGTTCTTTTTCTTTGTCTCGGAGTGTTTGCTCACTCGATCGCTGTATGGTGCGATGCGCGCTTGCTATTAGTCTTGCGATATATGAGTCGAGCCGGCAGCTTCTGAGTGATCACGGCGTGCTGAGTGGTCGTTGCCCGACCAGCCCGTTGGTTTCTTGATTGACTCACTGGTTAGTTCGTTTAAGGGTCCTGGGGGGCCTCGGATGCCCTTCCTCCTATAGGTTAAGTAAGAGGAACCATCCCCCAGCCAGGACTTTGCCAAGTGACAACCGATAAGTGAATGATGCAGTGCTGGTGCCAGCAAATCCAACGGATCGTCTGACGAGGAGCTGGCTGACGACGCTCACTTTTTGATCCCCAAACGACGAGACGTGTGCGTTCGTTCAGATGACACGCAGCTAATGCGCGATGCGTAGTCAGTCAGTTCCCTTCCCCCAGGGCGGCGTTCCTGGATCACATGCATGCATGCATGCCACTGACCGAGTATAGCACGCACAGAACGGTGGTGCGCAAGCTATGGGGACAGGGAAGGGAGGAGTTGCCCTAAGGTGGAGACGCCTATAGACCCGTGTGACAATGATGTTCGTCCACATTACTTGTATGTATGTACTTTGCCGCGCAGCAGCAGACTTGATCAACTGGAGGCCCCAAGAAAGGCCCCAATACCTACATAACCCACTCCTCTCTCTGCGAAGTAACGTAATGCACGATGCAAATATTTTATTTTCCTGGAAAAGAAGCCCACATTGTCCTGCATTGTCACTCCGATGTCTTCTTTAGCGCCGTGGCGTGCTTGTCTTTATGCCAGGGGCCCCCTTCTTTGCCAATGAACGATATTCAAGCCATAGTGGTAATGGCTACTAGGGCGAGCGGGCGGGCTTGCTCTTGTCTCCTCTATGCGCGACTAATCGACGTCGCCTACCCTGTAAGATCTTTCAGAAAGCGCCCCGGCATCGTCGGCGGCCCGTTTTCCCAGTTTCCGAGTTTCTGAGCCTCTCGCTCCTCTCTCCTAGCATGCAGCCCTGTCGGGGCGTGACCGGTGGGTAAGAAAGAAAGAAAAAGGCCGCGGCCTACCTAATCCACCCTTGGCGGTGAAAACCCGACTCTTCCCATGGTGATGTGCCGGGAGATCCCTCGGTAGTGGTTCTGGTAGTAGCAGTAGTAACCGTCGTAGTATTGGCATGCACCCGCTCTGAGCCAGTGCTTGCTGCTACTAAGACGAGGGGGTTATGCGGATAATCGATCGCTAAGGGGAAAAGTCTGTGTCAAACTGGATCCCGCTATGGATAGTAGGTGCATATGATATACATATGCAAAGTACGTAGATGGAGAGCCGGCTTCTTTCCAGGTCTAGATCGATCTTGGGCGGGAGGGGAGCTTGCGTCAAACCCGGATGCACAAGTTGTTAAGGCCGGAGGTTAGTAAAGAGGATATAGATTCGTCTGGTTGGTCCGGTGATGATGCTGTTGAGTCAGGACTTGCACCGGTGATGGGTGTTCAGTCCGATGCTTTTGTTGAGGGTATGTATGCTGCCTCGTAATGAAGGAGGTATGCGCTGCTTCTGTTGGTTGAACGCGCCCCGAGTGGGCGGTCCCCCTCCGACATATGATTATCGTGTGCTCCTTCCTGTTACAGTTCACATGGTTTTCGATCCCGGGTAGGGGAAGGTGACGTATATGCATTGATGACGCTATATCGACTGTGGCGAGTTGAGGGAATGATACTTCCTCCACTCTTCAGGTGAGCCAAAAACTTTGGACCTGCGGGAAAAAGGCGCGTCGGGGAAAGAAGACCCTGGCCAGCCCTGAAGATCACTGCCGTCATCATCATCCCGGGATGGCTCCGCCGCCGCCGTCTATGGGTGCCGCGCGTGGGGTCTCGGCACCGGGGCGGGGGGAAGCAATTGTGGGCGCTGTCCGGCGATGACGGCCTGTGGTATTTGGCTTCGCGGCGCCGAGGTCCAGCCCTCGTCGCCATGCCACCGGCTCGAGCAGACCTTGGGCGGCATCCGAAGAGGAGAACAGGTCCAGCCAGCTTGAATCGGCTTGCTGGTGAAGAATCCATGGGAATACTCATCGAGGGCGTCAACGCTTCCGGTGGGATTGGCAGTCTGGTCGCCTTGGGGTTCCGGGCTTTAGATCTTTTCGCTTAAGGAAACCAAGATCCCCTTTCTTCGAATTGCAAAGCCACTGTGGTCGTCTCATTGTTTATGATAGCATGGTAGCCTGAAGGCAGTTCGGATGCGTTCTTCTTACATAGCTCCAAGTATCATGTTTCTGTTGGCAATTACCGCCCCTACGTCCGTCCCCCAGACAAAAAGATGATTACCGTATGTGAGAGCTAGGCCTTGGAATACAATCCACTCAGACAGCCACCAGTCATTCAGGAGATGATTTTTGCTTGTGTTTTGGTATGTTAAGTGACTTTTTTACATATATGTTTACACATTGGCCTCGAACTCCGGACTATAAGGATGCGCAATATCCAACTCATCAACACATGACAAACCGCAAGACCCAAACACCCAAGGAGAAACGTGACAGAGCATGGAGACCAAATAGAACACCTCGTAGCAACAACCTACCAAGCGGCAACATCGTGATACTCCTTCTCGGGAATCATGCGTCCCGTAACCTCGTCTCGACGAGACACATGCTTAGCCACCATCTTGTTCGTCTTGGTGTCGAAGCAGCCGTTCGTGACCTTGCTGGAACAGAGCGGCCACAGCTCCTTCTCGGACATGTCGCAGAACAGGTTCTCGTGGAAGGAGACGAAGTCCGGGCCGAGCGAGTTGTTGCTCTCGCAGAGCTCGCGGGCGCTGTGGGCCGTCTTGGGGCTCGTGACCAGCTTGCCGGGGAAGAGGTGGCGCTTGGAGATGATGTCGCGCCGCTCGCGGGGGGCTGCGCACCTTGTTCTTGGGCGGCAGCTTGCCGGTCGAGGCGCCGTCGACCAGGACCTTCTTGCGGTCCTTGTCGACGAGGTTGGCGTCGTACTCGAGGGGCGGGTTGAAGTAGGGCAGGAAGTAGTCGCTCTTGAGGTCGTCGTACAGGTGGAAGCGCGGCTTGCTCTTGCACATGGTGTCCGGGTCGTCGGCGTAGGCCTCGGCGCGCTGCTTGGTCGCGGTGAAGTCGGTGATGTGCATGCCGAACCCCTGCGTCGTGATGCCGTTGGACTTGTCGCCGTCGATCCACGTGCACTTGGGCTGGTAGTTGTCGTCGCCGATGAGCGTCTGCGAGTTGTACCAGTGGCCCCCGCACTGGTAGCCCACGTCGCCGTACCAGGCCTTCTTCTGCCCGTCCGGCCACGTCATCGAAATGTACGAGATGCACAGCGCGTCGTTGCCGCCTTTGGAGACGGACAAGTACTGCGCCTGTCGCCCCTGCTTGTCGGCGCTCGCGGTCACCACGATGTCCTTGAAGCCGCCGTCGGCGATGACCTTCTTGCTGCCGCGGGCTTCGCCGAGGTCGCGGCCCATGACGTCGAAGATGCGGATGCCGGGGGTGTTACCGCCGGTCGTGTCGGAGCCCTTGATGCTGGTGCCGACGCCGATGCGAATGGTTGTCTCCCGGTCAGACTTATCGGGCAGCATCGAGTTTAGCATCGGAGCCATGGAGACAACTCCGAACAAAAGGCCGATTACATTAAATGCTACGTTCGCCATGGTGTAGGTTTGGAAGTAGAGAACGTGTGAGAATGGTGCTGGTACTGAGAATGTGTACTCTCGATAGGGGTAAATGAGTGTGGTGGTATGAGGATGAGCCAATGGGCTTGGGTGCAAGGAGAAGCTGGTCTGTCGAGATGCCTTGGTGGTTCGTAATCAATATTAATGGAGATGGAATACCCTATTTATCATGGGACCGAGGCCAAGTCGCGAAGAGTCCTATCCCAGGTCATGACTTTTCGGACTGAGCATTAATATCGACAGTGATCCTACGTAGACCGGCGATTGTCTCAAACAACTGACAACAATTTCCTATTACGGTAGCTTACTACCATTGGCCCGTTCCTCGAGGATTGAGTTGAAATTGGACTGTATAGTAGGTGGAGGATCTTTTGGGCTATACCATGCCGGTGGGGTCCAGGGGTAAGGGGGGGCTTAGATCCAGCCCTACCGCTGGACTTACTAGTCAGCCCAAGAATAGAACCGCGGGACACATGGGTCGCACTCGCTTGCTGCCAGCACATTTGTCCTTGGGCCATGCTTCACTTCACGGCACAGCGTCACTGCAAGAAGCCTCAGACGTCCCTTTCTTTCATCTTGAACTGTATCCTTCTCTTCAATCTCGGTAGTTACGCCTACATCTTCCGCTTTTGCCCGCAGTTCAACAACAGCCACCCTTTCAACGGTTCATCCTCCACTTTCAGTCATTGCAGACAGAGTCTTTGACATAGAGCATCAGGAACCATGATCCGTTCTCTAGCTGTTAGTGTGTTATACCCGGCTGCCTTGGTGCCTCTGTTATTCCAGCACTACGCAGCTGCCGAACTGCTAGGTTGCGATGCCGTTGGGTGTCCCACCAACGAATACCATGTCGCGCAATGCAAAATCGGGAACGCCACTCTGCAGGCCCTGGGCATTACCAACGTCACCACCACCCTCGACACCCGGCCTCTGACCTGGACGGTCGGTTTCCAGGAGGCTCCGAAGGACAGCATCAGCGGCCATCCGGAGGCGGCCATGGCCCTGGACAAGAACTTCTATCTGGGCACGCCGCCCTCGATGCGGTTCGACAACAGCACGGCCGGCTGCGCCCTCTTCTTTGAAGGCATCTCCGCCAACATCACAGTGCCTCAGGATAAGAAGAACAGCTTCACTTGCGCGGACGCCCTGAGCGAGGACTGTGTGTCCGACTTGGTCCGCCAGGCCGAGTCTGCTGCTAAGTTTGCCGGTAACGCGGACGCCTGTAGTCAGTTGCGAGACTCGTTGACAAACAAGCCTCCGCCGTCATGCAACTCCGTCAAAGGAGGCACATGGGGCTCGGTGATCTCACGGCGTAAGTCCTACTTAAGGCCCAAGACAAAACCTACTCGATAGGGACGAAACCAACACTGACTGATACGCACACAGCTTTGACCGGCGGCAACCAGAGCCTGGAGATGGTGGACCAGAGCCAGTGCCGAGCCACCACCGGCCAGGGCTACGACCTGTTCCTCGTCGACAGTGAGCGCCACTACCTCACAGACCGCACCACCAAGGCCTTGTCGCAGGTAATTCTGGGGATCACCCCAGTCATGACGGTCTTGGAAAAGGACGGCAAGGCGAAGGCGGAGCTCACCTGCCTTAGGCTGGTGGACAGCGTGGCGAACCAGACCGACGACGAGCCCCATCCGTCCATGGGCTCGCCTAATGGGTCTCTCTCTTCTACTATGTACCTGGCTACTCTATTAGTTTCTGCCTTTTTGTATGTGCTTTAGGATACAGCGCGTTTGAGAGTATCAAGTCGGGAGAGGAATTGGTGGTTAGCGGCACTTGCAGAATATTGCAATAATGCAGATTCGCATGTCTTTGAATAACTAGCCTAACCCTGCAGTTATTCTATTGGTAGCTGGTTATCCTATTGTCTCCAGCTGTTATTCCATTGCCACCAATCATCCCAAAATGGGCTGCTCGGAGCAACGAGGAATTCGACGCAATAACCGAAAAACCAGGTCACCTAAAAAAGGCCCTTGTCAGTACTGGTCCAGTGCCACTACAGATGAACTCCTGTTCATGATGTCTGCGCGTCTTGATCCTTCGTCTGCTTGGTGCGACGCTCCCAACGGTGCACCTCTGGTTGCTGGGTTAGGTAACTTGGCACCGAACCAAGCACGATAGGCTTATTTTTAGTGTACCTAGCTCATGAAGCCGCTAGCAACCCCATACTGAAACGCATCGCCGTACGAATTGGACGATGGGGGCCGCCGTTCCTGAGTTGGTGTATTGGGAGGGGGGTGTAGCCGCGGTGGGGGCGGGGGTTGCCGTGCTTACTACAAGTGCAGATATCACAGCATGTCAGCGTTAGGGATCGGCAAGAAGAAAGTTCCCGTCGCTAATATCCTTCATCACTGCGCCCCTGAGATTGTTGCCGAATTTGGTGAGTTTCATGAGACCTGCAGGGGCATCAGACACGATGTCAGCGACCTGAGATCCTTCGTGCAACCTGCATAACGCCGTTAATTACTATGTTACTATTATAGATCACGTACCTGAGGGTCCATGGACACGAACGGTTGCCAGACATGGAAAAACGATCCGGTGATCACTCGGTATAATCTCAATGCCATCATCGGGCTTATGTGACGCGGGTGATTATCTCTATATCGGATCGGAGGGGCGAGTTTCGGGAGAGACCAGCTAACCTGCGCCTCTAAATCCTCTCAGTGTTCCAATAGCCTAATTTAGGAGCTCTATTGCCATATAGAGATTAGGACCCGTCACATTGCTCTATAAAAGATGCACAAAAGAACTCCGATAGAGTTGCCCGCGGCCGCTCTGTATCTTCACTAGCTATCCGCAACGGTCGTTTTCCTGTATTCGTCACTTGTCTATTCACTCCTTTTCAACCACTATGCGCTTCAACGCTAAAAACCTCTTACTTGGTCTCGCTACCCTGGGTAGCATTCCAGAAGGCTTGGGTAGAGCCATTCCCGGGTCTGACGTCGTTGCTTGTAGGTCCCCCCCTCCTCTCTTTACCGTCTCGCACCCATTATTGTACCATGTACAGAAGGCTAATGTGGCCATTTAAGTGTACAATAATGGCGGAAACCTTCATTCCCGTGTAGTCGTGGAGCCCGTCCACATCGGCGGCAGTGGCAAAGGCAGCGGCGGTAAAGGTGGTGGTGAAGGCGAAGGTGCCGGGGGTGGTAAGGGGGGGCAACGGCGGCAAGGGTAGCACCCCCGGCGGCGATAGCGGCGACGGCGGCGGCTCGCCCGCGCGTATCGGTTCGCCTGATGGAAAAGGAACCACAGGAGGAGGCAACGGCGAGAAGCCGGTGCACATAGGAGCCGGGGACAAGCCCAGCACTAACCAAGACCCAGATATCTGGTGCCGCGGCACCGGTTGCGGTGGTGGCGCCAGCGAGAAGCCAGACGCTGCGGCTCTCGGTGTCAAGGGCGGCAAGGGCATCGATTTGGCCGCCAGCCCCAAGGAGGGCACCAACTTCAACGACCGTTATGGCAACTACAAGTTCGAGAAGCAAGGAGAGCCTGACGGGGTTGACGATTCGATCCCAGCTTTGGGGCTGGATAAGAAGTACGGGTTCCACGAGGAAGAGGGCTGGACGTCGTACTACATCCGGTCCAAGGTGAAGAATGCCGAGCCCGCGGCCAAAGTCAGCTACGGCCGCGTAACGAAAGACGGAAAAGACTACCTGGCCATCGTGGCCCACGACCGCCACGCCGAGTACGATGGGAACAGGTATAAGCTCACGCCTAGCGGAGATAACGTGAAGGAAGGCGATAAGCTGGTGCTGAACCCAGACGGCGACAAGAAGGCGGTCCCGGTCGCGCAGCTGGTTTACAAAGGCGCCGAGGAAGCCGGCGTGCTGAAGAAGCCTGCCGAAAAGGTGTTCTTGGTTTCCGAGAACGTGATCAATGACGCGGCCAAGGTCATCATTCCCGACGCCATGAAAGCCGTCAAGGAGGAGGGACACTCGCACGTGTTCAAGAACGGCGCCCAGGGAGAGGAGGGCAAGCAGTTCAAGATCCTCGCAGGTCTGGACAATAACTACTCCTACCTTAACACAGTTGGCCGCAACCCTGGTTTCTTCAAGGACTATAAGCTTTCTAGTATCACGGTGGTCTGGGGAAATGATGCCAAGGTGATGAACATGGAGTTCGACAAGGCCTAGAGGGGTACGATAGCATATTTCAATTTCATAAGAATAGTACTAAAACAGATCTTAGATTCTGAGTATTGATTGAAACAATAGCTGGCAATGCCAGTATGGTCATTCGCCGGCCTCATGTCCTGGGTTCGACACTGTCAGTGACTACCAAGGGGACTGACTGACTTACTGGGTGGGAATCAAAAGCGAGTTCAGTAGGAGTAGGGCAGATTAGGCGGATGAGAAGATAATACTATTATAATGATGGGACAACTGGGGGTAGGCGGCTGATCAATGGGAGATATTTAATCTTTTGTACAAAGTTTTGTGATTCAGACGTACCGATGCACCGTCTCAGAAGCCAGATAATGTACCTACTAACGTTTATTCCAATTGGAAGACATTAAGGGACAGTTGAAAAGTCATATTATCGCTTTCGTGCTTTGATATACACACTCGTAATAGAAATGCATGAAATACCTGTACGCAGCCCCTTCTGAACAACTATTAACCGTAGCAAAGCTGCTTGTTTGGCTCAGCCAATCATCGTCTCCCTGACTTGACGTTTAGGGAAATCTGGAAAATGAGATCTAGGTGGGTACTAAGGTTACGGCTATTTTTATCATCGCCCAGGGGGCTTGGGGGGTCAGCACTGATTAGGTGGGGGCGGTTCAGCCCTGTAGAAGCCCCTGTAATTACTTACTACACCCAATGTCCGCGGGTATCGAATTGATTGATATACATAAGCAACTGCTCCCCACCAACGCATCCATGTATGGTCTCTCCTTCATTCACCTGCTTGCCTCACATACACACGCATATGTACACTGCCTGCCTCCGGCTTTGGACTTGGCCATTAACTACTGCAGTCTTGTCGAGAACGAAAGTCCTTAGCCACACCAAAACAACATGCAGCTCTTAGACCTCCCTTTGGACGTCTTCAAGAACATCATCTTGTTCACGGTGCAAGACCAAGGGCTGCGTAAGTCGATGTCAACTCGATTTGTATGCCGTATGTTCTCTTGATTGCTTCCGGATCTGTTCTTTCAACATGGCATTGGTCCCATCTCTGATGACCAGATAGGCACATTTGCAAACGAAGTCCTCGACGCTGTGATCTCAACGAGAGCTATCGAAGAGATTGCAGAAAGCCCGGACAGTCTGAACAGGATCGGGCGTCACTACCCTGTAATTGCACGATACCTGTACCACCGAGTTCGCACGGATGGCCCTGATACCCATCCGTGGATCAGCACCATTCGCGAAACATGCGAATTGCTCGTAAAACATGCTTTCTCCTCGGTAGACCCAGACCCTAAGGAGGTCGAGAAAGCAGAGTTCAATGCATGTCTATGCGTGGCGGTAAATGCAAGCTCGACCGTCCTCCCAGTCCTGTGGGGCCAGGAAAAAGACGAAAAGACTCAGTTGGAAGGAGGCACGTGGGAAAACTGCCTCGCTATAGCATCATGGATGGGCAACTTGACGTTGGTAGAGTCACTCAACAGGGGTACCGATCCCTATTCTTTCTTTGGGAGGCCGTCGTGGGCTGCTGCTGCTCAGGGCCACCTTGACATCTTGCAATTCTTCTTGAAGCAAGGCGCTTTGCCATACGAGCCTAACTTCACTCACATCACCGACTTGGAGCTTGGGGAAACCCCTATCGGTGCCGCGGCATACATGGGTCACGACAGTATTGTTAAGCTCTACCTGCAGCCGCCCTACTTCGGCCCGGGCGTTCAAGAAGAAGAAGCGAAGGCCATCTTTGTTGCTGCGCAAGGAAACCAGCCTCAGACGCTCCAAACGCTTTTAGAGCACTACACGCAGAATAGGCCTCATCCAGATTTCCTGGCCATAATTGATGCGGCTCTCCTCTGGAGCTGCCGGCGCGGGAGCCCCGACGCTACCCGCGTTCTCCTGGAGTATGGGGCGCACCCGAACGAAACGGACAAGTCCCCGCGGTCGTGCCTGCAGCATGCGGCAATTGCCGGCGACGCAGCGACCGTTAAGCTGCTACTGGATGCGGGCGCTTCCATTGAGGCGAGTCGCTACATTAACAAGCGTACAATCCCTCGACTGAATGAGACCTGGCGGAAGAAATACAGGGATGCCTTGACCGAAGCTAAGAGGAGAAACTACCTGGCTGTTGTTCGCGTCATTGAAGAAAAGCAGCGAGAGATTGCCGAGACAAAGACAGCAGAGGAGTAGAAATGTTGGGGACATAAGACCCTGAAAGGATGTTAACAAACCAATGGTTCGTAATCTCGGGAAAAGCTACATGATACCTATGGGCGTTGAAATAAAGGGGATCACTAGGAAATGGGTGGAGAAGCAGGCTGATGCATGGCATATGCTTTTATAATATGGCAACATGGCCGTGGGCAGTCCTGGTAGTTAACTAACGTGGCCGAACAAGATCACCTACCTGAGCAAGGCCTTGCTATTTCGCTTACGATCCTATTATGTACATACTACTCTCTGAATACACCTACCTAATCAAATTCCTCTACAACCACTTACCGTACAGCCCGGCTACGCAACATGTGCTCCTAAGGCTATTCCTCTGCGAACGGATCAGCCCAGGGAATTTGGTCAGACTTCTCAATGATGCGCCGCTGGACGCTTTCGGCGATGTCAGTCCCGGCGAAAGTGGACAGCATGTCGAAAATATCGAAGATGTCGGGGGAAACCTCGGCCTTCTCGCAGCAGTAGAGAAATTGGTCCCAACCTACCTCGGAGTTCTCATTCAGAAAAGTGACGGCCATACGTGTGACCAAGTTGCACCACACGGCCACACTTTCGGCGTCGGTCGTGGCCCCGAGCTGGCGGCAAGCAATCGTTGTCTTTCGTTGTGCCAATTCGAGCCCATCGCGGTAGCGACCCTCCCGGTAGTGGCTGAAGTCGACGGCGGGCAGCCGATCGGCCTGGATCGGGTGCATCAGCGTCCCGATCTCCTCCGGCGTGGCGGTGTTGAAGAGCTGCTTGGAGGCTGCGGCCAGGTAGTTCAAGGGTTGCGGTTGCGGCAGGGGCAGTGTGCCCCGTGGGATGGTGCGGTTCAAGAAGAGTTTGTCGGGGTGCAGAAACGCGGCATCGGCGAGGGCTTTGCTATCAGCCTTGCCCTTACCGACGCCCAGACGACGGAGGTCCGAGGCCAACTTGGAGTCAATTGCATTATTGGCGCGCCCACCTCCCCCGCCTCCGCCACTCCTCTGGCCGTTGGGTGACGATGCCTGGGGCTTTCGGTGATACGGGAGAGCCGAGAGAAGGTGCCCGGTAATGAAGAGCCCGGCCGCGAGCCGCTGCAGCTCGTTGAGCGAGAAAGCCCGCTTGCCCGCGCCGACCGAGACGGCCATGGTGCAGCCCTCCGGCGTCTGGAAGTCGAGGGCCCGGGTGAGCGCGTGCAGGATGTGCTGGACGTACCTGAAACTCACCGGGCCTTCTCTACTTTCATGAGCACTCCACATGGCCGGCGACGTGATGCGGACGCCGAGCCACCGGTTGTGCTCCGAGATACTGTCCCGGAGCCACTCGGGCGGCGGCGGAATCGGCTTCGTCCCGAAAATTGCAGTGCCGACCTCGACGCGCCAGGCCCAGGCCCGGGAATCGTGCGTCACGTCCCTGTGCCCTGCTCGTAGCTGCGTCGCGGCATCGTCCTTGCCGCCGTGGTACGCCAAGTCCGCCTCGCGGATCAGGTGCTCGATGTAGCTGCGGGCGAAGGCATCTACGCCGGTTTCCGCAACCCGCGCGGTCGGGTACACGAAGGGTGGCGGCGACTGCTGGTAGGCCCAGCCGTCTTGGATATCGTCGCGGTGGGCGGCCAGGAGGTAGTCGATCTGGACGGAGAAACTTACCTTGGGGGCCTCTTTTCGCTCTACCTTGGGGGCCTCCTCTTGCTTTGACGATGCATTACTACCGTCATTATCGGGCTGAGGGCGGTTACCAGCCGTCCGCGTCGGGCCGGAGATCGGGTTCGTTACGTTGGAAGGAAACATGATGTCAACAGTCGCAAAAAGGTAAAGTATGCGATGCCCTTCCCTAGTCACCAAAGAGCCAGGCCAGTCCCGCGAAATATATTCTAAACACGGCTGATAAAAACATCGGCTTGGACGGCGAACAATGCCTTTGTCCAAAACCTAGAACAGCAAGTCAGTTATGGAAAACACATAACTTGTGGCGTATCTCTTTGTCCTTAAGCAAAACTTTGGTAAAACAGAGCTAGTATCTTGGGACTTGGTATGTTTTAACATATATGAATTAACGGTGATTCTATTTTGTGGCAACAACACCTCGGGGCCACATCAAACAATATGCGACGGTCACAAGTCACGCTGCGAGAGAGGGAAAATGGCATGCAGCTTACTTATACAAGGCAATGGGCCAATGCTAGGCAATGAAAAGAAAGGACCAACTATCAATTACCGAAATGCAGAACCTGGTAAGATGTGGCATTAAGACGACGGCGTGTAATTCATCATTCATTACTAATCTATGTCTCATTATTAACCCACGATGGTGGTGGTATCTCATGATGGGTATGGGTTACAATTTTGGTAGTATCCTAGCCTCCTAGCTTAGGTACTTTCTGGCAGCCTCTTCCCAAGTCTCTTTTACGATACCTAAGTACCGAGTTTCGTCAGTCCGCATGTGAGCGACATGGGGGCTATCTGTGAATAATTCAGTGCGAACGTCATATCCTTTGTCTCTCGCTTGCTGAGCATGTCGCTCTACGTGTGTCCACTCGACCATCTTGTCCTTCTGGCCGTAGATGTATGCGCGGTTCGACTGGCGCACTTCCTCCTTGTTGTTGTGGAAATTGGCGTTGATGGCCAAATTGTAGGGACGGCGCAGAACATTGACGACGATCATAAAGTAAAAGTTCAGAACGTGAAGAAAGGGCGAAATAATCCACCGCCATATGCCTTTGGGGACACCTGCCATGACTGCATTGTATCCCCCGATGTAGGTCCACAATCCAGGACAGGAGTCGTAGACGGCGCAATGGAGGGGGAACGTCTGACAGGTCTCTTTGCGATAGAGGCCAAGCAGATGCTTGGTGCTGGCCATGCCGCCATTGGAGAAGACGTGCATCAGGATCTGGGGCCGTACGGGTGACGCAGCGAGGTAGCCTGAGTCGACCTGGGAACGGAGATAGGTTACGGCAGGGTGCACGGCATCGTTGGCGAGCGATTCGAATATGAGTAGCTTGCAGACGAACTTGACAAGCAGGATGCGCGAGGTGGGATAGAGTTTTTGGTATTGGGTCACATATTTGGCGATGTGCATATCTTGTGCGCCCATCCAGCTCGCTATCAGGATGAGTTTCGGGTCTTGGCTGTCTGTGGCAGTAGCAGACGAGGTTTGCTGCAAATCAGAAACCGCCGCCGGCTCGTAGAAGGAAACATATGTCGACAGTTTGGTCATACGGTTACTAGCCAGCGGGCCCGGCACAGTGGAGCCGGTCTGAGGTGAGGCCATCACGATGAATTGGTTGCCAGGAATATGTAATTATTGACAATGATACCACCAAAAACCCCAAAAATCAAAGGCTAAAGAAAGATGAAGAGACGAAACAGGAATTCTTCCACACGAATCAATTGAGTCTTGACAATCAAGCAGCCTTTTTGTAAGTAGAGAGAGAATTGCATGGTCCAAGCAGATGTGTCGATATAATTTCAGCTCGTTGGGATGACAAGCGCACTAGCGAGCTCACCCCACGAATTAAGTAACCAGTTCGCGGGAGGCGGGCGCTTTCCTTTCCCAACCTATCCAGACAGACCTCGGCTCCTCTCTTCTTCCCTTGTATCTCACTGGCGCCTTCCAGCCCATGAAGCGCACGGTCGGTTTGATGCGCGACTGCCGACGGGGGTGGCAAACAATTCTATTGACATAACAACCTTGAATCCAACGGAGCCGACTGTCACCCGGTGGTGCATATTCTATCCGACGGAAGGACTGTCTGGTATTACTTCCACAAGTTGAATGTTGGAATTTCTCCAAATGGCCCTGGTTCTTGTGAAATGACAGGGATTCCACTAAACCGTTACATTGGGACCCAGTGTCACTGTCCCGACGCCCAATTGGGCAGCTTGCCGAACCCGAACCGCCAAGACTGCCCAATTGTGGTACTAACCAAGATCCTGCATCCCGGACGGACCCTGGCGGCCAATTTGGCGTGACAATTCCCATCCACCTTGATCGCAAGGGGGGGTCATCACGCATCATCAAGCACTTGCGGTCTTGGTGATCTTGCAAACTACATAGGTATGTACCTACCTACCTACCTTCAATGTGTAAAACATGCATCATGTATTAGACATCAGCTCAGTATTATAGTACATAAAGTCACTCGTCTATCATAAACGAAAATTTGATGGATGGTGTTCTATACCGATCGATCCTCCGAAATCTAACCCGACAGTGTGTTTGTTTGCACCGTCCATCCGGGGGCAGTCAATGTGTTCCGCGGGACATCACACATCGCTCGAGGTTCAAAGCATAGACGCGTAGACCGACCCCGGGAAACCACGCTCCTCCCCATTTCCTCTCGTTCATAATAAATCAATTAGAGGTTCCAACCTGCTCATGTTGAGCGAGCACATCCAGGCTCGTATTTTGAAGTACCGGTATATGCACGTCACCCCTGGAACTGCTCGATTGCAGGATCGGTGCCTGTTGCTGCAAGATTCGCAGCTTCCGGCAGGTGTCATGCATGAATGGAACCCAAATGGAACCACCACTACAATACATTTGATAATTCTACTTAGCACAGTATCACACAATGGTGTTTTGTCCAATTCCTCAGTGACATATGAGACTGCCTACCTTGCACTAGAGCCCATGCAGTGTAAGCCAACTCAAGCTGCCACAGTTCTCTAATATCATGGGGCGAGCTATAGGTATGAAGAACTTCAAACCGTCATCACGATTGTCAAAGTATTGATTTATTGAAGGTCCTGTGTTCCAGAACTTCATTTCTGTTACGGTCTCGCATGCCAGTAGCGGCTGTATGTGACGCTTGCTTCGTAATATCCCATTAGTTGGCAACCAGCAGGAGCGGAACCTGACATATGCAACTGCACCTAACCGTTCGGATTGTGGTTACCTCGACTGAAAATGGGAAAGCACCTTTCATTGCCAATGTTGATTAAGCCCTCCCCGCTGCGAAGACACGTAGCTACCTCCTAATGCAATTACTCTTTCGTCTCCTCTACCTCCTGCCCTCGGCCACATCTTGATCAAGCCTGTTCACCAGTCTCTCCCAGGAGTAAGGAGCATAGTATTCAAACCGCCAAACCGTGCCCGTATCTCGTGCCATGAGAATTCTCATCTGTTCACCATCTGGCACCATGATGTTGCCCATATTCTTCATCCTTGTAGGCTGTTGCCTGTCCCTCCCCCTCCGAGCCTCGCCGCCAACTCGTCCCGCAAAGCGACATTGTCCCCTCGCTATCAATCCCAGGAGTCGAGATCCGGCGGGCACGACCATTCCCGAACATTTCTAAGGCACCAGTAGCCAAGAAGAACAGCGGTCACCATGCTAAGCTCAAGCGCCTTCCCAGAAACCACTCTTACCGACAGCCTTCTGCTGCCGCATTCTTTGCTGGGCATCGTCAGTCTGATGTCATACCTGGCGTCACGACAGGCAACGTCAGCGTCGTCGATCGCAGCGCTACCCAGTACTCGGTAGAAGTGGTCTTGAACGGCTCTCCTGTCAATCTCATCATGAACACGGCCGGTTCTGATACTTGGGTCAGATCTAGAAACTTTACATGCCTGAACAACGCGGGCGGATCGGCACCGATATCACAGTGTGACTGGGGAAAATTTGGCGCAACCGGGTTTCCCAATGGCCCAATTCAAGACCAGCATTTTGCCATCAAAAATATCGATGGCTCTGGAGTTAGTGGTCAACTCGGGTATATGGATGTCTCCATAGCGAACGTTACTGTCCCCAACCAAGAGGTGGCCATCGCCACGCAGGGAGTATGGCATGGTGATAACGTTACGAGTGGTATGCTCGGGATGGCCTATCCTTCTCTTACGTCGGCGTATTCGGGCGACGACCTCAATGACACGAGTAACGAGTCTGCGCTTGAGTATTCGCCCCTTTTCACCACAATGATGACAGACGGCTTCGTCCGGCCGTACTGGTCTCTAGCAATCAGCCGCAACTCGTCTGATGGACTATTCTGTTTGGGTGACCTGCCGCCGCTGAATTTTACCTGGGAACACATCGCCAAAGCCGATTTACTCATTGTAGGTTTAGCTTGAGGTTATATCAGTCTGGACATGAATTAATAGCAATCAGGCGAAACTGTCGAACAAGAAAGCTACAGCGTACCAGCCCTCGTATTATGCGACGGTTTCTGACGGCTTCTTGATCGGAAACACTGATATTGGGGAAAGCTATCCTGTCATATTCGACAGTTCCACGACGCTGGCTTACCTACCACCAGGTGAGCATATCGTATCCAAGACCAAGGATATATCGTTACTGACATAAGACAGATGTAGCAGAAACAGTCAACAGCCACTTCCAGCCTCCAGCAACCTACCTCTGGTACTATGGTAGCTATTTTGTGCCTTGCGATGCTACACCACCACCATTTTCAGTGATGTTGCAGAACTCGCCGTTCAGTGTCAATCCGAAGGACATGATCAATCATGATGTAGTTGATCCATTGACAAAGATGTGTCAGGTGAGTTATCCTACCAAGACGTTTCTACTGCAAGCCCCGATTACGAGGACTGATCATGAGTGTCGATAGACTGGCATCACGATGGGGACGGACGGCCTTTATATACTGGGCTTGACTTTCTTAACGAATGTCGTTGTTGGCTTTGATATTGGAGGGGGAAAGATTTATGTGTATTCGCGACCATATTACTGAGGGATCTCAGGAAAGGGGGAGATGGATTGCCTCGTTATCACATGTTGAGAATGTGACTGCTTCAT
Source organism: Apiospora rasikravindrae (assembly GCA_038363885.1). Classification (NCBI taxonomy): domain Eukaryota; kingdom Fungi; phylum Ascomycota; class Sordariomycetes; order Amphisphaeriales; family Apiosporaceae; genus Apiospora; species Apiospora rasikravindrae. The sequence goes on from JAQQWK010000006.1 coordinate 1,579,372, forward strand.
TTGGCATGGCCCGTGCACAGGTATTGGTTGAGACTTGCCCAGAACAAGAAACCCCCACGGCAGGGAGCGAGCTGCGAGATAGCAGATCTCGCGGGATGATAGGATGGTTGCCCGCGCGATCCGTAGATCCAACAACTGCGTCGTATGAATAGACTCGTGCAGGCAACGCGTCGTCATGACCATATCTGCATCCTTCATTGATAGTTGAGACAAGTTGTACTGGGACTAGCGCTCTGTTCTCGAAAAGCAAAAATCAATTGATCGACCCAACGGAGTTTTCTACAGTACATCAGTATATTGCTTCTTTGCGGGGCCAATTCGATGTCTTGGCTTGATTGTCTTTCGTGGCGCCCTCCACGTGTTGATAAGACTCCTATGTCGGGCAGGCGATGTTTGAATATTGGTGGATTGTGACTGGTGCGGCTTTGGCTCCTCTGGCTCGTTGGGAATTGGCTTCCTTCTTTTTAACCCACGACGACTTGGTCATTCTCCTTTCTCCATTGCATCAAAGAATACCACAGCGCTAAGTTAGAGCCACTCCAGCTGTTGCCCCGACCATCGCACTGTCATCGTGGTCATTCCAGACGGCGTATCGGACTCATCGGACTCGTACCGTTCCTCCAGCTGTTGGATAACCCCGAACCCAACAAGCAAAGCCAGCCCAAGTAGCCAACATGAGAGGTGTAGCTGCAGGGGGCCATGCGCCGACCAAGCGCGCACGAGGCAATACGTGGAGTTTCAGCAAGGCAAGTTTGAACGCTTTCCTTTCCTTCATCTCAGTCAGTCAATCCTAAGTAGTAGTCGGTGAAGAAAGACGATCAAGCCCGGGCCAAGGCCAAGGCCAAGAGGGTCGGTCGTCTGGAATGTTCGTTGGGCTGGGGCCACCGGCGGGCGGCGGCGCTGTGCTGTGCGTTTTTACTCCCACTCCCACACCCACACCGCTACTCCCGAAGCTCATGGGCCGGCAGGGCTTCACGATGCCGTGGCGTCCCTCCCCTTTCGTCGTTGTCGGCGAGATAGAACACGACGGTCAAGTCGGCCGTCAGGTCCGCGCCCTAGAAGCTTTTAGCCAGGAGAGACCCTGGCGCTTTTTACCTCTGCTTCGGTATATGCACAGAACCGGGGTTAGTCTGCCCCGGGGAATTCCAATCCGAGGGAGCTGTTGGTGGGCTTCCCACTGGGAAAACGACAGCTCACCTGTCCGCTGCGATCAAGCTTCCCGGCTACCTAGGGGGATACACCTTTAGTTTCCTTACACGACAAGTGTCGTACAATAGCATCCATATCTTGAGGGGCGCACTGTGGTGTAATTCGATGGCGTTTTTTTTTCGGAGGCCAGTGCACCAAGCGAAAGAGGAACATTGAAGGAAACAGTGGTCGTCACGAGAATGGTGCAATTGCCGGCAACCGGTGGCATCTACACCATTGACATCGGCCCCCAATCAATATTTTCTCACAAGGGAGAAAGATGGGATTTGAGGAGATTGGCTTCGGTCACACCGAACCTCTTCCGTCTGCACTTTTTCTTGGATGTGCCGAGCAAGCGCTTTGGGGGTACCGATTCCATCCATCAATATACTCGGCTACTTTTGGTCACCTTTTACCCGGGGTTCATGTCGTTTTAGTCACAGAATCGGTGCCATTACTCGGAAACAATGCAACTGGATCTTGGGCGACCGAAAAAAAAAGACAAAGTCCATCTAAACAGCTCCATTGCATGACGTCGTTCCCGCTCACTGAACAATTTTTTTCTCTCTTCATCTGTTTGATCGCCTTGCTTTGCTACATCCGCATGAAGTCGGGGTACTTGCAACGGTTGGAGTTCCAACCTTGGCCGACGAAGTAGAAGAGGGCGAAGAAAAAGAAAAAAGAAAAAGAGGTTTCCCCTGTATCAGAGATATGAACCGGGTACCTAGTGTTCCATGTGGCTGTTCAGTTCAATCAAATGTTCTTTTCTGCTTCCATCGGTCACCAGAGTCTGGTTACCGGGCTGGTCTCGTGCCTCCCCCATGCTGCACCGTCACCAGGCCTTTGGGCTTTTGGGCTTTTTGGGAGCAGGGGGAAAGCAGCTTCGCATTTAGTGGAAGTGGGGACTCCAGGCCCGGAATCGCCCTTGGGATGCAAGCTTATTCGGCTTCAATTGGGTCTTGATGCGGGGTGTTCCATAGCCGGCTGCCCTCCATTTCGAGGCGAGGGCCGCTGGATTTTCGCCTTACCGAAGAGTTTGGTCACCGTTCACCCCGCTGTGCCTTGTTCAGATGCTGCTGGCTGCTGCTGCTACTGCTGAGAATTCCCGGGTCCCGTCGTCACTAGTAGCGTAGCGCACACAGACACAGCTGTGCACAGCGCATTTGCAGTTGCTTGCAGTTCGAGTTTACTTGCATTGAGCCCCTAGTGCAGAGTACTGCCGCGCAGCTTCCACCGTCCAGTGTGACTTTTTCGCTGCATGTGTTCCACGTTCCAATCCTTCCCCCCCAAGCCACTTTCCCACCCCTTACCACTAAAGGATACCCGAGGTGACGGAATCGTTTCTGCATAGACTTTCCTGTCTTGCCCGTTAGCCAAGCCATCTTACCTGTCAGGTGCAGCATTCTTACCAGGAGAGAAGCAGCCATCGTCGAACGACGCTTGTAATGGTCTGATCTGATTCTATCACGGACTGCTACATTAGAGTTATATGTACTTTGGCCCTGCATCCATTGATTGATACAACAACAGCACAGCACTCTTGGTTCTACTCAAGTTTCTTGGACAATCATCCCCTTCTCCAACTCATACATATACTTGGTCAATTTTTGCACTTTTTAGCCGGAACATTCTTCATTGTGGTCTCGTGCCCGCGCTTCACCCCCCCAGTTACTGTCCTGTTGCCTCACATGGTTCATCGAGTTGCTACAAATTGCGATATTATACAAAATTGGCAAACATGGCTCCCCGAGCTAACGGCATAGGCGTTCAGGTGGAGGACACCAAGATATGTGTGGTTATGGTTGGTTTGCCAGCTCGTGGCAAGAGCTTTATTGCGCAGAAAGGTGCGTACATAGTTCTTGTTGCTTCTCCCTTGTCCCGCTAAAGCATGGGAATGCCTGGGCAGCATAGAGCTAACCCGAACCTGTTCTACAGCACAACGCTACCTCCAATGGCTCTCAATCGATGCCCAGACATTCAATGTTGGCAACTACCGCCGTACCGAAGCCCCCCATCCCTCCGCAGACTTCTTTGACCTGGGCAATGCCGAGGGCGAGAAACGACGACGCGCCGCCGCCGAGGCTGCCATGCACGACATGCTGGACTGGTTCCGGCAGGGCGGCGTAATTGGTATCCTGGATGCCACTAATTCCACCAAGGAGCGCCGCAAATGGGTTCTGGACACATGCACAAAGGAGGGCATCGAAGTGTTGTTTGTCGAATCGAAGTGTGACGACGAGACCATGATCATGGCCAATATTCGCGATGTCAAGCTCACCAGCCCCGACTACCAAGGCCAGGACCCCGAGCAGGCAGCCCAAGACTTCCGTAACCGGATCAAGAACTACGAAAAGGTCTACAAGTCCCTGGACGAAGACGGCGACGAGAACGACTACACATACCTCAAAATCATGGACGTTGGCAGCCAAGTGATTATCAACCGCATACGGGACTACCTGCAAAGCCGGGTTGTTTACTATCTAATGAACCTGCATATCCGACCCCGGTCGGTGTGGTTATCAAGACATGGAGAATCTTTGTATAACTTAGACGGGAGGATAGGAGGTGATGCGGACTTGTCTCCCCGAGGGCACCAATATGCCCAGAAGTTGCCGCAGCTGGTTGCTGACTCCATTGGTGTAAGTCATGCGATGCCGCGTATTCGGTTCCATTATAAGTAACACTACTGACTGCCCCCACAGGAGGATCGCCCCCTGACGGTATGGACCTCGACGTTGAAACGGACCATATCAACGTCTCGGTTTTTCCCTGAAAACTATAACCAGCTGCAGTGGAAAGCCCTCGACGAGCTCGATGCTGGCGTTTGTGACGGCATGACGTACCAAGAAATCAAGGACGTGTATCCGGAAGACTTCGTTCAGCGTGACGAGGACAAGTTCAACTATAGGTACCGCGGCGGCGAATCGTATCGTGATGTTGTGATTCGCTTGGAACCGATCATCATGGAGCTGGAACGGTCCGAGGATATTATCATTGTCACGCACCAAGCCATCCTGCGATGCATCTACGCGTACTTCATGAAGAAGGACCAGTCTAAGAGCCCTTGGATGAACGTGCCACTACACACCCTCATCAAGCTGACACCTAGAGCGTACGGTACCGAGGAAGAGCGATTCTCGGCCGACATCCCGGCCGTCAGCACGTGGAGAGGAAAAGGAAGCACAGCAAAGCATGAGAACCCTACGGCAGGTGCTAATATCTAATGGCGGAGTTCGATCAGGTGCTCCGCCTCGTACATGAGGGGAGACGGCGGGGAGACGGCTGATGACAACAGCCAATTCTCTCGTGTGCGGGGATGATTTGAAGCGGAGTGAGGAGCAGTGTATTCTTTAGAGGAAAACAGCAGTCTTTTCCCGAGATATGAGAAATGAAGCAGCACGCAGTGTCCGTGGGTAAAGCCGACACTAATGACTACATATCCTATAGATTCTACGGACCGGATCTGGGGCCCGGCATGTGTCGGCAAAACACAGCTGGGCGGAGACAAGGAGTTGAAAACTGGCCAACGGTAAAGACGCATGGATTCTGTACATAACTAGTCAAGTCATGAACCAATCCCACGCCGGATTTCGACCCAGCAAATCATAACACAACATTCGATTCAACGGTCATATGCCGATTTCTAGTGGACCTATCCCCAGCTGTACGGGGTCAAGCCAGGGGTATCCGGGAGATCGTATTACCTATTGACTGAACCCCTACTCGCTTCGTGTGGAATCATGTAGTACGATCTCACCAGTCTTTTATGTCATTGAAACTGCCGGGTATTCATTCATCAGATTGCTATTTCGCCTCTATACTCTATGTAGCAGTAACTACGGGGGGTCGCGTCCTCCCCAGCCCCTCGCGCGCGTAGTAATCCATGGGGTACGGCCCACTTCCCCAGTCGGGCCTCTCCTCGAGCGCGATGAGGGCCTCGTAGGGAGTCAGGAGCGGCCGCGGGAAGGCGTAGCCCCAGTCGATGCTGAGGCGTGGGCAGGCGACCTGGACCCAGCACTCGACGTCGTCCATGAGGGCGAGCTTGCCGGGGAAGATTTCGCTGAGCAACAGGTTAACGAAGGGGACGCCGCGCTGCTTGAGCTTCTTCTCAATCAGGCCCAGCGTCGCCGGGTTGCCCTGCCGGCCCAGCGACCCGAGGATCAGTCCCCACTTCTTGGTGGCGCCCCGCGCCGTCCGGATCGCGTCCCGGCGGAGGGTCTGCATCTCGTCGTGCCCGTACGTCTCGCGCGTCAGCTTGCGCGAGTACGGGTCGTACCGGTACGCCGGGATGGTCGGGTTGTGGATCATGATGCTTTCGAGGTGGAAGCGGCCGTCGCCGAGGTAGAGGACGAGGTCGACGTTGTCGCTGTCGGGCAGGCGCGGGGACGTGCAGCCCAAAATCTCGCCCTTGGACAGGGGCGCGATCTGGGGAACGAGGACCCGGAACCCGGCCCGCTCCAGCGCCGACTTGGTGCCGTGGATGGTCGCGTTGAACTGGATCGTGCCGACCAGGGCGAGCGTCTTGGGCGCGGCGAAGTTGCGCTCGAGCGTGGCGAGCAGGTGCGAGGCGTCGATGCCGATGTCGACGAAGACGTAGAGAGTCTTGATCTGCGTCACGTCGACGGGGATCAGACAGGAGTGGGCGTAGTGCACGAGCAGGTCGCAGCCTAGCGCCCGCGCCGTGTAGTCGTCGATGCAGCAGGCGCCGTACGTCACGTCGCCCATGATGAGCGTCTCTATGCCCGGGCAGAACTGCGTCAGGATGTCCGAGATGGTGGTCGCGAACAGCAGCAGGCCCTCGGGCATCTGCAGGGCCACTTTGGTCGCCCCCGAGCTCCGGATCCGGTGGATCGTCTTGGGGATCTCGAAGTTGTAGTTGGCCGGCAGCAGGCCCATGGCCTCCTGCAGCGCGGGATCATTTAGGATCTCCGGCGGGACTGCGTTCAGGAGCCTGGGGGCTCTTCTTGGTTGTGATACTATAGTATATTGTATTAGCAAGTCTTTTGAATAATGATAATCACGGTCATAGTCAGGGGTGATCCGTCTGCATAATAAGTAGTACCTGTAATTGCCCCGCTATCCTCGACTGAGGTGCTGCCATTCTTCGCTGCACTGGCGGCTGCAGTCTTCCTGCCAACGAATCTCTTCTTGGGCTGCCTTTGCACAGGCTCTGGCGCAGGCTGTGGCGGCGCATCCGCGGCCTCGATGTCGGCGGCGTGGCCAAGATCGGTCTGCAGCCTGTCCTCCTCCATGGCTGGCTGACTGGCGGCTTGGTGGGGGTGTGGTTTTTACGCTGAGGAAATTTTACCCCGCGGTCTGATAGGTAGTGACTGACTGGCTGCAACGATGAATAGGTCGCTCCAGATCTCAACAATCGCAGATGGTCCAATGGTCTGGGCTGAGCAGACGAATCTTAACTTCGTGTAATGGACAGTCAATAGGCCCAGGTGAATGCGCCTGTTTGACTCGTCGCCCCAAATAGTTGCATCAAGTTGGGAAAGATTTCCGTCCGGGTGGTGCTTTGATGCATATCCCCGATTAGTTAGCTCTCCAGTCAAGGTGGGGCTTGGGCCAGAAGCGAACGATCTTGATCTCTCTCTCTGCTTACATGTCTTCCTCTGAACTTCAGGTTATTGATCAACATAGTTCTTTGAACCGATCCGCCATGGAACAATACTTATGTCATGAGAGAGTCCTACTTCTTTTCAAGAAAAGTCCACGCTTTCGGACAGAAATGCCTCCAGGAACCAGAACATCTCGGGCTCTGTGTACAGGCCCTTCGAGACTCCTGTCTCAGCGTCCGATGAGACGGCCGAGCTGCTCCAATCTAATCAAATATGGATGGATGCGATGCAGTATTCTAGCCGATACGAAGAGTGCATTCCTAGATTGGTTTGGGGTTGCACTGATGTGCCACTCTGCGTCTACCTAGGGTAGATTTCCCTTATGTCACCGTCCCAACCCAGGCAGCATCATGATCGAGCACGCACCTTGAGCACGATTAATAAAGGACTACCACGTAGCAAGGGTAACTTTCCACTATGCATCCAGTAGCAAGGAAAAAATTTGCACGTCTGATCTTTCTATACGCGGATAGGGTGTGTACATTTCGGACTGCAATCCGTGGTACACTCATCAGTATTAGCTGCATGCATATTCCCCGCTCCGAGGTGCTTCAAGCAACTCAAAAGCAACATGCGTCGGTGATATAGGAGTGCAAAGGCCATCAAGTCCAGCTCTCTTGATGACCACGACATACTTCCCCCGAAGTATGGGAGGGTAAGGTATTTGTTCCTCTCCTGAACAACTGGCATACCGCTTGGCCTTGGAACGGCTGCAACCTCAACGCGTTGGCCAAAATGGACAAAAAGGGAACTGTTATTCTGGCAGATGCGATCCACGATTCGTTGGTTAGCGAGAAAGATGGCACCTCAAGAGATGTTCACGATATGCACCGCATGGGCAAGAAACAACTGCTCAGGGTAAGTCTGACGCCGATAGAACACTTTGGTTCGTATCTTATCCAGCTAACCAATATGCCCTATAGCGCAATTTCAGGTTCTTCTCTATTTTCTCCTTCACTGTGGTCCTCTTGAGCACATGGGAGGTCGTTCTCGGGTGAGCAGCTACACTCTAATAACAATGCGGTGTAAACTTATCCTTTACCAGGACTGCAGCGTTCGGCCTGGGCAACGGTGGCACCGCCGGCCTCATATACATGTACATTCTGACCTTTAGTGGCTACATCTTCGTCATCGCCAGCATGGCCGAAATGGCACCTATGGCACCAACCGCAGGCGGTCAATATCACTGGATCTCGGAATTTGCACCGCCCTCAGCACAGAAGTTTCTATCCTACACGATGGGGTGGCTGTCTGTTCTAGCCTGGCAGTGCGGCACGGCTGCGGGCTGCTTCCTTGCCGCCACCGAGCTCCAGGGCATCCTCGTTCTCAACTATCCCGGCTATATTTTCCAGAACTGGCATGGTACGCTGATCTCGATACTGATCGTCATACTGCTAGTCGTCTTGAACACTATCGGTATCAGATTGTTGCCATGGCTGGAGACGTGTGCTTTTGTCTTACACATGGCCGGTTTCTTTGCCTTCATAATTCCCGTGTGGTTTATGGGGCCCAAACCTAGTCCCTCAATGGACGTTTTCACTCAATTCACGAACCAAGGGGGATGGCACAGTTCGGGTCTTTCTGTCTTGATTGGGATAATCACGCCGGTCACTGCTCTGATTGGATCCGACTCTGCTGTACATCTTTCAGAGGAGCTTCGAAATGCGTCCAAGTCCTTGCCTCGAGCCATGATGGCCACCATCGTCCTCAACGGCGGCCTTGGTTTCGTCACTGTGCTGTAAGCAACATCACTTACCACACCGGGTAACGTTAACTAAAGAGTCTCACGTTTTGCACAGTACTTTCTGCTACAATATTGGCGATGTATCAAGTCTCCTCGACACTCCCACTGGCTTTCCATTCATCCAACTGTACTACAATATGACCGGGTCCATCAAAGGGACCAGCGCCTTGGTTTCAGTCATGATCATATTGTCCATCGCCAATGCCACAGCCAACATGGCGACCGCGTCCCGGCAGCTCTTCGCTTTCGCGCGGGACAACGGGGTTCCCTTTCGCCAGGTCTTCGCCCACGTGCCGGCTCGGGGCCCGATCCGCGAGATCCCCTTCAACGCCATCCTCTTCACGGGTGTCGTGTCGAGCCTGCTGTCCGTCATCAACGTCGGCTCCACCATCGCGTACAACCAGCTCGCCTCCATGGGAATCGCTGCCCTTCTATCATCCTACCTCGTCAGTACGTCGTGCATGGCGCTGCGACGAATACGGCGCCAGCCGCTGCTGCCCGCGCACTTCACTCTCGGGCGGGCCGGGTTGCCGGTCAACCTCGTGGCCATCGGGTTTCTGCTCCTGGCGTTCACCATGAGCTTCTTCCCGCCCGTAGCCGACCCTGCCCCAGACACAATGAATTGGGCTATCCTGGTCTACGGCGTCGTGATCGCGGCTTCGCTGGCTTATTATATACCTATGGGGAGGCATCACTACAAGGGGCCTGTGGTGTACGTGCGGCAGGATTATTAACATGGGAACAGGGGCTTGGGCGAGCTTTGGCAGATTGAAATAATATGGAGAAAGTCCTTCGACCTAACTGGGAATGATTCGATTTTGGAAGCAAACCTGGCTTATTTCTTAGGCAAAGTCGGTTTAGACTTGCGGTTGTATTTTCTTGCGATACCCCTGAACGGAGCAGCCTGTTCGAAAAAGATAACCTAGTTGACAAAGGCAGATGCTCTGTCTTAGTATCCTGACGTGCTGTTAAGGTATACAGAGTATACAATGTCAAACCACCGAAGTCAGCGATTCAATAACGTTTCGGTAATCTTGTCTATACCGGGACGACGCACTTCGCTGCTGTGCTGATATCGCTACTATATCCGGCATGGGTTCGCTGCAGTGGCGTGGAGGAAAAGGCGGCATTCGGTTATCTCTAATACATGAATATCGAACTGATGTATGTGGCGTTGCGATGGCGCTGAATGGGCTACGGTTATCTATGGGTTTCGTTTCCAGACATTAATCACAATTTACTATATCTGAAGTGAACCCTTTTAAGATGTTGATTGGTCGTTCGGTATAACTCCTGTTAACTCCATCAAGGGGATACTATCAAGTGTTTTTTCAACTTTACTCCGTAAGTACACGCAGTCGCTCGATCATGTACAGTACTCACCTCAATATCTATTGCCTGACTCTAAACGCTTCCATTTTCACTTACCTAACTACTCTCCTTTTTCTTTCTGGGCCTAGATCCAAGTCTCGTCCTCGAAGTCGTACAGGTACTCCAGCAGCACCCCGACCACATGCACCGCCGTGCCCCAGTCCAGCGGCTTGCGCTCCTCGACGTACAGCCCCGCGAGCCCCAGCGCCCGGGCCTCGTCGCTGTCCCGCAGCCAGAGCAGGATGCGCCAGGCCGCGAGCGACGCGTGCATGTGCTGGAAGTTGCCCAGGTGACGGGGTTCGTTTCGCAGCCGCTCCGCGCCCTCCGCGAAGTGGGTGGCCCACAGTGCGTGGACCTCGGGGTGGTTGTAGGCGCTCGCGCCGACGGGCACCACGTGCTTCATGAGTTCCTGCCAGCTGCTGGGCTGGCGAGCCTTGGTGGCGGAGCCGTCGGTGGCGCGGAGATGGGGCTGCAGGAACCGCTCGTCGTAGGCCCAGAGGGCGGCTTCGACGTCTTTGGCGCCTAGGAGGGCGGCGGTCTGCTCGGGGTTTAGGCTCAGGGCTTCGACGAGCTTGGCCCAGGCACGGGTGGTGCGGGCGGCTTCCTCCCACCAGCCTCTAGCTTTGGAGGGATTCGTCTTGGAGTCATTGGTCGTCGCTTCTGTCTTGTGAGTAGGGGTAGTAGCAGAGGTAGCAGGAGTGGGAGGAGAGGCGGCAAGGGGGTGACTAAGTTTGGCTTTTTTGATTCTTTGGTTGATATCAGAATGAGAGTTGGAAGAGTCGTCCGATTTCGCATCTGGTTGCCCATCATTAGGGACCGGCTCGAACGTCTCGCTTCGTGGGGGTCGGTAAGCCATTGCGAGGTTTTGTTTCTTGTGTGTTTGCAGGATTGTATTTTGAATAATCGGGGATTTAAGTGTGACGAGTACTCAGTGCTAGTCAACATACAATAGCCCTTCAACCCAACATCAGTAATGTGTCGAAGTCCAGCTACTAATTAAACGAGGGTAGGAACAAAGCCATTGTGTCTACTGCTCGCCATGATAGGAATAAAGAAAGCTTTATCCATCCTTATTAGGCTCTTGAATGTAATTCTAGGGCATCAAAGGAGGGATAAAGAGAAAGGATTCCGTATCCATTATGTTGCTACCGTATCTCGTCTTTGCATAGTACGTTCTGGATTCGAGTGGTCAAGGCTATGCGAAATAGGTTGAGACCTGATTGCCACATCCAGTAGCCAGACTCGCAACAGCATAACCAACCTCCATATCTGCCCATTTCTACAAGTAAATGATGCAATGAGCCGCGTGAACTGTGGCGTTATAAATCCCAGGGCAGACTTGGGGTTGGCGATCCTTCTCTGTGCTACCTGTAGCCCCTGGCCCTTTTTCAAATTTCACTTAGAACTGCAGGATTACCACTTCATGTATGATTCATCTTCAATTACACGACTGACATAACGTGACGAAGAATGGAGGCGGATAGACCAGCTCATAATTCCCTATTTTGAATTATTCAAAGTTGCTTGTTACATAATTTATTTACGTCTCCGGCCTTGAAGTAACCCAACCTGAAGATGGACTGGCTGACTTTTGGTAGCCTCTGAAGCAAACAGTCAGCCCCATTTATCCGTCCAAGTCCCAACCACTATCAATGATCGTCGCCTATGCCATACTTATTCAGCCATAAGCCGTCTGGTCTTCAACAAACAACGATCTGCCTGGTTAGCTCAATCGGTAGAGCGTGAGACTCTTAATCTCAAGGCTGCGGGTTCGACCCCCGCATCGGGCTCAATTCCTGATGCATCTCATAAACTGAGATATGATCGACCTTTCTTTTTTTTCGTACTTTTTGCTCTTTTCCATATCTATTTCTTGCATTTCCTTTACCTTTTTTACCTTTTTGTCCCTCAAGACTGGCTGCACGAGTATGCGATCGGAAGAAAGAGGCAAGTGACATATTGTAGTAGGATACGGGAGGAATGTACGACGCATATATATTAAGTTTTAGATGCTAGGAGCTGGCTATCTATCTATTGCCAGCTCTGTGCGAAAGGGCACAACTATATTATTCTCTTTAGTCTGTTCCTCTTTTTACTTAGAAGAAGTGCTGTTGATGCTGAACCGGTAGCTGGCCTGGAGCACATAAGGGTCGCCGCCGGGCGTGAAGATCTGCTTGTCCTGGCGGCCCCAGGCGGGCTGGTTGATGGCGTCGATCCAGTCCTCGACCTCCATGACGACGCAGCCGTACTGGGGGATGGTGCGGGGGAAGTCGGCGTTGTCGTGCAGACCCTGCGTCGTCTTGAGCGTCACCGACCCGTTCTGCCCGTTGCACGAGTACAGCTGGAAGGCCTCCTGGTCCGAGTAGACGTCCAGCTGGATGCCCGACCAGGCCGAGTGCAGGCGCGCCACGTAGCCGTCGCTGCGCCAGTCGTAAGGTCCGTTCTGCGCGCGGTTCACGAGCCAGCAGTTGTCTGTAGTAGGAGGGTCAGTAATCAGAAAGCCATGAAAGTGATCGATTCTTGGGGCGGCGTCATACCGTAACCAGTGCAGTTGAAACCACAGTTGCCCTTAAGCTCGGGATCGTCGAAGCTGGCGCCGATCTGCTTGGGCGCGGACCAGAAGTCGTTGACGGAGCCCTCGTGGTTGGCGAGGATGTCGCCGGTGGGGATGAGGATGTTGTCGACGCCGACGCGCTGGCCCGAGTAGGGCAGGTGGAAGGTGTGGTTGAGGACGGTGCTGGTCTCGTTGTTGGCGAATCCGTCGAGGTTCCAGTAGACGTGGCTGCTGAGCATGATGGGCGTCTTCTTGGTCGTGGCCAGGGCGACCATCTTGAAGTCCCAGGTCGAGTCCGTCACGGTGTAGGTGATGTACGAGACGACCTCGCCGGGGAAGCCTTCCTTGCCGTCCGGGTCCACGATGGTAAAAGTGATGCTGTCGTCGGTGTGCGCCACGACGGTGAAGTTGCGCCAGTCCCAGCCGTCCTTGCCGCCGTGCAGGGTGTCTGCGCCCAGGGGCGCGTCGGCGGTGGGGTTCTCGTTGGGGCTGATGTGGTAGCTCTGCCCGTCGAGCTCGAATGTGCTGTTCTTGATGCGGTTGGCGTACCGGCCGGGCACGCCGCCAAAGTGGTTGTGCTGCTTGTCCACCTCGTAGTAGGTGGCGTTGTCGAACCCGGCGACGACGTCGCGCGGGATGCCGTACTGGTCGTTGACCAGCAGGTGTGTCAGCGACGCGCCGTACGTGATGAAGGCGGCCTGCAGTCCCTCGCTCTTGATCCAGTAGAGCCCGTCCTTGTCCGGGCCGGGGCCCTTGGACCCTCCGTAGGTCTGCGCAGAGGCCGCGGGGAGCAGCAGGGCAGCCCCCAAGGCGGCGAAGTGGGCGTTCAGATGCATCGCGACTTTTATGTATTCCGCGTTACCGGGGAGATGAACCGTGTGGAAGGTAGAAGGGAACCAAATGTGTAAAAAGGGCAGCACGGGTGGATATGGAGTTGGCGCTGGCGTTGGCTAGTAGTGGCTGATGAGTAACACTACCTAGGAATCGCGTGTTTTTACTCAATTGGCAGGTGGGCGCCCTTTTTGTTCTCTTTGCAATTGAATGGAAAGATACAGCCAAATTGAGGAGGAAGACCCAGAGCAGACAATTGACTTGACTTGTGACAGAAACCGCTTCGCAGAGTCTGGGGAAGAAGAGGCAAGACAAGCATGAGACACGGGAAACACGGGGGAGAGATGTCACTTTTAATATTAAGCTTCGAAGGACGCCGGCCATTGTCGATCCACCAAGACCAGCCAGCCGACTGCCATTGGCTTGTTGTCTTTTTCTCACTCGCATATCCCTCTCTCTAGTCGACCCGGCTGCAGGTGTAGAGGTAGTATGTATGTAGGTATGTATCGTATTGTTACGTACAAGGATCGATGGTAAAATGCAACCTGGACTCGAGCTAACACGAGTGAATACTGCTTGGATCCATGTACTGTACTGGGTCTCTCCGGCCGGAATCTACTCAACTTACTCCGCTTTCTCCCTCTTCTTCTCCCGCCGAAAAGTTGGGGTAAAGGCTAACGACGTAACCGATGGTCAGCATGCTCATAGTAGGCAAGGGGGGCCATGAGATGTGACTGGAGCGTTTAGATTGGGGAAAGATTGCGGTGTTACCATTCACGTTCTGTCCTTGACCTTGATTTTTTACCTGGGAAGACGGGCGATTGGACCCCAGTACTATTGATTGATTTACTATTACCTGCCTATTTCGAGTACACGACTGAGTACAAGCTTCGTCTGAAAGCGACATTGACGAATCAGACATCTTCGGGAAGAAAACCGTTGGACCTTTTTCAACCTTCATAGTCTATTTGTACGTCTGCAGTTGCATAACACGCGTATGCCAGCCATCGGTATGCCGGTTGTGTTGTTGATAGCTCACCTTACCAGGCGTAGAGACAATGGGGGGAGATTGCGGGTCATTTCCCGAGCAATGGCAGGATCTAGGGCCGACGATCGTCATCGACTCACCCACCCCCGTGGTTCGTTGTCTTGTTTGGTTTTTTTTGTTTTTTTTTCTCGGAATAGCAACGGCCAGGGTCCAGGCCACAGCTCGTCGTAGTTCATGTGCCTTACAGCAAGGTGTGTCAAGGTTGTACGACTCTCACCATGCAATCCTACCACACTGACTTACCGGATAACGACTACTACACCTGCGACCTGCTGCGACTCATTTCTGTCTCCCCATATTGCACCAAGCAAAGGTACACATACCATACCACTGAGTAAGCCGCTCTCAAACGTACGTAAAAAGGACTCGTGTAGCTCCCGCCCGGAGCTCTGTCGAAGGGAAGATACGAAGATACCATATGCTAGTACCCAAGGAAGCAGGCAGAGTGTCTCAATAAGAATGACGAGAGATATACCTAGTCCTTCAATCCTTCCTCGGCCGCATTTACCCCGTCCACTCCAACAGGGCACAGGAGACAAGGGAGTCTAATTCTCTAACTCACCGTCCAAGAGAGACATTTTACACATGACTTACCAGGGTGCCATGTCGGGGTCAAGCTGGTCGAATGCGGGGTAAGGAAGGCCCCAAACCCCAGAAAATCCAAGAAATCTTGGCAAGCACGGCACGACGGGAATGGCTGGCCAGTTTCCCCGCTTTCTTCACCTTCGCTTCCATCAAATACCCAGTCCGTCACACGGGAAACGGGTGACTGGATTTGTGACTTTCGTGTATGTAGCCCGTCTCCCTCGCATCCAACTCAGCTGGTCATGAGGCCGAATTTGTGCGACCTATCAATATTCATCGGAGATGGAGGGAGGTAGTAGCCTAGCGTAGCTTCGAGATATGTACAGTACATGCACCCAGCACGAAGGGAAGCTTGATGTTGCGTATTGCGCCCGTCAGATGACATCTGCACGCTTAACACCGGCACCGCAGCTCGCCCTTGTCACGTTGCCTTCTTCTGCTTCTGTTGCTGCTTTCCAGAAGATCCAAGAGTGTATAGATCGGACCGAAGAGAACGATGAAGCTCCGGTAAAGGAAGACCCAGAACCCACTTATAAAACAAACGTATACTCCGTACAGGTTGAAAGGATAAAGCCATGTGGATACGACCCGACAACCTATAAGTGACGAGATCAGAGCGTGGGCTTTAAGACAACATCCAAGGTGACCTTTAGTAGATGTTACTTGAGGCATAGCAAAACGCTGAACAAACCAAGAGAAAGATAGCAATACTAAACAGGCAAACAGGCAAAATCGATTAGCTAACCATGCTATAACTATGCAATACCATAGAAAGGTCAGTCGTAAAAGACTGAGTCTCTGCTTCCTTCCATCATCCGATGGCAGGAATTCAACCATCAACACGGGAGCAACTACCAAATCAACCATTGTGCGTCAATTATCCATTCTACAGAGACTTATACCATACACACGCGCGCGACACCTCCTATCTCGTCCTCTATGCGTCAATCAAGTTCTCCTCCTGGTTCTGTTCCTGCTGCTGCTGTGCCTCGTCCTCCGGGTGGGCCTTGTTCTTGCCTTTGCGCTCGGCCGCCGAGCGCTGGTAGAACTCCTGGATAACCTTGGCCGGGATACGGTTCAGAAGCTCCTTGGGGTAGATGCGCAGCAGACTCCACGCAATATCCAGGGACTCGTAAATGCTTCGGGACTCGTAAGCACCCTGTGCGACAAAGTTGCGCTCAAACTTGTCCAAGAACTCCAAAGAGAGCTTGTCCTCCGACGACAGAGCCTCCTCACCGACGACTGCCTTCATGGCCGCAGCATCACGACCAATAGCGTACTTGGCGTACAGCTGGTTGGACACATCACCGTGGTCCTTGCGCGTCATGCCCTCACCAATGGCAGACTTCATCAGACGGGACAAAGACGGCAGCACGTTGATGGGCGGGTAGATACCACGGTTGTCGAGTTGACGATCGACGTAAATCTGGCCCTCGGTAATGTATCCCGTCAAATCGGGAATGGGATGTGTGATATCGTCGTTAGGCATGGTCAGAATGGGGATCTGAGTGATGGATCCATTTCGTCCCTCGACACGACCAGCGCGTTCGTAGATGGTGGACAAATCAGTGTACATGTAACCGGGGTAACCACGTCGACCGGGCACTTCTTCTCGGGCGGCCGAGACCTCACGCAGGGCGTCACAGTAGGCGGTCAAATCTGTAAGAATGACCAGGACGTGCTTCTCCAGCTGGTAAGCGTAGTATTCGGCGGTCGTCAGCGCCAGACGAGGTGTAATAATACGTTCGATTCTGTGATGATATCATTAGCGATCAATCTACAGCGAGGGCATCAGCAGCGAGGCGGGCC
This sequence comes from Apiospora rasikravindrae, assembly GCA_038363885.1. NCBI lineage: Eukaryota > Fungi > Ascomycota > Sordariomycetes > Amphisphaeriales > Apiosporaceae > Apiospora > Apiospora rasikravindrae. The sequence goes on from JAQQWK010000006.1 coordinate 1,596,126, forward strand.
AACTTACGTAGGATCGTTCGCAAGGTTAAGGAACAGAGTGACACGCTCCAAACTGCCGTTCTCTTCGAAATCCCGAGTGAAGAATCGGGCCGTCTCCAAGTTAACACCCATGGCGGCGAAGACAATGGCGAAGTTGTCTTCGTGGTCGTCGTGGACGCCCTTGTTGGTGGCACCCTTTTGCTGAGCTTGCTTGACCAGACCAGCCTGTCGGCAAATCTGGGCGGCAATCTCGTTGTGAGGCAGACCGGCGGCCGAGAAAATGGGAATCTTTTGGCCACGGGCAATCGAGTTCATGGTGTCGATGGTTGAGATACCGGTGGAGATCATCTCCTCGGGATAAACCTAGTATCGTGTAAGCAGCTAAACTTATACGACGGAGAGACCGCCGGGGCGGTTGTTGATGTGTATACTTACTCGGGAGTAAGGGTTGATGGGACTTCCGTTGATGTCCAGGTACTCCTCGGCGAGGACCTTGGGTCCCTTGTCGATAGCGCGTCCCGAACCATCGAAGATACGACCCAGCATATCCTCAGACACGCCGAGCTTCAAGCTCTCGCCAGTGAACTCGACCTTGGTCTTCTTGACATCGATACCGGTGGTGCCCTCGAACACCTGCACGACAGCTCGGTTTCCTAGATGTACGCAGGCTCATCAGTACGTCGGTTGTATATATATCCCGCGCACGGGTGTTTTAAGCCGCATCCCGCCCACTATAAACTAACCTCGAGCTTCCAGAACCTGTCCAGATCTGACAGTTCCATCGGGAAGCGTCAGACTGACGATTTCGTTGTATCTAGGGAACTTGACATTGTCGAGAATGACCAGCGGTCCGTTGACACCGCCGACGGTGTTGTACCGAAGGCGCGGCACGACCGAGTAGGAGGACGACTCGCGAGGGTCGAGCGACATGGCTGCGAAAGGTTGGAGGGAGATGCTATCAATAGGAAGAGGGATTCGGATTGAATTACGGGAGCTCGAAGCTCTGCAGGTCGTCTGGAGGCGACGATGGCGGGCGGGATGTCGTGGGGGAGCAGATAAATTGCTCTTGTCGAGGGTTGGAAGATCAAAGCACCAGACGGCAAGCTTCAGACAGGCATGCACTGTAGTCAGTCAGTTGGAGCTTCCACCGACGCACTAGAGCGTTGACGTCGGGTTTCCTGGGAGGCTTAGCGACCAGAGTGCGCTAATGCTGATTCAGGTAAGGAGCTCAGATCCAAAACCAAAACCAGCCCCGCCAAGCCAAGCATCTCCAGCCTCCCACTTGCCTTCGTATCACATGACTCTTACACCCATTCCTCTGTCACTGTTTTTACAGGTAGAAAATTCATTGTATATGTTTCAATTGTTCAAGAAAACCGTATGTTCCTTTCAAGAGCAACTGCTTTATTCATAGTCTGTTGTGAGCTACTGTGGTTGATCGATGAGTGCATGTAACTCTGGAGCTCTACTCAGTACAGTAGCGTCATATACACCTAGTAGACCAGAAGACAACAGCCAACAGTCAGGGAGTATATAGAGCTTCCTAATCGCCTATACAAATGAGCAATTCCCTGATGCCCCTAATTATGTACAAACTGCAGACATACTTACAAGGTGAAGCTATAAGTTTTGATCTGCCTGGTTGCGGACATGTGGTTGGGTGACAACACTCTAAACTCACGATCCTAAGATTTGTGGAGACGGATGTTATGAAAGGATATATTGCATGTACATTTCTTCTTGACTCGGGTGGTTTAGCTATGCATATATGCTTAGACGGTCTTCGAGGCAGCATTTCTACGCGCGCCCAAGACGGCCTTACCAACGGCAGAATCGTTGGGCTTGCCAATCTCCCTGGTGATCCAGTCACCAATGTCCGCGACCGCATCTAGGCTGACGCCGGTGTCCATGCCGAGGCTTTCCAGGAAATAGACCATGTTTTCCGTCGCCACGTTACCGGTGGCCCCGGGGCTGTAAGGGCAGCCGCCGAGTCCGCCCACCGAGCTGTCAAAGGTCCGGATGCCGTGCTCGAGCGAGATGGCCGTGTTCACCAGGGCTTGGCCGTACGTATCGTGGAAGTGCATGGCGATGTCCTCGTTGCGGATGCCCGCCGCCGCCATGCACCGCAAGAGCTCTTGCGTGCGGGGCGCCGTGCCCATGCCCGTCGTGTCGCCGAGCGAGATCTCGTCGGCGCCCATCTCCAGCAAGGACGTAGCAATCTCTGCAACCTTGTGGGGGTCGACATCGTAGCCCTCGAAGGGACAGCCCAGGACGACCGAGATGTAGGCACGGGCGCGCAGACCCATGTTCTTGGCCCCTTGGATCACCGGTGCGAACCGCTCGAGGGAAGTCGCGATGTCGCAGTTGAGGTTCTTTTGAGAAAAGGTCTCGGTCGCGGCGGCAAAGACGGCTAGCTCCACTGCTGGCCTGCCAGTCTTGTCTGTCCCTGCGAGGGTTTCGGCTTGCGTCAAGTACGACCCGGCATTCTCTTCGAGGATTGCCTTCGCATTTTCGAGGCCTTTCACATTCGGTGCAAGAAAAGAATAGGTGACGGGTGTAGGGGCCAAAACTCGTTGCCCGAGGAGATGCTTCATAATCTCACTCGAGCCATCCATCTGCGTAGTATGGTTAGTAAGATGCGGGTTCCACGCAGGCGGAGAGTGTGGTTTGTGCTGGCCATACCTGAGGTACCCATTTCGGGGAGACGAAAGAGCCGGCTTCGACAGTGGTCAGACCGGCTTTCGCCAGTCTGTTGATCAATTCGATCTTGGTCTCTCGAGAGATTGACTTCTTCTCGTTCTGGAGGCCATCCCGTGGCCCGACTTCGACAAGTCGTATGTGGTTGTTGGAGGCTGGTCGCGGATTCTTGACGTCGGAGGCTGTCGCATAGCATCGTAGGTAGGGGGCGCGCAAAGCCACCCGTTGGCGGGCGGCGAGTTGGATCATGGGTCGCACGGAAGCCATTGTGAGTTCATCGCGGCCGAGGAATGGTTGTTCGGCCGGTATAGGTTCGTCGCTAGTCACTTGTGAAGCTGTTGGTCGTTGGCTATCGAAGGCTGACCACGGTCACGATGGAGGGGGGCAAGCTCTTGGAAGCTTGGGAGCTTCAAAGCCGGAGATAGCCGGTCATAGCTGGTGGTGGGTGCGGTGCAGCTCAGCGGCTGCCGGAAATCTGAAATCTGGGGAAGTATTACTGTAAATACGGCAAAAACCCAGCTCCAACCCGAGGTACAATCTCATTCGCGATCATCAGCAGAGCCATTGGTCGCTTCCGTCCAGTAATGTTTGTCTTATCGACGAAGAGCAGAACCACAATCCTTCGGATACTCCATTATCAACTCTCCAATGCCAGCAGCATACCACAAATGACAGGACTCTAGTGAGCAATCACCACTTGCCACGCCACGCTGACAATCTTATGGGACACCGACCAGGCCAGCATCCAGCATCCAGCGATGGCTTTTTCGTGTAGCGCTGACCGGAGCCCGAGTCGATAATCCCACTGCCTAATTTTAAGACGATGGCTTCTGTTAGCTCTGACCTGAAAGCCCCCTGCAGGGATGCGTTCGGGCCACTCTAGGTCGCTAGCGTTACGTAACCTGCCCTTGCTTTGAAATCACCGAAGAAGCCGTAAGTTCGCTGTCTCGGAATGAATTACTTTTCCGCCATGTTATATATTTATTCGTCCCGTCTATTTCTTTCCTCTGAAAGGCTGTTGTGAGTATTGTTTATACGCCGGCATGCCGACAGACAACGATGCACTGGGCCGCGCAGAAGCGCGGCGAGACCGGGTCCTCCAGGAGACCAACTTCGAGTCTTCGGCAGCTGTGGAAAACGCGCCGTCCGTCAGCCATGACGTCGAAAATCCCAATGGAACTGCAGATGGTGCACAATCGAGCAACGACAACGCATTGAAGACCTCCGCGCCCCCGGCAAGCACAACTCGAGTGCTTGCTCCCGACTTGCTACGGGGTACGCTCATGGTCCTGATGGCTATGGATCATGCAGTCGTAGCTATACGGTCCTGGGACCACGGGCAAGCGCACGAATCGGAGGGCGACAGCACGCCGGTCTCTGAATGGAATCGCCCCATTGGTTACATCATCAGGACCTTCACCCACCTCTGCGCCCCCGGTTTCACCTTCCTTTTGGGTATGGGGGTCGTGTACTTCGGCCGGTCACGCACGCGTCTGGGTTGGTCGACGTACCAGATGCTCCGCCACTTCATCATTCGTGCGGTCGTTCTGACCCTCATCACGGTGTTGATGGGAGTGGTATTCACCGGAGGGAAGATATGGTTCCTTAACGCTGTACTGTTCGCCCTGGCCATTGATTACGTCCTCGCTGGTATGTTGTGGTCAGTGTTGGATAAGATCGAGGCAGCCACAACCCAATGCCTCAAGGACTACTTCAAGAGAAACCACGAGAGCGGCGAGACGACGCCGTTGCTCGTCAGCAGCTTAGAGGGCATCCGAAATAGCGATAAGGCATCAACCCGCGCCATCGCGATCTCCTGGCATTTCAGCAACGGCATCCTCGTGGCTCTCTCGGTTATCACTGCATGGTGGAACATCTGGCTGTCTCCCACCCATGGGCATTGCCAAACGGAGAACATCAACACCACACAGGATATGACAGCCCCTGGAAACCCGATACTGGACATCTGGTTCTGGCCCATCATGTCGGGCCGTATCATGTCGGTGTTTCCCCCATGGCCTGGCTCTCCTTCGCCATCATGGGGCTGCTGTACGGCCGCCTCGTCCAGGTCCGCCCCTTATCTCCCGCCCGGCTTAACACATCGACTCTCCTGGTCGCTCTGGCTTTCTTCCTCCTATTTGCCTTCACAAGAATCTTCCGCTTTGGCAACTTATCCGAAGGTTGCCTCCACATGCCTGAACATGTTGCCCACCCTGATAGAAATCCCTACCTGGCTTCGGTCCCTTCGTTCTTCTATGTCATCAAATACCCACCCGATGTCGCTTTCATTGCCTACACCATGTCGGTCAACCTTTCCTTGCTCGCGCTATTTGGCGCCCTGCCGTCTGGTGTCACTAAACGCTTTACCATTCTTCTCACATATGGCACTTCCGCCCTGTTCTTCTACCTTGTCCACCAACTCATCTTGTTCTCCGCTGGTGCCGTCCTTGCGCGGTTCTTCGGCCGTGAGACGGGCGAGACGGACCCATTTACGGGTCAGCCCACTGTGGTGGTGGAAAACATTTGGATATACTGGGGCCTGTGGGCAACTGCCCTGGCGATACTATACCCTCTGTGCAGATGGTACAGTGGGTTCAAGAAGACGAAAGGCCCGGATTCGATTTGGAGATTCTTTTGATAGACTGCAAGATTATACATATAGATAGATAGACTAGCCGGCACGCTGCTGTAATGAGACTGCCATGTCCTAGAAAGATAAGGGCACAATTGGGTTCTTTCACATTCAAGTCATGACAATGGTGCTGTTGGTACATGCAATACCCATGCCTGATATCCCATTCAAGCCAGTGCATTCCATCTCAGCTGGTTTCCCATCCTGTGTCGATACATGGTTAGCGATGCGGCGCTTCCCTCATGTCCTTTTGGCGTAGTCAGGCAACCCCGGAACTTACATAAGCCTTCAGATCTATGTTGCTGAAGTGGAAATCCTTGCAGTGTTTTCCATCGGCACACAGCAGATAAATGCTTTTATTGTTGCTCTCCCCTGCATGGCTATTAGTCCAATGACATACACGATGGGATGAAGGTATAAGAGATACTTACCCAGTGTTGTGCTCCAACAGGGATCACTGATACAACTACCATCCCTGAGACTTTCTCCCGTCTGTCCTACGAAGTTCTCCCACCTGAAGTTCGTCGCGTACGCGGCCAGGCTGAGGTTACGGCCCGGCGGCAGCCCCTTTTCCTGGTCGACGTAGTTCTCGATGAAGTGAATCGGGTACGACGTGTCGCGGACGGTGAAGTTGCGCCAGGTGACGTTGCGCAGGTCGCAGGTCGTGCCGAGCGAGCCCTTGAACCGCGCGCCCATGAGCGAGTCCTCCACAACAGCGTTCTCGAAGAGATAGTCGCCCCCGGTTCCGCTGGCGCAGGACACGGCGATCCCATGACCGCCGGACGAGTACATGTTCCGAACAGTCACGTTCGTCGTGGGCGGGGCGACATTGATTAGGTCGTCGCCGTTGTAGATGGTGAAGCCATCGATAAGGGAGTTGCTCGCCGACATGTCGATGCCGTCTGGGAGTATGTTAGCGAGATGAATCAGCAGCAGGAAAGGCGCTGGTCTGTTCCTCTCACCTGTGTTGAATGGAAACCCGTCATCCGAACGGGCATCGATCAGAGTGTCTGTCATCCACACATGACTGCCTCCCATTGAGAAGACCCAAGCGACTGGCTTCCAGACCTTCAAATGTCTTGCTCTGAGATAGCTACATAATTCTCAGTTTTCTGTAAACACATTATGGCGACTGAGTAGAGAGTTCGCTTACTCGACTTTCAAGGAGAAGAAGTGCGGTCGCCCCTTATTCACGCTGTTCGCGGCACCGCCTGGCCACCACAGTTCTCCGTGTCCTGGCTGTCTAGTAAGTAATGTTCGAGATACACTCGTAGAGCCACGTACCGATGAACCATCCGCCTTCCGGATCCTCGCTTCCTGTCAGAGTGACATTGGTGCCTTGGAAGTTGATCCAGCGACCCGGGTAGATACTGGTGTCTGCGACCACTGATTCGACGTAGCTGACATTATCGGGTAACGACACATTGCCATTGAAAACGAACTCGACATTGGACAGGGACTTGAGCTGCAGCGGAGTCCATAGACTATATGTAGTGCCCTTCTCGAAGACCACACGCGAGTGGTCTCCACACTCAGCCGTGGTCTTCACGATATTAGGAGTGTCGTCCGTTCCCGTTTCGTTCTTAGGTACGATGCAGGTCTTGGCACCATTCAGCGTCTCCGGTAGCCAGTAGGCTGAGGCGACGCTGACGAGGACGAAACCGTGTAATGGGACTGAGAGCTTCATGGTTCCTAACCGCTTCTTATGAATCGCACTCCTGAACATTGCTCATGAGGAAAGCTTCAAGTTCGTATGTCAACCCCACGTTCTAAAATACAGGGGTTCCCCACCATCCAACCAACAGAATTCAAGGCCCTTACAGTGCATAGTTCTCATTATACCTAGAGACGTTTCTCCGCGAAATTTCCACCAATTACAAAACCCCCAGACCAGCTGACGCAGTCTTCGTGTATGTTTAAGGTGAAATTGAGAAAACGGTACGAACGAACAAATGGCCTCCTTGTCGGGCCTTGGGGCAGAAGTATATGACCACCACCAATTCCTTCATATCCAGCAAACCCCCCATGAACCCCTGTGGATTAAGTGCCTAAGAAATATAGCACTAGAACAAGGGACGCTCTGAGATGTTTTGAGTTACTTGAAACTCAAACTCATTCTACATTTCTTCCCAGTATCCTACTCAGTCGATTACCCTTCGGTGTCGAATTCTTTCTTGATAAAGATGCCGGTGTAGGTAAGTCAGAAAGGGTCAAGGACCTGTTCCGAGTGACCGGTGAGAGGCCTGAAGAGCTGGCTGTGAATGATGTATCACTCGGCATCATGTCGTACTTCTTATTGAGGCTTCCCAGGATCATCTTGTACACGTCTCCGGACACTGGTTCGTGATCGATCACATCCCTTAACACACAAGGTCAGTACAGCTTGAAGGAGTAACAGGGTACCGGAGTTCTTACCGTATTCCATATTTACTCTCAAGACCATCATCCAGTACTTCTAGTTTCTTGACCCCCGCTTGACCGAAAGAGACAAACTCAATACTGAACCATCGCAGGTTGGAAGGCTTCTTCTCTATAGCGGCGTTGCGAAGGAATTCAACGATGGATGTCTCCACATCCTCGTCCGAGATGGTGCCCTCCCATAAGCCGTCGGAGAGAACAATGAGCGTCATGGGCTTCGACGTATCCCTGAGGTAGTTTGAAAATATTTGATCGAGAATTGTGGCCATGTCCGTGCCAGTTCTCGAAGGGTCCCGAGGTCGCAGGGCTTCATCCCGTGCTTTGTCGAACTTCTGCATCAATTTTCTCACGGGAGCATTGCTGGTATTATAGGTTTTGCCAATGGTGAATTCGATGTCTAGACCATCTTTGTCCAGTTTTCCAATCATGCTTGCAAGGGTCTCGAGCGCAACTCTCATGGCAGGCCAATACGGTTCCATCGACCCTCCGTTGTCAATGACGAATTTCTATTTGCAAGTTAGCAGCGGCAAAAACAAAACACATGGCAAGTAGTGGGCCCTTACAATGTCTCTATTCACAAGGAAGGAGCTCAGGTACATATCTGATCCATCCTTCAAGCGTTCCAAGAACGTCTTCTTCTTGATAGATTCAAACTGGCGCGAAATGGGCCAGTTCGGGTTAATCTCAAATTTCGATTGGAGATTCGGCAGCACACTCGCGCTCATGGGAAGAGTCTTGGCTTGAACCCAGGTGGGCGGTAGGCTGACCATTTCATTCCGAGCACTGGGGGAGGAAGGCTGGCCAGATAAGTTCCAGGACTTGGAGGGGAGAGACTGGCTACTTCGCTGACTACTTCGTCCCGGGGACTGGCTGGAGGAACTATTTCGGCTCCGATTGGCGATGGTGGTGGTGTGTCAACCCCGAGATTTGTTTGGTGTGGAACAGGTACAGAGTTAGAAGTGACATGGGTGTTAAGGGAATGCCTGAAATGAAATGCCTCTGGATGCCCACTCTGGGTGATGGCTTTCATCCTAGGTCTCATCGGTTCATTTGGAGAATGGTTCTCCCTGAGGGGGTTCTTGGGTTGGCTTTCAGGTGTTGGTTCAGACAGTCTGACCGATGGCTCGGTGATGACAATCATCGGTGCACTGGCAGCTCTGGAAGCCTTGTTCCTGTCTCTTGGGTCTTGGATGTCCTTGACATTTGAGATTTCGAGGCCAGGACTAAGCCTTGACTTGTTCATATGAGCTCCAGTTGCTGGCGAGAAGTGTGGAGATGTACCTAGGTGACCTTTGCGAGGCGATTTCATGGTTTCCTTCACTTGTCGCAAAAGCTCCGACTTGTTACCTTTTGTGTATCTGTGTGCCAGTGTTGTACCTGATGACCGGCCGCCCACGTCTTCGTACTGAGAAGGTGCGTTGACTATGTTGCCTTTACCAGTTGAGCTAATGAGCAATTCTGCTTCTTCTTCAACTTGATTAAATGCAGCTTTTATTTGGTCACTGAGCCATATCGTCTCTCCTCGTGAAACCTGCATCGCATGAGTAGCTTTGGCGGCAGCAATACAGCCGGCAAACTTGTCAACCAGCGCAAGCGACGTCAGCCGTTGTTCAGGCGCACTTTGAAGCATTTTCGAGTCGATGAGGTCCAGTATTTCGGAGGTTGCGGTGTCCGATTTTCGCATTGAAGCCCGAAGGTGTTGATGCCAATCAGTCACGGCGCCGAGAACCTCCTGGCCATCATGGAATGCGTCATCCGCAGTCGGCTGTCTCGGAGATCGAGAGCCGCGAAGTTGCTTGATAGCAATTTGACGCAGCTTATCATAGACCAACACACCTTGACGCCCGAACACAATCCATGTGATGATTTCAGAAAGGACGCACCCGAGTGACCAGATGTCGATTTTCTGGGAATAATCAGTCGTTGTGCCGCCAGGACGGCTACGGCGTCTTCTGTCCGTCTCAGGAGCTCCTTGATTTGGAGGACATTGTTAGTTTCAACTCAGAAGCATCCCTTTGAAGGACTCAGTAGCTTACCATATGTTTCGGTGAGACCCGTCAATATAGATTTGGGCTCCGGACAAGTTTCATCTTTCAATCTGAACTTGGCAAAGCCAAGATCAGCAAGCTTGAACTCTCCGTGGACTAACAAAATGTTGTCCGGTTTGAGGTCGGCATGCCAGCTATATCTGTCAGCTACTTTCATGATGTCTGTCACAGAATCAACTTACCCATCATATCTCACCGAGTCACCAAGCTCTCGCTGTGCGTCCAAATTGTGTATGCTGGCCACTGCTTCCACTACACTGGTCAAGCCTTCCCAGAACCCCACGATAGATTCAAACGTGCTTGGCGGATCTTTTGGGGAGCAAAATAGCTCCTTTAGATCAAGCTCGCCAAACTCCAGCAGTAGATTTGACGTACGGACGACCCCTTGACCATGAACTTCCTCATCAATCTCGAACTCACCCAAATACTGCACCATGCCCACCAAACCCTCAACTGCCAAGTAGTTTTGCTTCTCCTGGTTGAAAACCTCTTTGTTCTCAGCCGCGAAGGTCTTCAAGGCCATTGAATAGCACTGCATTATTGTTAGCTAGCGAACACCTCATGATATATATGCCTTCTCCGTCAATTGGAGGCGCATGGTTTCAGTTGTTTGCAGTTACCTTTCCAAATTGGTAGTCCTCAAACTCCGAACGCCCCAATCTCTCCTTGAGTTCCGGCGATACAAACTGTTCTTGTACCGAAACCTGCCATACTTGGGCGGTCCCTCCCTTGTCATTAACCAGTTGGCGTCTGCAAAATGGGCTGATCCATCTGCCTCGTTGCCTATCCGAATATACTGCTGACGTGTTCAGATCCATTACGACATGCTGGAACATGAACCTGGTGTCATCAAAGTTGCTCAGTAGTCTGTTCACGTCCGAAACAGCGCCCTGAAGTCCTTCCTTGAGAGCATCGAGGTTAGGCAGTCGCTCGTTTGCGAGACTCCCGTCAGTGATGCCAAATCTTTGGAATGTGTGTATCAAGGAACCACAATCGAGATTTAAGAGAATTGCGAAAACAACGTAGCAGCGCCGGTCTCCCTTTCCCAAATCGCTGGACTTCAGGCGACCAGGCTGGTCGCGCATGTGATGAACACTGTCCATCGCGGCGGCCAACAGTGCGGCAAGGTTCGTTTGCCCCGATCGCCCATCTTTAAAGAGCATCCATCTGACAATCTCGTCCGTGTGGTAGAAAGCTTTGGCGCAGCAATGTGTAGCCCACTCTCCAGTTTCGCTATCTGCTCGAAGACACCTTTTGGAATTGGCATCATGTATGCGACAAGCGTAATATTTCCATTCGTTTTCTAATTTTGACTTGAAAAGGCCAAGAATTTGGGCGCGCGCTGGCTCGACCACGGACTTCGCTGTAGCGGTCACCACTTGGGATAAAGGAGTTCGATCAAACCCTTTAAGATCATTCTGAAACGAGCTAGGCGATGCCTTGGTCGAAGAAGTCGTGTTGGAGTTGGCAACGCTCTGTGTATCAACGTGGTGGATAGTAGTGGTTGCATCGATGTCTGTCCATCCAGTTCGGCACACTGTCGGCAGTGTCACCGAGGTGGCATTGTGGCGGCGCTTCAACCCAGAGATCACGTCGACAGTGGGAATAATATAAGCGGAGTGCGGATCATCATTACCGATGACATGACCATAGACTTCGAAGGTCTCCTGATCAACGATCACAGAGCCGCACTCGCCAGGCAGTAGGCCTTGGGACTGTTAGAATGAGGATGCTTCATCTGGTCGGAGGGCACCAACCTGAAGAGCCATCGAAAAGGATGGTCCATACTTCGCATGGATCCTGATAAGGATCAAACCCCAGATAACTCGGGCAGCTCAATAAGCGACAGCCCACCTTGCCTCGTAGTCCCGACACCATATACGCAGGAACCCGGTGTTCCCGAGGCCTGACTGCGGTTCTTTCCAACTTGATTTCTCGATTCACGGGGCCATCTAAGTGAACATAGTTGCATCTCCTTGGTAGGACGACACCTTCACCCAGGTCGATGAGAGTTGCGTCTATGGAAGTATTGGCAACCACAGATTCTGTCGTACTTTTCAATACGCGGCCCTTGAGCGAAGGTACCGATTCCTTTCCGTCGGGAACGGTAGACTGAGCGAACGGTTCCGGTAGGGTCTTCTCATTCGTGATTATCTGCAAGACGTCCGTTTCATCTCCCTCGCTGGTCCACAACGGGTCTAGACTGACCAGATCATCGTCATCTACCATTGTCGCGCCCGATTGCTTGTATTGATTCGTCAAGACTATTTCCTCGCACCAAGAAGCGGTACCTTGGCGTTGGTCGTTGTTAGCCGTGGCGGAGGGGCTGGGGTTGATCAAGTGGTCGACTGTCAACGAATAGTCCTTGCCATCGACCTCGAGGACTAACGCAATGGTCGCTTTTCTCCCTCGGTACTCCAGTAACGCACCACATAGGGTGTTGTCGGATCTCGGGAAGGCCAAGACTTCATCATCGGCTGCGTTTTGAACCAAGTCGTCACGTTCCAAGTACACAAGCTGAAAGGCCGCTTGAGCACGGTCGCTTTGACCGAACAGCCGGGCCCAGACTGAGTTTGACTTGACATAGATAACATCTACAGGGTTCTTCCGCAACAACTTCTGCAGAGCTTCTCTATCACTCTTGGTGCACTTGACAACAATTGCTGGGGACGCCGTCTCGCGGGTACATCCAACCATCCTGACGTCGTAACGAAAGAATTTCATCCGGTTTCTTAGAAGTCCGTCCCGAGCAATGTATTTATTCAGCTCCTGGATGGCAAATTTGGCTCGTCTGAATTGCTCATGTTCTGTAAACCCTCCCCCTGATATCGGTAGCTCATGGTAGATGGTCTTCTTCTTCTTTGCCATGTACGGGCGTATTGTGTCGCCGAACAGCTTATCAAGAGTCTTCGCAATCGGACGATTGAGAGTCTCTAGTTGCTCGAAGCCCCTGGTATGGGTAACAACGGTGGTCTGGTCGTCGCTCGTAAAGATCGTGTTCGTGCTCGATTGGGATTCTGGGCCGATCCATGCAAGTGAATCGCTCGCTTTCATCCTACTCATCAACTCCCCATTCGCATGTATGGGGCTGTTCTGTTCCATGACTGTCGTCATTCCATGAGCCACTGCTGCGACAAATGGTGCAAAGATACGAGGCCAGCAAAGATGCGCAAGGTTCAAAAGCGAGGGCAAGAGGACGGGAAATGGTGTCAAACTCCGAGGGCAACATATTCAGCTGGGCTTATGCAATCACAGACAAGGCATATCTGCAGCCACCATCACTGCTGGTCAAATAAGACATCGACATCTTTCAGGGGCGCTGACCCCGCTCGAGCTGAGCCACCTTACGCAACGCCATGGTGTGTAATACAATGATGTTATTGGTGATTAAGGCGAGGAGCACAATAAAGCGCACTTGTACGAAGGCTGTGGTCTTGGGCTCGGAAAAAATATAATAGACAAGGTGAAGGCCTGAAGCAGCCGCCTATATGGTAAACACTCAAAGACTACAGCGATGGATCGAAAGCTAAATGATGCAGAAAAACGTGGCATCGTAGAGGAGTTTCTGAAGGGGAACGAGGAGTCTGCAGCCTTTATTTCGCTTTACAGCGACTTATGCTACGTCAGCAATGACTTCTACGTCAACATCAATGACCGGCATGAGCTGGTGGATCTCAGTCACAGCCAGGTGCCAGAAGCAAGCCGATTCATCAAAAGCCATGCCCTTATATCGAGACGCAAACTCCAGGCCGACTTGTCTAAGCATTTCGACAAGCCCATTTCACTGCGAGGGGCCGATACCCTGACGACTATGACGGTTCAGCTCATGTTGATGCTGGATCCAAATGCAAAGAGCCGAGATCCGGGGACTTCGACAATGAAACATCATGACGCTGTCTCTTGGGAGGCAGACGAGACCCTGGTCTCGTTTGTGGAGAGGGCGTTGAACAGCATCCGTGAAACAACAAGTCCCAGAAGCGCCAACAACCTAAGAGACAATAACCTGATTAAAGCTTGGAAATTGAGGGACCGCCTGGGAATTCGGATATGTTCTACCGACAATATTGCCGAACATCTGTTATCTGATGGAAAGGAAAACATATTCGTCTTCCATCACGCTTCATTCCTCAAGTCACAGCTCAAGCGTGCAAAAGCTGAAGGCCTGCAACTAAGGACCAACCTCGCGGACAGTTTGAAAGCGTAAGTTTCAGTGATTGGTTTTAGCTACATACGCTGAAGCTAACTGTTATAGGGGTATATTGCCACCGCAGTTTCTGCTGGAGACGCTGCATTCAATTCAAGATGTGCTTTTTCCTTACCAGGACCACTCTTCAAAGGTTTTCCTCAAAGGACTAGTACGCGGTAGCAAATTCGACTCTGAGTGCATGAACTACGAGCTATATGAGTATGATGTCTCTACGGACTTCAAGTATATATACTGGCAAGACCGCATCGAGAACCTACATAGCCTGCTGGACCAACGACGCGGGCGCAATCGCTTAGAACGAGCGTTCGAGCGGCTAGGAACTCAGGCCAACGCGTTTGTCATTGCGATTTTCGCTTTGATCATCTCAATCGTGGTGGGCATAATTAGTATAGCACTTTCTGCAGCGCAATTGTACATATCTTTGATGGCATGGAAACACCCGGTGCCCCAGAATTCATGATCTATTTGGCGGTTGGGGGAAGCCTTGGCCTAAGGCCCGGTCAAGACTTTGGATCTTTAAAAATAACCAGTATTGCGATAGAGTATCTTAGTTGCTATTAATCACATTACTTACTCGTTTGAACATACGGCCCCTCAGTTTGAAAGTCTTCAATACCCGATCTCATTCAAGGTGGCATCACAACTGGCGGAGCCCCTGAACTGGTTTTTCCCTACTAGGGTGGTTACAGGCTAAGCCCACTAACGTTTACATACTAACTCATAGAACACCAGATATTCAATTCTATTTTGATTCAGTCATGCCTCTAATCAAAACAATCTTGAGTTTACAAGACAGGTTATATGTGAAACGAGGACGAAAGGAAACCATACCCTTGGTTCATGCTTTTGGGCAGTTGCCGACACTTTCCGACACGAAGCGCCACCGACCTCTTGAGCAGCAGGGACATCCCACAGCGTTACACCATTCAAGTCCACCTGCTTATGAGGCTCAAGCCAGCTGATGTCTAACCAGGTCCCATGAACTTGGCACAACATAGACATGCCGACTCTGGCAGAGTTTTCTTCCAACTTCATTGTAATCAATCTACACCGCCACATAATATATGCAGTAGGTACCCAGGGGCACATATGTACCCTACTTGCTCTCCTAGAACGCCAAGTCTGACACTCCCACGACTTTACCAAATCGAAGAGCTGCTCCCCTGTTCCTTTTTTAAGGCAACAGTGATCGAGGTGGCACGAAAAGCTGTTTAATTCTGCCAAGCCAGTCTTGACTGTCGGCTGGCGGGAAGGAGCCCGTGTATGGAACTTGGTTCTCATGCTCCCACCCTCTCTGCAATGCTTTCCTTCCAAACCAAGCACCGAGCCCGGTGAGGACCGTCAGTGGGATGGTGATCTGAAGCCACCTCGTCATTGCCGTCTCTGAATACGAACCACCCGGGCTGTCGGTGCCCTGATATTTTATAATGTCTGTACTGAAAAAGGTCTATGCCGGTTAGTGGCCATTCCAGTTACACTGAGGCGAGCCAACTTACCGAAACGAACGTGGCAGGCAGGTATATGAGGGTCACAGTTGTTATGATGAGCATCATGTTCTGCTCTTGTTCCATTCTATGACTGAGCTTCTCCATCCGAGATGCCGACTGGTTTTGAAGATGTTGAATAACCTAGTAAAAAAAAAAAAAAAAAAAAAAAAAACTTCTTAGCTGGCAGCCTAACTCGTTTCTAGCATGACTCACCAGTTCTCTGCGAGCTGAAATGCATTTTACCAGAGCCTGAGCCCGTTTGACCTCCATGGCGAACTGGACGTTTATTGATTTGACCTGGGTTGCAAACAATGCCACTTCGCCAGCACAGTCTCCCTTGACTGTAAAGTTCCTGTCCTTAACTGCACTCCGATAGAACTCCAACATGGCCGAGATTACGTCGATATTTCCCTCAAGTGCCGCAATCGCTAGGCCCGCAGCTTCCTCACATATCTGGATGTTTTGGATGTCTGGAGGTGTGTACTCCTTATCAATGCCCCGTACGCTCTAGAAAACGCATGAGCACCTGCAAAGTCTCGCATGGAGAAGACATAGATGGACTTACCTCTTGGTCAGCGAGCCTTTCAAGCCAACCAATGTACCCTCTCCAACCTTCTCTGGCCCAGAGACAATACATCAAGTGCGCAGACAGACTAGACCGAAAGGATTCTTCTGGGTCCCCGAATGAGCGGTACTCAGACGGAGATTTATCGCTCATCAGGTCTTTGAATCGCTTTTGCAGCTCAAGATCCATTCCTCTCTTCACAACCAACCAGAGGGTTTCTCCCCCAACCACGTCAAATTGGTGGTGGATGACTGCCTGGTGGATAGACCATTCGTCAGAAGTAAAGTCTGTCGGGTGCTTCATTTTCATATTCGCGCATTTGAGGTTATAGCAGAGTTGGTACTGCTTGCCGCTTCGACCGAGCCCATCTACTGCCCTACCGCTCACTGGCTTGGTCATAATTGGCTGTGCGCTGAACCCGCTGAAGATTAGGTCGTTCGGTTGGCTTTTCTCCCCAAATAACGAGATGAAATCCACGATATTGGGCATCACCTGATGGTACGTCATGAGTTCGCCGAACATCTCGGGTGTCAGGAGGAGTGGAGCTCGCGAGCTGACGGCATAGAGGTTCCTACTCAACGATTTCAGCTTTATGATCGATGCCGGTAAAATCTGCAAGCCTTACACGAAGCGGCATTTTGGGTATTTCTTCTTCGCCTGTATCAATTCCGGTCTGCTACTTGTGTCCCTTTCTATCCCGAGAAAGTCGGACAACTCGGACAGGTGGTGCGCATTGCACTTTGCAACGGCTGGGGCGGTCAGTAAAGGCCAATGTCAAGCGTCCAGATGGTTTCTTCTTACCTCGGCCATCAGCCGGGAAGAAATCCCTAATCACGACTTCCCATTGTGACTCATCTGATTCGAACAATGTTGGTTTGATCGAATCTAACTTGTCCCCCAGTGCGCCCAGAGCGTATGGGAGGTTGTCAACGGTAGATGAGATGGCATTTCGTGGATATCTATGCGATTCCCGCAGCGGAGCTTGGAACCGCTCTGGTAAAGGAATATTCATCATGCTTTCGACAAAGTACTGATCCTGTCATTTGAGAAATTGGAGAAATTGTGTGTAGCTTCAGTAGAAGTCAAGAGAATAAGTCAAGCTGGGCCAAGATAGCCACAGTGCTTCCGGACGACCGAGTGATGGCATACTGAAAGCCTAACCATCTGCGAGCCTTCTTCAACTCGACAAATCCACAACATGTATTCCACCGTCAACATCCAAGAAAAACTGCCTTGCAGCCTAAATAGCCCATCTTGACGTGCATATTCAGGGCCAATAGTGTGCTGTGCTGTGCACATAGTGCGCGTGTCGCTGACCAGTCACTGGCCCTTTTCAGCCCGACACGTGATCCACCTAATCTTCCCGCATGCCAGCAAAATAGGACCAAAAACTTCGACCTAATCTGGCGAAGGCGACCGCTGGACATTCTTCTGCCTGACGAGCCTTCTAATGGCTTGCTTGTCATCCTGGAACCCCCGGCAATCAGCACAGTCACGTTCACCATCCCACCCCTTCACAAAGAAGCTTGCTCACTCACTTCGGTAAATTCCCCCAGGGTTTCGAACTGCCAAAAATCGTTCTTTCGACTGGGCTCCTCAGAGAAGTTTTCGTCCGGCCATTTCTTTAACAGGAACTCGTCGCGGAGCGTTTCCCAAGTGAGATTGTTGTAGACCGACACAATCTGAGGGTATCGTTTTGGTCTCCGGGCATTGCGCGCTGCTTGCGCCGCCTGTGCTGTAAACGAGGTAGTGCGCCTGCCTCTCCCGAAGATCCTGTCTCTCCCGAAGATCCTGAATGACTCCGTGAAAGTGTCCGTCTTGCCTCCCTCAGTCATCCTTCATGAGCTGTTGCGATCGTTATGTTGTCTCGGACGAGGTGGCTGGGCCTATGTCTGCATCTATGTTTGCGGTGTTGGATCTGCATATACTGCTAATTTTTAACATTTATTTCATATAGGGTGCATATGGACTGTACATCGGGTATGTGTTGTTTTTAGTTGCCAAGATAGGCCGGCTCAGCCGCCCTTGAGAGTGGCATAGCCCTCAGCTTTGGGGTGGCGAGTTGCACTTTTGCGGTATCACAGGCTCGGGTGTAGTTATCTTGCCTTGACTTCTGCACTGGTCCGTCAAGTGTTGCCTGCATTGGCTGGCTCAACTTGTGGCTTTCCCATGTGCAGCAAGTGAGCTGGTGTGGGACTCCCCGGCATTCGGGCACAGCCTGAGTTAGGGGCGCAGCTCGGGGAATCAGCCCCAAAGCCATCCCTTCCAATAGGGAAAATCTCATAGGGGACAGCAGCCAACCTCTGGAAAAGAATTGTTCATGGAGATGTCACGATGACGAGACTTTCACAGCTGAATAGCAACCCCTTTCTCGTTTTCCTCCGTGAAGACAGTCATCACGACAGTCAAAACGATGCAATTTCGGTCACTACACTATCTAACTTGGGGTTTTCAGATAAGCACACCAAGATTGGCTCATCATGGTAGACCTGTAGAATTCGATCCACAGACGATTCCCTCAATCATTCTCGCTCACAGTCGCCCATCCAGGTGTTTCTCAAACCGTAATCAAGTCAATGGCCAACTCAGTATTACCAGTTCGGAGATGGGGAGATTCTGGAATCAATAAAAGTCATCAAAATACTGTCGTGATTTATGTTATATTCAACGTCTCATAAATAAGTAGATATGCCTGTAAAGTTGCAAAGCAAATGGTCCTCCTTCAGGGGGATCATAACTCGACTCAAATACAAACTAAGGAAACAGCACAACATGAATACCGAGGAAGCAGCGCTTAATACCAAGGAGGCATTGCCTCAAGCAAAAATCGAGGCGCCTGCAGAAGTACTTCGAAATCCATCCATCAGTCAATCACCCATCCCAGTGAAGGCCCCTGAGCCACACATTGCTCTGATCATCCCCGAGCTGCTCGAGTCCATCCTCCTGTACCTCGACGAGACAACCCTCCTCGTGATCGTCCAGCGCGTGAGCAAGCCCTGGCGCGACCTCATCGCGACCTCGCCGCGCCTCCAGCGGAAGCTCTTCCTGCTGCCCAACGAGAGCGACGCGACCGTCCGCGCGCCCCGTCCCAACCCGCTCCTCGCCGCGGCCTTCCCCTTCTGCTTCGACGACATAGTCTCGCCGCCCCAGAGCAGCCGAGCCCGCCGGATCCTCTGGGCCAAGTCGAACATCGTCGCGGCCTGGCCGGCCATCATGGATCAGCGGGCGGCGAACCCCCTCTACCAGCTGCCGCAGTGGCCACGCCTCTGGACGCACCAGCAAGCCTTCGGCCACCCGCGCGCCAGCTGGCGCCGCATGCTGGTGCACCAGCCGCCCGCGCACATCTCCGAGGTGCTCATGCCGACCTGGCACGGGCAGCCAGAAAAATGGCTTCCGGTCCCGCGCCCCGCGGGCTGGCCGCCGGCGCTGCGGATGCAGGATCTGCTGACGAGCATCTTCCGGGAGTTCCGGCTGGGGATGAGCCGCGTGGACGGCGAGCACGAGGACGACGACGACGTGACCGTCATCTCCGTCGAGCACAGCGACGGCCTCGAGTCCCTCGAGGGGGACGAGCGGAACAACGTGGCCGGGTTCAAGGTGGTATGGCGCTTACACGAGCCAGAATACGCGCAGCGGCGGCGCGCGGTGGAGGATGTGCATGGATGGGACGAAAAGGACGACTCGAAGATGCTGGGAGGCGCGAGGCGGCAGCACGTTCTCGTTGTGCACGACGTGGAGTTGGGGAGTGTGGCTACTCTGGATCAGCATTTCGAGCAGCTTAGGGAGATCCTGTTTCCATCGTGGCAGAGATAGTGACGATAATGACACGGTACACTTGACACGTCCAAAATTCTCAGGCAGTAAGTACTAGACCTTAATTCTTAATGGTGGATTAAAGGTAGAATAACCAGCGACTGGTTATTTGCCAATGACGTGGCTGGCGACGTGATATCTGGCAATGTAACAGTTGTTGGTGGTTCAACTGACGATGGAAAAGATGTCGGCTGTTCGTAATAACTGCGACACACTGAAAACACAGAATCAAAGCATAGTATGGTTCAATGGGATGCACGTCTATTGCCTATCGCCAAATGTGGCATATCCCTATCATAGTACCAGTCCCACCCCGTCTTGCTCTCCTTGCGATGTCTCTGTGAGCAGTACTCAATGCATCACACTAGGCTAAGAACATAACGTGTCCCATCGGCTGAAACAGGCTCGAGGCGATTTCGAGACTGATTCTGGTCCTCAAACGGTGAAGTCAGCCCAATACAGTGTCCATTCCACCGTAAACCTCTCCTCGCGAATGTCGGGATCGTCAGGGCAGTATGCTCCAGCCTGTTTGATCTCTTTCAGCGCTTTCTGGAATCGTCCGCTTAATCGGTAAACTCTGGCCTTTTGTCGCAGCATGCCCGCTTTCTGCACAGGATGGGGCTTCCACCTCGCGGTTGGAAAGGCTCCCCTCCACAGCGCGTGGCTAAGGCCACCAAGGGCTGAGCTTGCGAGATCGCCGACAAGCTCAGGGTCGTCCAGATTAGCCTCCATGAGGCGAATCATGTTCGTGCCCAGCTTGTGGTTGATTTCGCAGAACAGCTCCTGCAATTCATCCACCGACTGCAAGAAGACGACCAGCGGTATAAGATGGAAGTTCCTTGACTTTCCGAGGAATTCCATCTTCTTGCATGCGTTGGCCCAAGCCTCACAGCTCTTACCCAAGAGGTTTTGCTCAAGGTACATATGACCAAGTTGCTCCTGGTGGCGTAGGTCCTTCATGATCTCGTCCATGTTGATCTGCGGCTGGACCTGGATCCGTGTCATGATCTGTGAAGCCAGAGAAAGCCCCACCACACCTTGGACCAAGACATTCTGGAACCCGTTGAGCTTAGAGATTGGGGAAAGTAACGCCTGTTGCTGATCAATGGTGGGATAAGACTCGTCGGTGCTTCCAAAGGGGTTATGGAGGGTGATCCTATGCTTGGTAACTTCCCTAAAGGCATCGGCCTTGAGTGTGGCAGTTTCCAAGCAGAGGCAAAGCAGATGAAGATCGCGGTGGAGAATGACGAACTCGAGTCGCCGAAGGTTCTCCTCAGAGGGTTTGGGTTGTGAAATCTTGTATGTCATGATGAACCCCTTGCAGGCCTTGATGGTAGAACGACGTTGAATGACCATGGGTAAAGGTAAGTAGTTGGAGGCGAAACCGGCTAAGAGGTTACGCCAATGCTGGTCTTCCAGGGCGACACCGACTCGTACAAACCGGTTGGTCTTGTAGAAGATCTCCCTGGCCTCGTTGCCAATCTGTCGATTGACACGTAAGATTGACAGATGTAGTCCTTTGATGCCGCCATACCTCAGGGCATGGCCACTGGAGTTGGTGGATGTAGACTTAGGTGGTCGGAAGTCGCACAGAAGAAGGGAATAAATCTCGTCGCGGATCTCCCGAGGGAGATCGAGAAGTCCAGTGGGAGACGACTCCATGATGGTGATGATAACCTAGTAGGGAATAACCATCTGAGGTGGCCGTGGAATAAACCCAAAGACTGGGAAATCCACGTCTCTTAAGGTAATCGGCTGCAAGATTGGATCGAGAGGATAAAAGGTGATGGCAGTTTGTAGATATCAGCTGCAGACCACAGGACCTTCAACATTAAATAATTACTTAAAGCAGCAAATGTCTGGGTTTTGCCGGATAAGCAAGAAAAAAGGTACAATCGGAGGTATGTACCAACTCTTCACATAACGACCACCTTGAACATTAAATTTCAGACACTTGAACTTGACGCCTGTTATTGGTGGACAGCAGAGAGCCAGCGAACTGTTGGGCCATGAACATTCGTGAGCCGAAGATGTGCAGCATCCCTGGTAGACCAGGGGAACAATACAACCAGCATTTTCCTAATTTGATGTCGACTGTTGTTCTGGAGATTGGAGGTATCGAAATGGACACTCACAGCATCACTCTCACAATGGAGATATCGACAGGCATGTCGTGATCCGAAGTTCACCCTCTCAGTTATGATATTTTGGGGGATCCAAATCGTCAAATTCAATCCGGCCTTCATCAACCCATAAAGCCGTACTCCTACGATATGCACTTCGCACTGGACTAGTGGGAAACTGCGATGAATTACCACTAAGCAAGTAATGGCTGTCGTTCCGTGCCATCAGGAGTTTGGGAGTCGATGCCGTTCCGGAATCTGGGTATCTCGACATTAGTCTTGACAATTACTCATATCAAGTAGTATCAAAGCGTGAGCGCTCACCTTGTGTATCCAATAAATGTCAATAGCCAGAAAGATCCCAGGTACGTCAAGGTCCATTCCAGGAATCCTGCAGGTCTATATCGACCCGAGTACATCAGCACAACAAATGACAACCCGATCACCACTTGACAAGCCATCAAACCCGTGTTGACGAGACACCTGCCGCACAATGTCAGCCTCAATTCGGTTCGACACTGTACTTAGTTACCATAAGACGTCCCCGAGGATGTACGAACCACCTCCGCAATCCGGAAAACTTGGCAGGGCCCCAAGTCTGGTCCCACCAGACCGCGGCCGTCAGCACGGCGCTCAACCCGAGCCCGCCGAACGTGCCCATGAGCAACAACTGGTGGCGCGCGTGAGCATCGACAGTGTCGAAGAGGCTCAAGAAGAACAGCAACACCGCCGCAGCGAGGCCCGCGACCATCGCGAAGACGCTGGTGTTCTGGCGCCAGGCGACGTCGTCGACGAGGCCGTAAAAGGCGCGCGCGTAGCGCACGTGGTGCACGGCGAACATGGTGCCCGCAAACGTCACGCCGGTCACGGTGCAACCCGTCACGAAGACGGGCTTGAAGGTAAAGGCCGCGATGTCGCTGATGAAGGGCACGTCCGGATTCACTTGCCCCGGGTAGCGCGGCTGGCCCAGGGCGAGCCAGCGCACCAGCAGGATGGTGATGGTGGTGAACCACGAGATCCCCGCCACGAGTGGGAAGAGCCACAGGTAGCCGCTCAGCGACACATGCTTGAGGGCGCGCGGCCAGAGGAGGAGGACGGCCATCGTTGTTTCTTCGAGGGGGGTGTCACCAGATTTCTCTGATGCAATTGGCAAGGTGCCGCAATGAATGATGATACATGCTGAGAAGGAGTTTTCATGAGAGGCCTTGAGGAATTAAGGCGAGGTGGGATTCACATGCCTCTTGTGCGTCATTTGGCATGGGGCTCACCGGCACTAGTGGGACTATCGGAGCGATACGACAATCCCTGGGTGGTTGTCGCGGTCGGTCATCTGCTTTGGGTATACATAGTGATGATCACTTCATATCCTACTAAGACATGCTTTCATCTGAGAAGCTTCGAGGTTGTCAATTCTGGATTTATGCTATGCCAGCTTTAGTAGTTCAATTTGAAGTAGTAAGCTTTGATTCCTGGCTTAGCAGTTGATAACTTTGTTTGGCGACTCTTTTTCTATTGGTGGATGGAGATGCTTCAAACTAGGATATAGCCTGTTAATGCACATCCCTACCTAACGTACACAGTGTTACAGACTCACCAAGCGGTAAGATAAAGGGGCCATCCTCAAGAGTGAAGTTCTCCTAGGTGTCATAACAATTGCTTGACCTATTGCTTCTCCTCGCTCTCAACGAAAGTGCCGTACTTCGCAGCCAGATCAACCCACCAGGTCGACATGATCTAGGAGATAGTCCTCCTTTTGGTGATATCTTTCAATGATATTGCTACATGGTGTAGCTGCTAGATGCTGCTGAGGCGTGAATGGGTTTCGGGCCCAGGACTGCCTCCATCGAGCAAGCAGCGTGGCTCTCGCGTGATCCTCACCTCTTTAGTCACTAAGATGCGGTCCACGCTCGACGCCAGCACCGGCCAGAACATGGACACACACGTGCAGATAAGAAGCCACATTCACTTCCATCTTGTCGAGAAGGATGCTCGGAGGCGCATACCAGTTCAAGACGAACGTCGGATAGGCGGCGTCTCGAAGCCAGATCACGCTGGCTAAATAAACAGAAGAACAAGGTTACCCAGACGCTTTCAAACATGGAGCTAAGCTTGTTATCGGTATCTAAGGCGCGAAATTTCTACATTGGTCATGGCGAACGTCTGGGAGTTTCTCTACGCACAGGCAACCCAATGAGCAACAGCCACATGAGCCCTTACTGGGTTTGTTTCGATGTTTCTTTCTGGAATAGAGTGGCGCAAGGACCAAGAAAACCACGAGCTCGAAGATGATATTCATCACGATATGGCTGATAAAGGCTGCAATGACTGACCACAGCATTTGGTTACTAATTTGAACTTCAAGCAGACATAGATAGGGGGAACTGTACCCGGGCCATGGATGAAATTAAATCACCCTAGATGTAGAGCTCTTCTGCGAGCTCCCTCGATCCTAGATTCGAAGATATTGTAACAAAAGGGACATCTTGTTGATCCACGTCTCCAAGGTATACGCCCGGTTGGCTACGAAGAATAACTCCCCCATCGTATACCTTTTAAAATCGCACACACATATCTAGAGAGACTACAACAACGTGAATATTCCCAGAGATCTCCAGAATCCGAGAATCTCAGACCCCCTATTAACCTCAACAACTAGTCAAAAAGGCTGGTCAGTCCCGGATCCGGCCAACTGGTTTAATGATATGGGCAAGTCCTCTTTTGTCTATATCTCATAAAGCTATAAGATTCCCCGTATTTCATACTGGTCCGAATGCCAAACCTCTATCCATCCAGGTATCCCCAGTCTCAGAATCCAGGTCCTTGATACATCATAAGCAAGCTATATTTCTGAAGCTAGGTTTGGGTTACTGGATTTCACGAATATACCTTTGTCAATATCTTCTGGCGCAATTATGAAACCGTTGATTCATATACTGGATGGAATCACCTTTATTCCAGCAATCATATAATGTCCGGTTAAGTACTAGTCTTACTAGATAATATCAAAAGGGGCATGAGTGTCAGCTCTGATGAGCCTTCCCTTAATGATCACGCTTTATTTATTTTTCCGTCATAGCTTACTGCCAATCGAACTTGATCATGACATGGCTCGCCAAAACGGTTGAGGGCTATTCTATCTTTTCGTTTCGTATCTATTATTCCTTCCACTTACCTTGACTCAAACTATGATGCACGGTCATTACCTCCCTATCCGGGCATCTAGTACTATCCTCATCCTCTGAAATGGGTAAAGTTACTTAACTCGTAATGTAGATATGTACAACAGGCTTCATAACATGAGAGTGGCTCTATAGTATCCCACTTTTAATCCGTGTCCCTCACTCTGACAAACAATGCATTGTGCCTATTCCTTATTGACTGCCAACATCCGTCCTGCGGTCATCCAAATGCACAAAGTCGCCAAACTGGGTGGCCGCACAAGAAGTGGTGACACCACACTTTCAGGCAAAGTGGCAGTGGTGTAACGCATCACATCTCTTTAGAAAAGCTGCAAGATCGGATGATCGATCCTGCGTACCACTTACCTTGGAATACAGAGCGTCGTGGACAGCTCGCACCCGGTATTCGAGCTAGCCAGCACCATCGAGGAACCAGGCACATTTCCATATTGTCTGCTATCCCAGAATATGCAGTTCCACGAACGGGAAACTTCCGCGAAGCCAATCATTGACAAGGTTCGCTTGTCATCACCAGATATCTGGCTAGTTCCCACAGGATATGCTGGTTTCGTGTGACAGGCTTACGGAATTGTGGTAGTGTATCTGTGTGGCGTAGAAATGTCGGCAGCTTCTTTTTCAACGCTGGTGTGTCAGATTTTAATTCTAGGTGGCGTCTAGAACTCTCGTTCGGAACTACCGAAACTAAACCTTGTGTAGTAAGACATCGAACCCAGATGACTTATACAAGGGATTTATAGAGGGCAGGGCTCGGCTCTTATTCAGGATATGTGGGATCCCATTACCGGAAACACTTTATCTAATTAGCAACTTCAACGCCATGAACAAGATAGGCAAAAATCAGTTTCATGAGTAGGACAAACGTGGTCTGGGCCAGAGTTGCGTGATGCTGAGAGCCGCAAAGACTTTCCACAAGGGGATTTGAGCCTCTGCCTTGGGGAGCTACAAAAGCGGTTTGCTTCCAATGGTAACCTACTTATATTGGCGATGTGCCACAACTTCTTGGGCTCTCATGTGTTTGCACTAGTGCAAGACGTAGCCAGCCTTCGCGGCTCTTTTGTGCACCATGACGGCGCTTTCAAACATGCAGTGGTTGCTCCGCGATAATACCGGTAACATGGAAATGTAATACTCTTCTGTTTGCTCGGCAGCCTCCCTATTCTGACCCCGGCCCTCCGTGACAAACACGCTTGCGGGTACATTTTAGCAGATGCTCCTGCTCCCCCTTTTCAGTGTAATCTTCCAATCGACTCGAGACTAGAGCGATCAATAAGAGAAACCAAACCCGAGTTCTCCTTTTCTTTTACCAGAAGGGGTCGGGCAGTGAGCATGTAAGAACATGTCGGGTAAGTATATGAACTGCCTTGCCCCCTTGTGACTTTGGAGATACTGCAACCGAATGTTGCTTGGCCCCCTTGTCGACACCCCCAAAAGCAATGGCAACCTCTAAAACTACCAGTGTCTCCTTAACTGGAAGCCCTAATACAACTTGCCACCGAACCGAAGAGAGCCTCGCTGCTGGGACCACGGTGACCCCTTCGACTCCCTTGACTATGGACAACAGCGGCTTTCCAAGACCCTTGTGCCAACGGGCAATCACACTCGAAAACATTTCAATTGACGAAAAGTTACGACCTAGAGAGGAGGAGAGGCTCCCACTTTACAAGGACAGTAGGAGAAGGTTGGTTTTCGTCGGTATCCTAATAGCTTGGTTCTTCGTAAGTACGCCATCTATTGTGCGTCACTCTTGAGTGATATTCTGACTTCTATTCGTTTCATAGAAAGGGTTTGATGATTCGGTGATAAGTATGAAACCAAGTTCCGACCAAGCATAATATTAGCAATGAGCAAGCCCCATCTGACCCAGGGGTTTGATATAGCAACCATTGTCCCAGCTCTCAGTCGCAGATTCGATTCCCTCGATCTCATCGCCTGGTTCAGTGCCGCCTACTTCTTCCCTCAAGCATGTCTGGCGATAGGATTCGGACGACTAGCCGCCGTGGCCAATACGCGTATGCTTGTGGTTATCGACGGCATATTGCTCATTGGTAAGCGCTCAAATAGACAAAATCTTCGCTTTTCAAAGCTTCTTGCTGACGAGGACCCTCACATGTCTTCTCTATGATCTAGTCGGCTCCATACTGTGTATTATAGCCAACTCGGCCACAGTATTCATCTTAGGCCGTGTCATCACCGGCCTCGGTATCGCGCTAGGTTTCCCACTCTGCGCCACGATCCTCATATGCATCACCTCGCCGGACGAAAGACCGTTGTACATGGCCGGCTGCGTCGGTGTGGACGTTATGAGTCTCGCCTTCGGGTCGCTCCTGGGCGGATTCTTCGAGACCAACATCGACTACCGCTGGGTCTTCGCCCTGACCATCTTCGGCGCCGTCATGTCGATGATCTTCATATACCCTTTCCAGCAACCAGCTCGACCAACTGACCATTTCTCGGCCTGGCAGCATGTTTGCCGTTTCGACTTCCTGGGATTCGGTCTCTTCCTTGTCTGCAGTATCTGCCTCTTGCTCGCTTTGCAGATGGCGACGCAGAGTGGACGTTGGAATTCGACCCCCGTTGTTGTATTGTTCGCGCTATTCACGGCGACTTTGCCGATTTTCATACTCCAGCAGCGTACGCATAGCCATCCTGACGACAGGCTCTTGCCTCGGGGGACATTCAGCAGAGACATGTCCCTACTACTAGGATTCGGGTTCTTCACTATGTTTGCTATGTACGGCGTGTACTATTATCTCTCAACATACTTTCAGTTACGCCACTGACATTATAGCCTTGGGTTGTGCGCACCGAAATACTAATCTAAATGATATCAGTCTGTCCACGGGCTCTCTTCATTTGACACGGGCATCTGCTTGCTGGCGTTTTTCATTACCTCAGGGGTCGCAAGCCTCGCGACGGGCGTCAGCACCGAGTTCGTGACATATACGAACACCATCGTTTTGACGGGTGTCTCGCTAGCCCTTGTGGGGAGTGCGGTATTGACCACGCTGGACCAAAACACGTCTCGCTTAAAGGCGTCTCTCTTGACGATGATATCGGGGTTCGGGTTCGGGACGGCCCAGACGCTGGCGGTGGTCTTCTCCCAGAGCTGGGTGGCAGAGCATCTCCAGTCCCTGACCGTCTCCATCGCGTTGATGATGCAGCTGCTGGGTGGGACACTGGGGCTCGTTCTCGGCGGATCGCTGCTGAACATGCGGGTACGTGCTGGACTGCAGCATCTACAAGGCACATTGAACGAGGCCCAGGTCGCGGAAATCGCACAGGGGTCTCTACCCCCAGAGGTTTTGGACACTTTACCTAAGTCAGTGACGGTGGAAGTCTATACCATCATGGCTCAGGCGGTGCAGAACATTTTCTACACGGCTACAGGGGCGGTTGCAGTGGCTGGTTTGCTTGCACTCTGTATGCGATGGCACAGGATCAAGACTAGTTCCTAGAAGACAGCAGAAGATGAGCAACAGTTGGCTGTTTTAACTGTGAATATCGGCTACAAGCAATAAGGCTTTTGACTCTAATAGTAGCAAGCCTTTATCAGCAAGCCTCTGGTAGCAAACTTGTGCTGTTGCATTTCTACCAATGTGTCATCTAAATTCAGGATTCGACATATTTAGAACCCAATTTTATATATAACCAAGTGATGGATTTGTGTCCCGGTTGTACTAAGAGCATAGACACTAATGCTATAGGGAATCGTAAATATCTTACTGTCTAGAAAATTAAGTATTCAATTATATTGTTGGAACCTATAGGAGTTCATCTACTTCGTTGCATTCAATATTTCCATGTCACACTTTTCTTCCAGTAAATCAGAAGAAAAGCTTAGATTCTCTTCCTCGTCAAATCTTTCCTAACTGAATCTTCCTCTCTTTCATCTTTGTTAGACACCTAGAAACCATGGACAATAAGGACGGTTTGTTGGAGGCTTCGCCCTCCCTCCACCCCGAATTCATCTTCAACGGAAGGATGGACAACCTTCCGGAGGACCTTTTGTTGCGGCCAGGCTCGATCTTCGTGCTCGCACACTGGAAGCCACAAGCTGTCGTCTCACGCCGCATGGAGGTACTCGTTGACTGAAGACTGTAGCAGGCCGTGGCGTCAAGCACACCATTCTATTTGTCAAAGCTTACCGCCTGGCTCGTATCCAATACCGCGCCAAGCACCTCGCAGAGTACGGGGTGCTCCCGAAGGCGCAAGGTGGCATTGCTATGGCCATGGATTGGTGGATTGACCGTGTCGGTGAAAACGCAAATGCCGAGTCGAATCTCACGTCTAATCACCCAGATATTAGCGCTGCTGAGCGAGATTTCGTCAGGCTCGTCTCTCACGACCATGCCCAGATTGCCTCAAGACCTCTTGCCGTCTTCCATCACGAACCTTGGGTCCCCGGTATGAAGATACACAGATTTCCTTAACGTGCCATGGATAAAAGCTGATTAACTCAACACATGTAGCTTATCCTTCCTGGTTGGATTCACCAGAGCTTAAAGGTTTTCCACGACCGTTCGGCATTCCACCACCGCAGATCACCGAGCGGGGTGAAGCATTCTTAGCCGCCATGCAACAGAGTTCCAAGGAAATGGCGGCCGAGCACGAGACCATATTTCTGGAAGAAAGCAGGAATTTCAAGGACACTGCTTCACCCGAAAACAGATCTGTGCTCGAGGTTGAGGCTATGGCCGAACTCGACGCCATCGATAACGAGATTGCCGTGATGAAGATTCGCAGGGGGAAAGCTAAGCTACGTTTGATCCAAGTACAGGCTGAAATTCGGGGTAACAATAAGAAATCGAATCTGTAGTCTGTTGGCGGCAATCGAGTTGATATATAGCAGCGGATGCTTTTCCGGGTCAGCCATGCGCTGGGACTCTTGCCTGGTGAGAAGGGGTAGGCTGTATGACCATCTCGCTTCCAGATCTCTGCTGCTTTATGAAACTGGCCCATCACTGTGTGAATAGATTACGATCTGAATGTAAAAAGTGCTGTTCCCTGCACGTCTATGGAACTGCTTCCTCACAAACCCAATCAACTAAACATGCTACTTTATTACATCACCCTTCCACAGGCAAGCCCCTTTTCAGTTTCACAAATCTAGACCTTCGCCGCCAAAATGCAGGTTCTTTCAATCATTTCTGCTACCGCCGCTCTGGTTACATTGGCTTCCGAAAATTGCGATTGCAAGCCCTCGCGCTCAGCTACCAGACATTCTTGGCCCCGCTTGGTGTATCTATTGGCCACCCTGTAAGGTCAAAATACTTACAAAAATCGATCTTGTGTACTCAGTGGGAAGGATGTATTTTGATGCGATGGATTGATCGATGGGAATATCCGCGTCACTTATAGAGACCTGTCCGAACGGATGCGATACAAGAAGCCCACAAGACGATGACTTCCCAATGTTGTGGGAAGCCTATTGTTTCTAATCATCCAATCCTGAGTTCAAAGATGGGGGATGGAAGCCGAGTGATGGTATTATATCAGATAAACACTCCGAGAACGCCCGCCGCTGCGGCAGGGCTGTATTTCGGAAGCAGGGTACCGTGTTGATGGAAGCACAGGATGACGACGTCAAGAACATTACACTATTGGCTGGGTGCAGATAACAAGTATTCTTCGATCCGTACCACGTACCATAGCAGTATGGTATATACGTGGATAATATGCTGGCGTTGAATCTCAACAGCTTTGAGCTTCCTCCGGAACAACTTACACTGGCGACTTTCATCCCTGCACGTTTGAACCAGAAATTTGTAACATCGCTGAAATCGCAAGTTTCGTTCAATGTTAATCCACAGAGTCTCTAACTGTGACAGTTCCCGGTGGATTAGGCGAATATTGGAGTGCTGTTTGTTGTTTGGATTGGTATCGTGCATGGCTATTAGGGAATAGGGGGAGGGGGAGATTGAAGTTGAAGTAGGCTTAGGTAAGCAAATAGCCGACCCCACTTGATAAGATAAGTGAAAGTGACCTGCCTACCGCTTCAACGCCAAGCTTCGTCATTGCGGGAGCCGCATCAATCAGTGCATCCCACCTTGTCTGTATGTTAACTTGCCGCCTAAAACGCCCAGGCCGCAAACAGTAACGATCTGGGTGTCCTTACGCCACGAAATCGCGAAACCAAACCTGGCGATGCAACTGCGACAACCAAGCCAACTTCACTGAGACGAGTCGCCCTTTCTCCCTGGGAACAAATAATACACTCCTGCTGCTACCCCACCATTCAACGGCCGGAAACCAAACAACGACAACCGCAACCATGAACCGCCTCTTTGGAAGCGGCAGCAAGGCGCCCAAGGTCAACCTCCAGAACGTCATCGACAGCCACGACAACCGCGCCGGCAAGATCGACGTGCGCATCGCCGAGATCAACAACGAGCTAGCCAAGTACAACGAGAAGCTCTCGAAGCTGCGCGAAGGGCCCGGCAAGCAGGCGATCAAGCGGCGCGCGCTGGACCTGCTCAAGAAGCGCCGCGGACTGGAACAGGCGCGCGACCAGCAGACGAGCCAGAGCTGGAACCTCGAGCAGACGCAGATGATGCAAGACAACATGAAGGGCGTGATGGCCACGGTCGACGCCCTCAAGACCACCAACAAAGAACTCAAGAAACAGTACGGCAAGGTCGACCTCGACAAGATCGAGCGCCTCCAGGACGAAATGGCCGACCTCATGGACGTCGGCAACGAGATCCAGGAGTCCCTGAGCCGCGGGTACGACGTGCCCGATGACGTCGACGAGGCCGAGCTCGACGCCGAGCTTGAGATGCTCGGCGCCGAGATGGAGGCCGAGGGCAGCCTGGGCGTCGACGCCGGCGGCGTCCCCGACTTCCTCAAGGACGAGGTCCCCGAGTTCATCGACGAGCCGCCCGAGACCGCCGGCAAGGTCCAGGAGGCGGCGCGGTGACCTGGCTGAACCCCAATGACCTGTCGCCCGGAACAACAACAAAAAGAGAAAATCACAGAAGCGATGTGATAAAGCTGCTCGGCAGGTTAGGCCATCTGGCCACTTTGGGCGGACGATGGCGGTTCTTGCTTTATTGCTGCGTTTTGGCGTTTGGAGGATGGGAGGGAGGCCCAATCTTTTTTGTTCCCGTCAGAAGCCGCATATACTTTTGATGACGACGCTCGCGTTTCCATTCACTTGTGATTTACGAACATCTGGAGCGGGATCATGTTCAAAATCAGAAGGGAGTGATTCAAGGAGAAAGGGGGCTGGCGATAACTTCATATACCAAAGCAATCCATTTACTACTACTACTCTACTTCATTCTCCACGACCCTCTTCAGGTGACGTTCATGAATGTCCCCGTGATAGCAGTAAAAGAGTGAAAACCATCGAAGTGTCATTGATGTCATTCCAGTCGTAGCGAGTCTAGGATGCTAATTACTTAATACAAATTCATGCGCTTGAGAAAACCATAGCCTCTTTCTACCTCATTCCACCTCCATAATGCAACTCGCTTCCATAACACAACTGCGCTTGCACAGCAATGCCGACGTAGTCCTAGCCAGGCACATCGCTGTATACTAATACAAATCAGACATGGTGTAAAGACTCAGCCTACATCTATCCCGTTGGACAAATCTATTCTACTGGACCAAAAAAAGCGGCACGCCTCTTCAAGCTCAGGATCTCCGTTGTAGAAGTCCCAGCCCACAATGGTGGACGTTTGACTGCAGCAAATGATCCGACGAGCATCGAATTGCAGCTTGAAAACTCTCGGGTTCTGGTCTGCTGGAGCAATGTGTGGGTGATGCTGTGCTGCTACAGGCGCTGGGGCAGCCGCGGTCATTGCAGCAGCGACGGTCATTACTGGCTGAGCGGACGAGATTCCTGCGGTGGCCTGCTGTTGTGCTTGTGCCTGTGCCTGCTGCAAAGCCGTCGCATGTTGGGGTGCTCCGCTAGATACAGAGGGCGGTCCAGCAGACGTTGAGCCAGCGGTAGCGATGGTTGAGCTACTCGGTACTGTTGTGCCAGGGGCAGGCATGGCAGTTCGACTGCTCGACGCTTGGTTCCTCGATCGACTACGACCTTGGAGCATAGCGCTCAGGCGTGAAGACGAACCTTGCTGCGTGGTAGGCGGCGGAACTGCAGTGGATGAGGAAGCGGCACTGGGCGGGCCTGAGCCGCCGGGGGTTTGCGCCGTGGGTGTTGTAGATCGCGCGGAGATCGATGCCGGTGATTGTGAAGACTGGTGCGCAGGCGCGGGTATCGGTTGATCAACTGCAGCTTCCCTGATCCGATTTTGGGCAACCTGAGCCCGTACAAGGGCTGTTGCGACAACCTGCCTAAGCTGTGACCTGTTTGCAGGATTGGGTTCGCGATCGATAGCTGTCTGCAGGTGACTGTGGTATGTCAACATGGTCGGGAATTGGAGAAGAGTACTCTGAAGCGCAGCAGGGCCTTGAGGGACAGTGAGGTCAATCATCCGAGTATAGGAAGTATTGGTCTGAGGGGTCACAGTGGCGTGGATAGGATGTTCGACATGTGTAGCATTGGGCGTCTGCTGTATTGTTGGGGGGTGCACTGGCAGGAGGTAGCGGTCTTGTCGGTGTAACTCTCATGACCATAGGCTGAGGTCCGCCTGATGAGGAAGGCGATGGCACGCGGGTGGCTGCCGATTGTCGCAATGCGGCAGCAGCAGCATCCTCTTGGCGAAGCGTATGGGCGCTTCTCCAGACGCCTTCTTTGTCTCTGCGCCAGATGATGATAGTCTGGTCGTAGGATCCCGACACAATTCTCCCGTAAGGACCACCGCCGCCACCAGGAGGCAACTTCGCGCCGTAAGCGGTAATATCTTCTGGCCTTCGGCTGCCGGCATTCAGGGACTTGCCCCGAACGTTGTGCGTATCGCCCAACCGGCCGGACTCGACCGCTCTGAAATACTCCTGATCAATCTCCCGGGCAGTCTGGCGGTCTTCTTCGGCGCTGTACGGTAGATCTGCAAAGCCCGCCTGTACAGTACGCACGAGATTAGTATGGGCGCGAAGGCTCGCTACCTCTAAGCCCGTCTCACGGTCGAACACTTTGACTTCATTATCACTGCTACCGCTGACAATGCGTCGACCATCGTATTGAACACATGCGATTCCCTTGTTGTGGCCAAGGAACGTTCGGCGGCAGGTTTGTTGAGGCCAATCCCAAACCTTGATGTGCCTATCGCCGCTTGCCGACACAATTTCGTTGCCGCATATTTGCACGGCATTCACAGCTGCGCCATGCCCTTCTAAGCAACCGATTTGTGTGTAAGGTGGCTTGATAGGTAGCTGGCTCAGAGCAAAATCCTCATGGTCCGGATGGCGAATGTTTATGGGCACAGGGCTGACGCCGTTAACGTTGCCGTAACCCAAGTCACCTGCGCGTAGCGGGGTTCGATTGAAGATCTTGATAGTTTTGTCCTTGGAGCAGGTAACAAGAATCCGCTTATCGAACTTGACGTTCAATACCGACTCGGTATGCGCCTTTCTCAGCCGTTGGATCGGTTGACCTGTAGAGAATTTCCAAAGAATGACGTCCGAATCACTACTACCTGACACGATCAAATCATCCTCGGGGTCAGACTCGAACTGTAAACACAGCACTGAGCCAACGTGACCTCGTAGGGGTTGTCGTACGAGACGCCGGGTTTGCATGTTCCATATGCGAATAGTCTGATCTCGGCTGCCGCTTACGAGATATTCCGAGTTGAACTGCAAACTGTATACGCACTCCCCGTGACCTTCTTCGGGGTGATTTGGGTGAGGAAATTGGAAGTTTGTGAACTTTCCCGTCTCCCAGTTGTACTCCAGCCGCCGCCTCATGGCATATAACCATTGCCAGTTGATTTTGTAGCGCATGCCTCTGGCGTCGTACGTCCAAAGTGACGAAGTCGGTAGCGATGGCAAAGACAACGATGGCACTGGCGCTGGCACCTGTTGCTGCCCATCATCGTCCGCTCTTGCTTTGCCCTTACCCTTGATATCAGCACGACTCTCCAGGGTCGTTGTGCCGGCCGACTCGGGCATGGGGCTGGGTGACTCCATCATCAGGTGGCCTAGATGTTGCGCGACACTGGCGGTGCTCTTCGAAGAAGAAGTGCTGCCGTTGACAGCCGGGCCACCAAACAAGCTTGTACCGGCCATCTCCGTGTCATCGGCGTCCATCCTACCGTCGTTATCGATGTCCATAGCATCGCTCTGGATGATGTCCTGAGGCGTCGGGTCCGATATGGCTCGTTTCTTGTGCGCATGGCCATATTCGGAAGACCGCAACCGTTGCGGGTGTATTACGCCGGTGTCCGACAGGCCAGCATTCATTCGCTCCTCGGCCGCGATGATCTCTCTGGGCAAAGCGCGCCACCCTTCCAGGTAAAAAAGCTTCTCCCATAGTTTGCGATCCGCGGCCAGCTCGTACCAGCCTCGACAACTGCGCGCGACGTGGATAAGCGAAATGGGATCGAGGTAGCCAAAGATCTTGAGGCAGATTTCCGTAGGGAGGTATTCGACGAAGTCTATGTAAAGACGAGGGTTCAACTGCTTCAGGACGATGTCGGCAATGACCGTCGTCGGTAAGTCGCCAAGAATAGCCATGGCTAGTTGGGTTTTGTGAGCTACGGACAGGGTCGACAGTCGAGGAGCCAGCCACGAACTAAACTCGGTCGGTGATTGTAGGCCGCGTGGTAGAGCGAGAGCGTTGTTGTCGGCAGAAAGTGGGTGTTCGCTATAACCCTCGTCGGGCTCCGGGGCTGAAGGAAAGGGTTCCATACCTACTGTTGTTGTTGGGATGTTGGAAGAGTAGGTAGGGGTGGAGCGGAGGGTAAGACGGAAATGCGAAAGCACGTATCAGCCGCGCGCGCCGGCGAATCCGCAGGATTAGGTTTGAGGCTGGCAGGCGGTATTAGCCGTTGGTTCCAGTTGTTGACTAGATGCTGGCTAAGATGTCTTGTCGCGACAGAGGATGTAGGTTAGGTGGACTGTGGGGTTGGTGATGGCGCAATGACACCAGACTGGATGGGAAAGGGTAGAGACGGGAATCGTGCTAGGCCTGGCAGGCAGCGATTTTAGGGTAAACAGTCCCCAGAAAGCGGCAGCTTGAATTGGACTCGGACGGAATAGTCAGACAGCACAATACTGGAAGGTTGCTTATTGTTTGTACAACCGAAGGAAATCGGTTCCTTCAAGTAAGACAATTGGGATCTGTAGTGAATATTATACGGCTGAAGTAGCCAGCCACGCTGATGTGTTTCCCGTCATGCAACGGGCAAATGACTGTAGGAGAGCTGGTGTTGAATGATAACGGGTGCAGATGGAGGTGGAGGTCGCGTGGAGGGTCACTGGCGGAGCAAGTACGTGTACCGCAGGCTTAGGTACCGATGCATGCATCCATTAAGTACATAATGTACGTAGGTCTGGCTACAGGTATTGATGGATGGCTTATAAAACATCAGGCAATAGGCGCATTATTGCTCACTCGTCAACGCTATCCAAAAAGAAATTTTAGCCTTCCAACAACCAACTACTTGCTATCAACGATCAAGACTTTCTTGCCATTTCAGAAACAGGTTTTAATTCGCGTGTAGTGAGAATAGACTCATGCAATGTGGAGAGGAGCTTTAGTAGCCGCATCACGTCCCTGAAAGAGGCAAGGCAGAAAACAGGGACGGGATGACGGCTTCCTTGCTGCCCGCGGTCCAGACCCCAGACACACCCGACGCCTGGGTAGGAAAGCTGGGTAACAGATGTACTTGATTGTTTGAATCAGTCACCGAGTCTTCCATATGTTGGCAGTGAGTGCGCATCGAACTTTCGGATGGAAGCGCGTAACCTGATATCAGCTACCGGACCAAGTATGTACAGTGATGTTAGCTGGAGGTGTGGATGTGTGGGGGAGGTGCCAGCGAGCGCTTTCGCAGCCAGTTCCCCGGGGGAAAATGAAGTTCGCTATTGCCATCATTGACGGCTTGGAAAGACTTATGGCCAAACCGGACCAGGTCATAACTGTGCCTGCTTGCAGTCATCGCTTCCCGTCATCGGCTCCCTCCATGTCGCCAGAAAAAGTATGAGTGAGTGAGGTTACTTTGTCTACGCTATGAATGATGATCTAGAATCCACTTCGAAAGACCGCCCCGATTACAATGCGCCAAGCCAACATCCACGAATTTACTCGCCCCTGCCAACTCCAGATGTAGAGAAGATCCAGGGTCGTTCACCATCGGCAGCAGGTGTTACGATTGCATTGTAACTCTGGGAAAGACCAGCCATTTGGGGTATTCTTTCCCGGTGGCCGGAGGTGGGGTCCAGCAGTTTCGGGGAAGCTTGCGACTTTCGGTCCTTTGAGGAGACCAAGCTTGACAGCTTCCGGAGCACGAGAAACCTTCTGTATTTATATTTGGCTCATTTTTGGTGCCTACAGAGACAATCAAGGTTGGAAATGTTGGTGGCATTGGCGGGTCGACGAATAGCCAAATAACCCCGAAGGATATCTGCTCATGTGTAGACACGAGGATCATTGGAACGTTTGAGGCAATGTCTGCCATTTCGAAGCAGCCTGAACAAAACTGCAATTTTTCACCTTATCCTCTGTCATTCATCGTATTGCCTAATTATTTGAATCACGGTCGTAGTCAATGGTCGAATCGCTGCCGCCATCCTACATGTAGCCTGACAACCAAGGAATTGCCAACTTTCCGGGCATTGGCTGTATGCCTTCTTTCTAAACCAGAACAGCTTCGCACCTTATTGTTCCTTCGCTCACAATGCGAGGGGGGAAGGGGTAATTATAAA
The DNA here is from genome assembly GCA_038363885.1 of Apiospora rasikravindrae. NCBI lineage: Eukaryota > Fungi > Ascomycota > Sordariomycetes > Amphisphaeriales > Apiosporaceae > Apiospora > Apiospora rasikravindrae. The sequence goes on from JAQQWK010000006.1 coordinate 1,634,069, forward strand.
AAATCCAAGAGGGCTAAAAGAGCTTGAGTTGTTATACGTTATATGGCCTTTCCAGTCATAGTACTGTGGAGGCTTCCCACACCTTGTGTTCATCTTGGGTACATATAACTACCCCCAAGGAGATAATGGGCCAAGGTCATCTGTATTCGACAGCCTGGTCAAAGTATCCCACTCAGATGTCCCAAGGCAATATAACAGAAATGAAGCTGGAGCTTTCACCTTAAGCTTGCCGGCTGTCTGGTTGGTTGAAGGCATCGAAATCATGAACATTTGACTACGTAGATACTGATTCGCTGTAAGTAGAGGTAGGTTCAGAAAACTTGGAGGGATGCGCTTTGTGTTGCCTTGTATCCAGTACTACCCTAAGGTAGAGATGGGATTCAGAGGCTACAGTCTTCATGACACTACCTTCTAAATCAGAAGCATTCCTGTTCTTGAGGTTGATCAAGGAGGAAACCTCCTCCTGTTGATAAGTCAGGACATATACCAACGGAGATAGTGGGCGATATCAAGACCAGCGTGGTAAGTACACGCGGTGCTCTGGTGCCCTTTGGAAATGGCGACCTCAACCCTTTCATAGGTACATGTGCGCTGAACTGCCTTAATCATCAAGAAACCCGTGGCTAAGTGAGCCGAGAAATCATTTCGTAGAGTATCTATGACCTCGTACGGGCCAAGTCAGCCCAGCAGATCTTAACAGCGCGTGCCAAGTGTGATGGTTATGGTCACAACCACGGATAGCGGAGAACATCAGGTTGATTTCTATCCTTCACGATGCTTCACAATAGATCAAGGACGTAATTTGATCTTGTAGGCACGCTGATTGCCATCGCGGGCTCTGGCAAACTGCATCAGACATTTCAAAGTTCAAGAGGGGGTTTGATGCAAGTGGTAGCAGAGGACATTGAGCACCCATACCTTTCAAGTCTGTTCTGGGCCCAATTGCATTTGTAACTGTCAGTAATATGTATCTATCCTCGTGCCATACATCAAAATGGGCGATATAATGTTTCTGGTTGAACTGTCCACCCTGATGAGAACGTTACCCTATGATTAACTAATTTAATTTCAATACGGAGAGATACCAGACATGCCTCGGGTACAATATGTGCCTAGAGAGACGACTTGATAGGTCATCAGACTTCAACTTCGTTCTCACTGGAGTGTTCTTGATACCTCACGTGTATGATAAACCACGATAGTCGAAAGGCTTGGCTATTCTTAGACATTATACCTCTTGCCTGAGATCTCACAGCCGGTGTTGGTATTTTTAGGGTAGCCGTTATTTTGACATTGGTCGCCGCTTATTGAGACCTCGTCAGTAATTCCAGATAGCATTCATATCCGCATGTCGCCTTCCAGGGGGACCCCCTGCGGGCTTTTAGATCACGGGCGATTGTCTACTCTTGGCATGGAGGATAGCGAAGGTGTTTAGATAGCTATGGACTTATCTAATTGGCATCTAGTAAGGGATATCATGTCGGTTTCTATACATGTCAATCATACTTGAGGACTGGATGTAGAATTACACATGAGAACATACCACCTCGCCGTAGTACCAACTTCTTAATCCCACGTGGCCTGGAGCAATGTCCGACGAATGTCAGCTCGTCAACACCGCCGGGTAAGGAGTGACTAGACTTAAGGCCCACAAGCGTTTCTGACTGGGTCAGGTCGATCATCGACTATCCCAACGAGATGGCCATCGTTGGTGACGGCCAAAGCAGCGTCACCAAGTAAGCGAAAAGTTGGATAGTGTTTGCCAGCCGCTGCTCACTGTCTAGATGAATTACGTAGGGGGAAGTATAATTCAGGCGATAGCTCCTCCCCGAGAGAATGCCAAAAGAGAAATCCGATGTTGAAGCAACGAATCCCGTATCGAGGTCTTTATTTCCGCAGCATTCTGCATGTACTAGGCAAAACTCAATACAGAATAGGATGCGGCAAGTTACGATATGAGCTTGATCTGCCGGCCGATCCTGCCGAAACCAAACTTCCCCAGATCTCCAGACCTCCAATATGATACGAGACGCAGTTGCGTTGATATTTATATTGTTTTCTTGTATGTCGTTGACGACTTGACGAAAACTTACTAAGCAGCCTCTACGTGATGCAAGGCCCTCCCTGAAGTGAGTCCATGGCCGAAAGAGGAAGCATAGTTGGGCATATGTTACCCGTGTACGATCGACGCGGGCACGGGATGGAGTGCGGACAGAGGCGGGGGGGGCAGAAATAGTCACCTGGCGAATACTCGCCGATGCGCTCCGAATGCCAAGCCACTGGAACAAGAAGATGGCTGTCGCTCTGATGTGCCATCTGAGAGGATGCGTCAATGCGAGAGCTTATATTAGGTTAGATCATGCAGCCTGCTGGCAATGCTTGGTGCTAGTTCTAGTTGGCGGTTGTTGGATCATGCACGGCCTCAAAGGTTAGGCAAAGTAGAAGTATTCAGACCTATCCGGGTCCAATTATCCAATGGCATTGCATGGCTGTCAGACTCAGCTCTATTGCTTGGCGATGATGCAGTCTATTGCTCTGTCCCACCGGCTAATAGTACCGGAATATCTCAGTTGTTGGCTTTGTAACAAGGTTCCCGGCCGCATAAGACATTTGTCGTACATAAGGGAGAAACAAAACACACAGACTTGAACCATCCTCCACCACACCACACAGGCAAGCCAGCGAACGTAGCTAAAGATCGCGGGATGGATTCATCCAGGCTAGATCACCTCCGTATACCACGAAAGGGAGGGGGAAGGCAACGGTGGGGGGTCTAAAAGGGTTCATGTTCGCTCACGAAAGAGAAAAAGAAGGAAAGCAAGCAGCAATGGGTATGCGTTTGCGGCCGGATGCTGTACTACTATACACTTGCATGAAGGGGCTGTTTCAAAATCTTTCTAGATCATCCTAGGTGCATATTCGATCGGAAGGTACGGAGCAAAGGATGTTGTTTTGGGCAAGGCTCGACGTCGAAAGAAGCAGTGGAAACATGCATGGAAGCACCGAAGGAAGTGAGTGCGTGCAATATCGGCTCGGTTCCCCGCAGCTACGAAGAAGCTCCATGATGTGTCAGTGTGTAGTCAGCCACAAAGGTTAGAGAGGTGCGAGTTCTCAGTAGTGTTGCCGTAGTGGTAGTAGTAGTAGTAGTAGTAGTAGTAGTAGTAGTAGTAGTAGTAGTAGTAGTAGTAGTAGTAGTAGTAGTAGTAGTAGTAGTAGTAGTAGTAGTAGTAGTAGTAGAGTAGTATGGTGCCATGGTAGTATGCATTAGAAGAAAATGAGAAGACGAAATTGAAGACAGAGAGCTGCAGCAGCATAGGCGGCCAGAGAGACCTACCTCACCTCTATGTGCTGTCTAAGTATGTACGTCTTGCCAGCGCTCTCTGAGCTCTCCCTGTCTGTCAACAGCCACACGACACGACACGGCATCGATGTTTCTGCAAGACAGCCCCCACTTACCCGGCAGTATATCGATGCTTTGGCTGAGTTTATGTGTTGTTGTGCATCTTCCCCCTTTTTTGTGTCTCTTCTTCTAGCCTAACTTTGCAGGGTCCTGCTTTCGCTGCTCGAGATGTTTTGCGTATTGATTTGCGCTCCCACCAATCCCAAAAGGCTTACTTCTGGCTTGGGGGTTAGGTTCATCTTGAGTTAGTAAGTTTGGTGGAGTTGTAACGGTGGTGGAACTCGACTAGGTTGGTAAGCCTGGGTATCATTCCATTCGCAATTTGAACATCGAACCCCCTATTCCAAGCACAAGCGACAAGGCAGAGAGGAAAGGAGGGGCTGAAGCTAATAGTAACCAACCGTATATTTTATAGGCAGCAAACATGTTGACAAATCCACTCTGATGTTGGACAGCACGGGTCCGGTGAACAAACCGCGTCCTCTGAGGAAGTAATAAGTAATAGAAAGCTTCTGAGGATGACGTCGGCCATTTCATGTTAACTGTTGTTGCCTTCTTGATGCTTGGAATGTTACAGGTCGTTGCCGTCGGACAAGGATTACCCCACCTCGCTGCAATGGAGAGAGAGAGAAGCACGTCTGGCGGGCTGAGCTATCTTCACTTATCAGCAAGTAATCATGTCTACCTTTTGTGGTGGTGATTAGACTATGCGGAAGGCAGATCTGTTGACCAATGCCAAATCACTAACTCCAAATATATCATGCATGCTCTTTATTCATGTGCCAAGCGCGCCTGATGATGGGGGAATTGGAGAATGCGCTTGCATTCCAACCAGAATTCTGTTGTTTGGCCAATAGGTGACCGCGGGGTTTCGTCTCGAGTCTTTTTTGGAGAACTGACGAGCAGCAGTCGGTTGCTCTATGACTGCCCAGGTTATCGACAGACAGCGAGCGACTCGACCCGCGACGCAGAACCGATGCTAGTATGCAGTTCGCATTTCTGGCGAACGGCGCCGACCCAGGATTACATTGCCATGCGGTGCACGCTCATGATGAACGAATCGCGATGAGCTGGCAGAAACGGTCTTGTAGTGGCAGCTGACGATCATGGACGATTTGGGGTGCAACGCTGTCGCTCCCTATTGTTGAGTATCGCCGGAAGTTAGGCCAGCTCGGGAATAGTGCGAACATTCGCTAATTTGAAACATCCAAGACCCCATCACAATCAATGCCCAAAATGCGAGTAGCCTGCGACCCCCCAGCCCAGAGCAGAGCCCAGAGGCACACACTTATACATTTCGAGGGTGTAAAAAAGGAAAGGAGCATACTGTGAACATTGCTATCAGACGTTATTGAGCCGCCTGGCTTGCTTGCTGGAAGCACGTGCTATGTACTAAACCGGCTTGGGCCGTTTTCGATTGATGATTGTAGGCTGGGATAGTCGGGAATGCAACAACCGCGACGCTGCAAAAGGGAGAACGGTGGCACAATTACTATAGCGTCTGCGACTGCCAGCGCCTAGGGCCCCAGAGTCCAGCCTGGAAGTGAAATCCCGAGACAAGAAACACTTGTATGTGTGTAAGTAAATTGGGTAGGTAGTCGAAGACAGCGGACGATGCAGGATGTGGTGTGCTTTGGGCAATGAGGCGTATGTAGGTACTTGGATGTATGCAAGTTAGGTACATGTAGGTTCCAGTATGTAATTAGTGTAGGTAGGTAGGTATTGGCCTTAGAGCATGTTCCCCCCCTTATGAAGTGTCAATGGAACGCATCCGGTGTACATACTACTGCGGGGCATCAAAACAACATTCAAGCCTCCAAAGGCGGGTTGATTTCCAGAGCCAGACAACAAGTTAATTTGTAAGCATATCACGATAGTAGGTACGCATGTTGTTATGTACATTGATAAAAAGAAGAAAGAGATTAATGAGTGAGGGAGTAGGTATGTATGTACCTCAGGTAGGCCAAAAAGAGAAGAAAGACAGACAGATGCACAGTGTCCAAGTGGGAAGTATTGCACGCTCCATTGTCCTCGTCCCCCCGTCTGTCCCATCCCATCCCATCCCATGCAGGCCACAGAAAATCAACCCACCTGCTGTAGCGCGTGTAGGGTGGCCTTGGCTGCACCCAGCACCCAGGCGGGCAAGAAAGGGAAAGAAGGCCCAGAGGCTACACAAAGCCAATACCCACACCCACATCGCTGCTGTACACGCTACGAGGCGACCTAACACGACTTGAATACAATCGGTCAAGACATCCATCCCCCAATTCCAGATTTCAGGGACTCTGGCATGAGCCTAGTAATGACGGACCGTGGTCGACAGCAGCACTCGGTCGAATATCCACTTCCCATCTATCTGATTTCTGACCAAAACGATCCAACCCAACGGCCTGAACCACCCGCAGCCGCCCGTCCATTTGAAAAATCCAGAAAAGACGTGGGGAGCTCAAGAGTGTGCCCGAAGTAGCCCGACCTTGCACACTGACATTGGCCGCCTCCTAGCCGCCGCTCTCGGTCACCTTGCCTTCCACGTTTCAAGTTCCCTTATTGGCCTATGAAGTCTGCCCTGCGCAACGACACCATCATCGGCAGAAACACGAGGAAACTTTAACTCGACTTGCGAAGCCCCTCCGCCAAAGCCAGGAAACCTCCAGACCACGAAGGCGAGAGACGCTGGGAGATCAAACAATCACCGATTCGGTTCGGACCTTCAAGGGACCACGGGCTCGAGCACCAACGCAAGTTGACGTCAGCCGTGCAGAGGACGACGACATTCGCAAGAGACCACGTCCGAAGAAGACGACGACGACGAACACCGGCGCTATAGACAGGCGAAGGCCGCCCGAAATACTCGACTCGACTCGATTGGAACTCATCTGGTTGGGGTTATCTAAGTAGCCATCCCGGAATTCACGAGAACAAGATTCGGCCCCGTACTTTCGAAACCGACAACACGAAGACGACGCTCGTCGGCCAACTTGCGCGATACCAGTTGGCTCATCATCGCTCATTACCACTCGATATTCGTGACGTTCGAGACGACTTGTGGGATCACCTTCATTGACCACTCTCGAATTGGCAGGCAGGTGACACCGATCGGCATTATCCACCTTCAGTCTACCTCCCACAACAGCACTTCCGCCCACCATCACCGCCACCGCTACACTTACCTTACGCATACGCCACAGCCACGGCTTTCTGATTCCTGCGACTGTTGAGTGTCGGTAACATTCACTAGAATCGGCACCTCGTACCGAGTCCTCGGAACGAAGCTGTGCTAGTTGTCACTGTTCACTCTGACCAGTCCTATTGTCGCCTTTCGATAACGACAAACCCTGACGCTGGTTGGGTGAGCGCATGGAGTAGAGCAGAGTCCTGCTTCATTATGGCACATGCCCCAGCCCTGTTGCGGACGCAGACGGCTCCTGTCTTTCCTGGCACTATGAGCGCCCCACGTCAGAGCCAGCTGTCTGGCTCGACATTCACGACAGGATCGAGCGCATCCTTAACATCTATGGGCTCTGCGAGTACCCTGGTAGGAGGAGGTCCCGTCATGGCTACAGCTAATATCATCAACGAGAAAGCCGATGCCTCTCGATCCCTGTACCAAATATGCGTACAGCTCAAGCAGAGACTAACGCAGGTTCCCGGTTTCGAGGTACACCTGAACCAACTGAACGAGCTGTCGACCACTGGCGAGAATGGAGGACCGGTGGAATCCCTCTGGCAACTACTACGGACAGGTTACCCTCTTCTTGCTATTTACAACTCGCTGCAGCCGGCGGAACCCCTCGTTGTTAAAGAGACCGAAGGGAGCGAGGCCAAGCGGTCAAAGCTTGCCGTCTTCAGATTTGTGAAGGTCTGTCTGGAAAAGCTAGAGATTCCCAACTCCGAGTGTTTCGTGATCAATGATCTTCTTGGAAACGACACGACGGGATTTGTTAAGGTACTACATATTTCCCTTCCCTTGTCTCGCATTCGACTGGACTGACGGGTTCTTCACTTTAGGTCACTTCAGTATTAAACAAAGTTCTCGATAATGCCGAGGCGAAAGGCTTGCTAAGGCAAGCTGAGCAGCCGTTCCCTGAAGACAATGCCTCCGGCGCAGCTGGCGGATCAACGATGACATATCGTGACCACATTATCAAGGAAATGGTGGACACAGAGCGCAAATACGTTCAAGACCTGGAGAACTTGTACGGACTCAAGAAGGCCTTGGAACAGCGTGGCGTAATTCCAGGCGACACTGTTCACTCGATCTTTCTGAACATCAATGCCATCTTGGATTTCCAGCGACGCTTCTTAATCCGAGTCGAGACGACCAATTCCATGTCCCAGGAGGCGCAACAGTGGGGTGCACCTTTCGTCATGTACGAAGAGGGTTTTAGTATCTACCAACCTTTCATCGCAAACCAACGTAAGGCGGCTCAGGTTGCGAGTCAGGTTTTCGATAAGATCCAGCTGGTGCAGAACCCTGTCGCGATCGATTTCAACACCTTGGATGGTTTCTTGTTGAAGCCAATGCAGAGATTGGTCAAATACCCGCTTCTTTTGAAGGTAGGTTGGAATTTTGGGGATCGCTTGAGACCGTGTCTGGGAAAGCACCCGTGCATACGATATTCAAGACTAACACATTCCAGGACCTTCTCAAGAAGAGCGAGGATGCAGAGACCAAGAAAGACCTTACTCTAGGCATAGCAGCTGCTGAACGGGTTCTTTCCAAGGCGAACGAGGCCGTTGACCGTGATCTACTTGATGAGGCATTAGAGGATCTCATTGTCAGGGTCGACGATTGGAAGAACCACAGAGTGGACTCATTTGGCAGACTTCTTCTGCATGGAATGTACTCGGTCATCACAGGCCGGAACGACCAAGAGAAGTTTGTATGTGCTGCCCAACGTTCTCCTATCTCCGCTTGCGAAAATACTAACAGAGTGCAGTACGAAATCTACCTCTTCGAATGCATTCTTCTTTGCTGCAAAGAAGTCGTGCCCAACAAAACGAAGGAGAAGAAAGACAAAACGAAATCGGCGATACCAAAGGTTCGCAACAAGAACAACAAACTGCAGCTGAAAGGGCGCATTTTCATGACGAATGTTACGGAAGTGCTGTCTTTTGCAGGAAAAGGTAGGCTATTCTCTATTCCCCCTCCTCTCGGGCAGGGAACTAATGATACCCGGGTTCAGGTTCGTACACGGTTCAAATATGGTGGAAAGGTGATCCCGGTGTGGAAAACTTCGTCATTAAGTTCAGCAATGAAGAGATCATGAAGAAGTGGGCTGCTGGCTTGGATCAGCAGAGGAAGGACAATGCCCCGTCTGCTGCTAGCCCAGACCAGTCAGCTCCTTCTTTCACCTGGATGCGTAATGCTGAACAGTTGGAGAACCCTTACGCTCAGCAGAACGAAAGCGACGAAGACGAGGAAGCATCCCAGCAAGCCCCTTCATCTACACCCAATCTCTCCTTTGGGGGTCAACAACATTCTACAGGCGGGGTGATGACCCGAAACGCATCCCATTCAAGCTTGAGGTCGCGTTCCGCTACTGGAGAAAGCGCAATGTCGCTTTCTACAATGGTCCGAGCCCCTCCACCTCAATACGCGCTGCCAAGGATTCCTCCGCCGCTCGACACCCGCATGCCGCCCCCGTCCGCAGGATCGCCTGGCCCCCGTCCCGGAGAATCATACTTCTCGCCCACCACTGACTCACCGGCTTCGACACGAACAAGCACAACTAGTAGTATGCAATTCTCCACCGGAGCATATCCCTTCCCGAAATCCGGCACGCCCATGGGCTGGGAGGACAACAACCGTTATACCGCGCCGGCCATGCCCCGAGCACCATCGCGAGATGGCCCCTCGCCAATGAACGGCAGAAACCCCCGTGGCCCCTCGCTGCCCGCCATGGCCTCGAACACGGCGCAGAGCCTCGCTGCGCAACAAAGGAGTAGGTCCTACAGTACCCCAGATATAAACGGCCCACAAAACCAGAGCAGGAGGACCAATAGCAGTACTCCTGTACCTGCGGTACCTGGCATACCCGCGCACCTTCACGAAAATAACATTCCTCGATCTCAAACAGGCTCCCCCATGCAGCAGGACCTCCCCATGCGATCCAATACCCAAAGCCCTGGCGTCCAACGTGAGCGCATGCATCAATCCAATGGCTCCTACGGTGGTAAAATGTCCCAGTTCCCCTCGCAGCCCCTTTACCCGCGTGGGAGCACCCCTGGTCCCGCTCCTGGCCAGCAACGTGGTGAACACGCGCCGACTCCGCTCCAACTCGACAACAAGTCCGCCGTCTCGCCAGCGCTCGGCACCGCCACACCAGGCAGCGCACTTTTCAGTCCCGGAGATGTCCCCACCCAGCTTAAGGTGAAAGTGCTGTACGACACAGGCACCTACATAACGCTGGTGGTTGCATTTAACATCACCTACCAGTCGATGATTGATCGCATCGACGCCAAGCTCTCGCGGTTTACGAACAGCTCAATTGGTAGGGGCAATCTGAAGCTGCGTTACCGCGACGAAGACGGCGACTTTGTCAACATCGAGAGTGACGAGGATATTCAGATCGCCTTTATGGAATTCCGAGACGGCATGAAAAACCAGTACAACCCCAGCGGCGTCGGAGAAATAGAACTTTTCTGCGTTGGTGATAGCAGCTGAACACTTCGGACCTCGAATGGAATGGACGCGACCCAGGCACCGATCGACCCCTTTTCACACCACTCACGGCGGCATAATTCTTATTTCTTATCATCATCAACAACATCAACATCGAAGCATTGACAGGGGCGGTTTATAGACCTCCCAAGGGTCAACCAGGCCGACAGAATTCACCTTTACACATCTGCATGACACTGAAACGGCGTACAGTTCTCCGCATAGACGACGCATCCCATTGATACCACTTTTTGTTTTGTCTTTTTTCAACTCTTCGAAAAATCGAGTCCTTTTGTTTCTGCTTCTTCTTTTCTCTGCGACTGATCATGACACTCACTCTCTTTACGACTACCATTCTTGGACATACTTTACGAACCAGGTCTTCTTCTTTTTGGGGGCTCTTGGGTGGAGTCAAAAAGATGTGGACTGGATTTGATACGCTCATTTATTCTTCGAGATACCAGCACGTTTTGGTTGGTGGAATACCCATTTGCGCTCGCTCTTTTACTCTTTATAAAGGACATATAGCTATGCAGCATATGATCCAGTGTCTGTGAGGCCGCGGGTCGATTTTGGCCAACAGACAGTAATGCGAGGTCCAACGATGCAGCGGGCTGGGTATAATCAAGCAGGGGGAGGAGGCAAGACGAAGACCCCTTGGCCCTGGGCGGTCAAACTCTTTCCCATGCTTTCTGCGCTACCAGCCATACCTGATTTTCCATGCTACTCTCGTATGTTGTTGCACGGTCTGGCGCTAGTTATAAAGCGAAGGCGTCTTCCTGCTGAGGTTTCATTCGAGCACCTTCCAGCATCTGATTTGCGAGCGCGGAAGCGAGGAGTGGTCAGATTTCCGTGGGCGATTTTTGCGTTGGGTTTGATGGGGGGTTTTACGGTGAACGAGAGCCAAAGGAGGCGGATCGTGGGAATGGGTCAAACAAAGTTCTGACCATAAGGGGGGTGAACGGTTGCCAAAGGCCAGCTCGATACATTATATAGGAGTGAATTTACACTGCAATTTCATCAGGTTCTTTGGAGTGTTTGGCGGATCTTTTCCGCGTAGTTTCTGGGTATTTCCTCTCCTGACAAGCAGGCGAAGGGATCCCAGGCCTCGGACACAATTGGATTTAAACATAATGGGTGGGATTTGTTTCCTCTCGCCCTGGAGCACTCTTTCCTCCATTTTTCTGCATGAGGAGATCGCAGACGGAAGTCCGTCCTCCGCGGTTACCGGATCGGGAACGTCTTGTGGCACGACGTCCGGATCGGCACGAGGCCCCGTTCTATAGTGAGGAATAAGGATCCCCGAAACCTGGTCTCCGTCTGTCCACGCACACAACATGTCACCTGGCAACCTGTGGCTATAAATACAGGGAACTATAGTCAACGCTTACCGGTTCCTTCGTTACGTAGCTCTCGATAGTCCTGGTATTCGATTCTGTCTACGTCTCTATCTATCGGGCAGGATGCGCTTCTTTTTCTCCCTCCCCTCGTTGGTGGCAGCGGCATCTCTGTTGACGTCACATGCCGTGGCGAAGCCCGAGCAGATCCGCGCCGTTCAGGAGCCGATATTTCATTACTACCTGCAGGCGTATCCCCAAGATCGTGCGTCTCGTTGATATCCTCTTTGATCCCTCATATCTTGAAGAACAGGGCGAGATAGGATAACTTTGCTGACCCCCCCGGGCGGCCTTCCACCAATACAGGCTCCATCCCCGTCATGGGCCCCGAGTCCAGCAGCGAGTACTTCAACATCGCCGGCACGATCCAGAGCACCAACACGAGCCGGTACCTGAGCGTCGGCGACGACTCGACTAGCTACAAGACGCTGACCTTTGCCAACACGACGGGCAGCGGTTCCGGCACGAACGTGTGGGCGCTCGAGGGGGACACCATCATCACAGGACAGAGCAGTAGCTGGGGACGCCGTAAGTTTTCTTTCTTTGGTTTTTTTTTTTTTTTTTTTTTTTTTTTTTTTTTTAAAAAAAAAAAAAAAAAAAAAAATCCGTAGCTCTACAGAGGGAGTAAAAGAAATACTGAGGTGACTGTGTTGCAGAACTCAATTTCCTCGTCTGTAAGCTGGACGGAAACTTCTGGCAGGTCTACCTCCAGACCGGAAGCGCTACTCCGAGCGGGAAGACGTGCAGCAACTACCAATCGCTGCATCTGCCGTGTTTGTGCTGAACTGGAACGAAAGAAATCATCATCGTCATTGTATTTACCAACGTGCTTGGAGATGCTTTGCGGTGTACGTTTTGTACATGTGGTTGGATTCTTTATACATAATCATACACAGATAAGCGTTTAAAGGCGGCGACGGTACTCAAGTCTTTCGTTTTCCCGTGCTCCTAGGTCCGAAATCAAAGTAAACGCCCAGCCTATGCTTCGTTGCCCAACCCCCTATCCAGTTGCATTGGTGCACAGCGGAGATGCGTATTTCTCGAGTTTTATTCGTTTTTATCGCTTCTGTGCAGTTTCCAGTCGTGGTGTAGTGAGCCAGGAGAGATCGGGAATCTCAGCCATGCGCAGTGTCCGGCAAGTTGCCACGTCCGAGAGCCCCCTTCCAGCAGACGAAGAGTAGCGGACAAGCTCCTGGTAGCAGTTGTCTTTCGCTTCGACGAGGCATGAAATAGTCGAGATCGTCGTCACCACTTCCTGTGTATTGCCAATTGCTCGATTCTTCCACCATTGTCGACATCGTACTGCGCGCGGCGCCTTTCCTTCTGTTTTGTACTTCTGTCCATCTACTTCTTCTTGACGCCCGCGACCCTGGAGTGGAATCGCGACAAATGGTAGTTGATCTCGTTGGTCCGCGGCGGCGGCGCCTTGGGCGCATCCATGCAGTTGCGCAGGGCCTGTTCCATCTGCGCGCAGCCGGCGGTGTTGTATCCCGACGAAGCCCAGCAGGCTGTAGGAATTTCAAGTCAGCGTTTTCCCCCTCAAGAACAATTCTACTACCATGCAGAGAGGGTTACGCACCGAGAACGGAGGACATGAGCTGCATGCAAGGCCGCTCGGCCTGCTTGTTGGGGTTCTTGACGCGCAGCACACGCACGGGCGGCAGGCGCATGGGTTTCTGGACGCCCGACATGATGAGGTCCTGGTCTTTGCGGGCAATGGGACACAAGATGGATAGGTCGAGGTACGTGGTGGTGGTGAAGCTATCACTGCGCAACGCAAACGGGACGACGGACGGGTAGAGCTCAATTAAATTTTTGGGTCTCGGCTTGCCAGGCGCCATCCCGCACCGGCGACATGGCCCGTGCACCAACTCATGCCCCCCCTTTCACCCTGCCTCAAGTCCTATGTAGGTATCTATTCCACCAGTGACCACACCTACGTAGGCGTGCGTCGAGGTGCAAAATAAATCGGGAGACACTAAATCCCAGGATACGCTCTATTAGATGTATTTTGTGTACATGATGTTCCATCGTCGTCATCCTTAATCATACATACAGTATCTAAGTAGGCAGTTCCCGTAGCTCCCCCGTGGTAGTAACCTATAGATTTTTCAGACATAGCCTTTGATTTTTGCCTGTTGCTCATTTACAGCGCTCGAAATCATATGCGAACAGGAACGGTATCGTATCGTATGCACGCTGAACAGCACCGACTATCAGATGGAGAGGCCCCCGAGCCTTCGCCCCTGTCTCCTCTCTCTTTAAGCCAACAATAGCATCGGGTACTTTAAGCCTCATCCCCATCGGCCTCTTCATCCATTTCGTCACCCTCGTCACCCTCGGCATCATCGTCATCATCATCGTCGTCTTCTGAGCTTTCGCCGGATCCGTCACTATCCGCGTCGCTTCCAGGATCGTAGTCTTCCTCCTCTTCATCCTCGTCGTCTTGTAATTGCTGTTCCAGTTTCGCAGCTCTTTCTAGCTCCGTCAGGCCGTCGTCCTCTGCGTCACCGCCGTTGGCCTCCCCTTCGGCGCCCTTCTTGCCGCCCTTTGCGTTCTCCGCAAGCTGCATCTTGGCCTTGCGCTGGTCTGCCATACTCCTATCCTGGAGGCCATGCTTCGCGACGTACTTTTCATTGATGCCGCCGTAATCCTCCTGGTCAATCATGGCGAACTCCACCTCTTCTGTCGCCTCGGTGTCTCCTCCCTCATTTGTGAAGACTTCCACCACCATATTGAACGTCCGTTGCAGGACACTAGTGTAGCTGATCGCCGCGATGCGGTCTAGCGGGATGAACATCAGGGGCTTCTTGAAACCCCAGAGGATGCCATTCTCGAGGAAGAACAAAAAGCCGTCCTTGGAGCCCCGGAAGGCCTTCACATGTACTGCCTTCTCTTTCGGTCTATGTGACTGCTTTACTTCACTGTGGAATTTGGCGGGGTCGGCAGATACGACAGTGACGCCTTTGGAGCCTGCCTGGAGGCACTTGTTGATCGCCCAGTGGAATAGCGTGCTGTACGAGTCCGAGACGGCAGCAGCCGCGCTGGCGTTCGGGCCATCTATCACGCCAGGCTTCGGCGCGCCGGCCGAGACCGTGAAGACGAGGGGCTCTGCTTCTGAGGGCGTCGAATTTTTAGAGAGGGACGAGAGGTATGAGTTGGCCGGGAAGAGGACGTAGTTGTGCTGCACCTGCGTCTTCTCGGGGACGGGGATGTAGAAGGCGTACTCGATGTCCCTCCAGGCATAAATCATGCCGGCGACGGGCGCGGTGGTATTGGGGAGTCGGGCGTACAGATGCTGAGCCGTGAAGCACAGGTCGAACTTTTTGCGCTGGGGCACCGAGACCGAGATTTCTTTGATCTCGAGCAGGGTCTTCTCGGAGGCGACTTCGGCGCTCGAAGCGGTCGCTGTTGTGCCATTGGCGGCGGGGGGTGCCATTTTTGCTGCTGCTGGGCTCGATGTCGACGCGACGCCGCTTGAGAGCCGGTTCCGAGGAGGAAGGGTCGCCAAGCTGCTCGTAAACGAAGTCGGCGATGCTGTTGAATAGTTGAACTTTGGAGGGCTCGTCGGCAGCCTTCTCAATCCCTTTCAGGATGTCAGGTCTAGACTTGAAGACGACACCGAGCTTCTGGGTGTCTAGTCCGCCAGACATGGTGGTGGATGGAGATCAAGGTATGTGTTGCCCGATGTACTTCGTCATGTATAGTGTGAAAGGGGGATTGTTATGATGTATTTGAGGGAAATATTTCAGACTAGGTTAATCGGTTTCCTGGGCTGGTTTAAGAGCACCTATTCTTGGTGGTTAATGGTTTGGGCGAGAATATAAATTATAATAATAAATATGATCCAGGCAAGGCTGCAGAAATGCGGCGAGTGGTTGCACTTACCGCGCGCCAATGACGGAATTGTTTGATGGTGCCTAGGCTCCTTATCAGGGGGGGCTTTATCTTAGGAGAGCTTTAGCTATTATCCTCTTAGTTCAATTGACCTTCAGCCTCAGTTTTGTCACTTATACCTATAACGCAACACATCCGAGCCATGTACTCATAGCAAACAAGTAATTTGGTTACATTTTATCCATTATATAATATAAAGCTCCCTTTGATCATTAGGATTGCTTTGAGTTCACAGAATCTCTCCATGGTTTCCCTGAAGAATCCATATCCCGTTGATGCCGTCGGATTGTTGAAGCATCGGAGACAACGTTGGTCCCTGACTTTCGTGAGTTGAGTGAGCCCACCTAAACTAAGCCCCACCAAAGCTAGCCCAGGGGAGTCGCGGTTAATTCCGTCTGGCGTCCTGACATCCTGACATCCAAGGCCAGGTTCGCCCTCTTGACGACAACTTCATTAACCCGAGTTATCTGAGAGACGCAGATCGTATGTAACAAGCTTTGAACTCACACCAACGTCACAAACCCAGTTCCATTTCCGTCTCAGTCTATTTCTTTTCATTTCGCCTCTATCCGCAATCATGTCGCTTCCCAATGTCTGGCATCACCGGAAGGTTGCCGACTCATCGGCCAAAGGCTGTGACTTGTGCTACAAGCCCAGTACAAGTGTTCTGGTCACTCCAGACAAACAGGACCACTTCTACATCTGCGCTGCTCATCTAAAGGAGGTTCGTTTCTGTAAGCCCATCGTCGACCAAGCTGCCATCGCGGCCAAGAAGCAGAAGGAGAAAGACGATGAGATCGTTGCTCAGGCCAAAAGGAGTACGACGAGAAGCAGCGCAAGAAGAAGGAGGCCGAGAAAGGCGATGATAAAGAATCCAAGGACAAGGACAAAGCCAAGGACTCGGCACCCGAGGCAGAGAAAAAGGACGACCCTAAACCCAAAGATCAGGTTCGCCGGTTTTCTGCCATGGGAACTCTATAGGAATCATGTTAACCAGATAATATGACAAGGCCGGTACCGAAAAGCCTTCTCAAGACGAAGAGCCGCGCGTTTTCGAGTTGCAAAGGTTATCCTGTTTCACAGAATCCCCTCTCTTCGTCTCAGACTGACTCCGTACAGGACCTTCTACCAGCAGCGATTGACCAAGAAGCGGCAAGCCGAAGAGCGGAAACGACAGGCTGAGATGTCTCAGCGGAACCGTGAAAGACTCAGTAATCCGTCTTTCTTCCCAGCTGTGCCCAAGGATAACATTTGATGTGGATGCAAAGACACACGGGAGACCATCCTATCAAAGATCATCCATCCCCCTGCTGCATTCTCACCAAACATTACTCCAAAAACTTGACCTCATAGCGGTTCAAGTTCAGAACACTTTATCGCAGACCTGGCAGTAATTCTCCTAGAGGTGTTACTGTTGCACTGCTCGGACAAAGCCCAACGCTCGGGCAGAAAGAAGTATGATGCATGCAACTAAATTGCATCACCGAACCGTTATCCTCACTCTAAAGGTTGCGTACTTCCGATTGGTAATAGTACAACACCTGCCTGTGACTGTGGTTGACAGCAATGAACGCAACATATGAGATAGACACTTTCGACGCCAGCTGTCTAGGCCGACATCTTTACTGGTGTTTCATATGTAGCACCCATGACACGTAGCAATGACCATTCGAACTCGCATTTTCCTTGCGACTCATGGCTTCCATTCAAGGCACGATCCTTCGAGTCTGTAGCCGGACGTCGCTTCAAACCACACGAGTCTGCCTTGCCGCAATAAGCCCTGCCCGCCTCGATTGCAGCTGCTCCTTACTAAGAAGAGCGAACGTGTGCTTATCTCTACAACACTGATGCTTCCAAGGAGACGACGCATCACAGCCTCCTGGTACCGTTCTAGAGTTGGCTGGTTGTTTGTGGCAGCTCGACGACGGCCCTGAACCGCTGTAGCCAGCTATTTTGCAACTATATTACCATGCAATAAAACATTTACCAATACTGCCCAATACGCCAGAATCTCACTGAAACCACCAACCTCAATGGTGTTCTGACCACACCTCATGTTCTGGCCCCTTCAACCCGTGGGTTTTATGCACTCTAGGAAGACTAGTGCTTATCTTTCGCATAAGCAGAAGCGGCCACTACATATTTGACGTTGCCTTGAGCAATCAGACGGGGCCTGTTGGGAATATTAGGCTGTGCCGCCAATAGTTGTGCAGGCTTTGGTTGGCTATCGCATGCGCGCTCCGCAAAGGCATCGGGTGACAAGGCATCGTCGCTTCTGCAGATCACGGATCAACATTATCGACCGCCAACTTCCCGAGTCAATCACCAATAAGTGCTGCAAGTGTGCGGCAATCCGGTGCATTTGTCTCGCAATACGACGTACGTTTGCAGAACATGCCATCTATGGGCGATACAGCAGACCACTTCTCTTCCCTCTTCTGCAAGTTGTCTGCCTGGCCGTTATTGCTGCGGTTCTTCTTACACACACACAGTCTCTCTCTCTTCAACACGTCAGCCGACGACCCATACTATGTATCTTGCTTGCGGATTACAGCACTGTCAGCGGCTTATAGCCAGATGGGTGTCTAACGCTATATTATGGAACCCACAGCTTCTTGAATCTCGACCATCCCCCTAGCCAGGGCCATTGGCCATCCCACCCACCACCATCCATGCCTCAAGCACCCCTCTGGGTAAGGCATCTTAGAGCCAGACAGATTATGCAGTCTCTGGGACCCCACTGTTCACCATTGGCTAAATGATGATTTACACGAAGAAGCTAGCTGCTGCATCTTCTCACGATGCCCTACGAGGACAGGCCTCAGGATATATGGCCCCGTGAGGCATATCTGCGGGGGCCATATGCAGCCATGGCGCGACCACCGTCTTAGAAATCTAGATACCCAAACAGAAAGGAGAAAGAATATGGGGTTAACCTGCAGCCTACCAAGTGTGCCGAGCACCTATTACCAACTTTACCACGATTGAGCAAGTCAAACGCATCCCGTACGAGATATGGGGTCTGTGCCAGAAAGACATGCTGAGGTCGGTGGGGAAACGGGCATACTTCAACGGACTCGCAAAAGCCCCAACCTCTTCCCTCCAGGCACTTTTCGAAGTACATGGGAATACCTTACTCTTTGCCTGTATGTACAATGTTTGACACGTCAGACCCCAAGCCATGCATATAGCACACATCATCGAGTCACCTCAGCTGTTCACCCATCCACCGTCACCACCACCACCACCTCAGCATTCCAGGTGACAAGTTCTCTCACGGGAGTTGGCTGTTTGGATCTATGACGGTCAATACTCGGCTCCCCGGGAGATATCACCGGTTTCGGCTGTTGATTTCTTGACCTGATACGCCGGCCAAGGTCCTACTACGGGTCAACATCAGTATAGACGACTGCGGGTAATATATAACTGTCCCACAAGAGACTAGTGCTGATTATAATCAGAATTGGCATCAGCAACAAGCGATAAATGGTCTCCTTCCTCCGATCACCCCCTGGGGTGTGGCGTCTCGAACTGAAGCGATTTTCATACCGAGCATACAGCAGGGGTGAATGGTGGGGGATCAATTCTTCGTTACTGTTTTGAGAAATAACGGTACCTAGTCATGGTGTCAGTCCCATGCCACACGGCTGTTATCGTCATCTACCGGCATGTCTGGGGTTTGCCCATGACGGTCGAGAATCTAGGTCGATGAGGCCTTGTGCGACCCTGAGTGGAAGAAGCGCATGCTCGTTCAGCTTCTCGCTTCCACCTGGCTAACCCCTTTTCTATCATCGGTTGCCCTTTTCATCTGGGGAGCTTTGGAAACCTCTTACTGAACAAGACCCCACTACCAGTAGTCGATGTACTTATGTGTGTATACCTTCGCGGCCGCCTCTCTTGGGGCAACGTTCAAATATGCCCCTATTCAACTGCTGCACGTAAGCGGTCAGAGAGATGGAGGCTTCCGCAGTGAATGTCGGGGTATCCGACTATACCTGAAATCATGCGCATTCGGCTTGATATTAGGTCGGATTGAATTGGATTACTGCCATCTAGGTCGAGACTGGGCAATTGATCGATGCCTGCCCCAACACCGAAAGGCTATGCTACGTATCGAACAGCTATCAGGACCTAGATGGGTCAACTCTACACTCGCACTTCCAAAGGGCTGAGTACACGGCCAATGGGGCGGGTGAGAGTTTTGATTCGTATGGCCTTCTCTCGTCTCGAACGCTGGACTACTTGCACGTACCTACATGTGCTGGAGTCCCTGTGTGGCTAAGGGGCTTTTCATCACACGAAACCTGCCGATGTGGCTTGCCCCATGTATCACTGCCCGTTTCAGCCGGGTGCCTTCCTCTTCCTCTCACTCGGGGCTGCGGTGCGCGTCGTCATCACCACGAAGCGCTTGTAGGGAGCCGACTTTGGCAAGCATCCCCCGGTGTAGCGCCAGTGTAGTGCCGGCACGGGGTATATACTACTGGCGGCCACTTTCCCCCAGTTATCCCGACCGCTTGCTGCCGACACTACCTCGGTGACCAATCGGTTTAGCAATCGGGGAAACCCCTCCCTTTTAGCTTAGCAGCAGGCATGGTTAACCCGTATCCTGGTGTTACAAGTCCCGAGACCTTCGGAAGTACCGCTTTGAGGACGGGGGCCAGGCCCCCGGCCCCTTGCTTCGGGCTTCGGATCCCTGCTTGGTATGGAGTGCGGCAGTACCTGCTTTTAGAAAGTGATTAATGCTTCCTTTAAGATTACCGTGCTCGGTATTCGTATCGTGTATTCGATACTTCGCAGTCTACATGGTTACTCTGCTCGATACCGGGTCATCGTGTTTGTTTCTGGTCTGCCGGTGTTTTTTATGTTCACCTGTCACATACAGACAAGCAAGCAAGCCGCCGTCCCTGGTTTGCCTAGATTCCCTCGACCGAACAAGCAAGCAAACACATCGTCCGATTGATTCCACCTGTTGCGCTTAGTTTCATGACCTTACTTTTGCGCCCTCGTGCTTGTTTGTCATTGGGTTTATTTTCAGCCCTCTCAGCCCTTTCTTTCTTTCCTTCTTTGACTTACCGGGCCTAGACCCCCGACGGTGGCCCCGAGGCCGCCCCCGGCAGCTTGTAACAAGATTAGGCGTAGCAGCCGAAAAAGAAAACAGCGAATCAAGGACAGTCCGGCATACGGAAATGTTCCTTTTTCAGCCGCGGACCCAATTCCGCATTGATGCCTGCCTCCTTTTCTTTCTCGTGGTTCGCCACCCAACCGGGTACCATCACGCAGCTGGCACACTCAGCTGAACCGTTTCTATTATTTGCTTCTTTTCGCCCAGCCCGCTGAATTTATCGATCTAATTGGACGCCGGCAGCGGCGCCGTCGTCTCCATATGCCGCACATAGAGCAATCACACAAGAAATCATTTTCAGTCCATCCATCATCCCTGCCTCTTATATTCTCCCCGACGAAGCTATGCCCCAAACGGGGTGTCGGGGCGAAAGCAGGGTGCGGAGAGTGATAAAAACACCGCAGCGGCCCGAGATCTAGACAAGCGCAATGCTCCTACGCAATCTGGGCAAGGTCGATGGACTCTTGGGTAGCCGAGGTACCAAAATATCCCCCTATGTAAGGATCGAAATGGCTGTTGTACTGCCAAGAACAAGTACAAGCATCGTGATCGCAAAGCATTTGTCCGCAGGTTTACTCAGGGAGAGATGGCAAGGTGCCTCTGGCGCAAAAGGCGCACCTATAAGGGCGTCCTTGGCCTGTCGTTGTAATACAGCAAACATGTCCCCAAGTTTGTCACTTGCCTCCAAAGGGATGAGTCGCACAATACAGCACCATCGACCAGCCTCACGGAGGGCCTCGCCACTTCCATTTCGAAAGGATACTCAGGAATGCTGTCGGCATGTCTGCTTCCTGTGGGCTGTCAATGACAGCAGCAGCTGCGTAATATGACATTCGCACTCTTGAAAAACTCCGGTAACAGTGGTTTCCAGATATAGACTTCTTTGCCCTTGTATATTTGGGAGCGATGGATTCCCCGCGCGGGTCCCCCACGGTGAAATCCTTCCAAGGCCTAACGTATGCATGAAAGGGCACAATCCCACTGGTAGTAAGCTGGGTAGGGCTGAGTGATGATGCGCCTGCCTGCTGGGCTTTCCGGCGTCAACGCGTTAGGTTGGCTGGGGTATTCTGGGCTTTATGCCATGCCACACCCCCAGGGTGAGTGGAAATTGAACTTTGGGCAGCCATTGAAAAGCCATTTGTCACAAAGGAGCAGCATTTTGCCTTGCAGCGGTCACAGGAGCAACATGATGAGTCGTCTTTGCCCAACTCTCGCCCGCGTCAGGTCAAGTTGCCAAGCTTCCAGGCGCCAGGGTGGAAAAGCTCGCTCTGGCTCATGGCGCCAAGAAGCGGCATATCTCGATGGGGACGGGACCGACAAGGACACCGATAAAGGGGGTCTGTCCGTCTGTCTAAACCGGGGTATTGCTCCAAGAGGAGAGCTCCTGGCGAATCTCTTACTGGAGGCACACCGGCCAAGAATCGCGGGGCCTGCGAGTTGAATACTGAATCTGCCGGCAACTGGGAAAATACTCCCGTGGTCCCGCTGGATGTCGATCTGTTGTCGGTAAATCCGAGACGACTGCTGTTGCTGCTGCTGCAAGCAGGACCAACACGCATCTGCTGCATTACCGCAGTTGCTAGTGTAGTCACATCTAGTAACCAATATAGTAATAAGCATCGAGTGAAGCTTTCTGTAGTGTTCCTACCGGATGGTCCGGTCCCCTGTCCCCAGCCGTGATGGCCAGGCCTCTGGGCCTCATACGATAGACGATACAAGCATTTCTCTTGGCACAAAGGATCCTGACCCCGACCACCTCACTAGGAACAACTCTACCACAACGTTATTCCGAGTTCAGGTTGGTACCAGCCCAAAGCGGTAGGAGATTCGTGGATCCGCTACATTGCAATGGAACATTGCATTTGACTGAAAAGAGTTAGCGGTGGTATCCAATCGTTACTTGAAGCATGTCGTTATGTTTTCTGGGCGCAAGACGGCCTGATAGTGTCTGCTGTCATGTCGGATCCGTTGCCTATGCGAGTCCGAGGCATCAATATCTCCATACTATGGAACCAATGCAGGCTGGCATGCAGACACCCTCTGAGTCAGCTACCAGCCGATGATCCAGTGGTCTGCCATTTTTCACCCATCTCGAATGCCTAGGCAAGACATAGCTATGCCCGTAGCTGTATAGTAAGCAATCGAGTAAAACAAGTGTGGACAAGAAGTATTCTCGCATTCGTGGCCTTTGGCTTGCCAGTCCAGCCTCACCGCGATTCAAACCACAATGGAGCACACATGGGGCTTTACGTCCCAGAGAGGCACGGAGCAATCCTTGATCACAAGGTATGCCAGCCACTTTTGATAATGCGGGGGGTGTTGTGCTGTCATTGAAGGATTCCGCGGACCATGGGGGAAGACATAAGCCCTGGCATAGAGATAACGGCGGAAGTATCCGGATGTGGTCTTGTCAGCCGAATACGGAGGCGTTGGGTGCGATAGATAATTGATCACAAGTTGACCAGTCGTCAAGAAGATGATCAATCAGTCCACAGTGTGAGGCTGGCATGAGGTGCAAGGCGTGCACATAGCGCTGCCGAAGGCATACGTGAATGGCGTAGGCAACGATATTGTTACCGTCATCGGTGGGGAAGAGGAGCTTGGATCACCGGTCCAACGTCAGCAGTCAACTGTAGTGCAGTTCTTTGCAGCCTCTGCCGCCTGCATGTAAGATGGGAGAGGTATCATGCGGGCTGACTGGCTTGGGGGCAGATCACACTTTTCTATTTATTGCAGCGTTTATAGGTTGCCGCTCCGGGGAGGCATACGGATGGCTGATCCCGCAGAGCGATTAGACTCGTCAACTGCGCTCGGTTTCAGCGAGAACGCCGGACACACCCACTCGCGACAACTACATCTCAGCCCTTGCCAAGCGAAACGACCGACCTGGGCAGTGCATTTGGGATTGGGACAGTTGAGGCGCCCCTCAAGTGCCCCGTCCTCGAGTGCTGGCCGCATCCACGACAGTGTTTCAACGAAGATGTGCCCACAGGGCACGCTCTTCTTCACCTCGTTGCCGGTGCCGTTGTGGTCTATGATGAACTTTGAGTTTGCAAGTACGCGTCGGCACATCTTGCATTTCAGCTCTTTGTGCTCATCGTGTGATGCTTCCGGCACGGCCACCGCCGGAGCCTCGTCTTCAAAGCGAATCCATTCAGGCTCAGGGGCCATGTACGCAGCTCTCGATTCCTCTAACCTTCGCTCATAGAGCCATTTCTGGTAGATGGGATGACTTTCGACGGCCCCGTCGCTGTCTGCAGGGCAACCCATCTCCCACCACAGCTCGAGCTGCTGCATAAAGCCTGAATTCGGCTCTGCGATAGGTCTTGCTTCCTTGATACCTTTCAGGGCTTGAGCAACCGCCTCTGTGGCTGTCTCTCGCCGTTGAGCGGTAGACACAGCCGATGCATCGAATTGCTTTCCGCCATAACGATGTGGGTATTTGTAGAGGAGATAAGCTATCGCACAGCTTACCGACCGTGACTTGCCCATCGCACAATGCACAAACACAGAACCAGGGGAAGCTCCCGTATCTTCATGTTTGTCGTGCGATTGCTGGTCACTCGACGTAGACTCGGGCGGATACAGACCGCGGTCAATAAAGCGCACGGCGGATGAGAAGTGAACGAGTAGGTCTTGGTCTTCCATGTCATCCACGTCGATACTCATATGCTGGAACTTTTTGGCCTCCTCGCCCCAGCCCTCAAACGAGTACTTGATGACTGAAAGCACATGGTTGATGTTCTTTCCATGTAGGGCATCGGGTTTTCTCAGGGCAAATATCCTGCTCATTATCAGTGCCTGCCATCGCGAAAAAGGAGAGGGATTTGGGTGGTTCAGTATAACGTATGCAAGGGGTGATGTATGGTATAGTGCATAGGTATAAACATCATCAGCGGATCAGACGCTAATGACGCTTCCGTTGGCAACAGAGGCAGATGTCGGGCAACGATGCAGGCAATACAGATGCAGGCATGTTGCAGCTACAATCGCATGGCCGGGACTTGTGTGCATGAGACCGGAATAGAATGGATGGCTCGATCAAAAGCCAGTGCAGAATTGCTTACCCTCCAACATAGAGATTGTCCTTGCCGGGTATTCTGTCGAGTGCCATGGCGGTTGGTGACTGCAAGGTTGAAGAAAGGTCAGTACATATGCCCCTAGCTCGTAGATTGATGCTGACAAGAAGAAATACAAGGCGTCTGTGTCCTTTCTGGGCAGGTAAGTATGATCAATCGATGACATATTCGATAGTACCAGGGGCGCTTGACAACGAATGTGATAATCAACGGCGTCAACCAACTTGATTCGCCGTGGCTCTCTGCGGCGGTAATTTGATGCCGAATCAGCAACCGCTTGGATACAGGCAGACGCTCTTTCTTTCAGCCCTCTTTGGTGGGCAAAAGTACAGGTCGCTTGCTTACCTGATTTAGGGTATATGTTATGGAAATGTCGAAGTGAGTCCAGTCAGCGAGC
The DNA here is from genome assembly GCA_038363885.1 of Apiospora rasikravindrae. Lineage (NCBI taxonomy): Eukaryota > Fungi > Ascomycota > Sordariomycetes > Amphisphaeriales > Apiosporaceae > Apiospora > Apiospora rasikravindrae. The sequence goes on from JAQQWK010000006.1 coordinate 1,659,025, forward strand.
CTTACTCACTCGCAGTTTTTCGGTTAGGGGGTGTGTGTTTTTGGTTCTGCCTCCAAAATTGGTTGATCCTTCTCGTTTACTTCTTGCCGAAGTAGGTACGTACCGGGAAGGTAGGAGGAGTACATGTAGCCTTAACCTTCCGCTTTCCTTACCCCTCGTCAATCGTAGCGGGGCAGCTGGAACGACAGGTTTTGCTGCTCAAGCTCAAGGGACCCAGGCAGGGTACACGTCGGTTAGCAGTAAGGTAGGGCTGAATCATGTGATGCACCAAACTTTTAGGCCAATTGAGTGCAGTCCATGATACTAGGTAGATAGAAGGCAACCTCCTTGCGTGAACAAAAGTACAAACAGCAATGTATCCCTCGTTAAACGCCGTACATTGGTCCTTCGTCACTCTGTCATGCAGCATGTGCTGATATCAGATAGCCTGATCGAGATGTTACTCGAGACAACGGGGAGAATGGAAGCAAGGCGTGAATCGTTCAAATTACTACCTACTCACTCTATGCCTTGCTCGCGCTGAGCTAATGCAGCCAGCCAGCCAGCAAGCAAAGCAAAGGCAGCTCGGTTGAGCAAGCAAGGGCTGACTTTAGGCGGAAGGTGGGGGCCGAATCTAGATCTCCCACATGTCGGTCGGGCGTGCTATCGGCCGCCGGCGACTCTCGGTTGTGTCGGCTTGGACTGCTTATGTCACCTTACCCTCGAGTCGTTTGTTCCCTTCAGGGTAAATCCGTTGATATATTAGGCATGTATCAATGTATACCTACTTTACCGATCGCTGGGACAAGAAACCTATGCTGGTCTGATTGCAATGCCCAATAGGGAATAAGACCAATTCCTCCTTGCCTAAGTGCTGTTCGAGACATCGGAAGACGTCGCTCTCCGGATGGACTGTTGGACACAGATCAAGTTGATGGGCATCGGACGCAACTAATAATGATAAATATTTTTAATTGTATTTTAGGACTTCATCCTGTGCCTACGTCTCTTTTTTTTAAATAACCAATATATGCTCCATGGTTGATTTTTTATATTTCGACCATCGTATTCCGCTCTTTGTGCAAGGTCGACCGATATCAACCCACGCTTATCTACATCTAAATATGCAGCTAGGCCAACCCATAAGACGCCTTTTTCATTAAGTCATGCCCAACTCCGGTTGATGATGATGTGTAGGCCATGCCGCAAAGCCCGTACTGTACAACAGAGGCGTACACCGAGCCTTCTTCTCTTCACTCATGCCCAATCTGCAACCAGCCTGGGCATAGTGTAAGCTCACCCACTCTCCAAGCAGTGAGAGAGGCAGCTCATGCCCGCTATGTGTATCCCACACGAGGGGAATATTGGGGCCGTCTACCGTGAGATCGGACCTCCCTGCAATCAAGACATGGTATTGCAGCAGTACGCAGAAATCGGTGAGGTGGCAGTCCTCGTAACTCGGCCACTAAGATGACGGGGGCTGCGCCACCCCGTTGGCGAGGAGAGACCTTTTCCGCTTTGGGCCTGGGCACTCTTCCACATACCACATACGATATCTGAATTGGGTTATGCGGGAGATCGGCAGAACTACAACCAAGGGATTCAGCATCCTTGCGTGCCCAAATGTAACCGCCCCTTGGCCCTTGGGGTTTCGCAAGCTTCCCCCCACCCCCTGCTCCAGCGCACCGGGTGTAGCAATGGAATTACACGTCGAATTCCACGCCTCTCGTGTTCATCTACAGCAAGTGTGCCTGGGATCATCGGGGTTGAGGAGGTTCCTCCTCAATCATGCAAGCGCTCTCAAGCATGTTGGTCCATTTCCCGCTCGTTCCTGCATGACTGTGCTTGAGATGTTGTCGGAAGTGGTCTGCTCGGAAGAACTTCTTGCTCGAATTGCACTCCCGGAATTTGTGCACCTCTTGAAGATGACGAAGTCTCTCGTCCCAATCCTGTTCGGTGGCATGGCGATTGCGGCCATTACCACCACTGCGCGTGAACTCATCCCCGCAATAACCGCAGGCATCAGCTTCGCCGGGCCTGTTACTGCTTTCGTGGAATGCCTTGTCGTAGCCTGCAACATGCAGCGCCGAGCACGACCAACTGTGACGCCGAACATGCAAACTATTCTGATGACGTTCTGCTTCGTTCTTGTTCTTGAAGCGATTGCCACAGAAGGAGCATTCATATTGCTTCTCTGCCGCGTGTGCACTAATGTTGGGAGGGAGAGTCAGTCTTACACTTCCAACACAGGTGGAGGGATGATTGATTTTGATTGGACAAGCTCCCTGGCAAGGGGCGGGTTATTGCTTACCTTAGCTCCTCAGCCGTCTCAAACTTCTTGGGCTTTTTGGGGCAGCACTCGCACATGAAGAAACCTTGAATTCTGGACATGGTGGTCTTAGACACATCCGATAGTTTGCGAGGAGAAGCAAGTGGTCGGTTGTCGCTCAAATTCCGGTGGTGCGGAATCCGCGAGATGGATGATTGGGGCGAGTGCGTCAGGGAAATCGGCGTGCTGAACGGCGAATTGCAAATCCCATCGACAGGCGAAAGCCCGTTGGGAGATACTCGCCCATATGAGTTCCCGCTGGTCATGCTAGTCGCCGTAAGGGAAATATTCGACGCATATGATCCGCTGCGTCCAACTGAAGATACAGAAGACATAGAACCTTGGGGAATTACAGTCAACCGAGGAGTTGGGGACTGCCGAGAGGCTCCCTCACGGCGGCGCAGTAGTTCCCCGGAACTTGGCAGGCTCTGCATCATCATGTCGTCCCCTGGGGGTGAAGAAGCCCGTCTTTTCAACCCCATCCGTTGGTACTCTGAGCGTGAATCGTCAATATGAAGCCTCTTGATTCCAGATGTCTCTTCCATAGGGAAATCCGCGTCGTCCATATTGTCGTAGCTACCTTGTGTAGAGACAGTTGCGTCATCGGGCAGAGAGCCACTGTTAGTACGCCGGCTGCGGAAGAGAGGTGACCGATCTGAGTCGGCCGGCTCAATTGGCGAACGGTAGTCAATGCTGCTGGCTCCAGAAAACGGCATCCCCCTTGGCGAGATGGCTGACTGCATGGAACTATCCGGGACTTCCATTGCGAAGCTGTTATTTGTCCGGATGGGTAACGATAGATTCGGGAGTAGCGATTGACGGTCTCCAGAACCAAATCGTGAGTGAGCGTCATTGACTGACGAGCTGAGCCCAGATCGTCTTGGAGGCTGGGCAGAGAACTTTTTGAGTAAAGAGTTGTCGTAATCGTTGTTGTCCCGAGGTCTGTACTGGTCATGGGACATGAAAAGCTTCTTTGGCAACGAGTCCTGCGGTGACGGTCTAGAGGTTGCAGCAGGTGTGTGAGCGAGCAGGACAGAGCACACACAGATACAACAATGACTTACAGGTTCATAGTAGAAGCTAGACTATGGTAGCCTTCGTCCTTGATCGACTTGATACTTTCCCTCCGCATATAATTCGGGCCATCTACGTCAAGACTGTGCCCAGGACTCTGAAAATCTCGGCTTCCCAGTTTGAAGGAGGACCCTTCGAAGTGATCGCGAGGAGGCTGACGACTCGTATCGAGTGACGGACCGTCGACCGGAACATATCTGGGTGGTGGTAGTGGCGGAGGTGCGATCTCGTTTTCGGTACGAGGGCGGTTTGGTATCGACATGGGATTGGATGCCAACGTCGGCGAGAATGCAGAAGGATATGAAGAATGGCCTCTTCCAGTGTTTCCTCTCGTCCGATCATCAATGTATATGGGCGGAGGAGCCGCCCTCGGGGCGTATCGTGGAGTCTCCATACTGTATGTTTCCCCCCTTTTGCTCGCCTCCTTCAAGTTTCGGGCCAAATACTACAGTAGCTGATTGCTCTTTCGTAATAACCTATTATCCAATTGCCACGATGGAAAACCAGTCCCTGGACAGCTGTGCCGGATGCGCCAGCCAAGAAGCTGAGGCGATTTGGACCACACCAGTGGTCAAATTGAAAGTATCGATTCGATGAGCAGCCGAATAGGCCTCGTACCGGTTGGGTATGCGTTCTGTGGCTCAGGAAGTGGTGGGACGGGTTTGCGACAGGAACGTTGGCGGTGGCAATCGTTCGTATCGGCGGTTCCGGGTATATATCTGGGGGTCTGGTGTGCCTCTACTGGCAGACCGAATGGTGTTTTCGAAACGACGGAGGCGATGTAAATGCTGTACAGATCCCTCCAATGCAAGACAATAGAAAAGTCGTTAAGAAACAAGATGCATATGCAAGTATAAAGTACAAGTCGTCAGAAAAGAAATCGTAACGCTGTGGTCATGGGGGAAAATTGGTGATAGTCGGCCCACGGTGGTGACGAGTTTCCTGGCTAGTAGGCCGTTTTCCAATGCATCAGGGCCTAGACACTCGGCCAAGTATAGAAACCAGGTATAAAGTATTCGAAGCTGAGCGACCCCCAAATTCCTTCAAGTCCGCAGGCTAGACAAGCGTCGAGTAGCGTGGGAGAAGTATGTTTGGCGTTGGTATGTTTTCACCTCTCTCTCTGGTCCTTTTTTCTTGCTGGTCGTTGTCTGTCTTGTCTTGGGACCGTGGACGGTTGGACAGGACAGGATAGCGTCTGGAAGCAAGCTGCAACGGCGATGAAAGAAGGCGTCACATCAATAAGTTCAGCAAAAAGTTGTCGCAGAGGGGCGAGCGAGCAGTGCAGTTTTAGATCCCAAAAGCAATGGAGCAGGCGCCGCTTGGGCTTCATGTACCTCTTACCTCGCCCATGACCGAGGCCAGCGCCTGGCGGCTGGTACCGCTGTACATTGAATCCGATTCGAGCATGTACACGATTCAAGGTACATGGGGCTACGTCTAAAGTATACCTTCAGCCCTTTGGACGGTTGCAGGCGGCAGGGATTGTCGCCTGTCCCAGAAGTACCTGGGTATTCTAGTCTAGTGGGTTGCATTGGCTCCAGTGCGTGTGGTGTGTGCCCTGTAGGGAAGAATCCAAGGGACCCTTTTTCCCACTCGTCAAAATCGTCAAGGCCCTCCAGTCGACCACTTTGCTCCAAGGGTACTTTGCAGTACCACGCTACATTCGGTCGGGTTTATGTAGAACAATTCCATCCCTACGAATCGGTGGGTCAAAGTATAGCCCATGGACAGGGGAGGGGGTTGCACGCTGCACAGGAGGGGGTTCAATGCTCTCCAAATGGAAAGGGAAAAGGGCTGACGGTGGTGGGGCCGGGCCTGTAAAGGACGCTTTCTCTAGGGGTGTCTCGCGGCAGCGCAGGGCGAGAAGGGGAGGGGGGTGCTTCTAACACACGAGACAAAGTAGCGGTAGTAGCAACCTCAGTAGCACCGGCCCATGAGCCTTTCTTGTCCAAGATGTCGTTCCTTCACCTGGATAGATAGTCAGTTGGATGCGAAGCGCCAGTAAGTTTGATTACTACACAAGCCCCATCTCTGAATGGCGTCTCCGGGATATGTAATAGGCAGACACTTTGGTATGAGCAGGCAAGAGAAGTCCCGTGGTCTGGGGGGTTATCTGAGGCTTACGGGTTGGGAGAGTCTACCTCCGGCAAGCGCCATTTCTCTCTGTTCCTTCATTCCCGACAGTCCGATCTGAGGTCAGTCAGTCCTCGTGGATCTGTATGCCGTGTCAAATCGTCAAGACAAGGATCAACCCTTTCTCGGCTTAAGTATTGATGATTGCAGCAATCCCTCCATTGTCGTGCCGACAGGTTGGGCAATACCTACGGCACGGCGGAGGGGGGCTCCAGATTGGAGGTTGTGTGTACGTTTTCAACTAGCGCAGCGAGATCCGATGCGGACGAGTATCGATGTTGACCTGTCCTGCTTCCTGGAGGATCAACACATCATGTAGTTGCGCTGCTTGCTTCTCCTCGTCGCTGAATTGTCCTTTTTGAGCGTGCATTCACCCATCCCTCCATTCTATCGACGGCAGCAGTCATATGTAATTCGGCCGAGCTGGTTGTTGGAATACGGAGTATCATCAGCTCCTAGACTCGCAAGTTTCGGCCCCGCGAGCCCGCAAGCTTTGAATCAAGGAACATCAAAAAATACATTCAATCTATTACTTTTGACTGGATCAGCTGTGTCTGCCTGGGCTTGACCGCCAAAAGGGCATACCATCAAGCTCCGTCTAATGTTACTTACTTCTTACATACTTCCAGAAACCCAGATGGCCCAATTATGGAATGATCGTGTGCAGTGCGTCCGGTTCTTGCTAGTCGATTCAATGCTCGCTCTCGGAATCTGCCTAGGTTGGTGCTCTTTTCCTTCTTTCGACCGGCGTATGTGCTGTACGGTGTGGTAAATTAGATTGGCCCTGACTCACCCAATGCAACTTTTCAACGCAACCGCCAGCTATAACACAGCGAACCTATCAGCCAATCTCGGCGAACTCAATTCATTGGCTTGCCTCCTGCCCGACAGGACTGCTTTTTTCTGGATAGCCACGAGACACGGTTACGTCCAATGCTATTCTCTACATGTGCGATCAATCGAGTCGTTTTGAGGGGCCATCCCTGTCGTGCGTGTGTAGAGGTTGTTTCAAGCTTGGCATTCTACGGTAGAGGCAGTCACATCTTTACACGGTTCAGCCCTACATACCTTGATTGAGCAAAGTGATCATGTGTGATGACGGCCCCCTTCAACTCTCTACGATTTGATCTTGATCTTGCCGAAGGCGCCCGCATCTCTAATCGCGCAATCCCTGGCTTCACACCATGATGGGGGGGCTACATGTAACTTGTTTGTGGCTTCCTACTGGAACTCATTGTCGTCTTGTCGGTGCCGGCAGAGGGAAGGACATATTGCATGCAGGTGGCCATGGTCAGGTGCTTCTCGTGGTCTACCCTATCATCCCCACGAGACTAGAGGGTCTTAGTCAGAGCCTGATGCTCTCAGCTTACATCCAGTACAGTGGTTGAGCGTGCTCTGGATTTTCGGGTGGACGCGCTTTTCCCCTCTCGTAACACCTTAGCGACTCCAAACTCGACTGGCACAAAAACCAGAACGACATATCATCGCATGTATCACTTACATCATGGAGGCGCTCTCCCAGTTGCCAGATAGCCAATGCCACCCTTGGCGTCACGCCTTCAGGTTACAGAGTCGCAGTGCAGCCGCCCATGCGGAGGCAAATCGGATGTTGTTATCAGCACTGGGTGAGAATGGCGTAAAGACGATCTATCAAATGAAAGGGCTGTTCCCTGGCGGGTGAGATGAGGATTGCTTGCATGTAAAAGGACACCTTTACGGGAAGCCATGCAAGATATACCGGTTTTGGCAACTTGGGGGTTGCAGTTGTAGATTCGAATGTTACCCATCACTTGTCAGCCACAGCGGCTTAACGGTAACTGAATCCTCACGAGATACAACCTGCTGGTTATAGCGGACAAACTTGCGAGGGGAATAAATGCATCCGATTAATACTGACCAAGCGAGGGCGGCTCGGAAAGTATTGCCTCACTTAACTACATAATGTACCCTCCAGTCGCGGTCGGTGTCTTGGCTCTCCCGCTCCCAGTCACCACCCAAAACCAGGGATACGATACAGCGGCGATGAACAATAGAGAGGCAAATCCACCGAGCCTTCTCTCGCCGTCGGCGTGCACAATGCTTATGCTGGAAAGGAAGGCATTTGCTGAGTTGAGTTCAGGAAACAGTTTCACCGGGCGGTTAGACCTTAGCCGCAAATCAATCTCAGTCCGAAGCCGCCTCTGCGGCGTCCCACCCACCGCCTGAGTGCAAGCATGGCTGGTCAGAAGCAATCAATAATCACCCCACGGTGGAACGGGGGCATCGCGGTCATTTGAGGCGCAACAAACTCCATGGCTCGAAAGACCGAGATCATCAGGACCACCGGTAGAAACGATATACGAGACGTGCAGTTGCTGGTTGCGCTCAGTGGATGCCCGTCATTCCGCCTGCGTCACCGTCAAGGAATTCATGTAAATGAAACCATGTATATGTATGTGTGAACACAAGGGCCGATGTATACAGAAGACCGTGATCTACTCGATGCAGCTACTGGACGCATCGCCGTCTTGTGACAAGAAATCACGGTGCATTCGCCTTATGAGGCGCGCATGTTTGCTCGGCCGAGTAGTCGCTATCTGGAAAACCATGGGATGAGGTTGACGACTCATGGTAGCAAGGTTCGCCGGAGGATAAGCCTCATTCGACATTCTCACCTGCTGCTACTCAGCCCTATATAACTTCCGCCGAGCGTGAGACAGGCTAATGCAACCACCGCCTAGTAGTGGGTGGTGGTACTGGCTGCCGGGGGTCCTTCTGTGCCCGTCAGAAACAGCTACTCTCGGATACCTACTTACAACCACCCCCTTTTGATCTCCGCGCACTGCGTTACGAATACACAGCTTATCAAGCCTACAGCAGCGGGTCCTGTTGTGATCTCGAGATGGGATCTTCCGCTGATGACTCGGTCGCAATCCATCCTCTCCCACCTTGGCCCCTGGTTCGGAAGCGAAGAAGGATCCGGGAGTGGGCATGAAAGTGCAGGATGATATTCCGGAGCTGAGTCAGTATCCCTACCTTTGTGTCCCTCACCTCTTGCTCCTCACTCGCTGCGGGCTTAGCGCCGCCCTAGAGTCCGCTGGACAAAATGCGGATGAATGCCCGCATTCCGTTCGAATCGAGACGGTACGATACGGCAGAAGCCTTGGGGGCTAACTGGGCAAAAGGGCTGGAATGGAACACCTGGCAATTCCAAGATATATTATACTCTAGCGGCTACCTGTTACAGCAGCGCTCTGGATTCACCAATCAGGTCTGTCCAAATTACAGCCTGGCAAGAAAGGGCTCCTGGAGCAGCATTCCTTTGATCTGCACAGACGCTCAGATCAGCAAAGAGGCGGCGTCCATGGCCCTGGAGAGTTTCGAACTAGGCCCTCCCAGGTATAAATACTCGGTGGTAGTATGCTTAACTATATCTTTGTCAGCAAACCCGAGCAAACCTTCCGCTATGTGCCACGAAGTGATAATCCCTCTAATGTGAAGTTGCGACACTCTATCTGCCTGGGGGAGGGATAATGCCCAACACCCGCTCAGGGACCACGGATCTGTCGAGGTTTCCCCCGAGGCCAACGTCCCGCTTCGGGGCTGAGCCATGTTGAATTACGTTGTTTTTCTCTGCAGTCGTCTGGGGGCGTTTGCATTCATAACATGATCCAAACCCTCTGCGTGTGTCATCAACCTTTTACATTGTAGAAGGGGGTTCACTACCAAGACGATACAGTACTCCGCTGCAGCCCGTCTCAGCTACCTCCGCACTCAATGTAGGCTGGGGTATTTGGGCATCATTCAGCTCGGTCGCCCATCTCCTTATGGATCGTCTGAAATGACCAACCTAGTCGACTATGTACAACAGCATTGAAAACAGCCAAGGAACAGGCAGCCAAATACGAGCCCTACAAGGTGTGCGGTGTGGGATGGGATGAGCATGCTATCTCTGTATTGTGGAGTGGCGAGCAAACCCTCATCTCCGAATGGGGCGTCCACGCTGTGGCGTGGGCAATGCCTTCCTCCTCCAGCAGGTGAGCAGCAGCTTGCAGCGAAGCCAGACACACCCAGAGTGAGTGAGAGCCAGCCAGGCCGCCTGGGCCCTGGTGTAATGGGTCCTAGGCGAAACCGAACCAAACAGAGTGGATGCAATGCGAGTTCGGTACTTGGAGTGCAGTCGTCATATGTCTCTCTGCCGACGCACCTCCCAGCCCATGAAAAGAAAAACTGTGGATAGCCCTACCGGCGCGCCTGGCAGGAAAAAGCAATTCGCCCGGCAAGATCGAGCCATAGACCAGGCCGCCCGGCGCGGGGCCGGAATGGCGTCGTCTCGCAGCAGCTGCTTCGCTTAGAGCCCACCTAAAACCACGCACGCGAGGGGGTGAGGAGCAGGAGGCTAGTCAGGGCTAGGTAGTTGCATGCGTTTTTTTGGCGAGACAGACAGGAAGAAGAGGTCAAAGATAGGACTCCGGAAGGGACAACAAGTACATACCAACTAGCACAACAACTAGATAGCCCTAGGGGAACGACGCTGAACGATTCCGCCCTTTCCAGTTCGCGGGACGAAACCCCCCTCGCATCAACGACAGTAAATCAGTCCCGCAGAGTCGGCGACCTTAGTGGTGCAAGTGCGTCCCTTAGGTCGGCTTGGCTCGTGTTATCTCGAGCAAGTAGCCTGTCCCCATAGCACTGGGGATGATACCGACAGCGTGGTAGCGAGTTTAGCATGTGCGAACCCATTCGATTCGTACGCTGTTATTATCGCATCGACTTTCTTCCAGCATGTTGTACGGACCCCGGAGATTGAGGCCTCCTTCCTTCCACCTGGTACAACAAAACATTCTTTTCGTCCCGGTTCAACGGATTATTTCATTTCCACCATCTCCGACAGATCTGCACTCGGCAGCGGAGTTGTTGCTGACATATGAAAGGCCTGCCAAAACATTGCACGATAGTGATGTCCTTTGGAAAACTGTCGTTTGATGATGGTCCGGCCCCTGAATGATTTACATGCGTGCTAGTCTACTAGCCCCCGAACAGGTCGATTTGATTTAGCCTAATATCGCGGCGTAGTAAGGAAAACTACACAACTCACATCAACATTCCCAGATTCGGACGATCTGCCAGGCCGTTAACCTATCACGCTACGGCAGACCTGGAAATGAAGTGAGCCGATTCACAATGTTTGAAGTACCACGCCCCAAGCACGTATAAACATTTAGCCCTGGCTGACTGGCCCTCAGATTGAGCGGACGTTCGCCTAAGCGAGTAAGAGAACTGTCCAAGCACCACGCCTACTGACTTATGTAGGGCGCGGGCCTCCTTCTCTTACTTAGTGGACAACCACCATGGGCTCGCTGGAGCCTAGACTGGCCACCACTGTTTTCGATAGGGTAAGGAGAACAGAGCGCGCCCGTCTGACTATTGCCTTCAAGTGGCTTGGGAGGGCCGCGGCTGAAGACTAATATGGGTTAAGCCTATACAAGTCTCAGCTTGTCACTGAAACTACCATGGCATATTTCACGTCAGCTGGATGCGGACAACGGGCCGCTCTTGACCATTCACTAATTGGTCCGGAATTCCCCCTTTTGCCGTCTAATTCCGCGCGCCACGAGACGTGTGTGAGTGTGTGATCGATCCAGCCCTACAATAGTCTGTGTGCGGCTACAGCCACGCCCTCTCCGCGGAGATGAAAATGCTAGCTACACGGTCCCTTGGTAGAAAGAGAGGGAGAGTTAATGGGTGGTGTCGTGTCATTACATCACGGCCCTTTTTCTTTTCCTTCCGCCTGTGGCTGGCTGGGCTCGACCTGTGTGCTCACTATACGCCTTCTAGTTAAGACCTTCCTCCCCCATCTATCTAATGGAGACAAGAGACAAGACCTCCAACAGGCAGGCGGCCGCACCCTCCCCGGCCGCGGTGATACCACGGGTAGAGTAGTAGTATGATATGTAGTTCTCAGACCTCTGGGTTTCATCAACGGCAGGTCCAAATCCCCATTCTCGAATGACAAATCCCAGGATGGCTATTTGTGCAGGCCAATAGCGTCCGCATTTAAACTACGCGATGCACCACGGCATACTATCACCATACAGCAAGCAGCACACCGCGCCTCGGAAGCAGGCAGGATATGAAAAACAATAATTATAGTAGCGTATCAACGGTGGGCGTGTGCAGTGTGCATATACATACATAATAATATAATCCACACTCATCCCATCCATGGATCGATGCTAGCCGTTGAGACGTGTGTCGATCCCGCGTGCCGTGGGTGGCATGCGGCGCTACGGGGGTTTGGTGGCCCACGCTTGTCGCCTCGGCTTCTGCATGCGGGTAGGTAGGATGCACGCAGCAAAAGTACCAAGGTTACCTACCTTCGCCAACCCAATTCGATGAAGATCACGACCAAAGTGCGTATGGGAAATGCGAGGTGCAAAAGTGTGGGAGTGCGAGGGACGAAAGGCACGAGGTACAACCCAAGAAAAAGTAGATGGATCGTCGCCCAATTCGGGTTGCGCAATCTAACATGTGCTATGTCGGTCGAATCATGTTCAGATCTGGCTGGCCTCTGGTGTTACCGCAGCAGCCAGCCATGGGATATCAAAAAAGAGGCATGCAGCCGCTGTATGTACAGTATAAGGCAGGGTTCGAAATCGTTTTGTAAGCACGCAAGTTATGCAACAAGGCTTGCAGAGGTTTCCCCCCGCGGGCGTTTAACAAGTGACGATATTACATGCCTCGATGCGATTGGGTGCTTGTACGACGCTCCCGGTGGAAAGATGTTGCCCTACAGCGTCTCCAGGCGCAATATACTGCCCCGGCAGACTCACATACGTACATGTATTTGCATTGCAGAGACATACATGCTACATAAATGTGCGTCTAGACCGTATGGAAGTGTCACCGTCATGTCACCTCAAAATGCAGATATGTGGCCACGCAAAGCGAAGGATATTCTCGCGTACATACACGAGATGAGGATGTTGCTGCTTGTGGCAGACTAGGTATCATTCCGGTGCGCATCTACGGAGCAGTACGAGCGCGCGACACCACTAACAGGCCTCTAAGGGCCCTAGAGAGAGAGGAGGGTGCGCGGATCTCATGCGGGGGAAACACCCACCGCTCGTCATCGAGACCGGGCTTGCATGGCATAGCCTCCTTCCAAACGCACAAATCACCAGGCGAAGCGACACGCCCATCATCGGACTTAAACGCTGCGTGTCTTGGACGTCGTTAATCGCTCACCCTGACTGCGTGCGTACATGTGTATGCATGTAGAAGTAGATGCGATAGGCCTGTAATTGTTTTTGGACAGAAGCGGTGATGGCCCATTACGTGTTGCTGACTGCCGGATTCAGTGTAGGTAGCAGTAGTAGGTAGCTGCAGAGGTTGCACGACGGCAGTGGATATGGCTCATCCGTGCAAATTCTGTAACAAATGAGGAAAGTAAATAGGGCATGTATCTAGGTGCGGCATGTCTATCAACTATTAACTGCTCTCTGGTCTGAAGGGGTTGGTGATGTGTTGCTGTATGTAGGACAGTATTAGAAAATTACAGGGCACGTGGGCTATGTAAGCACATGTAAGTGCGCATGTCAGGCAATGGGCAATAAAAACCGCGCGACCCTACAAGGCTGATTTTGATTCAGCTACAGTGAAGGTCGTGGATCGCCACAGCTGCTCCCCTTTCTAGCGAAACGTGCTTTCGTGAGGTCTGCAGTGCGATGGCTGTGTCCCCCAATATGCAGCGCACACGAGGTCTCGTTGATTGATTGTGCTGCTTGAAGATTGGCCAATCCGCGTGAAAGAGCCCTGTACACACATGTATGTATGTAGGTGTACAGCATGCGTGTTACATGTCACAAAAAAAAAGACCTTTGTGTGTGTGAGTGTGTGTTGCCGGCCTTTTCGACGGCCGAAACGGCCGCTCATACTCCGATGGCTCCAAAGTGTGCAGGACTCAGCGCTCCGGAGGCTCTGAAGCAGTTGACTCAATGCTGCTGCCTTTGTTCCAGATTACCTAATAAATGTGAAGGTGTTGCTATCCGTACTTGCCCCAGGAGAGGCGAAAAGCGAGAAGTGACAAGAGGCAGTTACGAGCTGGGATCTATCTACTGCCGCCTTCCATTCATTTACATGAGATCTTTCCCGATTCATCACCAACTGACATCAACGGCGATACGGTCCTTCTGCGCACCCCTCGCCATCTCACCCTGCACTGGCGTTTGCCTCCAATTCGCCAATGCTGTACGTGAGCTTACATTACACACCCGTTGCCTTACTCAGATCTCTGCTCAAGATCGACTCTTCTTTCAATGCAAGACACCGATGCCGGGCGCATATCAAATGACTACCGGAGCAAGGATCTACTCCAATGGCATCGCATAGACCCCTATTCGCATACTGGTTGATAACCTCAGCCGCTGCGACGATGCACGACAATGTTGCATTTCGTCTTGACTTTCCAAGGCAGTGGCAAAAGCCCTTGCCGTACGGGAATAGTGCCAATAGCTGCATGGCATAGTCGGTCTGCCTGGCTGTCAGATGCTGGGTACGGTATAATTATGTTTCCAGCACTTCATCAGCCGCTTTGATACCGCCAGTTTCGCATCATCTACCCGTAGCATCATCATTTCAGCTCCACCGCCTCTCACTTCTCTCCCGTCAGATACTTGACATCCAGCTGTGAACGATTCCTGCAGGCGGTACTGCGAGGTACCTACCCTTCGGCCGACTGACTCGCAAATGAGATTCACTTTTAGCAGCCGGGAAAACTTCTCCCGATGACAAATCTTAGATTCGATATTAGACTTGCTGTGTAGCATTGATTGAGACGGCGACGATCAATGGTGGTGTTTGAATACCACCGGAATACCACACTACAGGTAAGTAGCAGCTCTTTTAGCCGATATCTCACACTCACTCTACTTTTTCTGCTGGATAGACACCACCCCCTGGGGTTTTTGGAGCGGCCGAGACCCAGGCACCAAAACGTCCGAGTCACGAGACTGCGTGGCACCGCACCCGGGCTGACGCGCGCTGGGCTGGCCGCCCCTCCTAGAGCCTACCGTACCTAGCCTAACACGAGTTCGACTTTGACGGACGGGGCGGGTATCGAGCTAGCGCCGTGCCAGGCCCCCCGCGGAAACAGGCCGTCGCGGAGAAAGGGCTGGGCTGGGCTGCCTCGTCGCTCAGCTGGCAACGGCGCCGAATAGAGTTCGTTGCTAACAGGCACGTCGTCATCTTGAGTGGTTCGTCTCTTGCTGTCAGAGAATTCCATCTCGAGGGGCCTTGGCGTGCGCCCGCCTGCCCGCTCGGTCGCTCACCACAATGTTTGAAGAGGGTCGTATTATCTACCAGTATCTCTCCACCCTGCTAACTCTCCTTCTGTCATTCGGTCTCTTCTACCAGTCATTCGCCTCGGGTCGTTCCAACTCCTCGAATCGAAATGTGTAACCGCCTGTATCTGCTTCGTGGTACTGTGCTTGGAGGAGCCCCAACTAGGCCCTAACGCACCTAGCAGGTGGACTGACACATGGGAAATAGTGGGCTCGGCGCCAACCCGTAACCGATAGCAACGTGAGACGAACAAACTGCCGGAGATTGAAGGTGCTCCTCGTCAAGCCTTGAGCCAGCCCAGCGCGTGCTGCGTGTGTATGTATGTGCATTTACGGAATTACGGGATTTCGCTGTTGGCTTGGCATCTGGACGCCCGTCCCGAACCAGCCGTATTGCGCCGAGATGGGTTCTGTTGGCGTCGTTACATTTTGCTGATGGGTTTCCTTAGTAGGGGCGGCCCCCTTTTCCATGCTGCGTTATCCGCATGCCATGCCATGCCGCACTCACAGTGCACACTACAGCCAACTAACTTACTACCCACGACCTTTTTGACCGCTAATCGTTGCCCTTTTTCCTTTCCCACGATGGCCGTGAGTGCCGAGCTCAGGTGCCGGGTCTAGTAGGAAAAAGACTGGCGTTAAGCAAATTACATGCCGCACGATCTTCGCACGACTGCACGCAGTAGCAGGGCGCGAAACAGACTCTCTCCTTGTTCCCTGGACGGGAATGACGATCATTGTTTATCGCTGCAAGAGGGAACAGCACAACGTGTCGTGTCGCCATACTCTAGAATAGGGTTATCTTCAAAGTGGCTCTTGCTCCATCCACGCTGTTATACGCATACCCTACCAATAACATCATGGGGCTGTTGTTATTGTTGTTGGCTGTCTTCTTCTTGTACCACCTTACTTGCTGTCCGTGTGCATGCATGCATGCCGTGGGCCCCCAATAGCTAAGCAGCAATTGTAGGTGAAGTTAGCCAGTATCCCAAGGTACGGGTACCAGCTGCAAGCGCGAGCGAATACAGTAAGGCAATGGTAACAGAGTGTGATGTTGCCTGGGTGCTGAAAACGGGGTCGGTCGTGGAAGGATTTGACGGCCTTCTATGCTCAATCAGCCTTACCAAATAGCATCATTACCCAGGTACTGGTGCCATCCTTGTCCTCGCTCGTTCAGCCCTTCTCGAAGATTTCCTTTTTGGCCATGCGTCCAATCAACCGTTGCACCCCCCACCCACACCACACTGGACACATTCAGGCCCTTTTCATCATCTTGCATTTTCGCCGTTCCCTTCGTCAAGAGCGCTAATGGTCGGGTTTTCCCGATGCACACACCTTCTCTATTAGAGTGCACAGCCAAGAATCTGGTGCTAACGGCATGGCCGTCCAATATGTACGCACACACGCACACACACAGAGGACAACAAACCAGTGAGTGATCACGACAACGTACAGAAAGGGTTGGGCACACGCACCTATCGATTGATTATCTTTTCTGCTGCATTCTCGTCGGTGACGATGATGATGATGATGATAATTTTAGGTACAGTGGCTTGGTCTTGGCGAAA
The DNA here is from genome assembly GCA_038363885.1 of Apiospora rasikravindrae. Classification (NCBI taxonomy): domain Eukaryota; kingdom Fungi; phylum Ascomycota; class Sordariomycetes; order Amphisphaeriales; family Apiosporaceae; genus Apiospora; species Apiospora rasikravindrae. Next base: position 1,675,428 of record JAQQWK010000006.1, read on the forward strand.
TTACGTACTCGATTTGGGGCAGATGCAGGCTTCGATGCTTCCTTCGCTCTTCAATCGGGGGAAACAGAGTCACGTAGCATCTGGTTCCAATTCCCAACTCCACCAACAACCGAGGTATCCTCCCTCTTGCGCCGCACAGAAGACTTATGCCGCTGATTGCACCGAGATGATGCCTGCTAGTAGCACATGTTTGACATATTCCCTGAAACGTAGGATGGATGATCTCCCCCCCCCCCAAAACAGCCCTTTTGAGCCAACAATGTATCTCGAAGTACACCGACTCTGGTTGCATTTCGCGCTCTCACACCAACACTCGAATGTCTGTGTCCTGCCTGCCCTCCCCCCACGACGACGAGAGAGGGAACGAGCCAAAAACATGGTTGCATTGGGGCCAATCTCCATACCTCCGGTCCGAATATCAATGCAAGCGCACACATCCTGCGTGCTTCTTGTACCTGCCCTTTTTTGTTTTGGCTATATCGATCCCTTTTCATTAGTGCCACGAGTGTGCGTGGTGCTAGACTCGGGAATCTCATCCAGCCAGCGAGCAGCCCAACAACGGGCCAACCAGACCAGAAAGTGCACCTGCCAGCGCCCATCTCCAGTGACAACGACCCGACCCCCTTAGCGGAGAACGCGTTTAGGGGGATTTGATGGCACGAGGTGCACCCTTTCATACCGCAGTTCTCCATCTCGGTCAAGTGGGTGCGTCGTCCAGAGATACATACAGGCCCCCTCCATGATGTCAGGAGCAGGAGATACAATCCAGTAAGGTTTGGTGAGTGTGTGGCTGGCTGGCTGGGCGAGCAAGGGGATATGCAAATGCCGGGCCACACCCATATCCAGCGTCTATTATGCCGAACTTCAAAAGACATGCCCCCAATCGCCCATGGCAGTTTTTCGAAACTGGGATGGACCTTTTCCTGGGGCCTTATTCAAGGAAAAGCTGACCTGACCAGCGAAACGGGGTGGGGGGTAGGTGAGCGGGCTCCAGTTACGATCCCAGGGGTTCAGTGTACGGGACCTTGTTACCACGGTACGCTGCAACCTTGCGACGACACTTATAGATCCCTTTTATTGTCTAACAGGGCAGGCCTTCATCTTGGCGACAACCGCAAAACACCATGACAAAGAAGAAGAAGGGGTTGAAGGAAGTACCTCCGCCAATCCTTTTCATCGCAACCGCTCTGCTCTGCTCTCGCTCCGACAGGGCAGGGCAGGGCTGCTGCATCCGGTGGGGGCTCCGGACATCAGACTCGTGCGCCCTGGTTGCTGGATGATTAGTCGGCTAGGCCGGATATGGTGTCTTCGCCCGCGATGCTCGAGTCAAAAATCTGGGTACTTTCCGTCCCATTGTCATGTCACGAAACACCTGACTGACCACACACGCATACAATATAAGGATTTCGTGGACAGGTTGGGCTGGCTGAGCTGTACCTGACGGAACTTGCCAGGCGCACCGCCCAGAGCCAGAGGGAAGAACATCCAGGACCTTATCATGCGAAAGGTTCCTTGCCATCCATCCCCCCGGATGCTACCTATGGTAAGCATATGTAATCGGCCAACTACACGACACAGGGCTTAGTTCCCTTTTGCTCTTCCATGGTGATCGATGGTATATAACACGGTTTGTCACAAATACAAGTAAATGACGCCGCCCATCGCTTCCCTGGCCACCGCCCCTGGCCCGTCCCGTAGGTAGGTGCGATGAGGATGACCAGAAAAGGACCAGCACCACCGGAACTACGCGTAGATAGATTTCTGCCCCATATTTGGGTTCTTCTCACCTTGACCTTGACCTGAAGCCTTACGAAGTACGTGCATGGAGAGAAGAGGGGACGTTCAGATGAAATCCGCCATGGAGGCATTAAGAAAACCATGTGTAGACCCTCTCTCTCTTGCTCTCCTGTCTCCCCAATCCATACACGCCCCTAGGTACGGTACATACACACCCTCCCCCTGGCCGCGACATGGGCTTTCTTTCCTTCCTATCGTCCCGCGGCTTGTTCCTTCCTTCGCGGCACGGAAAGTGGTAGAAAACGGTTACAGGATCCGCACCGCACGTCTATCGTCACTTAACGTTACTCTTGGTTTTGTTTGAATTGTCGGTAACAAAACTCACTCACTTACTCAAGCGCAAGACCCCTACGTTCTTTTCTGTCGAGTCATAATAGGTGCTAAACCCGTACATACTATGGGCGCACGTTGGTGATTCAGTAAGTGAGTAGTCTGCTGATGGATTTTCCCTCCTTTCTCTCTCGGGTATTATGTCGGCGGATCCTTTGTTCCGCCGTGTTGTTGTTGGTGTCGTTGGAAATGCGTAGGCATGGTGATATTGCTAGGCCGGCCACATATTATAATGGCCTCGGTCGGTATACATGCATAGGCGTGGTTTGCATAGCCTCACTCCGGACGGGGCGTGCTGACACGGAGCGGAGATTCGACTGCCTACGGGCTAATATAACGCCGTGAAGATTATTCCAGTCCCGTTCGGATATATGGAGGTAGCTGTATGGGTTATGCTAGTGGGTGAGTGAGTGAGCTAGGGTTACGTATCAGCATGACTTACGTAAGTCCTGGCGACGACTATACAAGGCTCCTATACTTGAGTATCCAGGAGACAGTATATCGATAGTGGTGCTAATAATAGCTATAAAACAGCATATACACACCTGTTATAGAGGATTACTTATGGCAAAGGGGAATATAATAATGATACTGCTTATCATGTAGCATTTTTTGAGTAAAGGAGGGGTTTTACAAATCGTTTCCGTCGGCGAATTGCTTACAAGTTGTGCAAAATGCCCAACTCAGAAGCCCTTCCGAACTGGATTCATATCCATATCATTCCACTCAGAAAGCAATGTAGATTACAACCAGCAAGCTAGTTGGATTTGTTCGAGCCTGAGGGAGAAGCCAAAAGCCTCGAGCGCGAACGGGCCAGCAGAGTATCATTACGATGGTGACTGAGTTTATTCCTGGACATTCCGTCTCCTTGAACAATATCAAGACTTTACGGGCTTATTAATGAAAAGCCATACCAGATGTCAGTCATGCAAACAACGAATATGAAATTGCAATGGCCTATCCGCCACGGTATCTGAAAGAACGGCTTGTGCCAAAACAGCATTTACAGGCAGCCTAGAAGCATTCCGGATGACAAGAAACTCATCCTACAGATCGAATTGTCGTTTCGGGGTTGTACGTACAGCTTTTACGAAGGCCTGAACGGTAAGGGTTGCCCCTTTTCCCCTAAAGAACCCCTTATGCCGATTATTTCCTGTGATACTGCAATGACTGCAGTAGAGTCCGAATATCAAGATGGTATAGGTCATGCTGTAGCACTTAGTCCAAGAAAAGAACCAAATCCAAGTCCTTATCTTCCTAATAAGGCAACAAGCAGAGTATTTTCTTACATACCGATAGGGCTACAAAGACCCTTGCAGGAAGGCCCGAGGAAGGCATTGTCGCCGTGACAACCCGTCATAGCGACCAATGATGGCGATTCTTCCGTACTCAGATCTCGATGTAGCGGTCAGGTAACAAACACACCCATTAAAGCACACCAGTCTGAGCTGTTGTGCATATGTTGTGTCCGGCACGGCTAGGACACGCTGTCGCGGCCGCGAATAGAATAGGGGTAACAGGAGTTACTCGTATCAAGACGAAGGGTGTGGCGTCCGGGATGCGGTCAAGCAATATCAGGAAACCCGTGGGAAGCCAGACAGAGAAAGCTAAGTCCGATTGGGGTCGATGCCGTGAAACAGCAGCAACAACCACCACAACCGACACGTCCCATTCTCGATCACCAGGGGACGGAAGAGGTTGATTGCCGCGAGTCTCGCTTGTGGTTACCCAACAACCAGCTTTTCTTCACCACCACGGCAAACAAAGGTTCCCCCAAGCCCTTGTGTTGTCATTGGCCCGGCTCTATTTAGTCATCCGAGAAAACATCTGATGTGTTGTTACTTGGGGGCCACAACGACTTTCCGACAACAACTATTATTAGCAACTCTTCCCCGCCACTTCAATAACACCCGAGTATACTGTCTCCATCGGTATATGCACCAGGTAGGGAGAGGAGGAGGCTACTAAAAGAGTCACATCCTAAGTTTGGAATAACAACTGCCCATGGCATTCAACACATAGGTGCACAGCCCGCTTCTTGTGTGTTGTTTTGATGCTATTTTGGGCTTTCTCCTTCGTAAACCCTTGCCCTGTCCTGCATGAGATGAAACTGTCGACACCCAATTCGGGGAAAAGAACCCAAAAGGCCTTTTCGTTGTCCTTTAAGGCTGAGAAGGATTCCGTAGGATTCATCTTCGTCCTCGTCCACCACCCACAAAAGGCCACCATTACACCACACCACCAGCCAGCCGCTACCGTCAACATTATTCATTAGCCCGCTATTATGTATCCGTTTCTTTCAGCCCTAAATCTAGGCTGCATGTGAACTCCTCATCGTCGTTTCTTCTCATCCGAAGGGGGAGTGGTGTACTACGCGCTATCATGCAGAGCGAGCGAGCTAAGTAGGGCGAGGAATGACCCAACCATACGGTAGCCTAGTTAGCCCATGGCACTAGGTTAGCAGCCAGTAGTTGTTCGTCGTCTTCGGGGCCGAGGAATCCTTCGGAAAGTGATATGATATGGCAGCGCGTGAGAAAGTGGAGATTAGTCATTTCAAACCACCATCACCACCACATATAGAGAGTCGTAGACAGCGAAAGGATGCAATTAGTGATGCATTACGAATTGAGTCAGATCGTCTTATCGCGGACAAGGTCAAGCTTCCGCCCAGTGCCATCGTATAATCGAGGCGGCCAGGTGTCAGCCACAGGGGTCCTGGTGTTGTCTGGCCTGCCCGCGACAGACTGCTACCAGATCCTGGCAGCTCGCCCTTTCCGCGGTGACATGTACTAAAGAGGGAGTCCATTATTTGTGCGCTGGATTGGGCCCGGCCTAAGAAGTAAGTGACCTGACACGGTTAAGTCTCCTCAAGTTGGGATCCGTAGTTTACGGGCGGCGCACCCAGTAGCGTGGAAAAGGAGGCTCAGGCAGGGAGTCTGCTAACACGTACTGTATGTACAGCGGTCGGGTAAGGCATGTGCGCCGGCCAGTTCTTCCGAGTAGGTAAGGCTAGACCTTGCGACGGCTGCAAGTTATTAACATGCATGGACTCCGACAGCACGTTTCCTGCGTTCGATCCTTCCAGACAATCTGGAAGTTATTTGCTCGGGGTCCTTCTTCCTGGTGTTGTCACTGTTTCGCCGAACGTACCGTGAAGTACACGCCCCGAAGGAAGGAGACGGGCATCTTGCAGGTTGTTGGTTTTATCTACACCTCCCCTCTCAAGGGTAGGGTCGACCTAACACCAGAAGAAATTTCCCTTGGCCTGCGGCACAGCAGCGCCGTTGATCTCGGTGGAGGTTCCCGATGCATGGAGGTCCCGCAACGCAACGAACACACACCAAAAGTACCTGTGACCCTTCAGTTGGGCGCGGGACATACCCAAAATTTCGCTGTATCTTCTTCTGGGAACGACCAATCGTGTGGCTTCCCACAAAGGATCTGGGCTGCTGCGTAGAAGTGCATATGAACGTGGGCTGATGGAGGAACTGAACGGAGAAACCCCAAGATTGGGCGACAAGAATCCCGGTGGCTGGGTTCGTTTATTGTTCCTACGTTTCTGTCCCCTTGCGGGCACGCACCAAGGCAAGATGCTGAAAGTCAGCGCTGAATGCCACCATATCTCGGGCGTCTATGTGTATGCCAAGTTTCTATGAAGACCAAGACCCGAGCCGAATCCTCTAGACCCATCTTTTGTAGGTATCGTCGCATACGGCGCTGCATGGGATTGGGAACTGAACTGAATTCTCGCTCAATTCGATTTGTGCGATATGTGCATCAAGGCAGGTACACGCCGATGAAGATGCAGGCCAGTGATTGAGTGATACTGATCAACACGCGGTACTTCTGAATCCTCGCTTCCACGACCGCATAATCATTCAGGCCAAATGTGCTGAAGCACATATCAGACCAGCGGCGCTATATCCGGCCTGTTGCAGGCCACAGCCCAGTAGTATCACGCTATGCAGAGGCCCAGGATTCATCAATAAGCACCACTTGGTGACAGGTCGACTCTTACCCACACTGCGGCCAGTTATCCCCTTGACAGGACTTTATTGGGCGAAAGTGGCATCAAACACTGAGGAGCCAGCTCAGAAGGCCATCTGTCAAAAGGAGGATTGGCAGTAGCCGTGCGGCATAAGGCGTATATCAGAATGCCGAGCAGCTGCATGGGCAACAGCCCTGAACGGAGCATATATTTCATGTATCACAATGCACCAACGTACTTTGCACAAGAAGCCGTCTGGGCTTACAGCGTACCGTATGGCCCTAATCCGCGGGTCGTATGACTGAGGATAACCTAACCGGTGATAGGCCCCGCAACCTGCCGGGCCCGGCTATCTCAGTAGCAGTATGTACAACCGCAATACATCCCCATCCGGGCCGTAATTGTGCATTAGGGAGCTCCAATGAACCATGCTGACAACTAAGTCTAATAAGAGCCACCGTGGAGAGCAGATAGCCTCTTGGAACCGGGGTAGATCCAGACGCAGGGTGCCATTCTCGATAGATGACGTTCCTATGGCCCTTGACAAGTCATGGCAGTCTCTGGAGGAATGAGGCACATGCGGCTCGGACCCGGGTCGTAATCTTACTGGCGGGCATACGAACAACTGCGCTGGAAAGCGCCAATTCCCCAAGAGAGGAATATGGCACTTCCCAACGATGTGGGCCGTACCTGGTGTACGAGAAGCGCAGAGTGACTGATCCTATGAGGAAAACAGGGAAGCGCTTGTGATCGACACTCAAGATCATTCCTTCCAAATTTTGGCTCCGTGTGGACATGGCAAACCTCCTTCTGCGAAAACAGACAACAGATTCAGGACCCGCCCCTATCCGAGGATGGAGATATCGTCATCGTTGCTCGAGGTAAGCAGGTAAACCCGACCGAATACATGGCAAGGGCAGGCCCCAACGGACTATAGCAAATCAACAGATGCCGCATAAGCCAGGTATGAGATGCCTTTCAAGCGTCGTTTGGCTGCGCCAGGAGGTCCATGAACCTGCGAAACCAGGCGCGCCTTCACTTCGTAGTTGTGTCGTGAACAGGTAGCCTTCCAATAGTAAGCTCCGAGCGCTGCGGAGGATGTGACTTGCTGATTGTTGGAACTCAAGTCGAATGGAACACTCTGCTCTCAACATGTAGTTGTATCGGCACCTAGACAGTATTCGCTCTGAATTTCCCGGGCTCACTCTAGATTCACCAGTTGCACACCTCAAATACATACCAGACTCACGCAACGTTAATACATGTCGATATTGAAACCACGGGCTGGGTAAATCCCGTTGTAATCCATTGATGCCGTACAAATCGATGGCCATGGGACGTCCCATCTACATAAAAAGTAGAACCAAAGTTTTTGGCACTTTCAATGCTTCCTTCTTTCGATTGAAGACAATTAATTGACATTGGATCGTCCTGTCGCGCCTGCTTGACCTTAAAGTGGAAACCTGCTCCAGTGGCTGAGGAAGTTTGTGGCACGCTAACGGTGGCTTCTGCGCAGGTGACGGCCACTAACTTCCAAGGTGGAATGGGTCTCACTCACCACGAAACGTCTAAGTACCTAGGTACAGAAAGTGCAACAACACCTCTTTACTTTGATACCTACCTGATAATTATCAGGCGCAAACTCGCTCAAGATCTCTATTCATCACACATCGAATCCTGGGCTGGGAGAAGCACCAACAGATTACTCCTTCACGTCTATCCTCTTTTCCTTACTCTTTCTTGTTAGAGCAGCATCCCAATCAAAGTCCCACACTCGTGGGCACAACGATCCACCATGTACGAACTGAGCTGCAATGCAACCATGTTCAAGGCCGACATCGATAATGCCCGCGCAATTCTGGGCGGCATCTGTTGGTCGCAAGGTCTTCACACCTTCAAGAGGCTCGTCTACTACGCCGGGCCGCCTCAACCGCATCAGAAGGGCCTCCCCAATCTAGAGCACGTGACGCAGATACCGCCGCCGCCTAACAACCAGCCTTCTCGTCCGCATCCAGCCTGGAACGCCCTGAGCGACGAGCTCACCCGCTCGTCGTACGTCTTGTGCTTGGCTTACAACGTGTCGCCCGAGAAGGACTTCGGATCCGAGGCGGACGTGGATCTGAACACGGTGCCTGGCACACTGCAGTGGTTCGACTTCCCGGATCCCCTCAAGGGGCAGCCCTTCACACAGCGACGGAAGCTGGAGATTCCAGGCCAGGGAAACCTGCCGATGGTCATGGCTGACAACAAATACGAGTAAGACTTCCCTCCTGGCAGCCGATCACTGGCAACACGCTAACATCTCGTTTCACGGTAGGTTCGACAAGGAGCTCATTGAGGAAACCTGGTCCTTCGTCAAGAAGGACGAGAAAGAAATCCCCACGAAGGGGGATTTCGAAATCGCCTTCACGCGCTACTTTAAGTTGCCGGAGACAGACGTGGAGCCATCCACTCAAGTGGTGAGATTGCCCGCGTGGTCGGATCTGGCACCGCTGGACCCAGCGGAGAACTGGTGGGTGTCAATCAGGTCGTTTGCGTGGGAGGAGAAGAAACCGGAGGAGGTCAAGAAGGCCGCATCCCAGATACTCGAAGAGAAGACGAACTTCGATAGATTCTTTAAGTTCGAGCCCGTGGACAGAAAGGACTTGGATACAAGGGTACCGCCTCCCAGCAGAACGATGTAAACGGCAATCAGTCAAATCATGCTGTCCGTGTCTACCCAGCAGAAGAAGCTAGCCTAATAATAATCGAGTAACTCATATTTTGTGGATACGGTGTTACTATTCCGATTGTTCAATGTCGAATTAACGTGGAACGTAGTGAGCCAATGGCTGGATAATAAGCGCTCTACTGCGACTGTACGGGTTGCGTTTACTGAGCTAACATGATGTCGAGACCGTCACCGCCGACACAGAACGCGGTGGTCCCAATGCCCTAACTGATCTCGTGGGAAGCGATCTCGCACGAAACGAGCCCACGCTCTTGCTCATACTCTTCCTATTATCATTAGATCTACCATCATCAAAGTATCCGGTCTCATCGTCGTCCTCGCAGCTGCTTGTCTCGCTCTCCCTGCCCCTCTTCATGCCCAACACCCTCTCCCTGTACACCCCCATGAGCCACGCCCACTTGTTCAAGACGATCCAGACGACGAATACCAGCACCATAGCGGGTAGGGTGAAGGCCCAGTAGACCCAGAAGTTGCTCTGTATCACCGACCGACCGCTCTCAGCTGCCCCTTTCCAGTCCAGCGAGGGGAGCGCGAAGAGGGCGGCGAAGAATCTCGCGGGTAGGAACGCCATAGTTAGCACCGCCACTGCCTTCATCGAGGCGCTATCGCGCTTGGACGCCGCGGCGATTTCGGCGCCCAGCTTGGCCACATCGGCCCCTTTGAGGGCGTCCTCGTGAGTTAGAAGAATGAACAGCTAGGAAAAGAACGCACCAGTACCCGAGACAGAGTTGCTGTTCTCCTGCAGATTCGACCTGTGGATGGCCGATCGGAGATGATGATTCGGAGCCCACGTGTATGTCGGTATGAGTTGTTGACTGCATCTTCTGCTTGGTGTGATCCGAGATGACCTCTTGTAGGCTGACCTCGCGAGCTTGGGCTTCCAAATTGCTGAGGAGTTGTATTGAGTTGTTTGTTGTGGCCTGACGAAATTGTACTACGGCGAGATGATCGTGTATGCGGGATATGTGACGAGAGAGCTCGCTGAGGTCCAGGCGGCTAGGCTTTGTTTCGTCCTGGTCGATATCGCGGTAGCCGGAGAAGCCGATTCTCTGCTCAACAGCGTAGACACTGTATACACTGAAGACCATAGGCGTAGCGCCTAGGCAATATATGAACCTGAGAAGTAGCGGGGAGGAGATGTAATTCTTGAAACGCTTGAGCAATAAAGTGAAATCTTCGCGCACGTCATCGAAACGGAGATTGAACCAGATGACCTTGGTGCAGAGGTTGCGCCGGTCAAACGACCAAGCCATGGTGTAGTACGAGTGACCGACGAAATGATTCTCGTGGAACCCCGACTTATGCATGGGATGGAGGCTTTTCCAATCTTGGAGGAGCAGCCATAATCCACCGGCGCTGATGGAAGCAGTATTCAGAAGGCTTTTAAAGACTTGGCTGCCGATAATGAATTCCTCAGCCTTGCCTTTTTTGATTAAAATTAGCTGTAGTCTCGGTGCAGTGTTCGCGTTCTCATCTACAGGACTCGGCGAAGCCATGTAATCCGCGAGAGAACTCTCCAGCAACTCAGTCCTACTGCCCAATCTCTATGCTGGTCACCTGAGTAGATCGAGAAACTTTTTAGAATTGGAAGGCATTGATACAATGGGAGAAAAGATATTTTCAATCGCCTGGCAAAACTGGGGTTTTGGTTCCTTTAATCTAGGGGGCATGCGTGACTTTGATAATTTGAGTATTACTACCCATAACTTCGAAGATCTTGTAAGTCGTACAAGAGAATTGGGGGGAGGGGGTCTCCTAGGTCAGCGCCAGAAAGGAAAGCGGGGGGTACTGAAATGGGAATAGGGGAACGGCACATCTACTGATCCGATATGGCTTTGCAGATCGATATGTTCATGAAGAACATCCAAAAGACCCGGTTACAGTCACGATCCACACGGGGTTGAGGAGGAAACAGCAAGAATTCCGATCAGAACTCTATTGTGGCAGTATAATTACGTTCCCAGATGTCAGTCAATCCTCGGGCCCTCAGCATATGACGGGAAACATCTCCCTAACCTACGTCATATCTGTGTGGTCCCTCTTTCCCAGAAGAATACTCTTCAAGCGCCATTGCACATTGAGCTAGAGCAAGGATGCAGATTGACCACACTCTGGTCATCTCAACGCCTACTCTGAGGCATGAGAGAGACTTCAGGCGCCCGGGCTCAAGGGTCCAGTATCGCAGTCGCTCTTGGTAGAACCACCAGCCGCGACCACAGCGTCACCAATGCATCCCTTGACCGATGATCCCGTGACTTGTCCAGTCGCGGCCCAGTCATAGGTACCGTTGTCCGGAGTCCAGTTGAAGACCCACGAGCCCAGGCTGCCGCAGGATGTAAGACCAGCATTGAGGTTAGCTCCATCGGTACCGAGCTGGCTATCGCTGAAACCCTTGCCATGAATCTCGAAGGTCGCCGTCTGGGTACCGTCCGCGTTGTTGCTGACGAGGCTCGCGCTGCACGTGTCGTCGACCCAGCTCTGCAAGGTCGCGGCCAGGGTACCGCGGTCAAGGGGAACTGAGGGCACTGTAACATGATGGTTAGTGTGGATCTTATCTCTGGACCTCGTAGTGAACCACGAGGATTGCTTCTATGACATAAGACAGGGGAGAAACGTACTGTTGTAGACGGGGTCTTGGTACTCGGGGCCAAGAGGCTCGCGTGTCAAGCAGTTGATGCGAACAAAGATAATGACGCCATCAGGATCGCCGGCCTTATCATACCAGACACCCGGGGCGCAATAGTTGTCAGTGTTGACGACGTTAGGGGCGCATGTCCACACGCCATCAATCCATACCGGTGTGGACTGGGACAAAGTACCGCTATGGATGGTGAATAGGACGTCAGCAACCCGTTTCTCACTTGCCGAAAACCAAATGGATCGAGTGGGACTTACCAGGTGGTCTTGCGGGCAGGGACGAAAGTGAAGTAACCACACTGGCCCGGTTGGAGATCAATGCTCCAAGAACGACCCTGGCTGGTTCCGTAGCTCTGGCTGTAGCCTCCACTGACACCAAGCTTGATGGCCTTGCCCACCTTGGGGCTGAAGCCAAAACTCCAAGACCTTCATAAATACCATGTTAGATGGACACGGACAGACTAACCATGATCAGGTGTTTTAAAGAGTAACATACCAGCTAGTTGACTTGCCCTCACTGAGTGAGCACGAGGAGGGGCCGTGGCACTCGGAACGGGGGAAAGGCGACTCGGTAGCCCAATCGAAAGTGGTGTCTAAAAACTGGTCAGTTACCCTGCCATATTTTCGGATTGGAGACTGGGGAATACGCACTGATCTGACAGTAGGAGATGCAATCATAGGCATAGTTGGCCCATTGCGAGCAGGAACCGTCAGGATTGAGAGGGAACGGAGGTGGGCAGGCATCAGAGAGGTACTCGTGGTAGAAGACCGGAGACGCGTCGACACCGTCACAAGGGTTTGCGACGGCCAACTTGGCCAGGGCGAGGAAGAAGAGCATGATCATGCTCGGCAACTCCATCTTGTTTGATAGCAATTTGGGTTGGCCAGGGAGCAATAGCAAGTAGCACGCGTGGAGAGATCTGGTTGTTGCGGTTCAGAGATGCCTTATAAAGTTCAGGGCGAAGCAAAGGAGAGATCAATGGCAAACGAGTGGAAGATATGAATCAAGGTGTTTCCAGGTTGACTCCCAGTTCAGTATGTATGAAGGAACAACAGAGATGTCGACCTATCAACAGATTGTCGAAGGAGTGCGTGTGAGGGTAGGTGACAAGGAAGGAAGGGAAAGCCCACCAGGAACTGCAGCTGCTTAAATATGTTCTGTTACCAGGGAAGCTTCCTGTGAATGCAAAGGTTGCAACTGCTGTATTCAATGTCGATGCAATTGAATTGACAGCATTGACTGGCCTGAACATCTCCCATGCAGACCTCATCATCCCTTGACCTTCACTCTCACCAAATCTCCACCGTCACGCAACCCTTCGATAGATTCAGTGCTATCGCAGATGTGAAGAATGTCTGAAAAAAATCACATAACTGCAAACCCCCCTTTCAATAAGGCAGAAGCTCTGAGTACTACCATGCCTTGTCGTTTCGACTCGAAAGTGATGACCCAAGGCACTCCAAAGAGCCTGATATGTGACCTTTGCCAGCACCTACTGAATAAATTTATCCAACTATTTTTTTTTCAATGCCCTAGCCTTTCTGCCACTTAGATCAAACCCCATACCGCCGTCTGAAAGCGAGTATACTGGCCTTAGTGTTATGCTACTGTGGCGAGGCTTTATTAATTAGGTCTTTATACAGGAAGAAAACTTCACATTACAGGTGCCTGAAACCCAACTCAAGGGTATCGAACCCGAGTAACTGACATGATATCAATTCAAGTTAGCAATCACACAAGGCGTACCCCTAACTTCAACGATTGCGAGAGTTGTATTCTATTCGTGAAATCACATCACACAATACATTGCATAACCATCCGCAAATGGATATGAAGAAATAAGTTGAAAAGGGAGCGATCGTTGGTATTTCTATTGGTAGCTAAGCTTAAGGGTCCCTGGAGTAGACCCTTCCAAACCTTCAAGTCCTGGCAACTCCCCCGAGTCCCTTCAACACTCCCTCGCCAGGAGCCGACGACGACCCCTTGGGGTGACAGTACCCAACAACAAGCATACCTGTGAAATGGACTACAAAGAGCCCGCAGCAGGTGAATAGGTAATGGGAAAGTCAGGCCATTGCCTATGATCCCCTCAACAAGATAACGGTAGTGGTATTCGCATCTTCCTCAATTTCGACAAGAACCAGGCCACGGCGGACTTTATTATCTTTGATTACACATCCCACGGACAATCGCCTTCCTCTGGGTAACACCGACTGCCAGGTAAGTCTTGCTCTACCCGGAGATCTTTCGCCTGCTCCAGTCCACGGATCGTTTCCAAGGCTGCAGTCAGATTGCTAACTCTATGGATGTCAAAAGTGGTGCCATTAAAGAAGCTGTCACTGATGTTCGATATCGGCGTGGCGGAACTGGGATGCTCAGCGAGCTCAGAGTAAAACGCATCGATGTTCTATACTGGGGTCAGTATAAAGACACCAGAAAGCGTACGTATTCGACTGACTGTATGGTTTTGTGCGAATTCCAGCAGAGCTCCCAGCAGTAAACATGACCTGGTTGGGTTACTTTGCTCCTGCTTTCATTTGGCGATCTTGAAAAGCGAGCCTGCCGCACACCCATGAGATGGTACAAGTCCAATGTAAGTACTTTCTTTCGAAGCAGCGCATATAGCTCCGTATGTAGGCCCGTGATACCGGTAAGGATTTTACTCATTGTCTCGGCACAGATGTGCCTAGCCTTGGCTACTGAGACCTCATCCTCAAATTGACCATGTGCATGAAGAACTACATACTCAGAGATCTTGTGCCTCATCACAAGGCAACTTTATGTTTGGGCCTTGACTGGAGAAAAGGAAAGGAAAGGCCATGCATGCTGTTTGGTTGCATTATCAAGTATGTAGCATTGAACTTCTGGAATGTGGTTACTTGCAGCTAGCACCTTGATGCCCCAAAACATACCGGTACTACGATAGAAGGGTCTCCCCACTAATTCAAGGCTAGCCCCCTCAACCCCCACGCCCCACGGCGCGTCTTGCTGGCTTGCAGCGCGGTTGCCCTCAATTCGGAGTACCGTACCTGGAAACTGATATCGTCGTCCTTTCCAAGCTGTGGTGGTCTTGGCGCCAATTTTGAAACCTCCCGTCGTTACCATATGCTACCTTTCTCCTGCATACCTCGCCGCGGGCCTCTCCATACCTCTTTGCGGTTTGCCAGGCACATATCGCAGTCACCATCAAGGGCCCTCATCATGGCGCCAGAGGAGTCCAACCCTGCGTCCAGCAACACGAAGCGGAAAGCGACCCGGTCCATATCCCCACCGGCCATCAAGCGTAAGGCTCAGAGCAGCATCTCGAGTAAGTCTTGCCACTTCGCCACTTCCAACCAGTACATATACGATCTAACTGATTGATTTTGGGTAGAAAGCGCCGTGAACAACTTCTTCAAGCCCACCTCGCAGAAGCCTAAGGAACGCACGTCCTGGTCCGAACGCGCCGCCCACAACGACACTCCTGCGACCTTGCTCGTTGGTCGCTATGAGCCCGAAGACGCCGACGAGGCCAACCAAAAGAGGACGAAAATCGCCGCCTTTGACTTCGTGAGCTCCCCTACAGAACTAGGCCCTTGAAATACCCGCTTACGGCCAACGGCCAATTCGTTTTTCTAGGACTCGACCTTGATCACGACGGCGTCTGGCAAGAAGTTTGGAGATGACCCGAACGACTGGAAGTGGTGGGATCCAACTGTTCCCACTAAACTCCAGCACATGTATGCGGAGAATTATCGCATAATAATCCTGAGTAACCAGGCTGGTCTCACACTGCATCGTGACCCCAAAGCGAAGGGCCCGAAGAACCTGGGTCGTGTTGAGAACTTCAAGCAAAAGTGCAATGCTGTGTTGGCACAACTGGATATACCCATTTCGGTCTATGCTGCTACAGGCCATGATATTTATCGCAAGCCTCGGATCGGCATGTGGAAGGAGCTGTGCAAAGATTACGACATTAAAGAGGCCGAAATCGACAGGGAGAACAGCCTATTTGTGGGCGATGCTGGTGGTCGTACGGCTCAGCTGAAACAAAACAGCAACAGCTTTAAGGCTGTGGCCGCCAAGGATTTCAGCTGCTCGGACCGCAATTTCGCGCACAATCTCGAAGTCGCATATAAAACCCCAGAAGAGTTCTTTCTCGGTAAAGAGCCGCGTGAGTTCCTGCGAGATTTCGATGTGGCCCAGCACCCTTATGCCGACGACGATGATGGCATCATCTTCGAAAAGAAGAACGATAAGGATGTAGTGTTATTCTGCGGCCCACCTGGCGCCGGAAAAAGCACATTCTTCTGGAGACACTTGAAGCCTTTGGGCTATGAACGTGTGAACCAGGACACGCTGAAGAGCCGAGCTAAGTGCTTTAAAGCTGCTGCAGATCATCTGGGAGAGGGAAAGTCGGTAGCTATTGGTAAGGAGGCCCCTATTCTGGATTGGACATCATCCCAACAGCGTATCATAATAACATCAACCCGCAGATAATACAAACCCGGACGCCAGTGGACGCGCCGAATGGATCGAGTTTACCAAGAAACACAAAATACCCATCCGTTGCGTATGGTTTAAAACACCGTTGGAACTTTGCCAGCACAACGATATTGTACGAGCCCTTAATAAGCCTATCATGAACCCCGAGGCACGCGAGGCTTTACCCAAGCTTGCGTTTAATGGATTCGCGTCCCGTTTCAAGGAACCTAATAAGACCAAAGAGGGTTTCCAGGATGTCTTGGAGGTCGAATTTAAATTCAGGGGTACTAGAGAGGAGTACGCCATCTGGGGCCGGTACTGGACATAAATAGCAGCTGCAGATAGATAGCATTGAGTTTGAAAGCAACGAGAGACAGCGAAGGGCGAGTTAGTTTCTTCTTATCTTATCGCCGGAAGCGACTTTCTATCAATCTACCAGCTTTGCCCGAATGGTGTATCGTACAAGTAAGGTGTAGAAAGGGGCCAAGGAGGTCAGGAAGGAAGGGGCCACCGCATCGCCGCGTTCATTGGCGCGGCGGGTATCATGGCGTGCGTGCTGTGTTGTGCTGTGTTATGTGTTGAAGTAGTACCTAATGCTGTGGCTTCGCATAGGTATACAAATCCAAAATCCAGACGCCGTAAAACAAGTGCTGTAAACTTTTCCTGCCGGCATCTGCCTCGTCGGGGTTCACTGCTGTGCCTAAGACCACGGAAACAGGACAGGAGTGTCGATGTTCCTATAACCTTGTTCCGAGTCGAGTGACGAACTGTTCGTTCGTGCCATCGTACTAGTCTGGGCCTCATCTCCTAAATCATGACCTCGCCTGCCCAATTCGTTTGACCTCTAATCATACATCCCTCGTGTCGACATTTTCCTTTTTCATTTGCTTAGTGCCGAAACACTAACCTCGCACACCCGTCATGGCATGCGGGCCCATCAACCAAAGAGAGCAGCACCGCCGCTCTCGACGGCCTCGATCTCGGCCATGTCGATGGGGGCGCGTTGGAAGCGAGCGGGCAGCTGGCTGCGGTCGAAGTAGGTGCCCTTGGGGGCCTCGACGGGGCCGAGGGTGGCACCGGAAGCACCGCCAATGCCGGACTGGGCACCGACCGTCTTGCGCAGGGGGCCGTGCTGCTGGACGCGCTGGCGGTACTGGCTGAAGCTGTTGTGGGAGTTGCCGGAACCGGGGAGCGAGCCGGTGGGAGAAGCCGGGTGAGGCTGTGGGCTGTGGTCGATGTTGGCTGTTGAGAAGACAGAACAATGTTAGCACTGAGATATATAATAGACGAGCGTAATGAGATAGTGGACAATGGCTCTCTCTCTCTCTCTCCCTCTCTCTGGCAGAAGGGCCGTCGTGAGGGCAAGCGAGTCCAGGCGGGACAGATATATGTGGTGTGCACAATGAGGTAATAACAAGAGGACGCTACATACCAGGAGCAGAGTGGCGGCCGAGGAATCGAATCAAGGGAGTGCGCTCGGCAGCGTGAGCGGCTTGACGGAGAGCTCGAGTGGCATTCATTGTAAAGTTGGAGGTGGATTTGGGCGAACTGGACGCGAGGCGATTGAACGATTTGCTGCTGGCTGTAGGCGACAGGAATCGGAATCTTTGCTGGAGGAGAGTGCGACAATTTACTTTTCGTGACCAAGGACGGACAGAGAAAGGCCGGGTTTGGAGGAGCAGCTACGTTTTTTCAGCGGGGCTGTTGCTGGTCTTAATGTTCGTCCGAGTTGGTCTGGCCTGGCACTTCGGCACGACTATTTTTTCTCCCTTGCAAGGTTGGTATGGGTAAATGCGGGAGGGCTGAGAAGGTCTAGTCGACAGGGGCAGACCCAACCTTTTTCTCAGTAGGCGTGTTTAGGTTAAAGTAGTAGTCGAGCAAGTAGAAAAAAAGCGTATTCTACTGCAGGCAGGGTGAGATAAGTAATAAGTCGGTTGTTGGTTGCGTAATGGAGCAACGTAAAGGATTCAACGTCGACAGGAGGCTCAGCTTTGGCGAATGACGTGATGACTGGCTTTCTTTCTTTCTTGAATAGCAGAGAGTCGAGGATCACTAAATACGTGGGAATGGTGAGAGGGGAGAAGAGTGTGCTGGTGGTGTGCGCAAGTCAAGAGCAGATAATTATATTCTTAAATATAGTATTTGCTGTTTGGGCTTTGCTGGTATTGATTCACACCATTCACCAATCCCCGATGAATCAACATGCACATGTTATGCGGGCGCTGCGGTCTTCGGACTTCCCACAGAGGGGCTTTTGGAGGCGTGGGAGGGGTGGCAGATGGGGGTTTCCTGGTTTGTCGTCCCAACCCACCACTGCAAAAGGAAAACCCGAAAGCTCCTCATACGATTTATATCCGCTTATGGTACGGTTTGGCTAAATTTGTCGCCCGCTCACGGCTAGCCACTTACACGATCTTTGAATTCTTGACCAATAGAAACTCGATTTTGCTCACATAGAGAGAGCACATAATGTTCAAGTCGAATTGCGATTATCAACATAGTAAACCATATAGACATGCTCTTACTTGCTCACTCTGCGATACGATCAACATGACAGGAAAACACAAGCATCGACCTCACCCGAGATAGTCCGAGGGGCAAAACGCTCTCGTGGCGCGCAAATGCACGCCCGGACGCCCTTGCTGCATGTGCATGTCCTGACTAGTAGTAATACACACAACCTCTTTCTGACGAACTGCAGTGCCTAGAGTGTGGGGGATCTCGGTCGAGAGGCAGGGCAGATAGCGGACAAGAGCATGCCAGTGTCACGCAACGAATCACGTCTTTTGGCCGCGCCTGCAATCCAGGCCACTATGGCTCCTCTAAAACGCCCTGCGGTTACCGTAGCGGCCCCGACGCGGGCTTAGGGGTGCCTAAAACCCACCGGCCTAGAATCGATAGGTGCAGGATGGAGGAGGGACAGCCCATCTCATTGGCCTGGAAGCACCGGAAGCGAGTTTCTTGGGGGAAGGGGCCCTTCTGGGCGAGTGGTAATCAATAACTGTACACACATCAATCCTAGCCCTACAGCATGCTTATGCAGCTCAGCTCCCTATGTACATCCTTAGCTTACCCCGACTTCCCTCGCTCGAGCCTCCTCGTCGAAAAGGAATGAAACATGGAGACTGACTGGAGAGGGATTGATAAGCGAATGCGGGGGAGGAAAGCTCCCTGATTGAATCTTGCTCGTTGGTTGATCTGCAGATTGACCTGCCCTGGCCAGAAAACGATTGAAACCTGACCCGACTTGGCTTTGCTCGGTTCGGATATTCTTGCCCAAAGAGAATTGCCTGCAAACCCGAGGAGACCGACTTCGGCTCGGCTCCGTGAGCCGTGAGCCCAACTCGTGGGGTCAGTCGTTTTTTTCTCTTGTCTTGCAAAGTGCTTGACGCATTTTCAACAGCAGGTTTGTTAGGCATGGAAATAAGACATAGATAACCTTATGTGGTGGAGCTGTATTTCTCGATTCTTGTAGTGTGCTCTCATGATGAGATGAGTAGTAGTATTCATAACCTAAGCGTGCAGGGCATGACATCTTTTGAACTATTGAAGCTTTTCAACCTTGTTATTTACTCCATTGGTAGAACATTTCCCTCCTTCACCAAAGCAAGACTGCCGGATTTGGTCATGCTATGCTAATACCGTTGCCGAACCCAATTCTATCCAGCCATTCATCCCTCCATGGTCACCAAAGTTTCCTGGATTGAATCCCGGGGACGTTTTCCAGTCCAAGGTTAACATGCGGCTCCATCCGGAATCAACAAGACAACCTCTATGGACGTTGGGAGGCTGGTAGGTAAGTAGGGATGGCTAAAGCTGCCCGTCCTACCCGTAAGTAAGTTTGCTCTGTCTCACAACTGCCTTCCGTTGTACGAGACCTGCATCCGTCCCCCCGGGCATCATACACAGAGAAGCGGTGGAACTGACACGACGACCTTCTCGAACACGTGTGGAAGCAGTCACGAGGCCTCGCTGATCCCGGTCCGACGGTAGTCAGGTCCTCAGTGTATCAAATATTTACACGTCAGCACCGACAACCAAAAACCCGATGCCGATCTTCGATATCCCCGATATTCACAAAGGTGATATTGCTGCATATTCGTCGCTGTTTGCTGAGTCGACCGAATCACGTCAGAACTGGTCTCAAGGATTCCGAATGCGAGAGATATCCCAGTCTTTGGGAGCCGCTGCTCTTTGCCCTTTTCCACGCCATCCTATATCAGAGGAAACATACCTACCTATCAACATTTGGTTTAGAGACGCATTCGCCAAGTCCTTCACCGCCCGGGAGGATTCGCCGCTTTGACTCTGTGGTTCACCAACGCTGCCAACGCCACCGACTCGATCGATCAGCTGACACACCAGACACTGGTTATCACTTTGGAGACCAATTAGATGAGTACGATATCCTGGTAGCTGTCTTTTTGGGAATTTTATGCTGCGAGACTTACATCGAGAGTGAGCTTCTCGCCTATTATGAGAGCTGGCCCTTTGGACTTGGGTTTGTCCTTCGAAACCACGATGTGCCTAGGTCAAGGTAAAGTATTTCAGTGCATTTACCGGCTTGCTATTGACAAAAACGCCACGATAGGTATCGTAGTTGTTTAGCTCTTGTAAAGGCAGATGCAACGAATGTGCCTCGATTCCTGCTGGCGCCTACCTGTATACCAAACAACCTATATTCAGGAACTCAATAAAGTCTCTCATCAACCTATCTGGTATTGGTCTATTCAAACCCATGTTCTGTGCCAGCCAATCCCTTAAAGATTTCACTAGATCTCCCTTACACGACCTGCTAGCATCCTAGCGTCGCTGTCCCATCTATCGCAGCCTCGGCTTGGTAATTGCCCAATCTTTGCCGCGAGACCCAAAGGATTGCCCAAAGTTGTATGGATAGCTGCGATGAGATGGTAGAAGCCGTCTCTGTTATCGGAACTTAGGATAACTGGGTCACTACGTCAAGTTGCCCGTGGGATATCATGGTTTGACGCCTTGCCAACACACCTGACGCATTTACGCCTCCTGCTATGGAACAAGTCTTATATCGTAGCAAACAACATAGGTTCGATATGGCGTATGAGGGCGATGTTCAGGTTCTCAGCTGGCTATGAGTATCGACAGTAATGAACTTGTAATATGACGAGGTTCGTTCAACCGGAAGTCCTAGGAATCCGAATGTGCACTTTTCGACGGTCGTTCAGCCGCAACCACAGGCATTTCTACAAATCGTGGTTTATTCATCTGCCAAAGAGACTGGATATGTTCTTGGATATCGCCGCTGGCCAGCATCGCAAGATTGACATGCAGCGCCGAGAAATCAATCACATAACAAAGTCGTGAAGTAGTCAACGGTGGCACTCATTAGACAATCTTGGGAGATTGTTTGTTTTTCTCTTCTAAGAGCCTGATTGTCCCTCAACAAATACCCAATCGGGCTATTCAAACCTAATAGGTTGGATCGTCCCCTCTCGTGCTGCCGTCGCGTGTCGCCATCGAGCTCGAGGCCAAACATAACCACATCATCACGAACCGGCAACCTGGGGCTGCTCACCACGACCTTGAAGCAACCGCAGGATTGCCAAAAACCGTATATTCTAGACTACGTCTCTTGATCGTATTACACACGTGTACTTTCTACACGGCTCAGGCTTGCTTAAGCTCCTCGACGTCCATTTGCACGACAACTTCAACGTCACTCAATTTTACGGCTGGACGACAAGGACCTGCCCCTATCAGTACAATACTGTACCTGTCGATAAGGGGGACTGTTGGCCTCCGCGCTTCACCCCAGAAACTTCAGGGGCCATCACTGCATCTGTGTACACCCCGTCGACATACGTCAAGGGCTGTGGGTTCTACTCGCCGAGACTTGAGTGCCCCTCAAACTGCTACCCTGCCTGTTCATCCGCGTTTGGCGACCCGGCTAACTGGCAGACGCAATTTTGGTTGACGGCGGGGGAAACGGCGGTTGGATGTTGTCCGAATTCAGTGTCCTCCCTCCCTTCTCCGCTTCACGATGACCCGAGAAACTATTTCTCGGTGTTGTCGTGTCCGTTATCTAACACGCCAAACTCCTGCGATGGCTCGTTCGTATACGGCAGACATAGGACGGGCTACACCCCGGCATAGACGGTAATCAGATTAGATCGATACCTTTCCCCGTCTGGCTTGGATATTAGAAGGGGGCCATGTAACGATTCCCGCTAATTCCCCTAGGGAGGATCTCAATATATCCGGACGGAAACGAATCCCAATTTCAGTGGCCTAGATTGTCATCTCTATACCACATAGAGTTCAATCATTGCGTCCGACGATGCCTCCACCGAGATCGTGGTCCTGTATGCGCCCTTACTTCAGCTGAACTGGCAAGCCTCCGACAGACCGAGTTCCCCTGCGCCCGGTTCCGCTGGTCCTAGCCCAGACCCAGAAAATCCGGACACCGGCCTTTCCACAGGGGCAATGGCTGGCTTCGCGGCCGACGCCTGACCCGGCGGACTGGCGTTGCTGGTAGCGGCGCTAGGCGGTCTCATTTTCCTGTACAGGCGACGTAGGCTAGCCTGGCGCTGCTGCGTCCACTCAACAGCAACAGGAATAGCAAACACAGTCGGCTTTCTACGTCCGGGAACTGATCTTCTCGGAGCTTCACAGTCCGGGGAAGTATGAGGACCCCAACCGTTACAGCACCGCCATTTCCCTCATTCAGCAGCAGCAGATATACGGGGAGCCAGAACAACAGCATTTTCCAAGGTGCCCGCCAGGGGCAGGAACAGGGGTCGCCGTCACCGTCGCCAGCGACTCACGACAGTCGATTTCATGAAATGGGCAATTAAGGGGAGCGGGAATATACGAGCGTACACACACCAAGAGAAGGAAGTAACTATAATAATAACACAGTCCTAATACAAAATCTGCAAGTCACATCTGTTTATATCCACTAAGAGCTGTTCCAGCTAGCCCCTTTTCCTGCTAGTCCTAGCCAAGAGGCGTCTTCGTTGGGTCTCCACTTCAATCGGAATCTAGAAGCATGTGTCAGTTTCAGGGGCAGTACGGCCTCTACCAGGTGGCTGATCCCTTTGCGTGCATAGTATTGAGAACTTCAACATCATGCCCGGCGAAGTTGACTTTATTCGGGGCCAGCGCCCTCATAGAGTTATAACCCTAATGCGTCGGCAAAGTGCATGTGTTTATCAGTCCGCCAAATTCTTCGCTGGCCCGATATAGTGCTTTGCCAGGGCTATGAGCTTTCCGGCTCCCGTGAGGCTCCAATTTTCGTCAAGGTAAAACTGTCATAGGATGATAGGCAGCGTTTGATATAATGACAAAATCCAACCGCTTTTGGGTCGTCTGTATTCTCTCTGTATGTATACACTATAACCCATATATATTCTTATATATAATACTCTTCCGCAGATTATGATGTTTAAATCTTCTTTTCCACAGTAGGATCGGGGTACGACTCGTGAGTCCGTACGGGCTCCATGCCCTCGACTTTCCCATTCAACAAGCCGTCGACAT
This sequence comes from Apiospora rasikravindrae, assembly GCA_038363885.1. NCBI lineage: Eukaryota > Fungi > Ascomycota > Sordariomycetes > Amphisphaeriales > Apiosporaceae > Apiospora > Apiospora rasikravindrae. Next base: position 1,698,891 of record JAQQWK010000006.1, read on the forward strand.
CGACCTGGGGTCCTACGTAGTGTTTCCTGCCATCGACGAACCAAGTTGTTACGGCGATCAGGAGCATGACGCCAAACGCAGCGATGGCGTAGTTCATGTTATCCGGGGTCACTGGGGTCTCGGGCGGGAACACGAATAGCACCGTGGTGAGAATAGCCCACGCAATACCAACCTAATCGCGAAAAAGTCAGTATTCAAACCACATATATTTACTAAGATGGGTTAGAAGGTAACTCACAATGTTTAGTACCCACCCGACGGGCTCCGGCAGCTTGAAGGCCCGGGTTGGGGGCAACATCTTGCGACCGCGAAGCACGTTAATGGCAGGTGGGATGGCGTACGTGACGCCGAGGGCCACGACCGAGGCAGCGGTGATGGCGTTGAAGGTGCTGGAAGAGCCCAAGAAGACGCAGCCGAAGATGATGTCCCAGGCCGCTGTCCACAACAACGCATTCAGGGGCACATCAAGCTTGGGGTGAACCTTGGAGAAGACGTGGCTGAAAGGCAGTCCCCTGTCGCGGGCAAAGGCGTAGCTCATGCGACCACTTGTAGCCAAGAGCGAGACACTGGTGAATACCATGCAGATCAGAGGGAACATCAGGAGACAGATGCTGCCAGCCGGGCTTTTTGTCGCATCCATGAAAATTTGAAGCAGCGGGCCAGCAGCAGACTGAATAACGGTGTCAATGTTGTTGACACAGAAGAGCAGGCAGGAGAGGAAGATGAAGCCTGTAAACATGCCGATGCCAATGGCGTACAGCATGATCCGGGGCCCCTGAATTTGCGGATGAGGGATCTCCTCGATCATGTGGGCAACACCGTCGAAGCCAGTCAGGGCGAAGGCGCCCTGCAAAAGGCCCAGAAGCCAAGCAAGACCGTCGGGCCAGCCAACCTCGTTAATGAAGCTGCCGTAGACGAACTTAGCGCTCTGGAAATTGGGAGCGGCACATGCGAGAATCGTAATACTGATGATGATGAACCCGGCCACAGACCAGAAGAAGGCCGCCTTGGTGATCATTGGCAGAAGCCTCGTGCCGAACGCATTGATCGCGAGCGAGATGAGTGTGAAGGCGATGTAGATCAGGAACTGGTGCCAGGGCTTCTCCTCGTAGTTGGCGTTCATCAGGGAGATGATGTTGAGGATCAAAGTGCTACCAAGCAGGCCACCGGTGGCAGTCAGAGCGACCCAGCCGGAGACGTTGATCCAGCCGGTCACGTAGCTGATGCCGCGGCTCCAGCGCTTCCAGGATATAATGGCGACCCAGTGGTATTGGCCACCGGCGGTCGGGTAAGCTGACAGAAACTCAGCCAACGAGGCGGCGAGGCAAAGATTGCACAGTCCGGCGACCATCAGGCCCCAGATGACGGCGCTGGGACCGCCAGACGGCAGGGCGAGGGCGATGGAGGTGGCCAGAGCCGTCCAGGTGTTGAGAATGGCAAAGGCGAGACCAAGCATAGATACCATGGAAAAGTTCCGTTTTAGCTCTTGCTTGTGGCCCATTTGCTCTAGGATGGTGGCATCGTCGGTGGTGGCGCCAACGACGCCAGTACTTGGATGAGGGCCGTCCATGGTTGGCTGGGTGCCGGGAATATACTATCCCCGGACTGTAGTCTATATAAAAAGTAGGGATGGAATAGTACGACTTGGGAAGGAAGGAGAATGAAACTGAAGTGGCTGTGTATGATCAGGCCTCAATTGCCAGGTAATACTGTGTGTGTGCCGGCAGACAGCGAGGTAGTACCAATACTACAAGAGAAGGGAAAAACGAAGATGTGAAGAATATGACGGTCATCCTGACGGCGGGTTAGAAAGCCTTTTGAAAGCTCGTGGTTAGTTTAGAAAGACGCTATCTATCAATTCCTTCTCACACCGGGGCACTACTTGGCACCTAGGCCCCTAGGTCTTTGCCTGACAGCCGTCAAAGCCGCCCATCGTCCAGTAGCTGTCGCTGTTCCAGGAACTCAAACAATTATCTCTCAAGTCGCCTCCCCCGACCTGTCCAGTGGAGTCGGCCTAATGCACTAGGGTAGTGGTAGCCAGAGCTTGTTTGCGTTTAGCGCTCCCAAAAGTGGAAACACGAGCGTCATCTTGAGATCGGCCAATTTCACGGCTGTTTTTCCCCAGGTCCCCGCAAAACGTAGCAATATTTCAGTGACTAATGAGACGTGGGAGATAAGCAGGCAAATGCAACGCAAATGGACCACCACTGATTCATTCATACTTGGCGATTACTATTACGAACCAAATATCTCTTTCTTTGCGCCCGGCGTCCCAGTGCCGCACCGCCCTTTTGAGTAGCGTAGGTAAAGTTCCAGACTTCTCTCACGTGGCTTTACAGATCTTAAAAATCAGGTATTCCACAAGTTAGGCAGTACCCAGATATTCCTGCTTTGGTGTAAGTGGTAGGCGAGAAAAATCAAGGCGAAAAGAGGTATAGTAGAGTGCCGCTGTTCCGTTTACGTCCTTGAATACGGTAGGGTTGAAATGCTCACATTCGGCTTAATCTGGTATATATATTCCCATGCCTTGAAGTCGTCGCAAAGTGGCCGTTGAGTGTTGCTAGTAGGAAGGGCGCATGGGAAGGGCGCACGTCAAGAGGGGCGGCGCGGCGCAGGGGCCGCCGTGTACGGCCTTGGCTTCTGCATAAAGATCGTCTTGCGTGCCAATTGGAAAGGAAACACTTGTGGAAACACTTCGATGTTATTAATATTAATAGCCAAATTGTTGATAATTGCTTGAACAACCCCTTCTGTCCCTTCTGGCCTGTTCCAAGCTTTAGAATACCCCTGTCGCTAGCATCGGAACATGCCCGATAGGGAAAGCCAACCAGCAACCATGGACTACCGTGACTTCATCAAGCGCCTTCAGGTCCCAGCTGGGTTCCAGCCACCCACCCGGCTTCAGTACGAGACCCTGGTGGCCGCACCCCTGAAAAGGGAACACGTCCGAGAAGACTTGGCGGCTGTCAACGCCAGCCGCGAGATCATCCGCCGGACGCGGGGCGGCTCTTGGCCCGAGGAGGAGCTGACCGAGGAGTTCAACCTCCTGGATTTGGCCTGGCACGAGCGCGAGTTCCGGGACCACGACAGCTTCGCCTACGTCGTGCACGACGCCGCGCGCGACGGCGCCTACGTTGGCTGCTTCTACCTCTACCCCATGGGCTCCCGCACGCCGCTGCTGACGCCCGACCTCGTGGCCTACGATGTGGATGCCAGCTGGTGGGTTTCGGGCGACGCGTACGAGCGCGGACATTACGAGAGATTATATCGTGGCCTGCTTGGCTGGCTAGAGGCGGCGTTCCCCTTCTTTAGCAAGCCGTATTTCTCCAACCGGGAGATCCCTCCATGAAATGCAGCCAAGGAGCCAAGATGCTGGGTGCCGGTGATCAGGGCCCCGAGGCATTAGCGTGCGGAGCTTTTTTGCTCGAGACCATCCATTAGACCAGTTCTCCGATTGCGGCTCTCGGGTGTACTATGCAGATTCGGGCATGTCCATGCGAAGAGCTGAAGCCCTGGACGGATGGATGTGCGCCGCGGGGGGCGCCTTACCAGGGGAAATTTGGTGCATGCTACGTAGGTTGGGGTATAAACGGGTGGAGAGAGAAAAGATCCACATGGCAACGCATGGAGAAGTTTGGGTTTCTGATAGTAATTCACCGAGCCTCTGTCCACCAATACAGAACAGGGCCCAGGAGGGATTCGACGATAAGTTATCATGCCGGGACATTCGCCCAACAAACCAGCTCTTGTAATAAATTACAGGCGCACCGTATCAATGAGAAAGATATATATCAGTTCATGTTGGGTTTCTGCTTAATTGATATTACTTTGCACATAAAAAACACCTTACCCACGCTCAGCCAGCTCTGAAGGTTTAAAGAGCTATCTGGTTTTCAGATCAGAGCTTATGCCTTACCTCCTAGAGGCAGAAAGCGAGGCATTAATCTATTTCATTGCTTCACTTATTTCTGCTGTATTGCTAAGACTGGAACTGGGCTCTTTGCTTACAATTCAAGTCGAGCTCCAGCAAATGTTTCATGGTATCAACAAAACAGAAGCTGTTCGACATTATGATCGTCGCTGACAGAGAGAGCCGGTTGTGCAACACTTCACTCGACCTCAAAAGGTCAGAGGTTGAGGTTGAGGTGTTGTGTATGAGGTAACCTGCTTCCTATAGGAATCTGATTACTGGAAGGAATTTGATGTTTTCATACCTATGTACACACGATGGTGCCCCCATCGAATGCATTGATGCATTTGCGCAGTGAAGTAGGTGTCAATTGCTAGGTAATGTAAGACAACTCAATCAATGGGTGATATGTGGTCTGTGAAAGACACCATTGGATTTAGTGGTCGAGAAAGAACATTGAAGTCATCCCTTCGCGCCTTCCTGGAGCTGTTTTGACCAACACCAACCAAGCTGCTGATCGAGTGCCCCTCAATTGCCCATCTGATCCAAAAGGCCAAGCATCATTCACCTCGCATCAACGTTACCTAATGCACTTCGCGTGCGAAAAGGAACAAACAGCACCATCACCCTAGAATCCTACAAATAACGTTACACCCCCAGAACATCGCCGACATGGAGAAATCCGGTCTCAAGGTAATCGGCGTAGTCGACGAGTCTGGTCGTGTGGTATGCACCTACAGAAAAGACGGGAACAAGGACGAGTCGTGGCGAGCAGTCGTAAGTGCTTTGAGATCCGTCACTCCCTGGGCGAGCGCAGTGTAAGTCGATCGCAACTGACCCGAGATACTATCTCCTGCTGTAGCCTCAGAAGAAGACGGTAAGCAACTATGCAAAGGCTCTCTTCGATATCTTCTTGCCCGCCGGTTACCCGCACAGCGTCACCCTGGATTACAAGCCATACCAGATCTATGTAAGTGGGCATGGCTCCAACCCGATTACCAATTATTCACCTGTGCTTGTTTCAATTACTAATGGCACCCTTCTCTTTCACAGGACTCTCTCCAGGCCTTTTCTAGTTCGATTGCTGGAATGCTGTCAAACCGAGCCGTGCTGCAGGGCATGGGGGTCGGCGATGCTGGTTCGTCGGCTACTGGCGCAGTCCTCCTCTCCGTCCTCCAGGATTCCACCGGCCGACTTGCCACCATCGTGTTTGCCCACCGCTTTGGCCAGGCCATCGAGCCCGAGTGCAAGTTCTATCGGTTTGCGGCGGATCTGTTCAACGACACGGCCCTCCTTCTCGACGTTCTCACCCCGGTTCTCCCCACGTACCCCAAGATCATGGCCCTGTGTGCTGCTGGCATCCTGAGATCCCTCTGTGGAGTTGCTGCAGGCGCCGCCAAAGCAAGCTTGAGCGCGCACTTCGCCAAGAATGGGAATCTCGCTGAGCTAAACGCCAAGGATGGTAGCCAGGAGACCGTCATCACCCTCATGGGCATGCTGGCAGGAAGCCTGTTTGTCCGTGTTGTGGAAGGGCGGGCAGCTGTTTGGTGCTGGATGTTCATCTTGCTTGGCATCCATCTCTGGACCAACTACCAAGCCGTCTGCTCCGTTCAGATGCGCACCCTCAACCGACAGCGTGCTAGCATCATCGTTGACGAGTACCGCCATACTGGCGTCATCCTACGCCCTGACCAGGTGGCCCGGAGCGAGTTGATCCTGCTCTGGAAGGCCCCTCCCATTTGCTTCTGCCGCACATTGCCCCAGGAGATGCGACTGAAGAACAGCGACCTGGACTGTCTCAACGGCAAGAATTACCTCATCACAACCTGTGGCTCGAGCGCGCAGAAGACCATCATCCTGCGAGAAGGCGCGACATCTCGAGATGCTCTGCGAGCTTACATGGAGGCTCTGGCCAATGGAGACGATAAGCTCGATGAAGACCAGTTCTGGCAGGCACTGTCGAGCGCAGGATGGGATCTCGATTCGGGTGCTGTAGAGACGGGCCCGGCTATGCGCCTGGTTGTGGACTAAATCGGATGCGGAGACACAGGAAGATTTGGGGACTGGAGTAAACTTGGTTGATTTGAGATGCTGTATCATGATACCCATACCGTAAAAATACCGATTGCCTTCCTCTTCTGCAATGCGCAACTCTTGGTCGTAGGGGGAGTTCGTCTACACTTTTAAAAGCTGTTTTACATGTGATCGTACATACAAACCATCTTACGGTTGGCGTAAGTTTCTACATAATGCCCAATCCGCGCATGGCACGCATCTTGATGCCGTCCCAACTGTTCAGCTTAGGCCGGACATCCAGGTAGAAGGACAGCTTGCTGTCACCACCGGGGCGGCCCGCATAGAAGTCGATTATGTACTCGATCTCCTTGCCGCACCGGTCGACGACCCAGTCGTGCCTGTCGAATGGCGACTGGTAGCCCAGCAGTGTGTTGAAGCGGGCCTTGGGCGACAGCTTGGTGCTCAGGCCGGAAAAGGAGTGTAACCGCGGCCCACTGCAGCTATACGTATGACATGTTAGCAACTACTCATTGACCTCCCTCTGCCAATGTAAAATTTCCCGTTTCGCGTCCGCGGCTTGAGAGAAAGCGTTCGGTTCGGGATTTTTGCTTACCTAGTCCCCTCGATCCAGGGCCCCTCCCACTTCTTGATCTCGGCCCAGGCCCGCTCGTTGACGGCGTTGTGGATCGGCACCACGGTCCGCATGTCGGCCGACTGCGGGTCGTGCCCCTTGCGCTTCATGGCCTCGAAGAACATCTTCTCCGAGGGGTAGACCCAGTTGCCCGTCGCGGCGTCGGCGCCCGTCTCTTGTTCTTGGTTCGCGGGCCGGCCGTGGCTTGTTGCTGCACTAGGAGCGTTTTTGGAGCCGGCGGGGGTGAGGGGAGGGTATCGCGGAGGCGCGCGGGATGGTCGAGATTTCGCGGCCGGTGTCGAGGATGTCGCCGGTTTTCGGGGATGGGGGTTGTTGCTGTGGTTGTTTGGGGGTGGTGGTGGTGGAGGAGCCGAAGGATGGGAACCAGGATGTTATGGAACTGGACCACGAGGAAGACTGTTGCTGTGTCGGTTGCGGTAGTTGCTGTGTTGAGGTTGAGGGCAGCGGGCGTGTGGAGGGTGGTGATGCCGCTGTGGCGTTGCGCGCATGCTCCAACCAGGCTTCTCGCGCTTTGTGATCGACGGGACAGCTCTCGTCGGCGGCGGCCGTTGTGGGCGGGTGGTTCGGCGGTAATTGCGATTGCGATTGCGATCCGGAGGCGGCGGCGGCGCGGGCTTGCTCCAGCCAGGCCTCGCGGCTTTTGTGATCAACCGGGCATGTTTCCGGTGCTGCAGAAGACGAGGACGACGACATGGCGCTGGTCGGTGTGCCTGAAGAGGAAGGGTCGGTATTGCGATCAGCTTTGCGCTGTAGGAAGACTTGATCCAAGAGACCTTGTAGCATATTCTAGAAAAAGAAAGTACTCGTCTGGTCTCGGTCAGTTTCGTCACTGCAGGCTAGAGCCGGGACGGGGCGCCGGCTGGAAAACAACTTTTTACAGTGGAAAGAAATCAGATCAATAGCAGAGGGGGGTAAATTGAGCCCTTCCGTCTGAACTTTTTAGAGCCTAACGAGCCAACCAGACGTCCAGTAAAAAGCAAAGGACGGGTGGCCCCGCTGGGTTAGGGTAGTTTGGGGATCCTATCGATCTCAGCCCAGCCCAGGGTTGTATCCAAAAGACCAGCTTTGGATCTACTATAAAAAGCACTGGTATTCACATAGGATGTCATGGCATACTGCAAGAATCACCGAGAGGAAGTAAAGTCATCCATGTAATTGACTGCATACTCCAAACCCTGAGCATTCTGGGGGCAGCTTACATCCCGAATTCGACAGATGTTATATAGCTCCTTCTATATCCCTATAGATTACCATTACGCTTTCAGTATCGTAAATATAGCATGATTCATGTTATAACGTAATACAGGTTTCAATTGCGATTAGCATGTCGATGAGTCCCCGCCACAATTTGGTATATTTTGAATCCACGGGGGTCTACATGACTATCATTAAATCCTAACACTCTGAGAAGAGTGCATCTTTATGCGTTTGTAGAAACAGGCTTGCCCTCCTCGGAAACCAAGTAGACATCGGTCTTCTGAGGGCCTTCACCGACACCGGTCATGATGACGCGGCTGACGCCAGACGTTATCGTGCTGGCCACGGTCTCATCGAACTGCACATTGGACTTGAGCCCCTTGGCGCCGTCCTTCCACCCGTCGAGCTTCTCCAGCAGGGGGTAGAACGCTCCGAGGACCGTGTCCTTGTTCTCCTCAAGGTAGTACACGACGGCGTTCGGGCCGGCGTCGAAGGTGTAGGCGGCAATCGTCTTGCCAGCAGCGGCATTGATGGCCTCGACGGCGCGCACGGCGGCCCGCGATACGTCGTTCATGTAGAAGATGGGGGGTAGGTGTCGGCGCAGGTGGCGTGGAAGCTGTTGGAGTCGCGCATGGTGACCTCGGCGAAGGCGGCAAAGTCGCGCGCGGCCACGGCGTCCTCCATGCGCTTCATGTTGGCAGGCACGACGTCGGCGATGCGCTGCTGGAACAGGCCCGAGGTCGCGACGGTCTGCTGCATGCCGCTGGTGGAGCTGACGCCCTTCTTGGCGGCCGAGGCGACCAAGATCAGGGCGCGCATCTCAGGCCAGTGCGAGGCCGGGGCGACCTCGACGGCTTGGGAGTCGAGACCGTCGGCTTGAGAGCCCATCTGCCACGCCACGTACCCGCCGAACAGGCTGCGGCACGCCGAGCCGCTGCCCTGGCGCGCGATGAGCGACAATTCGGTCGGCGACGAGGGGAGCTCGTACAGGTCGGCGATGGCGCGGACGAGAGCGGCGAGGCCGGCGGCGGAGGAGGCCAGGCCGGCGGCTGTCGGGAAGTTGTTCTCGGAGACGAGCAGGAGGCGCATGGCGGACAGCTTGGGCAGGGAGGCGTCCTTGTCCTCGAGGGCGGCGCGGCGGGTGCGCAGCTCGCGCAGGCAGGCCTGGGTGCGGGCGCCGGTGAGGTCGGAGGGTTCGCCGTTCAGCAGCAGAACGTCATCTTTGTAGGCGGCCGAGCACGAGGCGGTCGTCAGGGTGCGCAGGTCGGCCTGGGACAGGGTGACGGAGAGGGAGGAGTTGGTGGGGAGGTTCAGCTTGGCGTCTCGCTTGCCCCAGTACTTGACCACGGCGATGTTGACGGGTGCCGTGGTGCTGGCGCGGTAGACCTTGGTATCAGCCATTTTTTGCAATTGGTGTCGAATTGGTAAAATCGAAGGGGGGTATCACAGCTAATGCAAGCAATTGAAGACTCGAAGTAGTAAAGAAACGGAAAAAGGGGGTTGAGACGGGAGGGGACCACTAAGCTTATGGCAGGCCAGACCCCGACTCACGATGATTTGCAGCGAGAGCGGTCAAATGAACAGTGGTGGGGTCGGGGATTTCAATGGTGGGGTTAGTTTCTCCCTGAAATTCAATTGGACTTGATATTTTGAAGGGGCGGGAATGGGGGGACCTCAGCTTTAGATCCCCGATAGATTAGTGCTAAAAGTGCCCTATTCGGGGCCCGATGTTTGGGCAAGAGCAATTGAACTCGGGTCCCGTTCCTGTGCCACGCTTACTGCAGGGGATTCGCTTACTGGTTGGCTTTCAACGTCCGTATGCAGTTCAAGCCAATTACCATCACCGCTTTCTTTCTACGGGTGTCTATCTGCCCACCTCTTCTTGCCTGGGATAGTATCTACACCTACTTGCACTGCTAGCACAGACAGCGTTTTTCTTACTTCAATTGATACATCTTATGGCCGAATGTCCTTGGTTGAGACCATTTACGTTGCTATTGCTGTCCATGTCTTCTCCAGTTCAGCTGCCCGCTTACAGCAACGTCTACTGGATGTAGCTGCAGGAAGATGACACATCACGGATCACTACACTACGAACCACAACCCAGGAAGTATTGTTGATGAAGTTTTATTGATGCAAGTCCTGCCTAATGTAGTGAAATCCAACACAGCCTTTAAAGATAAATGCAAATTGCTTCGCTCCCATGTCCCATGTCCCATGTCTCATAAATACCAAACCTCCATAAACCTGTATCCCAATCCCAATTCCAATCCCAATCCCAATCCCAATCCCAATCCCAATCCCAATCCCAATCCCAATCCCAATCCCAATCCCAATCCCAATCCCAATCCCAATCCCAATTCCAATCCCAATCTCAATCCCAAATGCCAGGCTCTGGTATCCAAGTATGCCACCCAAAATACCAAACACAAATGTTGTTCCAAATTCCCCCATATAGCAGCAACTGCTGTCCCCCAGCTATCTGAAAAAGACCATTTGCTTCTTGGGTGGGCAGTTCATATTGGCAGGCTTCTTGCCCGTGATCTCGGCCAATTCCCGACGCGAGTACATATTCCCCAGGAGCCATTGGCCCTCTACGTCGATTGGATAATGGTCGAACTCATCATGTGCCTTGTGTAGACCGCGGAGGATGATCCGACATTGCTTTGCCAAGGGTGTCTGTTTGATGGTACGAGAGGAGGCGTTTCTATGTTCTGGCGAGGACTCCTTGATGCCGAGTCGCAGCCACAGGCCCTCTCTGGTCTGCTCCATGATATCCTCCATAACCTCGGGGCCGCGGCTGTCTCTGCTGAAGCGCTCGGCGGCGATGGACAGGTTGGCCAGGATGATCAAGTAGTTCACCTCGGAATTCTGGTAGATGGGCCCGCCTCTCTGTTGCTTGAGCCATCGATAAGCCATGGCGTAGTTGATGTCTTCCGCCTCGAGAAAGATGTCGAAAGGTAGTCGGCTCATTTCCGAGAAGTATGATTTGGAGCCTTCGAGAGTGCTGGACTCGTAAGCGAAGCGCTCTTGGTATCGGTCTGCCTCCGCTGATGGCCATTATTTGTTTTCTTGTTTCAGGTCCTCATCGCTGATGCGGTCGAGGAACTCAGAATGGCTAGGGATTGTGGCGAAGCGGGAGGGTATGCATTCTCCGAAGAGAAGGCCTACCGAGTGGTGGTGACCATGTTGTTGATCTATGGGATCGTATGCTGGACCAGATGGTGTATGGAGATCGAGAGCGTCCAGATCGAGACTCGGAACTGCCTGTTGCTCTCGAAGTCTTTGGTGCTCAAGTCTGCTTGTGGAGACGCCCCGAGGTAAGGGTGGAATGAGTTCACGTCCCTCAGATGAGGGAACGTAGTCCTCTTTGGGAACTTCAAGCTCCCTAAGAGCTGGACGCATCGATTCCCGTATGGCGAGGCAATACTCTCGCCACTCCTGAAACTCGTTTTTGGGTTGGGGCTTGTTGAATTTCTCGATGTTGCCGATAGAAATATTGGCTCTGCTGGGATCGGCCTTGGCCCGGTATTGGATTTCTGTTGATCTCTGCACGGCCCGGACCATCCACTCTGGGATGCCGTAGCCGATGTTGGCCTCTGCGTGCCCGGGCTGGGCGAAGGAGTAGTTCAGACCCGAGCCGGGGAGAAGGGAGTAGACCTTGTTGGGGTTCAGCTTGCTCCAGCGGGTGTGGTCCTGGCCGTTGGCCAGCTTCACCTCGACGCCCCGCAAGAGGTGGGACCAGAGGCCGCGGGCCTCGTAGCCTTGAGGCTTGTGGAACAGATCGTAGGCGTGGGGGCCCAGGAGCTGCTCGAGCTGTTGGATGATTTCCTCGCGGGTCTCCTCGAAGTCGGTCGGGGCGTTTGGGTGGGTGATGCGGCATATGCCGTCGTAGTGAGTATTGAGAAAGTCCAAGAAGTCGACCAGAGGACTGCCCCGGAGGATTGGTTGCGTCCGTGAGACGGGACGGCAGTTCAAGATTGGATGGGTGGTGGCTGATCCACGCATGGAAAGCTTCTTGCCATTGTGAGATGCAAGAGCGGTGGTAGAAGTAGGTCCTTGGAAAAGGGAAGCCATCTTGAAAGGTTGAAATGTGTGTAGTAGAGTATGAACTTCAAGTGGTAGAAGAAGTAATGTATAATGTGAAGTCTGACCTCGTGGTTGAGGATTATCAGAGTGTCACGATCCTGCCGTGCCTTGAGTGAAGTAAGGTCACTGAAGAGTGTTCAAGTTGAAGAGTGTTCAAGTTGAAGAGTGTTCAAGTTGAAGAGTGTTCAAGTTGAAGACTCGTGTGTTTGGTAGTGTATGAATTAAAACTGATCTCAAGAGATGCGAGTATCAGAGTGAAAAATGAAGTGTGTGTAGTGTGCCTAGAGTGAAGTGATGGCAGTACAAGTGTTCAAGTTGGAAGTCTGAATGAACTTCGGAGATGGTAATCGGAATCAAGAAGGATCTCAATTAGACCAAGAGGCAGTGAATGTAATGGTTTTTTCGACAGGAAAGAATCGACAAGAGATCTGGGGGATGGGAAGTATTTATACCTACCCAGAATTAAGTTTCAAGTGCTCAGCACCAGGCACCCGTAAAGAACGATCTCTGGTCCAGAGTCCAGGTGAAAAGCTTGACCCGAAGAGATTTATACCGAATGTTTACCAACGGTGGTACTGGGCGAGGTAACTGGCGTGTATGAGGCCTACACGAGCTGTGCGAGGGGAGGGAACAGGGGGGTTGACCGGTCGACCCGAGAATGCCCTCAAGTCCATTGGGATAGGCGACTCAACGACGGAACACCTAAGCTCTCTGTGTCGAGTGTGACACGACAGAACAAATTTCTCCTTGATGGAATTCCCTGGGCCTGGCCAGGTAGAGAGAAACATGCATGTCTGCTGATGCTGGGTGCGAGAAACTGGCCCGGAGTGCTTGATTTTACCATACTGGTAGCAGATAAGAGGCAGAACAACTCTCTACCTCGTATAGGAGTAACTTTATGTGTGACTTGGTACGAGGGTGCCTCAAGAAATTTGAAAGCTCAACATATATATGCTACTTGACCTATGACCGAACAGCCCGAGTGTATCTCAAGCAGGTACTTCACAATTGCTTACCACGTACATATGTATAGCATCATCTCGGGCATCTCAGTTGTAATTGTCTTCACGGGGTGTCTATGATCAAAGATAGATGCAATAAGGAATTATTCATTGATGATGGAGCCGATGGTGTTCAACGGCGGAAAAAAAAAAAAAATTTATTGGTTTATCAGTTTAACGGTTAGAAACTTTAATCACGTTTTCGGGCCTGGTATACCAAAACGTTATCCCTAGGCAGCGGTCGACGTTCACACTGTGGGTAATGGACGTTGGAATATCTGCTCAACCCCAATTCGTTTAATGTTTCATTATGTATTAACATTGTGGCCCGATTCAGACATTGCCGCCTTTTATCGTCTATAAGGGAATTGAGGCTGTGTGGCTTAGTCTTGATTAATGAGAGCCATCTCAATAAGCTCCATTGTAGAATAAATACTTGCCGGTGGCAGTGTCGTGCGTCAGATTCGTCTGCTTGACCTGTCCCAGCTTGAGGCTCCCGCTCTCGACCACGCCACCCAGAGCAGCGGCAGCACCAGGCTCGGAAGACCGATGTAATGCGTTCTCGCCGTTGAGCACGGTGAAGTTGGCTAGCGAGACCTCGTAGCCCTGGCGAATGCGGTTGGTGGGAACGCCAAAGAAGGAGGCGTTGATGGCATCGTAATCGATGCTCAGCTCGTAGTAGCCTCTGTAGTATAGATCTTGCCACTGAAGCTCCGGGTTAGCGCCCGTAAGCCACGCGGACGCCGCGTCGGCAGCCGCCATGGAGATGTTCTGGCCGAAGGGGCATGGCGAGCTGACAGCGGAGCCGGCGAACTCGACACCAATGGACCCGGCGCCCGTGGCGGCGTCATAGTCGTGTTCGCCGAGCCAGACGAGGTCGCTGACCCAGGAGGCGTGCGAGTCGCCGGCGAGGAAGACGGTGTTGTTGATCTTGTTGTCGTAAAGCGTCGCGAACGTACGGTTGCGGTTCGACTGGTATCCGTCCCAGGCGTCGCCGTTAAAGGGGGTCGCAGCCCCGAGGGCGGCGGACAGGTTGACCCGGCTGAAGACGATCTGGTTGCCCACAAGCCGCCAGGCGGCGCCGCGGGACGACGAGTCCCGCAGCCGGTTGTAGAACCAAGTCTCCTGTCGGGGCCCCATGAGGGAGCGGCCCGCGTCCTGGGCGATCTCGGCCACATACTCGGTGTTCCAGGACAGGTCCGTGATGGAGCGGTCGTACTGGCGGGTGTCGAGCATCAGCAGGTCGAACAGGTCACCGAAGCTGAACTGGCGCCAGATGCGCAGGTTGTCGTCCATGTCGACCTGGCGGATGGGCATCCACTCGAAATAGGCGCGTACGGCGTTCATCTTGCGCTGGTCTACGGACACGCCACCATCGCTTACAAAGGACTGTTCTGTGTTGTTGAGCCCAGATGCACCATCGCGGTAGGTGTTATCAGATACCTCTGTTGTAGTCTTTAGCTTGGTTGAAAAAGGGAAGAGAAAGGGTTAGGGATCTGGGAAGATGATCTTACCGTGGTCGTCCCAGACGGGAATCCATGGGAAGTTCTGGTGGCTCGCTACCAAATCAAGATCTGTCCTGTAGGTGGCGATGCGCTTGCGGTAGTCGTATAGCCTAAGCCCCACTGAGTCAGGAGATTGTTGAGGGTAAAAATGACAGAAGCGCAGGGGATGGACTTACGAGTAGATCTGCTTGTTTGGTAGGGGAATACGCCCCATGGAGTCGCCCCAGCCATACTCACCATTTCCGTACTCGTAGATGTAATCACCTAGATGAACGACGTAATCGACCGAATCCTTTCTTACGGTATTACCGTATGCATTGAAGAAGCCAAACGCTGCTGGGCTGTTAGCTTCTTCTCTAGATAAGATGCTTGCTTCTGTCAGTGACTTACGGAAATTGGAGCAAGAATATATTGCCAGCTTGATCGCAGAGGTGACCTTGTCCTTTGCTGAAGGAATAGTCTTGGTTCGACCAATAGGAGATGCGTTGTTCGAACCGCACACATTGAATTGGTAGTCTGCTCCTCTGTAAGCTATGCCGCCACGAGCCTTTTTGGAGATGGTAACTTCACTCACAATAAGTCGTGAAAGACTCAAGCCGCTTCGCCTCGACCTTGACGGTCCAGTCGACATCCGAACTAGTAAACACCCTCCCCGAATCGACTGCCTCCCCCTCAAGCTTCTCCGACGTGCCAATCTTCCAGTCCACACAGACGGGCGCGTCGCTCTTGGCCACGTAGGCCTCGTTATCGTGGTCATAGAGGGCGACGTGCCCGCTGACCGTCACGTTGCTCCGGTCGTTGTCGCTGCCGATGGGCGCGACACGGGTCCAGAGAATGACCGAGTCGTCGTAGGGGTCGCCAGAGGCGATGCCGTGCGTGAAGTTGAGCTTGGCCGCGTCCCAGGGCGAGTTGGGCGTCGTCCGTCGGGCCACCTTGCTGATGGATACACCCAGCGCGGGGTGGTGCAGCGAAGGCGAGTTGTAGTTCATGTTGCCGGTGAAGGCCGCTGAGGCGGTCGCGGCCCCGTATAGGAGCGCGACGTTTACGGAACGTACCATCGTTGAGACGAGCGGTGCGCTTTTTTTTGGCTGGCTCTGCAGGGGATGGAGTTGCACCTGGCTGCTAGCCACGAAGGGCGCTGGCCGATCTCGTATATATAAGCCGGCAGGCCATGTTGTTTTGCGTGGGCAATCTTCTCGTCATTGATGAGCGATGACAATAGCAGCTAAGCAGATTGGGCAGGTGCCCCAGCAGATCTGTATCCAGGCTCTGCTTGCATGCATGCCGATACGATTGAAAATGGGAGAATTTTCAGCATCGGTTAATGTAATATGCCTCTAGGTCTAGGGGCCGACATGATTGCCCTGCATCATGATGCAATCCCGCCAACTCCTG
Source organism: Apiospora rasikravindrae (assembly GCA_038363885.1). Lineage (NCBI taxonomy): Eukaryota > Fungi > Ascomycota > Sordariomycetes > Amphisphaeriales > Apiosporaceae > Apiospora > Apiospora rasikravindrae. The sequence continues at coordinate 1,714,657 of JAQQWK010000006.1, forward strand.
CAACCCCAGAAAGCCATCACATCATTTCCATCGATTCGTCTAGCATTACAATTGCTGAGAAGGCAACTGGTTCGCGGGATGAGAAATTGAAGAACCTGCTTTCCGAGAAGCTCTCTTTGCGAGCTGTAGTCCAGTCCATGGGAAACAATTCCACAGGTTTCCGAGGTGTTGGTAGGTCTTGATAACCCTGGTAGCCACCCCTGTAGTAGGGAGTCGTCAATTGAAGGCTTCATGGCGGGGACAGTGGCGGGAGACCAATAACGCGCCGTTATTTGGCCACGAGGTGGTAGTTCGACCGGCTCCTCCCTCGAGCTTGAGGCTTGACGGCTTGACATCAACGCCAAGGATGAGCGGTTCAAGCCCAATTGCCGGGTTTATGTGGATAGCTGTGGCTTCCAAATAATCTAGATGCCAGCCAGGGAGCACGTGGTCGGAGGAGTAGATGTCGTTTTTCCTTCCAAAAACATCCCTACTCGCTTAGGTAGATGGTGTTGATAATAGCAACTCTGCACGTGTTGAATAGCTCGAGCCTGACCCCAACGACTGCAGGTGCAAAGAGGCTCTTGTAAGGTACAGAGCAACTAATTTCGCTTTAGCTCAAGCCCCGGGTGTCTACCGCAGTAGCCACGATCTAGCCTACACATATGCTTACTGCATTCAGTATGTACGTACGTAGTTGCGATATTCTCCGTATCTGTCATCGCCCGACCTACTCTCCAATAATCGCGTGGTGAAGTTGTTCTCGAGATAGATGGAGTCTACATCATTGGCTGGCCACACCGCACCACAGACCCTTTGGATAAAAGGGATTGAATTTGTGCCTAGTAGAATGTGCCTTCTTTGGAACACTACAATTGAGCAATTGCGCAGCAATCGGAACTATATCCACATGTATCCATCTGCCTGGTAACCATCGATCGCGTAGTACATGTGCATGTACATTGATACGTCCAAACCGTCATACCAGGCGAACCTTAGCAAAACCTACCAAGTTGGGGTACTTAGACGGGTCCCGTTTCATCCGACTAACGGGCTCGTCTGCATACATGAAGATAGGTCAATGGCTATGTGCTTGAGACAACCTTACCTTCAACGGTATGGATGCGTCTTTTACTGGTTCGGGAAGGTAGGTGGCTGCGGCTGTCGGTCAGCTCAATCGCTTCACCGGTTATATCTACGACCTACCCAACCTTACCCAATCTCTTGCGTGCATCGATGATGAACCATGCGTAGGCTAGGTGTTCTTATCTTCATTTGACCTCGTCCCCTTCCTCTCACACACCTATGAGATCCTCAGTGCCAAGGCAACATCTTTAATCCAGCATCAATTATCCTTCTTGGTACAGCCTCCACTTACCTGAGTCGTCACCTCGCGGCACGACCTGGAAAAGAAGAACATATCCCTCTTTGCTCTTCAACCACTCGCTTCTGACCTCATCCAGGCCATGGCGGCTATCGAAAAGAAGTCGCCAGACGGTGCTCTACGCGGCGATGCTTCTACTAATGCCGACGTCGAGAAGCTGGGCTCGCCTCATGGCGGCAGTGTACTGGTGATGGCCGATGCCGAAGATATTTTAGCCCTCCAAGACCTCGACCCGGCGTTGAATATGAAAATGCATCTCGTCAACAATGTGCGTTCTGCGCCAATGCGACGACATGGTAGAACTGAGTGCTAACCATCACCTACATGTAGGCAATTGATGAAATCGGCTGGACTAATTATCACTGGAAACTATTTTTTCTCAACGGCTTCGGGTACGCATCACTTCATATGATGCTGAGAGTGCAACACTAATTATCTCTCTAGATACGGTGTTGACTCGTTAATTCTGCTTCTACAGTCTGTCATTTCGACCAATGCGTTCAAGGAGTTTGGCCAGAAGGGATATTCAGCTGGCTTGACAGTTGCTGTTTACGGTAGGCCACGCTCATCCTATCAGCCCTTCGTCAAATTGCCTGGAGCGGACGTTATATCATATACCATAACAGCTGACGAAGAGACCAGTTGGTATGCTCACTGGAGCCATCTTCTGGGGCATGAGTGCTGACATTATTGGACGCAAATGTAAGTGATCCTTCTAAAACAGGGTCAAGGTGATTATGTGCTCTGTGAAGCAACCAAGAGCCAGTGCTGACACTAGAATCAAGGGGCTTTCAACACCTCCCTGTTCATATGTTCTTCGGCTACCATCGTTGCTGGTGCTGCTCCAGATTGGCCATCTCTAGGTTTCTTCATTGCCCTGGTGGGGTTTGGCGGAGGTGGTAACCTAATTCTTGACACCACCGTCTTCCTGGAGTACCTTCCCTCCAACAAGCAATGGGTGTTGACCTTCATGGCCTGCTGGTGGGGTCTGGGGCAGGCCATCACCGGATTCATCGCCTGGGGCTTTCTTGGTTCGTAACGCTCCCTAACTCGCCAACCCGCCGCCTGATTAACTCCGAGTCTAGTTCCAGCCAAGTGGAATTGTGCTTCGGTCGATAACTGTCCCAAGTCATCCAACTGGGGCTGGCGTTACACCATGTTTACGGCCGGTGCCTTGGTGTTCGTCATGTCTGTACTGCGAATCACCATCATCCGGCTCAAGGAGACGCCCAAGTACCTTCTTGGTATTGGGGAAGACGCGAAGCTTATCGAAGGGCTACGGGCCCTCGCCACCAAGTACAATCGGCCGTGCTCGTTGACACTCGAAAAGCTGGAGGGGTGTGGCACTATCCGGTCGAGTCATAGCAAAAACCGATCTTCTCTGGGTGAACTGGCCGTACATCTAAGAGGCCTGTTTGGGTCGAGAAAGATCGCCTTGTCCACCTGCTTAGTCTGGTTCAGCTGGACTCTGATAGGATTGGCCTATCCTCTCTTCTACGTCTTTCTGAAGTATGGTATCCGACTCCTATGCATTGACTGGAAAGCTAACATTTGTATCTCTAGCCAATACCTGGAGAGCCGCGGAGCAACCAAGGGGGTCAGTACGTACGATACGTGGAGAAACTACGCTCTCACTAATGTCTCCGGCATCTTTGGCCCAGTGTTAGCAGGGTGGATGTGCAATCAGAAGCTCTTGGGACGCAAATATACCATGGCCATCGGCGCTCTGGTTACGATGGCATTCTTCTTCGCGTACACCGCTGTCAGTACACCTGCGCAAAATGTCGGTTTCAGTTGCGCCATTGGTTTTTGCCTCAACATCTACTACGGCACGTTATACGCGTACACACCGGAGGTGCTCCCGTCTGCCCACAGAGCCACTGGTAACGGCATCGCGGTCGCATGCAATCGCGTGATGGGTATCATCTCTGCCGTGGTCGGAACTACGGCGAATACGGGCACCACCGCACCCATCTACGTCTGCGCGGCTCTGTTTGCGGGCTTGGCCATTATCAGCGTTATCTTCCCGTTCGAGCCGTATGGACGCCGCAGCAGCTAAATGACACCAGGCGTCCGAAGGCTCGGCTTGCAGTAGTATATATATAATAATGTGCTGATGGCATCACGCGATGTGCCAAGAAGGGTATGGGGACTGCACCGAAAACCGTTTCTAGTGACCAGAAGGGCTGCCGGGCAGCTCGGTGGAGGGCGGATCACTTGCTTTAACGACTTTCTCTTGATACCCCATACAGTACCAGCTGATTTGGATATGCGATACCATATTGGATCAACACTCGTTGGATAATGTGCGCAGCTAAAACTACAACTTCAAATTACATTAAACTACTCAATCGAGTATTACCATGTATGAATCCAATTATCATCTTTGAACGGATTCAAAGTTTGACTCGACCTCGCGCTCTTACGACGCACCGTTAAACTCGAACTTGCTGCTTTCCCTCAACCACATTTCAAGGTCTTGTAGTTCTGGCTCTTGCCTTCGCAGAGCGTCGATATCAACGCCATACTAGAGAAATGCAGATTAGCTCTGGGATTTGGCATGACTCAAAGTCAAGCCGCGTCTGGGAAATGGGTTGGATAGCTAAGGATGCATTCGGGTTTTTTCTGCGACTTACCCCTTCTTCCTCGAAGAACCGAAACATGGTGCCGACCTCCCCAATGGCCCACCGCACCCCTTTACCCACGACCCACGGCGCCTGCGGCATCTCCTTCAGCCCCCCGCTGGCCCGACGAAAGATCTCGCGCGCCTCTTCGAACCGAAGCTCCTGGCCCGCGAGCCCGATGGCCTTGTTCGACCACTTGCCATCATCGCCGACCGCGCCCGCCAGCAGCGCCTTGGCGCCGAACAGCCCGATGTCGCGCACACTGACCACCTGCAGCGGTTTCTCCGCCGGCATCGTCGCCCACATGCTCGCGAAGACGGGGCCGAACAGGGATCCCGGGTTTAGATTGTCCATGAAGGCGACAGGGCGGAGGATGGTGTATTTGACCTTCTGCGACGCCTTCTGGGCACAGAAGTCGCGAAGGCGCACCTCGATCTCGTGCTTGGACCGGAAGTGCGCGATCTCGGTCGGGTTCTCCCACGACGCGGTGTCGCCGCCCCGGTCCACGGACGAGAAGACGATGTGGTGGACCTTGCTGCTGCCGCTGTTGCTGCTGTCAGGGGAGGAAAAGAAGACGTGGTCGAGCAGCGGCAACGCCTGGCCCTCTTCGTCGGGCGGCGTCGTGTACATGAACACCGAGCTGATGTCCGGGTGCGCCGCGAAGATGGGCGCCGGGTCCTTGGTGTCGCCCTGCACGACGGTCAGGTCCAGGACCGGGTACTTGGACGTCAGGGCCTGGGCCTTGGGCGAGTCCGGGGCGGAGCGCGTCAGGGCTAGGACCTTGGGGGGTGGAGTTGTGGCATGGTGGCCTTCCGATAAGAGCTTTGATAGGGCGGTTAGGACGGCGCCGCCTTGTTGGCCGGTCGCGCCGACGATTAGGAAGGTGCGCGGAGTGCTGCTCATCTTGCTGGCTTGCGATTTGGGTGTATTGAGTTTCTCCAAAGACTGCAATTTGTGTAACGGCAGGTCTCACTCAGGTCAAAATCCCGAGCGCTGTGAAGCGGCAGTTTCTCCGAAGTCAAAGACGCCGATAGAGAGGGCACATGTCATGAGGTCATACTGGCGTTTCCCCAATACCCGGTCCGGGGGTTAGTGCCGCTGGTTCGGGACCGAAGCCCAGAGAATTTGTGGGGTATGGGGAAAAGGGGCTAAGAGTGAGTCTGGGTGAGCCAGGAACTTGCCAAACCTTCCACCCCAGATAACGAGCTCAGCTTTGAGCAAAACAATGGTTTTGAGGGTATGTATATAAGCTAAAAGAATGCCTGATTTCCATAGCGAAGTAGCTGAGACACTCAATGGGAAAACACGCGAACAAATCCGGATGCTGGAGTTCGTTGCTCCACTCCCTTCGCTTCTTTGCCAGTTTCCGAGTTCGAGCCCCTCAGCGAGCTTTTTTTAAGTAGCACTTACATCACCTTGATATAATCTTAGGAAAGTTCGTTTAATATTTCTATCCAGTTCAAGCACACATTTTTGGCGGACTTGTCAGTATTCGGTCAGCCTGGTTTTTATGATTGGCTGGAGCAGAATAGCCAACAACTGACACCCAGCACACATGCACACCCCGAAATATAGAAAGGACAATCGCCACATTCCAAACATATTAGTTTCAACCCATACTGGATTTTGTTATAGGTCAAGTGAATGTTTAATCCACCTGTCGGAATTCCACCAAGCTTGTGGTGCTGTTTGCTGGAAACTGGCCAGAAACAAACAAGACGCATCCGTCCCCTCAGAGGCAGGTATTGCATTCAACACAAGTCACGTACCACACGTAGTATGCCGTCAAGTCCATCACCGGCATAGAGCCATTCGTGGGAGCAATGTCGAGACTCTCTCCCTCTTTGCAGCCGGGATGCTCATGACTTGTAAGTGATGAACGGCTAAATTAGCCAACGGAATTCAAAGGGGAGAAAGGACGCCAGAATGCTGGTTGATGCAAAAATGGGCTCTGAACTCACTCCCAGAATGTACAAGACGTGCCTGCCTTGCCACGGAACGATGAGAGGCCTGGGCGTCCGAGGTAGAAGGCCGGCAGCGGGTAGCAGTAGCTCGTGTTGAAAGTAAGGCCCTCACACTGGCCGGTGAGGTTGATACCGTTACAGATCTCCTGTGTTTCAGGTAAGCGCAAATCCTACGATTGCCGCTGAAGAGAGAGTGCGCACAGGTCTGTCCGTTCTGGGACTGAGACTCGTTTCGAGGGCCTGCGAAGAGACGGCGGCCGCCGCCGCGAGGTAGGTCAAGAATAACGCCCTAATTGACTTCATCATGAAATTGTAATATGCGCAGAGGCGCTAGGTGATATATGTGCGTGTTCAACTATTTGTATAGACACCGTCAACTTGGACACTGGTAGTAATGTCAAGCCCAAGTTGGAGTTTAGAGCTCCTGCTCCGGTCAAGTCGGATAGGGGCCACACTGGAGTCCACAGGCCAGTGAGGGGAATACGAGAGTGTGTGCGACGGCGTGCCTTGAAACCATTGGCAAGCTTGTCGGGCATGGAGGGTGCCCACAATGCTTAACAGTACCACCTGCCTCATGTGCATCGTTTTCTGAATCTAGGCCCATGAAGTTTGGTCAACCAGCTGATCGTTCATTTACGGGCAGTATTATACAGAAAGCGGCGCTTTCGTCATCGAGCGGGTATTGCATGCATTTTGGCCAAAGTGGGTGAGGAAACCTAAACCAGCAGCGATGATGTCGATTTGACGTGTAGTAACTAAGTAGAGAAGACGCTTTCGAACCTCACACCTCCCGGGTTTAGCACTCCCCTTCTCTCAATCGGGCATCGCGCGATTGTGCATTTTATCGCTCCCCGCCCACGGTACGTCCACACTGGATATGAAGCCTAGCTGTTGGATCTGCGTGAACTCGTACACCAGGATGAGCCGGTTGACGATGGTGCTGGCGATGAACCGACCCAAGATTGTGGTGGCGTCTGCGATACTGATGAACAGCAGGCTGGCGAGTACCATGGTTCCGAATGCGAGGTGCACCGAAGTAGCGGTATATAGCAGCCAGGTGACGGCCTCGAACCACACTTCCCTCCAGCCCCCGACGATATCTAGCCGGATGCGGGGGCTCTCGCTATAATGGTAGACAAACTCCCTCATCAGCCACCTCGTCATCCTTCCCTTGCCGATGGTCCTTGGATCGGCTGGCTGGATTCTATAGCGAAGGTGGAGGGTGGAGGCTCCAACGACGTGGATCAGCAGCGCGAGGAATGCCCAGAGCATCGGGAGGAAGGTGGTTCCCACAGCAAAAGCGCTGGCAGCCTGATATCCGAGCTGGTAGGACAGATAGGCCACGTTGCCCAGCGACGCCAGGGCGATCGGGTATACCGCATAATGTAGGGCGCCGTGCCATAGGACTTGTTTCCGCATGGCCTGTTTGCTGCCCGTGGGGGCCTGCCTGTTGTTGTGGCCGTTCCACCAAACGCTCTGAGGCGTATAGTCGCTCGCTCTCTTCGGGATGACGGCAGGCGAACCCAGAGCGAGAACGGCGGCCAAAAGTGGCCGCCTCAGCGACAACGCCCCTATTTCGATGGTGGTGGCACCGAGCTGCTGGATGACGACGGGTATCAGGCCCAGGATGACGCTGGAGACGGCCATTTCGGCCTTGCGGAACTCGGGGAAAATTTCCAAGAGGCAATTGATCGCGCCGTAAGCAATTTGCCCGTGCTGGTAATTCTGCAGTTCAGAATCACACTTGTTATGGAGCAATACCTGTAAGCCGACATTCCACGCAGGAAAAAAAACATTGAAATAGCCCTCGGGATGCTTGGTTAGGGAGTACGGAGTAGCCGAACGCCGGTTCCGAGGAGTTGGCCATGTTTCGTTGTAGCTTGGATATATCGCGGAATAAAGATGGGTTGGTCGAGCTTTCAGAGGAGATCTTCATCGATGGGAAGAGACTGGAAGACGTCAGTTATAACCTGAATACCCACAAGGAAAGAGGAAAACGTGTATCCAGCAAGGCAATCGACAGTGCCTGATCTTGAGACATGTCAGCTTCCGTGTTCCTGCACCCAGCGCACCATACCACTGTACCCATCACACAGTGAGCTCAATTGAGGCGATGACTGTGGCACAGGTACTAATCGAGAACAACTTCACGAATACTGTATGAAGACAAGATCAATGTCAGGTCTGGTGGTTTCAACCCCAGAGTAGCACGAGTGGCACCGTACAGGCATTTATTGACTACAGGATCTCGGTGTAGGCGGAAGGTGCATATGTAGTAGCTGGGCAGCTCTTTTTTATCATTTGTCTTCTGCTACGGCAGCAGGTATGAAAAGGTGTTACATGTACCCACCGCTTAACATTGTTCCATTGGAATACCGTTTTCGGACGTTTATTCCACCGGATATATGGTCTAATTGAATAAAACAATTTTGTTGGTCATCCACGGCTACGACAGCAGGTTCGGAAGGCGTAGTCAACACTAACTTGCTTTTGGACAAATTGAGACACTTCCATGAGACTGAGGTAATAAATAGCGCCATTGGTTTGCTTATATAGTGTTGTTATTCGCTAAGTAAATATAATACTATATAATGTATGTCCACAGTTATGTTGGACAGAAGCCACGCTTCTTCTCGTCGTCCCTGAAACACAATCATACGTCCCCAACCCTTCCTCCCACAACAGTCTGAATCGCAAGTATGCTGGCCTCCTCTCCATTATGGAATTATCATCAATTCTCATTGATAAGCCCCCCGAATGCCCTATTTTCCCTCCTCTGTAGTCCCGTTCCCTCCCATTCATCGGGTATAATATCATGTCCTTCTCGCCGAGTAGCGGTTTTGAATAGGATGGGGGATGTTACCCTTGGAATCTTGCCGTCCCGACATTCCACCCCGACGTATGGTGTACTTGCCACCGCTCTCAGAGCAGAGCCACATGTTGAGCTTACGGGCCATACGCCTGATGGGGTTGCGTCGCTTCTTCGGCTTGGGCTCGTACGTGGCCGTGATGCCGTGTCGCTCGAGCCAAGTTTTCCCCGTCGGCTGCTCTACGTAGCAACAATCGTTGACGTCTTCTTGGCGAGGCTGCTGCAACTGCTGTTGAGGCGGCTCAAGATCGAACCTCACGTGTCTCAATTGTTGTTGTGGATGTTGTTGTCCACGGTATCGTTGAAGTTGAGCATCACCCATCGGTTCCTCGGCGTATTGAACAGTATCAGGCTGAAATTTCAGCTCATTTCGGTATTTTTGCATGAGCGGCAAGTCCATGATGGAGCCCAATGGGTATTTACCCCAGTAAGGACAACGGCTGTTGTTATTGCTATTGCTGCTGCTCATGCTGCTCTTGCCCGGCATTGAGCGTTGTGGGCCTCGGTGGTGAATGAGGTTATCGTCATCGTTGTTGACGCCGGAGGGTCGAGCTTCTTCACCAACCCTGGCGAGAATGAGAGAGAGGACAGTCTGGAAGAATGTGCGGAACTCGAGATACCTCTGGAGGCCTTCGACGTTGGCATAGCCGTTGTTAATACGGGGGACCTCCGTGAGGACGCTGCTGTAAAGGTGATCCAACTCGTCCTCGTGTTCCAGGATGAAGTCGGACCTGAGGCAGGTTTCCAGACGGGCTAGGAACTCGTCCCCGGTATTTGACACCCACGGCTTGGAGTCCATGTGTTGCATAATGACCCGCGCTCGTTCAAAGGGGCTCAGATGGTTGCCGAGCCAGGCCTTCCGGAGCGAGTATCTCCGGTCTATATGTTGTAGGTTTGTGATGATGTCGACCATGTAGAAGCTGAGATCATCTAGGAGAAGTTCGGGATGATAAACCCAATTTGGGCAGAGGAACTCTCCCTTGGAGTCGTTGACTCGAATTGACATGGTTGCTGAAGATGAGAAGTTGAATCTTGACTCAGACAATGAGGTTGGTGAATTGGTGTGCTGACAGCAACTGACAAGAGTCTCAAAAGAAGAGTGATGAGTGATGAGTTTCTCAGTATAGATAGTAGGCTTGCCGATGATAGTGGTTTCAGATCGAGGCTGATGGTAGAAGAAGGGCAACCAGAGACTTGAAGAGCAGACTTGGGCTGAATGGGTATATAGAATACTTTGAAATTCGAAGTTCAGAGAGGCCCGAGGGGGATTATATATATATGTGACTCTTCTAAGTTTAAACCCATCTCCGAAGAGTTTCTAGAAAATACATTGAAAACCTGGGTGAGGCAGTGAAATAGTATAGTTTTTCAATAAATAGGGGGGCACCCGCTCAATGGCCAAAGTATAACACACTCATGGACTTCCAAGATAAAACCCCCATATCTATCATCACTCCAATCGCAATACACATATACGCTGGTATACTCGGGTGATTTGGATTTCCATGTGCTAAAGTCGGTTCTGCCTATTGGGTAGTAAAGGCCGTGACACTATTACAGACGACCATGATAAGGAACCAAAGACCATGAACAAAATCCCCTTTCCCGTATTTTCTTTTCTCGCGTACTTTTTGTATCTTTCAACGTCTGGCTAGGCACCGAACTCTGAATTCACGATCTCGCCAATAGAGTTCAAACGTATAGGGGACGCTGCAAACTTTCTCGTCACCAACCCCTTTCAGACCCGCCTTAACAATTACACTTTGGTGGCCATGACGGGCCACAACGGCTGCCTGCCAGATTCAGAAATACAGAGGACGGTAACGTAGACTTGATCATGGACGTCGCAGGGGGAATCTGAACAACATCCCCCCACTCGGGGCCAATCTAATGTCGTGTGGTCAGGGGTATGACACGATAATTGTACCCGGAAACCACCATCTACGATTTTGGAATCTGACTATGTTAAGTTGGAGTTCTCAGCTGCTCTTCCGAGCATCATAGATGAAAGTACTGACTCGAACAATCTGGAGTTCCAACAGACCAACTCCCATATATCATACACCCATGATCTGGCCGAACTATCGTACGCTGCGCCAGCTGCCTAGCCTTCTGTGTGTCTTTCCAGAAAAGACAAGAAAAAGACAGTTGACTATGCATCCAGTCACTGCGAGTCAAATCACCTGCCCCACGACAGAACAACCGAGAACCTATATTTGGTCCGCAGTCAATCCATCAAACGAAGCCAGGTCACCTTACTACCGGACCGGCCTCGCCAAGCCAAACTCGTCAAAGCCGACCCCACGGCAGCTGGAAGAGGTAATGAAACTATCAAGGCTCAAAGCGTGAGCAATGGCATGGTCCAGGATCAGGGTTGATACGAACAAATTCGTGGGTTTGGGGGGCGGTGGTGTAAAAATATGAGCTGAAGGAAATCCGGTAGTTGGGGAAGCACATAAGTCATCACTTTTGGGTTGTCACGTACCTCGTCCTGCTATTCACCTTCCGATCAATCCCGTCAATGTGGATATCCTCCATGATCTGGCGGTGCTCGCTCTCAGGCTGCCCCCGGGCCAGCCGCAGCTTCTCGAAATAGACGTAGGCGGCGTAATACACGCACGACTGGATCCCCGCCCGCGAACCCCGGGCGCCGCGGAAGTCGGACAGCTGCTTCGACTGGATCCCTTTACCCTTGGACTTGTGCAGCTGCGCGAACAGGGTGCGGCGGAACTCGGCCTCGGTCAGGCCCGGGGTCTTGCGGAGGTGCGCGCTGATCTTACGCCGGATCTCGTCGCACGTGTCGAAGATGGGGACCGCGTCGTCCTCCTCGCCGTCAAGGTGGATATCGCTGATGTCGGGTAGGGAGCCACTACTGCTGCTGCTGTTTCTGCTACTCCTGGCCGAGGGATCGGCCGTCGTCGCCGCCGTCGCGGACGATGGCGACCGTGACAACGACGAAGGAGAGGGGGGCAGTGATACCTCGGCTGCTGCGGAGGCGGAGGCGGAAGCCGCAGCAGCAGCGTCCGCCTCCTTCTTTTGCCGCTTCCTCACATCCGGCATCTTCAGCCCCGCCTCCTCCCGCTGCTGAAACCAAATACAGGCCTTAGCGAAGATGGAGCTCCTCGACGCGCTGGCCGGAGCGCCGGTCTGGGCAAGAAAACGGTTCAGGGTATTGCTGTTAGTCCCCACGGCGCGGCAGAACTCGGCCTTGGTCATGATGCCCGTGTCAAACAGCTTGTTGATGCGGCCCCGCAGCGTCTCTGGGCGCGGCAGGTGCAAGTCGACGAAATACTCGGGACTGGAGACATCGTTAAGGTCCTGCTTGTAGGCGGCAATCTCCTCCTCTAGCGTGAGCTCCGGCTCTGCTGCTGCTGATTTCCGCTTCTTGGTACCCGTGGTGTTTTGTCCTCCAGCCATGGGCTTCGCAACCTCCTTTGATTTCGCAGGCGCCATTGTTCTTCCGATATAACGATAATGGACCGTGCCACTTGAGTTCGTTTTTCTCGCAATGGCTGGGGGTTGAAGTTGAGTGGGGAATTTGAATTGAAGAGACCTTCACTCGAAATAAAAGTCGTGATGAAATGGCCGAGGTACGAGGACACAATTCGCGTGTCGAGTCGTGGTCACGGTGGTCGCATCGCCAAAGTTCAGACCAAAGAGGCTCGTGCGGCGATAGCTCATGGGATGACGAGAGATCAACCTCATTGTTTCCACCACGAGACCAATTTTTGGGGATGAACATGGGGCCTGGAACAGAATGGGGTGGCTCTGACCCCAGATCTGGGAATGGCCATCCCGTTATCACGATCTCCTTTTCTCATTGTAATAAGACGGATGGATTATGATGTCATTCGTCAGCGACTCCCAGGCGCATCCAGATGGTGTCGCAGCCCCTTGGAATTTTCTTCGCAGACCCCTTTTAAGGGATTGCCTGGCACTAGACGCATTTGCATTACACTCACATTAGAAACCAATGAAACGAGAAGGACATACCTGCATTAATCCAAAAATTGCCAGTTTCACTTGTCCACATCGTGTTCGATAGACCGCTATTCACGTCCGGAACGTTAGAGCTGTACCCCCCTGTAGATCTGTGAGTGTGCCCTGGGAGATTTAGATGTACCAAAGGGTATTCCGTTGACATTGCGTATGGCCCTTATGCGGACCACGTTGCCACCATTATTATCACATCACTGCATCCTCAGAGACACGCGCGAGTTAGATCTGCACTATTACCAACCATACAATTCCATCGCTTGCTCAGCATCTTAGTGTACTAGCCTACCCCTTTAACGTCGTACCTCCCTAGTTGCAGTGTCGAAAGAATAAAAATAAAAATAAAAATATGAATAAATAATAAAGGGTAATAAAGCTTCTTAAAGTAACACAGCAAATGACCAGTTAATATCGGTTTCGTGAGACTTCATAAGCTTGCTCTTCAGCCAACACCGGTGCTCGTAGCCTGTGTCGCCCTCCATATAACCCCAACCACAACCAGTACAACCGTAAGTGCCCGCGCAGTTGGTCATGCAGTCCAGCATGCTCTGCGTCGTGACCTGCTTCAGATCGATACCTCCGCTATCTCCGGTGTAGTCGACTCCGCAGACGCGGAGGAAGCGCTTGTTGGAGCCGGGAACCATGTACTCCGTTCCATTGGCGGCGGGGCAGTCGAGTTTGCCTACCGTCGCAGCCGGGTTGGTCGACGTCGATGTCGAAGTTGGGCTGACCGTTGCCGTCGCTGTGGTGGTAGCTGTTGACGTGGGATGGGATGAGGTCGAGGACGGCCCGCTTGACACAGCCCCAGCGGCATCCGATGACCCAGATGCGTTCTTCCCCACCCCTACGCCGACGCCGACAGCGACGACGACAATGACCAGACCGATTATGAGGCCGATAATCATCCAGAACCTCGACCTCTTCAGCCCACAAACTCTCGTCGTTGACTTCCTACTCCATGTATCGGATGCGGTCGTCAAGGACGGCAGTTCATTCTTGCCGCTCATGGGGATGGGGAACCGCCCCTCTGCGGGAGGCAAGCCCTCGGGCGGTACTTCGGGCGGCGTCGGGTCGCGCAGCCATGACGCGGGGCCCAGAGCCCGAGATAGCCGTCTTGATGCTCTAGAAGAAGCGGCGGCCGCTGGGGCAAAGTAGGCCTCTGAGGCCGTCTTTAATTCATTAAATTCGCGCTTCGCAAAGAAGTCGAACCCTCGGAACTCGACCGGCGGCGATTGTGCCGCCGCCCCTCCCCTTGCCGTCGATCCTGTTACTGGCGGCGGGGATCTGACTTCTCTCGTTTGCTGACGGGGTAATTGCTGTTGTTTGGCCACGGGCGGCGGCTGTGGCGTGCTCATGACATTCGCTGGCCGGCCGCCCCCCGGTGGTGGCGGGTCGCCTAGACGGTCCGTCTTCTCCATAAAAAAGCCACAACTAGCATTGCCGGGGTCCCATTGCTCTCTTCCCGATTTTCTGATTGTCGTGCGTTGTCGTCGTCGTGATGATGCGAGACCCTTTGAATGATCGGACGGCCGCCAAGACTTGCGTGCCAGCAAAAGAGGAGGGACGAAGAGAATGAAGAAAACAGAGAGAGTGTGCGGAGGTTCCAGGTGAAAGTCACCTCTCGGGCGATGTCATGGTGTGTTACTTTCGCGAGTCGCCTAAGTAGGTTGCCAATCCCGATTTAGGTACCATGCCAGTTGCAATCTCGCGAAGCCCGCTCTGACCGGGGTTGGTTTTCCCTATCAGGCATCGCCTCCAGGACTATCTACTGTAACCCTGCCAATAGCTCCTCTTACCTGCATCAAGTCAGCGAGCGAAAGAAATCGCTGAAATGGTCTTTTAGGAACTTTTGAGGATTCGAGTCGGCGAAAAGGTCAGCCGGGCGTACTGCGGGTTTCGTCGAAAGAGAGGTTTCAGGCCTTGCTTTTGTGCTGGAATCTCAAGCAATGGGTGATGCATCGTAGTGAGCGCTTGAATGACAAGTCGCCGAATTTGGCAGCGGCCCCATCTGCCAAGCTACTACATGGGTGCAGCTGGTCAGAAATGCGGCTCTGGGCGCGGAGCACATGGCTGAGACCGGGATAGATAGCAGCTCGCTTCCTGGGCTGAGTCAAGTCAGTACAGTCCAAACTCGAGGGCCCAAGAGGCCGCAGGGCTGTCCTCAATTCCGGACCATGCAGTCCTATACACGACATTGATCGTGGCTATGCCATTTATGGGTGCAAAGTTAGACAGACGATACTCCATCAAGGGCTCGTATAGAGGAATTCTCGTCCGGTCTAGAAAGAGAAAAAGTCCCACCCGATATCGTGAACCAAGAATTGTCTTATCATGAACCCCATGACTTTGATGGCACGATGCCCCATTGTTTGTTTCTCGTCCAGATCGCCGGGCCAGTCACGAGCAGCCCGCAGTGGCTACCTCTAGTGACCTAGGGATGAGGATCTACTACTTGTAGGGGGGTGTATAAGAACCGAGATTTGGCAGGAGCCTGAGCTCAAACTTTTGCTAGATAGCTCAGGTGGAAGAATCTCTGGTCTGGGATTCGACATACAAGAATCAGAAGTAGCAGACTCGGCACTAGTCCTCTCTGTGGAAGGAAGGACCTGTAAGAAGAACCAGTGACCAACGGCGCTAACGGCAGTAGCAAACGGCAATGGGGACTGAAGACATCAATTGATGCGAGCAAACAAATACAATTACCAGCGAGGGACGCATTCCGTCTAAGCCAATCCCTGTCCTCCGAGAAGATGCTGGCTGGAATCAGGCGTCACAAAGGGACTTGCGGCTCTGGACCCAGAGCACATGGCTAATAAGACCAGGACAAACCGTAGTCAGTGCGACCCAACCACGAGGGGATCCAAGAGATGCAGGATGAAGGCCACAGGGCTAAATGCCCCATTATTTGTTTGGAACCCAAACCGCCGGGACAGACAGACAAACAAGCAGGATTGATGTCGGATCGGATCTTTCAAGCTATAAGAAACGCAAGAATGACATTTCAGTGGTTATGGCATTCAATTCCGGATCAACATTCTAATTGGCAGCCTGGTACTGATGGAAAGTAAGTACACTTACATGTATCAAGGAGATTTAGGTACTACACGTACATGCAGTCAGGCTGAGTGATGCTACCGGCAGAAGCTAGGGCGCGCCCGCGGTTTGTTTTAGCCAATAACTTACCGACCTCCTGAATGTCACTTTACACCCTCTAAAGTCAATTTTTGTTGTGGCAGATTCTTGACCATGGCGAATAAGTACTTGAATCTAGCCAATGTAACTTGGGAAATACTAACAAGGCGTCTGCTAGTATAGACAGAAATGGATATACGGACTCGAACCACTATCGCTCCTCCACTGCCCTATGTGGGAGAACTGTCGGCTTCAACCTCCCAGCCCACTTCAAGCTTCGTTGTGCGCATAGCACTTGACTTCGATACGCCCGGCATGACTGCGCACAGCACTGAACCGTCGGCTGCGGAATAGATTTGTGCATGGTCTTGAAGTATTATGCTAGGTTCTCGAAGCCCGCATCCCTCGTATGTATAGATGGGGACTCACCACGCCACATGGTAGCCCTCATGAACTACTATGAAAAGGCGGGTTTTTGGTGAGAGACCTTGGGACTTGTTGGCATGACCTGCTAAAGACGGTTCCATCCACCGTGCTGCAAATACCCAACCAATCCGGAAGAACCGAACAGGTTTCACAATGCGCTGAGGATTTCAGGGTGGCGCTCTGGCGCCTGTATTATCAGCCATCTGGGGGAGCTTGCAAGGGAATAACTTTCGCAATTGCCCCTCTTGTTTGGAGATGCCCACGTCGCCAATTATGGCCCGATTCACAGGGTGACAAAAACCGAGTCTAAACTCGTATGCTTCTCTTTCAGACCACAAGATCTTGTACTCCAGTCCAGGTCTTCGGGTCTCTGGCCACATCGATTCTAATCGATTCTGGACGCTCGTGTTGCTCCGGGCGTGACAATGGATTGGGGTGCAGTCGATAGATGAACAGTCGCCGCCTTCAAGCTGTTCAGGTTGTGTATATCCAACTTCGCCAGTATGAAGTACGGTCTTAGTCGTGGGAGAGAGGAAGGCAAGCTTGTGAAGGGGGTTTCGCGAAAGTCTGGTTGGCAATATTGGAGGTTTGCTGTGTAAATCAGCTGATACACAACGAAAGGACATTTGTCTCTGAAATAGGGTCACCAGAGAGATGATTAGCTGAGACACCGCCACCAGAAGGATAGTTGTATATCAGTCGGCTGTCGGTTGGGATACAAGTCAGCTCTTGGTGGCAAGCAGCAGTTTGGTGTTCAAGGGTCTGGAAATCTGCTCGAAACACCCCATGGGAAAAAGAATGATCGGTTTCAGCTTCCATGCCCAACCAACTGAAGCGGCTCTAAGCATTGTTACATCCAAAATTATGTTTGGGTATTATTAGTACAATAGGACCCAGATTTGAGTAGCTCGTGTATCCGTGTCCACTGCCAAACAGTGTTTGAATGAATACATGTAGCAGTAGGGTATGTATGCGTGCATTGCATTAAAATGGTATACAGCAGATGTTGTTTGCAACATGCTCAAGTCGACCAAAAGCTCAATTGTGGACTATGTCGCTGTATGGATACATGCATCTCGTAAGTTGCTTCGGTCTTCCTCCCTTAATCCATGTAATCTTGCACGGGGGAAATGTTGTTTCTCTGCGGCGGAGGCCTTCTCTATGCAATGGAATTGCGACGGTCGCGTCATTGGATGTTGCAGCTGTTGACAACACTGCGGTGCGACGAAGCCCCTCCTCATGATACAACTGCATGTGATCTGAACCGGGCCTGGTGTAATTGAATGGAATCACATAGATTGGGTGCTGGCAAGTATCGACAGACGACTCTCACGCTTTGAGCGCTTGGAAAAGCTAACTTTTTCGTAAGCTGCTGCATGGCGCAAACCGGAAACCGGACAGAACAGTATCGTACAGTATATAGCATTGAATCATCATCAGCAGCCGACCGCTTCTCGGGGGTATCTTCAATTTGGCACCAGTAAATCAAACAAACATCGCAGCCTTCCTCTCGTTCATTTCGTCCTTTGGCGTTTCTTCTTTCGGTGACTGTCGTCCTTGCCTGCGCGCCCGTCGGACGAGTTCGAATCCACGAGGCCGACGCCCTCGTCCTCGTCTTCGGCGCACGCGTCGCATTCCTGGTCGAATTGGTGCTCGTCGGTGTACGCCCCCCTCTGACAGTATCCAAACACGCCCGTGTTCTTGGCCTCAAGACACGGCAGCTCCTGCGTCAGGTCGGTCCAGGTGAAGTAGCGACCGCATTTGATACAAGAGCCGGAGAAGATCACCATGCGACACATTGCTGCTCTTGTTCCCGGTCCAGCCAGTTGAGGTGTTTTGCTGTGCGCTATATGTATATGTTTCTCCCTTGCGGAAAACAGCGCCCGTAGGTCAGGCGCAATAGAGGTTGTGTTGAGTTTGGTGATGAATATAAGTGAGGCTTCGCAATTCCGGCAGCAACGGAGAGATGAATTTCGAACCTGGTCTGCGTAACCTCGGGCGGAAAAGCAGGAAAAGTCTTTTCTCACCCAGGATTTCCCACCCCGCTCAACGACAAAGCCGCTACGGGCGTAGGAATGAAATGCAAAGCAAGAGAGCTTGTTGAGCTGGCGCCGGGTGAAATGGACAACAACAGTGGTTTCTTATTCTGACAGAGAAACTGGGCCCAAGAATGCCGCATTGCTGAGGAGCCTGCCGTTTTTACCAAGGTTTCCTTTTGGCCCGCCCAGATTTTTCCCGGGAGGCTGGCTCGCGTCGTCCGTTCTGTCACACCGCGGAGGAATACACCACAGAGAGAGAAGGAGAGAAGGTCGATTTGAGCCGAGCTCTGTATCTATCGGATTGACTGGGTGTCGGGCGTGTGATCGATACCAACAATCACCGCTCAAAGGGCGAGAAAGCAGCGACCCTTAAAGCCGAAGAGGACGGTCGGCGCGTAGTTGAAGGTGGTTATGCCCAAGCCTCGGACCGACTTGACCTGCTGCTGCCTCTTTTAAGTCGAGCTGCAGGTGGTTGCCTCGCAGGAGGAGGGATAAAAAAAGAGGCATGCAGATTGTGCTATCCTGTCGCAAAAGAAATTAATAAATGGCAAGATGGATGAACTCTGTTGATAGGCGATGAGCCCGCCCACCTAAGACATGCATCGGGACTACCTCCGCTAGTCTAGAGGGGGGGGATCTGAGGTTTAGTTGTAGTAGGCGAGCAGCATGTAAGGAGGGGGGGAGGGAACCTTAATGCAGGTTCGATCATTGATGTGGGAAAAGAAGTAAGAAATACGGAGGATACTGGCAGGGTACGCCCACTGAACTGCAGAAACAGCCCGGTTCTGGTGGGGGGAGGGGAGGGCGCGGATGTACTTGTCATCATCATCTTCTTCTCCTCCATCCGTCTTGTCTGCCTGCCAGCCTACCTACCTTCCTCTCCGACTTTCTGACTGACCGACTGACTGGCGGGAGACGATGATGGCTGTTCCGCGTCCTCAGTCTGCTGACTTCCGACTTCCGAGAAGGATCTCTAGACTAGGCTGCTCCTGCGGATATCGTAGTGGTCGCTCTATTGATTAATGGACTGGGCCTTGGAGGCGACCCGCGGCAACTCCCGAATGTATAGTACTTTTATCTATCTATCAAATTTTGACACCCACCTAGTGGTGGTCACCCGGCCCTGAATAAGGCCCGTTTTCCAGAATAGCGAATCGGGTTAGGAAAAGCAAGGGAGCAGCAACGCACATGATAGATGGGTCGGCCGTTTGTCAAGTTTCATGTTTACCTTTGGATTATAAACTTGTGAACTCTGCCGATGTGTATGCAAACACGCGGTTTGATAGGCAATGACTTGCATCATCCTTGGTGAGGTGGCATGCCGCAGGGTCAAGGAGACAGAACTTTGCTACAGCACTGTGCCGCACAGAAAACGGCAGACTCGTCCAGGCCCCCCCTCGCCTAGCAGCTTACAACCCCACAGGGCTTGTCTCTTCCCCTCCTGCCACTACAGGCCGTTGGAGGGGAGGACGACGGGGTTGTCATATTGAATGAAAGCTCGTTTACCGTGTGCGACATACATGGGCAATGCCACTCGATATGTTTGCCTGTCAAATAATCAAACGGAGCTGGAAGCCGAAGCCAGAGCAGGGTCGATCGCGCATCAGTGCATATATCACACATCAACATGCGAACGGCCAGATTAAATGTGATGAGGCCGCGGGCCGTCATCTCATGTTCTCAACAACTTGCCTGTCTGACTGACTGGCTGGCAGTGAACATTGGCTGACGCTCATGCCCGACAACTTTAGCCGGTCATCATCCCAACCAGCCGATTGGCCTGTATCGTCCTCCGTCTCTCGTCCTCTAGCCAATTCCTTCCTGCAATTAGCAGTCATCGGTGTTCGGTCGGGATATGCCTGTGTGCATGATGTGCTTGTGTGTGTCAAGAAAAGCAGATGCCTACTGCTTAGACTCGTCGAAGCGAAAGCTGCACTTCGGCACGGGAAGAAGACCTGTTACATGGCCTGCCCCCACCTATGTAATGAATGCCACTTACAATCTTTAATCTGGAGATCCTGCCTCTTTTGCTGCTTTGGCCGTAATTTCATTGCCTTCTTTCCTGCATCTTCTGATTCGTCTCTGCCTCCTTTTCTGTCTATTCTTCTGCTTCTCCGTAAGCCGGCCATTTTCACCCCGCAATTAGCCGAACGGGAGAGGGGGAGAGGGAGGACGAGGCATCGCCAGCCAGTTCACATGCTTCTTTCCATGTGTGTCATACCACTAGTGACAGGTGTACTGCTTTGACTTGACAGCATGCAAGTGCTGTGAAACATTCGTGCGCTGTGCAGTTGACAAGACTCCAGACTAACCGCATCTGAGCACCCACAGCAGTACGTACTGTCAACATCCGGCTATGCTGTGCTCAACGGCCATGATGTAGCCATGAAAATCAATCAGTCCAAATATTGAGACGTTGAGCTCACTTGGTGGGATGGATGGATATATGACTCGAAGATGGGCAGATATTAAGACTGTTGATATTGTATTCCAGACGTTTTCCCCACCACCTCCCTCTATCCTCTCTCCCCTTGGCCGTGATAGCTCAATTCAAGCATTAGCGTATATACATACATATCCCTGGATCCTTCTATAGAGGGTTTAATAACAAAACAGCGCGCCGAGTATTACAGTATGTAGTAGTGTATAGTGATATAAGTTGTGCCGCGTATATATCCAATGTGAACTTATTAAAACGTTCATAAACAAAACCCTCTCCCGCCGCCACGTCGCTATGCAGTTATGTGCCAAAGATACGAGAGAGCGCGGTACGCATCCAATGTTATACGAATACGCAAAGCATATCGATCATCAAACAACGCCAAGACAATGCCGCGCTAATACAAAGGAAACGGAAGCTGTGCATTCGGAATAGGCCCGAGAATTAGTTGCCGCCCATAATCGCCAACCAAAATGATCTGTCTCCAAGAGAGCTGGGCTCGAGGTGGCGATCAAGGTACGATGCTTTGTCGCCAGCGATCCACCATGTCGTGTTGTTGCCCAGGCTGCTGCATGCCCATTGGCATCATGTTCATCTGCAAGGGCATCTGCTGCATGCCATAGGCCGCGGTTGGTGCGCCGTAGCCGGCCATGTTGTAGTTGTTGCCCATCATGCCTCCCTGCATCGCGCCACCGTTCATGCCCATGCCGGTGGCTTGTTGTGGGGCCGCAAAGCTGGGTACACGGCTGTGCCTCTTCAAGCCCGTACCTCCGGTGCCGTCATTGAATTGTCCGGCACCAAAGGCACCAGAGCGAGGCAGTTGAGGTGAGCTCAGGTTTTGAGGCATTTGCGAGCGGAGGGCAGCCAGTTTCGAATCCTGGTCCCGCCGGAAGCGAGAAGCCTCCTCCTGCCGGGTGCGTTCCGCTTCCATTCTCGGGTCACTCAAGACTCTGCGAGAGGAATTGTTGCTGCCTAGAACATCCGCGAGTGAGTGCCGCTTATCCAGCTTGGGCATAATACCAGGAGGGGGCATGTTTGGGTTCAGCGTGGCACCAGCGCCCATTTCACGCTCACGGGCTTCGCGCTCAGCTTGCAGCCTTCTGCGGCGCTGTCCCAGAGTCTCCTCTTCCTCCACTGGCGCCGTGGCTCTCTGCTTGCCCTTATCTCGAGGGTCGACATTCTCTTCCTCTTTGAATGTGTCCCCGAGTTGGCTGAAAAGTTCGGTGGTGAATGCCATGCTGACAGGTCTGGCACGAGGGAGAAGGTCGTCGCCTTCTTCTTTGGCACGCAGTCGGCGCATACGATCACCCAGACTCTCGCCCTCAATTTCGTCATCCGCGGGTGCTGACAGATCCAGCCGCGAGTTGGAAGGAGAGGGACCATACCCGCCACCCATACCCAGAGGACCCCCAAGCGACGTCATGGTCTTGCGCTGGGTCATGGGACCTGGGTTGCGGCCTTGAAGTCGGGCTTGGCGGCGGCTCAGGGGCTCATTCTCTTCCTGCTCCCTGCGTTCCATCAGTCCCAGGGGTCGATTCATTTCAGCCATCACAGCTTGAGCATCGTGGACTCCGTTTTTCTTTGCCATCACGAGTCCAAGTGGAAGATCCTCATCGTCGTCGTCTGCATCGTCACCGGGGGTCTCCCATGCAAGGTTGACCTTCTTGCCCTTGCGGTTCCGTCGTTCGGTCTCCGCGACTGTATCTAGCTCGAGGAGTGTAGATTGCATTCCGTTGGGGTATGCCGATGCAATAGGTCGCGTTCGCATCTTATTTTGGTGTTTCCGCATCTGGAGCTCGGCAAGAAGGGTGGTCGGTGGCCCGTTGTAAAGAAGCTCCTCGTTGATTTCTTCTTCGTCTTCCTCGTCGTCTTCCTCATCCTCTTCTGCGACACGCTCACCGTCGATAGAGCCCGAGAGTTTGGTTCGTTCATTATCTGAGTCGTGATCCAGTTCGTCATCTACAGCAGCATTCTTCTTGGCCTCCTTGGTGGATGTTTGGCTGATGCTCAGCTTACTGGGTGTGCGAAGATGGAAAAACGAGCTTCGTTTCTTCACTTCCTTCACTTCCTTCACCTCTTTCACATCTTTGGCATTCAAAACAGTAGCAGAGCTGGTACGCTTCATGTGGGATTTTCGTTTCTTCTCAGTCCCATAAACTTCATGGCCCAAAGGACCAGCGAAAGCATGGTCTGTGAACGCATATACCGGTGCTTTTGCCGAGGCATTCAGGATGTCATCCAATGTAGCTGACGCAGAACCGCCTTTCAATTCCAGCGCGGGAGACTCGGATGGCAAGTCGAAGAATGCACTGGCGCGCAACTGCGGCGGCAAAGCTTCGAAATTCGACACCCGTGTGTTGCGTTTGTCGGAGGGGTCCATAACAGACAACCCCATCATAGACAGACGTGACTTTCGAGCTTCTTCGTTGCCTCCTTGGGGATTGGGACGCGGTTGCGCCTCTGCCTCGCCGGGGAATCCGAGCGTCAAATCTAGATTGCTCTCGGCTAGGCGTGGTGACAACGGATTGGAATCAGATTGCATGGATGGAGTAGCGAGATTTGAGTTGGATCCGGAACCCAATGGATCGAGCAGTGGCTCAGGAATAACTTCCGGAAGCCAGTTAGTAGACTGACGTGTAGCCTCTGGCATAGTGCTCAGCACTTGAGACCTCCGTTTGTTCCGTTCGCTGGCCTTGGGCTTTTTCGACAGCTTCTGCGGAAGATTGAGCATGAGAGGCACACGCGCTGGGTAGTACATCATCTGCGTTCCAGTCTCGGGATCCATGTATGATTTGGGTCGAACAGTAGGGGCTATGGGCCTTGATATCCTTGGCCGTCCAGGAGAGTCTTCGGGGACCACAAGACTCATATCTATGCCATTCAGAGGTGGCTGGAAATCCTCCTCTTCTTCTTGATCGGGAGGACAATGAGAGCCGTCAAAATCAGCGAAGGCCAGTTCTGCTTGCTCAAAAGTGCCGGTCGAGCCGGATGGACTAGCCGGCCTTGCCTGCTGCGGCGGCGGCTGGCTCCTGAGAGGCTGCTTCTGTGCCTCGGCATAAGCATGATCCCAATAATCATTGACAGATGACGACGCATAATCGTTCGCATTGGGAGTGCGATCCACGTCGTTGAGTGGCGGAACTCCCAGATTGGCTTCCTCCTCTGGAAACTCCTCCAGCTTGTCGGCTGCATCCATAGCAGCGGCTGTGAGCGCGGTAGGTTCCAGCTCGGCGATACCTGTCAAGGCTGGAGGTTTGGACGTTGACCTCACGCTGCGCATCGATGTCTTTCCTGGGCCGCTTCGGGCCAATGGGGCGGGTTCGGCATCCGACGTGTCCATCTTCGAAACAGACCCAGAACGTAATCGAGTGGTTGAGTTGGACAACAACGAGTTATTCGGGGACATCACGTAGCCCGCAGGAGAGTAGCCGCCGTGGCGAGCCGCGTTGTTCGTCTCGAGAATCGAGCTCGCGTGGGACACCTGCCTACTGATGGGCACAGTATTGCTAGTGTCGAGGATAGGGGCCGCGGCGGAGGAGGCTACACTGGCAGCCAAAATAGATGATCGTCGACTATCGCTTCGCTTGAGTTCACCGTGGAGATCTCGAATAGCGTCCTCGATGGACGATGTCATAGACAACTTCTCCGCCTTCGCTTCGAGTTGTGCAATATTGCTGGCGTAGGAGTTGGCACGAGACCTCGAGCTGGGGGATGGATGTACTAGCGAGGTACTCTTGGTCGAAGCGGTGCGTATTAACGGCTTTGGCTTGACGATGGGGGTGAACTGCTGTGTCGATTGTAGCGGCTGATAGTTATTATGGTTAGGGTGGTGATGCAGGCTCTGCTCGTTTTTGCTTTCGCTCAAGGGAAAGTCTTTGATGGAAAGGGAGCTCCGCACTGGGAGAGAAGGGTCGCGTTCAACGACGGGGCCAGTCGTTGTTGGGGCCTTGGAAGCTCGCGTCGAGCTTGGTTCTGAATTAGAGGCGTTGGCGTGGCTGTCCCTGCGAGAAGATTTGCCTTTCGTTGATGTGACTTTGGCATCCGTCGAAGGTAAATCCCGTTTGTCTTTTTCTCAACACTTGCAACGGACGCTGGGCTTGTTGCGCTCTCCAATTGTGGACTCGAGGAAAGCGACGAAGGGTCCCCTGGCGAAAGAAGATCGTATTCATTATTGGCATGTTTATTGACCGTTGTGGCTTGTGCCGCATGATTTATTGATTGGATCAAGGCATTGATGCTGCCCGAACCGGTTGTGGCTGTACTCGGGGACCCTCCGGCGGCCAAATTTTCCGGGCTCGTATTGCAGCACGCTTTGCTGTCGCTGTCGCCACCTTCCGTGTTGCCTGCTGCAAGATTTTCGCTGTCCATGGAGACTGGGGTAAAGGTCGAGACGGGCGGTTGTAGGCATGGCATGGGCGAGGAAGAGAGTGCGGGCGAATTGGACATTGGTGGTGAAGGTCCCTCGTTTAGCGCATCGGTGTCGTCCTGCATGGGCTCGCAATAGGGTGGGCGAGTCGCCATAATCGCCCTTTGCGCGCGAGGGAATGACGGAAAGGACAGTGGTGTGTATTTCTTCTCTCTCGAGTCAGAGGGGGATTCCAGATCGCCTTACTCTGTTTTTTTCCTTTATGTCTTAAAACTTCGCTATCCCGGATGCGCTGGGCTGTTTATTGTTATTTATTGGTTTGCTGCAGTCGGGATAACCCGTCCAGGCCCAGCAGGCTTGGACCTTCACGCTCCAGTCTACAATCTTGGCCGGCGATACATCGACAGGGTGGGTCGGCGGAATTGGTTCTGCTGGCCAACCTAATGTCAAGGCTTGCGAGTTCCGCTAACCTAGGGTTTGGGATAATATGGACTGGCAGGGTCGTCGTGGATGAATAATAAGTAAGGTATTCAAAGAGGTATATAATAATAAGGTATTCCAAGGTGTTGGAGGCTTTTTTTTTTTTTTTAGGTGCACGTGTGTGTAGACGCTAGCCGACTTGTTCTGATTCAACTACCCGGGACGTCCTTCTCTTTCATTCGCCCAAGTCGAATATAAAGATAAAAATGAAGCAGGTGGATGGAGGAATCCGAGGGAGGAAAGGGATGTATGTCTGTCTGGTGGACAGTGAAGACAGACACTGTACGTGATGTGAAGTAGGTATGGATTCAACGGTATTGACGTAGGCCGGTAGAATGAAACTGGAGGCAGTACGCATCTACATACATGTATGTATGTATGTGCAGATGCATGTACCGGGTTTAATGTTCCTTCTCATCAAACACAAATACCGCGAGGTAGAAAAAAGGTGGAAAGATTCTGTCTAATGCATGGAACGGGAGCGTCCTTTCGCACAGTCGTCCCCAGAAAAAAGATGCTGGATTGATTACCGGCTGTCCATACCTGCTGTACCGCTACGTACTATTCGTTCGTCTGTTACCCACTGGAGAAATGTTGGAAAACATTGATCAGGGAATCGCAGAACCTGGCCGGTAGCACAGCAGCTAGTAGCTTTGTCGGCAGAGCTAGCACGGTAGGTAGATGCAGTTCGATGTTGTTTAGGACTCAGGTTGGGATGAGAGACCAGTTGCAATCCAGTACCTAAATGCACGTACAACAGTCGGGTATCATGGGATGGAAAGTCACCTAAATTTAGGCATGTCCCTCTCCAACTCCAGGTACCTCAGCTTCTTGTTATGCGCCGTCTCACAGGATGTTGCACAACATGCCGTGTCTCCGTCTGTCACTTTTTCCCTCCCAATCTTCCCACAGAGATTTCATCATCTAACCAGGGTTTGGGATGTATCCTGGTTGCGCATCTGGCTAGTAGTCGGTTACGTACCTCAAATATGGGGGCTTTCCCAGGGGAAAAAAGAAACGTCCCTTCGTGAAGACAGGGGCCAGCCTGGCCCGGGGGCTATTGGGGGCGCGACGGGGGTCGAAACAACATGTGGATTTTCGATTTCGGTGATGGGTGGCTCTGCAGGGACGAGGGCATCTCAGGTCGGTTGGTCGGTGCCGTGAACAGACAAAAAAGAAACGACAGATTACCTATTGGGCGAGTAGACGCATACCTGGGATGCATCTATGTGCTCTTGTTACTCACACACGAACAACGTGTATGAATCAAGCCGCCACCACTGTTGAGCAACCATGGATCGTGGGTTCGAATAATGAACGGGTTTTTCCTTGGTCGGATGGCACGTTTTGTCTGGGATCATTGGCTGTCTGGACCGCCTCGCCGACAGGAAGCCAACTGCCTCATTGGCTGGAGTTGCATCCAGACTGTCAGAGGTGAGGGCGCCGTTGAGCGTTAGGCTCTTGGCCTGTTGAAAGCCGATGCCAGGATGTGGCCGTCGGTGCCACTATTGCTCTACTCCAAAAGTCCCCGTCGCTAGAGTAGTCCTAATCCAGCTGTCTCCCGTTCGGTCCCATCCTTGATCGTTTTCTTATAGTACTGAAGTTTTAGGGGTTGGGACAACGAAACAGCATGGCACAGTAGTAGCATCTGCTGCTAATAGACAGCGTCGAATTGCTAGTTTGGACTCTGGACCTGTTCGGATCGAATCCCAGCCCAATGGGCCAGCGCAGCGGCAGGTCGCCTATTCGTCTGTTCGAAGACACGCGCCCCCTCCCCCTAGAAAGTCTTCATCAGGAATCTTTGACCGCCTTACCTCCACGCACAAACACATCCATCCTGTGGCATTCACTACGCCCAACAGACTCGCCAACATTTCCAAGGGGTTTCATGATGAAGGATCCCTCGCATCTACCCACGATCATCGGTCCTTTAACAACCAGCTGGAGGCCTGGACATTACCTAACGCTACGACCTCCCGTGCTGCCTGAGCGATGCAGAAGGATATTACTACATGTACGTACGTGGGTGTGGTCCCCTGCCGGCACAGGATCGACGTCATTGAGCCCCCCATCGAGCCTACATGTAGGTCTAGAGGTGCATGTATGTAGGAACTAGTCTACTGCAGTCTGTGCACTAAGAGCGATCGTTCAATTTCGATTTCCACTCTCTCCAGGCAGACCAATGCAGGGAGACGGTATTGCGGCAATATAGTCCTGAGAGGATCGCAGGCCCCATCGTGCAAGCAGCGCTTCGGGCTTTCTCACTGCCAACCTCGAGGCCTGATATCCACGCCATCGAGATGCTGCATTTGGTACCCGTCCGCTATGGTCTCATCCAAGATGGGGTCCTTCATTCCCAATACTTCTGAGCTGCATATTGCAGTGTCGCTGCAGTGTCGCACAAGCTCGTGAGCCGGACGCCAACGCTGCAGTTTGATATGCAACAGCCACAGGGCAGCAGCGCCTATCTTCAGCGGTGGCGGCTGTAGGAGCCCACATTCTCGCCCGCCACCCCTGCCAGTCTGTCCATCTGCCCCCCAACAGCTACTTACTTCGACACAGTACGTACATACATGTATGCTCCCATTTGCGCATACGATACGTCCTGGGCGTTCGTCAAATTCGCCAAAGGTAGATCCCTCCGACATGATTAGGTTGCCCAATTGGGATTCGTCCTGCCGGCCTGCATATGGTTCATTTCAACATCATGTGCCAAGTGATAACGAATGGCAAGGCAAGCCTTCACTCTCGTTGCAACGACGTGGTTATGCCTGTTAGCGCAGGACTTTTGAGAGGCCAGGACGGATTGATGAGGTGAGATACGCAGATTGTGTCTACTTCTGTGCTCACAATGTCAGCGGCTGAGATCGTCAAGCCGAACGAACCGGCGCGCGACATCCTACCCCCCATAGCCAGCCGGTGTATGTGCATGCGAACTCAATGTAACGACGGGAAAGGAAGAAGATCCACCTGACAGACAGTTCGGGTTTGCATTGGTCACCCGTACCCCCCATCTAGCACAACACACCACCATGAGGGCTACACGTCGTGGACTTACATGCATTACATGCATCACTGTCGGCCTACCGTAAGCGGGCTTTCTGGAAGAAAATGCCGCTGTTGATGGGAATTGGTGAGCCTCTTCGTTTGCAAAGAGAGAAAACCCCTGAACGGGCTCCAGCATGTCCACCGCCCCCAACGGAATGAGCAAACCGCCCGTGCTATCTCTCTCTAATCAATTCATGACATCGCATAAAGATTGGCCTGCATGCAGGCAGGTTGGCGTGTGCACTGCATGCAGTCAGTCACCTGGACTCGACATCGAAGACCAAGGTGCATAGTCGACATACCCTGGCGTCTCATCTCGGCTAGATTACCGACTGAGAAAGAACGAAAGAATGCGTCTCCAAGACGCGATTTGGTCTATCAAAGGAATGTCAAATGACGGGACGTTATCGCAATAGCCTGATGATATCCAGGGTTACGGGTTGCGACCCTAGTTGATCGTGGTGCTGGGCGTAAAACCGAAGAGGCCGATGATAAGACTCGCTGCATTACTACGACTAGATAAGGTTAGATGTTGTCCGCAAGGCGCATGTCCGTCAAGCGACAAGGTTTCTAGTCTACCTAACTTGGAAGATTCACTTTCCTGAGGTCCGAGTTAGGAAACTCGGCAACCAACAAGTTTACTTCACGGGGATCGCGTCGCGCCAGCTGTCTTCCCTACGGGAAGAGTTCTACCGTTGCTCAACCCCGGTGTGCTCTCAGTCAGCTGTGCTGGTCGTCAGCAGAAGCTGACTGATCGCCAGCCCTGATAGACGATGACAAAACTATGCCACGCGGTTTCCAATTCAGGCCGATAGCTGGAATCCTTCATCACGCCCCAACAAAGTCCTGAACTCTATCTTGATAGGCGCAGCTGGGAGTCAGAATCCTCTGCTGCTGAGGGCGAGTAGCTTACGATCCTTTCTCATGATATTTATGTCCCTCTAGCGCGATAAGCTGGAGTCTACTGCCGTTTCCTATGGCGATGCTTTATGTGGCAGGCTCAGCGGAGAAGATAGGTGGATGCAGTATCATTGGATCGTCCGCCATCAACTCGGAACTTTCCAGCAAGTCGGTGTTGCAGACCATGATCTCGGCCACCTCACACTTGTCTAAGATCCGAACCCGTCATACAGGCTTGACAGACCCCCCTTTATGTCAGTCCACGTAGATGCTCCTGGCGCTCGGTGCCGCTTATCCTTCCTTTTCGCTGCTGGGTTCAATTTGAAGCACCACGACAGTCACTGTCCTCCCATGTGTCTACTTCTTATGTCCACAACGCTACCTAGGGAACGTAACACAGATCGAAAATACTCGGGATCCCAGCTGTTTGTCTTCAGCCCGAAAAACAAAAGTTTTCCCAGAGTAGAGTGCAATGCTGGAAGCACATGATTGGGGGGATGGGTTCCAAGAGCATTGTCTTACTTACACCCCCTTCCCCCCCTTTTCCAAAGATGAAACTGTAGGTAAGACATTCGGCTCGTGCCTACTCGCCCACGCTGTCACTGTAACCTGGTGGAGAAAAAAACATAGGATCAGACCTATATATACATATCTCTCTCTATTGAAATGTCCTGACGTGTATTTATTGACTCACAAGATTTACTCTGCCTATCATGGTATCCTTGCTAATCGGCTTGCGCTTCGCCCCAGGCTCTGGAACCATCTTGAATCGTGATCGTTACACTGAGCTGATGATATTTGCTTCTTCTGCTTCAAGTGGTTGCATAGCTTTTTAATGGACTGAAATGCATTTAGCGATCAGCTGGATAGTTGATAATGATGCACGCAGTCGGGCATGCCCCCGAGGCCAAAGGTAAGAGGAAGGCTCTGCCATAAGGCATCCATATGAGAGTTATATGGGTGCTTTCGGGGCGCAATTTCAAGAGAGAAATAGAGCGTAAGGATGGGACCTACTGCGTTTTGCATATTCCTCAAAAGGTCAATACGACTTCATCTCGTCGTTAGCCTCTTCAAGCACCCAGCGGCCTGGCACTGAGCTCCTGCTTCTCTATTTACATGTTAGCAAGACTCGCCCAAAAATGAGTTCTCTGAGAGGCATACACGTGTCCTGTTAAAGTTTTCCTGGCTACACGAAAAGTGAAACCAGCTCATTTTTAGTCCGCCCGTTGTTGTTTGACAGTCACTTCAATGACCACGCCGAGTTCCATGCTTGTGGCGAGAGTAATGCTTTTGGGTTGTGCTCTCTGTACAGCGAGCTTATCGAACGCTGCGTCGTAAAACTCGGCATATTCTAGTTAGTTGACGGGCACTTCTTGTATGGTCCCGAGTAACGTCAGTCATCTCCGGCAAAAGGTTCGTGGAGTATCGAGAACAGGAGCTCCATTCTGATCGTACGTGAGAGGCTTATGCGCTACTTACCTCGGTTGATGACACTATTCTTATATAGGAGGTCTGCTTGTGTGCTCTGGAGGTACCAGTATTCTTACCTCCTGGAAAGAAGCTTGGACTGTCGCTTTTTGAAGAGTGTACGTGTCTGGGTGGATTATAGTGTGCACTCAAGTGTATATATCTGTTGGATTGGCAAAAGCTAAGGAACTATCTAACTGGTCCCGTACGCCTCTCCTCTCTTCCACAGTCAACGTTTCTCTGGACTCATGCAACCGTACACTCTTTTAAATGCTGCAGTGTTTGCTCCAACTATGGACTTGTTCACTACTTAACCCATCCAAGATTAAACATGTTCCCAGAGCAGTATTCTACTGTCATACTGTTGGAGCTTGATGGAACTTGGACGAATATAAAAAGCTTCCAACGTAGTGGATAGAAACTGAGGATTACTCGTATGCCTAGGTGACGAAGACTCGATAGCTGATGCAAAACATCCGTCTAGCGAGCTTCATCGAGACAAATGATACATTACAGAGGCTAGATACCGACTTTCGGTGTTTCAAAGGACCGATAGAGCATACTCGAATCCAGTATATGGTAATGAGAACGTAAGGTCTTACATAGGTCCAAATGAAAACGATATATCAAGGCAACTGACACCAATGCCCTATTCAGTTCTGTAGTGGGCTTTGTGTGGCAGTCTGATAGTATCCGTCCCTAGACCTTGCAACCAGTTCAGCCACAAAGACAAGCAATATATCCCTTGAGTACAACCGATCAAAATGTATCGTATATGCGTCTCCTGGACCGCAGCGACATGACCATCGTCCTACACGGAAAAGGCACATACCCAACCCTGAAGCCATGGAAACAGGTACAGATAAGGAAATAGGTATGACAGAAAGACCCTTGGCAACTGTTTGACTTACTTGACTTAGACATCACTACTCCAGTAACCCTGGAGTCATTGGTCTGGATACGGAACAACCAGCGAAGCTCAAGGCCACCCAGCAACTACATATGGGGTTATTAGTGCCTCCACCGGGCAAAGAAACCGAGTAATGCAACCCGGCATGTAACAGGCTGTCTATTCATGAATTTAGCCCACATGATTAGGTTTGACTGTATCTCATGCGGGACACTTGTTAGTCTACTCTATCAGGTCTGGATCTCTAGAGGATGTGAGAGTCTTCCTAAACCCTGGCATGGACTTATAACTGGATAAAGGATAACTATAGCGTTGTGCTCAAGAATCTAGAACAGCGTGAATGCCATTCCTGTAGAACCTTGTACTCGGGTCCTGGGGTATACGCTGCTACCGCTAGTCTGTCGTCGAAAAATAAGATGATAATCATCAATCAAAGTCATTAAACGAGCCAAAACCCATAACCTTCGTGATTCGCCTTCGCATTTTGCGAGGATGGAAGAAAACGAGGCTGATGTTGTGTACGGAACTTAGGACAGAGAGCGTGGAAACAGACAGACGTGACATTATGAAAAGGGGTAACATGTCCGGGCGTACCTTCTCTCGTGAATTTACCAAACTGAAGCACCATGCAGGTCTAGATTTGAAATTCGTGAAGATGTCGCCTTCATTGATACCCAAACTAGTACACCAGCCGTTTTCGAGAACGAAACGTACCTGTTGATGCTGACTCGACGTAAGCCAACAAATGGTTGGACAAGATTCATTTGAACCCCTTTTTCTCTCGGCATAAAGATATCACTCTGCAACTGTAAGAACGTTCCTCGATGATTGATTAGGCGTATTTAATAAAGATATTTACCGTAATTTGCTTTACTGCGTATCCACTTATCACGAATTCACGCTGACTTACCCCTTTTCAACTTACCTAGACCAGAGAAATTTGACGTCTGTAAACCCGACGAACGCTCATCCGGAGAAGCACCAGCGCAAGAGCAGTCAACTTCATCATGGCGAGACCGACAATGAAACCGACAATAAGGCCACTGCACAGGTCGGTCCAAGGGCTCTGCCCCTGTGATGCAACGGCGGGTACGTGCCTGACCGAAGGCTCGGTCATATCGACTTGCTGGCGGATGTAGCGGTTCGACATGGTGGCTGCTCTCGAAACAAACGTCTCTCCTTTTACTCTGGCTGAATTCCGGAAAGAGGCAATAGACTGGATCTGATATGCTTGTGAGATCAGAACTATCTACTAGGGTCATGGGAAGCTACGATGTGAATATATAGTCTCAGTAGCGCTGGTGATCAAACAGGCTGGGCCACGGGACAATGCGCTCTTTCAGTGCCTTGTTTAGTACCAAAGAAGAAGATAGACATTGTTTCTTCTTTGTCGCTGGGCGTCTCCTCTTTTGCTTTTGTGGTTCTCGGGGCCTTTGTTTGGGCACCGGAGTAGGTAGGTCATGTTTCGAGCATACCATGGTGCATTGGAAAATCAAGGTCAAATCTGACTCCAAAATATTTGAACGTGATGAGTTTTTTTTCTCTTTCTCTGTATACTTTGTGCATCAGGTGATATGGGCTCATTTTACGACAATTTTGACCGAGCCTGGGTGGGCGGGCCGATTGTCCATCAGTCTGGCCGCGATTGTTGCCACTTGTGCCCACAGGCAGTGAGACCGTTATCGTGGATAATGCATTTCCCGTCAACCAAGATATGCAGAAATGCATCGCGTGGCGAGAAGCTCTCGTGAGATGGTGGTGGTGATCAAAGCCCTTTCTTTTAACCAAAACAAGTAACAAGCAGACCCGGCCGAGCTAATACAGATTTGCAACCTGCCAGGAATTGCCTGTCATGCTATGAATAGTAGCCTTTCTCGCGGGGAAGATCCGGGGAAATGGGGGCACTTGACGATGTTGGAGCGGGATTGTGTACTAAATCTGAAACGGATCCGATTGGGTCAACTTGGGGGATAAAGTCACGCGAGTCTTGGGTTTGGTTGTCACATCTTGGCAGTCTTTTTTGGCTTTCACCCATGACGGGGGTAGGACTGATAGCATAGCGGTGTGAGGGTTGCGATGGCGAGGCGGTCAGTTCCGGGATATATTCGATCGATGTGAGGGGGGGCTGCGTGCCCGTATCGTGCTACTGCAAGCGACAACCATTCGAGCGTTGATTTCGTCTATCAATCAATGGCTGGGAGTCCATGGCTTGGTTTTTGCCTTCGACTTCTGAAGAATGTGGAAAGCGCAATGGATTCGGCTGTCCTCCTTCGACTCCTTCGCCGGCCTAGACGAAGGGCATGGTGGAGGAGGAGGTGGGGGGTAAGTGAGTGAGGGTGGAAAGTTGGCAGGCGTTGTCGTGTGGTGCGTGGCGCTTGGCTGCTTGGCCTGACCACTTGAGTAGGGGAACGAGCCCAATCCCTGCGTACCATGTGGCTTGGACGTTGAAGCCGCGGGCGATTTGAGGGACAGACACGAGAGGCCCCAAGGAGAAGGAGAAACTAGGAGAGAAGGTACAGCCGACGACGGGTTCCAATCAATCCTTGAGCCGCCGTTGCCCATCAATTCCATCGCCCATTTTCTATACCATTGATATTTTTTTTTCTTTCGCATTCTCTAGCCGCATCTCCATTCCTGCCCAATCAACAGACTAGTGGAGATTGCGTTTGGCCGGTGCCGTCTTGCTACGCAGATTGGGAATGCCTCTTTTTCTCGGAGTCCCCTTTTGGTTTGGATTAGACTGACTCGCACCACTGCAAAATTCAGGTACCCGGAGCCCCGGGAAATGCACACCGGCACAGGCACAGACGCAGGCCCAGCGAAGAACGGCGTGTTCCTTTTTCTCCTTCCTGATTTTTTCCCTCATCTCTTTCAGACGGCAGGACGTCATCTCTATCTTGGATGGCGCATCATAGCACCAGGTCATGATGGAAGTTTTGCTCAGTCCATTCTTAAGTCG
The DNA here is from genome assembly GCA_038363885.1 of Apiospora rasikravindrae. NCBI lineage: Eukaryota > Fungi > Ascomycota > Sordariomycetes > Amphisphaeriales > Apiosporaceae > Apiospora > Apiospora rasikravindrae. The sequence continues at coordinate 1,749,640 of JAQQWK010000006.1, forward strand.
GGGCCGTCCGTCGTGTCTAGTTCTTATGGAAAAAACGTCTAGACTCCGTAGAACCACAGCGATCACCGACGTGCAGCACCGCCAAGTAAGCACCTACAACGATCATGTGGGATCGTGGGATGTGGCTCGTGGGGTTGCCCGGAACCCCATTCGCGCTATTAGCAATAAACGGACAGGCGGCTCCAGACGGGAGGCTGAGAGGCAGACAACATTCGGGAAAAACAGGGTGAATACGATGCACCACGAGAAGCACGATCCAGAATCGGTACACACTTCATGTATTATGCATGCGCATACCGGGCGTTTGCTCAGATTCCAGAACCCAGAACCGAACCGTTGCTACAGTTTGTGTTCAGTTAGAGATCTCGATAACAGTCCTATCCCGCGTCTGCCAAAGTTTCACTTCCTTCTCGCATCGACTCGCTCAATGCGTCTCGTGTCACGACTCATCCGTGAATCAGTTAGGGCCAGCGTCCCGGGAGGCAGGGTCATGGGAATTGTACCAAATGATGTCAGACCTTGGGCGAACTGGATGTCAAGGTGCGATCTCGCTTTCATGTATGTACCCTGGAGAAGAGTCGGAGACAGATGTGGCAGTCGTCCGGGGTAAGACATCCATGCCCGTTCCAGCAAGACTCTTGCACTGTCCGGTCTCTCTGTCTCTCTACCAATCAAGCTTATCTTTTGGGGGACCATTGCTGAAGAAGAACCATGTTACGGCCAGTCCAGCAAGCCACTAACCTATGTACCCGACGGGTTGCAGCACGGGCGGCATCTTAGGTAACGAGATAGGCCCGTTGGAGGGTTTTGCGCCAACTAACACATGTAGCGACGAACTACCTCTGTAGCTAAACTAGGAGCCTATTATTGGCCACCCACGGTGCAGCGAGTGTGCGGTGCGTGGTGCATGCAGCATACTTTCCACTGGGCTATTGGCTGCTTATTGTGCTCTGATGCGTGCGCCAGTCAAAAGGTCGGATCCTTTTTCTGTTGAGACAAAGCCAACGAATTGTCATTCCAAGACAAGATTCAGATGAAGAAGCAAAAAACAGTTCACGGCGATGCGAGGGTCGGTTTGCTTTGCGCTCGCATAAACTAGCCCACTGAACTCGTCATGCTTCAAAATCCCCTCCCGACGAGAATAGAATCCGCAAGCCCAGGGGGGGTTGCGAGGCTAATAAAGAAATAACCTGGAAGCCGTCTAAAGCGCAGCCGGGGCCCGTTGGTAGCACCCCCAGCAAAGGTACTGTTGCAGCAGCAGCAAGCAGCAGCAAAGCAAAGCAAAGCAAGCAGCCATATCTTTTCCATTTTGCATCTTGCAGGGGCCCCAGTAATTAACAAGTCAGCCCAATACGACGGCGCCCCTGGCTTGGATTTGCACAAAGCCCATTGGGTCCATAGCAGCCGCGGCTGGGTCCCAGCATCGTGAACAACCCCACTACCCGAAGCAAGACCGCACAGCTACAGCAGGTAAGTAGCGGTGCGTCGTTTCGATTCCCAGCCAAGCACTCGCGTCACGGGGCTAGTACGGGGGGCACCCAGAGAGAGAGAGAGAGGAGTTGCCGATTCTGGGCCATGACAGAAGCTCTGGACTTTCCTGGTTCCCTAATACTTCTTTTGTCTTTTCACGATATTCCATAGACGCCGTGTGTTTTTAGACCAAAAGTTGCTTGCTTTGCTTGCTTGAAAACCGCCGCTGGTTGTTGCTTCACATGTTGCACCCTTACCCGCTGACTTCAGTCTTCGTTATCTTCCCGCTTTCGCTTATCCGTACTACAAGCACTACACCATGGCAGCCGGCGATGACGAAACCATGCCCGACGCTCCTGCAGCAAAACCCCGCCGTCGCTTCGCACCACAACTGGTCGAGGAGTCGGTAAAGTCGTCGTCGTCTCCGACCAAGGAGTCTTTTCCGACCAACGAGCAGGCGCAAGACCATTCTTTGTCTCAAGAACCGCAAGCGGAGAAAGAAGCAACCAGGACCACCAAAGATGCTTCTGTTCAGGTGGACGACATCCCCATGGCCGACGCCCCGCCGGCACAGTCCAGGCGACGCTTCGCTCCCGTGCCTATCGAGACGACGTTTGATTCGTATCGTGTGAACAAGAACCCGCATGGTCCTACAGCAGAATTGACCCCGGACCCGTCGCCTACCTCGTCGTATGCGCCGCATGTGGAATTCGTCGAAACGATAGAGCCGCAAGAAAAGAAACCCAAGCGGAGGTTTGCCCCTCAATTGATTGAGACATCTAGACGGGCAAGGCGTGCCGGCCAGCAGGGTCCCGCCACCAAACACACCGACAAGACCGATATTACGCCCGGCACAAACCACATCTACGCCCCGAAACCGAAGAAAAACAGACCTCCTCCCGCCAACGCCCGGAATGAGGACACAGCAACTCTGACAGAAGACGAGGAGGAGGGGGAGGCCCACCGGTACCTGACTCCCAGAAGGCAAGGCTCCATGAAGCCCCATCCTAACACAAGGCGGAGCACTCCCAAGACCTCTTTCCACTTGGAGCTGGACACGATTGCGTCATCAGAGTCGGACAACTCGTCCGAGGGGAGCAATGACGATACCCGCGACGTTGACGATCTGACCCTCGGCGCACCTGTCCACGAAGTGAAAGTTGATCAGTGGGAGCAGAGGGACACCAATGAGAAGAACCGCAGGGAGTCGTTGGATGAAGACGTCTCGGGTTATTTGCTTGCTGTAGCTGCGAGTGAAGCGCACAGACAGCGCGAACTCGAATCCGCCTTATCCGCTTTCCCGAATGGTGTCCCATCACTCGGTGTAGAGCACTTCTACGTGAGAGACAATTCGGAGGAATTCCACTATTCTGATTCGGAAGAGGAGCCATTGAGACATGGAACATCCAAGCTCATCCGCCGGAAGTCGACTGACCTGCCGTGGGCCGTTAAGGAAATGAGGCAACATGCTGAAAAGCATCCTCATTTCCGATTCGGCAGCGACATGAGCGTAGATACGCTTTCGGACGATATGGATCTTCCTCCTGAGGACCCTCTGTGGACGACCGGTGGCCCAACACCAGAATCGCTCGACCAGCACCCCCCAGAGTCAGACAGCGCATCGACTTCTCACGTTGTCGGCAAACCGCTGCCTCCTACTGTGGGGGCTTCTGCACAGCCCGAACTAGCTCCCGGCTTCCGTAAGGGGCCCTTCGGCAACCCTTTTGCCGCTTTTGGCAACGACGATAACGAGAAGGATGACAGTCATTTCCGGGAAATGCGGAATGCTGCTGCACCGCCCATGCTAGGGTCTGATCTCAAATTCCGCATGTGCCCCAGTCCCAAAGCTACGCGGTTGGAGCCCGACCACCCTTGGCCGATGCAAGGGCAATCCCGTCCCGAGGAGAAGATCCGAGATACCTCTGGAGAGACTGGTCTTTGGCGTGGCTATTGCGTGGCCCAGGTCAACGAAGCAACCAGCGCCCTTCAACAAGGCCCAGATCTTCTCGCTACCCCTAGCGAGCCGGCGGTGTTACATGATCCTTTCGCGGCCGCTTTCACCGAATCGTTGTCACTGGGCGGTAACAACGCCCCTGCCTCCCCCGCCAAGAGGACGTCGAGGCACGGTGGCTTGCACATGGTTGCGGGGCTCGACGAGCGCATGCAAAAGGAGATGGCCCGTAAGGAGCGCGAAGACCGGATAGCGGCCGAGTTCGACGATGCGTTCGTGACGCAGGTGTACAACTACCTCAGCCTGGGGTATCCCGCGGCGGCGCGGGCGTATGATGAGGAGCTCGGCAAGATCACCGGCCTTGAGGTCAGCGAGCTGCGTCGCGACGACGGCAAGAAGATCGAGAAGGGCTTCATGCTCGAGATGCAGCTCAACGTCAAGAGTGGCTTCGGCTCCCAGTCTAGCGCCGACACCAGTGGGGACGAGGAGATGGTCTCGCCCGAGGAGGACGAGCGGAGGTGCGCAGACATGCCGCCCCGCTGGACCGCACTCCGGCTGTACATCCGCGAATGGGCGCGGCAACATCCGGATCTGGAGAACAACGGTGGCACCCTCGCCTGGGGAGTGCGAGCCCGTCGGGGAAGTTGGGCCGTGTAGACCGGACTTGGAAGAATTAGAGGTGGTGCATCCCTCATAGAAGGTGGCATAACCTGAAACTTGCAGATAAGTGTAGCAAGCGGGCTTGGGGGTTTTTTTTTTTTTTTTTTGGCTTACGGGCTATAAAGAAGGAGGCAGCGGCCGGCGGTCACATCATATACAGTTAGCGACTTTTATTGTTTTTCCTTTTTGGCTTACGGCATCTGGCGGTGGTAGAGAGGCAAATCATGAGGGACCCGTCGGCTGTGATGGCGGACCTCGTTTCTGTTATCGGGAAAAAAGCAAAGTCTTTGCACGGCGTTACTAGTGTGTGTTCTAGTTTTGGTGGCATATCGTCGTTGTGAGCTACTAGGCTTGGGTTGAGTTGAGAGCAGATTGTGTGCGTATGGCGACACATAGGGATAAGGGGCTACTTAAAAGCGCCCATCCCTTGATCTGAACGGGCGTTCTGGAATTTTCTGTCGAGTGTATTCTCGAGTCGGGTCGGGTTCGATGGGGACTGACTACTTCTACCGGGTTGTTTTTATATATATGTGTATATGTAACACCTTGGCTGTTACCTGGTATCATCATATCATACACTGCATTACGCAAACCTAGCTTAATATAGAATTTGAGCGAATCAACTAAGTGCATGCTTCTCAGCTGCTGTTCAGGACATGTCAATCTTATTATCAGTGACGGTTGCCCGGTTCCTCAACTTCGCTGTGCTCATTCTGATATAGGGAGAAGTACCTGGATCTGTGGCAATCGAATCCTACATACATACTCGCTCTAGCCGGCCCGAGCAGTTAGCTATGATCGTTACTTGTAGTATTTACGGGGCCATATGTTCATAGCCGTCTTCAGCCCGTCGTCAACCGGGAGGCCCGCATGCAGGGTGCGCCGGTCCCCCGTCCCGTTCGCGTGCAGATTTACCCAGAACAGAGCATTTCCCGCCACCGGCCGGAACGCCACGCCTCCGTCCTCGTGGATCCTCCAGATCGTCTCCTCTCCCTCAGAAGAAGAACGAACAGTGGGAGGAGGCTCGACGTGCGGGAACCACGTCTCCCCGCCTTCGCACTCGTCCTCGAGGATCGCAAAGAAACTCGCGACGCGGTTCCACCCGCTCCCGCGCCACTCGTCCATCTCGCCCCGCGCGGGCGGCTGGGGGTGTCGTACCAGTCGTGGTGCACGTTGAAGCGCTGGCCCTCGCCCTCGTAGCGCACGAGCTGGGGCGGGCCGATGTCGTCGCGACTGGCGTCGAACAAGGCCGGACCCAAGACAGCTTGGGCTCGGGCCAGGACGCAGCGAACGGCGGGGTCATCGCGCGATAGGCCCGCGGACTGCGAGGTGCGGTCGGGCGTGCCCATCCGCCGGCCGTTCTTGAAGACGTAGCTGGGCGCGAAGTCGGGGGCGCCGGAGGCGAGGAGGGCGGCGATTTCGGCGGAGGAGAGGAAGGTGGGGAGGTAGAGGAGGAGGGGGTCGAGGGAGATGATGGTGGTGGTGTAGGTGTGGTTCGGGTAGCAGACGAAGGGGGCTGTCGTCGCCTCTCCTTGCTCGGCGCCGCTGCTGTTAGGGGAGGGACTGTCGAATAAGCTCGCGACAAATGACTTGGGATGATACCACCACATCATCGGCTCGGTGGTGGTATAATCTGTGATGAGATGATCTAGAGTCCACGGTGCCGAGAGGGCCAAGATTGCCAATGCGGCTGCCCAGACGGAGAACGGCGAATGATATATTGCTTCGGCCATGGTCTGGTCTTGGAACACGGATCCGGAATTGAAATACGAAAACAATGTTCGGCCGTAGGCATTATACGACCAAGCAGCTTCGTCTTGCCCCGAAATGATGCGCCGACGACGAATAATAGAGCGGAAGCTGAAGCAATCAAAAGATCTGGAGTATTCATGTCGGAGTCGAGCTGTCTGCACTTTCTATCTGTCGATACTGGCTTCCATCATTGCATAGTAGCATCCATTCCTCTCCATGGAATCGGAGAAGAACCTACCGGTTGCCTTTGTTGGTAAAGGAGGTTGCCATATCTAGAAATGCCGAATGGCAAACCAGCGTCGCATCAAACTATTTGCTTGTGTTACAATCGGGGTGTTGCCATGTCACCAAAACACACTGGCAATTTTTTTGGGTGCCCTAGGGGTAGTTGAAAATGCAAAATCTCGCCTCGAATTTCTCTGGTATCTATGACTCCATCATTATCTTGACATCACCCACCGTCGCTCTCGCCATCTTCTTCAGCAGCGTCCGCTCGTCCGCTTCTCGGTACCGTTCCCATCCGTCCAAGCCTTCTTTGGCTTGTATGCTCAAAGTCTCGTAGCCCTGCTTAATGACTTCGGTGACTTGAATGCTGGTGAGATTCTTCTTGGAACCCCCTGCGTCTAGCAGCGACTTGTAGTGCGTGGTAACACTGATCAGTGTATCGATTGAGTTCGAAGGCCGGTTCGCAAGATTGTAAGTGTCCCGGAACTTGGCAAAGAGATCACCACTCTCTACCGTCTTGTAGAAGAGGTCGTCGTAAGAAGCTGGCGTGGGTAGGAAAGCCTCGCCTGCTGACAAGGATAGCGCCAGTAGGTTCACTACTAGATCCAGGAGTGTCTCGATATGAGGAAGGTCCTTCAGATCCGGCGCGTAAGTCGTCAGAAAACGTATCAGCGCTAGTAGAGAGCGGAAGAGCTCCGACCAGTGATACTGTAAGCGCGTCCGTGACCGCGAGAGGTAGGAGATGGTGCGAAGCATGATCCCTGTGCACAGATTATAGAGACTGACGTCCAGTCGGCGTCGCAGGTTGTGATTGATACCATCAATCATGGTATCCAGGACACAGGTTGCAAGAATTCGGTCTCCCTTGATCATTGGCAGATAGGGTTGCCTTTGCCGGCACAGACGCACTGCCACCTTGCTTTCTTCACTGGAAAGTCGCTTACACAGTACCTGATCCTCGATGATCAAACGCAAAACCATGAGACTTAGATGCGCATAGTTTGTGGCCCGGGTCGAGAGGAACGCGTGCTGAAGAAGGTAGGATGTGAGTGATAGGAAGCTTGAGAAAGGCTGTTCGTCGCCCTTTTCAGCCGGCAACGTGACTAGGTTGAAACAGAATAGCTTGTTGGCGTGACTGAAGTCATATGTGCCCAGAAGCAATGCGGCGTCTTCACCAGGACTGCAAGAGAGATCGATTAGCCGTGGTTTGGCTCTGCATGGTGAGCAGACACTTACAGCTTGGCGAACATTTGTTTGGCAACCTCGGGATCGTAAGTGGGCTTCTTTAGGCCAGCCTTGGCACCTGGTGCGATAGAGCTCAAACCAAACATCGTGAGAGTACTCGTAATCGACCATCCTTCTGGAAGATCCTCGAGAATCTCAACATACTGCCCCCGCAAATTCTTAGATGTTTGGCCGACGCATCTAATGACCTTCTGAATAGCTGCCTCGTTGACGAAATCATTCAGCCGTAGCTGGTAAGGGTTTTGGAACTCAAACTTGTTGTAGTTGGCCAGGAGACCCAGTAGCATGAAAGGCTGCAGGACACGGTTGGGCGTGTCCGATTCCTGGATAAACTTCATGATGGCAGGGAACAGGTCTCTGTGGATAAAGTATGTCAAAAGGCTTGTTTGGTACGCCCCTGACGTGATGGACAATACAACCTCGACGGCCCCTTGGCGCACCTCGACTAACATGCCAAACGTTCTTATCAGCATCCAGGATTGAGATAGCTTGCTCACGGATAAACTTACGCGAATTTCCATTGCGTATTATGACATCCAGCGCTCCAACAAATTCCATAAACGCGGTGTCGACATGGTCTAATCCCGCCAAGATGGCGATGATATCTGAGGATGGGTTCGTGTACTTCTTGGGAAGGACGGCCGAGAAGAAAGTCGTCAATGTCTTGCGCATACAGTCAGTACCTTGTTATAGTCGCGCGCGCAAAGCTACTGGAAACGCACCTCGAGCGCATGTGAAGTAGCGGGTCCGCCCTGCTTGAGGCATGCGACCGATCGGGAAAACAGTCGCCTCGTCTGTCCTTGTAGGCTGATAAGGTCGTCGGGGCTCAACTCTCCCAATATGCGTTGCAAGGAGGCTCGGTCGGGTTTCAAGAGGAAGAACTCGCGCCAGAAGCCCTCGGTCTTTTCGCCATCGCCATCAATCTCGTCCTCTTCCTGGGGGTTTGGCGGATCGTCAGCGATTCGGACGCTTCTCATTTAGAACGCAAGCATGCGCCTTGGGCCTCGAAACGTACCTTGTCAATGCAGATGTCAGCTTTAGCAGGTCTTTGGGTTTGGGTTGGTGGATAGGGGACTTCTAGAATATCCTAACCTTGAAAAGAGCTTCATATAGCTGTACAATCTTGGGTTGGAACACATCAGGTCGGGCCTGCTGTGTCAGGGGAGATGCCTCCATATCGTAGTCGCGTAATGGCAGGTCGACACATGGATGGACTCGCGAGAGACGGGACTTGGGGCAGGAAGTAGAGAAGACCAGCGATGCAAATTAAATCGAGCTTTTCCCCCTAGTTGAGTCAATACCTACAACAATATGCTCACAAGGGACCAAGGCTGCTTGTCTGCCTCTACAGCTTTTGTTTTTGTTCCAGAATCCCTGAGCGCCAAACTGTCCTCAGCGCAACAGACAACTAACTGACACCGGATCGACATGCAGTTATTATTTTTAGCTGTTCCAATTGCGTCGCATTCCCCGTCCAGGCACAGGCGCAGGCGCAGGCGCAGGGTCGTGAGCGAGCTGTCCTTACCGCGGGGCAGGGAACGTTAATCCCGCTGAACCATGACGGGGGCTCTACTGTGATTGGCTGTCTGCTAGACCTGGGAGGAGACAAGCCAGCAGCTGCCGGACTATCTATGACCCGCCCAGGTCTTATCGATACGCAACATGGCTTTTCCCGATGACATTCACGAGCTTCCCATTGGTCCGGATGGGGTTCGGAGTTATCGGTCGGGTTTGATTCCTATGTCATCGGCAACTTTAGGAACCCTGGAGTTTGTTACCAAGCAAACATGAGAACAGCAGCTGCGAACATCAAACCAACAAACAAGCCGTAATCGAACCATTGCAGCACATCTGCCCCAACACCGGGATTCCCAACAAGAGTGCGGTTCCCTCTGGTGTCTTTCATTTATCGCTACCTAATAACCCTTTTCTTGTTGCCTCCTTTGACCATCGCACTGCGCTGTGAGAAAGCACGAACGCCACCCTCCAACGGCCAAAGTGGCAAAATCGTCAACACCACCTCCAGCAATCGCAAACTCCAGAGAAAGCCGTTCACTATGAATGCGCCACGGATGATTTTAGAGAGGAGGACAGCCTCGATGCTCTTTGGTCGCCCAGTCACCACCCCGTCATCTTTCCGACCGTGTCAGCACATGTTGCGACAATTTGCGCAAACAAGTCACCGAAGCGCATCCGAGAAATTAGAGACGACATCGCCTCGAGCCTATCAGCCATATCCGCTGTCGCGACCACCACCACAGCCGCGCAGTAATGACATACCCGATACCTCAATAGCCGGCCCCGTGCCCCAGGCCCCTGAGACGCGGACCCCTCAGCCATCCGCCTCAGCATCACCATCTTCATCCACAGCCAGTTCCGACCCCGCCGTAAATGAGAAGGAAGCCCAGAAGACCAAGCGGGTGGCCCCGCCAGAGCGCAAGCGAAAGCTCCGACCGCGCAAGGCCGCAATGAAGCTTACACCTACTGCCGTAGCACATCTGCGGAACCTCATTGAGGGTCCTGAGCCGAAGCTGATCCGAGTCGGCGTGCGCAACAGGGGGTGCAGCGGACTCGCATATCATCTTGAGTATGTCGACAAGCCAGCTGCCTTTGATGAAGCGGTCGAGCAGGACGGAGTCAAGGTGCTCATCGACAGTAAGGCCCTGTTCAGCATCATTGGAAGTGAAATGGACTGGGTGGAGGACAAGTTGAATGAGCGCTTCGTTTTCAGGAACCCTAACATAAGTAAGTCATTTTCTGGGTTGCCAAAATCATTGATCCATGCATCTAACCATCTCGCAGAGGAAGAATGTGGTTGTGGCGAGTCGTTCATGGTGTAAGATGGGAATGGAACGGTGCGTTGAGGCACTAAGGATACCACAGCACATTGCATAAGGCGGCGTTTTGGGCATTAGATTTTAGAGTGCGCGCGAGAATGCTAGAAGGCATTTCCATGTTCAGCATGCGAGTATTGTAATACTTTATAACGCCGATGTTTGGCAATCGAGAGCTGAACTCTTTGGTGTATCCTACTGGATACAAACACTACCCCAACATTCTTTACCATCGTATTGATAATGATTATGATTATTCAATCTCAGAATGAATTCAGAGACAAACAAGGTATCCTTTTCGGTTTTGACGTATCGATCCAGATACTAATCCTCTCGACTCGTTGGCATGGAAGGTTATCATCCGCCGAGACAATGTAAACCTTTCTGGGAACATGCCACGATGGACTATCACCTATGCCTGACGCCCAGACAATGCAATGGATCTTTTCTCAACGTCCAAGACTGTTTTATTAAAGCAGAGTGAGGATCCCAACCCGGCTCTACGCTGCTTAGGTTCCCGCCCCCAAAAATGTCAGGTCGCCGAACCGGTGGGTTCCCGAGGAGCATGTTCTTACTGTTCAAGCACCCACCATCGTGACTTGCGGTCTGTACTCTGTTATTTAAAAACGGATACGCAGTGCGGGTGGCTGCCGGGAAGCGGTGCTGTGAAATTTACAGTAAGGATGAAGGATAAAGGCTGTGCGGCCCGTCCAGCATCCCCATTCAAAGATGACATGCTTACTACGGATAGGGTATCCACCAATCACAACACTGGGTCCAATATTCCTTATGTTTCTATCTTTATACTCATATGGCAATCAATAGCTCAGTGATGTTTACTGTCCAGCTTTGAGGATATGACCTCAGCACTCAAGTTGAGCTTACAGGCTGAACTCTGGTGGGAAGCTGGGGAAACTTGTCATGCGTATAAGAGTTCGTAAAGCGTCACTCGAATGTCTTCTCTCCTTCACCATCCAACAACGAGTAGCATCAAAGAACTCTGTCTCTCAACAGCTCTCACGACACGAAAGCCCAGCTCTTTAATCCCTGCTTTGAATAAATCTAAACCCTCAGCCCTCAAGTCCCCAAACCGGCCAAGATGAAGTTCACCATCGCCACCCTACTCCTCGCCGCGGTCGCCTCCGTCTCAGGAGCCGCCATCAACATGGAGGAGCGCAGCAGCGGCCTCGAGGTGCGCGGCAAAGTGTCCCAGAAGGACTACGACCAAGAAAGCGGCGTCCTGAAGGACCGCGGCCTATGCCGCTCCTACAAGGGCACCATCCCCGGGTACTCGGATTACAAAGACCTGTGCGCGCCCAAGTGCGGCGACCAGAAGTCGCTGATGGAGAAGGCCGACAAGACCGGCAAGACCCAGAGCGTCAGCTGCCTCATGACCACGCAGAAGCCGCCCTACTTCACCGACCCCAAGGGCAAGTCCTACACCATCGGCGAGTGCAAGTGCAACCTGCCCATCGTCAACTGGGCGGGCGACACGTTCGTCGCGGCGCTGCCCGCGCTCGGTCAGGTCACTTGCGCCGTCTGGACCGAGGCCGCCAAGAGCGCCGCGCAGATCCTCACAGGTGTCAACGCCGCCGCGGGCGCCAAGACGGGTATTCAGACCCTGATCAAGGTCGCCAAGATGCTCAAGAAGCAAGGGAAGGGCGCCAGCGAGTGGGAGGAGTACGTCAAGAAGCACGTCGCGGCCGGCGACGCTTGCAAGTTCGACGTCAAGAAGATGTTCGAGGATGCTGTCCAGATCGCCGACTCGGCCATCCCCAACGTCTAAGAAGCCTTTATCGCAACACTTGGCTGGTTCATTGTTTTCTGGATGAAACTCTGCCATTAGGAGGTTGTTGATGGTTGGTGACGCATACATACCTAAATTGGGGAAATACATACACAACCCTAAATGTTCGTCTTATATAGTACGATTTCCCGTATGTATATAAATCAAGAAAATATCTCTTTAGACTCGTATTTTGGCCCACTTGTTGATGTTTGATACCGGACGATATCAGTAAGAAAGGGGTAAAATCCTCCCATATCCCCACCGAGTCCAATTAACCTACACATATTCAGCAGCAGGCGCTGAGCTTAGAAATATATCTCAAATAGTAATCCCTAGGGACGCCTTACTGACAAACCGCATGCAAAAGCTGAAGTATATGCTGCTCCACGGAAATACGAGCCTTCACGAAAAGGGATACGGCCCTGGCCCTCGAGTCGCCTTTTCTGCAATTGCGACTCTCGCAACTTCGAAAAGCCGCCATACCCTCCGGCGGTTACGCAGCCCTGTAAATAGATCCAGAGCCATGTCCCCGGGTTCGTGAATCTGAAATTATGCCAACTTATCCTTCAAGAGTTCCCAGTCCCAATTGTTACCATCTCGGGCTTTCTCGCGGACAATCCCTTCTACTAAGTCCCAAAGCCAAGTGAGCATACACCGGGTGATAGGTAGGTTATCCTCTGGCTCTTTTATCCTTTTAGGCGAACATGCCAGCTGAAGATTCTGAAGGACGCAGTTGGTGAGATTTGGAATCTCCACAGGGTCTGCTTCCGTTACCTATCATCGTACTGTCGGTTAAAATGCAGTGTTGCGTTTAGTGTACCACTAACCTCGCTTATCTCGAGACCATCAAGCGTTTCCCATGCTACGTCCCGGCAACTCGTCTTCCCGTAGTAGTCAAACGGATCTGGCAGCACAATCCCTCAAAGTTGGAAGCATTCTCCCGGCATTCGGCGGTACAACACCTCCCATAGCTGCTTAAACGAATACATCTCATCTTCAGGTCCAATATTGAATGTGTTGTAGACTACCGGCCAGGTACGCATGAATTATTGCGCCAACACAACACATCCACTATGGGAGGCGCGGTAAAATGGACCTGGCTCAGATTCAAGTACAAAAGCCTCGATGGCTTGGTCCGTCGTCAAGAGATGGAATCGGTTGTGTTCTTTGCACGTGACATTGAGCATCAACACTTGCCTCTGGGAGTCTTCGGCCGGGAGGTCCTCGAGGTCAAGTGCATAAGTCTCCCGGGTGTACCAGGTGTCTAGCTCCATGCCATGAATTGTTTCATAGACGGCAGTTAGGAGAATCGCCCTGGCCAACCATGCAGTCACCTCATTGCCACTGTAGCCAGTATCAGAAATAGTAGGGTCCTATAAGAGGTGGGCGAACTCCCCTTAGATGGCCAAAAACGGGACTTACCCTTCGGGACCTCTAGAAAAGGAGCGCCGCAAATATAACAGTAGATTAAGTGCGTCACATGAGCGTTGTAATTTGGAAATAACAATCGGGACTCGACAGTAATCTGACCTTTTCTTTGCAATACGGACGTTGCGCGATGTGCCCGCTGTGCCCCTTTTGTGCAGCTTGTGGTTATACGTCGGCCTGGAGTTGAAGCAAGGGAGGAGAGGGGAAGGAGAAAAAAGCCTGATCTGCTTCAAGAACGGCTTACACCCCTTCCTGATCTCCATTCTGTCTACTTCCAACCCAGAAACTAGCCAGGATGTCTTCAAATGCTGAGATTGCCGAGGTGACAATGCTAATCACTGGCGCGAATCGAGGTGCGTGTGTAATACATACCCCTTGTAGATATTTATCACTTTGGACCAAGGCACTAATGTCTTGACTCTTTGCTCTTCAGGCTTAAGTAAAGCCTTAGCCACTCGGTCCTTGTTTCAAAACAGAACCACCGTCGTCGCTGCTGTCCGTCAGACGGAACATACCACGAGTCAATCACTGTCCGATTTGCCTCGAGGTTCAGGCAACAAGCTAATCACCGTTAAAATCGGCTCGATGTCGGATTTGGATGCTCCAAATGCGGTTGCGCTTCTTTAGACGGAGCATGGGATCCAAAAGTTAGACATCGTCGTAGCCAATGCAGGCTACGGCACCGTCTACGGGGATCTGTTCCAGGTCCAGGCCAGTGAGCTCCGCGAGCTATTCGACATCAATGCCGTAGGTAGGTGATAGGTTGCGATTCATCGATCCGACTCTTCGCCTTCCTTGTCGCCGCCCTTGCAAATACTGACTCCGAGTCTGATATTAGTTCCCTTGCGCCTGTTCCAAGCGGGCAACCGGCCTCGTTTTGTCCTGATCGGCACCCCGATAGCCAGTATCGCGACCATGAAGAAGTCGCCCTTCCCCATCATCGCATACGGCGCGAGCAAGGCGGCGGCGCACTACCTCACCAGGAAGATGCACTGCGAAAGTCCGAAACTCACGGCTTTTGTCGTGGATCCGGGGTAAGTGGAGAAAAGAACCACCCATGGATGGAGTCACGGCCCTTTCGGAAACCTCGTATAGCAACCTCTTTGACTTAACCGGTACATGCTGGCTCTTCCCCCTCTTCTTCGAAGCTTCGTGCAAACCGACACGGGAAACAGAGGGGCGCGCAAATTTGGCCTCGAGGAAACTCCCATCCACTGCCCGTTGACACTTCTGCCGACTTTGTATTGGCCCAGGTGAGTTTGTCCCATGGTTCTGGGCAAGAGCGATCACTTTAGGAGACCCACCTGAGGCTTGGCACTGACGTTGAAGTTGTAGATCGAGAAAGCCACGCAGGAAGGAACATCCGGCAAGTTTGTTACTATCGACGAGTCGCATTGGGAGAGTTTGTTGATTGGTAGGCCGCGTGCAGCGAGGCTCACAGTCAAATCGTGTCCATTATCTTCCTTTATCAATGCCAGAAAGATGCCATGTGCCGAATTGATCACCTCCCCAGCAAAGTGGAAGGTGCTCAGCCCTCTGATCAGCCGTAAATTGATCGATAGTTGATCCAGAATTGAGGAGCCACAAGTAAAAGTCCAATTTCTGCGAAATCGTATCCGCCTCGCCGTGATTCCGACAACCAAGCCATCGACATCTTGCGTGGAGTCAATTAAAATTACGGTTGGTTCCACCCTCCAGGGGCAACTTTATATCGACCGCCCACTACAAGACGTCAACACAGGTCTTTCTGCATCATTGCATCCTCCCCCCAACAGAGAGTGCCCTCTGTCGAAGCGCCGATCACCCCCGATATCAGTGACCAGCCGCCAAGAAGTAGCAATTGGCGCACGTCTTGGTTGCAGGATCGGTGGTGGTCGGCAGTACCGCAGTAGGCTGATGACAATTTCGTGCTACATAGGAGCTGACCAGAACTCGGGGAGACCGCCAGGGGTGCATCTCACGTACATATAAGCCATGTATGTACCTATGCACTCACCCTCCCCCGGACCTTTCTAGACTCGCCTTACTAAGCTTGCTGACCGTCATTCTTTCTCACAGACGTATCTCCCCTCTATACTTCAATCTACTCAGTCTTCCCGATCTGCCTGGCCCTGCGACTCGTCTCCCCTATAATGGGGTCACCCACCAGGGGAACACACTGTTCCCATCCCGCTTTGACAACGATTGGGTTTGGAGGGTAAGTTCGTTGTTCCGATATGAGACGAGTTGTCCTTGATTAACATGTTACGGCTAGGTTACAAGCTGCTCTTGCCCTGTTCTCGGGCCAAGCTGTTGTAAGTGCTCCCTCTTTACCAACATCATAAGACATGGACCTCTAAACAGCCCCTGTTGCAGATTCATCTCCAAGCCATTGGTCTCAGCCCAGCAGAAACTACGCTCACATTGTTGTCTGGCCCGATATGCGGTGCTGTTTTCCAGCCAGCGTTCGGGAGCTGGAGTGACCGATGCCTCTCGCGCTGGGGGAGGCGAAAGCCGTTCATCGTCTCTGGGGTCATCGCTTTGATCCTGTCGATTCTTTCTCTGGCCTGGGTGGATATCGTCCCCCAAGCAATTCGTCGAGGTACGGATTCGCATGGGACTCGAGGGGGGATCGCAATCATCGTACCCATCGCCTTGACCTTTATCGTTTTTGTGGCCATCCAGGCCGTTCACGTCGGGCTGCGCGCCCTCATCACCGATGACTGCACGCCTGTCCAACAGTCCGAGGCCAATACTTGGGCCGGTCGTCATAGCAGCTTGGGAGGCGCGCTGGCCTTCCTCACGGCTTACTTGGATCTTTGGCATGGATTCGGCAGGCTGGATAAGACGGTCTTCTCCCGCGCGAGTATTCCCACCGCCTTGTACCTCGCCATTACCATCGCCGTCACCTGTTCTTTCACCAAAGAGCGGCTGGCGAGATCTTCAGTACAGGGAAGGAAACGCCGACCCAAAAACCTCAAGATCATGCGAAGCATCTTTCTCGGCACATCTGGACAGATACGAACCATCTATTTGGTGCAATTTCTGAATTGGCTGGGAATGTTTCCTTTCTTGTATTACACGGTAACGTATGCTTAGACACACCCCCTTTTTGTATTTGGCACTCATTGACAAAACTGCCGCAGATACGTCAACAGTCTCCGTGGGAACACCGGAAGCTCGATTCACAACATGGGGGCCCTGACTCCAGTTGTGTATTCCATCGTCTCCATGTTTGCAGCGATGGTGCTGCCCAGATCCGCACTTACCTATTCCTCTGACTCCCGGCACTGGATCGCAAACTTCTGCACGGCGCGCGGTCTATGGGTGGTATCGCAGCTTTGCTTCACCGCCGCCATGCTGGGGACGTTCGTCGTCTCCACGGCTCTCCCAACGATTATCCTCTTCAGTGTTGTGGGAATCAGCTTCGGCATCAACGCCATCGTGCCCTTCTCCCTTTTGGGCGAGGAGCTTTCCCGGCCGCCGGCGCACTGGTCGGATCCCGACTGGTCGCGCAGCCACGGTCTGGTCTATGGGCTTCACAACCTTGCTATTTGCCTGCCGCAGATTCTCATCATTTGCACGATGGGCTTTACATGGCATCACCAAACTACCACTGGACCGGAAGCGCACGGAGGAAAAATTGCTGCTCAAGATGTGGTCTGGTTTCTCCGATTTGGCGGCTTTGCTACCTTGCTTGCTACTTACTTTGTTACCAGGTTGGAGAAGAGGAAGAGAGACGAAGATGTCGTGGAGTATATAGAGGTCCCTTTGGATGCGTAGCCGTCAAGTGGGTACTCGATCAGACATCAGAGCTCTCAGAGAGGTTGTGGTGGTTGTTTCAGGGGAAATCATCCAACATGCCTTCAACTGGACTCGATGGTCATACAGCATATTCGGAGTTCAGGTATGAAAATTTTGAAGCCATTGTAAATATAGGCAATACGTGTATTTTGTATATAAATAATCTAAATCACAAGCCATCAACTGGCTAGTCCTTTTCACGCCCTTTCCAATGCCTCGTACATATATAGTTGGCTAGTAATACACTTGCGGCTAGTCATGTATATAATATAGTACAATAGAAATTGCACGTAATAGGTTAGTTTTTTTATCTAAAGAAGACTAGTATAGAGAGCTGTGGCTGTGTTGTTATTACCAAGGATTAATGCAGGGGTAGACAAGCGTTGGCTAGCGTCTACTTTCTTACGAGAAGTAGTCGCACAGCCCCCACGGGCACATTTGAACGGCGTCAGCGTTCTTGGACGATTTACTCGCTTTCTCATCTCTTTACTTTCACAAAAGTAGAGGAGCCCGCAAAACCCCATAGTCAGGCGGCCCGGCTACAACATATCCGATTGAAATCTCACATTTCTGGTGTCTTCATTGGAATCGAGGAGTTCTGGACGATGGCGTCAGCGACACCTGGCTGGCCAGGCCTGCGGCTGGTCAAGACATGCACCGAATGCAAGCAAGCCAAGGTTTGCGCCACAACCATTTCCCGGTACCCACACATAATGACTATACAGGCTGACTGATACTATGTGACAGTTAAAATGCGACTCCAAAGCAAAGTATCCTAATCCGTGTTCAAGATGCCAGTCTCGGCAACTGAGATGTACCGTAGACCCGATGTTCAAACGAACGCCCGCTAGGAAGTAAGTCGCCCACTCAGACGCTGCAGACATAGGTATTAGGCGTGAGGCACTAGAGCTGATCACATCATCTGTAGGCGGCTAGAAGCTATGTCTAAGGAACTGCGAGAGATTAAAGAGAGGCGAGGCGCAGAAGGGTCTACGAGGCCCGTCCCTTCATCCACTGAGCCAAGCCCATCTCGCAACAACTCTCACACGCCAAATCCTTCATCGACAGAAACGTTAGAGGATGCCTTCATCTTTGAAATGGAAGAAGTACAGTTCGAAGATGTAGTGCTCAACAGGAATATGGCTATCAATACTTTCAGGATGTAAGTGTGCTAAGGAAAGGAGGTGCCCCTTATCTACAACAGTTTACGTTTATTGGCCTCTAACAGGACTATTTACTTCAAAGCTTCGCGACTTATTACCATCCTCAACTCCCTATCCTCGGACGCATTTCAATGACCGACATCTATCAAAGTTGTCCTTTGCTTTTCTGGGCTATCATAGCCATTGTTTCATTGCGAATGTCAGAGCCGGCATATCAGGATTTGTTTCGACGACTCAAGCAGCCTTATACCGACTTCCTGGGCAGAGAAGCGCTACAGGCGCCGCTTCCTTTGCAGAAACTCCAGGCAGTACTGTGCGTATGTCACTGGACGTTAGGAGTCAAACACCAAAGGCTTGATCCAAGCTGGCTCTATTGCGGCATCGCAATGAATGCCGCGTTTTATATGGTTCGTTCTTCCCCTATCGACAACACCCCTGGGTTTGCCAAGTTGATCAAGCCTCTGGCATATTAACTGAGATAACCCTTTATAGGGACTCAACCGTCCTAAGCCTCCTCCAGCGCTTCGGAGTATTGGTGTTGCCCCTGGAAACATGGAGATAAGAACAAACACGTGGTTAGGCTGCTTCTACGTATGCAACTCGTAAGTATCACTGGACCCCTTACGCAACAGAAATAGGGGATTTGTTAAATTTGGATCGAAGGCTCGCCATGCATTTAGGACTGTCGCCTCTCATCAGTCAACCGTCGGATCTCCGCATGACCAAGTCACTCTTCAGCGGCTTCCGCGGTCCTCGCGAGTTCCTGGCCGAGGTCAAGGTGCAGCAGCTCATCAGTAGCTTCTCCAGCATGCTGTGGCCCAACACGAACGACCTGGACGTCGACGTGTCGCTCGTGCGGACCATTGACGAAAAGCTTGACGAGATCTCCGACGAACAAGCCGGCGTCAGCTCCGACAGCACCGTCTTCACCATCCTGACGGCCAAGCTGCACATGTACGCCGCCATCGTCACCCGTGCTCCCGTGGACTCCACCTCGCGTAGCATCATCCTGAAGATGGGGCTCGGCGCGGCGCTCCGGATCATCGATCTGGCCCAAACCATCACGCCGAAGCCCGCAACCACAGCAGCTGTTGTCTTCGCCGCCGCCGAGGACGGTGAAAATAGCGATCATAACCTATTGTCCCACTTCCAGATGACCCCCGAAGACCGCCAGCGCGCCCTAAGCAAGAAGCACTTTCTCGCCATCGTCTTCGCGACCGTCTTCCTGCTGCGCTACTTCAGTCTCAACAGCGCCGTGCCTGCCGACGAGCAGCAGCGCGCCGCGAACCGCGTGCTCGCTGCCCACGGCCTTTTCCGGTCCTGGTCCCTCGAGCCGAGCGACGAGTACGCGCGCGCCGCGGTCCTGTTCGAGACGCTCGCGCGCCAGGCGCCGCACCGGGCCGACACGCAGAAGCTGCGCCTTACGGACCGCATGGGGGTTTCGATACTGTTCGATGCTGTTAGTACGGCGCATGAGTTGAGGGGGGAGGCGTCTAGTGTTGTGGTGGATGGGCGGGTGACGACGCCGCCGCCGGCGAGTGGTGGTGGCGGTGGTGGTGACGGCGATGCAGCGTCTAACGGCATCGCCATCAACAATGATAGCCGGCGGGTGCCCACGAGGGCGGAAAAGGGGAAACAGGCAGCTGTAGAGGAGGCGGCGAATGACTTCGAGACTGCAGTTTCTATCGAGGCGGGTGTGCCGACGGTGTATGTCGATGGCATGGACGTGGCGGCATTGGGAGGACAGGGGTATGAGATGGGCTTACCCTCGGACTTCTGGAACAACCCGATGTGGGACGTGTTCAACTTCGACTTCGAAGCGGCGGCTTCGGGTCAGTATCTCGGTGACCCCTTTCAACAATAACTATAGGCTAGTGTCATGCTTTGCCGCTCGCTAACATTGGAACACGCCTCTTTGGGTACAAGCAACTGGGATCACGACTAGACACGGTTCATTATGTTATAAGGCTACTAAATAGGAGAAATGGGAAGACGACTTAACAGCCCTAGGATGATGATTTTCGTTCGCCTTCAATCTCTAGAAAAACATGGCCTCAGGTGGCTAATTGCGCCAGCAGCTCGTCTGGCAGCTTCATGTTGTACAGCTCCAGATGCTGCTGAGACCCGTGCACGTCGTCCTCCATGAACCCACCGGCGGAGACCAGCTTACCGCCGCGAATGCGCGGGATTGTCACCTTGAAAGCTCGCGCCGGGTCGAAGAAGCCGCACCAGACGATGTGGTCCCGGCTTACGCCCAGCGCGGTGGCCACGGACTCCTCGCTCAGCAGACTGCTCTTCTTAATGGACTGGTACGTCGCCTCGGTCTCGAACATGGCGTCAAGCGTGATCTCGTAGGGACCGGAGTTCTTGGACCGGAGGACGCGGGCTATGTCGCCTAGTACGGAAGGTGCTGGCTGGTTTTCGGACGTTTTATTAGGAGGAGCCTGTGGAGTAGTTTTTGTCTGGCTACCTTCGGGATGCACTAGATCGCCTAGGGGCTTTTCTTTCTTTGTAGTGTTGGAGACAGGACGGGGAGTGCTCATGTTTTCGCCACGACCGATCGTCGAGACTGTGTGTAGAATCCGCACCCCGGGGGCTTCAGATCTGGTTTTGGATGCCGCTTGCTCGTTACCTGGGAGGAAAAGATGCTTCTCGCCTTCCTTTAGGTCCATCAAGTGGTAAACCGAGAACTTGGCACAAGGCCCTAGATCGATCTCGACTTTACCGCCGATGCCGAAGCCAAAATTCCCCGAGGTAGCTTTTTGTCCTTCGTAGCTCCCATGCTGATAATTATTCGTTAATTACAATCTTTGACGCCCTTAACACAAAAGAAAACAAAAGAGAAAAAAATGAGTGCCCTAGCTTACCATTGTGCCAACTCGGGCAGTCGAAGCAATAGCCTTGGCCTGCGCCTGTGTGGATGCGAGCACCTCGCCGACCAGGAAGATGTCATTGGCAACTTTACCCAACTCGTCTTTCCCGTGGATGTGCCAGTGAATATCCCAGTCAGAAATATCCGGGTGCTGTGCGGTGATGTACGAACGGACCTGCTCGAGTAGGGGGTCGATCTGTCGGACAAGTATTCCTGCGTTAAACATGTCAGCAATAGCTTTTAATTAGAACCAGTACGTCCCAACAGTGAAAGAATCGCTTACGATCTCGTATAGTTCCCATGTACATGCTCCGGTACCCCACGATCGTCGCCGCTTCCAGCTTCAGCTGATACGGCAGTGCGTTGTCTTCGGAGAAGTGGAATGTGCTGCCCGATACCCGGACTGTTCTTCCGTCTGACATCTGCTCGTATGTGGACTTGGTCAGGTCCAGCCACCCACCCGGTCCGTAGAGAAGATCGGGCCGAGACTTCTCGTACAACGTATGAGCCGCGACGGAAAGGGGCGTACACCTCGAGGTGGGCAGGGTGGGTACAATATCGAACGTGCCGTTGTCATATACCGTGGCGACGGCTCCGTAGGACTTGGGGTCGCTGCAGAGCCCTCCACACTCCATGATCTTGCCCATGTGTTGGAGGGACCCGAAGATTGTTGCCTTCTCCTTGGAGCTTGCGTTTGCCAGCTGGGACTTCATCAGGTGTGCAGCGTAGGCGACATAAGGTGCTGGGTCGTAAGCTCTTCCACCAACAATGACGTCAAAGTCCGGGTTGGCCTCCATTGCATCCAAAAATGGCTCGGGGCCTAGCTGGCTCACTATAGTAGTTGCATTCTCAATGTCGGTTTCGGTAAGCGGCGGCACGAACTTGCCACAGCCAGTGATAGATCCTTTTCGCAATCGGTCCATAACGATGGCTTTGTCGATGCCCGCGAAGATCGCAATTATCTGGAAGCGGTAATGTCTGGCTTTGGGTTAAGCTTTATTTTTTTCAACTGACGTTTGCAACAGGGGATGTCCTTACTCGTTTCCCTTCTCCAAAACAATTTCCTCAATGATCTGCGAGATCTCTCTGACATGGTCGTCGGACCCATCTCCTCCCGCAGAACTGAATATCAGGGGTACGTGGAATGCATAGACCAGCTTCAGCAACTTGGACAGGTCTCGGTAGTACGATGAGCGAGGGCATGTCGTCACCCCCAAAGCCAACTTCTCTGGGCCACTGTCCGTTGACCCGGAGTCGAGGATGATGGCGGTCGGGGTGCCGGTAGCAACGAGGGATTCAAGTGCCGTTTCCGTCAGTTTCTCGTCAAAGCCGTAGCCCATCATGCCGACGGGGGTCACAACATGGCAAACGGGTATACCGTGTTCACCAGTAGCGGAAGTGACCGACTCCATATTCTTGTCTTGCCTTTGAATAGGGGGGCGATATAACAGGCGTGTGTGGAAAGGAGTTTGTCACAAGCGCAATACTATGAACAGGCAAGAGGTCTGGTAGCAGAACAGAGGTAACAAGAAGTCCTTTATCTATTTTGTGGTAGTATGCGTACCGGATAAATACAGACAAGGTCCGCTCCTCATTCTTCGCTTCTCGCTGCTATATTCTCGGCGCCTAGCGTAACGCCGGGACGGCGCGGTGTGTAAAGCCGAAAATCGCTTATACCGGCCGCTCTTCGCAACACCACCGCTAGCCGAGCCGATGACCCCTATGCGTGGAATGAACATGTGAAGATGGATGTGCAATATCTGGTAAGAAAACAATATGGTCTCCAATGAGTGTAACTTTAAACTGTCGAGACCCGATTTTGGACATTGGGTTGTGGACATGCCGTGCAGATCTAGAAAGATATCGAATATCCAGACCAGGAGATATTCTTTATAGTGGGTGTTCCTATGATATTGCTTGTGGTGGGTGATATGGTATGACGTTGAGTATAGATCCCAGTTTCCGAGTATCAAAACTGCAACTAGGATATCCGAGGGTACTAGACGGGAATACCCATCTTCTATAGCCGCTGCGGGTCCGATAGATCATATACTTAATATTAGTGCATTGCACCCTGCATAGAGCGGCTAGATAGCGCTGAGTGACTAGTCAGTCCAACAAGCTACTTGCAGGGTCCGGACTTTACCCCGCAAAACCGTCTTGACTCTTGACGTCAAGACCGAGTACAAGCTCCCCGTGTCCTGGACCTACCCCGACACAAGTTGATTCTCTTGGGTATTGTCAACCTAGAGCCAAATCACACAGGCCGCCTGCACAATCACAATAGGCTTTTCACCATGGCAACCCAAGGCAAGAGGATAGTGTTCACCGGAGGCAGTGGCAAAGCCGGGCGTCATGTGATCCCCGAACTGCTCAAGCGCGGCCACAAGGTCCTGAACCTGGACCTCAACCCGCTGCCGTCCCCAGACGGCGACGGGCTCGACCCGGACATCATGACGCTCAAGACGGACCTGACCGACTCCGGCCAGGTCTTCAACGCGCTGACGACGCACTTCAACTTCGCCGGCTTCGACGACGGCCGGGTCCCGCAGCCGCCCGACGTCGTCATCCACTTCGCCGCCTACGCGCGCAACCTGCTGGTCCCGGACAACGAGACCTGGCGCGGCAACGTGACGTCGACGTACAACGTCATCGAGGCCGCGAGCAAGCTGGGCGTGCCCAAGATCATCATCGCGTCCAGCGAGACCACCTACGGCGTCTGCTTCGCCGAGGGCGCCGATGTTGAGTACGAGCACTTCCCGCTGACGGAGGACGACGACGTCAATCCCATGGACACGTACGCGCTGTCCAAGCTGTGTGGCGAGCGCGTCGCGCGGGGCTTCTCGCGCCGGTTCGGTGGCTCGGACATCTACGCCCTGCGCATCGGCAATGTCGTCGAGCCGCACGAGTACACACCTCTTTTCCCGCGGTACATCGATTCGCCCGAGACGCGTCGACGCAACGCGTGGAGCTACATCGACGCGCGGGACCTGGGCCAGATCTGTGATCTCTGCATCCAGAAGGACGGGCTTGGTTTCCAGATCTTCAACGCGACGAACGACACCATCACCACGACGGTGCCAACGGAGGAGTTCTTGGCCCAGGCCGCCCCGAACACCCCGATTACGCGGAAGATGGGGGAGTGGGAGGCCCCTCTGTCTAACAAGAAGATCAAGGACGTGTTGGGCTTCAAGGAAGAGCACAATTGGAGGAAATACTACACGCCAGGATCCTGAATGGTAATATAGGTTCAAAACTGTCCGAAAGGGGTTGAAATGGTAGATTTTGAATGGGATCGTTTGCAACCCAGCTCCTGAATAATTAACCCCTGTCGAGGTTGCCAGAGGACCGAAGCAACATGTGAACCCTGCTCGCACACTTCGGCCGGTATGGAACGTGTTCAGCTGTTGTGATAGCGAATTTGAGGTCCGCTTTCTCGCTCGTGCGTGTGGCTTTCCATTGCAAATCGCACGTTGCACGGCATAGTTGGTGGTGGGCCTCCTGCAGTTGGCCGTCGTAAGCGGGCACCAATGCTTTTCCTCACTTCTCTGCCCGGCCGCTGAAAAGGCTGTCCTTGTTGGTTTGCCCGTTTGCATAGCCTCACCAAAACATCACTCCATAATTGTTGCGAGCCCATTTCATTTCTTTCATCGCGATCTCCAGTCACTGGCATCGGGCATACCGTTCTAGGCATTTCCAGTGCCTCCTCGCTCTTCAGATGACCACATCAACGATGATGGAGCATACCGGCATGCAATTGGAGGTTCTTGGAGCCACGAGCAAGCAAGGTGTTGTTGACTTGGCTCTTGAGAAACTTCTGGCACCTATCCATGCCCTCGAAGAATGGATAGCGCATCTCCTCCAGTCTATGGGCGAGTCCATCTCGAACGCATGCGCGTCCGTCCGAGATTTCATAGTCGTTATTCCCGGCTATATCCTGGCAGGTCTCAAAGCAGCCGCCATATGGGTGATATGTGCCCCATTCCGGCTCATTGGATGGCTGTGGCGATCACTAGCCTTAGGGCCCTTCCTGCTCGACCTCACGATATGGGCGGCTGTCGCCTTCGGCATCCTGTTCGGACTCACCATTGTAGTAGCTCTAGCCCACTTCGCCTGCCAGGGGTATGCTAGAAGCGCCAACAAGGGACTCCTGCCAGGTCCCAATGGAGGAGCACGCATTTATGGCACCTTTGGCAACAGAAGGCAACAGGTTGGCCGGGAATACTCGCAGATCAGGAGCACCTATCGGACCTGGGTGACCTGGTGCTCAGTCACCATAACAAATCATGGTACCACCGCTGTAAGTCGCCGCTCCAAACTTTGGTCCTCGCTAGTCTTTGTCTGACTTGATTGTGCTTCAGACAAGAAAAGCTCGCAGTGTCGGGAATTCCATCCATAAATATCGTCTACGAGCCGAAGCAACCAGCCGAGAATGGGTCAAAAACTACCAAGCCCGCCAGGAGCGACGACGGCAAGAACGAGTTCAGAAACAGCAGCAGGCTGATCAGGAACGACAACAAATGGAGTTCGAGAGAGAACAGCAACGACGACAAGAACAACAAGAAATGGCACAGCAGCAAGAGAAGCAAGCTAGACTAGAGCAAGCCAACCAGCAACGAGCTCAATGGGAAAAGACTCAAAGTCAAGAAGAAGAACTGAAGGCCCCTGCTCCTCGAGAGTTGACGCAAGTTGAGATCTGTCGGTTGTTCGAGGGCTGGCTAAGCACAACAGATGCTTTGCTCAGTGACAAGTCCACCATGAGGCACATCCCTTGCCCGCCTAACTTACCACTACAGGAGCACTGTGATGCCAGTTGTAAAGAGTGGAAGGAAAGATTGGGCGTGACTTTTTGCGGGCATAGCATCAAGGAACTGGTCCAAGCATATGTGGTCGTACGCAAGCTTTCATGGGGGGGGCAGAAAAGCGTTTCTCCGCAAGCAGAGGTATATTTGGCATCCGGACAGGTTCATACAGTGCCCTGAGGATGCCAGGGACAGAATGCAACTGGTGGCTGGCGAGTTGGTCGAGATTATGGAAAATTTGTGACATTCCCTTTCATATCAAACACTTTTCGTTTCTTCGGGCAGCGACAGGTTGGGATATGAAGTTCGGCAGGCGTGTTCTCTTCGCTCTTTCTGTTTATCCGCTTCATTGGTAAACCACTACGCTACTGGCGAAATACTCAATCTGATTACAATCGCACCAACTATGTGAGTTGATCCTGATTTTGACGTATAAGGCGTTCATTGAGACGTCGACTTGGTAAAACTGAAATTCAACAACTAATTTTACCCAACCTACCCTACCCGGGCATCGACTGCCTAGCAGATAGAAAGGTCTATTAGCTTTGATATTACAAGTGATCACAGTAATATGGCCACATAAGTTTCTATTATCACGTATTCACGTTTCCTCGTAAGGCGCCAGTTGTGTTTATCTATCTCATGTATCATTGCTGTCGTTGTATCAAGGTGGCGTCAAACCATGCGCCAAGCCACCCAATCATTGCTCATTAGCTCGTATCAGCGATACCTGCTGTGTCTAGCAGCCATAGCAGGAGGTCTGGACTATCCACGGAGTGGGGACTCAATGTCTTCATGCTGCCAGTCCAAGCCTTTGGACTCAAGAGGGTCCTTACCCCCCTCATCATTATCGTCGTTTTCCTGGTGATCCGTCGGCTCACCAGTATCTGAATTCTCTGAGTTCTCTGAGCCATCTGAATTGGCCGGGAAGAGTGCCTCCCACTTGTCCTTCCACTGACTGACAAGCGTAAAGTCCTGACCGAAGAAGAGAGTTTGTTGAGAGAATCGTAAGAGTCGCCTGGCAAACGGAAACCAGGGCTTCGTCGATTCCCAAACCCAGCGCTCTCCAACGGCTTCCTCAAAAACTCTCTTGATCTCTGCGTCTTCTGGTGTTTGCGGCGCGTTTTTCTCGACGTCCAAAGGCTCTTCAATCCAGTCGTAATCCTCATCGCACTCTTCGCATGTTTCATCTTCACCTTCATCCCCGTCCTCATCCAGCATATCACCTCTGTCCCTTTCGTCTCCATCTTCTTCCTTCCACCAACCAGACTGCCAAAGCCATCCGGGAGGAACACGAGCAGCAAACCGGGGAACAAAGTTCGCGTCATCCCAATCTATGATTCCCGTGATGACAGGATCTGGGGTAAAGTCGACCATGATGTTGCGTGGCAAAAAGTCTGGATGCTGTAGGCAGATATGGTCGTTCACGGGCTCAAAGAGTTCAATGTCCACCATGTCTTGGACCATCTCTTGAAGGGGCTCGAATAATATCAGAAGATGGTCTTCAGGTACTGGCCTATTAAGCGATGTGTATATACGTCTTTGGTATATCGGCAGCATGATTTCATTGACTGAAAGGTTGGGTGGATCATGCCGCAGCCGCTCGATGGGCAATAGACCATTGTCTGTGTTATTCCAGTCGACTGGGTTCTTGCAATCATCATGCAATTCGATACCGCTGCTGCCAATGCCAGTTCCAAAGGGCTGGATAAACACGTTATCACTAGTGTCATCGCCAGGGGAGAATTGTCCATGGACTTTGATTCGTCCTGCGATGGGGCTTGTGATTGACTCCATCTGCTGATACAGCTGTGCGAGCTGCTTCGCAACAATGAGTTTTTGCTCTTGGGAAAGATCCCCCATGACCTTTTGCAGAGACGTCCCAGGAATTCGCGATAGAATGATGTACCCGTGCCCAAGCGGATTGTCCTTTGACGCATCCCAGGTGATTACTTTGGGAACGTTGAGATCCGTATGCTTGTTTAACCACCCGAGAATGGCAACAGTACATGGAATAGAAGATTGGTTTGATGGCAGTCGTAGCACGACATCTTGCAATTGACCAGCGATGTCAGCACAAGATATGGCGAAGACTTGATTGAAGGTTCCCTGATCAAGAAACTCAACCTCGATGGTCTCTTCTAACGCAAGAGGCCACAGTTGCTTGCAGAAATCAGTGATGGTGTTGAGACTGGTATCATCAAAGAGGAACGAGTCGGATTGTTCGCCCATCGTGGGCCTTTGCGAATGAATGGAACAGATGCTCGTGCGCCATTCATGTTTTTTTCTTGGTTTTCTGATTTGGGGCGGGACTTCAGGCTCGGCCACCTCAAGCGGTTGTTCGTACATTGGCTCGGACATGTTCAGTTGGTTGATTGCTGTGTGGCAGAGTGAGATGGTTGAGAAGTAGTCTGGCGAGGAGGTGGCAGCTGTAAAGTCTGATATCAAGTAACCGTTAGTCGTCTGGGTTCGAAGATGTAAATGAAAAAGCAAAGAGAGAGAGGTGAATGATAGAGCGAATAGAGATGTGAAAGGAAGTGTGAAGAGCAAGGTAGAGGAACAAAAGATGTAGAGCGAGGTAGCTGTTGCTGCAGATATGTAAAGTGTGTACCGAGTGGCCCACATCAAACAATTGAATGTAAACCTAGAAGGTGCTTGAAGTGTCCACTTACCTGCAAAGACTTTGGATGTTATCAACATGTTGATAATGCTTCTTTTTTTTTTTTTTTTTTTTTTTTCTCGTTTTTTTCCCTCCTGAATTCCGTTTCTCGTGGGGTTTTTTTGTGATTTATTTGTAGTTTTTACGGAATGAAATCTGATTTCTCTTAGTTCCTAGAATGCTTCTGTGAGAAGTTATCACTAGGAAATGAAGGGAATTTGCACTTACTTACTAAGCTTTCCTTTGCTTTTTCTCTTGTTGGACTTCACCTTACCGTCACCTGTTTTCTGGGTGTTGCTGTTCGCTTGCTGGGAGGCCTTGAGCTCTCGGGCTGCTGCTCTAGCCTGACGCTCTTTGCGGTAGTTTGCTTGATCTTCTGCCTTGCACTTCAAGCAGGCCTGGCCGATCAAGCAAATCTCAGATCCGTGTCTGGGGCAAGGGCCTTGATGATTGACGCAGTAAGGGTTCTTGGTAGGACCACAGGGACCAGTACCCTTCTTGCCCTGTTTGGGGCAATGGTGTGTCTTAACCATTGACTCGGGAGCTCAGCGGGTTGGCCAAGCAGCGTTTCCGTAGTGGCTTAAGCATGCAGTTCTGCGACGTAATGGTGTGAGCTGCTTCAGAAGGCAAAAGCTGTAGCAACAGCGAGGAGAATGGAGTCGCTGAGGGTGTCAATGAGGGTGCCAGCGAGGGTGTCAATGAGACCAGCGATAACGAGGGAGGCAATAGAAACCAGATGGACTGTTGCTTCACTCTGTTTAATCTGCTGAGCGTGTGGTGTATGAGAAAGGCGGTGTTGTCAGAAGCAGAAATGGGAATGAGGGTTATGGATTCTCGGGAGTGAGGACGCATAAAGGTGTTGAGTTGGTTTTCGTTTCTGGACGGGTTGAACAGAAGGCAGATTTGGTGGTTTAGTGATGGGCAGCTTTCCATTCATTGCTCCAGCTGTTCAGCGATTCAATCAAGGTACGACAGATTGTCCTGATTGTTCTGCTGAAGGGGAGGTCTACAGATTTTCTATGGCACGTTTAGCTCACATATCGGCCACCTGGTGAGCTTATCAGGTACGCGAACACCCTACCTTGACCTTCCTTCTGATTATTTCAGACTATACAGTAATTACTGAAGCAGTTGTAACCTTACCCTGTTCGCTCTTGGGCTTTTGCCAAGCATACCAGCCTATAGGCATTACCAGGTAGGCATGTAAGGGCAGTGTAAGCTTTTTCAAGTCTGTCTTCAGATGAGTATTGATGATACCATATTATCTTGTCACCTGAGTACTCCATGGCCGTTCGTATAATATGTTGTTTAATTTAGACACCTGAACTACTGACAGTAGGATATATACTCATTTTATCACCTTTGCCACTCCTTTATTATAGTGTAAAGTCTACCTAAACACATCGCCCCTACGCCCTGCCTTGTCTTGGATAACAAGGCAAATAGGAAAGCAAACTCAACGATTGGCTTGAAATTATTGGTTCTAAGATGACTGAATATTCAACAGGACAACTGGCTTCCAGCATAATGATCAGTGTAGTCAGCACCGCCCTTAGACGTGTAAGAGCAATTCAAACGACGGGGTAGCAGAGCTGGACAGTGTTGTTAGTCTCAATCTAATAGCAAAGTGCTTCCACAGCAGCTTAACAACTGACCATATAATCTATGACTGATGCTGCCTTACTGTTTGAAATGAATGTTATCTGATTCCTCTGCGGCAACTGATGCATGGTTTGGTCGTAGCAAACCTGCCAAACGGGAACGGGCTTTGCGAAGAATAGTGGCATTCAAGGCCGCCCTTGTACATCATAACACTGACAGGATCTTACCAATAAATTAAGTTGTGGAGCATGCAAGTTGTGAATACTAAACACCAGTCATACCAGTGTTGGCACTATCCTGTCTCCTGCACGGGACAGCCGAGCCGCTCATTGTCCGTTGAGCAGATCCCCTGAAACTCCGCATACAGCTTCGCAAACAACCCTTTTGAGGCCTCCAAATTCGAGGACGCTTGAGGACAATTTCAGATGCGGTGTGCAATGGTTCGCAACGCCTGGAGTCTGAAAAATCTTAGCTAACCGTTTCGTCAATCAACAAGGACTTTCATATCAGCTTCGAAGTGGAATGATGAGAGTATCAAGGAAGAACCGATTGCTCGTCCGATCTTCGGGCCCTCCAGTACCGACGGACTTCCGGCGCATACGGGGGCATGGTATTGCCGTATTAGGCAATCCGAGCGGACTCGGCTCTCCGCATTAGCAAGAAAGGGGTCACGCTTAACTTTAGTTCCCGCGAAACCTTGACCTCCACTACCAGGTACCCGGGACGCCACCCACTCTGCTCCCCTGGTCCCTCCGGCCGAGGACGGATCTGCCGTTCCGGGAGCGCCAACCCTTCAATTTCATGCATGGCATGTACTTAATTAATACATTGGCGACGATTGTAGATGCAGACCTGTTCGCCTACCATCGGAAGAACGCCTCAATAATAACTAGGATTCGTCTATCTCCTGGGAAGGGACGCATGCGGAGCTGGATCTCCGAGGTCGAGGACGAGGTTGTTGTTAACTCGTGATGGGCAGCGAACTGACTGTCGATGGTTACACTGGCACAGCGCAGTTAGCGGCGATACAGTGGCTTGGACGCTACGCATCCACCAACCTCTTCAAGCCACCACTTCAATGTCATCTCCAAGAATGCGGCAATTTTAAGATATGTTGGCTCAAGGCGCGGATCGGGCAGCATCTGTAAGTCTACTGGCCCAGCCTCCAACAGGCTGTCTCATCTGATCCATACCTCAGCGTCCGAAATAATGGCGGAAATGATAAAAACATGTCATGACGGCTGAACCGATTGTCTACAGACTCAACACTTTTTCGACTGGGGATACCACGAGCAAGCAGACGGGCCCTCAATCCATGGAGCACTGTCTAAATTGTCGGCAACTGTCAGAGTCAGTCGATCTCGACAGCACACGACGCCCAAAGAGTCTGGCGGTCGAGGAGACACGCATCTGATGTACGTACGTCCACCCTCTGATCTTGACATGTTCTTTTTGCCCGCTGTTTAAAGGATTTCTCCGCATCCCGCCCCGATATAGATCCAGATAGCTCCAGTATCACATCCCCACCGCACTTGGGGCAGCGACTTACACGTTTTCTTCCTTCATACGCGCCCTACGATGATGATCACTCAATCAGCTAGGAACTCAGTAAGAACGCGTCGAAGTCGGACCCGCTATGCGAGCGGCCCGGTCGGCGACGAATTGCATTAGGTAGAGTTCCCGTTCACCGTGTTTTGGGGGAGGGTACGCTTGGGTACGGCCACGACAGAGAGTTGTATACGTGTAATCGCTGACCGAACGTCTTCTCCACTATGCGCTGTGGTGTTGAAGCAAAAAGAACCCACTCTAGCGATCATCGGCTGCTGGCTGGGCCCTGTTAGTCAGGTCCATTTCACCAACCTCTGTGATCATCGCCTGTAACCTAGGCACGTGTTCACCGCAAGGAGCATCGACAGCCATCTTGGGTCGGCGCGGAACGACACAACTCCAAGGCCAGACAGCATTAACACTATGCGGGAGCGGAGCCGGTAGCTAGGCGCTGTTATTTTCAATGGGGAGGTGGCTGGGCCCTTCCGCCTCCGTGAGGAGAACGCCGCTTCGGTAGTGGAGGAGTATGAGTTGTTCGGCCGCATAAGGTTTCGGAAAACGGGGTTCGAGCCTTGTGAACAAGACAGAGTTGGCGTATGAATGGCCGTAAAACTCTGCGTTTGAAGGCCAACGACCACCATACTGTGAGAGGGGCCCCGGAGGAGAAGAAACAGAGTCAATGAATATCGGGGCATGAGATGAACGGCTGGAAGTTGTGTTGGAACACTGCTCCGAGGGACTTCGCCCGCCTCGAGCTGTGTCTATTCTTACTTTCTAGACCATTCACTGTTTCAGCTCTGAAAGCTGCCGTCAATTGATGTGGTATCTCGCTATGCCAAATCAACCCAGGCCCCCAATTTCCAGGGCGAGGGCATCGCAAGTAGATACATGCCAACTATGCAATATGCAACATACAAGCCATATCCAGCCATTCACAGGCAGAATTCAGCTATAAAAAAAATCAAGCACTTCGTCCCGAGCGCTCGCTACCCTCATGCCGCCGTCTCGGCCTCTGGGGCTTCATCCATTGCCACATCCGGATCAATCTCTGTACCCAAATGCCGGTCCTCCAAGAATCGTCTTCCCACCAGGTCGTCAGGCAGGTAGTCCTGCTTGACTTTTCCGTCGCGATAATTGGGGTTGTATTTATACTCCTTTCCGTAGGAAAGCTCTCTCATCAATCTGGTAGGCGCATTGCGCAGATGTATGGGCACCGGCAGACCAGCCACGCCCGGTTCCCTCAGCGCCGCATATGCATTATTGAGACCCCGATAGGCCTTTGTGCTCTTGGGAGCCAGACATAGAGCCACGGCACAGTGGGCGAGGGGGATCCTAGCCTCCGGCATCCCTATCTGTTGCGTGGCGGTATACGTAGCGGTAGCAAGAGGTAGCAGCGTGTTATCGGCGAGCCCGACATCTTCCGAGGCAATGACTACCATGCGGCGTGCGACGAAGAGAGGGTCTTCGCCAGACTGCAGCATGCGCGCAAGATAGTATAACGCGGCGTCCGCATCAGAACCTCTGACAGACTTGTGGAAAGCAGAGATGGTGTCGTAGTGCTGGTCGCCAGCTCTGTCGTAGACAAGCGTCTTCGTCAGCGCCGCCTTGATGTCGGCCTTGGTGATTTCTGTGCGCGTGGAGAGTGAGAAAGCGAGCTCGAGGAGGTTGAGTGCTGTCCGCGCATCCCCGTCGGCAAAGGTGGCGAGATAGGTTAGGAGTTCTTCGTCAAGCAAAGGCGACGGTGGTTGAGAGGATCCGGTTTGTTCCATTTGCAGGGCCCGCTGGAGGATGTTCAATACGTGTTGAGTACTGAGTTTCTGTAACGTAAAGGTTCGACAGCGACTGAGAAGAGCGTTCACGACCTTGAAACTGGGGTTCTCCGTCGTCGCCCCTATGAGAGTAATCGTACCAGCTTCCACGGGCCTCAAAAGATGTCTTGCTGCGCTTTGCTGAAGCGATGAATCTCGTCGCAGAATATGATCGTCTTTCGACCAGTGAGTTTCAGCTCGTTCTCGGCCTCCATGAAGAACTTCTTGCATTCCGCCACGCCTGAGCTGGTGGCGTTCAGCTCAATAAACCGCGAGCCAACCATCTGCGCTATACACCGTGCAATAGTCGTCTTGCCCGTTCCGCTGCCACCCCATAGTATCATGGACGGCACGCGATCCTGCTCAATCAATGACCGAAGCACGCCAGTTGGTCCGACCAGCTCCTGCCCAAACACCTCGCTGAAATTCTGCGGCCGCATACGCTCGGCGAGAGGCGCTGCCCTGTTCGTCTTCGTCCTCTTCGCTATCGGCCTTGATTCGTCGTGACTGTTCGCCTCTTGCTGTTGGCGTCCCCCTTCTGCTGTTGCTGCTGCTTCCGGCACCGATGGTAAATCGTAGTCGGAGGCTCCTGGCCCATCGTCGAAGGTGCGCTTTGTGCCGCCGTTCAGCTTCATCACTCCGTTCGTCCCATTGGCGACGGGCGTGAGGACTTTGGCGGGCGTCGCATGGCGCTTGGCGGATGGGGTCTGGAAGAAGCTAGAAGGCGGCCGCTTTTGGGAGGAGGCCGAGCCATTCTGTGTTGCTTGTTGAGTGGATGGTGCCGCCGCGGGATGGGGCGCCGATGATGTCGATGCAGCCTCGGCAGAGCTATCGAGGATGAAATCTTTGCATTGCGAGTCGATGTGGTCGTTGATCTTGGCAGGCCTCACCTGGTTGGCGCAGATCGGGCATTCTACCATGGTGGCATGCACACTTATGGACGTAACGAGAAGATCGGTAGAGATAGTGTCTGCGAATCACTTCTCGGGCGGTCAAAAAAAAATCAATCCTGGGATTATGGATAGCCCCAATACCCGCAGCAAACACGGGAGTCGTCAAAATAGAGTATGAAAAAAGGTCAAGTTCGTGAGAACTCGAGATCGTTTCAATTAAGATTCGGGAGCTCTTGATTATTGGAGAGACCAATGACGCGCTTGCTCGCGTGTGACTTTATTTGGCGTGGGGGGCATATCCTGGCCTGGTTCCTGGCCCGACCCGACCTGCATTGTTTGGATTTGTGCAAGCATCTATTATTGGTTGATTGGCCGAATATTAGAATGCAATCGCACAGCGCAATTGTTTATGATTATTGGCTACAAAGGCAATATCCATCACCTTTCATCAAGACAAATAGATACATGTAGGGTAGACTGTAGAACATCTCATCCCCTTTGAATGTGCCAGGTACCCGGATCTATAGAATCATGTGCGTCGTTGTTCTACATCAACCTCGATTCCGGGCATCTATATTTCCTTCCGGCAGTACCTAAGCAACTTTCCATAACAACACACTTGACATAGTGGCATTCGAGCTTTATCAGCTGACAGTATCTACGGGTATCGCTTGTCCCGTCCTAGTGGGCTTTATATTCCAACATACAGCTACAGTCAATCCCTCCAGTTGCTGGCTGCTACGAACTCTCATCTACGGCCTTTCTTTGCCGGTGGTGCAGCATCGACCTCACTGTCTTCGTCGTCCACCGAATCATTATCGCTGTAGTCCACCTCGTTCTCATCCATGTCGTCTTCTACTGCTTCCAGTGCATCTGCACCCTCGTCATCGCTAGAATCCTCGTCATCCTCCGAGTCATTCTCGCCGGCGCCATTAGCCAAGGCCATCTCCTCCTCGTCGTCGACATCCATGATACCATCGTCCATATCATCGTCATTCTCTTCGCCTTCGACATAGACGACGCCCTGTTCTTTCTCGTCTTCCTCATCCTCATTCGAGTACTGCATCATCTGTCGCAACTTCATCTGCTGGACCAGGAGATCCAGCTTGCCTTTGAGCGACAGGAGCGAGCTGAGGCCACGGGTGCGCTCCTCCATGACTCTGTGCAGCTCGCCCAATTTCTTGGTGAGATTGGGCTGGGTTGCGAGGGCTCCTCCGTGTGTCACGAGAGTCCACTGTACCCATATCAACAAGGTGCCGGCCCGACCAGGTCGCCTGTGCATCCGCGATGCCAGTTTTGTAAGCAGAATGCCTGCTAAAGATGAATCCAGGCGCTGAACTGTGCTTCGGATTGTGTTCGCGTCGGTTGTACGAAGACATGACTCGAGGAGGTCCGCATCATCGGTGCGGAGAGCTTGGGAGAGGGCGGTACCAAGAGATGCCAGGCTGGGAGGTGCCAGAATCTTGCCTGGGGCGGTTGTAGCGGAAGGCTGTAGGGCCAGAAAGGCCGACGGGACATCGATGGTTTCCTCTGCGTGAAGCCGCTCACCAAATGTGGGCTCGGCAGCTTCTTGGTCCGAATCTCCCTCGGTTGCTGGCTTGGGCGACTGCATATCGGTGTCTACGTCGCCATTTTCATTGGGTATCGTAGGCGCATTCTTGGATGCGCTGTTGAGTTTCTGTGATCCGATGCGCTTTGTAAGAGCCTCGCTCGCAGACTTTCCCTCCTCTTCATCGGAGAAGTCGTACTCGCTGCTGCCTTCATCGCTCGAAATCTCTATAACACCTTCACCCTTGGCATTTGATTCATGCTTATCGGTGTCAACGCCGGTGACAGCTGTATCAGCTTCATTGACGTGCGTCCTCAATTGCTTCTTTGCACTTGGCCTAATCACAGGCTGGGAGATCCTCCCCGGGGCCTTTCGCTTCGTCGACATGTCCGTTGAGGTGGGGATCAGGGACTATCCAGAGGTGGTGAAGGTCGTCGTCGTGCGTAGATCGCTCGAGACGGAATCGAGATGGCGCGATGATTTCAATTGGTAAAGACAATAGTGATGCCTCAAAGTCCTATTCCATTTACCGGATTGATTGTAGGTAGTAGATACGGGCAAAAAAGTTGAATTGCCAAATTGGACACTGGCTGACGGACGTTCCCAAGTCCCAAGATGCGCCTGTACCAATAACGTGCACTTAAATTTTCTGGACAACGCCAGGAACTTTTTTTACGATAAGGCGATAGCCATTGCTCGCTCCACTGCCGATAAGAATGAATGAGTAAGCGGGCGGTGTTGTAGTTTTTCCAGATGCTAGCGTGAGGTAAGGTACTTGGTTACTCCCTTACCTACCCCTCCGCAACGCCTGGACTGTCTGTCAAAGCCGGGAGCTGACAGCTGTTGGAGCTTGGATCTTTTGCAAAGCTAGCACCGTGCGCTCTCTCACCTCACCCTCTCAGATTCGGCGGAGTGTACCTAAACCATCAGCTTTGCTGCATCACTCTTTTTCCCTCTGGATTATTGGCAACCTTCTCCATGACTCGAATAAGCACTTCTTTGACCTCGCTTTCTTGAACATGACTTTCTCCTCCTCTGGCTGAACACCCACATCGCATATTCAAGAAGGCCTTCTTTCAGCTGTTGATGTGCAAATGAAAGCTGGTACCCTACTTCGTTTCCATGTGAAGGCACTTATTCAATGGAAATGCATTTAGTTGCAAACACCAGTCATATCGCAACTATCTTGTCTGGAGGCAGCAGCGGCGGCGACACTTGACGATTACACTTTGGTTGGCCCTTGGAGGCACGAACAACTTACCTCTGCCGTGTGCGTGACGACAATGAAGCCACGCTGTTCCCAGGCAAAGTGTGCAATTGGTTGCAAACTTTCCAAGGTAGGTTTGGCAGCCTAGAGCTTTGATGCGACGGACGGCAAGTCGAGATTGGGTTGTGGGAAGCCCCATCCCCATAGGAGCTTGACGCTTGTCCGCTTTTCGCATGTTTCTGTCTGTCTCTACTTTCTGTTTTCTTCGTCCCTTGGATAGGTACTCGTTCTCTCATTCAATCAGTTCTCGCCAAGTTGTTGTTATTGGGTAGTGTTTGATCCGAGCAGTCTGCCTGCTCTCCTGAGGTCGGAGCTGCAGCAGGCCAGCAAGAAGTCGACAAGCCATATTTTGTTTTCGCGTTGCTGTCAGGTCCGTGGCCCAGAAACGCCAGCAGCAGCAGCAGCAGCTCTCTCGTTCTTCTTGTCTCATCATGCGACCCACACCTAAACCATAGCTTTATCTGATTGGCCCAAGCTCTTTTTGCTACAACCATTGGCCCAGGGTCCGCCGCTTCCTTGTCGTGATTCCCTGTCTGGCGCGTTCTACAAATAAGAAGTGGCCCCAAGAGCCCAAATTTTTCGCGACGGTCATCGGAAAGAAGAGTCCTTGATTCCTGACTTTATTTTTTTTCTCCCCCTTCGAACTTTCTCTCGTGTCTCGACTTGTCTCCCTCCCAGTCACAAGTCCTCCTTCCTCACCACACACCCCCTACCTCTCTCTCACACTGCCTCCCCCCTCCTCCCACCTCCGTGTCAAGCTCCGACATCACCGACGCCAACCACCCGTCCAATTAATCAATCCAGTCGATTCAATCAATCAAATCGTCTGGCTACACTGGGTGCTCAAAAGGTACTTTCTTTCAAGTACCACTTTTTTTTTATTCCCTCCCTCTCTCTTTTCCTCTTTCCATTGTCGCGCGTGCCATTCAAATTGATGGTTCATTGATTTTGACGATTGCCTTGCCCATCACTAACGTCGCCCCCCCTTTGGAAGCTGTCTTCACCTTGACCTTGGTCCAACCCAAACCTTGGTTTATCTTAGACCGACGAATCATCTGCATCCGAGGCTATTAATTCAATCAGTTCTTCTCCCGAATTGGCAAATTGGACCTTCTCATCCACCATTTACACGCTTTCCACTCTCAACTCTCATCCTTACCCGCATACACGCGAACTTGCGCATCGTGACACCCCTCCAAACCACCACGATAAGTCATCACCTTTTGTTTGGTCTGATTCAGTTCAACGCATCAAACAATCGCAAAGCTGCCAAGCTCCACCAACCGGCCAACCACACAACACCCTCTCCAACGCCGTAACGACCAACGCACTATTGTGTTCGTTCCTGCGCAGCACAAACACCGGGTTCCAAACTTATACATTCTGTATAATTGTTTCCGCTTTTCGTTGCCATCACCACTTTATGCACGCTGTTGTCGCAACACCACAACAGAAGTAAACATCATCATCCAGTCGCATACTTTGTTGTGCAACCGTCTTCACCTCGTGTTGCTTGCCTTGCATATAGTGAGTGGTCATTTTTCTTTCTTTTTTGTTTTTCTGTACAGTATTTCTATCGAAAGCTTGCGTCGCGTTCTTGTTGTGTGCATCCTCTCCCTCGGTCTTCTTCCCTGGATCTCCCATTTGCCGCGGGCCTCGATTAGCCATTTTGGTATGCCCACGATTTCCGGGACCGCAATCGCGAAGCATTTAGACCAGCCGCCCCGTTTCAATGCTTCCACGCTCGGCAGACCTGAATAAGTATCGGCGCTCTATCCCGTCGTCAGACCCACGCCGAACGCCCCGACCGCAATCTTCGAGACAGGCAAGCTCATTCGCTGGCGCAAACAAATCAACCCACCCTACCTTGTCGTCGATCGTGCGCACGGTCCATCAGCCAGCCCTTCTCAGTTTGGTCGCGCCCCAGTTCTTTTCTCCTTCGCGTGTTCTCTTCTCTCGTCAAGAGCTACGCGACTTGGGAGGGAAAAATTGGAAGTGGGCTTTTGCGATAAATAGCTGCGGATGCGCCATCTGCACTGATACGCCTTTTTGCGACCCGAAACCTTTCCCAGCCTCCCCCCATTGGCCCGCCACCTCTTTACGCCACTCCAACCTGTCGCATCGCGCAAGGCTGGAAATAGCTGCCGACGCCGACCAAACAACCAGCAACCAGCAACCAGCAACCAGCAACCAGCAACCAGCAACCAGCAACCAGCAACCAGCAACCAGCAACCAGCAACCAGCAACCAGCAACCAGCAACCAGCAACCAGCAACCAGCAACCAGCAACAACGCGTCCATAAAGAATATACACGCTTTTGCGCATGCACTCAGACAGCATATTCCAGGTCGCCGCCCCTAGAATTGAGTTTGTCACCATTGAACCCAGGAATTACGTTCGGTTTTGATTGCACTTGCTCGGCCGCCGGGCGCACACATTGGGTTGAAAGTTATCCTCGTCCACCAACCCGAATCAACGACAGCCTCATCAGTATTACTCCACTGAAATCCCGCGAGGTGGCCCTGGTCTTTGGTACGACTTATACACCATCAGCAAGTAGTGGCTGGCAACGAGCGCATACTCGAGGGAAACCACCTTTCTCGGCGCAAGCCCGCGCAAGTGGCATCGGCGGTGCAACAAGTGTTGGCACAGCTAATACATTGCTTTTCATCTTTTCTGCCAATCGTGCTACCCGTCGGAAGTTTGCTGACTGAAATTGTGTTTGCAGCCCCAGATTGCATGGACATTTGACGTTGCATCGTCTCAAGCCTCCAGGCAAACTACCAATCGCGGCAATCGGCAATCGACAATCGACTGAATGGCAATCATGGCGACAGAAGAGCCCCAAACCATCATCGAGCGAAAGGACGCACAGCCCGAGCCCGAGGGTGAGAAAAAGACTGTTGAAAAAGCTGCCGAGCCAACTGTCAATGGGTAGGTGCTCTATGTCCTCAAATTACTTCTACTCGATGCTAATACATTCACCATGCAGCCATGCGACTTCAGATGAGACATCTAAATCAGAAGAGCCTAGCACTGTCAATGGGAAAGCAGGATCACCGCAGCCGCCCGTTGAGGAGAACACGGTGGCAAAGAACCAAGAGGCCTTTGCCGCAAACGCAAGCATCAGTGCTAAGGAGTCGCCAAAGCTAACAGAAAACGAACCCACTGCAGAGTCCGCGGATAAGGACATGGTAGATGCGAACGATGTTCAGGAAGACGCTGCTCCTGCAAAGTCTGAAGCCAGAGAAACCGAAGCCCCCGAATCTCCCAAAGTTTCACCCGAACCGCAACTAGCGTCGGCAGAGAAAGAAGACGAGAAGCCTGCTGCGGAAACCTCTGCCGATGATTCAATGGAGGTGGATGAGTCTAGTGGGCAACCGGATTTGTCATCGAGTGGCGAACATGGCGAAAGCACCCAGGCCACAGCGCTTAGCGAGCCTGCAGTTGTTTCTTCCCCACATGAAGTGAGCCAGCCGCCGGAGCCATCTACAGCTGAAGATGTCAAGATGGAGGAAGCTGCTCCAGCCGAAAACAAGTCGGAGAGTGGTGCCGTCCTGAAGGAGAGATCTGCTACACCTGGCAAGGTTGCGCGGGAGCGGGAAGATGATCCCGCTGAAGAGCGATCTGCAAAACGCGCTAAAACCGAATCGCAGCCTGAAGCCGCGGCGGAGGACAGTATCGGCGTTGCTACCGGTCTATCCCCCGCGCCGACGAACCCGTCCGACGACTTGGCAGATAGCGTGCCTAACGATAAGCCGATTACTTTCTACCAGAATAAAGAGATCCGTGCCCAGATTGGCAGAGTCAAGAAGACCAAGAGTGGCAGTAACTTCCGTTCTTCCGTAGAGAAGTTATGGCCTCAGGTTTGGGACTCTTACAAGCAGCAAATCGAAAACCCTGTTGACCTGTCCATGTTCGAGGTCAAGCTGCGAGAAACGAAGTACGAAACCTTCGGTGAATTCAAAGCAGACCTGCAGCTCCTCCACGACAATGCGCTCAAGTTCAATGGCCCTGGTAATATCGTCACGCTCGCTGCTCTCCAGGTGCGCAATGACTTGCTAGGCCGTCTAGTGGAGATCGCCAAAAACGAGGAGCCTCTCAGGATCGACAAGGGCAAGCACCAGCCTACGCGTCAGACTGAACCCCGGGCTGCCACCCAAGTACGCCGACAGTCGCAGTCTACACCACGTGCGCCGCCTGCGACAAGCCCAAAGGCCAAGACTGAACCGACAACCAACGTAGTGTCCCGTCCTTCTCCTGCTCCTCCCACATCTGCATCGTCTTCAGGACCAGCATTTGCTCTCCCTCCTAACGGCATGCCCCAGATCCGGCGAGATTCCACGAGGGGTGATGGAGATAGGCCAAAGCGCCCTATCAACCCTCCCAAAAACCGCGACCCTGACTACTCGTCGAAGCCTGGTCTGAAGAAAAGGCTAGACCCCGAGTTGAAGTTTTATGGTGAGTGTCTCATGGAAGTGAGGAAGGCCAAACATTGGAATCACAACCAGTTCTTCCTGGAACCCGTAGACCCTGTTGCTTTCAATATTCCTACCTATTTCAGCATTATCAAGAAGCCGATGGATCTGGGGACAATGTCCCAGAAACTAGAGCGCGGCGAATATCGAACTGGCAAGGAGATCGAAAAGGACTTACGCCAGATGGTGGCGAACTCGGAGCAGTTCAACGGTCAAGACTCGCTCGTTACCATCTCAGGGCAAGCCCTTGAAGCTATTTTCAAGGATGAGGTGGCCAAGAAGGACGCGTGGATGGCGAAGAATGCTCCTATTCGGTCTCGCGCTGGCTCTGCTGGGACTCCAGAACTTAGTGCGCATGATTCAGACGAGGAGAGCGAGGCCGAGGCCGAGGAACAAGAAAACGACTCCATTCGCAACCTTCAATCCCGGCTGAGCGAGGAGCAAGTCAAGCTCAATGGCCTCCTTGGAGCCAAGAAGCCTGACTTGACCATGATCGAGATCCAACAGAACGTTGTTTCTATGTTGCAACGGAAGTTGGTTGAAGAGAAGACCAAGTTCAGCGGCGAGCCTAAGAAACCGAAGTCCAAGAAGAAGAGCATCAGCAAGTCCAAGCCGAAGTCTAGCTCAGGCGGTGGCGCCGCAGCAGGCAATGGTGTGAAGAAGTCGAGCGGTAGCGTTCCAGTCCTTAAGAAGGCTTCTGGGACAAACAAGAAGGCTGCCTCGAAGAAGCGTCACATGGGTAATCTTGAGAAGGCCGTGATTGCTGAAGGTATTAATGAGCTGGACGGGCCACTTCTGAACAAAGCGGTGGACATTATCAAGAAAGACACCCACCAGAAAGTAAGTTGACCGACTACTACTCACATGACGACCTTTGATCAAGGGACTAACGATGAACGTGTAGGAGGATGATGATGGCCAATTGGAGTTGGATATTGAGTCTCTGTCGCAAGAGGCTCTGAGCAGACTGTTCGACTTGATAACTAAGTCGTATCCTGGTATTTACCAGTCAGTATCTTCAAAGCCTGAGTTTAAACAGGAAGCCAAGCAAGCGGAGGAGACGAGGGCTAAGAACAGCGCCCTCCCCAAGCCCAAGAAGAACAAACCTATGAATAAGCATGAGCAAGAACGCAACATTGAGAAACTGCGGGAGCTCAAAGCACAGTTCCAACGCCAAGGCAGTGGAAGCCAAGAGCCTATGCCAGGCGATGAAGAGAACCGCCCTGGCGACTCGAGCGATGAAGAAGAGGAGAGCGATTCGGAAGAGGAGTAAAGCTGACGCCAAATCACGTCGAAGCTTCTGCTATTCTTCCTGTTTGCTGGTTGATTTGACCTTGGGGTCTCGTCACTGGAGCGATGCTTTAGATGACCACGCAACATCGTATGGGGTGATTCTGATAAGATCAGTCGGGAACCCGTCGCGTCGATTATGCGAGCAGGTACAAACTTTTGTATGATTATAATTTCCATATGACGATATGGGCACTGCACAAGGTGGGTGTGCAACAAGCGCGGCAGCAAATTGCGCAAAGCGCCTTACGTAGCGGCTTCTTCTTGTCTTTCCGCTCCCCGTTCGCGCAGCCAGCGATGGATCCTCTGGCACAAGCTCGAGAAATCTTGTCGATTTGCAGAGCTCTTGCTGCAGACCAAGCGACCTGGAGAGAAACCTGCGTCGAGTTTCTCTCGAGAAATGCGTTGGGGAGGCCTGTGGGGGAAGGGGGATGCGAACTTTTGCGTCGCCTTGATTAGTTATGGACTAGCGATTACATTGAGCGTGGAGATGGGGATGAACTTTAAGAATCAAGAAATGAGTTTAAAGCATTCCATGATACTTTGCCTGTGGCGCCCATGAAACCCTAACATGTCTCCGTCTTTGGCCGCTAGCTGTGCTGTGTGTCAGCAGGTTTTCATATCACAAGCCTGTAGGGGGCGGTCAGTTTTGTGCATCTATGAGTTCTTGTGATTTGTGCGACTATGTATTTCTTCGGCTAGTGAAGATTCATCTCACGCCGACGTCTCGTTTACAATCTTTTCTTGTTCTGTTGTGTCGACCTGGGGTACCACGATCTCGGCTTTGGGATTCGCGTCGCCCTTCTGCTTCTTGGGTCCTGGGAAACCGGTGCCCCTGTCCTTGACCTTCTTGACCTTCTTCTCCGGCGCCGGGGGCGGGGGTAGGCCTTGAGGGTGATTTCTTGCCACTCGGTGGATTCTTGGTAGGCCTTCTGGATCGGGGCCAGGAGCTCGGTCAGGGCCTTTGTGGTGGCGGCCTTGAGGAGCTGAGGCGTGAGGATATCCTGCTTGTAATCCTCGTGCATCTGCTTGATGTCGGAGTAGACGAGCGGCTCCAGGCCGTCGCGCTCCCGCGACACCACGAACTCGCGCTTGCCCTTCAGAGCGGCCACGGGGAGGAGGACGAACTCGGCGAAGGCGAGGATGCCGTTGCCCTCGGGTTCCTTCGGGACGGCCTCGGCCTTGCGGATCTTCTTGGTGACGACTTCTGCGGAATCGAGCAGGTCTATCTTGCTGTCTGGTTGCGGGTATCAGCTGACTGTCGGGCTTCCCTGGCGAAGAAGCATGTAGTGGAACGTCATGTACTCACTCTCGTCACTGGAGCTCATCTTGCCACCTTGCAGACCAGGAACCATGGGGTTCATCAGATGCGCGCGCTGTTGATTGAGACCTGTCAGCATTGCCCGCTCGTTTTCACTCTGGCCAGTTATCTCTTATGTTCCGCTCACCTGCT
Organism: Apiospora rasikravindrae; assembly: GCA_038363885.1. Classification (NCBI taxonomy): domain Eukaryota; kingdom Fungi; phylum Ascomycota; class Sordariomycetes; order Amphisphaeriales; family Apiosporaceae; genus Apiospora; species Apiospora rasikravindrae. The sequence goes on from JAQQWK010000006.1 coordinate 1,794,161, forward strand.
TGTAGCCGAGCTTGGGCAACCACTCCTTGGAGGCGGTGAAGAGCTTGCGCTGGTCGAGGCCGCCGAACTGGGCATCGACGTCGAGGTACTGCTCGTCGAGGACCTGGAGGATGGGGTAGAGCAGGCCGCTGAGGGGCGCGTTGGAGGTCTGCTTGACGATTTCGGCGCCGGCCTTCTTGGCGTCGTGCTCCGAGGTGACGGCGCACAGCTTGAAGAGGTCCATGGTGTACTCGTGGCTGGTCTGGTAGGAGGAGCCCAGGACGAACTTGAGCTTCTCGGTCGAGACGCCGACGGCCCGCAGCATCTCGGTGATGCAGTAGCGGTAGAAGGTCACACGGTGCGCCACCAGCTCGATCGGCGCCTTCAGGTTGTCGAGGAAGCCGTGGATATCGGCCAGCAGGATCGTCACCTCGCAGCCCGCCGCCAGGTACTGGGCGATCTTGACGGCGGGCACGAAGTAGCCGCAGTGCGGGCGGCCGGTGGTCGCGGTGCCTGTTGGAGGGGGGCAAACAAAGTAGTTAGCAACGGTAACTCTTGTTCGTCTTTCCTTTGTTGTTGTTCTTCTTCTTCTTCTTTGTTCCTGGCTGCCAGCTTCCCAGACGTGGTCGTGTGCTTCTCTCACTTACCCCAGTAGATTTTCGGGTTGCGCCCCTCGGCCAGGATGTTCTCGATGATGGGAGCATCGAGGACCTCGGCGAGGTTCTCCTTGATGAGGGCGTATCTAGCTGTCGCGTCCATGGCTCCGAGTGATTCCGCAGTGGGCTGGCCGATTTACCTGGTGACTTCTTTGTTGTGCGATTCCCTACTGAACAACTCGTATTAAAAGAACTCTCCAATGTTGACTCATTCGTTCGCTTATGTTGGTGGGCAGCAATTGGAAGTTTTGGCGGGGTGACTCGCCCGCCCAATCAGGCGTGGTGGGGGTAAATTGCCCGGACGGGACTTTTTATCGATAAAGCCCGCGCTGTGAGTGAGCGAGCTTCAGGCCCGGTGTCGCCCTGATTGACTTATGTTATGACTGGGTGCATTCCCGCCCAGTGATTGGCTGCTCACCGAGGCCAGCTTTCTTTCCTCTCGTACCTCTCAATCTATCTGACCAGATGGATGTTAGAAGTTTATACTTGTGATTGTGAGTATGGAGTAGTATACATATATGCGTCATTCCTCCAACATTGTCGGCCACTTTTTGAGTTCCAGCCGTTCCATTCGTTCCAGTACGGAAAATCCAGTATGGCGCGACCTGGTGGCATACGACTTATCAATTTGACCTTATACAATGGACACAGCTCGATCCTGGGAGCGTGAAATCCCCAATTGGATGGCACTCGTTCGCTGCTGGTTTGCCCTCTATGCAAGCTCAATCAAACACTGTGGCCCTCTCGCAAGTGCCCAGCTTGTCTGCCTTTGACTCAGCAGCCCAGTCAAGTTTGGTTTGCCAGCATTCCACGTTGCTGGATAGCCCGCGCCTAAAACCCCGGTGGTTTGCCATGGAAGACCACCCACGACCATGGTTGTCGTGTGGGTGACGTTTCTGTGCAGAGTTTCGAGACGAAAGAGGCAGCAACAGCTCAGCCGACGCCTAGACACCGCGCGTTCCGATGTAGCAAAAGAAGGTATCTCTGCATCTTCAGGCTCAGACATGGCAAACAACTGCCGATATGGAGACCCGACTGGGGCCGAGTTTGCTTCCTTCATACCTCGGGGAAGTCGATGTAGGCTGACTGGCAGTTGAATACCTTTGGGACTGACCTATTCTTAGACCGACGTCGCCTTCGTCATACCACGACGGGGCTTTCCGCGGGCTCTAAAGCACGACACCCTTCTGGAATGAGCAATCAATATCTGCATCCTCCTATGTGCGAGTGATGGCGCCTGGTCCATCTACCCAGCTGATGCTGGGGCCGACTGGATAAATGGCGGGTAAAGTCGAAAGCCTGTGTTCTGGATCCCCGCCCGAGTCCTTGGAGCCCTTGGAGTAGGGCAGAGTAGGATCCCAATCAATTCAGTAATTAATCTTGCGGGTCAAGCTTCTCGTTTAGATGCCCGTGGGCGTTCGCGCGGACGGCTTGATATAGCCTACAGGAACCAGCAAAACCTTAAAGTCGACTTCGCATCTGATTCATGTATGATGAATGGGGTTGATATAATGTGCTGCCGGACCCTTCAACGAAACGACTTCTGGGAAGCTACGAAGAAAATGCGATGTTAGGAACGTGTTTCCAACTCAAAGGCTTGGTAGCGATCAAATGGATGGCAGGACTTGCTTGGCCGCGTTTGGGTGCCCTCCATGAGCAACTGTCAGCTTCGAGCCATCCTTTTGTCTCGTCAACCCTACGTCGCGCGTCGGCAGGGTAAGCAGCCATCAACTCCGGGTTTGGGGCAACAGTTGGGTCAGCATCCAGTTTTTGGCTGCGTGATGACCGTTCTTGATGCGCATGCAGGGTGCAAAGCCAAGTCCTTCACGAGGTGAAGCTCGTTTTCCGTCAGGGCTGATGGGTGGCATGCGGGGAATTCAGGGCCAGCATCTGCACCCGTAGGCGTTGAATCCTCCCAGGTAACCACGCCCATTGGCTGCTCGTTCCGTGTTCAGGCACCCAGACACGGCACGATTTTGGAGGTGTAGAGGCGGCAGATGTATAGTCTGGCCTAGGAGAGAAGACGTATTTCGATCATCCAATAAAGCATACTCATCGCAACATCCAAGACTGAGAGGACCTTCCTCAAGGGGAAGGTAGTTATGTCATATTGGGCTTCCTTTGTAAGTCTCTGTACGGCATTCACTGATGGACGTTCGGAGTCGTTCGAAAGATCCTACTATAAAAAGGCATGTTGCTCAGCTTCTTTCCCGGCGGATATCAGGAATTGAGGTATAGATTCAACGGTCCACACAAACATAGCTACTCTCCATCCTGCAATATGAAATCCTTCGGACTCCTGACTCTGGCGATTGGCCTTGTGGCTGCCACCTCCCCAGCCTCCCAGGAGGCATCGCCAAAGAAAGCACGCATCCCCTCTCCTGCACCTCTGAAATACATCATGTCTATGGTCGAACCCGCCATCGAGCGTGATGTCAGTGGCCTCACTAGCCTTCCTGAAGGCCTGGCCAGTCGCGCCTCATCGCATGTATCTCCAGTAGCACCCGACTCCGCGAAGCGCCAGTTGTCTAAGCAAGACTTCTACGAATGCCAGGCCTCTGTAAGCTAACATCTCTTAAGTCGACACATATACACATAAACAACCTTTCCTCCCTCAAAGTTGGTCTTTTCGCTGATCCTTTCTCACACAGAACCCTCCGCCGCAGCCGTCGGACTGCAACACCGTCATCAACCAGGTGCAGGCGTCGAACCAGGACTTCATCCTGAACGAGGGCACTTGCCTCGCCTTTACTTTCAGCACCTGCACGGGCTACTTCTGCTCCCTGTGCGGCCAGCTCGCCACCCACACCGACTTCATCGCCAGCCAGTTCGAGTCGGTGCAGGGCCTCTGCGTCGAGGGCGGCCAGGCGGGGACCATCGTCGGCGAGGACGCGCCTCAGTACGAGACCGGGTTCCTGCGCGCGGGCTCGGGGGTGCCTACGTATGATGTTTGCTAGGCTGTGTGGCTTGGTCAGCTTCTGGTATTGATAGTCTTTCGTTCATTTGACTAGGTGTATTTGATGAATGGGGGGATGTATTGGTTAGTCGAAGGTGGTTTCACGGCTGAAGTAGGGAGGTTGGGAGGTTAGACTAGTAGTAAGTAGTAGCATAACAAGATCAAGGGTTTGGCAACCACAATTAATACCTCATCGGTGATAATGTACTTGATACTTGGTCTTTTCATGTAAGTGACTCCTACTATACCTTGAAGGGATCAAATCCTCATCGTCCGACCTTTCAGAAAGCACCGCTGTAGCCCCTGACAGTGTAAGCGCCGCTCAATGTAGCGAAGTTCATATAATCATAACACCAAGGATGCATATTCGGTTCGTTGAGCTTGGTTGCACGACCATATTGTACCTACACCAGCCATCAGGACCAATGTATGTCGTCACGAGAAACATACCCTCTTTACTCCCCCTTGCGCATGCTCCCAAATGACTTCCCTACTTGAGGGGTAAACTTCTCCCTTCCCTAAGGTCTAAGCGAATCGTCGTATCTTTTCTCCGCTTAAGCTGTGCTCTTTCAGTGCGGCTGCCATGGCGATGCCCTTCTGCTTGTTCGTCTGCAAACGCAAGAAGGGGCAAGCAAGACAATTGCGCGAACTGCGCCGGCCACCACCATGCGCCCCTACCCCCACAGGTTTTACATCCATGAGTCTAATCGCTTGACGGCCTCACGACGACACGTTTCCCATAGCCACGGTGTTCGTCAATCTACCATTGCAGTCGGGCTTGGCTACCTGTTGTCGGGTCTGGAGGGGCCAAGCCGCCCGACCGTCACCACAAACACACGCGCTAAAACCAAGCAGCCGTGTCCCAGAGCAGAGACCGTCCTGGGATGGGGATATGGTGATGACAGATCATAGCTCTGCCTGGAGTAAAGTCGGGATACGATAAGTTGGTGGTTGTTGACACTGCAACCCTGGGACACCACACTATCGCGAGACTCAACGAGAGTCGGGTGTTCATGATAGAGAACTACAACTTCGACAGGGAATGCGAATGTGGATGGCACTGGCTATTACTCGATACAGAGGTTCGCCAGGTCAATGACGCGATACGTGAAATATATCAATAGGCTGGCTGGCACGAACCAGGAGTAATGGTCATATAGCACCATGAGTTTTTGGATGTTCAATTATTCTGGGAGGCTATTTGCCCGTCTTTCTCAAGCCACTGGTTCTGGTTGGATCCTTTCTATGTATCGGCATGCCTCTTGTTACCTTTGCAACGTTTCTCCTTACCCACGGCATAGAGCTTCTGATCATTAGCAACAATGCTAGTTGTTTCCATATTTAATCATGAATCGTGGCTTTTCTACGGACAGTCTACCCCCCTACAATAACAGTATAGTCTCCTTGATGAGCCAAAGCATCACAGATCTCCCAGTATGCAAGACCACCATGATAGGTGCCCCAGGGAGCCCGTGCTTCCACTCCAGCAGCTTGGTAACAATAACATCTCCATGCGGGCCTGATGGGACGCTGCATGCGATACCCAGTAGACATCCTCAATCGGGGTCTACGTCTTGCGGATGATTCGCATCCCGCCGCATCTCATTTTACCAGACCCCCTGGAAGATAAGAAGGTACATGGGCATGCAAGTACACCCGTACCCTGACAACTTCAAGTCGGGGACGAGAATTGATAGACCACTCTTTCTACTAGTGGGGATCGTGCCATGCCGGCACTTGAGAGCACCCTTATGCCATGTCCCGATGTCGTTCGAGGTCAGGCGTTTTGAAACAACACTCGGCTGTCCCTCCGCAGCGGCGTGTCACCCGGGTGGCCAAACATGTTTCGAAACTTAATTCTTTCCATATAAGACGCCTTGACTGCATGCATAGCATGGCGTACTATATGGGAGTTACTGCATATGCACTGCGCAGGTCAGGCAGCGCGCCTCCGGATCCGGAGCCTGCGAACCCCCGTACTTGCGCCGTCCGACCGGGGTATCCATCTCCCGAGACAGGTGGACCGGTATCGCAGACATGAGAATGATGACACAACTGGGAAAACCAATCTCGTCAGTCAAAACAGCAAAGGGTCACCGCCATCAGATGAAGCCCGGTCTCACGATCTCGACGGAATCGAGGATGGCGTGTGAAAGCAGCCTGGGATGAAGTGTAGCCGTTCCCATCACATTCATGCATCGTCTGGCCAGACTATCGTGGAGCCCGAAATAGGTGCTCCGCTTCGAAAAAGTTTCGCGAAGTCTTGATCGCCAGCTGGCAGATATGCAAAGTAATGAAGGGTTCCAGGTCCTGGATCCGTGGCTCGGGACGTAGAAGACCACTTGGCTGCTTGGCTGCTCTGCCGGTCAACCGAACTGTTACTTGGGATGTGTCGAAGGCCCAAGGTGAAGGTATCATGTATTCTGACGTGATCTCCGCCAGTTTGCAAGCAGCTTCTCTCTGCAGGTTGGCTGGTCAGGGTGGCGGAGTTCAGCTAAAGAGCGCGCACAAGGACCAACACGCCTGGGAACCATGGCTTCCAGCCTGACAAGCCACGTGAGTTCGCCGTCCAAGAGAACAGCTGACGCTTTGAAGATAATGCGCGGCGGGGGTCGGATGGCGAAAAAGAACTGCGCGTGGCGAACGGACCTTCTTTAAGAAGGCGTGAAACACCAAACGTCTGATGATGCTCCCCCGCCCTTCTTCGTATGTAGCCTCGGAGCCCTCTCCGCACTGCATTGATCACAACCACCAACCCGAGAACGCTAGAATGAGAGAGTTAGCCGCAGCTTCCGATAACTTGCAGTTCCGACTGGAGGGCGGGCGTGCAGGCCGGAAAGGAAGGACCCCGCAAGATGAGAGACCTTGGTGTGATGACGCACTGCTACCGTCGCATATCACAATTGCTTGCGAGGGGTTCGGTGACGATGCCCTCCCAGGGCTGTGCCTGCACTGCCGTTCCTTTGTATACGTTAGGTACCAGTACCTTCTCTCTGACCTAGTCAGCTAGAGCTATAAAACATTGCGGTTGATGGTGAGTAACCCAGAAAGGCAGTGTATCCTCCAGCATCAAGGTGATGAGATAGAAGCTATGAAATGAGGGTCGCGATGAAAAAGGAACAAGCCATCCGCAATAGCATTGTGTCTCGTTTCGAACCAAAGGGGTCTGTTTCTTTTGCGGTTGGAGATGGGTATGAAGCCCGGGGTTGATGGCTTCAGGAATACTAGACTCTAGCTTTAGTTAACAGCGACCGTTGCCAAGTTATTTCCAAGTATGTGAGTAGGTACAATGTGTGGCTTTCCTACCAACGTGGTCTTTTTTTGCGACTCGGCTGTATGGTCAGTAGAGTCAAGAAGATGGTGTCGCGCCTGCAAGAGCTCATCCAACTTGAGAGGTCGGCGATTCCTTCAATCGTCCCTTGGAGAATTGCGACCATCAGTCGCCAGGTCGGCTATGGACTTCCTGGATAGCTTCATGGCAATGTTGTTCGTTCCAAGCAACGGTCGAAACCAGCAGGCACGCCTTGTGTGTAGCTGGACGATGAATGGTCGCCTTGGCACTCAGACAAGGCAATACAAGCATGGAGCCGCGGTTTCACGAGACAGGAGATGGCGGGATGGTCGGTTGTTGGTAGTTCCTGGGCCCCCTAGACCTAGAGGTAGATATCCAGATTTGCGATGGCCGAAAATAGTGACCATGCGGCTGCGTGCTTGGTACGAACTCAATCGTCCTGTCAAAACCCAAGTGCAACTCAAATATGGTAACAATGGGATGGATTGTTTGGAATTGAAGGGTTTCAACGGTCGGGTCTAGTGTGGACTCTGGATCTCAAGCCATCTTGGATAAATCTGGTACTTTAGGTAGTGAGCGTTCCCTAACATCAACATGCAGTGGTTGATCTAAGGAAGACCCAATCTTTGGTCCCTGGAGTGGTGCAAACCTTATTGAGATTGGCGAACCCTGGATGACAAACTGCATCTTTGTGCATCTCTGCCATCGGGCTCGGGCCAAACCGAGATATCTCACACTACCGACGACGGTTGATTGCATGCGTCCACATCTCAACGGGCGAGTCAGTTGCGGTGGGAGCCTAGGAGGGGCGCGGTTCATAGTTCATGCATCGACAATAGACGCGCCCCGACGACCCCATCTGATTATTGAACGGTATATTACGAGCTTCCTATAACGCACCCATCGTCCGTCGATAGTAACACTATGCTGGTGCTCTTTGACCGAAGCCTGAATGCATCTTTGCACCAAGCCAAGCAGCGCGTAGAGGCTGCTTCACGTGTGGTGGATGATTGGGCAGCCCCAGAGGTCTTGGCATCACCCGCTTTAACCGCAATTTTAAGGTTGACCGTGGTCGGTCAGATATCAGATGCGATGCCATGCCATCCATGACGAACCAAGAGAACCACCGTTGCAACTTGCAGCCCCGTTCGGGCCAATTGCGACGATCCTGTTGGCCATGCGGTTTATCCGTTTGCTTCGTTTTTGCTGAACTCCGGGGTTTTTCCACCATCAAACGAACGAAGCTGACCTGATGGAGCAGGTTACATCGGCCGATTATCGATATCTCTCTATTGAAATTGCCCCCGGCAGCCGGCGTGTGTGCCAATCGCAGCACGGTGGGCCTGCAAACATTGGGGAACCCAGCCGATGGTGGTGTTGAAGCCTTGCACCTCGCAATGTAATTCACTGGGCTTCATCCCCCCGCGGGTCGCCGGCCAACAGGTCATCAAAAGGAAGGCCCAGTAGGTGGGTAGTTCGGTTAGGAGGTAGATAGACGAGGAGATCGACTACAAAAAGGAGATGACATCCTCGCGTTTCCCTGGTTGCTGTTTCTGTAGGTCACCCGCATCAGCACCAGCAGCACCACCGTTGAGATCCGAAGCAGCCAAGCCCATTCGAACCAGGACCAACCCTCAACCGAGATCGCCATGAAGTATACCATCAGCAACCTCGCGGCTTCTGCTGCCCTTGCCGGCAGTGCGCTGGCGGCCAGCGGCGACTTCAATGTCCTGACCATGAACGTGGCAGGGCTGCCGGAGATCCTCCAAGGCAACGATGTTCCAGGCGACAAGACGGTCAACTCCAAGACCATGGGAACCAAATTCTCAGAGTACAACTATGACATGATCCACGTCCAAGAAGTAAGAAGGGCCCCTTCTCCATCCATCACTAACTGGCGTGCAACATCATTTGCCAAGCCCAGCCGCATAAGTAGGACCACGAGTCTAACCACACTAATAGGACTTCAATTACCACGCGAGCATATACGAGACTGACAACCACCCATACCGAACTGCCACTTCCGGTGGTGTCCCTTTCGGAAGTGGACTCAACTCCCTGAGTGTAAGTGACCCCCCTACACCCCCACGATGCTTAAGCGAGCTTGTTGCATTATGCAGATCAGCACTAATACGCCCGCGATCAGACAAAGTACTTCTTCAATTACAATCGCGTCAAGTGGGACACGTGCTCCAACGCCTCTGGTGCTGATTGCCTGACGCCCAAAGGTTTCACCTTCAGTGAGTGGCTGACATGCCCTCCCTAATAACCACAAGACCAAGACTAACAAAGCTTTTTGCTTGCCAGTGCGAGTCCAGGTCGATGAAGGCATCTACGTAGACTTCTACAATCTCCATGCAGATGCCGGCACCGAGCCCGACGACCTGAAGGCCCGCGCGGCCAACCTGAAGCAGGTCGCCGACTACATCGACACCCACAGTGTCGGCAACGCCGTCGTCGTCTTCGGCGACACCAACAGCCGGTACTCGCGCACGGCTGACGTCATCCGGGTGTTCGGCACCCAAAACGGCCTGACGGACGCATGGGTCGAGCTGATCCGCAACGGCGTCGTGCCCACGGAGGAGAGCCTGTGCGACAACCCGTCCAAGACCGACTACTGCGAGACGGTCGACAAGATCCTCTACCGCGCGAGTGCCACCGTCGACCTCAAGGCCACCCACTGGGGCTACGAGAGCACCAAGTTCCTCCAGGCCGACGGCAACATCCTCTCGGACCACAACCCCATCACCGCCAACTTCACCTATAACCCGGGCACCACCCTCCGCCAGTCCGACTTCTGGGGTGGCCCCTGGGGCAACTGGTTCAGCGACGTGCCCAAGCTGACGACCCTCTCCAAGCCCAAGGCCGCCGCCATCACCGTCCGCGGCGCCAACCGCCTGGACGGCGTCAGCGTGCAGCTGGCCGACGGCACGACTTTTACGCACGGCGGCTCCGGCGGCACCGCCACAACCCTCAACCTCGGGGCCAACGAGTTCTGGACCGAGGCGGTCCTCTGCCAGGGCCAGAAGGACAACCACACGCGCAACTTCTACATCAAGGCCACCACGAGCACCGGGCGCACCGCCGAGGCCGGCAAGTCTACGTCGGACTGCAAGACCTCGACGGCCCCCGCCGGGTGGCAGATCGTTGGGTTCATGGGCCAGGACGGCGACGAGGTGGACCAGCTCGCATTTGTCTACGCCCCTCAGTAGAGCAGAAGGTCTTTCTACTTCAACGCATACATGATATGATATACATAATCTCAAAACCACTTAATTAGTATAATTGTATACGACCTCATGACTTTAAAATAACAATACACGTCTATCCGGTCATCTCTCTCTCCCCCCCTCTATCCGACCAGCAACCGCTCCAGTGATCACGTGGCATGCGTAAGACTGTCTGACGGAAAGGTAGTGGTACATGCTAGAGTTCTGATCTCACCACAGCTTACATTTTCAAGGTTAAAGAAGGGCCTAATCTGGTAATGCGGTAACCCTCACCGCAAACGTCAACCTTAAAAGGCTTGCATGAAGGTGTTTCATGTCTCTATTAGCATCGATCGATGACGATCGGACGGACGAACGAGACGGGCCACGGAACGGGAAGGACCCGCGGTTTGAGAGGTGAATCTTTCTTCCTTCTTTCCCATTAAAGGAAGTCCATAAAAAGCAAGACCGAGCGGCCGCCGAAGCACCACCCCCACGGTTGGTGGTGTTTTAGTCAAGTTGGTAGCACATACCCGTATGCAGTAGTAGTGATAGGGCATGCATATGCAGTAGTTAGAGAGGCTGAGTGAGATTCGATCAGAGTCTAATGAGGTTTAGGAAAACAAGAAATTAAAAGCAAAAACGAAACCGCGGCTACTCTATCCAGGGCTGAAAAAAGCCCCGACCGGCGTGCAGCGCCAATGCAAGGCACTTTGTTAAAGAATCCCTCCCCAAATGCATTCCGGGCACGCGACGACGTATCACAGAGTGTTATCCCGGAGTTTGTTGCTTAATTAAATCTCTACCACCGTTCCTTAGCGGCGGGCTTGGTCGGGACGGACTGTCGATTCAGCTTGCCCACATGCAGCTTGAGCAAGTTCTAGTTGCTTTTTCCTCCCCCCCCGGTCTCTTCCCATCCGACTGAATGATGACTGCAGCGATGGAGATGTCGATTTGTCGTCGTCCAGAGCAACGACCAACTAACAACCGCAATTTGCTGGCCACCATCGTCAGCATCGTAGATCTACCTGCTGCTACTGCCAGACGCCGACTTGCCGATTAAACCGCTAGCTTAGCTCATGTAAGGCTGATGACATAGAGCATGGAGACTGGACTGGCCGAACGGACGAACGGCGAATCGGTGGCGAATTCGGATTCGGAGATGAAAATATCCAAGAAGGCATGTACGAGTGTTTCATAGGTTGTCGTCGAGGACCCTTCTCTACGTCGATCATGCCTAGTTCCTGAACAGTGTCTGAGGGTTAGTATGCATATTCTCCCGAACACACTGTTTAACCATGCGGATCTGTCCGCATCTAGTATAGAATAGTAAGCATGCATACTTCTTACGCATGGAACAGTGGCTGACTGACAAAGCGCATGCATCCCATATCCGCTTTTGCTGCCATGTGTAATGTAAAGCTGTTCCGCATTACTTGGCCTGAGAAAAGAAAAGTAAAGCTCGCCTGAAACTCCAATTCTCCGAGGCACGACTGGCCGAGCTCAGTAGTTCCGTGTTACATGATTCTCTTTCCGTCCCCGTCTGGCAACGGCCGCTCCCGGCTACGTTTCCGTCCGTCATGCAACGCTCGACGGGGAGGCGACGGGATTTCGTCCTGCCTGAGCTGTCCATTATGCGTATGTGCCCAAGGGAAAGAACCGGACCAGAGCAATGGATAGGGGTCCCGCCCCTAAGGCGCGCGTCAATACGCAAGTAGGAAAGACGGCTTGGGTCAATATTGGAAATTAGCTCGGCGTTGGTAGTTGCGGGCTGTGAATCGCGAGCTACCTAACCTAGGTAGGTACATACCAGATACTTTTACCTCGTAGTCAAGTGTACTATCGGTTTAGTGGTACGATCGTGGGAAGCCACCTACTATAGAGAGCTTCTGTTTGGCTTCTAGCTGGCCTTCCTCGTGGGCCGAGGCATCGTTAGCTAGAAAACTAGCCAAGTAGTAACTCATTATTCACGCTTTCCTTCCGATCTGACCGGTAGTGGCGGATTTAGGTGGATGGGAAAAAACGCGCGGGATGAAAGCCTGCATTTCCGGTGGACTCCCAATGTTATTAGTCTTCCATTTCCCATATTCTTTCTCTTGCCCTGCCAGGGCCCAGCTGGTGGTCATCGCTATGACGTGGGCTGGGAGAACCAACATTCGATCGCTATTTTTGATCGCCACCAACAACTCTCGGCCGGCGGCAGTGAGGAAGGAAGGAAGGAAGGAAGCTAACTGGCATAAGCCGTGTGCCATTCCCCAACTGTACATACGACCGATCAACACCAGAAGATCTGGCGCGATGATAAAATTGTGGAAGAGGAGGCGGGCTCGGCTCGGCGAAAGTAAGAATAGAAATGTGGCAACCTTATTTATTCCTTCTCACGCTTAGTCGCTGCAAAACGTTGATTCCCCTATTGCAACAGGGCTGGTTGATGCGCTCTCCGTCTCGGAAACTTTGCACACTATTCGTAAAACCGCATGTGCCTTTGCCCATGGACAAATGATGGGACTTTTCGTCTTGCTTCCCTTATTTCTTTTTTGCTGACATTTTCGGGTAGGACACAGTTGAATCTTGAGTTAGTACAAATGTCGATCTTCAAAGATCCTGAACTCAGGAAACCACATGCAAGTATACCAGAGTATAATGGAGCTGCATCGCGCCGACAAGTAGAAATTGGCATTTCTGTGGCAGCATGCGACCCAGCTGGTTGGTGCGCAGGTTGGTTTCTCAAGTGATGGCGGCAGAGTCCAATAAGGTAAAGAACATGGCTCTTTGACCATGTATTCCCTGCACGGAGATCTGTGTTGTCGAGATATGCCCCAGACCCCAGAATATTCGATGTTGCGGAATCCATAAAAATAGACTCAGCACTGCAAGATAACATTTGCATGCTGAAAAGGCAAAAAGTTGAAGACTCTCCTGAGCCGGATTTGAACCGGCGACCTGTGGATTACAAGTGTGACAATTACAGTCCATCGCTCTGCCAACTGAGCTATCAAGAGGGGGGAGGCTTATTGATGACGATGACAGTGCTTATCGTAGGCTATATTATGGTGATCAACTGCTTTATCCTGCGCTGCTGCAATACAGTTGAAGAGAGGAGTGAGTGAGTGGATCGAGCCGTGTCTTCGACTTGATTCGCCCAAAGAGTGCCTATCATCTGTACATCGCATCGTGAAGCGAGACTGGCCGCTCGAATTGACTTTTCCCTTTCTTTTTCATCACCTCACCTTCGTTTCTTTTAAACGGCTGGGCTGCTGTTGGTGGTCGACGGTGGGCCAACGATTTGCGGACTACGGCGACATTGCGGAGATTGAAGACGTCTAGCGGCCATGGGGTGTACCAAACCGCTGGGTATGGCACGATGATCGTTAGCTAGGGAGAAAGGTAGCAGTAGGAGGAGGCCGGCGATGGCAGTCCTTGACAATGCTTCTATTTGCGACGTGGGAGCACGAAGCAAGAACCGGGGGGCCTGAGAGGTGCAGCCGGGTTTGAGGCTGTGTCGTGAAGCGGCAGCATTTGGTATCGCAATGCAACAAGCAAAACGTGATGCTCGGGTTGGGCATTGGATGATAGTTATTGACACCTGTCCGGGCCTGCAGGCGTGTCTTGCGATATCACTCACTTCTGCATTTCTTCTGCGCATGTTTAAGAGGCCGAGGTTGTCTCATTGCCATGCATGCTCTTAAGCCTGCACATCGCAATGATAGCCTTGTGAAACAGCGAGGGCGCCATCATTCATACCTTGCCTCCGCGTTGCGCGTTGCGTAATAGTTACATGGCCCAGAGTTGCCTGCCCTGTGCATGAATGTGATATCACCACCAGCAGGGCGGCGTGGGAAGACGATCGCCATCATGGTTGACAAAACAAACCACTTGGGCCAAACAAGCAGGCATTTGCGTCACAGGAGCAGAAGGATCAGAATCAGGAGCGAGGTGCTCCCGCCGTCGTGTATACAATCCAGAGGTAGGTACCAGACCCAATCCAGAAATCCAATTTCAACGGTGGCTCGCGGTCGGCAATATCGGAGGTAGATTATTAGCCTGCGGCGCGCGTTCCTGAATTGAAGGGCAGGCGGAAGCATTGCCAAGACGAATTGTGACGGGTTGGTTTGGGGATCTGTTGGGGGTACATATTGGGGGCGTGGTGGGTTGTTGCGAGGTCTGGAGTCTGGACCGAGTGGCTCTTGTCTTGCCGCGACGAAACGAAATTCTTCAGATGATCTTCCGTCTGGATTCTGAGGTTCTTCCGTGAAGAGATCTCGGGTGTACTGCTTGGGGGTGGCCTAATCAGGTAGACGATCGGCCGCTCATAATTTCAGTCGTTCAAAACCCAAGCACCTTTGGCTCCCTGGCGTCTGGGGCATCGCAAGAAACGTCATCGCAAACTCTCCGTTAGAAGTACCACAAATGGGCGGGGGTGAGTCGTCCGGCAGTCAGCCTCGACTGTCTAGAAACTAACCGACGGTCTAATGCAGAGGCCAGGCACTTTGTTGTAGCGAGGGGAAGGATGATGCTGACCGTTGAGAACAATAGCAGAGCTGCGCCTACCTGCGCTGGAGGGGGAAGGTGGTGGGGGGAGAGGCTTGGAAAGCATTGTGCATTTGATGCAAGGTGACTGGTGCCTGTCGCGTAAGCAGTGTGATACGCACCTAGCAGCCCAGGTAATCACCACTATCTGGGGCCGCATACCCCACCAGATGAGATTCATCAGCACTGGGCTGCCAAGGTGCCGAATCCAATGTCTGGCTCTTTCTGGCTCTCTTGCGATTCGTTTCGTGAGAAATACGGAACCTGAGATTTTCCCAATTTGGAAGAATTGTAGGTAGGGTGGATACGTCGGCGCATTTACGTGCCTCCCCTGCTTACTTCACGATGATTGGTCTTGGGTAAGTATCGCAGTGCTGCTGCTCTGTACATGTAAGTATGTCCTCGTGTCTTGTGGCGAGTGGCTGGTTCAATGTTGGGAAAAGCTGACCGGTGCATGCAACAGCACGCAGTGTAACTCAATTATCAGGTACCCGTCTGCCCGTTTTCCATGCTGGGGCCGCGTGCGTCTGAAAGGGCGTGCGTGCATGCTGCTGCGATAACCGAAAGTTGAGATACCCAATGGACGCTCTAGCAGGACGGTCTTATTGGGCCTGGCTACATTTCCACCTTCTCCCACAAAAACCGCCGACCTGATCTGGATTTGATAGACATTTGGAACGCCGACGACTCCAGAAAATAACAGGATGAACTCAATCTATGCTCATGTGACTGTGGCCTTGAAAGGCCCGATGAGACGAACGCAGCGCCAACTGATCGGTTAGTTTACCTGAAGTCTCTGATTCTTGGTTGGACTTATATTCGGCCCAAATGGGAAGAACCATCGCAAATCCGTTATATGGAATTATATCGTATAGCAACCAACGAATCAAAAGCCAGTAACAGCGCATCCAGACGTTTTATTAGTCGTTCATTATTTCGACCTTTAGCCGCACAGGCAAAGGGCCTCTCAGCCTCAGTTCTTCAGAGAGGAGCCACAAAAGCGATGCAGGAAGGCCAATATTGTGACAGCGGATGTGATCTCAAATCCCATTGGAAACTGATGGATGGAGATGCATCCTTTGGCTTCTGCATTCCAGTACGTATCCTGCTTACATGACCTTAGTAATTGCTGCCCCAACTGCCCCAGGTCGGCGACCTACCCTACTGTAGGTATCACCGCTACTAACTACCACAGGTACTTGCATGGTTCGATCCATTGGGATATCTGTCATGGTCCTGTCCAGATGTGAGTGGCACCTCTTGCTGCTTGAGAGATTTCGTTGCCCCGGAAGCGAGCCGGGGTAGCATCGTGGCTGGGGGTGTACCACACCCACGTTGGGAAAGCCTTCCCAACCTGCACATAATCTACCAAAATTTGCCAGAGTCTGTACGCGCCCTACTATGTATGCATGCAATGTGTGCATCGTATGTACGGAGTACCTGACGGCATTTCCTACGAGATCAGCGGAGAAGCCGGGACTTCGTGAGGAGGCCGTCGGTAGTGGGTGCTACGAGAGACAGCCCCTCGAGCCGTCGTCGTGGGCAATGGATATCTTGGATGTTAGCTTCTGAATATAAGGTTTTATCCTAGGTCTCACTAGTAGTAGCCTTTGCATATCTTTATTTTCGATGCGGAAATCTACCGTCTCCCCTGGTTTGTTGCTCCCATTTTCGTTGACCGAGTTTCCACGCTCCTGTTGCGCGATTGTTGATTGCATGTGGTATTGGGGTATGGCAAACTTACCGACATATTTACCGACATACTTGCAGCTCATAGTCGTGAACCCAACAGCTGCCGACATATAGTTATTTTATAGTTGAGTTTTGGTCATGGACATGTAGTTAACGGTCAGCTCTATCGCGAAGGGTCTTTCCCTGGGTTTGTCTTTGGTGGTAGTCTTAACAGAACAATTATGATACGCCATCAACGCTGATCGACATACCGCTTTTGGCCCTTTTGGGTGGTGAACCTCAGGGATCAAACCCTTAAGACGGCGCAGCCGGCGGGTCTATCTCTACTATTATAAAATGGCTATAAGTAATGCATTTTGTGATGATACGATGTGCTTCCCTTTACCCATCCACTCTCCCTCGAAGCGGTAGGTATGATGCCGATGGTATGGCGCTATTCAACACCATTTGACCATGTGGGCGGGAGGGAAACCCCCCCCCCATCACTTCATTCCACGTACTCACAGTGATCTTTTCTTTCGCAAAAATGTGATGTCTTCAGCACATCTCCAGAAGGTAACAAGGGCTTGTCCAGTAGACTGTCTGTTTATAGCGCCGACCCGCTCAATACCAACTGCCGTATCCAATTTGTTTTTTTTTCTCGTGCGGTGAGAGGAGGAACGCCCGGTGCAATGACCACGACCGTGCTCGCTATCGTGGGTCTTCGCTACAGTTCATTCCCAATTGAGGGACGTCTTCCAGGTTCATGACATGTATCAATTGGACTCCATGTCAACAGAGTAGAGAGCGTTTGGTATGGGATCAGAGGCATTGGGAGAAAACATGGTCATCAACGTGATGACCTGGCTTCATGATGCGATGCAAGCAGATGTAAGGGTTCAGATTGAACATGCACAGGAGGTTTCGCCTACAGCGACGTCAGAAGGAAATAGATTGACCTACAGGTACACAGCATACGCACACACCACACCAGCAAATCAATAGGCCTACTAGTCAGCATCTAATCTTGGGTTGAATCGTATCGTTGGAAAAAGAAGAAAAAAATAAACCCGGACCATCAACGTCAGTCGGTACGCTAAATATTTCGTCTCATTTCGCTTTGTCCCATCCTGACTTTCGCTGCTTGCTTCATCCAGAGCTGGTTGAATCAACTAGCACTTCGTCATCGGCTTGGCTTTCTGTAAGTGAGACTCACTGCCTTTTCTTAATTGTCGCCCTTTGTGCGCTTGTTGTGTCATAGGCAGCTCGGAACAGATCCTGGCATGATGCCGAACTCTGACACATGCGCTGCGCATTGATCAGATTGCAGCTTGTCAACTCTGCGCGAACCGATGGCTAGCCACATCCCGGTCCTTGCCTGGCCTGGCTTCGGCACCATCCATGGTGGGTTGGATGCTTCCTTTTCTCCAACTGATTCGACTTTTTGTATGCTACGTTGCCTACAGTAGAGGAGACGATTTTGCTCAGCATCAATTGCCCTGATGAATGCAAATTCGCTTTCTCGTGTACGTGCTTATTTGATCAATTTACCTATTTGCCATCTCCCTTTATGTACGGAGTATCCGTATGTGCATGATATACGAGGTGGGTTTAATATGCAACTCGATATCACGGCTTGCAACCCCCATCTTACATCACCTCCATCCATCCAGACCTGCATACCTCCTTGCGTCTCTAGTTCTCGTCGTACATGACGATGGGGTACGAGCGTTGCGTGGCTGTCGACTGATTTGGTAGCTCCCATCACCATAAACCTTTAGCTCCCCTCAAGTAGCCAAGCTCCCAGAGTCTATCCACCCCTGCAGCTACAGGCTGCACCCCTGACCCGGACAAGCAAGAAACCGTCGACCTCTTTTTTTTTCTTGCAAGGTCTTGGCCAGATACTTCTGGTCCCTTGTAAGCGACCATGTCCCTGCCGTGGGCGTTCGGGGCACCAATCCGACTATCACGCCTCTGTGAAACCCGTTCTGCTGTTGCTCGTTGCCCATGCCGTGCAACAATTGAAAATCAATCGTGCGGGCGTTCGTTGTTGTTCTATTCTGGACATACATGTCATATGCAGGAGGGTAATGGGTAAGGATAGGTTAATTCACCTGCTTGACCCAGTTTGGGCCTCCCATCCTGCGGCCACACCTTATGTCTAGAAGATCAGCGATGGTCAAAGATTGGGCACGAGGACGAGGTCCTTGTTTTCCATTGTACCATACTCCCGTCCTGGATGGGTTGGGTAGATCTTGTACGTCCCCTCGTGGAGTCGTCGAGGAAAGAAGCTACTACCTACTACGGCAAATTTCTCCAACAAGAAAAAACCACAACTCGATCACATTCAATCCCGGCGCCTAGGTAATGTACAGTGTGCTGATTACCGCAGATTGACTTTCCCAGCAAGCAGTCAGACTTCATGTTCGCATCAACCCAGCAAAGCTTTTTCTGGCCACCAGCGTCCGTGGGTGGCGTTGGTTTATCCACCGACTGAGGCCCACTAACACCACATAATAGTGTGCTTGGAATATCGCTGAATGGGATGAGCCAAGAGAAGGAGGAGCACCCCAAGCGGGAAATAAATAGCACAGTTGAAGATAAGGTACCTGGCCGCTACCAGGGTACTTTGGGCGAACCCCCTGGCGGCCCTACCCTGGTCCTGGCCTTCCTTACATTAACAGACCCTGAACTGCAACGGGTGGGTCCAGTCAGTCACTGGCCCGGCTGTCCGGGGTAGCAGTAGCGTGGTACATGTACATGGAGCGGCAGCAGGTAGCGAGTGGGACGATAGACAGTCAATCCTTTAGGATGAATTAGCTGCAGGCCCAACCCGCGTTGCCCATCCAGTTCGGTTCGTCCATTGCACTCACTGCTTGCTTGCTTCGTCCCATTTCGATGAAAGCCCAGAAGCCACACTCAATATACACTCTGTCCCTGAATTTCCCTCGACGACCTCTTCTCCCCCTACTATACCACGCCTAATAGACGACTCATATACACATCACGGACCCGGCCGTCCCTTGAAGTTTGAGATACCAACCATCGCAACTAGCCTACCGTCTGTGTGCTCTCGACAATCTCCCTTTCTCCAAATCTGACTCTGTCCCGGCTATCTCACTTTCTCCCCCACTATCTTTGCTTTTCCTGCATGGTCGTTGAGACTCTCAGAGACCTTCCGACGACACAAGTGTCAGACGTGACTTGCGACTTACAGCCAGTATCGCGAAAGGGGGAAGGAGACTCGGAAAGTTGTTGGCAACCGGAAGACCAAGCTGCCAAGTTCTTCCAAGGTTGCAGGGACGACGACATTTGGAAACAGGCTCCTTTTTTTGTTATACTCGATCCTCCAGTCCACCGGCTTGCCTGCTTGCTTGTTTGCTTGCCGAGCTTGCTTCGACTCCCTTTGGCGGGCTTTGATTCCTTACGCAACACCGGCGCAGCATCAACGGCCGGCTCTGGAAAGTGGCGATTGGGCCTCTGTATAGAACGATCGGGTTGTGCCATTGCTATTGCCATTGACACGCACCGAGTGGGAAGGGTTCAGACGGCATTCCGAAATCCCACCACGCAATTGACAGGTAAGTGGGCTATCGCATCAAGAAGATGGATGCACGAAACTTCCGATCCATTTCCCGCCGTCTGGTGGTACAAGGCCCATGATCTTGTGCTCTGCTGGGCCACGACCTCTGACTGGTTTCCGAAACTCTGTACCAAGGGCATTCCCTGGTATTTGAGCGACATGCTACCACTTGTACCTCGTTTCGTTCGTTCGTTCGTTCGACCAGATGGTCCGGTAGTGGCCATGAACATGGAAAGCATTCCTGGTCATGTGCCCACCGTCTCACTTTCGTCAGAATCGCCGGCTGACCATCTCTCCCTTCATTCCATTCCAACATTTACACTTGTACCTCTATTTTTGTCAACAAACGCGCATCTTTTCTTGGTCAAACAGCATACTGACGCGCGACTTGCTAGATACTCCTCATACATCCCACCTGGAGATCTACCGCCTTTACGCAGCGAGTATAACTTGACTGTATTACAGTAGCTTCTTGACAGCGCCATCATCGACGTGCTCAGGCTTGGGAACCAGCAATCACACAGGCCGAAGCTGCTGCTAGTACCCATGTTTCATCACAGGCGGGCTTAACGGCATTCATAATGCACGACTACCAGCCTTACCGGTCCAGCCTTCGAGTGGCTCCTCTAGCCATCCAGAAGTCTGATCTGAGCTCCGAGAGCGAAAGCTCCCAGACGACAGACGATGCTTTACAGACATCGACGAACCTTTATTCGACCGATCACATCACTCCGCCATCCACTCCCAATGGCTCCGAAGATGACCTCGATGCGCAGCAAACCGCCGCTCGCCCCGTTTTCCACAATTTTCTGCGCGCCTTTTATCCCTTTCACCCGAACTTCGCCATCAGCGATTCCACAGTCACACTGCCACTCAATGAAGGAGATGTAGTGCTAGTACACTCGATACACACCAATGGTTGGGCAGATGGTACACTGCTGGTATCAGGGGCCCGAGGTTGGCTTCCCACCAACTATTGCGAAGCGTACGACCCCGAGGAAATGAGAAACCTGCTGAAGGCATTACTCAACTTTTGGGATTTGTTACGAAGTACAATGACCAGCGATGGAGACATTTTCGGAAACCAGGAGTTTATGAAGGGCATCATCGCCGGTGTGCGGTTTCTTCTAGTATGTAGCAAGCAGTATTGCATTCACGCTTTACAGTACAGCGTAAGCATGACAACAACTAACATCCATGGCAGGAGCGAACAAACTGCCTCACAAGAGAGGCGACAACAATACAACGCAATGAAACCTTGAGGCGAGGGCGCAAATCCCTACTTTCCGAGCTCTCTTCGCTCGTCAAGACGGCGAAGCGACTCCAAGAGACGCTACGGACCCGCCTAAGGGCCGATGACAATGTCAATGAAATAATTGATGAGATGATCCTGAAAGCCTTCAAGATCGTTGTGAAGGGTGTCCGGTTTCTTGATGTTCTGGAGGAAGAGCGACGTCTGAGAGCGCCACCAGCTGTGAACGTCATGGCCACCCTTGCCGAGGAAACGTATGTTCCACCGACGCCGCCTGCAGAATCGACTTCTGCTTTCGAAGATGCGCATGGCCAGGGACAGGATGCAGGTTCCCGATCCGACGACAACTCGCATCTAACCGAGGGCGCACAAACAAACACATCAGCCAACAAGCGTTTGTCGTCCGTTTACTCGCCTGCCAACACTTCAACACATCGACTGTCGCAACCCAG
The DNA here is from genome assembly GCA_038363885.1 of Apiospora rasikravindrae. Lineage (NCBI taxonomy): Eukaryota > Fungi > Ascomycota > Sordariomycetes > Amphisphaeriales > Apiosporaceae > Apiospora > Apiospora rasikravindrae. The sequence goes on from JAQQWK010000006.1 coordinate 1,815,741, forward strand.
CCCCATGCGCGGGAATCGACTGTCTGCCAGTATATCGCATAGAGTCTCTTTTGCCGGCCCCTCTCCATTGTCCCAATCCCAGAATCGTGTCTCAGAACGGTTGAACTCCTGTCATGATACTTTTCTGTCGTACCTTGGTTCCTTCATTGGCCGATTGCAACTCCATTCTCAATCCCGCCCGGAACTGGCGCTTGCCATCAAACAGTCCGCCACTTCCGGCGGCGAACTTTTTGCCGTGATCGATACCGTCTGCCGGCATAATACCTCGGAATCTGAATCACTGGACCAGGCTCGTACTGCTATGTTTGACCACATCCGAGACCTTGTCTACTCGGCACGCGACATACTGAGCGCCGTTGACCCAGAAGCAGAAGATATCATCATGCCCCAGGATAACAGCCGACTATTGGTTGCTGCGACAGGCTGTGTCAAGGCGGCTGGTGAGTGTGTTGCGAAAGCCAAGTGGGTGCTCGAGAGGATTGGTGACTTTGATTTTGAGAACGAACAGACCGGCTTGGGAATCAGCTTGGATGTGTTTGAAAAAGTTTCTGAGAGCCGGCCACGGACTCCGGAGACCTCGGTCGCCCCGGTTTCTAAGACTCCAGAAGCCACACCAGACGCCAAGAGAACTTCTAAACGGTCCAGTCGTCAACTATCCCTGGACAAGCCTCTACCACTGATTCCTGGCGCCACCTCCCAACCCGTAAACAGGAACTCGGTGCAAATATCACCACCACCTTCCAGGCCGCAGTCGATGGTCGCTGGTGAAGACGTCTTCAGCGTGGCGACTTCGGTCTCCTCAGCTAAATCTTCTCTGCCACCACTTCCCAGGCTAAGAACTTCGATTTCCCTGGATGAATCGTATAGCCCCATGACAGATAACTCTCACGATAGCGAGTATCATAGCTCATTTCGCTCCGACACAACTTCGTCAAGTGCCGACTCAAACACCACATATCTTAGCCGGAACTCGGAATCGAGCCTTGTATCTCAAGCCCCGACACGAGCCACAACTCCAGACTCCACGCTTGGGCCCAGAGAGCAATCCTCGATGTCCGAACTCAGTGTTGCTGGCAGTGCTGGAAATAGCGAGGAGGTTGATGATGTGGAAAGTAAGCTACTCGAAAAGACTTTTGCTCACGAATTGATGTTCAACAAGGAGGGCCATGTCACGGGCGGTTCCTTGCCCGCTCTGGTGGAGCGCTTGACCACGCACGAGTCTACCCCTGACGCTGTATTTGTGTCTGCGTTCTACCTGACCTTCCGTCTGTTCTGCTCCCCTTCCAACTTCGCTGCAGCTCTGATTGATCGTTTCGAATATGTCGGGGAATCGGTCCAAATGGCAAGCCCTGTGCGCCTGCGAGTCTATAATGTAATTAAGGGGTGGTTGGAATCACATTGGCGTGATGCCACTGACCGCGAGGCTCTTCCGGTTATTCGGCATTTCGCCGAATTTCAGCTTGGATCGCTGCTGCCATCTGCGGGGAAAAGGCTTGTTGAGCTTGCAGATCGAGTTTCTTCGACAGACGGCTCGTTGGTGCCACGCTTGGTCTCGTCCATAGGCAAGACAAGTACCTCCATCGCTCAATACGTCCCTGCAGATGCTCCGTTACCGAATCCGGTCATTACAAGGAGCCAGCACAATCTTCTGAGCAGTTGGAAGAACGGGGGCGCATCGCCATGCGTACTCGACTTCGAGCCATTGGAGATTGCGCGCCAGTTAACTATGAAGCAAATGAACATATTCTGTTCAATTCTGCCAGAAGAGCTTCTCGGATCCCAATGGATGAAGAAAGGCGGAATTGACTCGCCCAACGTCAAGGCGATGTCTGGTCTATCAACAGACGTCTCAAATGTCGTTGCCGATACGATTCTTCAGCACTCAGATGTGAAGAAGCGGGCTGCTATCATCAAGCAGTGGATAAAGGTTGCACATCAGTGCTTGCAACTTAACAACTACGACGGACTCATGGCTATTATCTGTAGCTTAAACAGCTCTATTATCAGTCGCCTAAGGAAGACATGGGAATTCGTCAGCCCCAAGCGACGCGAGATGCTCGAGGCGCTGCAAGCAATCGTGGAGCCATCGAACAACAACAAAGTGCTCCGAGCCCGCCTGCAGGGTCATGTTCCCCCTTGCTTACCATTCCTGGGCATGTTCCTGACAGACCTGACCTTTGTGGACATTGGAAACCCTGCCACGAAGCAACTGCCGGGCGCTGGCCATGATGAGCACAGCTTGACGGTCGTCAACTTCGACAAGCACACTCGCACAGCCAAGATTATCGGGGAACTTCAGCGATTCCAAATTCCGTACAGGCTCACCGAGGTTGCCGATCTCCAGGAATGGCTGCAATCCGAAATTGTCCGTGTCAAAGAAAGCGAACAAGGCACTTCGCAAATCACCTATTACCGCAAGAGCTTGATGCTGGAACCCAGAGAAAATACTCTGAAGACTCCTGTGGAAGCTCCTGCTGCCCCGGCCAACCATGGTCAAAAGGCGGACTTATTTAGTTGGATGACGGGAGGTAGGGGGCAACAGAGCCACGCTACTGTAGCCATCTAACCTTCGATCATCCAACATTACTCACAACCCCTCTACACTACATCCGCGACCTTCTTGCTTTTACTCATTTTTGTCTATTGATACCCCATCGTTTTAACGGTTATTTGGAATGGGTTAAGGAGCTCATCGGATTTTGCATTACGGATAGCTGGATTTGGGACTCGGGATTCGAAAAAAAAAAAGAAACCTCTTGAAAGGGGTTTGGCGTCAGGTTTCATCAGCATGCAACGATTACGCATGTATAAGAGAGCCCGGTTCTTTATGAAGACGATGCGGGCTTATTGGACTATGGCGTGTCCAGTCCTGGAGTTGGGTTATGACCTGTCTTTTGGGGCGCCTCTTCCTTTTTTTGAATACCCAGGACAGGGCTCGGAAAATACTTGGGGACATCCCCAGGAACAGTGGCAAGCAAATTTTGGCTAGCTTTTGGCTTTTGAGATATATATTATCTTTCAGCAGATGGCAACAAAGCCAGGGTTGCGTTTATTGTATAATCTCTCGAAAGATGTTAGGGGGAAAGCTTCGAGGCGTCGCAGGCACGGAAAGGCGGCGCATTATCACTATATTCCCAGGGCATATTTAGGCTGAGGGCCTTGTCAGCAAACAGACGCATTAGGATTCAGATCCGAAGATGGGAATGGTGGAAGGCCATGATAAAAAGCAGCATCAGGGAAACCTAGGTGGTTGGATCACGAACTCCTGTTTGGAGAAATGCCTTGACTAATTTGTTACTATCATGGACCTCTTTCCAATACTACTCATTGACTTAATCTAAATGACCGACTACGTGACAGTATGTATGCCAGGAGGCAAAGAATAAATAGATTGAGGTGAAAGAGTAATGATGAGTAAGAGCGGTCAGTTTGTTCTACATGAAAAACAAAGTTGCTCTTGAAACCGTTGGTAAGCCGGACACTTCCTGACTTGCCCACATGCATAAGTGTCATGGGCCCCGCCCCCGAATCCCGAAGCTTCGGTAGCGATGCAGTATGGCTTCTAGACCTGCGTGACCCAAATGCTCGGGTATTCTTCAGTGGAAAGTCAGTCGGGTCCCAGGCGTATGGGTAGATAAAGCAGGTCATCATTCCAAAAGATAATACCACGATGAGGGAGAGAGAGAGAGAGAGAGGAAGAGACCAGCCTTGCGCGCGCTACAACGCTGACAGCAGCACTGCTTCGTCCAGCATGTCCGACAGGCCTAATGGCAAGCAGGCTGGCTTATCAAGGCTTCAGATTAGCTCTCGTACAGGTTACACGATGCACACGCTGATTGCATTGTCTGATGGCTTGTTTCTTTCGACCGAGTGTGCTACAACTACCCGCACGTAGCCTTAGGGCAAGGTAGTACCTAAGGTTACTGCAGCCGGCCGATCTCATCAATTTCATGATCAGCTCAATTGAAGGTTGGATGTAACCTCGCAGGCAACTCTTCAGCTCCTGGTCTTATGTAGGTAACATGCGAAAACGAAAGAAAAAAAGGAAAAAAAAAGGACAATTGATATGGGTCTGACCCAACCCAAGTTATGCGCATTCTCATTTACATTTGCAGTATTGATGCATGTAAGCGAAGCATCTTTTGCCGGACGGGAAATGGGGAAACGGGCGGGTTCGGCAGTCTACATACTTTTTAACCGTCCATTGCCGCCTCGTATTTCTTGGTGCTCCTGCGCTGCGCATCTGATAGAATGCGCGTGTTTGCGACAAGACACGGCTCTTCGTGTTTGCTTGGGTGCGCTTCGCCTCATGGCAGCCCCAAGCAAGCCATAATGCGATGAACCAAACCAACAAGCAACATACGATTGATCAAAGTAGAGATCGTATCGTGTAAGGCCCGGTGTGGAGAAGTGTCCTATGATTAGAAAGGATTGGAACCGGGAAAGGCCAGTGAGTCGATTTGAGTCTCCGAGACAACCCATTTTCCCTCCAGCCATCCATGGTCGAAGGCTTGCTGGGCGTTCGAATCAATCAAGGATGAACGCGATGCGGAATCCACCGACACCCGTTAGAACGGGCGCATGTTACGTTACATAGGGGCTTTTTTATCACTGGCGAATTCCACGTCTAATAAGGCTGGCTGTTTGTCGGTGTAGGTGCTAGACAGGCTTTGGGGTCAGTCAGGTAGAGACACTGACACGAACAATACTGAAGTGATAGGTAAAAATGTCGTGTCCAAGGAGCCCCCCCGCTTCTTCTTCTTCTTATTTCCCATTCTTTAGCGGTCTCCTTCCTAATCGGATCCCCCGTACGGAATCCTTCCCCAGCTTCGCCTAGCCAATGGCTTTATCAGGGTGGGAACGAGGGGTCTCGTGACGGGGGTGCTGGCAAGCCAATCAGACCGATCGAGTCGGCCCGGCAGAGCTCGAGAGTCTGGGGTGGTGGCCTGCTAGCGTAGCCAACCCCTGCCGCTCTTATCTCGAATACACAATTCTCATCTGCATCCTTGTCCTTCTGGAGGAATTTCTCGCGTACTGTCCGTATTGAAGGAGAACGTGCGCCATTGATCAGACCATGCGGATTTTGATGACGGGATCGACCAGAGCCTGAAATGCTTCTTACATCGTCAAGAGATCACATTCTTGTGGTGTTTTGTGGGCAATGAATTCTACAGTCGGGTCTCATTGTGTTAGTGACCGCAAGAGCTAACCTAGGTACTTTAAGCTGTAGTGTCGATTTTCATCCTTCTAACACCTAGCTAAGCATCTGTGCCGTGCTGGGCGTGGTGGTAGGTAGTATCTCGTTCAGTGCCGTCTGTTCTAGCTCTTATCGCCTATTACCAACCCTACCTAACGTACTCGATCGATCATGTTAATCACAATTGTATCTACAGAAGGAAAGCCGAGTTCGTGTTGGACCCAGCCGTTTTTTTTGCTCCAAGGCTAAGCTGAGACAAGGTGACCAGCGATGATGGCAGCGCGTGTCACGTAGTGGGCATCCCTCGTGCTCCCCTGGGCCTCGCGACCTCCCTGGGATTGCTACCTTGCTTCCCTGACATCTGCAGATACTCGCGCTGCAGTCGCGCCGCTTCCAGCCATCTGGAGTGACATTGAACCCCTGGAAAGGCCCTAGTATGTCGATCCCTCCAATTGATCGTATCGTAGCAATTGAACTGTCCATCCGCTCACTTGGCTTTTCAGCTCGCTCCTCAGGTAGTAGGAGTAGATGGTGGTAGGTAGGACAGGGACCCTAATCTCCCGGCCTGCTCTCCAGCTTGCTTTTCCATATTACCCTTCTTCTTCTTCTTCCCCATCCGCCTCGCCCAACCCACCCATCTGGCACTCTCTTTTCTCACCAAAGCGAGCTGTTGCAAGCAAGCACCGCACTTGTCATCAGGCCTCAAGGGCAGAACCGTATTCAATTTGGAGCTACCCCTCCTTACTTACCGGCAAAGGTTCCGACTGCCAATTTCCTTCATACCTCACATCCATGCAAATTTGTACCTTGCGCGCGCATTGCCAGAAAGGGTAAACACTAGGTAGTGGCAAAAACTACGCTCGACTGCTCTTCGCGATCTGGAGAGATACTATTCTACACGAAAACAAAGAAAATCGAAAATAACTTCAAACAACACAACACCATGGCCGACACAAAAGAAGCGGGCATCGAGTCCTCGGGCCCTGCGCACGACACCCCGGTAGCAGCTGACGGGCCCATTATCCGTCCTTCGGGCTGGCAATACAAGGGTTTCAGACTGGGCAGGAGGGAGTTGTGGTATGCCTCTCCCAAGGTTCAACTTCTCATGGTCTCCATGGTCTGTTTCCTGTGCCCGGGTATGTTCAATGCGCTCCAGGGTCTCGGTGGTGGTGGCCAGCTCGACACCACAGCAAACGACCGCGCCAACGTGGCCCTGTACTCGACCTTTGCGGCCATTGGTTTCTTCTCCGGTACTTTCGCGAATCGCCTCGGCCTACGGTTGACCATGAGCTTCGGCGGTCTGGGTTATTGCATCTACGCCGCCAGTTTCCTCAGCTACAGCCACAACCAGAACATGGGTTTCGTCATTTTCGCAGGCGCCTTCCTCGGTGTATGCGCCGGTCTGCTCTGGGCCGGCCAGGGCGCCATCATGATGTCGTACCCCCCGGAGAAGAGCAAGGGTCGTTATATCAGTACATTCTGGATCATCTTCAACCTCGGAGCTGTTATTGGCAGCTTGATCCCGCTGGCCCAGAATGTCAACAACACCGCCGGCCCCGTGACTGATGGCACTTACGTCGCCTTCATCGTGCTCATGGTTTTGGGTGCCATCCTGGCCTTGTTCCTTTGCGACGCCGACAAGGTCCAGCGAGAGGACGGCTCCCACGTCATTCTCATGAAGAACCCGTCGTGGCAATCGGAATTCATCGGTCTTTGGGAGACATTGCGCCTGGCGCCCTGGATCGTTCTGCTATTCCCCATGTTTTTCGCCTCCAACATCTTCTACACCTACCAGCAGAACGGCCTCAATGCGGCGGCCTTCAACACGCGCACTCGCGCCCTCAACAGCTTGTTGTACTGGCTGGCGCAAATCTTCGGCGCCGTCATCTTCGGATACGCTCTCGACTTCCCCAAGATGCGGCGATCCATCCGCGCCAAGGCTTCCTTGATATTACTCTTTGCGCTCACCTTTGCCATTTGGGGCGGAGGCTACGCGTGGCAGAAGAAGCAACCCAGCCGCGCGTGGTCTGAGGCCAATCCGGACAAAGTCTTCTTGGCCGACTGGACCAGTGGCGGCGAGCTCTTCATCGGCCCCATGTTCCTTTACATCTTCTATGGTTTCTATGACGCTTGCTGGCAAACCTCGATCTACTGGTACGCTACATACTGTGCACTTCTCAGGGTAACACTATAAACTAACGCGGGAGCAGGTACATGGGCGCCCTGTCTAACTCGGGCCGCAAGACAGCCAACTTGGCCGGTTTCTACAAGGGAATCCAGTCTGCTGGTGCCGCCATTTTCTGGCGGTTGCATGATTTGGGCATTGAGGAAATGACCCTCCTGGGTGTTACTGTGAGTTGACCCAGTCTCGATTACTGCGCTGCAATGAGTACTAAATGATCAATCTAGTGGGGTATTCTGGCCGGATCTTTACTCATTGCTGGCCCTGTCATTTGGATGCGAATCAAGGATACGACGGCGCTCGAGGAAGACTTGAAGTTCAGCGACGAGACTGTTGAGGATGTTGCGCCGACGGCAGTGGTTCAGCGCAAAGAGGTGGCCGCCTAGAGTCGGCACAGAGGGGCGTATTATTTCAATGACAGACGAAACAGAATCCCTTAATATACAGGGACCAGCATTGACGGAGAAACATTGGGATATATGGTTGGCTAAGGCATTGTCATATGCGACGACAGCAATGAGTAATGACATCCGTGTTTTCTGCCTACCTAGTTGGCTGCCATCTCTTAGTGCGGATTTGGTTTACTGACATGACAATCTGTCGAGTATTTTTGGGGGGGGGCGCTCGTCCCATTCTTAGCATGTGGACTCTCCCATATCCATATGCGAGACACCTCGGCTCGATATGGTGGGTGTGTCTCAGGAAACACAATTGGGATCAGAGGTAACCAACGCATGCAAATTCTAGGTAAGACGATGGTTTGGCTGAACTGATTGGCTACTCCGTCTTCGCCTATTTGCTGCATATTATTTTCGTCCTAAATAACCTAGGATCGTGTTGCATCGTGGTTACCCGTCAGCAAGTCCCGTTGTTATCCGGCATGAAGCACATGGGGCCGTCGGATAAGCATGTGCGCTAGCCCGATGCGGTAAGATAGGCATCCCTGATACCGAGGCATCGTAGCTTCGTCCTTTCCAATCCTCCCAACTCAATATCATCAGCTTACGACGGCCTTTTCATCACATTGAATAGAAAAGACGTCTTTTTCATCTTCATTTCAAAGAGCTGAAACCACTGGCGGCATTGGAATCTCTGTACTTTTCCCGTCTAAGATAGGATAACACCCGCCAGCGCAATGGTCGCAGTCAGTAAGGCGACCCGTCAGTCCCTGACGGTCGTCGACAACCGGACGGGTAAGACCTATGAGGTCCCCATCAAGGACAACTCGGTCCTGGCCACGGACTTCAAGAAGATCAGCGCCCAGGCCGGCCCCAATGACCGGAAGGAAGATGAGACGGACCAGGGCCTTCGCGTCTTCGACCCGGCCTACATGAACACGGCCGTCGTGCACAGCCGCATCACCTACATCAATGGCCAGGAGGGCATCCTGCGCTACCGCGGCTACCCCATCCAGCAGCTGGTCAAGAAGAGCAACTTCCTCGAGACGGCCTACCTGCTGCTGTACGGCGACCTGCCGACGAGCGCGCAGTGCGGCCGCTGGCAGGACGAGGTCCTGCACCACACCTACGTCCACACCGACATCGAGAACATGTTCAAGTCGTTCCGCTACGACTCCCACCCCATGTCCATGCTGACCTCGGCTTTCGCCACCCTGGGCGCCTTCGCCCCCGAGGCCAACCCCTCGCTCGCGGGCCAAAAGCTCTACACCAACGCCGCGTCCGGCGACCCCCGCGCCCTCGAGGTCCTGGACAAGCAGATCCTGCGCATCATCGGCAAGGCGCCCACCCTGGCCGCCGCCGCGTACCGGATGCGCCAGGGTCGGCCCTTCAACCGCCCCGCGCAGGGTCTGTCGTACACCGGCAATTTCCTGTACCTGCTGGACAACCTCTCGGGCCACCAGTACCAGCCCCACCCTGTCCTGGAGAAGGCGCTCGACGCGCTTTTCATCCTCCACGCCGACCACGAGGTCAACTGCTCCACCGCCACCGTCCTACAGGTCGGATCTTCCCTGGTAGACCCCTACAGCGTCGTGGCGGCCGCGTGTGCCGCGCTCTATGGCCCTTCGCACGGAGGCGCGTCCGAGTCCGCCATCCGGATGCTCATTGAGATCGGCTCGCCGGAGAACGTGCCGGCCTTCATGGAGAAGGTGGAGAAGCGCGAGCGCGTGCTCGTCGGGTTCGGCCATCGCGTCTACAAGAACGTGGACCCGCGCTCGACGGCGATCCGGGAGCTGGCCGAGGAAGTCTTCAAGGTGACGGGCCGCAACAAGCTGCTGGACACGGCGCTGACCCTGGCCGACTACGCACGCAAGTCCGAATTCATGCGCAAGCGCAACCTGTACCCCAACGTCGACTTCTACTCGGGGCTCATCTACCAGGCCATGGGCTTCCCCCTGGACTTCTACCCGGTCCTGTTCGCGGTGCCGCGCTGCGTCGGCTGGCTCGCGCATTGGCGCCAGATGATGCTGAGCCCCGGCGGTGTCAAGATCTGGCGGCCGCGCCAGTTGTATGTTGGCGAGGGCGAGCGTGATTATGTCGAGGCGAAGGATCGGCAGGAGAAGGTGGGCGCGACTGTCTTTGAGGGACCGGTGCAGGTTGAGCATGGTGGGGATAGCAAGAGGAATGTGTTGGCGTCTTATAAGGATGAGACGGGCAGGACTTGGGGGAAGAGCAAGTTGTAAGAGATTGTATGTGTCTGCCTATGTATGGCTGTGGGGAATGTGGTGGGATAAAGATGTTGTGTTAATTGGTTGGTTGCTTGGTTGGCAGTACTATCTGTCTGTCTGCCTGTCTGTATGTATGTTCTGGTTCAGGGCTTGCTGGTGGTGTATCAGGAACCAGCCAGTATGTGTGTGTGTGTGTGTGTGTGTGTGTGTGTGTGTACGATGGGGAGCATTTCTACTTATAGATTAAAGTATGTGTTTATTTAGACCTGTTTCACTTGCTCGATGAGAATAGCATGCTATGCTCGTGTGCTCAATGGGAAGCGTCACTGTGTGTGTGTGTGCCAGGGTGGCAGGCAGCAGGTACAACCTCAGGGCAGGGGGACAATTATTGAATGCATAGGGGGGAGGGAGGGTAGGGTAATAATCCCTAATAACTGGCTGTTCTTTCAACGGTGGTCGAGTGGGCGCTTGTGTGTAATCCTCCCATTTGGGACCCATGCCATAGTACCTGCATTCGATCCATGCTACTAGCAACTGCTTGTGTGTTATCCTCTCAATGAGACCCATGCCACAGCGTGTCAGCTAGTAACTCGACCACCCAATTTTTTCTCTCCATCACTCTTTTTCCTTTGTCTCTCATCTTTTTCTGTTTCTCTGTTTCTGTTTTTGCTTTCTAATGGCTGTATTGGTATTGATTCGTCTCTTTTATCAGGTTATGCCTATAACACATCTATCCCTGAGAGTACTCACTCTTTTGGCTCTCTTGAGGACGTAACGTTTCCTGTCCTAAATGTTTCATGCTCGGGTGTCAAGATTTCTTATCTTCGTCTTGATGTGTTATGTCATTCATTGTATTGGGCTCTGCAAGCTGGAGCAATCATCACTGCTGTCTACATACAGTTTGGAATCGAGACTCACGGGCTTGTTCACGGATTTGGCACAACCCACTTCTCAGAACTATTCACAATAATCGTATCACTAAATATTTCGGCCGAGGTCTGGCATGTCAGCTTTTTGTTTTAGTTATAGAAATTTCCCGGCGCGCCTGTGTAGTGTAGCATACGCCTCTGGGTTATGAGATAATGACAATAATATGAAACCACAAAGTGTACACTGTTTATAAGCTCGTATTACGATATAATTTTGATCTCGTTTTTACCTCGCTTTCACTTGCTGTATATATAAGGTTATTTTTCTTAATTTTTTGAGGTCCAGCACTGTTGAGGTCGAGTAACTTCCTCACAACTTCCCATTTACCTCCTCCCCCAACGCCATCATAACAAGGACCAACCGTCCACGAACAATTGCAACCACCTAGGTTAGTCTAGTTCTATTTTCATTTCTTTATTACTACTAATAGATACGACTGCAGGGATGCTCCAGTCATGGCTTCACGCAGTCTCGCCTTGCCCCCTCCTGGCTGGACTTTTACAAGCCCCGATCTGGTCCTCAACAACGACATCTTAAACCGATACGCCAAATTTCTCTTCCGACCTAATTCGTGTTTCATCTCACTCAGTGAGAGCCACTACGACACAATCGAGCGATGCCTGATCGTGCTGTTCGGTGTTTTGCACAGGTTGGCGCGCTGGATGGGAAATTGTGATTTCTGGAGGGACGTTACAAATACCTGGCTGTACGGGATTGCTTGGGAAAATAGTAACCTCGAACGGACCAAGGAGTTGGTAGACATCGTTCTGGAAGCCCGTGGCATCGACTGCTGCTTTTATGAAAGCGCCCGGGGCCCGGCCCAGACCCGGCTGGGCCGCATTATCGACGCCTGGGCCGAGAGGACCGCGGGCCCGCGGTCCGATCTCGCAGGATCCTTGGGACTGCTCCCTAACGAGTTGAAGAAGGATTACGCGCGGGCTCAGAAGCAGCTCACTTGGGATGTTCAGAATAAACCCCTCGACGTCTTTAGCCAACTCGGCTTCAAACAAGGTATGTTGTGATATCAAAATTCTCACTCTCAAGGACCTAGGAGGAACAGAGCTGTTGGCAACTTGACGGTAGACATACGAGAGACTAATCATTGATATGTTCATCTCAGATGAAGAGAGCCAACCCGAGGCACAGGAAGATACAAGTGACCCAGCCATTTCCACGAACCCTCCTACCCCTGGACTGTCCACGGACACGGAGCCTGACGAAGTACCATTTGAGTATGACGTTCCCGGCCAGTCTCCCGAGGCCGATGAACGTGTGAATAGATTGTTCGAGTGTATTGAGATGTTATTGAGATGTTGGAACAAAAGAAGGCAGAGCTTCGCGACCACGATGAATACCGCCACGTCCTGGTTGAGCAGATTGAGCAGCGGGAGGGAGAGCTTGATGATGCTGAGACTGGTACATTTGCCGGATGAGACCACGTATCAAACAGCCACCGATGGAAAGGTACAGAACCGAGAACAGAAGCGTGTATCGCGTGCGTTACCTGGCTATCCTGGAAGAAGACCTGCCCGGCTGGGTTGTGGGCGCCATCTGGGGCGCCATGTATGATCATGTCATGGACAAGCCAACGGCTCTCCTGGCAACACCATGCCACACACGCATCCTTGGTCAGGACTTGATAGATACTTGATTAGGCTAGGATTGTACAATGGAAATCTGATACACTGTGAACGTCGAGAATGGCCCACTCCTGGGATCTAAAGTAAGTACATACTGTCGCTTGGGTCAATGCTGTAGGCTCAGTCTGGGTCCTTCCTCCCAGCTGCATCATAAGAGGACTCCGATTGAGTAGGTGTATTGATAAAAGCCAGGTTCCGTAGCTGCCCAACTCGGGTTGTTCTCACTTGCTCAAACCTGGAAATCATTTGTACACATCGACCCAGTCTGTGATTTCCAAGTTAGGCTCGAGTCCTGCTCTTGCCAATTCTGCCAACCAAAAGAACGGACTCTCCCAACAGCATCACAACTCAGAACCACCAATTGTCGATCGTAACAACCCAAGTAATTTGGTATGCTTCCCATTTCAATTCTACATATATCTACATGTATGTTGTCATTGATACAAACTGATAACCAGAGCAAGGGCGATGGCGCAGAACCAGACTTCTCTGAAGCATTTGGCTACGCAAGTGGAAGATCCCACTCTTGATCATCCGGGTACGTTAGGTCCAGATCCATACTTCAAGAACAAAAAGAACGACATGACTGAATGTGAGACATTTGGCAGGCCGGAACAGCGCTTCTGTATTACATGCCCCGACTACCACCACCCATAACCAAGCTGTCACCGCGGCTACTGCCCCCCCGTGTTTCCATTGGCAACGCCTCAGCCGCTCCCACTTCCCAACAGCCGGCGATATCGAAGCCCAATACCCGACGACACGAGGTTTCCGTCGAGAAAAAGGCTGGAATGGATAGACCTGAGTTATCGCATTTCGAGGTCCTCAGACTCGCCGATCTACTGCATGAGCAGGTGTCTGAACGAGTCAAGAAGATTGATTGGGACTTGTACATGCCTAAGTCTTAGGTCCTGTAAACTAGAGACTTGCCAGGATAAGAATGGGATGGGACGGCAGCAAAAAATCACATGTTTTCTGAGCTGGCTCGTTTGGAGGAATCTTCTGGCCGGGCTGCGCCGTAGGTGGTTTGCGGAATGGCAAGTACGAGGCAACCCGGACTTCACAGCTGAGCAAACATGCACACGCAAAGTTGAGAAAGGAAACGGCCTCTGGGAATGTAATGAAGCTTTTTGCCTTAGCATACCCTAAGTTACTCATGGTCATCAGTTGGTAGGCAAGTAGCCTAAGCAGATCTGATCTAAGATGTGCAGTATCAACAATAATGTGCTGAGAATGACAGACGTGACATGGAAGTGTCTCCGTTCTCAGGAATTCATGAGTATGCCTGGTCATTACAATTGTGGATTAGGTTACGATGTTGCCCTCAATGGTGTTTGTAATCCTTATCCTGCCTTCATAATGAATCTACGACTCGCACATGACTTTCTCCTTGACAGCATTCATTCACTGTTGGTTTGACTCATTGGAAGCACAACCCCCATCGAGCAACTCCTCCACGACACCATCGCAATTAAACCTACCAATCCGCAACAATTGGAATTCTGCAATCTGGTATGCCACATTTCTCGATTCCCAATCTTGGCGCTTTTGCATTGCCAGTTGCCCAGACTGACATCGTCAAAGCTTATGATATGGCGCAGGCTCAGACATCGCAAGAGTACCAGGCCACGGTAAACTCAGGCCTCGCTCTCGAGAACTCAGGTAAGAACTTCATATTGTCGCAATCGTCGGTTGAAAAGGCACCCGTAACTAAAGTACGAATGCTCCACAGACCAGAATCAAGACGACGCCGGACCAGCTCAGAGCATGGCTGCCGCCGCCAACGTCCAAGCAGCCCCCACCACCACTACTATCTCAGTTGCTCCTGGCCTGGGACTGGCGTATTCGGATCCGGGTTTCGAGACTCGACTACTGGAACATGAAGAAAGGACGCGAACCGATCTCGAACACCGCCGCAGCATGCGCGTCAAGAGAGCCAGGAAAGTCAAGAAAGCCAAACTCCGCCTGTTATTGGTTTCGAAGCGCTACCTGCGAGAAGCTAAGCGCGATCTTCGTAAGAACCGCCACAATTACCAGCGGCGGATACAGCAAATCGGATGGTGCAAACTCCGAAAGATACCTGGTGCGCAAGCTGAGGCTGAAGACGCTGTGGAAGATGATACGGAGGATGAGGACGAGGATGATGTAGAGGATGAGGGCTACCAGATTATCCCATCTACTGACTGAGCTGGATATCAGGGACAGCACGCTTGAGAGGGAGAAGTGGTTCGGAGTGCTTGAAAGTTGCCGTCCTGGTCAAGATCGACATTTGATGGGCAGCGTCACATGATTTCTTCTGTTGGCCACTCGCTATAGTTGGCTGAGTTAAGATAACCACTTAGACATCATACCTCGGCAATGCATGATAATACCAAAAGATACCTCATCTATGGGTAGGAAGCCAGTCAGTAGTAAATGGCTTCAACCAGTGGCCGAACGTGGGATCAAAGTGAGGAGGGCAAAGTCCATCATCCATAGGGAGGAGACAGTCGGGGATATAAACAACTAAAAGAAGACGGAGGGAGGGTTAAGTACCTAAATGCTCCTTGTATATGCATAGTGAACAGGTTTACCATATCGTCTCTGGTTGTGATAGAAAAGGCTGTTGTTCATCTAGTCGGGTAGGCCATCTAGGAACTGGCCAGCTTGGCAGTGAAGATAGGGGGTGGTTGACGGTGGGGCACGACGACCATTGAGCAGAGGGTCCGCCCAGGAGGGGAGTAGGTACATGTTAAGTACCCAAACAGAGGCACTTCTTCGTAACACAGATGGTCAAGTGGTAACACTGTTGGTTATGCACCGTGATGTTAGTTTCGCAGTCCGCTCTTAAAGGGCTGAGTCATCCTAGTCATGGGTTCGAATATGGTAGTGGGCAGGTGTCGTTTTCGTTGCACTTTACACAGTAAATCCATATGCGACTGTAGGGTTCTCCAAGGTCAGAGTGCACCAAAGAGGAGGTGTAGCATAACCACGACAAGCTGACGCGCATCTCATTCCCGGGGGGTTTTTTTCTTCTTTCTTTTTCTTCTCTTTGACTGCGCCTCGCTTTTGCCTGTTGTCCATCACTTGCGAGAGCCTTCATCTGTTGATGTAGCACCCAACAACACGTCAACACACGGGATCATGTCGGGTGTTTTTCTCCCGGATACTCTAGGATATCCCAAACCCATACGTCCGGCATCATACACCATCCCCTTGAAAGTAATCCTCAAATGGCAGAATTCATTCACTGGGCTGATCGCGCCTCTCCCCCTTTGACATCGCCCCGCGCAGTAATGGGTACGTTTCTGTTGCAGTCCAATCTCTTCAGCCAGGCGTCCATGGTAAATCCGCGACCATTCGAACCTTCCAGGTATGGTTATATAACGCTTTCACTCATCCATTTTTTGTCCTTTTCTCTCTCTCTCTCTCTCTCGCTATTCTTCATGAGTTCTCTGTTCGATCGTCCTTGGCCTTTTCCGGGTACCTTTTCGCACTCCTCGGTAACTCGGAGACGTCATGGTTTTGTACAGAGGGCTGCTTCCTGTGAATACCACCTTGGATGCCTGGAAGCATTCCCGCTACTTATTTGATGGTGACTGGGTGTTCCTCCTAGTACCGGTCAGTCATCTCATTCGCATGAGTACCAACGGCAGATGTCCCGCTGCCAGTTATCCTACTTCTAGACAGCCTTCAGAAACCGAGACCACACGCAATCATATTGCCACGACATTTTTTTACCCATATTCTCTGGACTTTGAGAATTATTCTATCAGACTTCGTAGAAGACGTTCAGATTTCCTGTAAATAACGGTCAGAAAACGATTAAGTGGGCATTGAATGCCCAGAGGTCGGACAGCAGTATCACATTTCGAGAGTGTCCTGAGATCATACTGGAAACCCAGTTCCTCGGTTCAAGTCATTGATGCAACCATATGTGCAACTGTTCATCGTAGCTTGTGATGATTGCATGGATGATTGCTTAACTGGACTGATAGACAAGAGAGAAAAACAGGTAGGCCAGGAAGACTCGCCCTATCCAGGCGCGCTTCTCCCCGAGATCCTTCGCTAATAAACCGAGTAAACCACCTTGGCCTCACGATGTACTCGTCTTGAAATTATTTTTCAGATATCTGAATTCATCTTCTTCCGATTAGGGAACGACTCATCCATAAGTGGTGCACACAAATCCCAGAGACCTTTGAATCTCCCCACCACAATCATTTCTCAACATCACCACCTGAGCTGCCAACACATGGACCGAAGCAAGATAATTTCCCAACCATTCTGCTCATCGATAAAGGCAACAGAAAGGTACGGCGGCGTATCATGACTTCAACAAAGCGCACACCTGTTTTGGCGTATCAAAGCTCAGATCTCGTCATCAATCAAAAGACCGTCAAGTGGTTCGAGGATCTCATCTTACGCCGCAATTCGATCTTCGTGAGTGATTGCATGGACGATGATAATATCATCGAGCGCCACCTCATCGTCTTATTCAGTTTGCTTCGAGATTTTATATCACTTATCCACTTCCAGAATGCCTGGGCCGCCATTATCCGCCAGTGGCTCCGCGTCGATAAGGCAAACAAGGGCGACATCAAACTCGCCAAGATTCTCGTCAAGACCGTCTTGAAGGCTCGCGAACGGGGCAGTTCCCAGTCTTCACGACGCGTGACGACAACCCATTTGGGTCGTCTGGTCGATGATTGGGCCGAGCATCTCGAAGTCAGCAGTCACACCGCTCTCCCTGACAATCCCAAACCCACGAGCAAAGACTTGGTCAAGTTGAAGGTTCTCGAGAAGGCAGTAAACAATGCCATCAAGCGAGCGCCTCGTCGTGTTTTCGCTCACGATGACTCCAATCGAGGTATACCTCATACCCAGGCCATATTACCTACCCACTCGGGTTTGTACGTGTAGCTAACTGATACCACTTGTAGTTACCGAAATCCTGCTTCGACCTCGAGTCAATGCTGGGGCAACCGCAGTCGCTAAAGTTCGCCAGGCCCCCGGAGAACCCTCGATGCTCAACATGATGCCCCGTAAGAAGCGATTTCGAGGTGCTCAGATACAAATGCTGAATGCGATGCGGATTCTGGAAGACGACCGCAGCAGAAGATACCGGAAGTTGTGCATCATGAGAGCCCGCAAGCTCAAGGCAAAGAAGGGCGAAGCGCGTAGCCAGCTGCGGGATCTCGATGAACAGAAGCGTGTCATCACGGGCCGCAGATCTCATTTCCAGAGACAGTCACGCGAAGCTTTGAAGCAACTGCGCGAGGCCGACGACGAGTTATACGATCTTGACGCCATGAAGCATAAGCTACCTTATCATCACAGACGGAAGCGCGAGATCATGAATCTGAAGTACGAACTTTATGGGCAGATCGACGAAGCTCATGGCCAGATGAGCGAGGCTGATGAAGCGCTCCACGAGCTTGTCCAAGAGGAGTACAGAGCCAAGCAGAAAGAGCGTGCCCATGATAAGACGTCAGAAGCCATTTTGTTCGGACTTGTCGATCATCACGATCAGAGCTTGGATGCTATTAGAGACGTTTGCGCAGCGGATGAGCACAAAGATCATCACTAGCAGCCCACCTAGCTCTATCTGCGAGAGCTTCCCTGGATGGGTGGGATTGGACGAGGCGATAACTGCTGGATTGCATGGCCGGCGGTATTAGTCACTTGCTCTGTGTGGACTGGAGCAAATGCCGTTATTCGTGTAGAATGGATATCCCCCAAAGCGGGTATCACTTGCTGTCATTGGGTCAGTACTTGTAGGATATTAGTCATTTCCGGTTGATAGAACTATCCAGCGTAGCGCCTGGAATACAGAGGATGAACAAAACCATACATAGAACACATCCTTGTCATCCCGGTCTCGGGCTCCCCGTGCCAAAATACCTACACAACACATGTAAACTCACTCCATCTAGGGTTAACTCTGTAAGAAGCCTTGCGACCAAACTTTGATTCCCAGTATTCTTCTTTGGCAGTTGAAAGCTCGAGTGAATTCTGCCGTTCTTTTTGCAAACTTGAAATCGAATTCTCCAGCATGAGAATGCTGAATCAGCGATGAAGGGTCTGGGGTAAGTGCATCCCCGTTTGTGATAGGCGTGTCTGACGTTCGAAAGGGATCGCCGGACGAAAGGAGGCGCTCGGGCCGAGCGAGCCAATTTGGTGGAGCCTCGTAGCTAGACCCTGTTCGCGTCGAAGGCACGACACGAAGCTACTGTGCCCTCCCGCCTTTTACGTCATTCAGGCACCTGTCAAGTGAAAGGCCAGTGAGCCTCAAAACGGGAAGCAAAAAACTCAATTGACCCGGGAGAATGGAGAATATTACATCTACATATATAACTTTATCGTACTGATCCTACAGTAATCCCCGTGAGGAGAAGTTCCAGCCAGGTCCACGATCTGCAGGAGTCAGATGGTGCTCGCAATTGATCGTCAGGCATCTATTGACGGTGGAAGCTCGGAGAGACGGTGCTGAGGTGCGGGATGCATTATCTCGTTGCTCGTCCTTTGGGCGAGGACCGAAAGAGCCCCACCACCCAAATGGCATGACACGCCAAAGCCGCAAGTACAGTACGCAACAACACAGGGTGCTCGTCGCTCGTTCCGCTGGATGCAGGTGGAGTCTGTGGAGGAAATAGTACGATTATTCTGCCATTGAAATTGACGTCGTTTTCTTCCTTCCTCCTTCTCTTTCCTGCAGTCTTCCTCATCTTCTACCCCATGGGGATTCTCGACCTTGGTATGCTCTCTTGAGAAAACCTAGCGACCGCGTCCACGCCAGCTCGTACACTCTCCACTCCTTTTCCTTTCTTCTTGTTTTTCTTATCACATACACCATGGCTTCGCCCATAGCCTCGGCGGCGCTCAAGTCGCGAATCCGACGGCCGTCCATGCTGAAGAAGCTGTGCCGGCCGGAGGATCTCCTTCACCACTTCCCCAATGGCGCATACATCGGCTGGTCTGGTTTCACCGGCGTTGGTTACCCTAAGTACGATCTATCTGCCAGCCCCCCCTCCGCTCCTGTCCTGTCTCGCGCAAGCTGTGAAGCTTCCGACGTGCTAATGCTCATACCCCGGCTGCAGGAAGATCCCTACTTTTCTGGCCGACCACGTTGAGAAGAACAGCCTGCAGGGCAAGATGCGGTACAACCTTTTCGTTGGCGCCTCTTCGGGTGCCGAGACCGAAAACCGCTGGGCCGGCCTCGACATGATTGACCGACGAGCTCCCCATCAGGTCGGAAAGTCGATTTCCAAGGGTATCAACGAGGGGCGCATCAACTTCTTCGATAAGCACTTGTCCATGTTCCCGTCGGATCTGGTCTACGTGAGTTGCAATGCGCCATCATCTCTGTCGCTGTGGAAATCTAATGCAATTCTCAGGGATTTTACACCAAGGACAAGCCAACCAACTCCCTCGACGTTACGGTAGTAGAGGCAAGCGCCATCAAGGAAGATGGTTCCATTGTTCCCGGCGCTTCCGTTGGTGCCACGCCCGAATTGGTGCAGATGGCCGACAAGGTATGGGCAATCTACTAACTTATGCGATATGTATTGAGAAGAGCTAACCCATTGGCCAACAGATCATTATTGAAGTCAACACAGCGATCCCGAACTTCGAGGGTCTTCATGATATCACCATGTCAGATCTGCCACCGCGCCGAAAACCCTACCTCGTTATGGAAGTCGAAGATCGAATCGGCTCTACCTCTATCCCCATCGACCCAGAGAAGGTCGTCGGTGTCATCGAGTCCGACTACCAAGATGTAACAGCACCCAACACCCCGGCTGATGACGGATCTAAAGCAATTGCCGGCCATCTGATCGAGTTCCTGGAGCACGAGGTTGCGCATGGCCGTCTTCCCAAGTCGCTGCTTCCCATCCAGTCCGGCATTGGTAACATTGCCAACGCCGTTATCGGAGGCCTGAGTGAGGTCAACTTCTGGAACTTGAAGGTGTGGACTGAAGTCATTCAAGATACTTTCCTCGATCTGTTCGATTCCGGAAGACTTGACTTTGCTACGGCCACGTCCATTCGCTTCTCGCCCGACGGCTTCAAGCGTTTCTATGACAACTGGGAGAAGTACCAGGACAAGCTGCTGCTGCGATCTCAGCAGGTTTCTAACTCGCCCGAAATCATCCGCCGTCTTGGTTGCATTGGCATGAACACTCCCGTTGAGGTCGATATCTACGCACACGCCAACAGCACTTGTGTTATGGGCAGCCGTATGCTGAACGGTCTTGGTGGATCTGCCGATTTCTTGCGAAACTCCAAGTACAGTATCATGCACACGCCTTCGACGCGACCTAGCAAGACCGACCCGCATGGAGTCAGCTGTATTGTGCCCATGTGTACCCACGTCGACCAGACGGAGCATGACTTGGATGTTATCGTAACCGAGAACGGTCTGGCTGATGTACGTGGCTTGTCGCCCAAGGAAAGAGCCCGTGTCATCATTGACAAGTGCGCACACGACGATTACAAGCCCATCCTGAAGGGCTATTTTGAGAAGGCCGAGTTCGAATGCACCAAGAAGGGTATGGGCCACCAGCCTCACCTGCTCTGGAACTCCTTCGACATGCACAAGGCCCTTTCGGAAGAGGGCAGCATGAAGAAGATCAAGGCATGGTAAATCAATCTGCCAAGAAGCCATTTTTGTTGAGCTTGTGTTATCGCTTAGATCTGGTATAGATCTTGGGTACGGCTTGTATATAACTATTACTATCGGCATATTGGATATATGACCTTAATAGAACAAAGTAAAGTAAAATTCCACTATGAGTACCAGGTGACCAACCGTTACCGAGATTAAAACGTCAGCATCAGCAAGACCAAACTCCACGACGGAAATCCATTAAATTTACTCTATCAGACCCTCCTTGAACTGTATAGGTTCTGTGTATCATAGCGTGTGCCCAAGGTCGGTAGCGAACGATGCTTGCCGCGGCCGGAGCTGCCTGGTCGATGGATCTAGAGTTAGTCCCCGACGTGAGGAGCTACTGAAGCAAGCAATGTGAAAACTGACCTACGTGGACGATGACAAATCCGGCTGACACACCCACAAGCTTTGGAGAAGAACCTCGAGGCGCGCGTAGGAGAATGTTGGCGGTCATAATTAGGGGGCGATGGTGAGCCACTTCGTGTCAGAAGCAGTTCACGGTGATGGCTGTTATAGTGATCGTCGCCGGGGTACGAATTGAAATACGACCTCTTTTTGTAAACGCATTCTTCTTCTATACTGTCCGAATCCCCCGTGTGTTCTTTGGACTCGGAGACTTCTATAAAACCTTCTTTCTGAAGGTAGTTGAGGTAGCTGTAATCGTCTTGGGCTGCCATTGTCGGTGTACGCTTTTGTCTAATCTCGATAAAATGAAGAGTCTTGGCGGATAAAAGGGAACCAACGCCGATAACTGAGAACAGGAAGATCGAATCTATATTCTATGGTGTTGTTTAGTTGAAAAGAATGCGTTCGCCGAATGACGGCAGTAGCCTTTATATTGACCTCGACACATATCTACTCATCATATCTTTCGACACAGTGACTTCAGCTCCGAGGGATACCTGAATGGCTGGAGATGCTCCGGGCACCTGAATGTCCGGAGATGCTCCGGGGGCTATCAACCCATGACTTGCCAGTCTCGATCTTGTGGCTTCGGGTATCTGCTTCTTAAAGGAAACCTTATTCTGATGTGCGACGGCGACTTGTCATCATACAACCAAATATGCGTAGTCAATCTAGGCGGACCACTTGATCCTGGTTGATGAGCCGGAAGCTACTTTATTATGACGACTGGGCAACTGAGTCAGGTATCCAAGCTCTCGGGATCATATCGTGAACGCTACCCAGCTTACGAGTCTAGGCCATGTACTGTACTCCAGCGCATCTTGTTCTATCATGAGGATACTCATTGTGCTTTCTGGAAGGTATGGGATGATGTTGTCGGCTGAGGGGCAAAACGATGGAGCGCGGGTGAGACGGTCTCGACCCCACCTGAGCTCCAGTAAGCTCCAGGCGCGACTTCCAATTGATCAGCGTCATCGAAGGACAGTCTACCAGTAATTTATGTATCTTATCGCTTAACTCCGAGCTGCGACGGAACTTTGCCACATCAACTTCCTCATGTTGAAGCGGCGCCTTTCACGAGACTCAAGGAGAAGATGTTGTACAGAATTGAAGTAGTTGCTTGAACGACGAAGATGCCTGGCAAAGCCGCTATACCATACACATGCTCCAGGTGCGCCGTTGCCTTGCTTCGGCAAGAGGCGCGATGTCGCATTGCTGCCAATACCCATAATCGTTGGAATCGCCATTCTTCGAGCGCCGCCAATGCGCACAAGCCCGACGAAGACGACAAGTCCTCGGGAAAGGATGCGGATTCTGCTAAGCCTGAGCCTGGGCCTGGGCCCATGTCCAGGCGACTCCAAGAAGCCACCGAAGAAGCCCTGCTCACTGGGGGACGAGCTGGCCGCCGCGCGGTCGAAGACGCCGGGTTCTCCGAGGAGCTCAAGGAGCGGTTATTCGCGAGAGTAAAGGATGCCGAGTTTCGGTCGGAATATGCGTCCGCTTTTGCTGAGGCAGAGATGCCCAGCGCCGCCGGCTCAGGATCACGGTATGCAGCCGCCAGCCAACCGTGGACGGGCGAGGAGTCGACCGAGGACGCGGTGCTGCGCATGCTCAATGACGCCCACAAACCGCTCAGTCGTGATTTGCGGGGTAAACCGAAGCTTCCCGATTTGAAACCAGTAGATTTCCGTTTACGACGGGAGCCCAATGCGAGTCCCGGCCAACGCGCTGCAAGCGCCCGCGAGAAGGCCAGCGCTTACACTGACCTTGGCCTCTCTGAGAACGCCTTGAACGAGAAAGACAAGGAGGCTAGGCGGAAGGAGTTCCGAGAGCGATTCCGGCCCGAAGCGCGGGCGGTGCCCAGTACCCTGACGGGGCTGGCATCGTTGGCCAACGAACGGATCGAAAACGCCATCGCGCGAGGGCAGTTCAAGAACATCCCGCGGGGCAAAGGCGTTGAACGAGATAACCGGGCAGACAATCCGTTTGTCGATACGACGGAATACATCATGAACAAGATGATCCAGCGACAGGACCTGGTACCCCCGTGGATCGAGAAGCAGCAAGAGCTCCTCAAGACGGCGCACACCTTCCGCACCCGGCTGCGGAACGACTGGAAACGACATGCGGCCCGTATCATAGCCAGTAAAGGCGGCTCACTGCAAGATCAAATGCGCAAGGCCCGGCGTTATGCCCTGGCGGAAGAAGTACACAATCCGCGAAAGCGCAATGTCGACCAGATCTCCGTCCCCACCAGCTCAACCGAGGATCCCGTCATGGTTAAGATCCACCAACGACTCGAAGCGGAGCTGGCCGCCGAGAGTCAGATGGAGCACCCGGATGTGGCTGCTCAAACGCCGAAAGCACCGTCAGAGTCGACGACAACCGCCTCCGAGGATTTCAGCTCGTCCCCTGAAACCCCAATTCCAGATGAACCACCACAGCAACTGGAGCCTCTTCCTCCGCCGTTCCGTGATCCCGACTGGTTCGAGGTCGAGAGGCCGTACATGGAGCTAGCCATCTCCAACCTCAACACCATCACCCGATCCTACAACCTGATGGCGCCTGAGCTCGCCAAGAAGCCCTACTTCAGCCTGGACCGGGAGCTCAACAACTGCTACGCCGACGTGGCGCCTCAGCTTGCGGACGCCATCAAGGAGCGCGCGGCGCGGCCGTCGGCATCTTCATTAGGGACCGTGGGCGAACGGCCCAAAAGCATACTGGATCGCTTTGGCCGCGAAGGTCACACCGCCGAGGTGTACGAATCCAAGGCACCTCATTACGGCCTGAGGGAGATGTGGCGGGACTTGTTCAAGCGCGACGACAAACAGTGATGGTGGCTCCTGTACGAAACAGTTTAGCAAAAGTTTCTAATACGAGTTTGCTCAATCGTCTCTGGATCCGGTTTGACGTATATGACAGCCAGAAACAGGGATAGCTACTTGGCAATAGAATGTCTGGACAACGAGCAAATTAAAGCTGGCTGCCGGGATGTTAATTATTCTACCACACCATCTTACTGGCAACATGTTAAGCAATTGGGAAGGTGGCGCGCACAATGGACAATTATCCCTGTTCATTCCCTGTGTCCCAGGCCGCTACACTGGACCATCCTATCTATCTAGACTTGACCAATCAACAAGTACTAACCCAACGGCAACAAGATACTTTTGGGTACTATCAATACCATGACAAAGCGCGCCCCTTGCTCTAAATCCTAGAACAATCGCGTATGATCTCACAATAACCATGTAGGTAGTCCGGAGACTGCCTCGTCCGGGATTAATTCAATCCTGACAGTCTCGTGACTCGAGATCACAAACAGTTGCCTGCAGCTGATCCCGTCTTACCTTCAAGTGGGAATGTTTGCTAGTCAAACGTGAAAGCTTGGAAGCCAATTGGGAGATCTCGTCATTCACTCCAGAAATCTCATCGTCCAAATCGCGAATGGTGGCCTTGATTTGATCAATGTCCGAAACTAGGGTTGAAAGGGCAGCCGGCGCGCTGACACGGCGGAGAGAGACCGGGCGAGGAACTGCCGGGCGGCGTGTGGAAGTCGCCTTCGCACGCAGCGTTCGAAGCACAGCGCTAGTGACTACAAATAAGTATCCGTTAGTTACAGTCTGCAGAGTCATGAAGATATCGTGTTTTGAGAGTTGCGTTACCTGGATGTTTGTCATCGTGGGCGAAGACAGTGAGAGGCTTCTGGTTGATAGCCTTGGTGAGTTGCTCTTGCAGGTGCTGGAGCTCTTTGTGATCCTTGACATGGGGTGCAGGGTTTTTGGCCATTGGAATGTGTCGGGTATCTCGGCGATGCTGGGCCCAGGCGTCGATAAGTCGACCCAAATGGGTTTTTGCCAGGGGCACGGAGGACGTGTACAAGAAGTCGTCATGACCTCGAGCACGCATGACAGCATCGACAAGCTTCTCAGTATAGTGATCATGCGTGGTGCGCGAGATATCGATCCGAAACCAGTAGCGATTGATGGTAGACCAGAAAACCTGAGCGTAGGACAGATTCTTGAAGTACAGCAGCAAACCAAAGAGGACCACGAGAAGGCGTTCGGTGACCTCGTGAGTTGCCATCGAGGGGTTGACGAAGTGGGAATTGGGACGGATGACGAGGTAGCCATAGACATCTTTATTCGTCTTGAGGGCCAGATCTGAATTTTGAAACTTCAGATCCGACTTCAAGACAAGATGCCTGGAGTCCTTGAACTCGTCATCAGGCGCCAGCTTTCTCTTCTTTCTCCTCTTGCTGTCGGCCATCGTGCATTTCTGTCGAAAATTGTGTCAACTCAACCGAAACGTGTAGGGAAGAGTGATGAGTATTAGGGCTACTACCTTTGGTTGTGAGTTGTCAACTTGGATGGTGTTGTTGATGTTGGAGAGTTGTCAATTGGCGGATGGTAGTGGTATTGGGGAGAGGAGTTGTTACAGAAGAGAGGTGATGGGGCTGGAACTCATTATCATCAATTGAATCATTTTAATCGAACGCTGAATAGCATTCCTTGTGTACAGTCCGTGAACTCGTGGCAGTGGCAACGTGAAGAAGGCAAGGTGATTTTCATAGAGGAGAGCGCTTTTCTTGGCTATCTGTCTATCACTGGAATATCCCATGCATGTTTAGACCGGTAACCCTTCAGCAAGTTATAATCTGTCGGTTGCTTTCCCCTCTCATCTCAATCTAGAATGCCCAGAACCGGTTCAGTTCGCATCTTGCATCAATACATCTTCACATTTTCCACCACATAGGGTTGCTGAGCTGACAGTGCCTCCGCCCCTGAGCGCGCCCCACAATTCACTCCTCCCCCTATTCCGCCGGCACAGTCAATTTTACCAAGCCGCCTCACAATTGTGCCTCGACAGACACGCTATATGATTGGTAACGGAGTATTTTGCCAACTACCAACAGAACTGCTGATAATGGCATGTATGGGCAATCGGCACCAGTCACCCCAAACTCGGAAGCACCAGATGACGTAAAAGGATAACTGTGCACCCAGTCTACTGGGTTCTGCAGATCACTAGAAACGACGCCTGCATGAGGACTACACTATGAATAGCATCAACATTAAACATCGCATCCTAAAAATGCGTCGAGCCCGTGGAGCCGAGTTGGTTCGTGTTCAGTTGGTTAGGTCAACTGAAAGGACTGAAGTATGGGAGCACCTCCAGTTTAGGATGATAGATAACCAGGTGATAAGGATTAATACAATGATATCGGAAATTATTTTACACGTATCTATAGACAGGTCAGCCCGTCTGTTCAGTGGGCTTGGGTGGACGAAAGGGAAGGGAAGGGGAGGGAAGGGGAAGGTGAAGTGATGGTAAGGTCAAGCTGATACTTGAGCAATAGGGGGTGGATGGTAGGGCACAACCATTGATTTTACAAAAAGGTTGAAGGGGTGCTTACGTACATGTACCTAGATAGAGGCTTCTTTTCTCAACTGTGGTCTAGGTGGTCGAGTGGTTGAATGCACACCCTCCGTTGGTTTCGCAGTTCAAGTCTGGGTCTCACCAGGATGTGGTTTCGAACACGGTAGTGGCTGAGGTCGGACATTAACTGACTTATCACCACAGTAAATCCGTGGCACCCTCGAGGGTCGATTGCATCTGAAGTGGGTAGGATTCATCGCACATCGAATAACCTCCATGTCGAGAGATGCAGTATGTTCAGCCACAAGCTTGCCTGTGCTCTTTTTTTTTTTTCCTTTTCTTTTTTTTTTTTTTTGCCTCCTCCTTCTATTTCTTACCTTCTACTTTCTTTCCCCCCGTGTCCCTGCTTACTTCGTCTGCCTGCCTTTTTGCATAACTTTCAGGCGGTGCGTGCTTATTAACCTCTTTTCGGCTTTACCTTCTACCTTTCTAGAGGGCACCTGTTCGAATGCCTTCCCGAACAATACTTTTGACAAGGCAATCATCCTGAGGGTCAGTCATGTAGTGACCAATCAGTAAATGAACTAATCATGGCACGGGAGATAGCAGAAACGCGAAACCAACACTTCCCTCTACTTACCTCAGTGGTGACGCTGGAAGGTGCTGCCAAGATACTCCCTTTGAGTCGGGCTCTAAGGCTTGGACCCTTGCCTATGGGCGAAATCACTTTGATATTATTGTATTACTGCAAGCTATCTGGGAGATTCGTCTACCTAAGATAGAGGTGCTGTGTTCTGCCCATCGGGTCTTTCCCGATCTAGTGAACATTAAAACCCTCATGGGTTGGATAGAATGTCGTGTATTGAAACTTGTTTACGCATCTTAATCACGATAGTGGACATGGGCTTTCTTCAACCACGGCGCTCCAGCCTCAATGTGTTGCTCGACGAGGTCTTTGGCGCGTTGCCCTATGCTGCGTATCGCCCGGGGGCCAACGGTGAAGCCGTCCCAGAACAAGTAGTCATCAACGTCTGCGCAGGGCACCATTTCTATGGAACCCGAGACTGCTACTGCTGCTGCTGCTGTTGTTGTTGTGTTCGGCTGCAGGCAGGCCTCCTCCACCTGACCGAACGCCTGGTCTGCGGGCATGTTGCCCATTCCCCTGCTATCTTCGAGTCCAGAGTTCTTTAGCTGCCGATCGGCAATAAGTTCCAGCAGGTACTTTGACACGTTGGGATTGATGACTTCCCGTCTCGAGTCCATCCCATGTAGCATGTTAGGGTCGCTTCTGTCATCGTCGTTTTCATCTGAATTCTTACCGGTGGTGGACATCACCTCGACGGTCGGCGTGTTCATCGCCAACCACCGCTCCGTCATCCCGTCCATCCAGTTGTCCCAGTGTCTGGTCAGATACGCCGCGTTGCGCAGCTCGTCGGCTTGGGAATGGGGAGGCGGGGGCCGGAAGCGCGCCGTCTCGAAGCCGGGAGTAACGGACACGTCGAAGAGGCGAGGGATGAGAACCCGGAACGGCCTACCCGTATTATCTTCGGAGGAGGTAGTGGTGGCGGACATGCGTCTTCTGGCGCGCCACTTCGTTTCGGGAGGATGATGATGCTCGGCTTCGTTCGGGTCCGGCTGGCCCTCCCGGGAGGCCTGGTAGAGCAGGTCAATCTCCTGGAAGATAACGGAGGCGAGCACTTCGATCAGCTGGAAAGAGATGTCCTGAGGGAAGGCGGACAGGCGCCACACGTCCCAGAAGCCGAAGTCGAAGACCCAGAGGGTGTCCTGGGTGGGATGGGCAGCGGGCTCAGAAGCAAGGAACGTATCGATTTGCTGTTGGAGATCGGGTAGGTGAAGGGGAGTGGGGTATTGGGTGCTCAGCCAGCTATAGTCGTAGGCGGCACCGGATGTGGCGTCTCTCGATTCAAGTGTGTGGTTCAAAGTCATCTCATACACAAGATTGGATACGACCGATCCTCCTGTCTTGTCAATAGAAGGTATGTAAGACATATAAGATGCGCAGTCCATCTGAAGTTCTTGTTAGTCCCATCGATCGCCATCTTCAGCCTAGGTTGGTAAATTCCATACTTCTCGGCAAAGTGCCTCGGTCCAAGATGTACTCTGGCTGTCGTGGTCCGCTGACACCTGGTTCATCGTGGCGATGTTCCCCCCCACCGAACACCACGATCCTCGGGCCTCGCCCAAAACCGGCACTGCCGTTCCCTGGTGTCCATTTCAAGACCTTCAGGTACGATGCGCCAAGATCAAAGAGCCATAGCCGGCTTGGTAAGGCCATCACCAGAACATAGAGAATGGCGACGCCACCGAGGATTTGCGGCCATCTACGGTAGGTTCCTCGAACTGCCATAGCGGACAAGAATGATATAACGGCCACGGTCCATTCTTCGGAAGAAACGATCAAAGACTTATGACTGGGAAGCATGTTTGCGGCTGCCAAGACGGAAGGAGGGTGCGGCGATGACTGGGGCTTGCCAAGGCCTCATTAGCTCCGGCTCGAAACGTGGAAGACTAGTGCAAGGAGTCGTCGTCTTTTCGCTTCGGTACGGCTGCTGTTGAACCTTCAGAGCTTACACCGACGGACGATCTAGGCTGCTTAAACGTATGTCGGGATATCCGGACATGGTAAGCAGGCTATAGAACGTAGGAGACAAGGTGGGCAAGATGAAGGTGAAATAATAGAGTAACCCCAAGGATGAACAGGTCCCTGAACCAGATTGCGACCGGACCTGGGGAGATAAATATGTATCAGCAAGGGCTCTGCCCCTGGGGTCCAAAGCTAACTGTGAAAAAGCGTTTAGCACTAGTCTTTTACGAAGCAGACGGCACTATTAAACTAAACGAAGCCTAGCATCTGAGCGTAGACGTTGGACGGAACAACGGAAGAGCAACCTGAGGTCAAATTGCCTGGAGAGGAACGAGAGGGTTTCGTGAACGTGATCGACACAGGTAATAACAGGCAAGCCAATATCGCAGTATGATGCCAGATGGCGAATATTGTCTCAATTCAAGTCTGAAGCTTTGTTGAACTTGTCCAGCTTGAGGAGTATCTGGGTTTGATCCCGCAAGGATGACTTCCTATCAGTAAGTGTAAGCTGGAGAACAAGCGTAAGACACTGGGATCCCAACTGGCCGGATCCCTTTGACAAAAAGCTTGTGTCGATTTAAGCCGACCTTCATCTCGACTTAGATCCCATCCCATATGGTATTTTCAGAAACGGGCAGGCCCGCAAGACCGGCACTTAGCACCATTTCTTCCTTCTCTTAGCTTGAGCCACAAGTCCTGTTCCTACCTGGCTTGAAACCCAATTCCTCCCTTTGGCCCGTCATCCTCCCGTGACGTTATACCGTTTGATCCAACCATGTTTCTGTTGTCCCTGTGGCGGATCAACAAAACACTACAAGGCCATGCGTGTGCAGCTCCCTCTCTCCCACCGCTCAAGACTCGAGCCAACTGCCAATGAGGCCGCACAGTCCGAACCCAGCGAATATCGGCGCTTGCGGGAACCCGGGTCCACCAAACTCGGGATCCAGTCCGGTAGTCTCCGGAAACAAGATGGCCGCAAGTCCAGCCATCCAGTAGATGGAGCCCGTGAAAGCGCTGATGCCCATGTATTCGCGCCTAAGCCGTGGGGTGAGGGGCTTGCGCCATGTGTAAAAGAGCGTGGCAACCCCCAGGATGACGGACAGGCTGATGGTTTGCGCATTATGGAACCTGCACCCCAAACGAAGTGAGACATGTTTATCAGTAACGAACTTTCAAAGTTAATGGGAGGAGTCTGGAGAGAGCAAGTAGGTTTCCTCTCGAGATGCCCATTGCTTACTTCGCGTGAGGTGGCCAATTAGGGTTCTGCATATGCGTAGGGCCCATGTCTGCCATGACGGCGCCGAGTAGCAGACCGATCGAGTCGACCGTGAGAAGCACGCGACCAAGCATGTTGATTATATTGATGAATGGTGCAGAGTATTACGGGGAGATGTCAATCCCTCAAATTGCCAATCATTGCCAATTGCCAAATTTATCTGAATACCTAAATATATGTATATGTATATATCTATACGTCAGTTTCGACACTATTGCCCTAGCTGGCGCTCAGCTGAAAACGACCCCAATACGCTTTGTAAGCGATTTCATCAGACCGGCAGCTGTCGCAAAAGCCCGAACCAAAGGTGGACGTCGGCGGTGGTACGGTCCAAGGGTGGATCTCCGTACGGTCACGGCAAAGGAGATAGATCAATGGCATACGAGATATAGAACATGAGGCGAGCAATTGCACCAGGTGCATTGTCTATCAAACGGGTTTTGCGTTCTCATCTGTCAATTCTTGTCTGTGTCCCGGTAGTATGAAGCTGACCAGCTTCATAGCTTTGAAGGCGATCTCGGCCAGAGAAGGCTTTGGAGGGGTTCATCCTTCCGCCCGTAGCTAGAGGATTCTTTGACCAGACGGGAGAGTCCTCTGCCAGTTCTACTAGCTCTACAGTACTAGATATCGCTCATAGTAGAGGCTATAGTGGATATTTCGATGAAGATGCCGCTCGCCATTAATAATAAGACTGCAACATGAGCCGCTGGATATGGGATCTCTCTTGTAAATCCGATGCTGATGTTCCACGATTTTCTATGGTGGGGGAGGTTCAGGCCGGCTAAGCCCGAACGGGTTAGTGTCGCAATAGCTGTCCTCGGCTCTGCGCCGATTCCTCCGTTGGGACCAAATTTTCTACGGCTTCGTCACGAACCTCAAAATAAAGGCGAAAGAAATCCTCTTCCAGTTCCCCATCGCAAACTCAAACGTCTTCTCCTCCCTCTACCCCAATTTCTCTCTCCGCAAACTCCACGTCGTCTCTCCTTTTCTTGTTGTTGCTACTATATCCTACCCTAATTACCAGACATGCAGCGTGCTTTGTCTTCTCGGGCCAGAGCCTCGGCTCTGTCCACTGCTGCCAAGTACAGACTCGGTAGCTCGTCACAACAGCTCCGATTTGCGCACAAGGTTCGTTGTCGTCCAATTCCACCCTCGCCGGGGTCCGTCTTCATGTCATACTAATAGAAAGCAAACAGGAGCTGAAGTTTGGTGTGGAAGGTCGTGCTGCTCTGTTGGCCGGTGTCGACACACTCTCCAAGGCCGTTGCCACCACACTGGGTCCCAAGGGCCGCAATGTCCTGATAGAATCCAGCTACGGTTCGCCTAAGATCACCAAGGGTATGTTTCCAACCAAAAAAAAATTCAAGAATTGGCCTGCATATTGCCATTGCTCCAGAGCCTGTCTGACCTGTTATAATTAGATGGTGTTACCGTTGCGAAGGCTATTTCTCTCAAGGACAAGTTCGAGAACCTCGGTGCCAGATTAGTCCAGGATGTTGCCTCAAAAACGAACGAGTCCGCCGGTGATGGTACGACCAGTGCCACCGTCCTGGCCAGTGCTATCTTTGGCGAGACCGTGAAGAACGTTGCCGCCGGCTGCAACCCCATGGACCTGCGCCGCGGTACCCAGGCTGCCGTCAACGCCGTTGTCGAGTACCTCCAGAAGAACAAGAAGGACATCACCACCAGCGCAGAGATTGCCCAGGTCGCCACTATCAGTGCCAACGGCGATACTCACATTGGCAAGCTCATTGCCAACGCCATGGAGAAGGTCGGCAAGGAGGGTGTCATCACCGTCAAGGAGGGCAAGACCATGAACGATGAGCTCGAGGTCACCGAGGGTATGCGCTTCGACCGCGGCTTCGTGTCTCCTTACTTCATCACCGATGCCAAGACCCAAAAGGTTGAGTTCGAGAAGCCACTGATCCTGCTTTCCGAGAAGAAGATTTCGGCAGTCCAGGATATCATCCCCGCCCTTGAGGTCTCCACTCAGCAGCGACGACCCCTTGTCATCATTGCCGAGGACATTGATGGCGAGGCCCTTGCCGTCTGCATCCTCAACAAGCTCCGTGGCCAGCTCCAGGTTGCTGCTGTCAAGGCCCCTGGCTTCGGTGACAACCGCAAGTCCATCCTTGGCGATCTGGCTGTTCTGACCAACGGTACCGTCTTCTCTGATGAGCTCGATATCAAGTTGGAGAAGGCCACACCCGACATGCTCGGCTCCACTGGCTCCATTACCATCACCAAGGAGGATACCATTATCCTGAACGGCGAGGGTAGCAAGGACAGCATCACTCAGCGATGCGAGCAGATCCGTGGTGTCATGAGCGACCCCACCACCTCTGAGTACGAGAAGGAGAAGCTTCAGGAGCGTCTTGCCAAGCTCTCTGGTGGTGTTGCCGTCATCAAGGTCGGTGGTAACTCCGAGGTTGAGGTCGGCGAGAAGAAGGACCGCTTCGTTGATGCGCTGAACGCCACCCGTGCGGCCGTCGAGGAGGGTATCCTGCCCGGTGGTGGTACCGCCCTGCTCAAGGCTGCCAGCAACGCCCTGAAGGGTGTCGAGGCTGCCAACTTCGACCAGCAGCTTGGTATCAACATCATCAAGAGCGCCATCACCCGCCCCGCCCGCCGTATCGTGGAGAACGCCGGTGAGGAGGGCTCCGTCATTGTTGGCAAGATCATGTCCGAGTACAGCGACGACTTCAACAAGGGCTTCGATGCCGCTAAGGGCGAGTACGTCGACATGATTGAGGCTGGTATTCTTGACCCCCTCAAGGTTGTGCGAACCGGTCTGGTTGATGCCAGCGGTGTCGCCTCGCTCCTCGGAACCACCGAGGTCGCGATTGTTGAGGCGCCCGAGGAGAAGGGTGCTGCCCCTCCTATGGGAGGTATGGGCGGCATGGGCGGTATGGGTGGCATGGGTGGCATGATGTAAGGAACATACAAGCGTGATTTGTCTTTTCCAATTGTACCAAAAAGGGCATCTGGCTTTGGAGTTTAAAGGAACGGACGAGCGCCGTGGGCTTGGAATCATCTCCTCTCTTCGCCTATGTACCCCTATCTGTATATTTTAACGTGTTGATATCCCGTCGGCGTTGCAGAGCTGTATAGTATTAGTCTAGAGAGGACCTTGGCTATAACACGAGAGCATGCATTGATGATCAAAGCCTGGCTCCCTTCTGAGAACAGTGATATGTGTGACGGACATAATGATTTGATTGGGACTCGTACTGTCTCCCGTACACACGCATGACTGGCCTACACCACATCTCTACCTGCAATTTGGTACCGTTATTATTATGAGTTCAAGCTTCACGTTTCGCCTTTTGGAGCAACGCGTATTGAGTTGATCTTGTCGCCTGTTTCTGCCTTTGTCATGCAGGCAGACACGCTCTGAAGGCACGTCTACTTTGTCAGCACGGTAACAACCCCCCTTGTTGGATGGCAATGACGCAAGCAGCCCACGTACAGCTTAGGTACCCGTTCAGATGATATATGAGTTTCGAGTCCGGGTACCTGTGTAATTAAGCTATAGGTAGGCAACAGTATTATTGGACCGGCCTCCAATAGCCTCCAATACTCTGCATGCTGTGTTGTCGTTGTGATACCGACCAGTAGCTTGAGAACTTACGATCTCTGGGGCTGAACCGAGCACAGACCAGGGTGGCCCAAATTGCTGAGGCAACGACCACTTGTCCCCTGCCTTTTGTCCACTCGTCCTAACCCACAGCGTCACATTTGTTTCTTACCACGTTGGTCGGGTTGCTTACTTGCTTGCTTTGCTTGGACCCGGGCCAGGAAACAAAGGCCAAAGTCAGCAAAAAGTCGACCCCACCAGGTCACCGACCGACAAGAGCTGCCTTGGCCGTAGTGGGATCCCAGTAGTTAGTAGTGTTGCTGCGTTGCGTTGCTCCCCATTTACCCCTCCACCGTAGCCTGCCCAGTGACTGGGCCAGCGCCCAGCCCGTTCAATTGATTTGATACGTTTGTACTAATGCCTACCTGGGTTTGGAGGGGGAGACCTTGAGCAGAAAGAGAGGAGCCCCAGCAAGCAAGCAAGAAAGAGAGAGAGGGAGAGAGAGACGAGCGAGCCCACTCTTCCGCCTCTCCATATGCGATTGATTGCGACCACCTTACCTGGACTGGACTTGGGACTAAAAACAACTCTTTCACCCTTCCACCTGTCTAACCTACCTTTTACCGCTCAACTCCAAATTCCCTACCCATCAAGCCCGACCGGCGGCAGAAGCATCTCCTTGCTATTGTAAGAATCCCCTCCTCTCGACGACGGCCTACAGCAAAATTTGACCTTCCGCAATTTTCCTGTGCACCATCCCGCCTCCCTCCCGACCGCCCTTCTACGTCCACCCTTGCTGGCCTGTCTCTCCTGAACTACCCCGCTAACCGTCGCCTTCTGCTTCATCACAGTCCAGTCAAGACCGACCAGAAGAGTTTCTTTTGCGCAACAACACATTCACAGCAAAAATGGTAAGCTGCGCCCCGTCAATCTGTGCCCAATTCGGTATGCAATGCTAATTCTGGTCTTCCGTAGTCTCAATCCGGGTTCGTCTTCCTACCTCTTCTCCTTGCCACAGGACCTGGCTGTTGTGTTGTCGTGTGCTCGTGAGGCTTTGTTGCCGCGACCCCACCAAGACCGACCAACTTCACGGCACACGATCAACAGCTAGAGCCCGGCACGTTCGCGAAGAAAATAAATAGAGTTTGCGCTGACTCCTGGTGTCCAACAGAGCTACCGTGTCGCAGGAGTGCATAACCGCATTCAACGACCTCAAGCTTAGCAAGAAGTACAAGTACATTGTCTACAAGCTGTCGGACGACAACCGTGAGATCGTCGTCGAGGAGGCTTCGGACGACAAGGACTGGGAGAACTTCCGCAGCAAGCTCGTCAACGCCCAAACCAAGTCCAAGAGCGTATGTTTGGTTCGGCCTCCACATGTCTCCTTTACCGCTAACCATGACGCAACCAGGGTTCCGTCGGCAAGGGTCCCCGTTACGCCGTCTACGACTTCGAGTACAACCTCGCCTCCGGTGAGGGCTCCCGCAACAAGATCACATTCATTGCCTGGTCTCCCGATGATGCCGGTGTCATGGTACGTTGTCTATCAGCTACGCGCTC
The DNA here is from genome assembly GCA_038363885.1 of Apiospora rasikravindrae. Lineage (NCBI taxonomy): Eukaryota > Fungi > Ascomycota > Sordariomycetes > Amphisphaeriales > Apiosporaceae > Apiospora > Apiospora rasikravindrae. Next base: position 1,851,771 of record JAQQWK010000006.1, read on the forward strand.
CGCGGCCTCCCCCAACCCCCTGTCTCCACCAGCAAATTAACCCGTTTTGTTGCAGGCCAAGATGGTGTACGCCTCGTCCAAGGAGGCCCTGAAGCGATCCCTTAACGGCATCGCCACTGAACTGCAGGCCAACGACCAGGATGATATTGAGTACGACACCGTGCTCAAGATCGTCAGCAAGGGTCTGGCCGGCTAGGAGCTTGACACAACAACGCTCCAAGAGATACCAAGAACATAATGGATGAACTGAGATCTCTTACGTGATACAAGGCTGCAGCTGGAGTCTTATGCTGTGCGGGAAGTCTACGACGTTTACGAAACCAAACCCCCCAGACGGCCACTTTAAGGACTGAAGATTGGACGGCTAGGCTCTTTGCCTGTCTACTACAATAGGATGGAGGCAATGTAGAAACCGTGATCAAGTTGGGTTCTCTCGAGGCGGCACAAGTTTCTAGATTTGATGTTGGTTGGGGAGGGCCAGTCCCTGCATTAGAGAAAACAAAAACAACCTCTTCTTCACCCGATGCTGGAATGTAGAGCATGTAATATTGCGCTTGCCCCGGTATTTTTTTTCGTCAATTCATTACTGGATCTCAAAATTTGCTCTTTCCTCACTCATCCCTTTGCTTTCCAGGCCGTCTGGAACGTATCAAATATTTTCGTAGCCTCCTTCTCATCCCGTATCCGCTGGAGTAGGAATCCCTTAAGATCCTCCCAAAACTCGGGCGATTCCAGCGTTTCGGAACCACTAGTGCCCTGGGCAACTTCAGCCTGCGCAGCCTCCGCAGTCTTCGGGGTAGAGGCGGAGGGGGAAGCGGCGGCGGAAGAAGAAGCGGCCACGGCTGCGCCCCCATCACCATGACGCTGAACTCGAGCGTGGTCGGGCCGCCCTCCTCGGCCAGCTCCTTGAGGACCTTGCTGTCGACAACGGGCTTCTTCTTGTAGAGCATCTTGATCTTCTCGAGCGCGACGCTGCCGGCCAGCTGGTCGGCGACGGCGGCCTTAAGGTCCAGGACCGACGTGTTGGGCGACTGCGACGTGAGCTTCAGGTCCAGTGGCGGGTTGCGCAGCGACTTGATGACGACGGAGAAGGAGCGCTCAGAGCCCGGGGGACCACCAGCATTGGAGCCGCTGCGGCCTTGGGGCTTGCTCATGGGTTTCGGGGGGCGGGGGAGGGTGTACTGTTGTAGTTGGGGTTAGCCAAAGCTGCCGCAGGGGGTAGGTAGGAATAGGAACGTACGGCCGCGCGGGCTGGGTAGCTCCGGGGGTCCTCGACATGGTCGGCCGACAGCTTGACGGGCCGGCTGTCGAGCGCAGCGAGGAACTGCTTGGCGAAGGTGGCTTCGGTCATGGTGGCGAGGTCGCGCGGGTTCGTGCTCAGGGTCGGGAAGGGGTAGGAAGTGTAGAGGGTCTCGGGCGGCGGCGGGGGTCTTTTGTTGATTTTATTGCTGGCCATATACCTGCTGGCTAAGTAGGTATGTAACCTAAGGTATGGTAAGGTGAGGTAAGGCAAGGTAGATGGCAAGCCCGAAATGTGGGTGTGAATGATGATGATGTTGCGGCTGGAGTGGTGGGGGTTTATCATATGTGGGCTGCTGGCTTTCTCTCACTGAGCGAGCAAGCAAGCAAAGCAAGCTACATACTTACCGACTGCCAAGTTCCCAGTGCAATGGGAGGTGGGGTGTTGTGGCTAGGGCATCCAGGTGCTTTGTGGCTGGAGACTTGCTGTCATATCGGTCTGAACACGGGGGGACGGGATCATGCTGATCCTTTAATATCCAGGTTCCTTTTCTGGAAACTGGGTATTCATTCACCAGTGAAGGCAATCCCTTTGCGATCTCATCTTTCCCCCTCTTTTGCATCTGTGAACGAGTCTTAAGTGTTACCTACTCCGTACTCACCTGCCCATGTACTCATGCTCCTAACAATTTCTTCGAGCAATATAAGACCAGAAGACTTAACTCGAAGAAAAAGAACAGTATGTTAGTCCCACGGCATTGCTTGAAATACAATGAATGAGTTTCATGCTGCTGAATTCCTTTTTCCTCGCCATCTTGAAGTGATCTGGCCAGACAGTTTCCGTGGCGGAACACGCAAACACCGTCAGGCAAGTACGGATAGTAGGTAAATTGCCTCATGTTCCGTATGCTCGTTTCTCTCTCCGCTCCCTCTGCATGGATGAGGTGTTTCCAGAGAGCGCGTTCCTGAGGCGTTCAGAAGATAGAACCCTTCCTCAGCTGGAAGAGTCCTTGGAGAACTTCGTGTTTCCATGATTGGGAAATTTTCTCACGTGAAAAGGAAATACATACCTAAGGAACAAACTTTTACCCGAACGGCCGATTATTTACGCTCAAATGGAGTTATTGGATTTCCTGATATCATATACCACTTAGGAATCTGTATGATCTGGTCCGACTTTCTTTAGTATACAAAGGAGATTGGGATGGAAACCGTAGTACAAACAGGCATTCCAGCTGCAGATTCCAAATCTCTCCCTGCCGATTTGGCCCGTTGCCTTGAAGGTACGCGTACCGCTGGACAAACAAAATCAAAATTGATCAACAACTAGACCAGATTGAAGAGAAGAATTCGAAGGGCGATGATATCATCCAACAAGGTGGTTCTCTAGCTTCCCAGCCTACTGCTACTGCCAGACTTGGGTGCTGTGAAGGATGGATGCGGCCGCAGGCTAGGCTCAGGCTTAGCTGGCGGCGGGCCATCCAGAAAGAACGCCTGCTGTCTCCGGCTCGCGTCTTGACGATCTAGGCTCGATGTGCTATACTGCTGGCCTAGAAAGGAAATGAGCTTTCTCCAGCTGGCTGCATCTCTCACCTATACAAGTCATTCCTGGGCCGGGAAGGGACTTGCCGCCGGAGTGGTCAGCATCCGGGGTAAACTAGCGGCTGTCTGGTCCACCACGAACCATTCTCTTTAGGCAGGACTATTGTAAATTGCGCTCTTCTCATTGGTCCCGTCGTGCAGTCTAGTCTCGACTTGTTCCTTGCAGTCTGCCATCCGGTGTCTATTGCCAAGATTTCGGGAATCGGCGCGATAGTTTGTTTAGAAGGGAGAAAGGGTAGCGGGCAATCTGAGCGAGCATGCTGGCAAGCGACCTCAGCGGGAGTATATTCGGTACCCAAGGTGGCGGGCAACATTGAAGCTTGCTGTCATGTCTCGGAATGACAGCAATCTTGACACAGCACACATATTGTCAGTACGGACAAGATCTCCCGGATACCTTTGCCATTCCTGATTAGCGCGAGTGACTGTGGTCACGGAGAAGAAAAAAGAACGCTATAGTCATGGAGAATGTGGCTAGAGACATTCTTGCTGGCTTGTTACTGGATTGGGAGCTTGTCTCTCTTGTTGAGAGACAACCCGGTTGGTAGACATTGCAAGCGCGCCCCCGCGATCGTCATCATCGTCCATGTTCGCCCAGCCCGCGTCCTTAGCCGGGGACTACGATTTCCGAACTAGACCTGCAGCTTAGCATGACTGGAAATTAGAGAGGAAGAAGAATGCAGGGGAAGTATCAGAGTGCCTACAGTCAAGCGGAAGAGTGTCTATAACAATGAGCATTGTCCGCCCTCTTCATGGGAGATTTGCTCCAGCTCTGTGTGCATCTTCTCTCTTAATCATCCCGAGACTCTAATCTTTTCGCATCATATATACCCCAAACCTGCAAAAATGCGTTTCTCCAAGATTGCCGCCGTGGCCGCCGCCGCCACTGTCGCCGAGGCTCAGCGCCCTACCGACACTTCCATCTGCGACTACTACACCACTGCCCTGTTGAAGGAGAACACGGCCAAGAACCAGTACAGTCTTCTGACTCTGGTCGTCAACACTGTGGTAATCGGTAACTGTAAGTACTTGATCTGAGTGTTCACCTACCTGGACTCAAGCTAGTGGCGGGCACTAACATACCCTCCTCCTCAGACACCATGCCCAATGTCGGCATCAAGGTCCCCGGCATCCTGGCGGCCGGCAAGTACGAAGGCACCGATGTCAACCTCCTGCCTTACTTCAACGGCGAGTTGGCCTCTACCAACCGCGGTGGGAAGGCCGGTGTCTCCGTCAACTTCCTTGACGGTGGTGCTGCCGAGCCCCTGATGAAGAACATGCCCGCCAACGACATGAACTCGAAGCAATAGTAAGTCACATACCTCTGGTCCATCATCACATTCTTGTTATCGTGGGACACATAGCTGACCAAGTTCCCCCTTTTCAGCTTCCTCCTCACCCACTTGTACCAGTTCTTCGGCTCGCTCCTGGGCTGCTCGCAGCAGGGCATGCCCGGCTTCGACGCCTACACGGCCGCGGCCTCCATGTACAAGGTGCACAAGTTCATGGACCTGAACCCGGCCGAGGTCGGCTACTTCATCCAGCAGGTCGGCATGGCCGCTGCCTCGTTCGGCGTGGCCGAGGACGACGTCAAGGCCGTCGGCACGGCGCTCAACTCCCTCTTCGGCTACCGCTGCGCGCCGCCCGCGACCGCCATCAAGGCCCAGGGCCCCGCCCTCCAGAGCATCTGCATCGACGGCGCCTGCCCCATCTCCCCCATGGCCAACGGCACCTGCGACCCGGCCTACGAGCCCGTCCTCGTCCCCGTCAACACCACCTCCAACGCCACCAAGGCCGCCCCCGGCAGCCAGGGTACCGCCACCATGTCCGGCGATGGCAGCGGCATGATGCCCACCATGTCCAGCAAGCCCAGCACCGTCCCTACTGCTGGCGCCACCGCTTACGGCGTTAGCTTTGCTGCCGCCGCCGCCGGTGTTGCTGCTCTCCTGATCTAATCGTTTGATATCCATTTTTCAAAGAACAGTAGCGACCCCAAAGATTGTCGGGTATGATATAATGACGGGGCTTAATGTACATACCAATTTTATTCATTGAACAATAAATTACTTAAGTAGTTTATTAATCCCTAATGCCTGTTCGGGAAGCCTTGTTTGTGTTGTGCATGGTTATAAATTTGAAATATACCGAGGTATATTGAATGGTTTATTTTGGACTATTGCTTGTTTGAGTGTCACAGCTTTTGAGTGCTGTTGATGAAGCAGGCCCGTCCTTATTTTTAGGCTTTGCCGTTTTCAACCACCTACACTCCAAAATCGTGTCATGTACCAAACTCGCCATCAAACTGCTTCTGCGAAAATCGGCTGAAATGTCTTTTACTGTTGCTAATCCCACATCCGGGCTCGACATGGCAACAATGGATTCCCTGAAGTTGTTATCTGCCGCTGCAGTTCGTTGCAGGCCGTTGCGTTGGACCGTTCCAATGTTGGCACGTCCTGGCCAAGACAGCCTTGGAGAAACATGCTAAAAATAATGGTCAACACCAATGCCTACTGCAACTACACCACAACCAGGCGGCTACCGAGCCTCACGCGAATTTGGCCCTGTCAATCCCGCTGATCCATCTACCTAATCCACGATCCGTGAGTCCGTCTCTGCACAGTCTAAGCCCCTCCTCATGACTGTTGGTATGCAGTGAGACCCGGGCTGCATGAGAACCGATTCTTCCATGGGAAGACTTGGGCTTGGCACTCTGGGCCCAACTCCCGAATGGGACGATACATCCGGGAGAAGGTTGGTTTGCCACCATGCCACCAGCGCAGAATAGGAAGCAGTGAACAAGAGAAGGCTGGCCGGTTATACGATTGGGGTGGTAAGATCCTATGCTTATGTGGACGAGAAATGCAACCCCGCCCTCACCCACCATCCGGATAAGGACGAGTATTGGGGGCTGTCAACATGAAGCCTGTACATATCCTTGAAGCCTATTGGTGCGTTGGACGCCGTGCAGACATCCCATATTGCCTAGGCCACACACACACTCACTCAGTCCCTACAGTCCTTGCTCATGGTTGGTGTGGTGGCATTGTCAGAAGAGAGCAGAGAAAGCCATGGGTGCGCTACTGCGTTTGCACATACCGCACTATCGATCGTCCATGGGCTAGACCTTATGGCATTTGGTTTGCCATGGGTAGGACGGGCATCACAACGGCGGTGCATACATACCTCCCATTCCCGTCCTTCCGGGCAGGCAGTCCATATCTCGCATGAGTCGAACTCTTCTGGACAGCTCCCCCTCCTTTGAATCTATAGACGCGATCACTAAACTGAAAACCACCCGATCGCATTGCGATGAGATGGACATGTTCGGAGCCGCACCATGATATGCTATACTAGCATGACAGAGAGTGCTTTATTTGCGCCATGTATCGCACGCCGACGCAGCACCACCAAGGCCGCGGTGGCAGCTTTGCGCCACTGGCCCAGGACGAGCCTGATCTCCAACTCGAAAATGGTCACGATACTGAGGTCGAGGCAGAGGAAGAAGCCCACCCGGGTCGGCATAGGCTATCGGGAAGGGCACGATTCCAGCAACAAGTCCAAGAAGTAATTCGGCAATCTTCACTTACTCACGAAGACCAGCTTTATGAACCCGTTCAACCCCACCACGAGTACTCGACGCCCCTTGCCTCACCCCGTCTTATTCGTGGATCGTATGGCTCGCCACCAGAGGAGTTTCAGGAGATAGACATCGCCGAGCTAGCAGCCACCCACATCGAGTACTACGGGCCGAGGGCGCCGTCCAGTCTCAGCAAGGAGAGCGATGCGCCTACCGAGTCTACGTTTGTGGATGACAAGGACAAGTTCTTCTGCTGCGCTTATGAGACACCAATCGTCGGCGTCGATGAGAAGAGAGACCCCCAAGCAACAAACAGGCCTGTGCAAGGCTTCGCTGATTACAGGCCATTCGTTCTGAAGAGCCATTTCTCACTGCTCCTCTTGCTGCTGCTGGGGGTCCTACTTGGCTTAACAGTCTATTCCACGCAAATTCTTCCTACCGAGAACCAGCTGTTGGTCTCCTCGAACTCTTCAAGTAGCCGAAACGACACTATATCAGGCCTGAGGTTGCGAGGTCTAGTCCCTGTACACTTATTTGACCGCGCCTCATTGATCCCCGTGAAACTCGGCCGCGCTGAACAGGATGGCAACGTTACGCAACCTGGACAAGCACAACCGGACAAAGAACAGCCGCAAGAGCCCAGCACACCGACCCTGGCTCCTACTCCTCCGGTTGAGGGCACACCTGCGCAGACACTTCCAACCCCTGGGGATGGTCCCCCAACTACTGATACTTCTCCAGGGAAGCAAACACAACCTTCCCCGACGTCCCCGGAAATTCAGACAACGCCCACAGATGGCGATGGTGGAGGAGGAGTGCAGACACCCCCGGCCTCGCCTACTACAGGCGGGTCGCCTAAAGACAACGCCCCCAAGCCGACAACTGCGGAGGCGACGTCACCTACGGACAATCCAATGACTACGAAGGTGACGTCTCCCACGGAAGCTCCGTCGCCTACAGACGCGCCATCACCTACGGAGGCGCCGTCGACTACAGACAAGCAAACAACTATAGAATTGACATCACCGACGGAAGTGACACTACCTACAGATAAAACTACAGCTACTGAAGCGACGCTGCCTACAGATAAGCCAACAAATACGGAAGCGGTACCACCTACAGAGGCACCGTCGGCCACAAAAGCGCCAGATGGCCAAAAGCCTGGGACGGTATGTACTGTAACCGCAGGATTCACAATTACCAAGACCATGACGCTCCCAGAAACTACAGTACAGGCTCGTGATCTTTCTGGCCTAGGTGGAGGCTCTGATGAGTATGGAGCGGAACCTCCTGGACTGGGTGACGTTTTCGGTCGTGGTCTTGGAGGGCGAGGGAAAAGGGCCATGGTCCCTTTGACGGCTCTCTTACCGCGGCAATCTCCGGAATGTACCTCCACTACAACGACCACTACAACCAGAGAGATCACTGTGACCGCACAGAAAACAGTTATTATAACTAGCCCACCGGCCAATCCCGGCGGTGGAAATCCTAAGGAAACAGATAACACAGGCTCCATACCAACAACCTTTTTAGGACACCATCCAGACCCCAATGGCGGTAACGGTAGTCCCAACGGCTCGGATAATCCAGACTCTACAGGGCCAACTCCGGCCCCACCTCCAGTTCCCGCTCCCAGCGATGGTACTGCGAAAGCCCCGGCCCCGACTCTAGTTCCCCTACCGGTGGTGGTAATCCCAATGGCCCGGATAATTCAGGTACTGGAGTTCAAGTTCCCACCCAAAACCCCGGTACCGGCGTTGGTCAACCTAAGGATACTGATCAATCAAGCCCCCCCTGCTCAAATTACAAGCGTGACTCGAGATCATCCAGGCCATCAACAACCTTCGGCACAGCCTACTCCCGGCAATGACGAACCGCAGAAACCGGATCACCCAGGCTCCCCAATTCAAACCTCAGCTCCAAATCCAGATCACTCAGACCCCGAGACGAAGCCGGGCGCTCAACCCCCACCGAAGGCTACTCCAGGCGAAGATCCTCCTAAGGGTGGTCCAGACCCCCCAGTTCAAACCCCAAGGCCAACGCCCAATCCAGATCCTCCTGTTCAAACCCCAGCACCCAAACCGAACCCTCCAGTTCAAACTCCAACCCCTGATCCAGGCGCTCCAGTTCAACCTCCGACCGCAGATCCGGATACCCCGGCCAAAACTCCGACCGCTAATCCGGACGTGCCAGTCCAAATTCCAACCCTTGATCATAATCCATCACCAGCTAGCAGCACGTCTGTCATCGACCGACCATCGCCGCTTTCGCCGGGGCCAAGTGCCACGCCCCCCTGCCAACCAAGCACTTCAACTCGGTAACACATCTCCTTTGCAGAAGCAGCCCACGCCTCTGGCAACCTCGGGTCCCGATGAGGTGCCGCCGCCTGTTCTTGGAGTAGTCTCAACCCCACTGCCGGTCACTAACACTGCCCCTCCGCCGCCGCCGCAGCAAAATCCTGAGAATAAACCACCAGGGCCATCACCGCATGATCCCGAGAATACACTACCACCACAACACACGACAACAGAAGATGAACCTCTCCGACCGTTTAATACACCGCCGCCGCAGCTTAAGAAGCCGCAGAATACGCCACTTCCGCCGCATACCATCACGGTAGTAGTGGCCACGGAAGTAGACCAGCATTCCACAATGACGAGTACCTCGACCGAGACCACGACGGTAAGCTTTGCTCAAGGTTAGCTCTCTTCACTGTTACTTACTGTTTGATAGAACCCTATAGGTGCGGTCTTCACGCAAGAGCACATCACAACACTAGACGTGGTCCAGAAGGTGGTGTCTCAAGCCACGGTTGTCTACACCGATTGGACACAAACCGGCGATTTCATGACCTGGGTATCCACAACCCTGACAGACGCAGCAGGTAACCCTACCGCGACAAAAAGTAGTTTCGTGAACATGGCACCTTTCCTGACCACCTATACCGATGCCGAGGGAAGGCCAACCCGTACCGGGACTGCGTGGCTCCAGAACCAGTGGAGAGTCACCACCAAGACGAACGGGCACGGAGGCTATACTACCGTAACATATGCAACGAAGATGACTACGTCAACATTATCAGATGCCTGGGGCCGTGCCACCGGTACAACAACCGGAATAGTCACTGAAACGTTGGCAGTCACGACACTGTATGGTCCCAATGGCGTTCCCACCATGACCAAGACCATGTTGATGCCTGTAACCTCTACGAGTACGGCAATAGTCACATCTACGATGGCGAGCAACTCTTCTCGCAATAGTCTCACCTCGGCAAACATATCGGGCTTGAATCTGTCCTCCAGAGATTATTTCGTCGGCCTCGTGTTGCCCCCGTTCCTAGCTGTTGCAATTTCGATCCCAGTCCGCATACTTGATCAAACCGCCAAGTTATACCAGCCCTTCCACGCGTTGACGAGGACCTACGGCGCCGAAACTGTTGACTCGCTTTGCTTGCAGTCAAATGGTTTGTTAGGTTTCGTGACAGGTGTGCAGTCACTGATGAGACATCATGCGCTGCTCTCTGTGACCGGCCTGCTACTTCTAATCAACGCAGTGCTTATTCCCCTCAGCGCCGAAGCCTTTCGCATCTCGGTTCAAGGGCCTGACTGCTCGACACGGACGGCGGTTTCTTCCGGCTGTGATGTGACGCTACAGGCTTTCCCGACCCTGGTGAGCATCGCCACCGCGCTGCTCAGCGCCATGATGCTCCTAGCCATAGTCGCAGCTATCACGCTGCGGAAGTGGAAGACGGGAGTCTGGAAGAACCCCTGGAGCATGGAGGTGATGGGCCTGCTTGCCACCAACGGCGAGTTCCGCGCTCTGATGAAGAGGCTCAAACCGAAGAACAGCGGCGTCATCACAAACAAGGACGCCATCAAGGTCTTTGGCCAGCGGAGGTTCGGCCTCAAAGAATGGTACGATACCTACGGTTGGGAATACGGCATCCTCATCAAGAACGACGCGGGCAATCTATTGAAGGGTAATAAAAAGAACGTCGGCTTCAGCAAAGGGGATATGGGGAGGCGGAGCAAAGCCATGCCCTTTTATGTGTTGAGCCTCTGGGGCAGGCTACTCGCTCTTCTGCTGCTGGTCTCTCTGCTCATCGTCTCGCTCGTATACATCAGCACGGGTGCAGACTCGAGGTTTGATCATTTCATGGATGGGAATTCGTTTGGAGTTCGGTTCTTGTTTTGCGGCGTTGGTGTGGTTGTATCCCTGTTCTGGGCCACTTTCTTCCATGGTAAGCTCGACCGTACATGAAGTCGCCCGCCTGGTGTATTTGTTTTACTAACTGTGCCCTTTAGCTGTCGCGTTCCTTAGTCCGTACCAGCTCTATCGTAAGCATTACGACGACATCGCCCCAGCTCTGACCCCGCCCACCAATGCGTATTCTGGACTGTGGGAAGTATGCCAATGGCGACGTCCCGACGGCTACCTGGGTCTCGTGGCTTTTACGGCGATCCTGTCGGACGCGCTGCCGATCCTGTTGGCCAATGTTCCCTCGAAGGCCCTGCAGGCGTCGTCGACGCACCTCGTATGCACCTGGTTCGTTGCGGCCATCTTGTCGCAGATGCTCGTCGTGATCACCTGGTCATTCTTGGTGGATTGGCCTCCCATGTCAATGGACCCCAGTACAGTCGCCGGGGCTATGTACTTCGCGCTGGATCCCGGGACGTTCATGGGCGGCTATTCGACAAGGTCGAGCACGCCGGGCGGGAGGTCCAGTCAAGTGTAGACGTGGAGTGGTAGGAAGAATACCAACTAATGACCAAGAAGCAAATCAATACAATCTAGGAAGACGTCGGATTGGCGGAAAGGGTCCTATGAGTCCAATCTATCAGCCCCTTTCACCTCATACGCTCTGAAATCATGCCATACTTGATTTAGGATCAACCCTGTATATATTTAATACAAGAGGACAGGCCTCTGAACTATCGTAATACTGCTGAACGAGACGTAGTAGTAGCCGGGGCCAGCCATCCGTCAGTCCATGAATGGGATAATGCAGAAATTCTGATCACTGTCAGCTCAGGGGCTCATCACCCCACTCAAGCTATCCAACGTGGCATACGTGAAACGCTTTGCATACAACGTAGTGACGAACAGGAGGCTCACCACACTGGGCTTCTATCGAGATCAAAAGCCTCCCAATAACTTTCTGCGGAGAGGCCATTCGATGGTATGCGAGGTACTAGATCAATCGAACCAGTTCATGCTGGAAGATGTTGCTCTAGGAACACTGCAAGCTTCGCCGGTGCCCCAACTTGGAATCAACTCTACAAATAGGACGCACAAAGCCCATGGAGCTGACAAGCTTTGGCAACTACGCCTAGGGCACAATAATACGGAAGCGATCAAGCACCTCTATAACCGAACGTCAGGGGGCTCCGTGCACACCAATGGACAACCAAAGGCGAGATGTGAGGATTGCGAGCTAGCGAAGGCGAGGCAGCAAAGAGAACACCACGAGTAAACCTCTTATCCCCGGGATAAGTACGGAGGTCATCTTTAAAAGTTTATTCCAACCCCCCTGGTTACCAATGGATGTTTTTTTTTGGCATAGCTGTTCACCAGCTGGTACGATACGGTAGGGAATTTACAGCCATAAACGGAATAATACAGGGGTAAGTCGACTAATCAAACTCTCCGGTTATACTACCCACGGTTTGAAACCGGTGTACCAGCTATGACAGTACGCATACAACGGAGCACCAGCTAACAGGACGGCCTTGGCGGCCAGGGGATGTGGGATAAACTTTTAAAGGTGACCTCCGTATCCTCGCAGCTTCCCTCGCCGCTTCCCCATCCTACTTATTATTCTTATTGAATTAGGCAAGCAAAAGGCTACATTAAGTCCACCTCGCACCCATTAAATTGATCTTGTGTGTTTTAATTTCCCCATTGCCCACAGCGATTCTTCACCATTGCTCACTTGACCACTTGACACCAAAGAACCTTTCACTATAAGCAAGTCTAACGAGGGTTCGAACAGCAAAAAAGCCCGAGCTCCCAGATCTCGCCACTGGGAGCTTGCAGACCATTTCGTGGATGGAGCCAGCCACATTCACGAATTGCTCGTCATTCCAAATCGCGATGTTCAATAACATGCGCCTTGTGATGATACAATGTGAGCGTATCTCAATCAAGACTCGCGAAGTAGGTCTGCAAGTGAACAGGTAGGTGTCTTGGGGCGATTGTCTTCTCGACTGTCCTTGCACGCGAAGTTGGTTGCTGACGGCTATGTGTACAGTTACATAGTCAGCACCAAGCCGGACAAGGTCAAGCCTGCAAGTGCTGACGAGATGGACGAAGACGAATACGAAGATCACGAGGCCGTCCAAGTCATGAATATGATTTAAGATCGAAACAATGATCGGTTATTTCATATGTACGATGCGTATATCAATAATACGAAAAGCCGTCCGTATATCACTAATAGTCTCCACCCAGAAGCAGCAAGCTAACGTTTCCTCGAATACGCTGTTAACCGTATTCAAAGTACCCCAGATGTAAACAGCGAGATACTGCCTATGTTAGAGTCAATATCGGATAATGACAGATTGAGCCTCTTCCTTAACTTCGGCAAGAGGAAGCAGAACGTCGCTAAGGGCAAGTCAGTCGCCGGACTTAAGGTGGCTTCTGATGGGAAAAGGAAGGTTCTCCAATGGCAGATCCAGGACATGAAGAAACCGACTCTGCGATGCCGACCCCGAAAACAGACAACCCACATAAGCGTCGCATAGCAAATAATGAGGAGGGCAATATCGAGATCCGTAGCTTCTATACGCTCTAATAATTTTCTCAGCGACGTGGGATTAGAGGAAAAGGTTCGAATAGGCTGATCCATGATGTGCTGGAAGGACACGTCTTTTCTCTCTCAGATCCTTTTTGTTATCGGTATAGTATGGTATGAGAAGGGATCGAGAAAGGGTAACGAAAGAGAATGGGGGCTTGGGTTTCTACCATGGAAGCGAACCTGCCGCATTTTGTAGGCGAGTGCCCGCCCGCTCTTGCAGTTGCTTCAAAGGACAAAGTCAATTTGGGACCCAAGTTTTGACCAAGCCGTTCCTTCCCTATCTGAAATTCTGCGAAGTGGGCTTGCACCTCGTCGGGACAGAAGCACTTTCCAATTTCAGCACGGTAAGCACAAGCACACGCACCATTCTTACTTCGGCTTTTAGTCAGTCTGCGCGAAGCCTTTCTCTTCCAGCTGGGCAAGACCCTCATGAAATACCGTGTAGATGCTACCTAGGCTACATATCGTACATATATCTTGACCCTCTTCGGGACTTTCTTCTACAGGAAGGGTGGTCTCGTTCGCACTATGATGGCGCTTGCAGCGAGGAAGGGAGGAGAAAGGGGTAAAAGGGGGTTGTAAGCTTACACCAACAATGGCGACTTTCTTGATGTAGGTTGAACTCCACACTCTTATTTACAATATGTTGGTTATATGTTTTCCTTGAGTTGGACTAATTACTCCCGGCAAGAGCGCGCTGAATAGTGTCGATAACCTCGGTCGGCGCTCTATCACTGTCACTTTCGCTGGACACATCAACTAGAAGCCATCGAGGTCCCACGGAACGTACCTGGTATCATACTACAATGTATGTCTCTCAGAAGCAGCGAAATATTTTCACTGTGTCAATTCACGTGTCTTGCGATGGTGGACTCATCGGCCTCATTGCACCAGACTATTCTATTCAAAGGGACCCCAAGACCCCTCGGAGATACTGGAGCGAAATCAATTGCGTCTTCTAAGAACGTCAGTGTTGAGGCTGGTTCGTTCTCAGCATGACACTCGCGAATGAGTCACCGGACTTGTCTTGGCAAGTAGAGAAGGCACCAAACGGCACTTGCGCATGCCCAAGCACACACAGCACGTTGTACGGCGCGCGGGAGGGTACTCGTAAGGAAGCCATTTCGTCCAGGCATCGTGGCGCTCGCGATCCACGCGTGTAGCCCCGTCAATGCTGAATATGGTCTGGAAATGGTTTGGAATACCTGCACCTGACTGGCTCGAGCCTTTGTAGGCACGCTTCTTCTTGGAAACGCCGAGGGAACGATATCTTGCTGCCATTATCGCTTGTAACGTCTATTCGATGCCGCTGTATCACCACATGACGTACCTGATATTATGCTGAGATTTATGTCTATCAGAAGTAACAAAACGTCTTTGATGTGTCAAATTGCACGCCTTTCGCTAGCGAACTCATCGGCCTAGGTATTCTAGCCTCGGCCACGACTTGGATATCGCTGGCCTCGATTGGTTCGAGCACCTCCTTCGATATGCCATCTGAAAATGGAGTGGTTTGGACGATCGTGGATCGGTCGACGGATGAATCAAGTGACTTTGGTCTTTTCCTTTGATATGTGCTCCTGCTGGAACAAAACCCTCGGCCACGATTGTTTCTCATGATTATGCCGACTCAGTTCCTTTACTACACTGGTAGGATATCTTTTTAACCAAGCCTCCTGCCAAATTTAGTTTCTTGACTACCTCATTGCCTACGCAACAGTCTGCTCTGCGTAATCAAGATCTGCTGAGCTCCCTGACATACACCCGACCCTTACTGTGATTTGAAAATTCCAGTTTGTGGACTTCATTCTCTAGTCAACATTTGACAGAGTGAATAAGCTTGGTAAGTCTTCTTCAATTTTTATTTTGTTTCATTTCTCATAAACCTTTCTTCCTTTCGTTCCCAGCACCACCCAAGCTGGCTTTTCACTCCCAAAACTTTCACCAACATGTGAGTTGGCGATCACAGTGTTTCTTCACATTCAATCTGTTTTGTTCTTCCCAAAGCTCAGTTCCACCACTTCGTTATTTCTGTATCTTTGAGGGTAAAGAAGCGAGCAGCCTCTTGCCGTTTATTCAGATACGACTGGACCAAGGTAAGAAGATCGAACAGAAAACAAGATCATATGCCTACACCAACATCAACACAGCTACAACATTGACAATGACTAATGTTGGTTTTAGGTCACCTGAGACGAAGTTGGACTTATTGAAGTGACACATTCCGCCAGATACAAGGAAAGAACCCGGTCGATTGCAACGAGGCTGCTGGCAATCATTTTGTGTCGACTTCCACGAGAAACCAAACGACCACAATCAGGACTGACAAAGACGAAAAGACACGCCAGAGACCTTCTCATAGGCACCAGCAGACAGATTCACCACCCGATCCTCATAACAATTCCTCAGCCTCTGCTGGAAACCCTGGGGTAACACGCCTCCAATCGATCCTTAACAGAGCCAAGCAGCCTCGTCAACTGCAGTCTCACGAAGAATCGGGCGTTTACTGTGGCCTTGAACTTTTACAAGCGCTCCCGCCAACAACCTCCGACTCATTGCATTCGACAGCTCCCAGCTCCAGGGCAGACAAGATTCCATGGCGCCCGCCGCCCCAGAGGACCTGGAGGCAACCGCCGAAACAGATTTGAAGAAGGCAACAATAAGAAGGGAGATCGATCAGATTATCGACGAGATGGAGCAATGCCCAGTAACTGCTACGGAAAAGGTACTGAACCAGGCCAGAACAATGTTAGAAGTTCAACTCCACGACCCAACTCTGGAGAGTCTGTTTTCCGGCCCTGTGCGCGAGCTATTCTGCCTGAAGAAGTTACAGCAGGCACTCATGGAGAAGCAGCCAGTCTACAGCAAAGACATGGGCCGTGATGAATGGATCACGGTGTTCGTTTCGAAAAACAACGTCTCGGTCGGAGCCTTACTTGCAGCCAAGCGCATCAACGTGAAAGATCAGCACAGATTACCCCGTGTTATGGTTCGTGCGCTAATAGAAGATCTCAAGAAGATATGATAACCTGGCTCGAGAACCCCGAGGAGTTCCCTGCTGAGCTGGCTGGTTGGATTGGCAATGGAGGAGGAAAGGCACTGCCGTCATATGTCAAAGTCCGCGATACCGATAAATGTCTCGGGGATCAAAGATTGATGGAAGAGCTTCGTCAGCCGCTTGAGCAAGGCTACGAGTTCGAAGACTGGATTCTCAACGATGTTGAGTTCGAGCCGTTTCGCACGGAAGTGGAGAGGTACTGGGACGCCAAAGGCATGCCACTCAATAATCCCGGGCGTCCTCAGAAACTCGTCAGAGCCCGACCAGACAACGACGAAGACGATCCTGCAAGCAAGCGCCGGCGCCTCTTTAAACGCGCCTCTGAGCTTGTCGATGACGCTTTTGCCGGCGATGATCTCCCGGACCCTGTGGCCATGCCCAGCAACGAAGATTACCTTCACGTCGTTATGAAGCGCGGCATCTCGATCGGGCTGGCCCAGAGCATGGAGGTGATCGGAGAGGATCGAATCGTACGGGCATACCAAGAAGCCGGTCCTCTTCAACAGAGAGTGCTCCAGTACATCAAAGGGCTACGTCCCTCGGGCAGAAATGAAGGTGGTCAGAATTGAACAATTGGCCAACGAAACCTCGACGACACTTCATTGCATCTACGTACTACCGCTTGCTTTTTTTTCGATGGATTTCTGCCGCCCGAGCAGTCGGCTCTCTACTGCCACGGCATACCTATCATCTCCGCAGCATGAATCTTGACGCAAAAATTGGCGTTGAGATGAGGTCGCATGAGACATGGCCCTAATTCCATCCATTGGGACTCGAGGTGGCATTCAACCGGTGTATTATTAAACCATTAGGGTAGAAACCCACGATCTGAGAGCAAGCACGGGGTTAACTTAAGCATGCTTAGTTATTTCATCTAGCTACAGGAATCACAACGCAATGGACTTGATTAGATACTATCTGCCTCTCCTGACCCTTGTGTATCCCAAGAAGTCCCTTTCGATCGTTACTCTTCTCGGTCAAGTTACAACCCTAAATCACATGTTCAAGTAAAACGGGTAACCTATCACTAACAGCTTCATCGACCAACGAGATGTAGGAAACGTGAGTACATACGTGTAGGCTGTGACACTAAAACAGTTAGTTGGGCGTGTGAGCATAGAGGTGATATGAAGAAGTGACTAGGGATGGTATCTAGCTCACGGAGAGGTACAGTAGTAAAGAATGCTTCTATTGACTTGGCCATGCCTCTTCCAGCATGCTACAACGGGTCCCAATTCTCAGATACGCAAAGCTGGTCTAGGGGCTCGGATATGACAGCGGTCGCGAGAACCTACCTACTTATTATTGGGAAAAAGTACACGTGCCACTTTAACTTAGTTGGTCATCAGAGAGCATAGAGCCTGTCTGCTGAAGAAGTGACAAACGCTGTCAGGGGGAAAAAGGCCCCAGGATATACTGACAACCTCCGTTGGGCATATATAACCAACAGAAACACCAAAAAATCATCTCGAAGCGCGTCAGAATCCTCTCTGGCGGGGAATTGAACCCCGGTCTCGAGCGGTTAATGTTATTGGAATTCCAATGACAAGCTCGCATACTGACCACTATACTACCAAAGACTTGCTTGATGTCAGCAGCTTCGTTGGAAATATCTATATACCCTCTAGCAAGTGGTAAAAATTCGAGTCACGCTAACTCCAGACCAAGTGGGGCCGTCCAAGCAAATTTGGCCAATCAATCAGATAGACTAGTCTTCAGTAAGTCCACTGTATAATATCATCATTCCCTTAATAGCGAATACACACAATACACTGCACACCAACGTCACCAAGTTGCTAGGCGGCCTATTACTGGGTACTGCTCCCACCAGGCATTGTGCTGTGCTTTATGAATTGAGGATCGGCTCACAACATTAGCATGATACGTATTACACTGGAAATGTAATGCCTAATTAGGCAAATGCGCTTGTCTTATTGATTATTACGGGAAGTATGATACTGAAAGCAGCGCTTTCCCCGTCGAGGGGATATGTCGAACCTAGCCTCAGAGTAATCGACATAGTAAAAGACCACACAGGCTCGGCCAATGGGGATAGATACATGCTTGAATGCCAATCAAGTCCTTGAAGCAGAGAGGAGGCCGGCCCTTTCCTTTGATACAGTCGAAAGAACTGATGCACGCTTAAAGGCTGGGAAGGTCATATTTTGCCCAAGTACCTCGTCTTACAAAACGGGCTGTTTTAAGCCCATAAACCCAAAAAGCTCATGAGCGCCATTCCCGCGATAAGTCCTACCGAGCCGTACGCCGTCGTTGCGGCGCCGGCATTGACGAACTCACCGCCTTTTATCATCCAGTCATGCGCCCACATTTCGACGATTCCAACCCAGAGCAGAATGCCGGCCGATAGGGCGTCGAGGGTACCCATGGCGATGAGGGTTCTGGGATCCTGCCCGTTAAAGTGCTGCAGGACGCCGATACCAATACCCATACCGATCGGCGTCGTAATGCCGAAGGCGGCGACCATAAGCAGCTCCTTCCACGTCCACGAGCTGACGCGCCTCGGCGACGGAGACGTGCTCGGGGCGGAGGAGGAGCCGTGGTTGCCGCCTTCGTCGGAACCCCCGGCCGCCGTCGTCTTAGCCTCGGCTGGTGGGGGCTCGACTGACAGGAGAGGTGATACATTTGTTACGGAGGACGGTTCATGCTGCTGGGTCGCCGCGATGCGGGTCCCCAGTGCCAAGCCTTCGAACATCTGGTGGAAGAGGATCACGACAAAGAGGGTGGTGAAGAAAGGATCGCCCGCTACTACAAGGGTGAGACCGATTACTATAAGGTTCTGGTTAGCATGTACTTCCGTCAGGGTACAGCAGTATAGCTTACATATCGAATGGAATATAATGCCAGCCTCGAGGATCATGACATTAATGAAATTGTTGCTGGAGCTCGCACTGGCTTCCGTCTCATTGGGGGTTTGCCGACTTTTGGCCAAGCGGTGGCAGCCGTAGTCCACAAAGAAAGAAAGGACGAGCCCAGCCATAACAATGGCAGCCGTTGTACCTTCGAATTTGATCGTGTCTTTAAGACATTCGTTGCCGAACATGAGGAAAGCGTGTGTGAACAGCTATTGTGTAGGCAGGGAACTTGTTTAGCACAAGATCGATCGTGTTTAGAGAATGGGTGATCTCACGTACATGGACAAATGCAGTAGATATAATGACCCCTGTGCCGAATTGTTTGAAGACCACCATAATCCCGCTATACTTTTTCGGAAGGACAGGGGTAATGAGGATGGGAAAGGCCGCGCCTAGGCATCCGGCGACGAGAATCGCGAATAAAAGTCCTATCCGGAGCGGGACGTCGTAGTCTCGGTCTCGTCGTCCACATGATGCTGTTGCCGCTGACGCCTCGGATTGACCGGCACCTACACAATGCCTGTAACGTATCCCCGTCAATGACGTGATGCTGAAAGTGGAAGAAGGAATGAGAGGCGGAAACATACTCGACGCCAGCGTGAAAATGGCAGTTAACCCCGCCCTCAGAGGAGGCATCGCCTTCCCCGTGACCGTGGTCGTGGTCGTGGTCGTGGTCACCTTCTGGCTTTCCTCCGGATTCAAGTGCGCTACCCTCGGGAGCAACCTCGACATCACTGCCATCAGGACCAACGCAGAACCTTTTTGTCTTGAGGTTAGTCACCCATTCGGTAGCCGGTAGGGATCTGAGGCCTGCTCGCTCACATGTCCGATCCGTGGCTGTGACAGTCCGTATAAACAGGCGGCGGGGGCGTTGTTGCTGTGGCCTGCCCGAGGATCTGATATTCAGATGTGCCAAACATGCAAAATACGGTGGCACCGTGGTTGTGGCAGTCTGATATGGCTGTGACCTTCGGGGAGGCGGTGGTTGTCGATGAGGGAGGCGCCGTCGTCGTCGCCTGCTGCTGCCGGCGGGCATTTGGTCCCATATGGTGTGCCGACACCTCTCCTAGTAACAGGAGCGACACGAGGAGGGCTTGCGTCCATACGCCAGAGTTGCGCGTACTAGATACCATGTTGAATATCGATGTGGAAGCCGTTGGGCCTAATGTTTTTCTAATAGTCGTTGAACAATCCTTCATCTGCAAAGTCCCCAAAACCAGCAATCGCCTTATACCTCTGTTATATATTGTTAGTCCGTTGATCTCAGCCCCCATGTTCGTCTATGATGGCGTCTCTTGGCATATACGGAGTTGCACTCTTGGCGCACCATGGGAGAATCCCCTCTGCGTGGAACCGGAAGGCACTCACATTGGCTGTCGTCCCCAATTTGAGAACCTTGATAGACCTGCTGCTCCTTGGCAAGGTAGAGGGACTTGAACATAGAAAGACTTTTTGTATAAGTGTATTCTTTGCTCAAATTACCGAGTAAGCTGTGATTTTCGTCGATCGGTCGGATGAGACAATGTAACGTGTATGGAGGACGTCCACTCGATGCGGCTCTTTGGGGACGCCCTACTTGATGCAAGTCTGGATAGAGCACCGACGACTGCCATCTTGCATTCTGGACGAACCCAAATACTGGCAGAGAAAGTGCGGTCAGCCCGTCACACTTGGAAGTCAAGACCCTCGTAACAGGACGCGCTTTTCTGGTGAACAAAATTTCCAAGCCATGTTGAAATTTTCGCTAGGTTCTTGGTCGTCCCTGTCAGTCTGGCTTGGCAATTGCTTGGTAGCCATCAAGGTGTCTACGCACCAAAAATAACAGCCGTTGTGTTGCGCCATCAACGGAAAAGATCAGTTGGCATTTAGACCGTTACATATATGCAATGATCCGGAAGTGAGCGGAAGCTGCCTCTATCCAGCAGGAGAAGGGAAAAAAAATCCAAAGAAGTAAACCGAATCTCGATGGGAAACACAACACCGTCCACAACGTCACAGAGACAAAAAAGCACGCTTCTTCGTTGCACACCAATTGATGAGAAGTAATCAAAACCCCAGGCCGCATAGGTAGCAATCGAATCACGTTATGCATTTACACCTTGCGCTCGCTATGTCCACCTAACATGACATGACATGACCTATACCATGCCAAGATGGTCCAGTTCTACCATACACACTCAAGGTAGATCGAAAAAAAAAGCTTTCTGGAACCGACTCGTCTCATCCCACACCACCACCGCTACCCCTGGCATACCACCGCTTCTCCGTCGGTCACTCCCTCCTTTCTGACCACTGACTCCCCCTTAGTGAGCACCTGCCTTCGTGCATCTTAGATGATGATGAGCTGCGTAGTTATACCCGTCAGTCTAGGTCATCATTACAAGGGACGGACTCTCATCGTTCCAAGCTTACCTCAATGAGCTTCTCGGTCAGAGCAAAGCACTGCTTGTCGGGTTCCTGGCCCTGACTGAACGAGCACGATCTCCAGAGGCCTCCGAAGCCCACGTCCTCGAGTATCTCGTTGAGCACACCGCTCGTCTCCATCGCCGCCGAGATGCTGCGGTCCGCAGTCATGGCCTGTAGCAACGTGTGGGCGGCTTCGAGCGTGGTCGAGTTCTGGCAGTGCAGCAGAATATCATCGAGTATCTGGACAACAGGGGAGCTCCTACAAAAATTGAAATTGATGGTTAGCTTCATCTTTCTTTTTCTCTTCTTCTCTTCCGCAAAGAAGGCCTCGTGCATGGGGTTGAACTTACAGATGAGCGATGACAGCGGGCCGCACCATAGCCAGCTCGTTCAGCCACAGTAGGGTCCGGTGCTGGACGGAATCCTGCAGATACTGGAAATCGACGAGTGCAATGGCTGTGTTCAACAACATGTCCTTGTCCTTCACCATGGGCAATTCCGGATTCGTCCGCACCTGCGGCATTGTCATCACACCCATGGGGTTAATGCCTGATTGCCACAGCGTTTCTTTGAGTTCATCTGTCCCTACTGTTCGCGATTGTACGAGAGCGAAGTATGGGGATGCGAGCATCTCCGATGGGACCTGTTCGGGCCGGCCTACCGCAGGGTTGCTCATCTCCAAGAGGGTCGAGAGGACGCGCAGGGCAGTCCCCTTGGTCATGGTGTCCGTCAATCCACGGATGAGGCAAGCGGCTATGGCGAAGTGGAAGTTTTCAGTCGTGAAATGGATGCCGTACAAGTCATCCAGCGGCAGCGCGGCATCCTCTAGCTGAGCGCGACCCTGGATCAAGACGTGTGCCATCTTCCCGTTGCGCACCTCCCCTGACGATCCAATATTGGTAAGTACCGCCTCCAGAAAGTTGGCTGCACAATTGAACAGACTTGGGGGAACCAGACGTAGCAGCGAGATTGCAAGCCAGAACAGCTGCAGGCCATATCGAGAGGTAGTCAGCAACTTGCCCATCATCTTCGACAGCGAAGTTACTATGGCAATCAACATCTCGTTATTGTCTTCGCCAAATCGACCCACCGCGCTACGGAGGGCGACCAGAACCTGATAAAGCAGATCGTCGTCAACTTCCTCCCGAGCCAGACATCCCATCACAGTGAAGGCCCTCGGCTGGACCGCGGGGTTGTTCTGGAACGCGGTGCTGGCCACCAGACTCATCCATCTGGACCGCCAAGCATTGGCCATGTCTACGGACGGGGCAGCAGTAGAGCAGATGTCGAAGAGGAGGGCAGCCAGACTCTCCGTACCGACAAGTGTTTGGCCATTCTCTTGGTTCGTCGAAATGGAGGCACCATCGCGAGTAAACACCGGGGGTGAAAAGATTTCGTTTCTTGGTTCCGACAAGGTGTCGAGAGCGCCACGCAGTTTCGACAACTTTGCTTCTTCCAGATTGAACGAGGTGCAGGAGGCATGTATAGAGTTTATGAGAAGCCTGTGCACTAGAATGCGAACATCCGAGGGGCCCGTGTTGGCAAGCATAGTGACGACGTGGAAGATCTCGGGCAGATAAAGCTGAGACTGGACGCCACAGTCAAACGACAGTGACAGGCAGAACTGGAGCAGGGTACAGATCTCTGGCCAGACAGCGTTATCCGGCATGTACTTGGTGGGCCGCTGGGATGACCGGTTGAGGGCCTTTCGCAAACGCGAGATGATCTTGCCCCGGAGTGTGATGGTACCCATCGCCGTGATAATGGATGTCAGGCACTGGGTCTGCTCGTCATGCATTCCGAGCGCCAAAGCCGCCTTTAGCACCTCTTCGAGGAATATATCGAGCAGTGTTTCGTCCTTGTATATGGAAGGCCATACAGTGTGTTCTAGGGTCAGGTTGAGAGTGGGGTCCGTAATAGTCACATCAATGAGTTTGCGGAAGATGACAGCAATCCTCTCCTTGCCCTTCTCGCTGTCAGCCTCGTCTCCAAGCAGCGATGTTCGAAGACTCGGTAGCCAAGGTGCCATATATGCAAGGCTCAGTGGCTTCTGTTCGTCGGAGAAGCTTTCCCAGCCGACGAAGAACTCATTCAAGAAGTCTGATGTCAGTTGAGGTTCTTCTTGGGCTAAATGCTTGCTGATGTTGACAATGAATTGGGTTGGGTCAAGAGGAACGGCGATATCTGGTAGAGATCGTTGTTAGCGGAAAACGTATATGATTGCATAGGGTGGTCAAGTTACCTCTGATACACATGAACTTCGAAGCGGCCTTGAATTTGAAGGCTCTGCACAAGGCGCCGAGTAAGTTATATGAAGAAAGCCGTAGGATGGGATCGGCGGCCGCAAGGTTTGTGAGCGCGAGGTTGAGTAGAGTCCCGGGGACGTCTTGTGGCCGAATGAGTCTCTCGTATGACTTTAATGTCCTTGTGTCTTTGCCGTATTTGGCCTTCGCACCACGAACGGCCAGCAAAACCTCCGATTTCTTGGAGCTCTGAAAATACATGACTATCTTGCCATTGTCTGCACGCAGACCAAATGCGGAGTCGTCATCGGTCGGGATGGATGTCGGAGCCTCTTCTACCTCGCCCAGCCTGAAGATATCGTTGACGGTGGCGTGGAGACGGAAGCCTGGATGTACCTCCTGTTTCTTTGTCGTTGTCACTTGGACGAACTGGCTACCGACTTTGATGATAACTTCAATCTGGCCCCGGGTTTTGGATAGCCTAGTTATGTTCTGGAACACGTATCTGGTATCCGTCACGACGCTGATGGTCTCCTTCGGAAGATGCAATTGGCTGAGATGGAAATGCGACTGCAAGTCTTGAAGACTACCAATAAGGTGGTAGTCGACATTGCCTGGGTTGAATATACTTGCTTCGTTCTTTGTAGCTAGGCGAAGTATACGGCGGAGGCATTTCCTAAAGTCGGTCAGAAGCAGGACAAGGGGCGAGTGGCTCACGGGCGAACATACCTAAACGCGCTATTCATGTTATAGACGTAGATTCTGGATAGCGAACGGGAAATCTCGGTCGGGCTCAGGAGCTCAAGCTTCTTGAAGAGGTCATCTTGGGGCTCGTTTTGTCCGTTGTAGCAGGTGGCATCGATAAGTAGACCAAAAGGCCGATGCCACAAGCGACTTGCGATCTGCATAATAATTAGCTATGATGGGCGAGATAGCAATGAAGCCACATTCACGAGCATGTTTATACCTTCAAGTAGCAGTATATAAGGGTATCAAAATCAATAGAGTCGGAATCAATATGGCGGAGAATGACACATATGATCGACAAACCATCCTAAAGAGTTATCGGTCAGTTAACAATCTACGTCTGCTGCAATGCATGAACGTACCTTGCTCTCGCCGCCATCGTACACAGCTCGCGAGGTCATGAACGATTCAGTGCTGCGGAAGGCATTCCGAAGCATGAAATGTTGGAACCTGGAGTAGGCAAGCGGTGCATTGGATGAGATCTGGGGCCGATTCCAAGTGACGGCGAGTGGAGGGGGCCCTAGAGTCGTAACCAAGTTGCGTAGGGGTTCTATAGCTGGAGACCGCCCACGGGCCAGTTCGTTCGGAGACCGTACGTAGTCTCTCCGTGTCTGCGTCATGAGTTTCTGCCGGACTTGGTCCCAGTGGTCGTAGAGGAATCTGTGGAGCGCCACGCATGAACCGAAATCGAAAGTCTCAGTCTCCGGAGAAGGGGTATCAAGGGTATCAGCGTCAGGCGGGATCTAAGACAAGTCAGTATTTTAGTAAGCTAGAAGAGGTCTGGGGCAAGCGACGGACCGAAATTTCTCGAAGGAATTGAGTCACGCGGTAGATATTCTGCGCAAGAAAGTCGTTGAGAGGGTACATGTACGGTTCTTTGGCGCCAAAGAGGACGTTGTTTGCCAAGTTTTGGATGACTTTGGCGATCAAGAGTAGCCCACGTCGCATCTCTTTAGACGGCGCTACGCTTACCAGCCCTTCGGCTTCAGGGGCCACAATAGCAGGGCAGAAGAACCTCAGAAATATAAAAGCGCCAACTGCTGTGTACTTGGCCTCGGGGAATCTGGTCATGACTGCGGCTGATATCTGCGGTGGATCATTAGAGATGGCATTTGAGCGAAATAAAAGGGGCGAGAAAACATACGATACTGCATATCTTCCTGAAGGAGGCTGGAATTGTAGCTGAAGAGGCTCTAATGTCATCAATGAAGACCTTTGCGACGATACGCAGTTGCAGTGCGTTCTTCTGCACCTCTTCCTGTGAATGTATTCGCGCAGGGTCCAGCTCGAGATCGAGATCCTTCGAGGTCAACATGAGACGTTCAACAACTTTTTGGAGGGTTGCGCGCAAGTATTCGGCACCTTTCCATTTCGCATAAACGGAAAGGATCTTGGTTGCAACACAGTTTCGACGCAGGATCTCCGACTCATTCTCGGTATCTTCAATCTCTTGTTTGATGAGCGCCTCCATGAGTTCAAAGGTAAGACCACGCGTCTCGAAGATGTTGAGTAAGGATATCGTTAACTCATCCACTTCGCTACTGGGGCAGACAGTGCTGATGGCGACAGCAAGGTGCAAATCGTGAGTCAGAATGTCTAACAGCTCCTCGTATCTCTCGCTGACTGCGGCATCCGATAGGTTGCTGAACTCGGTCCCTTGAACCAAAATGTTGTAGAGGACTTTGACAAAGGCAGTGCGAATTTCAACATTCTCATGGTATCCAATGCTGAGCGAATGCTTGAGACCGACGTCAATATTCGCACTGAGTAGGTTTGACAGAATGGTAATTGCCAGGTCTCCCGAGGATGTTGACTCGTCGCGGTTGGTAGAAGGTATCAGCATATCACCTCTGTGGATATCCATAGGCTCGTAGTTGAGGAGAGATAGAAACCTGTTGAAGTAGGTATGGAACATTTGCGACTTCAGCTCGCTCGTTCCGGCATCATTTTGCCCATCCCCTGGTTGCAAGGGCAGACGGAACGTCAGTTCTGCAAGTGAACGAAGACATGCTCTGTCGAGGTCTCTCTGGATACGGGCTATTTCGTCTTGCCGAACGCCACCGTAAGTCCCTTCGCGGGGAGAGCGAGGGCGCGCGATCCAGCCAAAGATGAACTCAAGGAGCTGGTTACGGATTCGCACATCGTCGCGTAGGTTCAAATGCTCCTTCTTTCGTGTCACCACTTCGCAAAGTTGGCAGACCTTGATCTTCACTCTCAGGCATCCGATATTGTCAGGGGTGCTGTCCAAGAATTTAGCAAAGTTCAAGGTCAAAGACCCTAGATGAACCGATGCTGCTGCACCCAGGTCGGAGGGCGTTTCTAGTCGATCAACAAGTACTTTTAACAGAGATGAGGTCTGCTCCGCAAAGATAATCTCACCATCCTGGCTTTTGCCGGCTGTTTCGAGCGCTCCAGTGAACAAAACCTCGAGCTCGGATTCCAAGGCTTTGAACAAAGGCTGGTAGAGGTTGGGGGAGATCTCGACAGATAACACTTCTCTCATCGACTCCCTTACTCGGACGTTACTGCAAGCGAGGAGCTGGATGCCGAGACGCAAATATCGACTTAGCAAAGTCTCCTCGAAGTTCTCTGACGACAAACGGTCGATCCAACGCAACCCTCCCACAGCGGGTTCCTCCAGATTGTAAGCTTGGTCAGCTACGCAAATCCCGCCAAGAGAGGCAAGGAATCCCGAATAGTTACGCCATTCTGTTAGAGAGCGGTCATCCACGCTGTCGATAGGAGTTGTTGAGACGTCTTTAGATAGATACATCCATCTGTCAAATGCAATCTCCCAAGCCTCCAAGATACCCATGCTCGGACATTGCATACGGCGTAGCAGATTTCGCACCCGCTTCTGAAAAGCGACCACGCCGGTAAACCTGAAGGCTCGAGACGCTATCTCGGAGAACACTTCGCTGTTCCGCAATAGGGGCACTGTTGATTTTGTAGTTTCTGAAGGCGAATCCACGATGCGACATTCGTCGTTGAACAGGCCAATGCACGACGTAACAAGCTGACATGTCTCGATGTCTGCAGAATTTAGAGAGACGAGAAAGAGTGTCTCTAACTTAGCGGTCACTGTCGTCCTCTCTGGAATCTCCTCTGTAACTTCCGATAGCTCCTATGGGAATTGAGTGAGCACAGTGCCACCTTCATGTTCATCGCCAAGTGCTTACCTTGATATTGGTCAGTAAGAGCAACCGGGATTCAAGGTAGCCGTGAATCGATGCCAAGACCGTACTGTCGCCTTGTTGCATATACTTCATGCACATGGACATGAGAGAGAGCGAGCTGGCTGATTGTCAATATAGCGACACCTAGCACGAATCAAGGAATGCTTACGTAAGTTTCCAGAATTTGATTTTGAACCCCTGAGTCTCGAGCCTCTTGGCCTTGCGTAGGGAGACTAATATACCATCTGGTGCCAACAGGCGATGCGCCATAGCGCTGGACAGTGATCTGACCTGATCATTCGCCGATACTAAGCACGATATGAATGCTTCGAAGTTATCCTCGTAGAATTTATCTGTGCTATCAGCAGGCGCATTGTCGAAAAGAGTTGTCGGTGATGCATCCAGAAACTTCAGAATCGTGCAAATCATAGCGGTGTTGGACGCGCTGGTCTCCGAGGCCTTGCGCTGCGAGGTATGGTCGCCTAGATACATGTCCGTTGATACGGCAAGCATTGTCTAATTGAATTAGTAGCGATACTGTGAGTGTTCATGGGGGCAAGACAATTTACCTTCATCTGTTCCTGAATGAAACCTGCGACTTCAAGGAAAAGGGGGCGGTACTGTTCAGCTCGTCGCTGTCGCGCAAAATAAGAGCACGCTTGTATCAAGGATATCCTGAACATTTGCGGTGCAGACGAGTGCAGACACGCTTGAACCAGAGACTCGACAGACCCCTCGAAATTGAGATGAGTGAGACTGATCAGAGCAGCCGTCGTCAGATCCTGGTCGAACCCACTCCCATCTAAACTTGGGGAGTATCTGCGAAACACGGCATCTCGTACTTCATCCTGGACATCCATGGCATAACTGACAAACGCGGCATCGCTATCGACATCGAAATGACGGGCTGCACGCAAAAGACACACCAGGCAGTACCCCGCGGTTTCGTTTTGGTTTCTTAGCTGTTTTCTCAAGGTGTCCAGGAATTGCACCTTCTTGGCCATACTGCCACTCTTGGCTTCTCGCAAGTTACTGGCAACCTCGAACACTTCGGGTACAAGGAAGAGCAGCATCATCTGTAAGGGCTGCAGCATCGTTTTCCTCCTGGTGCTGTCAGTAATGGTCTGTGTCATGTCGAAAAGCGTATCAGCACCACCATCCAGCCTCCTACGCTGATTGTGTAACCTGACAAACTCATGAGGGTACCGATCAAGCCATCGTATAATCATAAGCGGAGTGACAATCGCAATAGTACTCTGGAATGGCTTTCGGAAATGAAGAAAGCTAGAACACAGTTCCTGGATGACCTGTCCCAACTTTTGGCTATCCAGCCAAGCGTATGAGAGCAAACGTAATATCACTAAAGACAACCTCTCATCTTCGGCCAAGGCCTGCGGCTGCGGCGCACCAGCTTGAACGGGCACCGCTGCCCGAACAGTATAAATCACGGTCCTGAAGTATTCGAACGTCGCGGGCCAGCTTGATGCGGTCAGAAATTCACAAATCGACCTTATATGTGGTTCGACATCGTGTGGTTGCAGGTGGCTGGCGCCGCTGCCTTCGCCAAGTTCATCCGAGCTGCTTGACGACACCCCCCCGGGAGAGAGGTTCTCCGTATCTTGGGTCTAGGACCTCCTTCGCAGTATCCTCGTCTAATATCGACCGCGCAGGGAGCGAGTAGCCGTCGGGTAAAGGCTCGAGCATGTGCTTGAAATGGTCCAGTATCCTCGCGACGAGGGCATTATCGAGCCGCTGTAGGTTGATGGCGGCGGAAGGCGGCCGCCCATTCAGGTATGCCGCATCGTTTCCGGCATCCCCTCCATCTTTCTGCTCCTTCCAATTCGCACGACAGCAATCGGCGGCCAATGCTAACACGTAAAGCTCGGATAGAAGTATATGGGTTGGATGCGTCACGAAGCTCTTATAGGGGCGACCCAATTCTTCCAAAAGCGTCACAAGGGAATCCAGCACGACTGCGACCGACGAAGAGCTGATCTTGATCAAAGTTTGGCGGGTAATAACGGCTATCTCATCCTGACGTAGGTCCTGGGCGTGCGTGCCGGTACGGTGTGGGAGCTGGCAGGAAGCTACATTAGCAAGGCGAACAATGACTATGCCAGGTCCTCCGCTGGAACCGCAAACACAAAGCGCATTTTTGTCACCGTCAAGGAAAAGGAGTTATGGTATAGTGTACCCTGGTAGTAAGTCTTTCGACCAAGCAGCCCACGAGGCCCGCATCGCCATTCATCTTGAAAACCGTAGGCTCGAGATCGGGAAGCCACTCGTCATGGTGACGGTGCCATATACAAGCGGAAGTGTTGGGAGGGAGAGGTTGTCAAAGACTCGTCGCAAATGATAGGGCGGTATGTCTCGGGACTTCTACGACTAGCAGGAACTCGGAAGGGTAGCTCGCGCTGGGGTGCTTGCGGCGTGGTGGTTGGGATCTCGTGTGCGTGCGTGCGCGGACCTGAATCGACTCGACGGATAGATGCCGGCGTTGGTGGTTTGGGAGCGAGTATGCAAAATAAGGAACAAGAATGCGCCGGGTGACACGTCAGTTCAGGGTAGGTGTTTTAGGAGTTTGCAGCTCGAGAATGGGCCCCGGGGTATATGGCCGTTGTTTGTTTGCGACTGCGAGCAGCGATTTATTACTAGTGGCGTGCATGGATCGAGGGCGGGTGGATATATTGAATGGAATGGTGTCGCAACTGTGCAGCTCGGCAGACCCTGTGATAGTGATCTGATAGACAGTGCCGGGTTGGGCTCTCGAGCATCGACGTGACGAAAAGGGAAGATCCGTCGCCTTAGCGGTCCCAAACCGCCTAACCCAAGGAACGACAAGGAGTCCGGCAGGCGAAGCTAGCAGGCTAGGCACGATATGGAGAACTGGCCTCTCGTAAAGCGGCCCCCGACAGCTCGATTTTGATCAACTATTGCGGAATCAATCGATCAGTTCGGTTTGCTTGAGAATTTCCCAGCGAGGAGGGCCCCTAATCCCGGCTCCTAGTCTGAAGGAGGAATAAGAGGTTGTGGCGTGCGGGGGGGGGGACTGAGCCTTTACGCCAATGAGCCGTGCGTGCGATGAAGAAAAGTGACACCAAATGTAAGTTATGTGCCCACCGGTAATTTTGGCTGCTTTTTTGTTTGATTTGACTCCTGACGAGCGCGGAAAGTGAATACAGACGACTCATCGCGGACGGACGCAACGACCCCCCCAAGGGTCGCGGAGCCCTGGCGCGGTTGTTCATTTCTTCTGTTCATCCTCTCATCCATTCTGGTTACAGCACTAATATTACATACATATAGCCTACTTGATCTCGGAGTGGTATCTGTTGCGAGATGAAGCAAAAAACGACCTGCTTGGGTTATCAGGCTAGCGTCGCAGCGATCGCTAGACCTCTGTGCTTCGGCCAGCGGGGTACCTAAGCAACTTAGGTAGGCCCTGCACTGCCTGCACGAGCGGTTTCGGTGCGCTGGGTTACTGGGTAGGTAGGGAGCTTGGGAGCTTAAGAACCAGGATGCAGGCAGGGCTCTCAGCGACATTCCGCGGTACATGGATGGTATGTGCAGATAGTCCGTAGGGGAGCCTCTGGAAATTCATCAGAGCCTGACCGGCTTAATCTCTTCCGTTGGGCAAGAATACTTCTTGATGATCGTCGGCTTTGCTTTGCTTTCTATTTTTGCTTCTCAGTATCGATTACAATAGGGTGAAACACGGGAGTTACAGGGCATGTGCTGGGGGTCCTTTGATTCTACCAGATGCGTTGGAGACAACAGAAGAAGAAAGAAAGAGAGGCACACGATGTTACGTTCTGCGGCTGTAGACCGCAATGGCGTAACAACGCAACATTCCTTGCGTGCTCGTCAAGGTTCTGACTGCCGCTAGGCTCGCAGCACTTAAGAACATGTGGGCATTGCACTGACTGGAATCTAATAAGGTTACCCACATGGCCAAGAACCGATTTTGGTGTACGGAGTACTTCGGGGCCTATCCTAGCCTTCGGGGCCTGCCTCCTTCAAGCTGTACGTAGTACTAGTACTAGCTTGCTAGGTAGGTAGGTAGTCTGCCAATATTATAGAGCATCTACAGGAGCGTGTAGTCACCAGTGCTTAGACGCGTTTTATATCCGAAAAGCAATGTTTATACTATATCAGATGCAGGAGCCGAATGGGCTCTCCTGCATATCAAGTAGGTCCATGAACCGCATGCTTCCAGTACATGATCGCATTAAAAGCGGTGAACATCGCATCTGGACCAGCTGGCTGGCGATCGAATGCATTGTGCAGGGATCATTCAGTTTGGGGCAAGCCGTCGATGGCCCGTGGGTTTCGATACTTGCTTACATCCTACATATCCTAGCTGTCTTGCTGGCAGCTATTGCGATACCCCCGTTACCAGGTATCCCGAAGCCATTCAGCTAATTCATCCCCTGTAGCCCCGTCCACCTCTATAGCCGCCACCTCCGCCTCGGCCTCGGCCATGGTCATATGACCGTTGGCCGCCGCCGCCGCCCCCTCTTCCATACTGGTTATATCCGCCATAGCCCTGCGGGGGCGGTGGGGGTGCTTGGTAGCCACCCTGGTAACCGTACTGACCTGGGGACTGCTGGTACGGCTGTTGGTACGGCTGCTGGTAGTTGCCGCCGTACGCACCCGGCGGCGGAGGCGGTAGTCCAGCGCCAAAGCCAGCTTGTCCCGGCGGAGGCGGGATCAAACCTGGCGGTGGGACCCAGCCCGGCGGTGGTGCCGGGAACGGATTTGACCCATGTTGTTGATGGTGGCCATTGTTGTTGTTATAACGTGGCCTATCTTGCCTTCCACCGCGGGAATCAGGGCCATAGTTCATGCGCCCTCTGTTGCCGCCGTAGCCGCCCCGACCTAGAGGAGCACCGCCGTGGCTGCGGCCGGAGTTCCGCATCTTACCCTTCAGTTCCTCAATATCACTATTGTTCAACGCAGGGGGTGGGAGTTGGGCCCCGCGTAATAGCATCGACTTGTGAGTATGGCTGCTCTTGGGCATTTCGTAGTGGACACTATAAAACCGTGTTAGCTGAATGTCATGCAATGAAGTTCATATATGATACTAACGTTAAAGATCGGTCATCATCAATGTCGGGGAAGGCCTTGCGCTCCAGTGGGTACTCCAGAGCAGAATGCGGGAGATACTCGGGCATTTTCTCAATGACGCCCGACAGACCCTGACTGGCTCGCGGGTCAAGCTTATATGTAGGGGCGCCTTGTTTCTTGGAGTAGAAATTGCTAATAACATCGTCATATAGTTCCTGGTTGGCCTCGGAGAGCAAAAGAACATCCTTTCCTGGCTCGTTTCTTGCTCGGTCCTCTGGGCTTAACAAGGGATATTTCTTTTCGGCCGCTGCAAGAAGACGCGGCATATCGATGAATGGTAGCAGCGCAACGCCTTGCCATGCCATTTTCTTGCCATTCAGATCAATCTCGAACTCCTCCGGGTAAAAGTCGATAATATCGCTTTCTGGGTCAGTCATAAGATCATGGAAGACTTCCGGAAGCACATGCTTTGACGCAGCCGGTTGGACACTGAGCAACTGCTCGAAGGGCTTCGATGTTCTGCCCCTCTTAAAGTCAATCTTCGTCTTGACTATATCGACGAAATCTTGAGCAAATGGTGCGTAGTGGTACGGGTAGTACCATTCCCAGCTTGCGCAGCCTTGGAAGTAGTATTTCAAAACCCACGCGAGTCCTTCGACGTATGCGCGAGCCACGCTATGCCGGAACTCGATATCTTTAGGATCAACATGGAACTTTTGTTCGTAGTACCTGTCGGCATATCCATCTTCCCACAGCTTGACGGTATCCTCAGACGGGTCTGGCTTGGCAGGGGTAGGGGCCTCGGCTTGAGACTCATTGCCTGGGGTACTCGCTGAGTCATTCTCAATCATATCGGCCTTTCGTTTACCTAGAGCAGATGAGGGGTCCTGGTTGTCCGCTCCATCCTGTGCCGCTTCCTTGGGCATAAGTCCTTGAATTTGGCTTTTGAGAACAGCAGCGGCACTCTTGTTCGCCGCATTCGCATCCGGGACCGCGCTGCGGTTGATGACCATATCATGCGTCAAAGTGTTGGAAAGCGAGGCAGGAATTCCCGCATTGCCGTTGCGATTCTGGTTGTTGAAGCGGCCATTTCTTTCATCGTTGAGCCTTCGCCTCTTGGCGTTGGCCTCTCGCCTTTCCTCCCCTTCTCTCCGGCGCTTGAAAATGGCGTCCTCTTGTTTAGCCAGGCCGTTCAGGATGAACTGCGCCTTCTCCAAGTCGACGTCGCCATCCTTGGTCATATAGCCTCCCATTACAGGGAGATTATCTCTCCAGATGGCGGACAGAGTGTCGATACTGTTCTCGCGAATTTCCAGGGCAGGGAGATGGGGCAAGAAATCGTTACCAACGAAGAAGCACATGAAAACCCAGTCATCGATAGCCCGCTCGAGATCCCAACGAAAAGGCAATCCCGGGACGCTGAGTTCCACGGCAAGGTATTCGCGGAGGACTGGAACGTGCAGCCATATGAAAGGCTTCAAGGGCATCTCCTTATCCTTCTCATCGTCCTTCTTCTTCGCTTCACCACGACATTGCGCAGCTTCGTGGCCTGGCTGTCCGCAGATCTTGCAGGTCCTAACCTTACCCTCCTGGGCGAAAACATCCTCGCGGAGAACGCGGAAATGGGGCTCGTGCGTAGCCAATGCCAACATGATAAGATCGGCATCCAACCCATAAATCACATGTCGCGTATTGGGGTCGTGCTCTGGCGAAGCGCGCTGGGAACGGACGAAGTTCATAATCTTGTGCTCTCCCTCGCCAGGGATAGAAGCGTCAGAAATAATAACCTTCATATTTGCCCATCCAGGATCGGTATTCAGCTTGTAGGCACACCAATATCTTAAACTGCCTGCCAAGATATCCATAAACGGGGTTCCCGGAGTGATGCTGTTTGAGTCGAAAGCCTTTTTGGCCATAGCCTCGAGCGTCTCCGGAGGCAACACACCACCATTCTGCTTTTTCAGCATCTTGTAGTGTTCCTCCTTATCGGCTGCCTTCTCCTGAGCCTCTTGCGCAGAACGGAAACGACGTGAGCGCTGTTGGTTCATTTTGGCACGAGGTGCGACGCCGTCTATTTGAAGTCAGTACGTAAACTCGCGGTTTGTTGCGACAGAGCCAGAACATACCAATAGCAATCATCAATAGTTTTTTGGGGCGAACCATGTTTACGACACGCTCGGTGTACTTGAAGATTTCCAGCATCATCTCCTCTTCGTCCTCAGGCGCCGGTCTGTCCTCAGGATGCGAGCAAGGGTGAACAATGCCGTTCATATCCAAGTAGAGATTGTCGAATTCCTCGCCGTTCGGGTTGGGTCTTGTCGTGTCCACGGGAATGACTGTTCCATCTTCCATGACAATGGGTTTGTCCTCGATCACTGGCGAGATGATCTTGGGATATTTGGTGGAAAGCCACCGGAAAGCTGCTGGAATACCCATGATGGCGGAAGTCGGGTCGATTGCCTAGGTGGGCTTCGAACGAGACAGGAACGTTGCGTTGGTTATTCTAGAGGTCTAGTGGTGATGCAAGAAGCGATTCGAGAACGAATCAGATGTATGGTACGTAATTAAGCTGCGATTACGCTGCTGAAATCAGCGTGGTGCGATTACAACGTGGTGATCGCAGACACTGTCGTAAGTGTCAGCTTTCGGGAGCCTCGTGTTCGGCCGTCGCATGGGGCTTGAACAATGTTGGTGCACTCGATGGTTGGTATCAACTATTCGAATAAAGGGACAACAGGTCGCCGAAGAAAGACCGCAAAGGAGTGCGACGATATAGAAAGAAACAGAAACACAATGTATTGTCCACCTAAAAGTATGCTCTTGGATGAGAAAGGCTCAGGCGGTTCCTAAAAGCTAGACACCCATCCGGATTGCGCGCAACGCGACGGGTTGATCCATCTTAAATTCTTATCGATAATCGATAAGTGCCAGGTACATGTACTGTAGCTGTGAGCAGTGGGTGAACCTGCCGGGCAATTAGCGCCGTCAGCTGCCGCATAATCCAGTCGCAATCGTGTTCTGGCCAGCTCATACATTAAGTAACTTTAGGTTACCAATTGAACATTGAATGTGCAGTGTGCTAGTCTCGCACCTAACCTTACCTACATTGGTATGCGACTGCCACGATGCATTAAGTTAAATGCATCTTAACATACATGTGCACGCAGCTGACTGACTCTCTTCTCCTTTTAATACAGACTGGAGATAGTATGGTCCTCGAGAAATTGTCATAAGACAAGAAGAGGCTATCAAGCAGCTATCCCCAGCATTTCCCCAGCTTCACCCATTCCCACCCCTGACCTAAGCCGAGACATGCACAGCGGTAGGTGATCATTTGCCTCATGGCATTGACGTATAGAAGAGCACATCTCCAGTGGTTTGTTCTAAGCCATGTTCTCCTCCATCGCGACCGCGCCTGCTAAGCAGTCGGTCGGCGAAACAATCACCGTCCTCAGCGGTCGCCTCAGCTCAGCAACTCTTCTCGAAGACCGCCGTGCTGCCATCCTTGGTTTACGAAGCTTCGCAAAAGAGTATCCCGCTTCCGTAGCATCAGGGGCCCTGAGAAGCCTGATAGGAAGCTTATCCAAAGACGGCGAAGATGTCGATACCGTCAAGGTGGTCCTCGAGACCCTTTTAATGCTCTTCAACCCGAATCAGGACAGCCCAGAAGCTTCCGAGGAGATCGCGCTTTGGTTGGCCGACGAGTTCACCCAGCGCCAGGAGAACGTCACCCTTTTGCTCGACTTCCTCGAGACGTCCGACTTCTACTCCCGACTATATTCGCTACAGTTGCTGTCCGCTATATTATCTGCTCGCACCGAGAGGACCGAGGAGTGTGTTTTCACGGCACCATTGGGCATATCGAGACTGGTGGCCGTTTTGGACGAACGACGCGAAGCAGTTCGCAACGAAGCCATTTCGCTCCTCACCTATCTGACTCCCGCGAATCCCGACATACAAAAGCTTGTGGCCTTCGAGAATGCGTTCGAGCGGATCTTCGCCATCATCGCGGCAGAAGGTGGGCTGGTTGAAGGTGACCGTGTCGTGGAAGACTGCCTCATCCTTCTGGCAAACCTGTTGCGCCTCAATGCGTCCAATCAGTCCGCCTTCCGGGAGACAGGATGTGTTCTGCAACTCTCCAGACTCCTAGAGAGCAGTTACCAGCCACCAAAAGAAGCGGAGGAAATGGCGACATGGGCTCAGCAACAGGGAAACAGAAACATATACGCTTTGCTCGCTGTCATACGCCTTTTCCTTGTTCAGGGGGCTGTGGGAACACTTCAAAACCAAAACGCCTTCTGGCAACACGGTGTACTATATCATGCGCTGCAACTAGCTTTTACTCAGACCACAGAGCTCCTTATTAGAGCGGAGGTGAGAATATTCTGCCCAAAATCCCTGATTGTTCCTTTGATTAATCGTAGATGCTTGTAGGCCCTTTCCACCTGTGCCGACATTATCAAGGCGAACCCTAAGTTGCAAGAGAGTTTTGCGCAGCTCCAAGTGCCCTCTGTTTTAGAGGATGCTATGCCAATGAATGGCCAGAACGGCAGCGTCAACGGACCTGTAGTTGTGTATGTGATAGACGGCCTCTTAGACCTCACACTCAGTGTCACGGCTCTTCAAGCATTCGACTTGCGACTGGCGGCATGTCAATGCATCAAGGCCTACTTCTTCCACCATCCTGAGATAAGACTTCACTTTCTACGGCGAGCAATCGATGGCCACACATCCGGTAGAGATGAGACAGCCAATGTCTTGTCAACCCTGTTGCAGCCGTCGGGCCAAGTCACTTCAAGTGACCCATATCGGCATTGGTTTGCCTCTGTCATCTTGATGCATCTTATCTACGACAATGCGGAGGCCAAGGCCTTGGCCATGTCGGTTACAGAGGGTGATGCTGAAAGTGGCGAGGAAGTGGTCACGAGCATTCAGACTATTACAGCGCACCTAATCAGTGGGCTTGCCCGTCCAAACTCGGAGCGTACAGTAGATGAACGTATAACCGTTGGATATCTCATGCTGCTCTTAGGTTGGCTGTTTGAAGACCTCGAGGGTGTGAATGATTTCCTCGGCGAAGGCAGCAATATCCAGAGTATCGCTCAGGCAGTACACCAGGCTCCCAATGGCAGTCTTGTGCAAGGTCTTTGCGCGATGCTCCTGGGCGTTTGCTATGAGTTTTCGACCAAGGACTCGCCTATACCCAGGTCTACTCTCCACGATGTATTACTTCAACGGATGACACGGGAAAAGTATATTGATGTCTTGACTAAGCTTCGAAGCCATCCTTTCATCCGAGACTTTGAAGTAATACCTCAGAAGCTCGATAATTCCGGGAACCTCCCGGAGGTCTATTTTGACGCTACCTTCGTCGACTTCTTCAAGGACAACTACAGTCGAATCCTTCGTGGGATAGATCGGGAGCCTGGTATGGAAATTTCCGTAGTTACCAATGGCGTACAAAAAGGTATCTCACGCGAGTTGGTGGACTCTCTCCGCGCACAACTCGAGGAGAGGGAGCGTGCCCTACAGTCGGCTTTGGTCGACGTGACATCTTCCGACCAGCGCCTAGGGCAGGAGCAGGCCGACCATAGGCGCTCGAAAGAATCATCCGCATCCGAACTTGCAAGGATCAAGGAGATCAATGAAGCGCTTCAGCGAGGTCATGACGAAGAAATTCAGTAAGTAATTAGCTTCGTTTCTTTCAACCGCACGAGTGGTTCTAACAGCACCTAGACGGGTTACAACACAACTGAAGACCCAAGAGGACATCCACCGGCGGCAGCTAGAAGCGGCGCGCCGAGAAGCCAAGAACGCCGCTGACAGAGTCCTCGAAGAACACCGTACCAAGGAGGAAGAGCTTCAGCGCCAACTCGAATATGTGAAGAAGACAGCCGAGGCAGCAACCGCTCGTGCGCAACGACGCGCAGAAACAGAATTGGCTGATGTGAAGAAGAAGGCGGAGGCGGAACTAGCTGAAGCCAAGAAAAAAGCCGAGGCCGAGGTCGTAGAAGTCAAGAAGGCAGCCGAGGCACAGACAACTCGTGCGCAAAGGCGTGCAGAGGCCGATATGGCAGATCTCCGCGCTACCATCAGCCGTTTCGAGACTGACCTGATGAAGGTAAGACAACTGTCAAGACCATGTTGGACCATTTTACTGATCGTACTAGGCAAACAAGGCAAAAGCCGACGAGCTTCGCGCCGCCCAAGAAGAGCATGCCGCAACTCTCAAGGCGGCGCAAGAAGCACATACTTCGAAGCTCGATGCCGAGACTGCGCGCGCTACTGCGGCTGTAGCCAAGGCAAAGACAGCGGAGGATAGGGTTACTGAGCTTGAGAAACAGGTCACAGATCTCGAGAAGCGAATTTCGCAAAAGGATGGTGACACCAAGAAGGCAAGTCGTTGGATATACACTACTGGTTTACCTCAGTATGCTAACACTACCTCTTCAGGCCCAATCACAGTTGAAGGCAAAGGACGAGGAGAAGGCCGCCGTCCAGACCGAGCTTGATGACCTTCTCATGGTGTTTGGCGACCTGGAAGAAAAGGTTGAGAAATACAAGGTACGTTTGCTTCTATTGTGATGTGCCTCGTCGTGTGTGCTAACATGATGGTTGTAGAAACGGCTCAAGGGGCTTGGAGAGACCGTGTCAGATGGAGAAGGCGATGATGAGGATGAGGACGAGGACGAGGACGAGGAAGAGGACGATGACGACAACGAGGTGGATTAGAGAGGTATTACATCCGGAAACTAAGCATATGCTTCCTGTGGTCTTTGCAAGCCAAGCCATCGTCGATACCCTCAAGTTCAATTTACAGAAGTTGGTACTATACTGCTTTACACATTTCCTCTTACAAACCCCAATGGCCTCGAGGATGTTTGGTATATATGAGGGGGGGTTAACTGCGTCGACTGGCTACATTACCCATCTCATGCTGGTCGATACCTACCCAAGTATTTACAGTTTGTCCTGATTTACTTACCCCTCAATGATCGCAAACTCGAATGTTGACCCGGGAGATGTAGGTCCTATACAACTGTTTCAATGCTGTGAACCCCCGACGGCAGGTCTCCGACCAGCCTGGATGTTGTGTGCACATGGGATGTATTCCGAGGTCAACCTATACCAAGCAGAGACCGAATATGAGGGCCTGCATGAAGTTGTTGAGTGGACGGAGGGTCGGTCAATTCCACAAGACCAGCAGCAAGCACTAGTAACCGACCTTGACTCGCTATTGGCTGGGGCTGCAACGGCTTTTAACAACCACAACCTTGGAAATTTTGGGGCTTTTTGTGATCAAAGGATTTTTATCGAATTGGCCCAATCCGCTTGCTTAGATCGGGCTCCGTTGTACACATGCACTCGACACTGTTTTGTTTGTTTGTTGTTGACTTTCGTTGCACAATTCTAGTAATTCGGCACCCAACCCAACAAACACATATTTCATCATGAGCCGTCCTAGCAGAGCAGAAGATCCCGTCAGCGACTCGGAGTCGTCTGATTCCCGGGAGGATGAAGAAGGCTGGAACGATGTCGAGGAAGATGAGGAGACCCAAGAGGTCATCTCCCTCCTGGACGACCGCGTCTTCCCCGACGTCGTGGCCATGCTTGCCCACTGCAAGGAGGCGCACAACTTCGACTTCTTGGCACTTCGACAGAAGCTTCGACTGGATTTCCACGGCTGTGTCAAGTTGGTCAACTATAGTATGTCGTTTTGTCCCCTCGTTCGTCTCGAGACCCGCTTGCTACTTCAAGTAGTTTTGGCAAGTGCCCAAGTTGCTCCTTACCACCACGACTAATCACATGTATCAGTCCGCCAAAGAGTCCACGAGGGTCTGCCTGTGTCGGAGCAAGACATTACCAAGGAACTGATCGAGGATGACCAGTACCTGAAGCCTGTCCTGGAGGATGACGCCGTCATCATCGGACTGTTTGATCTGCCGGAGCTCGAGCCGGAGCAGGCCCCAGCCTCGGGTGCTGAGTCGTCCGCCGTGGACGACCTAATGAAGCGCAATGCTGATCTGCAGGAGGAAATCAGCCGCATCACGGCGCAGTTCGAGAGCTACCGTGCCACCGTCTCGGAAACGCTGGACCAGCGTTGGGGCGATGCGGCGGAGGCGGAGGCGGCCGCGTCCAAGGACAAGGCCTTGGCCGTGGCGGCTGGTAAGAAGAAGCCGGAGGATGCGAGCAAATACTACTGGGAGTCATATGCTACAAACGGTTGGTGGATCCCCCCTGCCCTCGTTGGGTGAACATCACTGACAGGTTCAACAAGACATCCACGAGACTATGCTCAAGGACACGGTCCGCACTGAGTCCTACCGTGATTTCATCTACAACAACAAGCACATTTTCGCCGGTAAGACGGTGCTAGATATCGGATGCGGCACAGGCATCTTGTCCATGTTCGCTGCTAAGGCCGGAGCCGCTCGGGTTTTGGCTGTGGATGCCTCGGACATTATTGATAAGGCGCGGGAGAACGTTATCCACGCCGGTCTCTCCTCGACCATCACTCTTATCAAGGGTCGCATTGAGGAGGTCACCTTACCCGTCCAGACTGTCGATATCATTGTGAGCGAGTGGATGGGATACTGTCTTCTGTACGAGGCCATGATGAACTCAGTCCTGTGGGCGCGCGATCGCTACCTGGCGCCGGACGGCCTGCTCGCACCCGGGTCGTGCAACATGTGGATCGCGCCCATCGCGGACAGCGAGTGGATTCAGGACAACTACAACTTCTGGCGCGACGTGTACGGCTTCGACATGCGCGCCATGCAGGCGGGCATCTGGGACGACGTCCGCGTCCTGCATTGGCCGTCATCGGCGCTCTGCGGCAAGCCCGCCGGCTTCAAGATGCTCGACCTCTACACCCTTGCCGAGAAGGACCTGACCTTTACGTCCAAGTTCCGGTTGGAGATCACGGAGGACATCGACGCCCTCGACGGCTTCCTGATCTGGTTCGACAACTTCTTTGCCCCCTCGCGCAAGGACAATGAGACCGTCAACGCGGACTCGGTCGCGGACGACTGGGCCAAGGCCCCGGCGTCGGAGAAGGAGCGCGTGGCCTTCACCACGGGCCCCTTCGGCACGGAGACGCACTGGAAGCAGGGCCTCCTGGTCTGCAAACCCAAGAAGGACGAGCCTACCGCGTACAAGAAGGGCGAGGTGCTGGAGGGCGAAGTCACGTTCGCGCCGCCGGCAGACATGCCCCGAGGCCTGACCATTAGCACGACCTGGAAGCTGGCTGGCTCAGAGCAGAAGCAGCATTCTCAATCATGGGATATGCGTTAAGACCGGCCCAGGAACTAGTTAGTGGGCTAACGGTGATGCATAAGATCCAACACTAGCAAACACCCATATACTGGTTAACCGTATTTGCTTGGGCAACGATGCATGTGCTGTCTTGAGCTGGTCTAGCATGTGATATTTGCTTAGCAAGAAGCGCTGTAAGACTCGATGATGTGACTTTGAGTGATGTTTTAGCACATAAATTGTGATAACCCATTTCTCCATGTAGATGTGAGGAAGCAGACCGTCTACTATTCTCTGCCAAAAAGACCCTAGGTCCAAGGCCCAGCATAGAACGTTATACCGCTGTATACCACCCGGCCTTGGTTAGTGCAACATTTGCATGCAGTAAATAGTCTGTCTGTTCTGGTCAGGTATCACTTGCAATTGGTTAGGGGGATTTAGCACATGCATGTTATCTAGTATCTACAACAATAACA
The DNA here is from genome assembly GCA_038363885.1 of Apiospora rasikravindrae. NCBI lineage: Eukaryota > Fungi > Ascomycota > Sordariomycetes > Amphisphaeriales > Apiosporaceae > Apiospora > Apiospora rasikravindrae. The sequence goes on from JAQQWK010000006.1 coordinate 1,894,286, forward strand.
ATAAGAAGGCGATGCCCTTTTTGAAATCAAACATGCATACCTGCCCATCTCTTAGGGTATCTGCTCAGAACGGTACCTGACTGACCAATTCGTACCCCCTATACGTCAGCGATCGAGGCCAGTCATCCGAGCAGCCGTCCCAAGCTGGCATTTTACGCGGGAACCAACTGAAATGTAATTTTAAGATTTGACTGAAGCCGTTCCGTTTCAACTATCTTTGAGATGACGCTTGTTTTGTCCGCGTAGCCGGGCCGCGATGGGATAGCAGTCGGATATCAGACTCGCGAGCCTACCTGTGCCTACTTCTTTAGCCCAACGCGGGGGGCAGGAGGCCAGACCAATTAACCAGTGAACCCTGTATTTCACAAAGGGGCTATTTTTGCCCAATTTGCTGGTGAGGACCAACCATATCGAAGAAGGATGGTTTCAATTCGACTCAGCTGGCAAACTACCCGACGAACCCGTTCCAGATTTTCAAGCCACAAGACGCCGACCGAACGTTTCACAGTAATCTCGTCTATTCCTATTCCTAGTTAATTATTATTTATTCCCACGACTTCAAGTGACTCTTGTCGCGTACTGTATCAAACGCACGTATGTACACGTATGTAAGGACTAAAGAAAAGGGGGATCCATTCTCACCCACTCCCTAAAACAAAAGAGGCTCCGACTATATTCATTTTGGCATTCAACTCGCCTTGCTGTGACGATCGGCGGTGCGCAAATACGTCAGAGGCGCCCGGCTGCCGAAGAAGATTACGGTTTCCGCGGCCCTTGCGGTGTCTGTGAGAGGTCCATTTGGGGACCTGCTAAAATCGATAGTGCTGGGCCGGATCGCGGAATTTGCGGGAGTGGGCTCGGCGGTAACATCATCGCAACTTCACCAGAGAGGCTGATGTGTGGGTGATTCGGGCACAGGGCACGTTCGTTACCCAAATTACCTGAATGATTGATCTGAGCTCGAACCCATATCAAACCACGACACGATACCATCTCGATGTATTGTATCCAGTCGTGCGTATATCATGTCCATCCCGCGGCGGGGAATCTGGTCAATGATGGAGAGAGTCTGCGGGCGGTAGTGCCGAAGTTACCCCTAGGTTACCTGTCCAAAGGGTCAAAATCCTTGGTCGGTATCTGGCGATCTCAGATTGATCGTCCGTGAACCAGGTGACTAAGGTTCGTCTTCCAGTTGGCAATTGCTGCAAGTTTTCTGGGTCGCAAGTTCAGCTCTCGGCTTCGCTACCGTCGCGCATTACCACGAAGAGCAATTGATTGACGATTCCGAGCACTCCAGAGGGCACAACTTGGCCCTTTACCATGCCTAGCGTCAGGGTGGGTTATCTATCACCAACAACTGCCCACTTATTATGTTCGTGACTGAGCTAGATCTACCAGAGATTTCCAGGGAACTTGCAAGTATTGGCGAACGAAGAGTAAAGTGCCTACACTTTGGAGACCAGGAAGACGTGAATGTTGTTGATGAACATGACGCGGCCCCCTACCAGGTCCAGCTTTTTTTTTCTCGCATAATAGCATGTCCTCAATGACACCTGTCAGTGCAGGCAGATACCTTTACCAAGCCTTACTAACCTCTAGCAGCGCTCGTGTTTACCGATCCAGGGGTCCAACTCAAGCACTAATTAATCTTGAGTGCAACTCCGGAAAGTTCCTTCGCGAGCTAAGCCTCACGCAATTCTTCTCATACCAAAATACGTGCAATATCACCGGATAACCTCAGAGGAGAGCATGCTGCAGGGTTTTCATTCTCTCTTCGATACAGCAATTCCAGATTGATTGCTGGATGTTGCGCATATGACCTTACAAACACGCAAAGGGTTGGCCGCTCTCAGAACCAACGTGGGTGTGGGTACCTATGTAGGTAGCAGTATGAGTTACATACATATGTACATGTATTCAGGGGATGCTGGGGAGATGTAACATGTTCTTTTTTTTTTTTCTTTTTTTTCTTTTTTTCTTCCCTCTTTGTCTTTGGCTGAAAGACAGTGACTGGCGACTGGTGGTGAAAAAAGCTTGGCCCGGCGGAAGATGCAGGGGCAGTGGCTGCTGACGGGCCAGTCAGAGGGACGAACCCAGAATGATGAAACCGATGCGCTGCAGGGATCGGGATGGCGGGGCTCTTGGTCTGTCTTGGTGGGCAGATGGGCAAGCTGAATGGGACAATGGGCCAAAAATTGGATGGCCCTGAACTGTACCGAGGACTCGGGGCCAACTCTAAAAATACAAGTATTTTGGGCCAATTCGAGGACACTAGAGGTTCAATGCCTTGCCTTGTTGCACCGTACGATGGACGTGTTCATGCTCAGTTGAAGCAGCCGGCATGCTTTGCGAACAGACAATTGGACGGAGGAGGCGAGAGCCACAGATGAACAGAGCACTTAGAACTAATGCCGTGTTAGCCGCAACTTACTGTGGCCGACACTTCTCGATTGGGGCCGGTTCTGTCCAACGTCTTCTAGGCGCACCAATATGCGCTGAAAATGAATACATGCGCGAGTAAGTACCTGGCCAGGGGTAGGCAAGGGCTGAAATCGAAGGGGAGGAACAGTCGAACGCGAAGGCGCAGCTCTAAAGACTAGACTGGCCGGAGAGTCCACACGCCTACATCATCCGCCTCCAGTTCATATCGTTCATGTTGTTTCTCTCCACTCGGGCTTCCTTTTCCGTCAACCGCTTCGTCTTCACGCTCGTTGAAAGTGATTTTTAGTTTGGTCAGGGTGTTTGCTGGGTTTTATTCCTATCCTTGGTCGCTGCCACTCGTTTGCTCAAAAGTCCAAGGAATCCTTTCTTCCTCTTCAACCTCTCTCGGTTCTTTCAACTCTCGTTTGGACTGCCAGCTGAATCGATCGCCTGGTGCCATCCCAAAGCGAAGCACTACTTCACCTTCGTTTCATTTCCTAAAACACCACACATCCCTCCCTATGTTCTAATCCTGCGACACCTAGATCTGCCAAACGTCTAGGCCAGTCAGTCATACTATACAGTCCTTGTCAACGTCGTCTTGTCCGATACCCCTCCAGCTGCACTGCACCCCCCCAGTGGCTGTCTGAAACGCCCACCTTCCGATGTCGATTCGGTCCCCCAGGTCACCGCCAGGAAGAGGATTTGTCCAGTTGGGCACATCACATTCAAGTCAAGAGAACATGGCGGGCGATGAACACGGAATCCCTCTGCATCCTGTACGGAGCACTGCCAGTTCTACAGGAGCTCGCAAAGCAAACCAAGGACTGCCCAATATGGAGTCGGCCGCGCCCACAACCAGCAATGAGAAGCAAAGCTTCTTCCACCGAGGGCGTCGTCGAGCGCAGCCCGCCGGTCCTTCTCGAAGCGACACGCTCGGCTCCAACGACATTTCGGTGAATGCTATGGGTAGAATCTACAACAAAATTATTGGCTTTTCTGTCGTTACTCGATATTTGGTCTACATTGTTCCCGTCGGCATCATATTGGCTGTTCCCCTCATCGTCATCGCCGTGACCGATAATCTGGACACGCCTGTCGGTCAGGCTACCCGCGGCAAAGATGGCAAAGAAATTGTCCAGGGGCCGCCCATGTGGAAGCTGTTCCTCTGGATCGAGTTGGCTTGGTTGACCTTGTGGGGAGCCAAGGTCGTTGTTCACCTTATGCCTCCGGTCTTTATGTTCTTCTGCGGTGTTGTCAGCGCTGGTACTCGAAAATACGCCACCGTCATCAGGGCCTTAGAAATTCCCCTCTCGCTTTTCTTTTGGGCACTGGCGTCGTGGCTGATCTTCAAGAACCTCATCCCTGGGGAGTTTGATCCCGTCGGCTGGGTTTCCACCCTCAAGACTATATTGGGTGCTTTGTTCGTCTCCACGGCTGTTTTCCTCGGCGAGAAGACGATTGTGCAATTGATCAGTATCACCTATCATCAGAGATCGTTTGCCAACCGCATCAAGGATTCCAAGCGGGAGGTCTTCTTGCTTGGTCTTCTGTACGATGCTTCTCGCACACTGTTCCCCATGTACTGCCCCGAGTTTGCGGAAGAAGACTACATCATTAACGATAGTATCGAGATGATGTTGGGCGGCAAGAAGGGCAAGCGGAAGAACGGCGCAGCAACACCGATGAGGCTCATCGGCAATGTCGGTCGAATTGGTGACAAGGTTACATCCGTCTTTGGAAACCTTGCATCCGAGATTACTGGACGTCAGGTCTTCAATCCCAACTCGGCGCATTCGATCGTTGTAGAGGCCCTTGAGAAGGCTCGTACCTCGGAGGCAATGGCCAAGCGTATTTGGATGTCTTTTGTCTGCGAAGGCAAGGATGCTCTCTTTGTCGAGGACATTGTTGAAGTCCTGGGACTCAACTACCAAGAAGAAGCCGAGGAAGCCTTTGCTGCCATTGACGGTGATGGAAACGGCGATATCAGTCTTGATGAGATGATCCGCAAGGTGGTTGAGATTGGCAAGGAAAGAAAGGCGATCACGAACAGCATGAAGGATATCAGCCAGGCTCTGGCCGTGTTTGATAACATCCTCCTTTTCGTTGTTCTTCTGATCGTCGTCTTCATTTTCCTGGCTTTCTTCCAGAGCTCGTTTATCACCACTCTGGCTACTGCCGGAACTGCGCTTCTTTCACTTTCCTTCATTTTTGCGGTTACGACCCAAGAATTTCTCGGCTCCTGCATCTTCTTGTTCGTCAAGCACCCATACGATGTGGGTGATCGCGTTGATATCACTGGCCCAGAGAAGGAACAGCTTGTGGTCGAGAGAATTTCTCTCCTGTACACCATCTTTTATAGAATCGACAAGATGCAAACTGTCCAGGTGCCCAACATCGTTCTGAATAACCTGTGGATCGAGAACGTTACTCGCAGCAAGGCTATGAAGGAGGTTATCGACGTCAACGTGTCTTTCGATACTACTTTCGACGATATCGAGCTTCTCCGAGCCGAGATTGAGAAGTTTGTGCGGCACCCGGACAACTCGCGCGACTTCCAACCCGATTTCGCTGTTGGCATTGGCGGTGTTGGCGACTGCGATAAACTGAACCTTAAGATTGCTATCAAACACAAGTCGAACTGGCACAACGAAGCGGTCCGAGCCACGCGCCGGTCCAAGTTCATTTGCGCCCTCACTTTGGCCTTGAAGCGGGTACCAATTTATGGACCCGGAGGTGGAGGTGACGCTCTGGGTGCTCCTGAAAACCCAACGTACTCTGTGGCCGTTTCGGATGCCGAGGCAGCTGAGGCGCGGAAGAAATCTGCCAAAGCCAAAGAAGAGGCACGATTGGTTCCTCCTCAGCTTGAACGCACCTTCTCCAATGCCAGCAAAGCCGGAGGTATCGCCGGTTCCCCTGAAATGAATGCGGCCCAGAATCTCACCAACCTGAACACTGCGTTGGCAGCTGAAGATGATTGGGTCAATCAACGCGAGGATACACTGAGCCCACGGAGCCCATCTATGGACAGAGTGCGGTCTAACGAAATTGACGACCTGCGACGCTCCCTCACCAAGCGTGAAAGCCAGCGTAGTGGACGCCGTAAGGCGGGTGATACACTACCCAACCATGGTTACGGCGGCGACGCGCCCGGCATACAGGTGACAGAGCCTGGGTTTGATGAAGAGGCCGAGACTGGTGGAAACAGCCCTTACGCCTACCAATCCAGTTTCAACCAATCCAGTTTCAACCAATCCAGTTTCACTACCACATATCCTTCCCCTCCACCCGGTACCAGACCACATCCATTGCAAAGTGCACCTCAGCCAAGCAGTCAATTCGGCGCACCAAGGCCACAAGACAACAATCCTTACCAACCACGATAGGGTCGATCTATCACCACAAATAAAAGTGATAGAAGGTTTACGAAATAAGGAAAAGGCATCAACAGCAGATTGATAATTGCAATGTTTCAGGGGCTAGAGATAAAGGGGTATATGCGTTTTTAAAAGGGGGCGTCTGTTTATCATGTCTTTCCAACCCGTCACACTATATACTTACACTGCCGCCCTTTTTTTCCTTTTCGGCTGTTGTAGCGATTACGCCGTGATGATTATCACGGCCAACAAAATGGGTCTACAGGAATTGGGTTTCTCACACTCACACTATAGACAAAAACTGGCATGGACTGTCACACCGGCGTATTGTATTGATGCCCAAATCGGGCTTAGCTGTTTCTTCAGGTCAGCATAAAACTGAGAATACAAACATTGTATATTAGTAATTCTGGAAACGGTTGCAAATTGTTCTAACTTGAGTGCTGTGTGCGTTTCCTTATTGCCTGGCTTGAGGTGTAACTCAGTATTGCTTTGATGTGAGAACCACCGATGATGGAGTCCAGGAGACATCATGATTCAAATGCATACCTCCAGCGCATCCAACATTGCTTTCATCCTAATGAAGCTGTAATAGTAGTCACAAATAGGTACTATCTACGCTATTATACTCTTGCCCCTATTTTAGATGGTCAGATTTTGGTAAACACAGTTCATCTTTACTGGGCGGTAGAGAAAGCCTAATTTTGTGACAGCCGACAATCGGTCAAAAGAGCACAAATAGCATATCACAACTTGTTTTAAGCCATGCAAGACGGCAGGGATATCTGGCAGAAGAGTGACCAGCCGAGAGTATGTCATTGAACGACACGTCTTGATAATTGGTTCTTTTTTAAGAATCGCCTAGATAATCTGCACTTTTGCCCCCATCTTTTTATGGCATTGGTAAGTTTGCTTATATAGCAAACTAAAGGGGGAATCAAGGCCAAGACAAAAATGCAACGCCGCCCAATGCAAGTGGGAAAAGCAAATCACCGCCAAGAGGAGGTCTGTAGTGACTGACTAGACCATCGTAACGCCGCCATCGATGCAAAGAATGGGTTTGATGCCATCTCGGACAGATGGGAGCGCAGTACAAAACAGTATACGGGCTTAGTAGTCCCGCAGGACGCTCACCAGATCATCGAGCTTGCTGACTTGTCCCAGCAGTCGGCTCTGGATGTCGAGGAACTGCTGATACTCATTATAGGCATCGCCGCTGAGCTTCTCCTGTTCCATACCCTGAACGTCTGTCCGCTCTACGATTGACAAAATGTTCTTTTTCTTTTGCCCTTCGACTTCGAGCCGTTGCAGATGTCGCACCATGGCCTTGTATGTGTTGTCGAGAGTTCGTGTCAGAGTTCGGTGCTCGTCAAAGAACCAAAGGAAGAGCGTCCGGGCCGCAACGCGATTGTTGTCTCTTGGAACTTCTTGCACGTCGAGGAAGCCGGCCAGCTCCATTTCCACCATCTTCATGTGCACATCGCCTTTCTGCATCAGAGCCATTGTGGGCAATGTCTTGTCGTCGATTTTCCCCTTTGCTCGTAAGATCTTGATAAGTCGAAGTCCCTCCCTGCCAAACGTATCCTCGATTATAGTATCGAGTTCCAAGAATCGTAATTGGCGGATGAGGATCTCGAAATCAACAGTCCATTCGCCCTGGTCACGTGTACCGCTGTGCCGAACGAAATGAATGCCGGATTCTGCAAGAATCAACAAATGTTGACGCATGCGCTGCATACGCTCTGCCTTGGTTGGCCCTTTGTCTGCGAACGAAACCTTCGTATCTTTGGTGCCGTTCTGGCCAGAAACTTCTCCATCATCCCCACCGTGGGTTCCATTGAGATGATAACCATTCGCCATTTCCATGTCTACGTCGTCGTCATCGTCGTTATCCGGCTCCTCAATGGAGGTTTGAGCATCATATCCAGCCTCGTCACCATCTCCGTCTCCGGAGGGTGGGTTTCTTTCAACCTTTTCCGCGCTGGTGACATTGATCTGATCTGCCGAAGGCTTGCCGATTCCTCCAAAAACATCCACGGATGGTTTTAAATACTCGAAAATCTCAATTGTGGTAACCGTCGGAGGATTCATTGGATCGATACTATCATCCGTTGGATCAGGTTGGCAGCAAGAGAGCTTTTTGCTCAAAGCCGTCAACATCGCCCCGTATACCCGAGCGGTAGTGTATCCAATATTGTCGTCGACAAACTGGCAGAGCCGTTGGTTCCGGAGCTCTACGAGGCATTTCTCATAGTTCACTCGGAGAAGAATTGTGTCCTGAACATAGGGATTAGTAAGGGGGTTGCGCTTCTGGCCACAGTAATGCAGGGAAACCCTACCTCAATTGGATCATCGTCGTTAGCCGCAGAGAACCCATGAGTCCTGTCTCCATTGGCTAGTTTGCGACGCTTGGCCCCGGACCCGTACAGATATGTAGGCTCCAACTGCATTTTGAGATGTTGACTCCTATTGCGGATTTCTCTGACGGTGTTGACAACCCTAGATTCATGTTCCCCCTTTTGCTTGCCACGCAAACCGCTGGGATACGCCTTCATCAGGTCTTTGTCAACCTCGCTTTTGATGTCTTCAGGAGACTGAAGCATTTTCGGGCTCAGCGGCTCGAGGATTCCAATGGCAATAAGATGCGCAATGTCGTCCAGAACCTGGTGTCCCGAAACCTGGGGTTCCTCTTCTGCAGCATCTTCGAAAGGGTCATCACCGCTTTCATGGCCGTTGGTTGGTTCTGGGGAGCCATTGACGTTGTTTGCCGGCTTGCCATGATTTTTTAGGTACGCGTCCACGATACTACCGACCCTCATATGGCCAGATGCCATGACCAGATGCACTATCCTCTTTGCAGCTTCTCCGTAGTTACGGTGCGTGCAATCAAGAATCTTGCCATTGCGCACAATGTTGTACGCATAGTAGTGGTTTGCCTCGTAGATCGTTCGCGAATTCTCCGAGTCGGTGTAATGGTAGACCAGGTTCTGCTGTACCAGTACGGCAAGACCATGACGAACATTCCGTAGGCTTGTTGAAGAAATGCGTCCGAGCTGTTGTACGGTTGAGCGGCCTGATGACAACAAGATCTCGAAGATGCGCTGTAATGGCAAAAGCAAAGAAGTCAGTTTATTTCAGGTCGTGGGCGCATAGCATGGTGGAGTAGGTCATACCGAAGGCAGCTGGCCATACAGCTCTCTGATGAGCAGAACACAAAGTTCAGCCGCATTCTTTGTCTGTGTTGAAGAAGCCATGTTAGCGATAACAAATCCCCAAAGTTTCCGAGTCTCAATAACCAAGGCCAAACACGCAAGGAGCGCCAGGTGCTGGACTTGATGGGGTGCTGGGTTTGACTCACCACCTGCCACGACATGACTGACGTGGGAGCGCGCAGTCGGCGACAAGGTGCTGTAGGTTGCGATTAAGTGGGATGCGAGGAAAGGAATACTGGAAGTCGCCGAAGAAGGGTTGTTGAGATCCTGAACGCCTGGCTTCTAGAGATCCTCTCACGAACTCTAGAGCCACAATTGCTACCGTAGTGTCATTTGGGAGAAAAAGGTAGGATGGTTGAATATGCACTCGCGTTGCGGAAAATAGTCTGGTCGTCGCGATTGTTACGGGCAGCATGAGCTGCAGAAAAATTGAAATTTATGTTCTATAATACAGGTACCCACCAGACTGGAGGGGTTATGCGCCAGCCAACCTTCTGGGTAGCCTTTTAAGGTGCTACCTCCCCACGAGTGCTGTGAACTTAGCTCATACCTTCAATTTCTGGTAACAATGAATGCCCTTTGCCTTTGCAGCGCCTGATCGTTGCATTGGTGCAATCGATTGTTCTGTCTGTCTATAAGAGCAGGCCGTGACAAACCACATAGCTATTATGGATGAGTGACATCATTGGGCAAGCTGCACTTTTTCGGTTGGTCTCAGAACACTGTCAAGATCCATCCGCCTTGTTGGCGCTGTTTTCGTGGTGGAAGCTGTCAAGCCACATTTTGTGTATTGTTCGGTCACAGTTGCATGCCTTACATGTAACTTCTTCATTTTGGACACAACTTGCTACGTAACACTAATGCTGAGGATCCTCGTGTAGAGATGGGATTCAATGTCGATCCAGGAATTGGTGCGTGCAAGAGGTTCAATTACTCTCATCTCGATATTTTCTGTTCCAATGATTCTTGAATACCAGACCACATGCACCATCAATGCCTCAAATTATTATTAGACCTGCAGTAGGTTACATGGAGACAGTGAGTCCCCAAGGAATAACTTACAATTGAAGCCAGTTGATAGGTTAGTTGGCAGGCGATCAGCTCAGCCTAAGCCACATTTTCTGGCCCGAGCTTCCAGCCCGGAACCTGCCTGAATGTTGCGATCCTTAGCCGAAAAAAGCTTCCAGCGTATTTCGACCTTCAAACGTTGCGTCTCATCCAATCGTCAATTGCCGACGAACACCAATCCTCTCACCGTCAACATGATCTCCAGAGCGGCTCTCTCACGAGGTGCCCAGCTGGCCGCTCGCAGGCAAGCTTCGAGCAAGCTTGTCCAGCGTGGCTACGCTGCTGCTGCGTCCTCCGCTCCCTCCTCCTTCACGTACGAGACGACCGATGTTGCCGGAGTCAAGACTGCTACTCGAGATTCGCATGGCCCGACTACCAAGCTGGCCGTCGTCGCCAAGGCCGGTACCCGTTACCAGCCTGCCCCCGGTCTGACCGTTGGTCTGGAGGAATTCGCTTTCAAGGCACGTCTCGGCTCCTTATGATCCCACTCCGTCGGGCAATGAGCTAATTAGTTGCACCGCGTACAGAACACACAAAAGCGATCCGCCCTGCGTTTACAGAGAGAAGCTGAGCTTCTGGGAGGCCAATTGGTCGCATACCACACCCGAGAGGCCCTTGTTCTCGAGGCACGCTTCCTGCGCGAGGATATCCCCTACTTTACCGAGCTGCTGGCAGAGACCGTCTCTCAGACCAAGTTCACCAGTGAGTCAGCACCTCGAATACGCCCTGAAGAATGAAAGGTGATGCTCATGCGTGCATTCTTTTAGCCTACGAGTACCAGGAAGATGTCGATCGAGTTATCCATATCAAGCAGGCCAAGGTCCAGGCTGACGCTGCTGCGCTCGCCCTCGACTCTGCTCATGCTGTCGCTTTCCACCACGGCCTCGGTGCCTCCCTGTACCCCTCGCCCTCGACTCCCCTAAAGGGATACCTTGATGAGAACTCGATCGCCGACTTCTCTGAGGCTGCCTATGCCAAGTCTAACATCGCATTGGTTGGTGACGGAGCTACTTCGTCTGCCCTCTCCAAGTGGACCGAGCAGTTCTTCAAGAACGTACCCGCATCTCCCTCTGGCTCCATGACCCTGAACTCCAAGGCCACCACCTACTACGGTGGCGAGCAGCGAACTTCCCACACCGGTGGCAACTCTCTGGTCATGGCTTTCCCCGGTTCCAGCTTCGGTAACTTCAAGCCTGAGATCGCCGTTCTTGCTTCTCTTCTGGGTGGCCAGTCCAGCATCAAGTGGACTCCAGGCTTCACTCTTCTCTCCAAGGCCGCCGCATCTGCTCCTGGTGCCACTGCCACCGCGACCAACCTTGCTTACTCCGATGCCGGTCTTCTCACCATCCAGGTCAACGGCAGCGCTTCTGCTGTCCGCACAGCTTCTCAGGAGGCTGTCAAGGCCCTCAAGAGCATTGCCGAGGGCGGTGTCAGCAAGGAGGATCTTACCAAGGCCGTTGCGAGGGCGCGATTCGACGCACTCGTCTCCAGCGAGTCTGGTATCTCCACCATTCTCGCGGCTGGCTCCGGCATTGTCCACTCTGGCAAGCCCTTCGAGGTTGCTGAGACAGCAAAGAGCATCGAGGGTGTTACGGCCGAGCAGCTGAAGACGGTAAGCTACTCCATTATATCACATTTTACCAAGACGTTTACTAACAAAATCCTACAGGCTGCCAAGGCTCTCCTTGAGGGCAAGGCCTCTGTTGCCGCTGTCGGTGATTTGCACGCATTGCCTTACGCGGAGGAGCTTGGCCTTACAGTATAGACGGGGACAATGGACTTGGACGTGTACCAACAACAATTCAGCTCACTGCTGTACAGTCGAGTTTAGTATTTGTGCATATAGTAAATTCCCTAGAGTTTTCCTCAATCCAATGTTGGTGAAGTAGAGTCGCGAGTGGCCTCAGATTAGACTATCCGGAGCTATCAAAGTTCATAATCATAAATTCGCATTTGTTTTGCACACAGGCTATATTCATGCACGCCGATACTTACTGTTGGTAGCATGATAGCTCTAGATGATCGAGCACCTACGTAAGACATGGACATCAATGTACTAAGATGCTACTTGTAGTAAAACAACTTTCTACAGCCGTGAATGATATGTTGCTAAATGAAACAGTTAGTTCTGTAGCCTTTGAGTAAAATCAGCGTGGTGCTTGGTGAGATAACTCGGGCAATGATGGAGTGAGGGAGTTTGGGCAAGCGCTAGTCACGTGACTGGGTCGGCGTTACGGCAGCCGGCGATTTTTCGAAGCCAGCTTCAATAGAACCGGAGCTCCCTGTCGATCTGCCAAATCAAAGAAACAACCCCCCCTTACCAAACCTCATACAAATCTCTGTGACCGTCAAAATGGTGTTCGCTTGGAAGTCCGCCGGCCTCAGGTAAGCCAATTGGTTCATTTTGATACTCCAGAGACGACCGGCACCGCTGCCAGAGGAGGAAGCTAACCGAGTGCTTTTCCACCAGCTACAACCGCTACCTCGCGATTGCATCCCGCGTTGTGCGCCGCAGCCTGAAGGAAGACAAGAGAATCGCAGCCGAGCGCCGTGGCGAGACCGACTTGCGCTTCGCAAAGTGGTCGGTAAGTTGCAGCAAAGACCGGCGGTTGCGACATGTAGCGATGGGAAGGTGACTAACAGATTATCCCTCACATCAGAACGGCAAGCAGGGCGAGAACAAGAACTTGGTTGACGCCAACTCCTCCGGCATGGCCTCGAACGCTGGTTCTGCCTCTTCTTAAGGACGGCATCCTCATCATCGAAACGCAATCGATACAACAACACTCGGGAGTGGGCGATGGATATTGCCCAGCAGTAGGGTGGTGGCACGCATGATGGATACCACGAAGAAAGGTCAATTAGAGACGGACGGGATGCGCTGCTACCAAGGCATGCCGTCAATGTATAGTTGTACAAAACCAAGCATTTCATAGACATCGTCAAACCGTTATCTGTGTCTCTTCAAATCGCACTCAATGGCTTAAATGGAAGCCTACAGTCTGTAGCTGACGTGCCTGCTGTAAAGATCAGGCTAGAGAGCTGCCAGGAATCAAGGCTCAAGTCCAAGCCCCATTTTGTTGGGCTGTAGGCCGGCTGCTGAACTACGTGCACTCATCCGACTGCTTTTTACGAATGTTCCATATCTCCCATGCCGTACATGTTACTTTTCATGATCAATTGAGCACATTGAAAGTACATGTATGCCTGGGCACTCAGTTCGTAACCTACATCTTAGCACCAGAGCAATACTGGGTAGACCGTGTAGGTATGGTTTAAAAAGTGTCGTTCATCTCTAATTCCCTGCACGAATTGCACAAAACCGGTCCGTGGGGTTCCTCACATCCCCACTAGATACGGTACAGTACACTGCAAACATGCAATCATTGCCAGTCCTGATCTCCCTTGGCTGATTTCCTCTGCACTTAGATTTTATTTTCCATGTTGCAGCCAGCGGAAGGTGAAGGCACCGTTCGGACAGATAGCGACCCAACAGATTTCTGAGGGAAAAGACCCCTTCTCGCCTGCACATTGCAAAAGGTAGGCGGGGCAAGTCGCCTGCCAGAGTCATAAAGATGGACGACGGCTTCCCGCCGCCTCCGAGCATGTCCCACCCGGGCATCGTCGCTCTCGACATCACTGACAAGTTTGCTTCGGCTGTGAAGAGTGAGCCATCTCTCTTTATTGGTTATGACCACCCACGAACAGTCATTTGCTAATCCATCCTCACAGCCCTTCCGCCGGGTCAAATTGTCAAAGATGGCCACTTCACTCTGTTTGAGTCCGTCTCGGCTCTCGAGGTATGAGCAATGCGCCAATCGCCTTCCCTGGCATGCCTTTACTTACCGTCTCCTCAGATCATGGACCCCAAGATGGACAGCGGGTGTCTAGAGGAAGGGGAGTCCCTCGATGAGGAGTACGACACGGCTCGTGATCTGCTTCCCGAGGAGGTTCTTGGCATTATCGATCAACTGTTATGTCTAGAGGTACGGACTCGACACATCTTGACAATCTGTTGTTTCTCAGCTAACATCGTCGCATCAAGATGGCCTGGCATCTCGGCTACCCTTTGTCGCAGACCATTTTGACCAGCGTTTATGTGGAAGCGCTTCTGAGGGATCCCAACGCGCCTCTGAGCTCGATGACGTTTCTACGTGACTCTGCATCTCCAGCCAAGCAGCCCAAGTTCTTGTTTGTTTTGAGAGCTTATTGCGCTGGCATGTTGAGGGGTTGTCATTGCGTCAACGAGGTTGTCAAAGACGAACTATATTATGAGGTATGCCGCCATGTTACCAAACTGGGCTATCGATCTACGCAGACCCAGGCTGACTATGACACAGGAGGAAGACTTTGTTACCAACACTTACGACCGCAACTTCTTATCGCATATTGAGATGGCAGAAGTGATTGCTTTGCTCCAGGCAACAAGAGCTGACCTTCGAGAACTTAGCAATGATGTACCGAAGGATCTAGCTCTGGCCTTGGACCTGCGCCTGGAGTTGCGTATAGCCTTCTTGAGGGCCATGGAGCTATTTCCCCTACGGAAATCAAATCCAGACTCGCTGAAAATGCCCTGGATCCAGATGAAAGAACTCATGAAGCACTTCAAGAAGCAGCATGCATTAGCCAAGGCTGTGCCCGAAGCATTCAGCACCAAAATGCAGCGCCGCCTAGCGAGCACTATGCCACCCAGGCCCATTGTCCATCTTAGCTTCGACGACACATACACCCATTTCGAGCAGATGTTCCAGGATGGAAAGGATGCGATGGATGTGCTTAAATACGTCGACCCCCAGAGCCTCCTAGTAAGTCTCCTATTACGAGATCAGACACGTTCCGTAGCTAACAAGGAATCAGCATTTCGTGTCCACGTTCCAAGCGAGAAACCCTCAACCGCTCGTTTTCATTCGAACCATGACACAAGGTTTGCTTTTCAAGGACATGATCGTACTGGGGCATCATAGCATACGGAGGATCCTTGACGATGACCTTGCGATCGTGGTTTTGCCTAGTGCACGCCAACTAGATCCGGCAAACGACACAATAGAAGTCCCAACAGACCCTCGTCACCAGTTGGCTGTGCAGATGGAGACATTTCGTCAGCGTGCCGCCGAATGTTATCTGGATCTCTTTAGGATATTTTGCCAGAACCGGTGCAGAGTCAGACGGACACTCTGCCACAGCATACAACAATGGGACCATCTTCAGGCTGATGTGGAGGAAATCGATGGTCTTTTGCAGGTTTGCTTGGATGAGAAGTCTCTTACGACCGCTATGGGTAATATCGGACACTCTCTACCCCTATCGTCTTGGGCATATCTCTACAAACTACGCCAGATGGAGTGGATCGTCCAGCTGGGCTTCGAGCTGGACGTCTATCAGCCGGATGAGCTGGCAGGTATGTATTGGTACCTAAACTACCTGGCCAAGACGCGAGCACAACACGGCGATCGTATCAAGACCTTCGTACTGCGGGAGTTCACTGCGGCACAGGAATCCCCGTCGTGGAGCCAGACCAAGGAGCGGAACTTTACGCGCTCTATCGCCTACATCCGCGTGACGATGCTCGACGCCGCCTGCACGTGGGAGTTTGCCGATGGTCTGTGCTGTCTTTATACGGTGCTGCAGCGCCTGGGCCTCGTCAAGACGCCCTCGCGCCCCTACAGTAACGACGAGCACCGCTATGAGATCCGCATGAAGCCCTTTGTCAATATTGGCCTGCCGCAGCTTCCCTCCTTCGACGACTTCACCAAGGCCACGGCCCAGCCTGAGACTTCCATCACCGAGCTGCTCAAGTACGCCGAGAACGCTGTCGGCGGCGCCAAGAAGGGCTACGAGGCCCTGAGCCGCATGAACGACCTGCAGACCTTCTCGGTCGGCTGTCACGACCGCTGGCTGGCGAATATTAAGGGGTGCCAGAAGTCGGCCATCTTCGCGGGTCTAGCTATCACAACCCTGCAGAAGGCGATCGAGACGGAAGGCGAAAATGCTGCCGATCTGAAGCTCAAGGTTGAGCTGCCGCAGCCTGGAAAGGGGTATCATGATTGGTGGATTGTGCCTAAGCTTACGCCCAAGATTGAATCCTGATCATGGTATGCATTGTGTATGGGGAAAGGACATTATAACATAATTAAAATAGACTATCTTTGGAGCGAACAAGATGCTGCAGAGCTTACTCTTTGCGTGCAAATACACATAGGAAGCGAGCACCAACTACTGGGTGTCATCAGTTACCGAGCAGGTAAACCAAAGATAAACAGATTGTATCAGATATATTGATTCGTTGTCTATGGAGCACCAGACTTTCTACTAATCTTGGATCTGCGGTTGTAATCGCAGCCAGGGATATGGCCCTCGGGCTTTGAAAACACCTTCCATACTATGCACAGCTGTGCCTCTTGTGTAGCCAGATACTGATCGCCAGAGTCCCTTCCTTCTACCTTTGAAGTCCGAAAGCACCAAATCAACGTTGCAAGTACACGGAAAACGTACAAAACGAAGACAAAACAAGCCAGCAGAAGACCACAAGAGAAAAATAGATCAACTCGTTATACGATAAGTCGTAAAAACAGCATTTCTTATGCCTTGATTGCTTTCCTGGCAGCCATGACGCCCCGTAATCTCACGCTCTGCTCGTAGAGGACATCCTTAAAGGCGAAGAGGAAAGCGGCTGTCAGGACGCTCTGTGTGACCTTGGGTGCGATACCTTTATAGAGACCCTTGTAGCCCTCCTCCTTGATAACGCGGCGAATGGCCTCGGTCATGCCCTCGCGCTTCTCGCCGTGGGCAGCAACGTGCATCCGACTCTTGACGGTGATGTAGGGGTAGGTGATGGAAGTGGCGAAGAGTTTGGCGAGGGCGCTGAGTAGGAAGGTGACGCCCGCGGTGACGTTGGCCTTGCGCCGGCGCTCGTAGGCATTCTTCATCTGCTCGAAGAGCGTGTACTGAAGGATGGGGTTGATGACGAGGACGAGGGCCGGCACGACGCCGCGGAAGAGCGCCTGGGGCCCCTCCTCACGCACCAGGGCCAGCAGCGTACCGATTGTCGTGGGGGCCCGCTTGCGGGCGGCGCCCGGTTCGCCCGCACCCTTGGCCTCGTCGAGGTGCTGCTTGCGCGTCGTCATGCGCGTGTTGACGACCCAGATGGGGTTCGTGAGGATCACGGTCGCGGACCCGGCCAGCGCGCCCGCCATCATCGACTCGACCGTCGTCAGCTTCTTGGACGCCCGCCCGGCCTTGACGGCCGCCGCCTCGAAGAAGGCCCGCGTCCACTCGTACCAGTAGTAGTACACAAAGTTGGTCACGCTGATGCCGAAGACGGCGCTGTCGAGACCGGCGTACAGGCCCGACACGCCCTCGCGCGCGACTAGGTGCCGCACGGCGGCTAGGAAGGACGTCTCGGCTCGGGAGGACTCGACTTGGGCTCGCGTGGAGAGGGCGACGAGGGGGTATCTGGGATGGGGCCGTGGTTAGTTAACCATGTTATTTGCTGTTTGGCTGGGGCAGGTGATTGTACATACGTCAAGATCATGGCCAGGACACCACCGCCAGCGCCAGCAAGAGCGTGCGCGACATTGTCATTCTGCGGGAGTACGGGCTTGGAGGCTGTGGGCGCCATATTGTTGGATTAAGTAGGTGCAGGCTTTCCAGCGCGCTGCGACGTTATGAGGGTTTGTTGAGATAGGTAAGGGACTTTACGATACGGGGAGGATGGTTTATGTTGATATTGTATTCGTATCCGCGAATACCAGAAGTCTGTCTTTGAGTATAATAAACAATAAGGAGTTCTTACCGCAAGATGACAACTTCTACAAACCTTGAGCTAAATGCTAGCATCCATCAATATCATGGGTTTCAAGTTATTACTCGTTCGGGTCGGGTAGGATACATGCAAGTAGCTGCTTGCGACTCGACGTCCCTGATTGAAGCCGAGGTCCGGCTCTGGGTGGAAAGCGCATATGCCAACGGCGGCATAGGGAAAGGCGCATGAGGTCACTGGGCACTGGGCCCTGGGGACCGACGCTTATTGTATTTTTAGGGGGCACGAATGCAGTGAAGAGCACTGAGAGTGAGAGATGGGACCCTGCCCCCCGCATTTTTAATCTCAACCCGCATTCGCGGCACTGCTGCCATAACTGCCCGACAGACCCCTTAGGTTGGGGGAAAGCGTTTCACCGCTCGTGGAGCAGGAGGGCTGCTTTCACATGTCCACGTCCTTTCTGCGAGAGATGGATCTCTGTTCAATCCAATCTACCGAACGGTTATCTGCCTTGATCTTTGGTAGGGTGGAATATCTGGTTTAGCCCGCCGAACTACGTACATACATGAAGTACATTCGTGACCTGCAAGCAATTACTCATTTGCTGCGGTTTAGGTAAGCCTTCACTGACATAAGTATATGTATTGTTTGTTATTCCTTCCACCAGACAACAAGAGTCTGGATTGAACCTCTTAAGGTATGGATGGATTCTTCTTAGGTGCTTCTACCTGGTCGGTCCTTACATATGCGGTCATCATACAACACTTCGGAGCGGCCCGTGTTCGTGGCATACCTGCCTGCCAGCTTCTCAACATGTTCCACGTAGTCTTAGGTGGCATTTCTTTCCACCGCGATCTCAGCTACCTTTCTGTCTGATCTAGATCGCTTTCCGAGTTTTGACGGCACGCAGACAATTTTTGACGTTCCTCTATTCATTTTAAAATACCGTATCTTCGTATACGGTGCTACGTAAGGGACATTATGAGGTTAAATAGCTGCGTGCCGACTCCAAGCAAACGGTCTCATACCCTTACCTTACCCTATTACTATGACGACGGCCTGTTGTACAGCGACACTATAGATACCAAGGGACAAATAGGACGCCACGACCACTTCGAATATAATCTGAAACCACAACCCATCGAGTTGCATATGCTCTCCATATTGGGGGAATCAAAGTCATTTACGATGCGACATCTCCTTGCTTGGTGTGTCTGGGTTGTTTCCCTCACTAGGTAGGTAACCTCAGAGTCAAGTCACGTGCGTCGGGTGCGGAAGTAAAAATAGAAACCAACCTTACAACGTCGCCCAAACGGGAGTGGCTGGGGTTCCATGTCCCTAAAATAGACGGCTCCTTTCACCATCGTCGACCCCAATTAACGGGTGCTCCATGCCGTGTGCCATGCCATAGCCACAACAAGCTCCAATACCTTGTGCAGCAACTTGCAGAATATACAGTCACCAGTCTCTCTCGCTCTCGACATCTTCGTCCAACCCCCTTGTCGCCCTCTGGTTCTTCTTCTCGTTCCCTGAATTACTACTACTACTACTACTACTACTACTACTACCTGCCTCCCTGCTTGAAATCAAAACACTCCCCGTGTTAACTCCATGTTACGACGCGTTTGACCTTCGAGCTGCATTAAATTCGCATGTTGGGTATGTCACTTACAACAATCCGTGGGACAGCATGAGCTTGAAATACCACCCAAAATGCAATGATTGCTCGTGCTTACCTTGGTCGTACCTCTCTTGAGGTGTTCTGAATGCAAGTTGCCAGGCCGCTGTTTGCCGCTCAGCGAAGACTCAGCTCCTGAACCATACACATCGCATGAGCATCCGGGCCAGCGCATACCGCCATCCACCATCTAAACAAATCTTACCAAGAGCCCTTGACTCCCTATAAGTCAAGGGAACCTTCTCTGATGGCTGTCACAATGAATACAAGTCATCCAGCAACTCCCTCAACCATCACTATTGTATCCCCTAGGGCCGTAGGCACTAGACCTGCCTTACCAGACAGAAGAGTAACAGAAACGACGATAGAAGACGCCTATGTCAGCTTCATTCTCCACTGTAACCCGGCAGTTCCCTTGGAGACCAACACGGGGGCTCTGAGGGAGTCGTTTCGAGCCCCGCCCAAGAGTGATGGCAAAACATTCAGCACATTCACTCTGTACGAGCTCATCAGCCAGCTCGAGACCAAGGAGCTCAAGACCTGGGCTGAGCTGGCCTTGAGACTCGGCGTCACACCACCTGATCAGGATAAGGGCCAGAGCTCGCAGAAAATACAGCAATATGCCGTGAGACTCAAAGTAAGCAGTCCCCTGTGCTTGCAAATGCCATAAAACATCCAGCTGACCAAGAATAGCGATGGATGCATTCGATGCACCTAGACGCATTCTTTGACTATTTGATTGGTCGCACTGAGCACGTCTATTGGACTCAGATCCCTACAGATCCGGATCCGATCTGCGAAGGAGGCCGAGATGGCGTAGCAGCCGAAGATGACATGGCGTTGCGCGCCCTGCTACCTCAGATCCGCCCGAGGCGTGGTAGAAGAAAGCCCGAGGATGACTTGAACAAGTCTCCATCCCAGAGACCCAGGCTCTCTCCTCCTCTGAGTGGCGAGACCCGGGCTACTGAGCCGTGGACTGCCCATCCTGACAGCAGCCGTAGCTTCATGTTCCCGCCGCCCGACCAACTGAGATCCAGCATCCTGCCGGGACCCAACTCGACCTGGAATAATGATGCGTCCCAAACGCCGCTCAGCGCGTATCCGCAGTCTGCTATGACTCCAGTGAATGGGAAATTCTGGGCAGATGAACCTCGTTCGGCGCTGACGCCGTCGAGGGCAAAGCTGCTCAGTAAACGGCACGGTGCTAAGGTTGTTTCCTCTGCCTGGAGGAGCGGTGGCGCAGGTACAGGGGGTAAGACACGTGGTCGACCGCCCATCAATCGTATCAGTGAAGGCACGCCCCCGGCAAGTGCGGATGTGAATCGATCCTCTCAGAGTTTGATGGTCGATAATGGTATCCTTGAGTCTGCGCAATCTGCCATAACCCCGACTATCGTATTCCCGCCACAGAAAGCCCCTACCTCAGCACCGGCTTTTACCTCGGTACCGAGTGACTCGATGCCGTCTCAAGCATCCCGATCTACTCGTCCCGGTCGGCTGTCTCTTCAGGTCCCGGAGCGAGTTGGAGGCTCCGTTCGCCTTGCCACGCCTCCGCCTCCACCTCCACCTCCAGCATTTGGCGTCAACCACAATCATGGCCACGGGGACAGCACGATACAAACAATGGAAGCAGAGACCATATGGCCCACCCTGGGTATTCCAGCACACCCAGAAGATGTTTCTGCCGTCCCTAGCGCGGAATCGCATGCGGGGAAGAAATCACCGATTGTATTTGAACATCCTGGCGGAGATAGGGAGAACATGGCAATAGTGGAGAGTTGGTTCGTGTCAGATATACTCATTGCCGACTGGTACGATGCAAACGACAATAAGATCGCCTCCTGTGGCGTGGAAGAAGCCTTGGCCTTGGCAAAACAGATCATCAATGGCATGGCGAAGAAGGCGCCTAGCCCCGAAGTATTCCTTCTCAACATCTCGGCCATTATGGGTGGCTGTCTGCTTCGGTCAAAAAATCGCCCGTCCATGAAACGGCTCGAAACAGGACCCGAGTACACCAGATATATGTGCCGATGGTATATCCAATATGGAACCCTGATTAGTGATTATACACTGAATGAAACTCTGCCTCATGACGCCTGGCAGAAGGAGAGGCGACAGAGTGAGAAGCACCCTAGCCAGGCGCGTACTGTTGAGGCAGAGGATACCGCGGAGTTCTGGAAACAGAAGTACCAGGAGCTGCTGTATCAGCAAAGAGCGAACATCGACCAGGTTACAGACTTGCGTGTTCAAGTTTTTGAAGCTGTGAAGAAAGGGAGCGCAGCCTGATTGCATGATTGCCCAAGGCGAAAGGGCTTATAGAAAGGGGGGTTTGGAAGAGTTGGCCTTGGGTTGTGGCCATGATTTTTGTTTTGTTTTTTTACCATGAGCATTGTATGCTATATGATACCCTATAGTTGTATTTGATGGGCTCTCTGACGCCTTATTTTGTTTTCTTGAGTTTTGTATGTCAATACGGTAGAGAGTTTAACAGAAGCAGGCCAGCTTGGCTACCTGCTGGCATTTTGAAGGCCTGCAGCTGTGGTTTGCGCAACAGCTTTCCGTCAGCTTACGATGTGACATGGCCGCATACGTGACCAGTGGATGCATACATGTACCTACCATTGAAGACATGCAGTGGATATTGGAACCGTTTGGCACAATTGTGTGGGTATCAGATCTGGCAGATTGGGGACTCCCAGTGCTACATGACCCTCTGAGCATGTGGCCAAGAGAGATCGAGAGCCCACTTCCTCTCCGTTGCCGACATGGTACGACAAATCCAGAATCCGGAGGCTGGTAATGCTTACACGCGGCAAAACGCACATGGATTTCAATATTTCAGCTTCGGGGCAAAAGAGCACGAGCATTATAC
Organism: Apiospora rasikravindrae; assembly: GCA_038363885.1. Classification (NCBI taxonomy): domain Eukaryota; kingdom Fungi; phylum Ascomycota; class Sordariomycetes; order Amphisphaeriales; family Apiosporaceae; genus Apiospora; species Apiospora rasikravindrae. Next base: position 1,916,673 of record JAQQWK010000006.1, read on the forward strand.
CGAGTTTGACAAGAGGTCAGGACGAAGAAGCCGGAGTCGGGGCCAGGCTTTCAGCAAGGACAGTCAAGTCATCGGCAACGCCGTCTGCAAGCTGCAATGCCACGGTAGCGGTGTATTGTGCATGAGGGGGAGGGAGGGAAACGTGAGAGCTGTACACCATCAACGACTACTGGTGCGGGGGAAACCTACCCGTTGACAGATGGACTGGACTTTACTTAGCAGCAGCACCCTTGATGATTGATGTAAGCAACCTTGTGTGTCCTCTCTGTTTATTTGCCAGACAGATCCTGGTTGTTTGCCCAAGGCCACAAGAGACAAAAGTCTCGACTTCTATTACCTCGACGGATGCATTCCCTTCCAACCAGCACCTACCCACGCCACAACCAAAGGGTTCGAGCTGAAGCAAAATGCGGGGATGCCGCTGCCGACCATATGCGCGGAGAATGGGGATGGGAATGGGAATGAGAACGGGGAACGGGTAAGCAAGGGGGTTGAGCTAGCTTATACGACGTATCCTACTACCGTAGCTGTTCCCTCTCCATTCACGCGGCCACACTGAAGATCACGGGGATTGCTCTGGTTTGTTTGCTGCTGTCCGCTTCAAATTACTTCCATAGGGGTTCAATAGGATTGTCGTTGACGTAGACAGGGAGGGGCCCATAACCGTTCTGTGGGCTGCAACAAGCTTCCTCCAAGACCCACACCAAGAAGCTAGCGAGGCTTGTTCGATCCTTATTCGAACTCCCGGCCGACTTGGCTATGTCACCAACTGCCCAACGGGCAATGATGGACAAAACGGTCTGGCTTATAAGGTTCGTCTCTTTCTTCACCTCGACCCATGCTATCGGAGTCGGGGTGTCGAAGTGATACGACTCATACGAGAGATCCTGCTTGCACCAACTCCTAAACGACTAGTTCGAGAGCTACCAGTAGAGAACAAACCCTCCCTATGGATGGCCATCCGGATGGGGGGATATTGGCGCCGCCCTCCTCAATCCATCTACCAACCCAGTATGCACACATGCATACACATGGGGATTGGGTGGCGTCTGTCCGCGGAGCCGAAACCCAAACGACACCAGCAACTGGAACGCTCACACGACGAGGTGGTGCCATACCAGTTCGCCGTTCTCCGTACTTCAACATGTCATGAAAACCCCCTGCCTTCTTCCCAACAATGCATGAACCCTGGCGATCTACTTCAGCCGATGGCCTCGACTTCTTGGCGCACAGTCAGATTACAGCACGCAGGGCGGAGATTAGCTCTCTGCTTCTCTTCGACAGTTGGAATTCCAGACTCGTGCACACTAGTCTTCGTGCTCTGAAGTCAAGCAATTGGCATTGCGACGTGAAGGTAAGTACATACCTCATCAAACAAAACAGAACAAAAAAAAAAAAAAACAGTAACAAGTATTACTTCATATCCAAGGCATGATTGGTTTGGCGCATAGGCTACCTGCTTCCGCGGCACATCCTACATACTTCTAGGTCAGCCGTAGTCTTCACAGTACATGTCATCCCAACTTACACTTGCTCCCGGGCAGCGCCGTTGTAGTCTAAGAACATGGGACTTTTACTTTTTTGACGACATCATTCTATTGTCCAAGTGATTTGCCTTTGCATCCTTGGCATAGATGTACCATACATCCTAAGCTATCCCTGCAGGGTTGAACACGCCGTCCATCACCCCCCATCTTAGACGAAAGCCGCCCGAATCCTTCCTGGCTCACTGGGGCCGCTTCCGCGTGGGCGGAAGAGAGTGTGTGCGTGTGGCTGAACACGGCAGTCTCACAATTAAATGAAGGTCACTCACTTTACGAGGCAGGCAGGCAGGCAGAATAATGGCTATCAGTTGGCCAGGCTGAGAAGCCTCACTCACACACAACGACACAAATAATCCTTTTTCCCGCTTCGGTGAGGTGTAACAGCCTGCTGCTTGGATTTGTTCGGTCCGAAATTGCTGGTCGATCTCTGCTAGGCCGCACCAGGCTATCTACACTTCTGTGTTGTTGATCAGATGGGCACCGACCAAACGGGCGTAGACAATATTTTGGTGTGTCTGTCTACTACACACCCACCCTATCAAATTAGGCCCTTCGCAGCGTAATGTGATCATTCAATGACGAGCCAAGAATGCCCTGGGGATTGCAGGGTTATTAGCGAGGTACACCCCTCGCTCCAGTCGGGTAGTATTAGATAGGGTATTGGCGAGTTGCATACGATGGTGATACCAGCACTGCCATGATCCCATTCGACCCTAGCCCAGCCTTTCCTCTATGTGAGGACCCTTGAGCGGCAAAAACAAGACATATCACTGGACCTGTTAGAAAAGCTGAAGGTACATGTAGTGTCTGCTTATGGCACATACCTGGAGCAATGGCTTCTGTTGATCAATTTTAGTGCCACTGTGAATGCCTGCTCGACTGACCGGGCGGATTGACTCAGAGCTCCCTGTGTTCAGGTACAAGAGCTGAAGTTCTCCCCGCATCATCCAGGAAGCGGGAGCTCTTGAATCGATTTGGTTTCTTTTCATGGTAATTGTGTGTCAACCAACCGTCTGGCGTGTTGACTCTGGATTTGGCGAAGTTCCGTCGCTTACAAACTTCACCACGCTCGGCGGGTTCCTTCCATCGGTCCTAGCGAAGCTGAACAACTTCACTCTCGATACACTCTTCCTCCCTTGCAATTAAGCATTCGCGCCGCCGTTAGTAGCCTCGCAACTGCGCACAAGATGGCCGATATCGAACCAGCTCCGGCGTAAGTCAACACTGTCCCACGAGAAGAACTCTTGTACTCACATACCTGTCAGCTCGTCGCCGGCAGCTTGTCCACACTACGAAGTTGGCGGAGAGGCAGAGAAGGGCCGTCGGGGCTCGGTCGCAGTGGCCGACATTAACAAAAACGTGAACGCCAAGTAAGATATCCGTAAACTTATATATGTAAAAGAAGGAAAACAACAAGTCGTAGCTGATATAATGGGGCCAGGATCTCGAATCCCCTCGCCGGCATCCCTCGAGGCGAACTCTTGACCAATGTCACCAAGCTAGCGGAAGAGCAGGGCCTGTCCGAGCACCTCCATATCCTTCGCCAGGGAGCCCTCGTCGCCCAAGATCCCCAGAATTTCGAGGCCATTGACGGCGAGTACGCCCTGGACGAGACACAGAAGGACGCCCTGCACCAAGAGATTCTCCACAAGTGGCGTGTGCCCAAGCTGCTCTACCTCACCATCATCACTTGTTCCATCGGTGCCGCCGTCCAGGGGTGGGATCAAGAAGGCAGCAATGGCGCGAACCTGAGTTTCCCTATCGAGTTCGGTCTCGACGGGAAAGATGATCGCTCTGTCTTTTTGGTCGGGCTCATCAACTCTGCCCCTTATATCGGCTCCGCGTTTATTGGTTGCTGGATCTCGGATCCATTGAACAACTACTTGGGTCGAAAGTGTGAGTCTCGCTTAGCCAGCCTGTTCGATTGCAATTACCTCTGTACTAACACTCACCAGGGACCATCTTCCTGTCGGCAGTTGTCTGCTTGCTTACACCGATCGGTGGTGCAGTCACTCAGAATTGGGAGCAACTCCTGGTCACCAGACTGCTCCTGGGTATTGGCATGGGTTTCAAGGCCTCGACTGTTCCCATCTTCGCCGCCGAGAACAGCCCGGCAGCTATTCGAGGAGCTCTTGTCATGTGCTGGCAAATGTGGACTGCCTTCGGTATTTTCCTGGGAGTTTGCGCCAACCTTGTGGTTGGCAGAGTCCCTAACATTGCGTGGAGGCGTAAGTATGGTCGTGTCTCGATATTTTGCCTCTGGCTAACGTCTTTACGTAGTCCAAATCGGATCTGCGTTCATTCCGGCAATCCCACTGTGCATCCTGATCACCTTCTGTCCCGAATCGCCGCGTTGGTTCATGAAGAAGAACCGGTATAAGGATGCATACAAATCACTCACCAGGCTGCGGAACAACCCCATCCAAGCGGCTCGTGATCTCAATGCCATCCACGCACAGCTGCTGGTAGAGCGCGAGGCCATTCATGGATCGACCTACGTAACTCGCTTCCTTGAACTGTTCACTGTGCCCCGTATACGACGTGCAACCCTGGCCTCGTTCGTGGTCATGATTGCCCAGCAGATGTGCGGCATCAACATCATTGCGTTTTACTCGTCCACCGTGTTCAAAGAGGCCGGGACCGACGACTTCACCGCCTTGCTTGCCTCCTTCGGCTTCGGTCTGGTCAACTTCGTCTTTGCCTGGCCCGCTATCTGGACCATTGATACCTTTGGTCGTCGATCGCTATTATTGTTCACCTTCCCGAACATGGCCTGGTCTCTGCTCGCCGCTGGTCTCTGTAGTCTGATCCCAGGCACAGGGGGTGCGCATCTTGGGCTTGTGGCCCTGTTCATCTACATCTTCGCTGCTTTCTACTCTCCTGGCGAAGGCCCGGTGCCTTTCACGTACAGCGCCGAAGTCTTCCCCTTGTCGCACAGAGAAGTTGGCATGGCGTGGGCTGTGGCTACTTGTCTCTTCTGGGCGGCTGTCTTGTCCATCACTTTCCCAAAGATCCTGGCCTCGCTAGGTGTTGTTGTAAGTATAAGCGCCTCCCCTATCCGGGTTTCTTGCGAGTGAGAACGTTGCTAATCCATTTGTCTGTATTGCAGGGTGCCTTCTGTCTCTATGCGGGCTTCAACGTGGTAGCTTTCTTCATGATCTTTCTCTTTTTGCCCGAGACGAAGCAGCGCACACTCGAGGAGCTCGACTACGTGTTCGCCGTGCCCACCAAGACTTTCATCCACTACAACACGACCAAGTGGGTTCCCTGGTTCATGAGGCGTTGGGTCCTCCTCCAAAAGGATGCCAAGCTGGAGCCGCTCTACCACTTTGACCACCCAAGCCACGGCTCCGACGTATCGGACGCCAAGGGCACTGCCGACTACACCGAGTCTGCTCCGGCTGCGAACAAGAACGCCGCAGCGCATATTGAGGGCGATGAGAAGGCTACCACGGCTACGGGTGTTGATATCTAAGCCCCTATTCATCTCCCCCTTCTCGAATGGCATATATTCTGTGTTGCCATCGTTCTCATAACTGATGAAGAAGAGAAGAAAAGATGGTTTAATACCAACTGACTCTGGGTAGAGCGAAACCGTGAATTTGTCTCGCGTACTATCCTGGGCTGCAAGTGAACAGGGGCTAGCATGCTTTTATTTCACTTCCAAGGGGGTCTCGAAAGATTCATGGGGGAATAGTGGTTTTTGTTTATTTTGATACCATTCGTTTGCTTTCTGAAATACCCTTCATTTGCTTCCGTGGGGAATCTTTGTATAGACAATCCCATTTTGACTCGCTGACATGGATAGTAACTTGTGGTTATTTTTTTCTCATCAACAGTGCAATCTATGGCTGCAACAGGCGGACGTTGCGTTCTAAGCGTTGAGCAGCGAAGCAAACATAGAAGCGACCTAAACAAGAGCACTCTACAAGAGACTTGGGAATATATACAGCTGAGACTTCACAGATAGCAGTGATTTGCGTTACATAACCTACCATGTCGAATAAGGCAAACTTGAAGCACATGGGTTCTCGTCTGTGGTGACCAAATTTCGACGGGTGGCAAGTGTTGTGATGTTGGCCTCCTGGATGATCCTTCCTGGACCGTGAACCTGTACGGATACTGGCCACCACCATAGTACATCGAATGGGAGAGCCAAACGTTATCATAGACTACGTAGACAGCTACCGAGGATCGGGCACCGTACTACTGCCGTCACGTCACTTCTCTCTGTCAAATTAATACTCTGTACTTCCCGGTTGCTCGAGGCTATCAGAGGTAGAAGAACACACACACGCATTGCCTCAAGTCTTCTCTACTCGCACCAAAGGCTCTTCAGTTGAGCTTTGAGGACAAGAACGAGAATACTGGAGAGGACTGCTTGGCCAATAGTGACTCTCCACGAGCAGCGTAAAGATCAGAGCCCATTGGCTCCATCTTTCAAAGAGGCTGAGTTCAACTTCCTAGTTACGACATATGCAAACGGAGGGACAGTGACATATCCAGACAACAGCGTCACGTAAGTAGGCCGTTTCATTAGATTAGGTACACAGGACTCCGGCCTTGGATCATACAATCAGTATTCATAGCACCATGAATGAGATAAAACAGCTTCTGGCCACAATTAGTCCATCGTCGTGTTCACGGACAGAGATAAACAACGTAACAAAACGGACACCGATTTGCTTAAAATTCCTCAATTCCTATGCCAGAGCAAAACCCCGTACTTGCCAACTTCGCCAAACGACCCGAAATCACTGCCAAAAACAAATACAACCATTGTATATATGACAGGTCGCCTTTTTGCAATTCTGCTCTAGTACGCCAAAGTGGGCTAAGAGGTGGTGAATGAGTATCGGACATGATCTTTATATCTCCCTGGGGATGATTGGGGACGCATAGTCAATATGGCTTGTGGCAGCCTTTAAGCGGCGGCGGGTGTCTTGCCCTTGTCGGCAGAGGCGTCCTCCTCTCCCTCCAGAGCGGGCATATCGTCGTCATCTTCCTCCTCATCCTCGTCCTCATCCTCCTCGCCCATAGGGGCAGCACCACCGCCGAGCTTGGAGAAGTCGATGCCACCGAAGTCGCCACCGCCAGCACCTGTTAACAAACACATATGTCAGTATACGAGTTCGAGAAAAGGTTGTGCGTTTTAAAAAATGTCAAGTTCGAGTGCGCTATTGCGCAGGATTTCACGTACCACCCATGCCAGGCATGCCACCTAAAAAAAGAGTGTTAGCAAATAGTTACAAGTAGTACGCAGTTCAGGCGCGGGGAACAGGTCCGGAAAGCAGGGCCCTCGGAAGAGTTCCGAAGCCAATCATGCTGGGTGGGATTTTACTTACCCATACCACCGAAGTTGGAGAAGTCCTCCTCGGGAGCCTCGTTCTGCTCGTCCTCATCGACCCACTTGTCGAAGTCGGTCTTGAGGAATTGGAGCTTCTTGGACTCCTTGAGCAGGCGCGGCCAGTACTCCTCCTTGAGCTCCTTCTTGCGCAGCTTAATCTCGATGTTGCGCGAGGTGTGGTTGATCTTGCTGTTTTCGACGTCGACCTCGCCGTAGAAGGCGAGCTCGAGGTGGTAGGTGGCCTTCTTGGTGTCGGAGAGACCCTTGAAGTTCAGGCTGTCGGACTTGAGGTCCAGCGTCAGGTTCTCCTTCTTCACATCGGGGACAACAATGGTGAGGTAGATGAAGTTCTTCTCGGGATCCGTGTTGGATGAGCGCTGGGCCCAGAGGACTGTTTGCAACCGAAAATTGAGTCAGCCATGCGAATATCAGACGATCATGGCATGCAATGTGGGAGTTGAGAGCTGTGAGTCAAGCTATGCGAGGCAACGCATTGATAGCTGCGCTCCAAGCAGGCAGACAGAGCAGTGGTGGAATCGTATGGAGAGGGTGGGGGTTTGGGAATTCGAGTAGCATGGAGCAACACAACTTACCTTCGGGGGTCAACATATCTTGAGACATCGTGGCTGGGTGTGTAGGAGGAAACAGATCTGGGGTATCGTGAAGTGGAAGTGGAAAAGGCGGAGGAAGTCAAAGATTGGCGCAGAAGAAAGATGCGACTGGTAGGATGGGTAGGTAGGTTAGGTTGGGGGAATGAAGCTTGACGCAAAAGGTCAAGGTCGGAAACGAGGCCGTTGTAGAACAAGCGCGGGGCGAATCAGGGCGCAAATTGAGAAAGTCGTCACTGGAGACGGAGACGGACGGGGGACGGGCCTAGCTAAAAATACTCTGTACCTAATCTAATCAACAAAAGATGGGAAAAGGTGGAAAGTTGTGTCTGGTCTATTAGGTAGGTAGGTAGGTAGGTAGGTAGCCAAACAAGCAGAAAGAGGGAGAAGGGTCTGTCTGGTGTTTGGAAGCAGGTGGTTTGTTTGTGTGCGTCTCTCTCTGCAGAAGGGGATCGAATCACTTTCTCTCAATCCAATCAATCAATATTGCGGTCAGTCTCTGCCGTGCTGTGTGCGTCGTCCTGTCCTGCCAGAGTTTGTGAGGCTCCCGACACTCTCTATCTTTTTGCAGTTAGCTTTCTTTGGAGGGGGTGCTTGCTGCAACTGGAACTGCGGTTTGCAGGCTGCTACTGAGGGGGTCCAATTGTCGTCTTCCCCCAAAAGCCGATCCAGGTCGACCGTCGTCACATAGAACTTCTCAGAAGGCCTAAGAAGCCGCGGCTTGACAGGGCTGAGCGGGCCTCCTCCAGGCAGGTGGACAGGGTATGCAGCTTATGTGATGCTCGTTCTCGCACCTCCAACCATGCCCCGTGCATATGTCAAACAAAGGAACCAACAACGTCTAACTAGCATTGATCGTTGGCTTTTTTGGATCTAGAGCTCGCTGGTAAGTGCTTGAGCATGTGTTCGTCACGAAAATAGATTATATACATTATGCAAATGCTTCACACGTTTGATGTTGCTGAGGGGTCAAGATCCGGGCAAACACCGTGCCTAACATGTGTACGTACCTATCTACTATAGTCCGATCTTTCGTCATAGGTAATCCTACTCCCATTCACAGGCCAATCTCTATCCAAAAGTCGAGGGCCATTTTACCAACAATAATCAGGCACATATATCAATAGATATCTACCCAGATATGCGTATTCTTTCGGGTTTATTTCACTTACAACAGGCCGTCTGTCTGTCGGTTTGTCTCGTTGGATATGCACACAAGAAAAGAGACGATGCCCCAATGGCGGGGTAATAGTTCAATTAAAGGCCGGACGGTCTCCATCATTTGTTCATCGACGAAGAGTGAGTTACGTGCCTGGACCTTAAGGTTATCTTTGCTGTGGTCGACCGAACCGACCGCACTGGGCCAGCGGTCGGATATGAATGGGCCAGCCTTGGCACTTGACCAAGCACAGATAGGCAGGCAGCCAGGTTTACCTAAGTACTAACATTTGATTGACCCTCAGGCGCTGTGCCTGTACCCAACCAACCAAACGTCACACGTCAGATGTCGCACTCCCAAATACGCAATTGCCATCCGTATCCCGCATCCTGCGCATGATACCCAGCCCGCGCCTACATCGATAACCGTATCGTGAGAGCGTCCGCTGCCAGGCGCCTCATTTTTAGAAGCGAGAAGTGAGAAAAAAAGAGACAGAGAGCCTCAGACTCTAGTTTAGCTCTCGCTCTTGTTCTCCGAGCACCACACTTTCGTAATCCTCCTATTCTCGGACTGCGCTGCGCAATTCCTGCAGCTGACTCTCCATCATGGAGAGTCTCAAGGCTTTGTTCGTGAAGCCGGACCCCAATGCCCAAGTACGCTTTCTCCCTGCTGTTACACGTGAAGCAGCAGCCGAGCCCCCAAAGCGAACCACCATCTAACGTCAATCGGAATAGATGCGCAAATGCAACGCCCTCATTCGCTCCAACATCCGCAAACTCGACCGCGATATCAATTCGGTGAAAGCTGCCGAGATCAAAACCAAAAACTACATAGTGGCCGCCGACCGACGCGGCCAACGGAATCCGAGCCAGCAGAAGCAGGCCGCCAAAGAGGCTCGCGACTTCGCCCGGGAGCTGATCCGGGTACGCAAGACGTCGGCGCGCCTGACCACGTCCAAGGCCCAACTCAACAGCGTCCAAATGCAGGTCAATGAGGCCTTCGCCGTGCGCAAGATCGAGGGCTCCATCAAGGCCAGCGTCGGCATCATGAAGGACGTCAACCGCCTCATCCGCCTGCCCGAGCTGGCCGGCACCATGCAGGAGCTGAGCGTCGAGCTCATCAAGGCCGGCGTCATCGAGGACATGGTCAGCGACACACTGCCCGAGGACGGCCTGTTTGAGGATGAGGAGGACGAGGCCGAGGGCGAGGTCGACAAGGTGCTTGGGGAGATCCTCAAGGGCAAGATGGAAAAGACGGGCACGCTGCCCAGCGCCCCGATTGCGCAGGAGCCAGTCGCGGTCGAAGAGGAAGAGGAGGACCAGGAGGCCATGATGCAGATGAGGAACAGGCTCGAGGCTCTGAGGAGTTAGCCGCACTTTATGCACTGGATACTTTGCTTGGGTTGGCGTTGGGCGTTGTCTATAGGTCTACCATTCTCGTATGTTGGACCTATGTAAACGGAGTTTTGTGGTCCGGTATTGGCCAAGTATGGTATTCCTATCGAATTGATGTTCTTATACACAAGAATGTGAGGCCAAAAGAATGGGTGAGCACGACCTCATTAACAACCAAAACTCGTACCTACCATCCAGGCAACCCGTGGAGGAGCCAAGACCTTTAGCTTGACAGATGAATCTCTATGTATTATTGGGATAAGGCCTACGGATTCAGGAACAAAACGCCATATACGCTTCAGCGAAACCTGCTATTCGGTTGGCTTTGCTTTTATCGTCATGACTTGCGAAGGATGGCAACCAGGAATGAAGAACATGATATATACCTCCGCCAGGAGATACCTACGATAGCATGCAGCAGTCTACTACGGTCTTTTTGAACTGAAGAACATAGAGATCACACATGGTGCTGAAAAGCTGGCAGATAGAGAAATTGTCCAGTTCAAGTGTCTCACCATTAGCGAGCATAACCCTTTATATTAGCCAAGTCCTTACAAGTCTCTGAAGGACAAACAACAGCAAAAGCGCAATAACTAAGTTTATACTCAGGTCAAATATTATGGCCTCGTCAATGGAGCTCATGAGATGCCAGTGCCCTTTGACTACTACAGTATATATTAGTTGTCTATGTGCGAGAATGGTACGAAATGAAGAAAAAAAAATAAAAAGCCCACCCCCTCTCACAAAAATCGTGCAAATGAACGAATTGACTATTACATGAAAGATACCAAAGGAAATCTAGAACGACATGCTCCTTCTCCCATTAACAATCATCTGCTCCCCAGCCCCCCTCTTCCACCCGCAGTATCTACCCCTTTTGCGTTGCTAGCCGCAGATTGTCTCCTACAATGCAACGACGGCCCCAGCAACTCCCATGGCAGCGGCAACCACCATATTCATGGCACCGGTCTCTCGGGGCCACGGCGCAGCCGCCGCGTTGGCCGTCCCCGTGGCCACCACCTCCTTGCGGCCGCAGCCCGTGGACGAGAAGGTCGAGTAGGCGGCAAGGACCGAGTCGAGCTTGCTGGTGGCGACGGCGGGCAGCGCCGTTCCCGGGCACTTGGTCGCGAGCGAGCGGATCTCGACGGCGCGCGAGCTGAAGAAGTCGTAGTAGATCAGGTTGTAGGCGGTCCAGGCCGACGTCGCCGTCGAGGCCACCGACACGCCGCAGATGTCGGTCAGCGTCGTCGCCGGCATCACGGCCGACTGCACGATCGAGCTCAGCAGCATCGGAGGCGTCGGCATCGCGTTCAGCAGCGACGACTGCAGCGAGCTGCACTCGGTCGGCTCGGCTGTGCCGGTGAGGTAGGTTGTGCCTGAGTCGGTGGGCGTCGCTTGCCGGGCGACGATGGCGGCGGCGGGGGTTACGGCCGAGTCATCGCGCTTGCAGTCCTGGGCTGTCACTACGGTGGTGTGGAGGAGGGAGGCGACGAGGATGGCGGTTTGGGAGAAATGCATATTGGCTCGAAGATGGCGATGTTGTTTCAAGGGGTAGAGCAGTGTTGGTTGTTTAGAAAACTTGTGAATTTAACGGATATGCTGTGTGATATAGCTAGTTCTTGTTGCTTAGAACTCAGGTGTGATGATGATCAAGCATTCTCCTGAACTTGCCGGGTTCTTCTCTCCTTTTATCTTCATCTTGCATCCTCGTCGGCCGCGCTTTGGGTAGTGGCACGATGACGAAGCCAGGAACTTGCCACGGTGAAAGTATGGTCGTGATAAGAATAAGCCAAGCGCTAGGAACCTGTCATAACTGTTTATAGTTCATGGCTTTTACAGTGGGCCCGAGTATAGAAATGCTCGTGGTTCAAGCCCCTATCTTCTGTGGTACTACTGGCTTATACTGTAACTGCGGCAGAGCCAATTACAAAACAAAGTGTCCCAAATTAGATTGACATTGTATCATGAATTTTCTAAACGGTAGGCCTCGCGACCTAACGGTTGGTAGGAGGCAGGTACTGCTTAGTCACTGCGTGTGATTAAGCTTCTTCCTTCGCCATGATAGGATTTTGTCGAGCCACGCAATGGCAAACAGGAGCCTCGTGGTAGCCACGCACCGTCGAATACGTCAGGTCGCTAGATCTGGACGAAATTCTAAGATTCAAGATGTAGCTGACAAAACTGTGTCACTGCATTAACGCGAATCCCATGGATCAGATGTGTCCGCAATGGCGCCGCATTATTGCCCGTTGCGCGTACGCCACCCACCATGTGCTTGTTCCATCGATCGCCTACAGGATTGAAATGTAGGAGAAAATTGCACCGCATCTGCTTTTCCCTAGCTGCCCTGGCCCTTGGTGCCTTTGTTGGCAAGGGGGCGTTGTGGTGATCCAACCCCAACGGGAACTTTGTCGACGACTTTCGAGTTGGCGTCGTCCTCCCCCGGCACAGGCTGTGTGATCAGTGTCAGAATTTTCATTTTAATCGGATGGGGTCTTTGTTATGATAGGGATGCCCTTCTTCGGGGTCGTATATTCCTTATGACAAGTGTGGTTTTACATTCATTATTACTATTATCATGCCTGGGCTGTGTACTCGAGAACAGGTTTTCCGAGATTTGATGTTGCTGCTTTCGCTTTCTCGTTCTCCAGGACCTCGCCGAGCACCCGAGCATAACTTTGGCTGACATCCTCGGCTGCGTCCTCGATGTTCAAGCGCCGCAGTTGTATCTCCAAGTCCGCCAACATCCAAGCCTGTCTGCCTCGCATGTCCAAATCCTGCATCGAAATCTTGGTCAGTTTGTCAGCTGCCGCCATCATCCCCGCGCGGTTACTTCCGTCCGTCGACGTCTTGAAGGCGAGGTAGAGGTACCACTGTTCCAGGTGGGCGAACCGCTGCAGAGCCGCAGGTACCTGTCCGGAGCCTCCCGCTTGCGCTCGCTTCTTCATAAAGTAAGCCATGGTCTGCTGCAAGCCGGCGTATATGGACGTCCAGCTTAGCCCGGGTTGCTTTTCAATGTCCCGGAGCACCGCGTGGCACTTGGCTATGGCCGTCTGCCGATCAATCAAACCTTCGTCCGCCAGTGAGGTCAGGAGCCTGGACCGGAGCTGCAGGTTCTCCATCGCAAAATGCGTACAGTCTGGCCGTTGGCTGGCCATACTGTCGAGATAAGACATGATAAAATGCTGAGCGTACTCCTGTACCTGGTTTGGCTTCATACGCCGGATCTTTTCCATCACAAGGCTCAGGGGATGGAAGTTGCCATTTATAATTTTACACAGTTCGTGGATATATCCAACCAAGGATTTGGCCAGGGCCGGATGATCGACGAATAAGCGACATATAACGAGGTACGTATAAATGAATAGACGAGGGTCTTCGTCTTTCAAAAACTGCTTGTACTGATCAAGACATTGACCGAATTTCTGGAACGCTTGTGCAGTCTGGCCTCTCTGCAGCTCTGTGCGGACCTGGCTCAAAGAGTTGTTCCAGAAAATGAGCCGATAGGTGTAGTCGTAGTTCTTGACCGTACCACTGGTGTCCCATAACCCTCCTTGGAACGATCCAGTAACCCAGCCCCTTAGTATCCACATGCACTCTTCGGGAAGACGAATGGCATCTGGCGTGGACATGATACTTGACTCGGGTGGCGGCGTTAATCGGGACACGGGACTGGCCATCTTGGCCAGGCGCCCTGTACCAGACGACGCCTTCAGGCCTGGACGTTTTGTTCGACGTAGATATGTCTTGACTCTGCGAGGGTCGACTTGCCGGCCCTCAATCAGCACCTGTGGCGTAGATGCGGGTGCCGGCTCGTCGATCTGGTCCTGCCGGAGCAGCTGTGAGACTTGCTCATATCGCAGGTTCTTCTGTAGGCCCCATCGCTTGAACCGGGCCTTATACATCTTTTTCTTCCCCTTGAGGTCAGCCTGGGCACCAAATACAAGACCAATAAACCAACCAGGAGACGTACGTTGCGAGGAAGCCATGCTTGTTGAGCATGCTATTCATCACCTTCTCCAGAGTCATGTCCTCGACCTCATACAGATGCGTGATGGTCTCCCGGTAGACATCCCAGTCGTCGCTAGACGCCCACCTGGGCGACGCGATACTGCTAGTCGACTCCTCTGGCGCGGACATGGTGGATCAACGTGTCAACCGCACCTTCCCCAGTTTCCTCCTGGGTGGAGGAAGCCTGGTTGGGTATATATTATATGATTGGCCGCATTCGCACTGGGAGGCAGCGTGCTCTCGGGTGAGGCCTGCGGCTGAACGGGCGATGACGTTACAATGGCCGCCAAGCCAATCCATTTGACCCTGTCAGCTGGAAGGGCTGAGGACCGATATGGCAGCTCCACAAGCTTATATTGTTGCTGACTGCATAAGTATAGGGAGGGGAGGCAGAACAGGGTTGCAGGAATCGAGGATAGTAATCATTTGAAAACCTCACCCGTGAGCCTGCAGAGAGGGAAAAGAAGGATGGATCCAGACCCGGGCCCTAAAGATGCACCACCACCTTCAAGAAGGTCGAGCCTTGCTTCGGAAGTGATGAGTCTGTCTCTGAACTGGGTGAGACGGGCAACGTGGCTTGGACCCTTGTGCGAGCCCCGCGCCCAACCCCCCTGCAGGTTCTGGACTATATGATTGGTATCACCACGACGCCATCCCTTTCCCTTCCCGCGCCTGATTCTGGATGGGCAATCGCTGCAGCCGGCCGAGATCTCTCCCTTGCGCGGGTAATCCGTAGATCTAATCCATACGACCGTCGTACAACCCTAGCTTGAGCTGCCGAGAGAGAGAAAGTCCCTGCGCCACTCGTGCATTGCCTTGGGCTAGTCTTCTGGTTAGTTCCCCTAGTGCGAAGTCCGCTGGCAGAAAAGGATGCCTGGAGCACGTAGCCAATCGAGTATCCGGAATTAGGGTGCAGGGCTCGTTTCTCGTTTTTGAAAGTGTGCCTATGATGTCCAACACCATCGGGTCAAGTCAGTGGCGTTCCTCCAAGCCTGCTTTCGGTGCAGATGTGCGAGTTGCCTGGCCGTGGCCGCGGCCTGGCTGGCTCACATACGACCGGTCAGGGGAGGCAGTCGAAGACCGTAAGGAGGACAAACAACGCATCAGCCCGCTGTGTTGATTCGCCCAGCGAGGATTGACCGCTGAAAGTTGCTCAAATCGTCCGTCTCAGAGAACCACCTGTGTCGCTTTACTTGCCATGGTCGGGAGGCGTGTGAGGATGTCACGGCGCTTCCGCTCGCATGGCGTGAATAATATGGTGCTTATAGACTTGGATTGTACTTCAAGCCACGCGCTGCTTGTTGGCACTGCCATCCAATCACTCGATGGAAGCGTAGAAAGAAGCAACTATGGAAGTAGGCCTCAATCAATGAGGACTGGTGCCATGACGAGGTACTGCGGCATCGTCTGACTCCTCACATAACCTTTTAGAGTCCAGAGAGAACTAGCTGCACACAGCGAACGTCATTTATTAGCAATATCCTCTCTCTCTCCCTCTCGTCTATGGCGCTATTAGGTAAAGGTCATTGATACTTGGATCATCTCGGATTTCCATCTCGGATTTGAGAGGAGGTGCTCCATGATCGCGTTTAGTTCGCCTCTAGCCGCGCCCGGGCACTTCCACTGACAGACCTAGCTACGCCGACGAAGCAGCGAGTAGCGAAGGGCAATCAACCCCATGCACTTAAGCAGCGGGTTGAATTCTTCCATATTCCGGGCAGAGTTCCGCAGAGTCTTCCAGAAGGTGAGGAGGTCATGCTGCTGTTAGTGAGCACCCCCCAAGCTCGCTAATGTGCGGCACCGAGCGTTCGGGTCGCATTGACAGGAGCACCGCCACCAGAAGTGATCCATCAACTCCTGTCTCCCTTTAACTCCTAACAGCACCTCTCCGTGTCTCCGTGTACGTGCGCCTGCAGGTACGATCTCTGCCGGATGCGGTGAAGAATCTAGAGCTGCGATCCTTTTCAGGAGTCGCCAGGCACAAGAGCGGAAAGCCGCATTTTCCGTGAGCGACTCTCCATCCTCTCCACCGCGTGTTTCTATTCTCATCACACTTTTTCCTCTTTTCTCGTATTGTAGGGAGTCTTTTATCAGTTCTGCCCCTTCGGCCCGTAAAAAGCTAGGACACGCCGGTAGTTCACTAGCCGCTAGCAGTTCAATGGGAGTTCACAGGCGGTTCTGACTCCACTAACGCTCCCTACGGGGGCCCACACCATTTCCCGGCAGAGATTTCTGGTATCAGTTGCGCTTCTCGGATCTCTTGGTCATTTCAATTCTAGCCTTACAAGCTACCATGCCAATTTGCTCATGCATGAAGGACCATGTACGGCCAGGGCAAAGGGGCCCCGAGGACCCGTAGTATCGGCATTCCACCCAACCAGTCTATCTCATGGACTTTGCAAGATCATTTCCGCACTGAAGGAATCGGTGTAGTCGGTCAACTCTGACCAAGATCCGGGCGGTCTCGAACGCCATGGTACCCGTATCCCGTTGTTTGCCAACGCCGTCCAAGTGGCAAGAGAGCTTCCATCAACAGCTGATAGACGAGCAGCATCGATGGTTGACTCCTTGGTCTACCATGGTCGTCAAGGCTTTATTCAATACCTGATGGGTATTATTTGACCGGTGTCTCCATCCCATGCAAGACGCAAAACCCACGTCCTGCCCTTGCTTATACGAGGCCACTAGTGTAAATAGGGCGAGCAAGCACATGGGCATGTGCCGATCTTAGCTGAATGGATCCAGCCGTCATTTAGACCTGGTTCGGCATGACATCCCTGCGGGCATGAACCCATCGGTACGAGCTGAGGGAGACTTGGTAGCATTCGGGGATTTCTTAGGCACAGTTGCGGCAGAGTGCGCAGACCCCGAGTTTTGGTGTACCAGCTGAAGGGAAGAGGCATGGAGCTGCCGGCCGCGAAGATATATAGCAAAGACTGTCCGCCTAGTCAGGAAGACGTTTACTTGCCACCCGCTCTTCATCATCACACTCGTTGCCCATCATGAGGTCCTCTTCCAACACCCTCCTTCAGTTCCTGAGCCTCGCCGTTCTTGGCGCCGCCTATCCTACCAACACTGGCCGCAACGACTCTGGCGACTGGACCACCCAGAAGTACGATGCCATCATCGTCGGTGCCGGTACTACCGGTATCATTGTCGCCGATAGACTGAGCGAGGCCGGCAAGAAGACGCTGCTTCTCGAGTTGGGAGGTGCTTCATACAGCATCGTCGGTGGCGAGGAGAAGCCAGCCTGGTTGGACGGAACCGGCCTTAGCAGAGTCGATGTTCCCGGCTTGTGTAAGTTTGGCAGTTAGTCGCCGTTTAAGCCTGTCCATTGTACTGACTTTTGTTATAGACAGCACCATTTTCAGCCATCCCTCCGACATGATCTGTGATACCAATACTGTGTCGGGCTACCAGGCTTGCACCGTCGGTGGTAACAGTGCCATCAACGCTGGCTTGTACTTCCAGCCTCCGGATTCCGATTGGGATGATTTCCACCCCGATGGCTGGAAGAGTGCCGATGTCAAGGATGCCACTCAGCGTCTGCTTGCTCGCCAGCCCGCGGTCACTCAATGCTCCACTGATGGAAAGTTCTACCTTGAGACCGCTTTCGATGCTGCCAAGGAGTGGATCGTCGACGGCGCCGGCTTCAAGAATGTCGGCATCAACGACGAGTACAACAACAAGGACAATGTTTTCGGACGTACCGAGTACAACTACATCGACGGCCAGCGCGGCGGTCCCACCCGGACCTACCTGCAGACCGCTCTGAAGCGAAGCAACTTCCGCCTCCAGACTGGCGTCCGCGTCAAGTACATTAACCATGTTGCCGGAGCGGCCAGCGGTGTCACGGCAATTATCAACGGCAAGACCGTGAAGATCTCGGTTGCCGATGGAGGTCGTGTTGTCCTCTCTGCCGGTGCTCTTGCGTCGCCTGGTCTCCTTATGCACTCTGGTATCGGCCCCCTGGATACTCTGACCCGTATGGCCGCCGCCAACTTCACACCTTACACCGTTGCCAACTGGGTTCCTCAGCCCGCCGTTGGCGAAGGCTTGTTCGACAACCCCAACACCTTCATCCAGATGTCCAGCCCGTCTGTCAAGGCTGAGCTCTACGACTATGACAATCCTTCCGAAGAGGACAAGGAGAACTACATCAAGAACCGCAGTGGCACCTACGCTTTCGCTTCGCAGAGCTCAGTCTTTTGGGGCTTCATCGACCACGAGGATGGCACCAAGGGTGGCTGCCAGGGTACCATTGCTTCCACTGGACACGGTGAATTCACTGATAACCACACCATCACCCTGAACATTTACGGTACCTCCGGTATGGCCACTCTCGGCCGCGTCGTCCTTTCCAACGACGGCAAGTTTGTTCCCGGCTACAGCGAGGGCATCTATTACAAGGATCCCCGCGACGCCAACGACATCGCCAAGTTCATCTACAACATCTTCCAGGCCCTGCCCCCTCGACGCCCGACCAGCCCGCCAAGGAGGGCCTGACGCCTCTGAACATGAACCAGAACTGGACCGTCGCCGAGATCGAGAAGTACATCACGACACCCTCGGACTACGCCGTCGGCGCCGTCAACCACTGGTCCAGCTCGTGCCGCATCGGCAGCTGCGTCGATACCGACACCACGGTCATCGGCACCCAGAACATCCACGTCATCGACGCCTCCATTGTCGCGCCCCTGACTGTCAACCCCCAGTTCGGCGCCATGGTCGCCGGCGAGAAGGGTGCCGAGAGAGTCCTGGCTCTTATGAAGTAAAGTAAATACCTGATGTCACGAGAGAATAATGTGTATATAATGTAGCGTCCCGGCTATCGCTTTTGGATTTGGATCAAAGGCTCCTCTGTATATAGAATTTGATACCCCTTCATTATACGATAATTAATAATGATTATGTACCAACCTATTTTCTTTCTTCGCTTCTCTCTTTTGACACGTCACACATTGTTATTGGCCCGTTTGATACTGGTCATAATGTCGGCATGAAAATCTCAGGATTGACTTCAGAGGCGAGTAGTCTCCGTATCCGATTAGGGGGCCATGATGTGATTCCACGTCACAATTCATGGCAATCAAGATAATTCGTTGGATACACCGAGGGTGGGATTCTCAGCTCGCCTCAAGCCAAGACATGGCATTGACTCCAAGCCGAGTGCTTTGGCCATCAGCTGAAGCAGGCCATCAACCCGCAATTCTCCGCATCTCTCTGGGCTGACTTGTCTCATCTATTCTCGATCTTGGTTTGTATGGATGGTGCGCCTCACGCCATATTCAAGAAAGCGGATGGCACTATCGGGAAACTCAGAGTATTCTGGCGGTTGGGTGTTTTGTCAGACTCGACAGCATCAACCCCTCCAGATCCATTCGGATTGTTGTTCATTCCTGGCACGGCTTACTTCGTGGCTTCTTTCCTCGCCCAGCTGAGGCCTATGAACCGCTTCACGGGTCATTACAGTGAGCAGTGGGGCTTGGATCCTGACTGAGACTATGAAGACCTCTAGAACGATGACCTGTATATTCAGCTGGAGTTCAGCACAGCGGCTTCAAGAAGCGGCATAACACTGCTGGCCCGGGCATTCTGTCTATAAATGCCACCGCCTGCTGCACCTTCTGCTAACCGACTGACAGCATGGCAACATCCCAATCAACGTGTACTTCTACTTTTACTTTTAACTAGCCACAATGATGACCGAAGGAATCCGTCACCAGAAAGCGTTCTCCCAAACAGGCTTCCAGCCGACACAGACAGACGTCCCACAGACGGGCTTCATCAATACTTGCACCCTTGTTGCGCCTAAGCGGATCGTCGTTTGCTGCGATGGCACCTGGCAG
This sequence comes from Apiospora rasikravindrae, assembly GCA_038363885.1. Lineage (NCBI taxonomy): Eukaryota > Fungi > Ascomycota > Sordariomycetes > Amphisphaeriales > Apiosporaceae > Apiospora > Apiospora rasikravindrae. Next base: position 1,936,585 of record JAQQWK010000006.1, read on the forward strand.
TCCTCTGTGTCTGGACTCAAGAACATCCCGTCCAACATCACCCGGCTTTCCCGCGCCATCTCCCGCAGCGGCAAGGGCAGCGACGGGAAAGAGATGCAGCAGGTCGTCTACTACGACGCCGGCATCGGCACGGGGGTGCTGAGCAGCCACGAGAAGAACATCGAGGGCGGCTTCGGCATCGGCTTCGTCGGCAACGTCATCGAGGCTTACAACTTCATCGTGCTCAACTACGAGCTCGGCGACGAGATCTTCTGCTTCGGGTTCTCGCGGGGCGCATACACGGCGCGCGCTGTCGCCGGCCTCGTTAACGATATCGGCGTCATCTCGCCGCGCGATATGCAGGACTTTCCGGATCTGCATGAGTTGTATCAGAAACACAAGGAGAGCCACAGCTTCCGCAAGTCCAAAGTTTATAGAGAGTGGGTCAATGGCAAGCTGGCAGCTGATCAACCGCCACAGACTCAAGAGGGTGGCTTCCAAGAGCTGCAGCGTTGGGAAAAGCCCCCGCATAGGTCGGCACCGGAGGCTTCCAGGGTAGTGCAGGTGGTGGGCGTGTTCGATACCGTGGGAAGCCTTGGTATTCCTGACATGACATGGACTCAGGGCAACCTGAAATGGATCGAGAAGTTCGTGGGAATACCGGATCCTGGGTTTCACAACGTCGCTCTCAGCCCCTGTAAGTTATCTACCATTACTTGTTCAGATACACACGCACCAACCAGACCCTTGGACTGACCCCCTGTGTAGACATTCGGCACGCATTCCATGCTCTTGCTTTGGACGAGCGACGAGGTCCGTTCTCGCCTACTCTTTGGCACTACCCCACCGATGGCGCTCTCGAGGCTAGGCAACCTGTCCCTAAGAGGACCCTCGAGGAGATCATGAAGGCATGGCATGATGTCCAGGCGGCCAAGAACCCAGCTCCTGAACAGGTCACCAAAGCTTGGTCGGATATGATCGACTGCGAGATGTACGAGCAACTTGAGGGGACTAACTCTAAGGGTACCAACTCCGAACTGCTTCAGGTTTGGTTCCCCGGTGTCCACATCAACGTCGGAGGTGGCAGCGACGATCTGCTGAAGGACTGTAAAGGCGACTTTGAACGTGAGTTACCAATAGCTTTGTTGTTTTGACTTGAGGGGCAGGAATATGAACTGATAGACCCGAATCAGAAATTGCCATGATCTCCTTCGCCTGGATGTGCGAGCAAATCGCACCTTACCTCCAGCTCGACGTTGACCTCCGCAGCCTGGCTAGAGTGGCGGTAGAAGACCGCGTCACCCTCATCAAGCCCGTCTTAGACCGCATTGCCCACGGGGAGAAAGACTTTGGCAGCAACTGGCTCGCCCGCAAAGGCTGGGAGGCGCTCGACTGGAGCGGACTCAAGAAAGCGCAGCCGAAGCACGTGGCCAACGACGTCGTCAACGGCTGGGCCACGGGCCCCATCGTCGACAGCTTCAGCGGTACCATGACGCTCGCGGGCGCGGTCGACCGCACGCCCGGGCGGTACGTCGAGTACAAGGAGAAGGGCAAGAGCCCTGTCAAGCTCGGCGAGACCCATGAGATGATCCACCCGTCGGTTGAGTACCGCATGCGGAAGAAGAAAAACACGACGCCTCGGTATGATCCGGAGGGCCTAAAGGGGTTCCGGCGCGATGTGCGCAAGGCTGCGGATGAGAAGAAGCGGTCTGAGTGGACGGGCTCGGGGAAGTTGGGGTATGAATGGACCTATGAATGGACAAAGACGGGCAATACCAAGGAGGGCGGCGAGGTCGTTGAAGTCTTGATCCCGGAGTATCTCATTAAGCCCGAGGATGTGTTCTCACGCTACGTGGCGATGCAAGACTCATTGGGGGTGGAGGGCACGGCGTCGCAATTCATCAACGAGATCGACAAAGCTGTTGGAAAATAAGTTATAGGAAGCGGTCATCCCGGATAACAGAGCGGCTAACAAGAAGACTTGATTCGAAAGGGGCACTATAATAAACCGCAGTTTCTAAGTAGCAATATATAATGTTTATAATATATAGTATATATCGTATTGTATTTTACACATCACTAAAAACCCGTGGGTAATATCAGTTGATACTGTAAACCATTACCAACATAAGCACCATTACACTCCGTGTTGCTTTTATGTTTACTTCACTTGCTCGACTTCACATCTGACATGTTAGGTCTCAAATCATAATAGAATGCCTTTTTCAGAGGCAAGGGGTAAGTAAGTATGATGGCAAAAACATCGCATAGGTCGGCACTGGTGCATGCCATTCAGGATAAGGGGGTAAAAGGGAAGCACTTGTCAAATTGTAAATAGAATCAGATTACTCAACACAGAACCGATACCTCTGCACTTTGAATCAGCGTCATGCTTCTGGATACGATTAATGATCAACAAGTAACACAGAACTGTTTCCTACTACTAGAGTTGGGCTATGGAACAAATACACGGCTAAGGCGCTACACAGTTAAGCGTGGCATATTGGCATATCCACCATTGCCATAGATCAGAATAGTCTCCGGTGGCGCCGTGAGTAGCTACCTACATGGAGAAGTGAGTAGTGTAGTGCTCGTTTTAACTACCCGTAGAGTCAGTCTTACATAAACAACAGTAGCCAAAAGTTGCGATGCGGCGATTGCTTGTTAAGCTGTTGCACGGTCCGTCCCATCAAGTCGGGGATTTTGGGGTTCCATATAATCTAGACTGGTGATGTACCGCCATCATAAACCTAGAGCTGCACCAGATCTGCTGCATAAATGAAAGAAAAGCAATCAATAAATAGCCTGGTGCGTTGAACGAACTCTTAATCGATTCGATCGGCCGTGTTCTTTGCTGTCCTGAATGATCGGCAAATGGGTTCTTTAACGTGGGCGCTAGTAGTTACCTATGACTTTTCTATGCGTTGTGCATTCGGGGCAGTGGGTTGACGATCCCCGGCTTGAACACCTCTTTGTGCACTGCCTGTGTGTGAGTGTGTGTGTGTGTGTCTCGAACAGTCTCGAACAGCATGCCCCCGAGGTCGATTTGGTGATGACTTGCACTAGCAGAATCTTATGTCTTGCAGTGCAGCCTATCATGGCCCGCCAGATGGTTTGGTGTCTGGGTCTCTGGGGTTTCCCGTCGTTTCTTAGTAAACAAAAGGTTCACCGACAGAAGCAACGTACGTTGAGCGGGATTGTTTACTTTGGTGACGGCTGGCCCAAATCAGAAGGCAAGGTGGATGACGTCGGGTCGCACTGATTGGGCCAAGTGCACGACTTTTTGGGTGTTTCACCGTTCCCTGGGGGGAAAGATAGCTGGCCCGTTGCCGGAGCGACCTGGAGGCGGGAAGGCGCCAGCTGGGATTGGGCGAGCCGATCCAATGTTTTCCTTGGACCTGCATGCACCCATTTTCGCTCGAGGTGCGGCCCAACCAGTGCAAGTGCATCCCCCTCGATGCAGGCAAAATCCCTGGTGAAAGTGATCGATGGGGACTCCAGTCGCCCGCCATCTATTGATCTCTCTCTCTTATAGACCCCTCGGAATATTACTAGGAGCTTGGACGGCAACCTTGCTTCCCTTTGACTCTTTTGCTCTCTTCCGACCGTCCCTCCAAGCAACCATCATCAAGCCTGGGTTCTGGCTGGCTTGCGTTCAACTTATGTCTTTGATACCTATTTGATCTTTGGTGTGTTTTCTTCAAGCTGCTGCTTGGCTGCCTAGCTGCTGCTGCTGCTTACTTACTTACTTTCGACTTTTGATATTTGTACTGTCCAACATCAGGCGTGTGGACACCCAAATTCCTTGGTACCGAGCCACACCGCGTACACGATATTCCACCAAGACAGCACATTCCTCCCCACTACCACGCCAATTGCATTGCATCAACCGCCGCCAGAATGCCTCCGGTCGAGCGCGATGCTCCCGCTGATCGGGTTGACCGGCCGCAGCATCTGAGACATCAATCGTCTGCTTCGTCTGACCAGATGCGAGGAGCTCTCATCCCAATGTATGTTTACTTGCTGATACTGCTACCACATTTTCTTTCCCAATGCCTCTGTTCCGTCTGCTCACGCAACGCAGGTGGGATAGCTCAGACCCTGAACGGGCGCCACCTCCTCTGCCTTTGAACCCACAGTCGCCGACGGTCGGCACATCTAGGATAGGCACGTCTGCGGCGATACAGTCGGCGCATGCCGCCTTGAATGAAAAGGCCCGCGAAAATGCTCTCGTACCAACCTCGCAGAAGCGGGTGACCTTGAGCGACATGTCCCCGGAAAAGTCACTGGTCCCCAGAGGAAGCCCACACAAGCGAATGCAGTCTCTCCAGGCGCCCACGGTCCGCGATCTTAGTTTGATGATCGAGGGCTCTGCGAGACGTGATTCGGTCAGCTCTGTCCCGCAAAGGACACACTCGCCCGAGAAGAACAGCAGGCCCGGAACGCCAGTCCGCGGGCGAGAAAGCGAAAGGGGCGGCTCCGTTGACCGCGAACAGCGAGATGGCACTCCCACACCAATGCCCATCACTTTGACGCCAGTCATGCGGCAGCAAATGAGGAGGGCGCCGCACAGCATCCTGAGCGAAAACACGCCACCCCAGTCAGCGACAATGCTTGCTCTGCAAAATATGCCTACAGCCTCCTTGAAAGACACACAACCCAGGGAACTACCCAGGGAACCACAGAGGGAGCCATGGAGAGAATCCCACAGAGAAAAGGAGGTTCCAATGCCAGAGCCCTTGGCCCCAATCACGAATCACTCTGCACCTATGGGAAAGACGGCACCGTCGATGGATAATCTCTCCCACCAGATCGTCGCTCTGACGGCCATCGCTACGAATTTACAGAAGGAAATGGCCACGCTAAGCAGGCGAAGCAGGGACAACGCAACGGACCTCATGAGTTTGAAAGAAGCAACACATGCGCGAGATGAGGACATCCGAAAGAGTCTCCGTGAAATCGTCAACGCCAAGAAAGCAGAAGCCCGACATGCGCGAGACGCCTACGGCGACAGTCTATACGTAGAGCACAGGCCGCATGGCAGCCCTCCGCCATCCAAGAACGGCGGCTTCTCCTTACCTCGAATACCATCCCCTAATAGCTTTGCTGCTTCAATGGATGGCTCTACCCTAAGCATGAACTCGAGTGCTCCATCACTGGTCGGAGATTCGCCGGCCACACTCGCCCTACTGGAGAAGATCATCCGAGAGATGGGCACCAAGGATGGACAGGATGGGATCATCGGCCGATTGACCGAGTTGGTGGAGATGCTACCAGGCATGGCTTCTTCTGCCAAAGTTGAGGAGCTCATACAACAACTCAAATCCACTTCTCAAGAGCTCTCACTTGTGCCAGCCGGCGGCCAAGGCGGCGGCGGCGGCGGTAACATGGGACGGCCGCGTAACTTCAGCTTCGACGAAGATGACGACGGAAGTCTGCGCGAGCTGGACTGGAGTCAACAACACGGCTCGATGACCCAGCGGCCCAATGCTTTGCTACATGACAGGGAACACCAATCGCCTGCCGCTGCTCGTGGCCATGAAGTACTTAACGAGGAGGTAATCAAAGTAATTCGTGGCGTTAAAGACAGCGTTGCTGCAGGTGGTGGCCTGACTGCCGAAGTCAAAGCTCTCGTTCGAGAACTCCGTGGCGAAGTCCTTGGTATGGGTCGGGACATTGGCCGGCGTCTGGACGAAGTCAGTACGAAGACCGCCGGTAAGGAGGAGCCCGCCACAAAGATGCAGATGGAAAGGATCGTCGATGAAGGCATCGAGCAAATGAAGCTTCATGTGAACGAACTTCTCAAAGAGCATCGCAGGGTTTCATCCGCATCCATGAAATCTATCGTGGACTACCAGGAGATTTACAATGCCTTGAATGCCGCACTCCACGACCAAGAGGCTAATAAGGCGCAGCCGGATCTGTGCCGGGATGATGTCATCCACGCGATAAAAGAAGCATGGGAGGACTACAAGCCAGAAATTTCCGTCGAACAGATCGGCCTCGACCGCGACGAGATCCTCGTTTGCTTAAAGGAAGGCCTTGAAGACTTTGCGCCGCAGCGCGAAGGCCCAGACAGCGCAACCAGGGAAGATGTGTATGAAGCCGTTGCCGAAGGGTTGAAGAACTATTCCCCGCCAAAGGTTGAAACCCCAGCAGGCCTCTCACGCGATGAGATACTCGAGGCAGTTAGAGAGTGTCTCGAAGAATTCGAATTTCCCGTAGCCCCGTCAGCTATGAACGAGCTGACGAGAGACGACATGCTCGATGCTGTAAAGCAAGGCCTCAACTCCTTCGAATTCCCCAACAACGCAAATGCCCTCGTCCCTCATGGGGGCGAAGTTGACAACAATGAGGTGATTGAGAGACTTCACGACATAATGCAGTTCATGCGTGAGGAGTTCAAGGCCGCATCCGAACAGAACGCTGCCGCAAATGGCAGAGATACGGAACAAGTTATCGATGCCACGAAGGATGGTATCGAGCAGCTTCGTATTCACATGGAGGACTATATCGACCGTGCCAGTTCTGGAAACGGCCAGGCAGCCAACATGGACAGTCTTCTTCATAGCCTCGACGGGTTCCGTGGCGAAGTAGCAGAGCTTATCGCCAGATCCGAAGAAGGATCCAAGTCAGTTCTCACTGAAGAGATTGGATCGCTTCGAGACGCTGTCAACTCGGTGCTCGTTCCACACACCCCTCCCACGGCCGACAATAGAGAAATCCTGGAAGCGATGCGAGATGGTCTCGAGCGAGTTCGCCAGGAGTTGTTGCGTCCTCACGCCGGTACCACTGAAGTCCTCGATGCGATGCATGAGGGTTTTGGTGATCTCCGTGCCAGTGTTGAGCGGATGAGCAACAAGCCCGTCGACTTGACAGCCAATGACGAGATCCTAGACGCCCTCAAGAGCGGACTCGATGGTGTGAAGCAGGACATCATCCTGCTTCGGGAAGAGCAGCAGAGCCCGAATGATAGAGCCATCGCCACAGTAGGCGATACTACTAGCAATGCTATGGTTCCTGTATCCGCAGACGCCCTCAAGCAAGACGATATTAAGAATCTTGAAGTTATGCTTGCCCAACTACGGACTAAGATGGAAGCTCTGGAACCTGCAGCACCGACGGAGAGCCTCTCCAAGCAAGATTTAGCCGAAATGGAGAACATGATTCGCAATGTGCAGGAATCCGTTGTTGGCATTACCGAGAAGCAGGCACCTGAGAGCTTGTCCAAGGACGACTTGGCACGAATGGAGGAAATGTTGCGCAATGTTCAAGAATCGGTCGCGGGCATGGAATATCTAAGGAAGAAGGATCCTGAGAACCCTGACGATCCTGGAATTCCCGTCAACCTTGAAGATGCAGCAAACAAGGAAGATGTCCTGGCGATCGAGACCATACTGCGCAACACCAAGGATCGAATCGAGGATCTGGTGGACGGAGAGCAGGCTGTCCGAAAGGACCATATCGACAATATCGAAACTCTCGTGCTCGAGACCAAAGAATCAGTTGTCTCTATAACGGGTCAATTGGAACTGATGTCCAAGAAGGAGGACATTGCGGCCGTGGAGTTACTAGTTACCCAACTCACGACTGGCCTTGACGAGATGAAGGAGCGCGCCGAAAAGTCCCTCGAAGACCCCGAGAAAGTGACCAAGACGGATGTTAACGCTATTGAAGCCGTCTGCTACGACGTCAAAACCATAATAGAGCAGATGGTAAAGTCTGACATTGCTGCTTTGCCTACCAAGGAGGAATTGAAGCCCCTTCAGGACGTCACCAACGAAGTCAAGACCGTCCTCGACACTCAGGTGGAGGCCAACGCCAAGGCCTTCGAAGAGCGTCAAGCCGAGATCGTTGGTGTCGGCGAGCGTGTGACCGAGGTGAAGACATTCCTCGAGGAGTTCCAGGGTCTGCTGAAGGGGAAGCTCGAGGACGAGAGCAATGGTTTGGAAGCTTTGCAAAAGCTGCTTGCGGGTCTCAGCGAAACTATCGAGTCGAGCACCGTCGCAGCTGATCTCAAGGAGGTGCACGAACTAATGAAGGCAGAGTTCGAAGAATCTAAGAACGGCGTCGTCGGCGCTAAGCTAGATTCTGACGAAAAACTTCAGGCTACCAGCGATACTCTAAGCACCAAGATCGACGAGAAAGTCGGAGAGTTGATCACCAAATATGAAGAGTTCCAGCTCGTTATGGACGACCGCGCAAAGGCCGGCGAAGCTCGGGATGTGGAGCTGGAGGCTGCGGTCGTTGGAACCAAGGCCATCGCCGATGAGCTGAAGCTACTGATCGACACTCTTGGCTCGACCGTCACCGACTCCATGGAGAAGATGGAGGAGGCTTCAAAGACGGTGTTCGGCCGCGTGGATGACCTCTTCTCCAAGTCCGAAGAGAACCACTCGGACGACAAGAACGAGCATTCCATGACGCGCGACCAGGTCCAGGCTGCTGTAACTGCCGTCGAAGGCCTGCAAGGCCAAGTAGTGGAATATCAGCCCAAGATTCTCGAGTCGATCAAGAACGTTCTTCTCGTCGTGGGCCAGCATTACGAGCATTCCCAGTTGACTTCAACAGATCTGCAAAAGCAGATCGAAGACGTCAAGGACAAGGAAAACCAGCTACTATTGCTTCCTCCGCCCGAAAAGTATGACGACACAGAGATGCACTCGAAGCTCGACAAGCTGATCGATCACTCACACACTGCCGACAAAGCCTACTCCCAGCTTGACACTCTCGAAAAGGTACACGCCCAGGTGGTGCAGACTGCATGCGACATCTCCAGCTTCTTGGAAGCTCAAACCAAGCGCATAGAAGCCGACCACGAAGACCATGAGAAGCATCTTCAGGATGCGGAGAAGAAAGTGCAGGAGACAAACATCAGTCTTGCCGTGGCACAAGCCGAAAAGGAGCATGTCGAAGCTAACGTTAGCTCTTTGCGGTCGGAAGAAGAGCAGCTTCGCGAGAGCATCATGTCGCTCAGGACGGAACAGGAATACCTTCAACGACAGAAGACACGCCTGACAGCTGATGTCTCATCTCTCGAAACAGCGATGCACATCCGCCGTGAAGAGCTTCAGGCTATGGAGTCCAGAGCCGAGGGTCTCGAGCGCCGCATTCTCGAGGGGGTCCTTGATCACTCCCGTGCACTCCTTCTGACCAAAGCGGGTACCAAGGGGCGTGATGCCATGTCCCGCAAGCGTGTTCCCGGTGCTAGATCCGGCCTGGCACCTGTCGATCCCGCCTCGCTCAATGCCCAGCCCCCGTCAGCCCATCGTAAGGCCGTGAATATCGCGGTCAACGGTAACCGGGGCCTCGTTCCTCCCAACCCTGCTGGAGCAGCGCGGCGCATTCTAAGTCTCAGCCAAATCAACAACAACATGGCCTCTGGCGGCATAAAGCGCAGTCAGAGCGTGCGTACCGGCAACGGATCCCTGCGTAAGAGCAGTTGGGGCGGTGGTTTAGGCAAGAAGTATGGCGACCTGGAAGGTGATAAAGAGAACGAAGTCATTGATTCGGTTAGAGAGATCGACGAGCCCTCTGATGACAACGAGGCCGAGCCCGAAGCTGAACCAGAAGCTACGCCTGAGGCTGAGCCCGAGTCTACCGTCGATGATGATGCTAGCGAAGATACGGCGGAGCCGAACGACGACCTTGAAGCCAGCGGTGCGGAGGATAACGCCAGTGACGCCGGTACCCTCAGGAGGTCCAGCCTCGGCACCACCGTCATAACCAGCACTGAGACTGAGGGCGGCTATACTGAGGACGGCTACACTGACGACGATTACGACAGCCGTAGCGAGTGGACAAACAGTGCAGTGGGCACCGAGAGCGGGCTCGGGACGGAGAGTATCGCTGATACTGACTCGATGGTTGACTCATCGGTAGTAGCAGACGATAGCAATGCGATGGTTGTGCACGCTGCTTAGGATGCAGGGATGGATTGATGATGGGATGAGGGACGAAGAAGGAATGTCGATAATGTCTTAAGGAGAAGGAATAAGGGGATGTCGGCAACATTACCGGTTGTCGTCTGTCTGTTGTACCAGGCAAAAGGGTTTAGTTCCAGGTTTCATTGTAGATACACACATTACGAGTCTTGTTTTTATTATTCAGGTCTAGGGGCAAACGGTATCACGAATCATGATCGAGTCGTTAATTCTTACTGCAGGTTGACACATGAGAATATAATTTTGCTACCCATATCTATTTGTATGTCTCGTTTACTGTGTGATAAGTCTTGCAATTTTATGACTTTCTGTAAATGTAAAGTGATCAGCGCCTCTGAATTATCTACTAGTACATAATGTATAGACCATAAGTCTGGGAGGACGACAAATAGTAGCTCATGAGCATAGTGAAAAGCCTGCAACATTCGCCCTATATTGGGCACCACGATTCAGTGTCCATATGTGTATTCATGCTGATGACTATAGGTACTGTATCGGCCCAGCTGCCACTTGCCAAAGAAATAAACTTTGATATTTGGGGTATATATTGTACGTCACCAGTAGACGACTACCTAATCAGGCCCCATCTTGCCCAAGACTCCTTATACATGACATTTTACCACGGGTATCCCATTCGATGTAAGCCACTTATTTGATCCTGTGCTTCATGCCAATGACATCCGTTCCCATGAGTTCCCACAGACATTCCGGCAGCTTGACGTGCATCTCGCCCTCGTCCCAGCCGTTCTCCAGTATGGCGGCCAGGACCCTGGGCACGGCGAGGGCCGTGCCGTTGACGGTCCAGGGGAAGGTCATCTTTCCGTCGGTCTTGACGCGAGTTGCGAGCCGGCGCGTCTGGTAGTCGGTGCAGATGCTGGCGCTCGTGACCTCGCCCCACCCTTCGTTCTTCTGGCGGCGCGAGGGGAAGAAGGCCTCGATGTCGCACTTGCGCGCGGCCGAGGCGCCGAGGTCGGTCGAGGGCATCTCGAGGATGCGGCAGTGCAGGCCGAGCATCTCGAGGATCTCGGTCTGGATGTCAACGATCTCGTCGAAGAGCTCCGTCGTGGAGGACGAGTTAGGCTCGGTCCAGGCGAAGAGCTCGACCTTGTTGAACTCGTGCACGCGGTAGAGGCCCTTGGTGTCGGCGCCGCGGGCGCCGGCCTCGGCCCGGTAGCAGCGCGAGACGCCCACGCGCTTCAGGGGAAGTTCGGACTCCTCGAGCAAGGTGTCGGCCTTCATGCCCGCGAGGGGGATCTCGGCCGTGCCCGCCAGGACGAGCTCGGGCTTGCCGCGATCGCGGTCCGCGGCGGACTGCGCCAGGTTGTAGATCTGTGTCTCGCCGTGCTGGTCGCGCGGCTGGAAGCCGCAGGCGGCGGCGATGTGGCCGTAGACGATGCTCGGCGGCGTGACCTGGCGCCAGCCGTGGCGGGTCGCGACGGCGAGCGCGAACTGGATCAGGGCCTGCTCGAGGCGCGCGCCCTGGTCCAGGAGGTAGTACCAGCCCCAGCCCGTCGAGGTGGCGGCGCCGGCGAAGTCGAGGAGGCCCAGCTCGGAGCCGATGTGGACGTGGGAGCGCCAGACGCGGTCCGACTCGGAGGGGACCGGCTCCGGGTGGTCGTTGATGTAGGACAGGACCAGGGCCTCGTCGCCGCGGGGCGTCGAGTCGCTCGTCAGGTTGGGTACGGCGAGGGCCATGTCTTCGATCTCGCGGGTGAGACGGTCCTCGGCCTGCTCGATGGTCGAGAGTTTTTCTTTCAGCTGCTTCGCCTCGGCCAGCAGCTCCTCCTTAGACATGCTGCGCAGGCGCTCGGTGGCGGGGTCCTCATCGCCCGTCGTCGAGGCCGAGTTGGCAATCTGTTTCCGCAGCAGGTTGCTGCGCTCGCGCAGGTGGCGGGCGTCCCGCTGGTGCTCCTGCCATTGCTGGTGCAGGAGGTTGATCTGCGCCGGGTATGCGCTCTGGGCTTTGTAGTTGCGCTCGATGCAGTTCTGCTCGTAGAGGGTCGGGTTCTGGCGGATGTGCTTGATGTCGATGCTCGGCCGGGGAGCGGTGGTCGGCCGGCCAGAAACGGGCTCTGCGGCTGTTGCTGCGGTGGTCAGGTTGGGATTATTGCTATTGCTCCGGCGTTGGATCGACGCATGGAAGAAGCGGGTTTGCGCAGGGCGAAAGCGACATCGCATGCAGACGAAAGAGGTCTGAGGCGGTCGCATATTCAACACCGGATACGACGCGAGCTACTAGAAGCTGCAAGAAGGTCGGGGACAGTCTCTGTCTCGGTTTATTTCCTGGACTTGGAGTCAAGTATGAACCGGAGGGAAGTTCCGGGGCTGCGACATCGACAATGGCCCGAAATTTTGAGATCGCGGGACGCTCAAGTTCAGGTGCTTAACATTGATTTTAGCTGGAGAGCTCTCCCCGCATTTTGCCAATTGACCGGGGTATCGCTGCTTTACTGCTTTAGCCGTCTGGCCGGGTTGGAACCGTTCAGTTGGTCACCCGTCACCACCAAAACATCGTGCCATACTCTGTCCATTTACAGTTTTCATTACGCGTGTGACATCGAGTTAACCGAGGGTATCGTCGTGTTTTGGATGGCTAACACGCCCCCATTGCATCAGATCTACGAGTGCATACCTACTCCAGCTAGGTACAGACCTGCAGCACAGCGGCCATGCGTGCCCTGACTGGCTGGCTATTATACAGCACCCCAGACCCCCAGCGTCCAGTTGGTCGCTTGATTGCCCTGGCCCCTAATCAGGCCACCAGTTCCCATGCTCTGTCGCTGTGCCTTCTGCTGCGCCTGCACGTCCACCTCATTCGGCCGACTGGCCCCATTGACGCCCTGCTGAAGCCATATGTCTCGTTCGATCACAGCTAGTGCTGGCACCTTGAGCTGCGTCGCCATACTCGCGCCGCACCATGGGCCCAGTGTGTCAATCGCTCGCAACACACCCTGCACCGGTGTTCTGTAGTTCTTCTCCTGTCGTATGTGCTCTTCGACCTCATCCACGTTTACTGGAGCATGCGCCGGGTCCAGAGGTACGGCCTCCTCTCCCCGAAGCACCGGATGGGTCAGTTTGTGATATGGTGGGTATTGATCCCTCCTTTGTCTGCCTGCTTGGGTTGCGCTTGAGCTTGGGATTGTTCCTGTAGGCGTCGGCGCCCTTGCCTTGGATTGGCTCCCACCCCTTTTCCTGCGCCAGGAGGGAAACCTCGTCAAAAATACGGCCGCGAAGCCCAATAATGTTGGAGCACCCGCCACTGAAAATGATGCGTGACATGCACATAGCCCTTACGTCCAAGGGCAGCTGAAGTAAACCGCGATAGATCAGCAAATGGAGAGGGAGTTCATGGTCGTCGAAGCATGCTGGCGCATAGCGAGTCTCGAAGAAGGTGGTCTCGCATGGTTCGGCCAATTGTGAAAAGGGGACTTGTATGGTCTTGCTAGGTTTGCACGAAGAAAGACGAATTGGCGTAGGTGTTGCATCTTCTGCAGGGTCTGGGGTATCAGATTCATCAGCCTCATGAAGAGTAGGCAATTGTTCGGTGTTTGACTGCTTCGGAGTTTTCTCCGACTTCTTGCACCAGAGCATGCGGGTAGCCACTTCCTCGCACTCTTCGAAGCTGACGATATCTTTTGGTGTTGATGCTTCCTCTGCTTGTGATTCGGCTGTCCGGCCTTGGAGGGCATTCACCAAGAAATTCTGTGTCTCCTCCAGCAGCTTCTTGCCCGCTCTGACGGTGCGCCATGTCTGCACTTCGCGGAATTCGTAGACGGCAGTGACGACCGTCTCATTCCAGCCAATGTCCACCACCAATCCAGAACGCACCCCTGCCGCAAAGGTGGCCATGACTGGCGACGAGAGAAGGGATATGGTGGGGATCTGGAAGTTGCGAAAGAGCGTGCTGAGGGTGGACGATAGAATCGGGAGAGGAGCGGCCGGCGGCAACACCAGCGAGATCCTGCGCGGTTTCGAGTCGACCAGAAGATAGCGGGTGAATGTGTCTCGCAAAACACGCTCGAGCTTGTCGCCCACGAGGCCCAAGTCTTGGCCCCTCACATCGAGCTGGCAAAGCTCGTGGTCGCTCCCCCAGGCCTTGCCCGCCGTTCTCTTTCTCCAGTCATGCTCGTAGCCGGGTTCCCAGGCCCGGTAGTCGCCGGCTCGTTTGTCGTGCTCGGAGTCGAAGGCGACGATGCGTTTGGGCGTGGAGTCGCCGGCAAAGCCTACACGCAGTTTCCGGCAGCCCAGTTCGATGACGATGATTTCTTCCTCGGCGCGGGCACTGGACGGCGAGCCGAAGGCCGAGGTGGATAGTGGTCGTAGTGGGGTGTGAGGAGCGCCGGATGTAGAGTCTCTGGCAGACGACTGGCCACCGGCGCGGATATTAGACACAGACCGGTGGGCAAGAGTCGGCCTTGCATCGGGGTCGGAGGCCATAGTGACTGATGGTCGTGGTGGGTTGTGTCGACCGGGTACCCAAGATAGCTTGTAGCTGGTGGTGATTGGCCTTACGCAACGGGCATGACTACATGCAATTCGTTGCACATCAGGGAATGAATAGGTGTGCAAACGCGCCGCGACAGGGCGATGCGATGCGCGAGTGCAAGTGGGATGGATGGAGCTTGGGTTTAATTGAAAGCCAGTGAGCGAGTGAGTGTTGGACCTCCAGTGACAGGGATTGTCTCGAGTGCTTGTACCGATACCTTTTGGCTCCAGTTTCCCTACCAACCGGCAGGCTAAAGTCAATAATACGCTTCCCAATTCGGCCATCTGGTCAATTTGACGACTTCAACCTAGGCGTTTGAAACGTAACGCAACGCACGCTAGGGTCAGAGGAAGAAGTCATCCAGGTATTTGGAACTTTTTCAAATGAAACAGCAGCATCCAAAATAATACCTAAGCCAATTTGCTCAATTAGAAGGCCGATGGGCAGACTGCCAGCTGGCCGGGCACAATGGGTATCAAGGGAATCTACAAGGAGATAGGCACCGGCGAGCGCATTTCGCTCACAAAGCTCGCCGTCGACCAGCTTGAACAAACAGGCCGGCCACTGCGCCTAGCTATCGATATCTCCATCTGGCAGTTCCAAGTCCAGGCCGCTCGGGGTGGTTCCAACCCGGCAGTCCGCACGCTGTTCTACCGCCTCCTGCGCCTTCTCAGCCTCTCCATTCACCCCATTTTCGTCTTCGATGGCCCCAATAAGCCGGCCTTCAAGCGCAACAAGCGATCCGGCCGCGGCAATGGCGTCGCCACTGCCATGGCCAAGCGCATGCTCCGCCTGTTCGGCTTCAAGATCCACGATGCGCCCGGCGAGGCCGAGGCCGAATGTGCCCTCTTGCAGCAACGCGGGATCGTGGACGCCGTGCTGAGCGAGGATGTCGACACCATCATGTTCGGCTGCACCCAGACTTGGCGTAACTGGAGCGCCGAGGGCACCAAAGGAAGCAAAACTCCCACGCATGTGTCTGTGTACGACACCCATCTGCTCCGGCAGGGAGAATCGGGCCTGGATCGCGAGGGGATGGTCCTGGTGGCTCTGATGAGCGGCGGTGATTATATTCCGGAGGGTATACCGGGAGCGGGAGTCAAGCTGGCTTGCGAGGCTGCCCGGGCGGGGTTTGGGAAATCGCTCTGTCTCCTGAAGAGCTCCGACACGGCCAAACTCACCGAATGGAGGGACAATCTCGTTCACGAGCTACGCACCAACGAGAGCAAATTCTTCCGCACGAAACACAAGGCCCTCACGGTCCCCGAGGACTTCCCTAACATGGAAGTCCTCCGGTACTATACGCACCCGGTCGTATCCCCGTCAGCGAAGCTTGATCAGCTGAAATCCCAGAAATGGGAGAGCTCGCTGGATGTTCTGGGGCTACGAGAATTTGTAGGGGAAACGTTCGATTGGAGCTACAGGGAAGGGGCCATCAAATTTATTCGCGTCCTAGCGCCCGGCTTGCTCACACGAAAGATCATGGATCTTAGCCAGAAACGCGAAAGCCAATCGCTCGATGTCGAAAGCCTGGAGGCAGCGGAAGCGAGTCTGGTCAAATCGATCACGAAGAGCCGGGTTCACTTCAGCACAGATGCCACCCCAGAACTTAGGTTAAACTTCATCCCGGCCGATATCGTGGGCTACAATTTTGAGGACGAGCCCGAGGAGGAGATCAACTTTGCTCGGGATGGGCTTGCTTTGAACAGCGACGACGAATTCGAAGCGGAGGCTGATGAGGACAGCCCAGAGGGTACGGCCAAATCTTCGGCCCGGAAACCTTATAGCCCGACTGAAACGGATCTGATGTGGACGCCAACGACTGTCGTCAAACTCGGTATCCC
This sequence comes from Apiospora rasikravindrae, assembly GCA_038363885.1. Classification (NCBI taxonomy): domain Eukaryota; kingdom Fungi; phylum Ascomycota; class Sordariomycetes; order Amphisphaeriales; family Apiosporaceae; genus Apiospora; species Apiospora rasikravindrae. The sequence continues at coordinate 1,952,838 of JAQQWK010000006.1, forward strand.
GATTATGGCTGAAGATTGGGAAGGGGCCCAGCGAGCCAAGGAGGCTCGGAAGAAGACAAAGGCGGCGCCAAGGTCAAAGTCCAAAGGGGCCGGTGTACAAGCTGGTGCCCTGGACAGATATGTCAGGGTTACCAAGAATAATGCAGTTGCGCAGGTGACAGCAGCGCAGAAGCCAAAAGACAAGCCAGAGTCTGTTATTAGGGGCCGCAGTCCTCTCGAAAGCCTCTCATCGCTCGGTACACAAAGGAGGCCTTCGCCACCGCCGCCTCCTCCCACTCAGAAACCCGCCAAACCCCTGAACCCTCGGCCACAGGCCACCACTAGGCAGCAGTCTAAGACCAGGAAGAAGATCCAGCCTCCTCCCCCGGATTCCGGGGTCAACCCCTGGACGCTCGCAGGCTTACAGCACAGTCCTAAGGCCAATAAAACGACGAAGACCACGGACTATGCTACGGCACCCGACGAGGTTATATGCATTTCCTCTAGCCCCCTTGCGTCACCTCAGCCGCCTGTTCGCCATCCTCCAAGGCAACAGAACAGAGCCGCAAAGGAAGATTATGTGAATTCGACAACAAGCCCGCACAAGAGGCGATCCATTTCTCCGTTGAGCCCCTCGCCGCCAAGGTCTGGATTTCATGAGAGGTCGCTTAGTCCAACTCCAAAGCCGCGCCAGGACCGAAGGAAGCTGGCCAGGACGGAGTCGATGCCGGTCAGTCCTTCCGTGGCCCCTCCTAGCACACGAACCTCCGCAGCTCGGCGGGGTGGGCTGGAGAGGGTACAAAGCGATGTACTGGCGGATCAGACAGCGCAGTTAATAGAGTCGGATGATGATGACCTACCACCACTTAGTAGCTTCTTCGGCCGCGCTCGTCGAGATCCCATTGCGCCGAGCTCGACTATCTCCTTTGCACCAGTGGGAAACAGCAGCGCTCCGGCACAACAGAGTGCGAAAGACTTCACTTTATCTGCATTCGCGTCCAAAGCTACTACTGCTGCTACTACTGCTGCTACTACTGCTGCCGCCAGTGCAGTGAAGCCATTACGCAAGAGCGATGTTCGAAAGACAAACCAACCATCCAAGCAGCAAGCCAGATTGCATGACGGAGTATTCGGCATGCGTACGACGAAGAAAGTGTACAAGCCGCGCAAAAGCAACCCGGGCTATTTCCGGGAGATCGACGTGCCGGAAGAGGAGGCTGAACATGACCAGGAGCTGAGTTTGATCGACCTGACCGGCGAGCCAGACTACTAGTATAGTAACGTTGGATAAAGAGGAAGATGATGGTATTCCGTATAATATTTGGGCATGTGTATGTTTATTTGGCTAGGCGTTAAGAGGTATTTGGTCTTTCTGTGTTGGCATACGAGGTTACGAATACAAAATGATACCCTTGACTTTCATATATTATGACACTTTCAATGTACGTTTACGTTATGTGATAGTTCCATAACGGAGTGTTGCGTTACACAGGAAACACCTGGAGATGTGAGCTCACCACCCCCAATGACTTTCGTCGCACGCACGTGTTTCAGTACGATTGCATAATGTCATTCATTCGATTTTGAGCAGTAGTTAGAATATTTCTGTACTTATATGTTGGGTATCCTGCGACAAGAAAGGAAAAGGGAAAAAAAAAAAAAAACAGCTTATCAAAACGCCAACCGTTATATCCCACCTTCCCTCTCTTCCCATCTCATCAGGGCATTCGGGCGTATGGGATGTTGGGGTAAAGAAAGCACATCAGCAAACGACAATATCCTCCCTCTCCCATTCCGTTACACATCATAAAACTCGTCATATTATATCAACATGCGACCGTTTCCTCTTTTCATCCACCCCGCGTGAACAACCCCAATCTCCACGACCGATTTTTACTCCTCAGCGGCCCAAGGCAGGTCTCGCTCCACGACGCGGATGCAGGTCAAGTAGCTCACAGGAGACGTCGTCGCCATACCGCCCATTGCCGACCCTCCTGGACCGCTGCCATCTTTCCCACCATTCCCGGTATTGCTCAGCTCGAGCTCGAGCCCAGTCCCCATGAGGGGCCGCACGAGCTCGCGCGCCGCCGACTTGAGCTCGTCGACGCGCTTCTCGAACCGGCGCAGGTTGTCGCGGCTGTAGAGGTCCGGTGTGAGCTTCAAGAAGCGCTTGCAGTCGTCGTGAGTCAGGTACGAGGCGCCGCTTGCCGAGCCGAGAGCGCGATACGTCCGGCCCAGCGAGGCGAGCGTCGGCGGTGGCGGCGGGGCGTGCGACGCAACAACGGCGCCCGATGCTGCGGTGCGACTTGAGCCATGGTTACTAGTGCTACCGCCGTGGTGGTGGTGATGGCTGCGGCGACCGTCGGACGACGACGTAGGTGGCGGCGGCGGCGGGGCGGGGGATGTGTTGTCAGCAAGCCACTGCCGGAAAAAGCTCACGGCGAGCCAGTCGAGGTATGAGGTCGAGGGCGTGACACGCTCGCCGCGTGAGTTCGTCAGGTTGAGGCGGAATAGCCTGCCCTCGATGCGCGCGATAGTCTCTTCGAGCTCGTCGACTTTGTCCTCTATGATATCGAGAACCACTTCAGGGAACGCGCTACGGATGCTCCGCTCGCCTGCGGGCCATTGACCCACGACGTGGATAAGAGCCTCCTGGAAGATGATTTTGCTCCGACTTAAATAGCCCAATCGCAGGTAGGAGACGGGGTATTTCGCAACCTGCTTCCAAAGCCGTGACTGAAACTGGAGCAAGTGGTGGTCGACGCGGGGACCGCAGACAGCCAAGGCATCGTATTGGTCGGCAAGCGTGAGTAGCGATTTGCACTGCACGTAGGCATCCGCAATATTGATGCCGTCCATGACGGGCGGGTAATTATAGAAAATCCTGAAAAGATTGTCATAGTCGCGTAGAAGGTCAGCGTCTGCTTGTGACAGCGGGGGCCCTTCGTCAACTGGTGGAGAGTAATTTTGAGGATGCCGGTGATGATTGCTGCCGAGTGAGAGGTTTGCGACGGATCGGAAAAAGAGCTTGTTGAATGCGTCGAAGCAGACTGTGTATGTTTGTGCCGGCTTGATGATGTATTCGCAATGGCATCTCGCGCTCCTACACTTGCTCCACCACTGCCATCGCCGAATATTGAGTTGCCGGGAGGTGGTGGTAATGCGCGACTGCTACTACTGTCCGCCTCCTTCTGGACGAGCATAGGAATGTCGTCGGGGCCTGCCCCGGGATCCAGCTCGTACCTCCATCTCTTCCTCGAACCACCAGGCGAGCTCGCGCGCGGTCTTGCGACTTCGGCCGAACTCCTGCCGCTACCCGTACCACTTCCCCCAAAGCTGACACTGACGCCGCTGTCTTCCCCAATCCTCGAGAGCTCCCTGGTCGGCGGCGCATCTGGCAGAAGCGGTATCACGCTAGCCTTACTCCATTCCTGGCTGGTGCTCGCCTCGAAGAAGCCGGAGCAGCGCGTCAAGGTATGGCGGTGTAGGAGATATCGGTTCTCCCTGCCACCGGTCCGGATGACGATTTCGACGTCGCCCGAGTGGCTGAAGACCGGGAACTCATTCTGTGGTATGTAGGAGGTCCCCCGGCGTGGGATCGGTTGTATCGCTTGCTCCGGGATGAGACGTGCGGGCGCGAGGAGGTACGCGCTGAGACGACGGACTGAGCGCCGCGGACGAGGGAATGGGACGGGTTCGAGTCAGGTTGCGACACCATGAATACAACTATTTCCGGGGTCGGTGGCTCTCGGGCTCTGTGCTATATACAAAAACAATTGGTGGAGGCTGGTTGCGCTGCTCTTTTCTTCTCCAACGGGTTTCCAAAAAACTGCCCGGCTTTATGCGTGAAGCATAAAGTTTAGTAGCAGCAGATGGCCGGCGATCGAATCTCGCAGGATCGGGTGAGGAGGGGCAAGCTTCACGTGGTGGCTGAAGCTCATTGACGATGATATGATGGCAAAAGGGTTCCCGTTCCGGAGATTTTCCCCAAGGTGTTTCGCGAAAAAGGACCGTAGGGTACTTAAGGTAAGGTGAAGATGCGGAGGAATCCCGAGAAGATGGAATAGCTGCGCGATTCGCACGAACTGCCGTGACGTCCAAAAGAAGAGATATCAAAGAAAGCAGCAGACCGCCCTGGACGGGTCTCCGAATAAGTTCGCTTTCTCGCTTGGACTGGGGGATGTATCGACACACGTCCAAGCTCGTGATTCGCGATTGCAGACCGGCTTGATTGACTTTCTTGAGGCTGTGCGACCGTTCGCCACAAGGATGGGAGGCCGGCTCACTTAGACAGGGATCGTTGCCAGGTGTTGGGTATGAAGGAATTCCAGGGCGAACGGAGCTGGGTATGTCATCAATTCATTCAGTAAGTAGCGACGACCTGTAGAGAACCAGAAACAGACGAAAACGACCGTGAAATGGTATGTTTATCAAAAAATACAACAAAGTCGTCTGAAATTGCCCGCTCGAGGTGAGTGAATGCGGACAGCCTGCTGCAAGCACCTAGTCTAAGTAGTATCTTCCCCCCTCCGAGTTTGCGAATAAGGTCCAAGTAAGTCAGTCGCGCAGCAACTCCGCGTTCCAGCTTGTTTACCAGCGCTCCAATGGAAAGAAGGCTACACACACGAGCTTGATAGGTACATGGTCTAGCCCAGTAAGTCCACGAAGTGCTCGTGTGTGCAACAACAATACATGCGCTCAGTTGGCGAGAGCATGCGTGCTGCAGTTAGTTCAGCCGACTAATTGATGGAGCCGAGCCATTCGCAGTTCTCGTTGCACGAGAGATTCCCAGCCAACCCCCAGCCATGCACTTTCACCGGATGCAGCACCAGGAAAAAACTTGAGACCAAGGCAGACAGACAGACACCAACACCAAGCCAAGGAGGACAAGGAAAACAAGTGGGCCAGGCAGCCCGCGAGCCCCGGCTTCGGCTGGCCTGTCGATAAGGACGATAACAGTGATCGTCCCCTCAGTTCAGCTGCCTTGGTCTTGAGAGAGCGGAGATTGAAACGTCGTCGGCCAGTGGTTTCTGGCCCTCAAGTCGGCACCAAAACCCTGTATCCTTGGTAATGGGGACTCCATGGGAGGCCGTCTGCCCATCCTGACTGTCTTCTTTTCCTTCCCCAAAACTCTTTACAGGGTGGTGACACCAGAACGAACACGTGACCTCTATTCTCCTCACTTTGGAAGAAACAAATGGACTGACATGATGCCAAAAACGAGATCGTAAGCAGGGCTCACTTGATATAGTCATGTTCCATGTAATCCCCTGTAGAGTCGACCTGTTGTGGTATACCCAGAGGAAAGAAACCGCACCGCAAATGACAACACCGCCCGCCTCGCAACAACACACAATGAAGCTATCATGGCCAATGTCGTAGAAATGGCTAGGGCAGGTAGGTAGACAGATATGTAAGGATCGGGTTTTGGAAGTGACTGCTGTAACCCATATTTTTTTTGAACATCTGGGAGGCATCATCTCAATGGCAGGACGTCTTGCTGTCTCATCTCAGGATAAGAACCGGAACGACTTTTTGGTAGAATGTCTCTCTTCGATTGTCCTTTTGCACGAAGTCGAAGACCAAACCTCGATTCCCAACGCGATTCTATTCTCGTCGACCAACCCCAATGACAATGAACGAAACAAAACGGCACCCCTTCTCTAAGGCCGCACCATGGATTGGAAGAGTTGAACTTCTAGTTGCTTTGAGCATTTACACATAGTTACGACATAGAAAGCTATGGGGATGCTAAAGTGGGAGTTTTGCAGCGACGGACAGAAAACACAGCGTTTCAATTTCCGTTCGACGAGGGATCTGGCATCTACCAATTAAAAAGAACATACATCAAATTATATTTGTGGGAGTTGCGTCAATCAATCTACAATCACGAGGTGTCCTCCCATATCCGGTAAATGCTTTTCATGCCATCCTCAAATTGTTATAGCACCCGTGGATTGGCATTGATTTCGACCATAGATGTTATCATATTGCTCGAAGGCCCACATAAGGAAACAGTCAAAAATGACAGCGACATTATTTCTTGATAAAAACTGATTTTAAATTGTCGCAACTGGACGGCAACATGTTGCTCATAAATATTCATACAGCTAGCAATACAGACCGTTTAGCCTCGAAAAGATCAGAAACTCCATCCCGGGATTTTGGGAACGCAAGCAGCGACGCCGCCCGTCGCTGAGATGATTTGAAAAACGAAAACCGGAAATTCGTAGCAAGTCGAGAACTCCTGCCCAACCAGCAACACCCAAGCAAAACCCACCAGTACACCATATCAGAAATTGCATACTGAACCACCAAGCGCTCGCGACTAGCCTTTGTTCATTTAGCTCATGTCCATGTCAACGTCGAGTACAGGAGCGGAATTTGACGTGGGTTGAGGTGTGCCGGCAGCCACCATCGGTGCAGCGCCTTCAAAGACAGGAGGAGAAGCCTTAAGGTTGATGAATGCCTGGTTGAGATCCCTGCCCACAAGCTGGCCCTGACGAAGGTCCTCGCCAAAGAGGAAGTAACCTTCCGAGGCCTCGACGAGGTAAGATTGAAGGCCCTTGCTCTCAAGTTGTATGTTGACATTCGTGACAGGGAAGTGGTTCTCGATGTACCGTGCCCAGCCACGGGAAGCGGCTTGAATGTGTTCGCTGTCGCTGATGCGACTCCATCCAATTCCAAGGTGGAGAGTGAAGTTATCAACAACGGTTTCGCGCGCCGGATTCGAGCGATTGGAAGGTGCGTTGGTGGCAGGCATTGAAATGGTGTTCATGTCCAGACGTTGTGACTTGGCACTTCTCAATGACGGACGCGCTTGTTGGTTGACTGAGCGAGCTTCTTCGTTGCGGCGCACGGCATCCTCGGCCGCTTTCTCTTCAAGCCACGTCCCGGACTGGCTACCGGCATTTGCGACGTAGGTGGATGGTGACTTTATGAGAACCATTCCTTCGCCGTAAACCCACTCATCTTCGGGTTCTTTGACAGGCTCGATGGTCTCGCGTTTGGCTTCCTCAACGTCAAGATTGATAGAAGCTTCTTCTCTTGAGCGTTTGCGGCCTGCAGTCTGGGCAAGTGACGGACGAGCAGAAGACTGAGCCCACACAGAAGAGGCGGATTTGAAGGGCACAGCCTGGCCAAGGGGCGAGGCTTGGTGAGGGAACATGGGCATGCCAAAATGGGATTGATGGGCAGCGCTGGGGGGCATGGTGAGGACAGGAGACTGGGTGCGTGAGAAGGAACCCATATTGACCTATGATAACTAGATGTCAGATGGAAAAGACAACAAGTGTGGTTAGATATTTCCTGAGGCCGCGGCGACCTTGAGCTATCAGAACAAGAGCCGTGCTGGAACCCGTCTAGGTAGGAGGTAGGTAGGTAGGCAGGGGAGATGTCAGTGAAGTGTGGTGCTATATGTTATTGTAAGTGTCAATGGGAGCCTCAGATGTGTCGACAAGAGTCAAGATGGGTATGGGTGATATAATAAGGTAAGAGGCCGAGGGTCAGAGACGACGTTGGTGATGGGGGCGTAATGGAGGTGAGGATGGCAGGGAGGTGGTGAGTTGGATGAAGAGAGAGAGATGGATAGGTGGGAAGAATTCGAGGGAAAGAAGGAGGGAGTCTTAAAACAAGGATGTGGTTGCTATGGGAAGGCGTAGAGTGAAGTGGGAAAGAGGACTGGAGAGTGTGGGCATACAAGAAGGATTGGGTGTGTGAGAAAGAGCGAGAGAGACAAGAGAAGTGCGATCCAGTTGAGCGCAGTGTGTGTTCGGTTCGGCTGATCACGTACAGAACAAAAGAGAGAGCTTGAGGTGAGGTGAGAGGTAGGGTCCTCGTTGAGGTAGGGAAGGTAGGTACGGCTGGCAGGTACCTCCTGCCAAGGGTCTAGTCTGATGGCAGGCCGGAGGTACCGACTCGCCCGTTGACACTACAAATGGATACATCGGTTGATCTTACCAGCCTCATTGCAGACTGGTCTCGTCTGGGGATGGGCTGAGATCCCGAGAAGGGCCCATATTAAAGTCGTCATGTACCTCCACACCATGCTGGGCAGAAAAAGTACTTTGACTCCGTATGGCCGTGGTGATTGGCCGGGTGACAACCTGCATCGCCGGGGTGGGGTCCTCAACTTCCGACTTGCCCGCCTTTGGTAAAGAGGCGGCGAGAAAAGGCGATTGCGATTGCCTGCAGCTCGAATTGAGATGCTGGTCACTGCGGCGGTGCCGAGGAATGATTGGCTTGACCGGATGGCGTTTGGCTACCCAGACAAACTATTGCGCCTTTCCCCCTTGGGCTCTAGTGCGAGCGCACATTCTGACCCTGCAGGAAGGTTTTTAGTGTGGCCCGGATCAGAGTCGGATCTTTGTGTGGGAGTCCTGTCTTGACTCAAGTGTCAGGAGCGACAAGCGCGTCCTACCTCCAGTGCTGAAGCATGGAGGCTGCCTTTTCGTTTCTCCTCATCTGGCATGTTCCGTCTAGCACGCCGCCCCCGTCCAGGCAGACACAGACACGGAGTACGGAGTACTTGCAAGTATGGATCACATTGAAAGTTTTTTACTGCATGCATCCCGTAACTATTGGTGTGTGCTTCATCCGGCCTCATCGTTACGTACTTTACGGTCAGTCAATCAATGCAACCATACTCCGTAATCATTTCGGTGCATTCATTTCACCGATACAGGACTTGACAGCGGCCCACCTTGGTGCCGACATGGTTATTGCTTTGAACCTCCAGCGCGTTCTGCGGTTCCATGTAGAAAAAATCGCGGTAGGCCGAACGCGAAGACAGTCGCGTCCTTTGAGGACACCCAAGACTAACTCCATATGTGTAGTGTTGACTGACCAAACTTCTCGCACAACTCTGTACCTACATGCATTTCTTGCAACTTACTCCTTCGTTCGTAGATATGGGGTAGACCAGCTCGAAGCGCAATAAAGAGTCCTGACTTTACTCGGTTGGTCTATTGCTATGGTAGTTCTAAAAGCTGCTGTTATACAACCCCACAACTCTATGGATGTCTAAGTAACATTGAATGGCATGTCGGGATGTATTCATGGTATCCCGTCAGTGCCTGCATTTCCCTCTCCCGCCTGGTCTTGTGTGAATAATTATCATGCCTCGTTGCTGAACCGAGCAGAGTCGTCCGAATTCTCTGTTCCCCCGAACAGTCCACGGAACCCAGGTGCTTCCATACCGGACGGGCTACGGGTCCCGCCGTAGTGTCTGTGGGAATGGTGAGCGGTTCTTGACGCAACACGACGAACAGGGGCTGTGTGTAGCACATGCAACCGACTTTGATGTCGAGCTTCAGGCAGATTTCGCGGAGTCTGAGGCTGCAATGAAGCTGGGAGCGAGTCGTTGTAGACTCTGACCCCAAGATCCGTGCCCATCGTCTCCCCTTGAGAAACACCTAGCCCACCACCCTCATGTCGCGTTTCCAATGCTGAATGACTGGTCGGGACCTGAGGAAGGGAGCGTTCAGCTGACTCTACAGAATGGTTCGCAGAATCCAAAGAGGAACCTGAGCCATGCTCCGCCTGCTTTATCGATCAATCACCCAAACAAAGTGTTTTGTTTGGCTTGGGAACCGGACATACTGGAATCGACGTGAGGGCTTCGGTCTGAGCTCCTCCCGATGAAGAGTAATCGAATCTCGTGATGGAAGGATCTTGGGCGAGCTCTTCCGGATGATCCAGCGAGGCTTGGTTATACATTCGCTGAACGGCCACTGTCAGTCTGGCAGGCAGCTACATGATCAAGAGTAGTAGCCATACGAGTGGGAGTGACAATTCATCAGACACTGTTCTTTCCCCAACAGAGAACGGCGGAGGCAGTATCACTGTACTCGATTTATGGCCCCGCCAGTCTCTCAAAAAAGATGAAGTATACGAAGACGTGCTCTGCGAACTTCTAGATGTCTCATGCGACGTCGGCGCTTCCACCCTCGAAGGAAAAGGAGTGAACTTAGGTGGCCGGCGTGGCGGTAAACTAAATAGCTTGGGAGTGTTTGGCTGGCAGCGTCGTTTGGGCGTCTCCATACTACCTTGCCCATTCGTGTCTGCGGGATTTTGCGTTTGAGGAGTAGCGACAAGCGATTCATTGATCGCTGGACCAGTGTGCCGATGTGGGCTTGGAGATCGTCTAGTTCGAGCATCGTGGCGGGTAAGATATCTCTTGAAGCGACGGCGGTGCTCGAAATCTTTGACTTCAGTCATGGTGACCGAGATTGCAGTTGGTGGAAGTCGCAACATGGCTGTTGTCAGTAATAGCGCACATTGGGAAGAGGTTCTCAGTAGCAAGGCGCCGGTTATTAGGTTGTCGGTCGGCCGCGTCGTGCGATGCCGGGCCGGACGAGCGCGAAGCTGGCTACAAGTGGATGAATAGGATATATCATCCTACAGCTACGGAGTAGAATATCCTGGATTCTGAAATGCAAAACGCAAGCTGGCGCTGTCACCGGAAGGTGCGGACGCAGGTGCTGATAACTGCCTGGTGCTTCATCATGATGCTCCTTCCAAGCTCAGAGAATTACCGCTATTGACTTCCAAGGAACTGACTGGTCGACATATGTACATGTAGATAGAAGGCGGCCGCCGTGGCTGGAGCGACATGAAAACTGGTGCTGCAGAGCACCTGCCGACATCTCTGATTTCAAATTATCCAGCACCTACTACGTCCTTGAGTGCACGTAACTTGCCGCTCCATGTGCTTATGCTGCCATTCGCATTAGGATCTTTGAAGTCTTGTTTCTCTAGAATCCCATCTGGCTCGAGAATAGTTGAGAGTTGAGGCGAATTGGGATGCCTATCGATCAATAATTATAGTGCAATATAGGCGAGATGTAGCATCTCTTTCGCATGCTCACGCTTAATTGCACGTCACTTCGCGTATAGAATCATCTTGGCTCCCGTTTACGAAACCCTTATAGGACATTTGTCAAAGTTGAGTTCGTTCCTGCATCTAACATCGAAACATCAGGGCAGATTGGCTACATGCATACAGCCAGTCATATCAATGGCAACAGATGGTTTCATGGCCTCCGATGCAAACCTTGGATATCTTCTCCGCTCTGTCATGTTTGCCTCCATACTCACAGTCCTCCGCGGCATCAAGTGCTGCTTACAGGTCACGGAGATGGAGAAGAGTCTCTAATGGAAATTCCTGTACGCATTACGTATCTCGGGTTTTGCCCTGTGCATCTAGGTGGTAGTGGAAGAGATGACAACATTGAGACATTGATGACTGCCAACCTGTCAGCTGCGGGCACAGGTTAAGGCAATTAGGTACATACCTATGTACATACCTCCTAAGATGACAGCCTTGACCGACGGGAGCTAGCAGAGGGCCGGGCACCAATCAAATGACCCCACCCGGCCCTCTCCATTTTCCAGCTTGCGCCGCAGCTGCTGAGCGCAATACCTGGAGGAGAGGGCGCAGCACTGACTGACTGATGTATTACCTAAAGAAAGGAGAGGCACCATAGAGCTGGTCAGGTCTGTCAATCCAATTGTCCGAACCAGTGCTGGCTTATTGCAAATGCAGCGACCAGCGACCTCACCACCCGCCGACATTCGCCAATTTAGCAAGGAACCGTTGACCTCGTATTGGGGTTATTGAGCTGCTGCTGTGTGGACTATACCTCACATGCGGTCTAAACCGAAAAAAGACGGTCAATCTTGCATTTGCCCAGAGAACCTCAACCTCGAGCTGTCCTTGCCTGGGGCCTGGCGCTCCTGGTACTGCTCCTGGTACTCCTGGTGCTCCAGTCCGCCCAACCCGTTCAGTGCCAGGTAATAGCACAGTGGGCGGCAGGGAAGATTGATATCGCACGTTATCGTATGCGTGCTGCACCCTGCACCCCGTGAATTTACTGCACTGTACACTGGACTGCTTGCCAGACAACCTAACCTACCTTCTCTATCCCACTCAACTCGACTACCTCACTACACACGTGGGTGCATCTGTTGTACCTGACATCGCCAGGTACTGGCATTATTCTGTCTCTTCCCCCACCAGCTTCACTCGTTCCATCCTTTTGTGTTGTCGTCCATCGTTTCTTGTTCCTAATGCTCTCACTTCGACCGGCTCGGCACTGGAATACACCGCAACCGCACCACTACAGCCCATTGCGGTCCGCGGTTTCGCCCAGTCGAGCCACCCATTTCACCATTCACCACTGAAGCCCAGCACACCGAAGCTATCGCGGCGACTCTCTTCCCTAAATAATATTCGACTGTTTTTTTTTCCGTGATAAGACTCTCGTCGCGAGTCAACAACCATCCCATTCCACGATTGTCTGCCAACGCTTGGATCCTTATAATCCAAGCAGCCACCTCCATCACGACTGGTTATTTTTTGATCGGGGACCTCTTTCACCCTTCACCCAGACGCCGAAGGACAGTGTGGGTTGACTTTGGGTTCTGTTGTCTGATCCGTTTTGCTTGGGAGAAAAGTCACCTACGGACAGCCACCGCGGGTCCGCCCTAGCTCCTATCCCACAAGCCCGACACATTAGACTTTCTCATCAGCACTATCCTAGCTAATAAGACCACTCGCCGCCATGAATAACGACCTAAGTCTTTCTCGAGCCCTTGGCGGCTTACGAATCGCGAACCCTGACGACGCCGAACCCGGTCCTCAAGAAGCTTTGGCTGAACATGACGAAGCTGCTCAACCTGTCGTTTCCCGTCAGACAACTTCTAACACTGTAGCTCAGCTACAAGGCCCAGACTCGCAGAGTCCGATTCAGCCCCAGAGCCAGCCCGAGCCCCAAGAGAACAGAAGCCAACCCGTCGACCCCGGCCTCCCATATTCAGATTCCCAGGGGCAACCCTCAAACCCATACCCACACCATACGTCTCCGCCATATTCTGGTCCGTCTGCGCGGCCTGGTTCCGGCATATACACGGCTGCGGAGCGAGACCAAGCGGCTGATTCCTATAAAATATTACGGTCCGAGGCATCCAGGACCTCCATGTATAATATGCCTACAAGACAAGACTCTCGGTCAAATCCCAACTATACAACAAATCCTGCCGCTGTCCCCACGAGGGAATCCAGCCATCGAGATCGATCCTACAACCCGAACAGACAAGCTCCACCGGGAGCAGGCAGTGGCCCCTTGCCTCCTAGGAGAAGCTCAAGGGGGATGGGTGGGGGATACGCATCAATACCTGGCATTCCCACCGTCCCGGAGCCTCGAGGTCCAATTCGGCCTGATCTTCCTATGTCCAACAGCAGCGAGGATTGGAAAGACAGAGGTGCGGCGGTCAGTACCCGGAGAGAAATCGACGCAAATGGAAAGACGATCGTAAAAACCGTGAAAAAGGGGGTCCGTGACTTCTCATTTGGTCGTGTCCTGGGCGAAGGATCTTACAGTACAGTCTACCTTGCTACCGACCGACAAACGCTCAAGGAATATGCCATCAAGGTTTTGGAGAAGAGGCATATCATCAAGGAGAAGAAGATCAAATACGTCAACATCGAGAAAGACACCCTGAACCGACTTACGGAGCATCCGGGTATTGTCCGTCTCTACTATACCTTTCAAGATGAGAATTCGCTCTACTACGTGCTGGATCTGTGCAACAGCGGAGAGCTGCTAGGTGTACTCAAGAAGACGGGGACTTTTGATGTTGAATGCACCAGGTTCTTTGGGGCGCAGATTCTCGACTCCATCGAGTACATGCACTCTCGAGGCGTTATTCACCGTGACCTCAAGCCCGAAAATGTTCTTCTTGACGATTCTATGCATGTCAAAATCACTGATTTTGGCACCGCTCGGCTTCTCACAGACCCCCGTGCACCGCCGACTGCTGCTGCTGCTGCTAGGCCGGACGACCGTCCTGGTAGAGATAAGCCGCAGGATGATACAAGAGCCGAATCATTTGTTGGCACCGCTGAATACGTGAGCCCCGAACTGCTTCGTAATAAGAACGCTTGTAAGGCGAGTGATCTATGGGCTTTCGGATGCATCGTCTACCAACTCCTGGCTGGGCGGCCACCGTTTAAGGGGGGTTCCGAATATCTGACCTTTCAGAAAATCGTGGAGCTCGACTATGGATTTCCTCCTGGGTTCCCTCCAGCTGCCCAAGACTTGATAGAACGCCTTCTGGTCTTGGAACCCGAAAGACGACTCACCATCGAACATATCAAAAATCACGAGTTCTTTGATGGCCAGACCTTTGGTAAACAACTGTGGAGAATGAAGGCTCCACGGTTGCGTCCGTACGCACCACCTCCACAAGAACCCAAGATCATCAATCTGAACGGCGGCAACTCGCCTCAAAGTGCGCCGCAATCACGATTGCTCCCAACTAACAACAATGGTCTAAATGGCTCATCACGCACTCCGGGGCGGATAGTCACCGATATCCCCCCACCATCACAGCTGGATATTGAATGGTCTCCCGTCTTGAATCGCACCAATGAGAGAATATTAAGACTTGGCGACCTGTTGGTTATGTCTACGCCCATTCCGAACAGTCCACATGCTAAGAGTGGTGGCGAACATGGGGAGGGACACCGGAAATTTGCTCGTTTCTTCGGAGGAAGTACAACAAAGAAGAGACAGCGCCTGGTGATGATTACCTCAAGCGGCCGGATCGTACTGGCCCCGGCAGGGGGGGACGAGAAGAAGGCAAAGCAAGAAATATCACTTCTTGCGCCAGATTGCGCCTGGAGAACCCAGATTGATGCCAAGGGACAGACAGTCTGGTGTGTCGACTCGGTAAGTTATTCTGACGAATGCGTTTCACTCTACAGTACCATTATACTGACCTTAACAAGTACGGGATGCACTATACCTTCGAGGAACCCAAGGCTGCGAATTCTCTTGATTCTTCTAGGCCCACTGCCGACGACTGGATCGAAAACTTAGAGCAGGCTAGAGACATGGCCGTCTCGCTGAATAACAGCGACAACGGCTTTGGCGACATGTCATCATCTATGTCTAGCCCAGCCAGTACGTTCGGTGGTACTGGTGCTTTGAACTCGGAGGGCTTTGGTATCAGCGATAGGTCGCACAGGAATCATCTCAGCAAAAGCCAGCTGAGTTTGGAGGACACAACGACAAGCAAGCGCAATCGGTTCAGTAAGCGTCAATCCAAGCAAGGGCTTGGCCCAGCATTCTAAGATTACCCGGGGATGGTGGCGGTTTCTGCTGTACAGTACGTACTGGCAGTGCCTGGATCGAAAGTCACGGGTCCATTTTACTTTATTTTCTCATGTTCAGCGCAGGCGTAGCAGGTTCTGGCAGCACTTTTGATGACCGGGGAGAACAGGGAGTCTGGCTAGCAGTAGTCTAGCAGATGACAAAATGTTGCCCAAATACGGTATTAACAGTCGAGGTCTCCCGAAATCACTTCTTAACTGGGACTACGGGGTTCTTTTCTTTCGATCACAACCCCTTCAATTGCATTTTAATCAATATGGTGCCTGCCTCATGAGGTTTGCAAGGCAGTCGCATTGAATTTTGTCTTGGTGGAACGGATGGGACAAGACGGGAACCTGTAGCAAAACAGCATCTTCGTGTTTCTCTTTTTTGTCGAGGGGGCGGCTGAGTAGAGGGCAAAGTATGGAGACGTCCCTGGGGCCATGGTGCTAAATATCCCCAGAGCAGCATTGCATATGTATGGAGTATTCAGATAGGACGGTCAGGAGTCGGCTCAAGTGCATGGTTTCAGATTAGATGCGGAAGTGTAGGCTTGTTATCTACATAGCTACGGCACTTGGCCTCCCTATTCAAATACACATGGAAGAGATAGCTACCTGCATGTGTATAATAGTAATCTACCAATGTCCAATATTGTCGGAAGACAACAGAAAGGGGGTGTATTGACCAATTGATACATGTCTATGTAGAGTATTATACAGCACGGGCCACTAAAGCTGACAAGAGACCAGTAAAAAAGAGCCTCAAGAGTACCTATGTACATACCTACCTACATGTAGGCCCCACTTTGTTGTCGTTCCAGCCTCATGTTAGGCTCTGGTCCAACTGCTAACACCAATCAAGACGACAAACCGCCAACTGCAAGTCGCGTTTGGCCAGCAGGGCCAGAGAGACGAGACCGACCAAGTTCTCCAAAATTTCTCGATCGCGAACTTGACTTACAACCTCCGGACCAAAAAGCCATCGTCGCACCGGCCAGCACAACGCTACCCAACGCTACGTACACTACGGCTTCCTGTCTTACCAGGCAACAAGCGAATTGAACATTGCCGATCCCCTCTTATTATTCTCCTGTCAATTGTTTGGGTCGTCTCGCCACTTGATGCTTGGCCGTCAAAATGCAGCCCGCTTATCGTCAGTTCCCGCAACAGCAAGTGCCACCTCGCACTCCTCACTCGTCCGGCCCGCGACGTGGAGGTATCGGTATGTGATGCGGCCTCCTCCAGATGAATTCGTCTTTTCCTTGGCTTGGTTGTTGAATGCATTTGCTATCTCGGCCGTCGCCGCATCTAAGTTGGCGACGCCCAGGCGCAAGAAGAACAAGTGGAAGAAGCCGAGCGTGGTGTCCGCGCCGCCAGTGCGGTCGTCCCGATTCGACACAAACGCGCTATAATCCGCCTTTCGCTGGCTTTATATGATGAGCATGTCGCGACCATTCCTCAGACCATACCCCACACAGAAATTCATGGATCCACAGATCATTCAATCAGTAGCCCAACTAGTACCAGGGTACAGGTCTTGATCTTCTGGAATCCATCTTGTCCAGCTCCTGCCTTCATGTAGATGCAGCTCTTGCCCGCCATCTCCATCACAACTGCCCTGTCCGAACAGCCGTTTACCACAGCCTCTCCGAACTTACCCTCGCTAACTATTCGGTCATGGCAGGCCCTATGATGTCCACGGGACCTCACCCCCAAGTTCCCTTGACCCAGGCCCAGATGGCACAACAGCAGCAGGCCGCCGCGATGCAAGTCGAGATGGCGAAGCGCCGAAGCCGCAAACCCACTGATAAGAACCTCCCCGACAATATCGACGAGTGTACCATTGGTGAAATGGGCCTCAAATACAGAGAACTGCGCGACTTCGAGCGGCGGCTTGACGCGACCATGACGCGAAAGAGACTGGACATTGTAGATTCCGTCAACAGGAGCGTGAAGGTAAGCCAAACTTGTACATCCGGCTCGACTGGGAATTTTCGTTAACGGGCAATCGGTTAAAGCGATGGAAAACGCTGCGTGTTTGGATTTCCAATACCGCCGAAGATCAGCAGTGGCAGAACAACGACCTCAACGTACCCGCTTTCGATTTCAGCTCGAATCTGGAACCCACCTATCGCATCAAAATCGAAGGTCGCCTTCTGGATGATGATGACGACGACGATATGGACAAAGAGGATGCTGGCGACGAGGATGAAGATGATAAGATGGACGAGGACGGTGCTGATGCCAAGTCTAAAACCAAAACGCCCAAGCACCGCTTCTCCCACTTCTTCAAGGCTTTGACAGTCGATTTTCCTGCGAATCGCAAGGGCATTGATCAGAGCATGGAGTGGAAAAAGCCAGAACGAACTGGCCCCTCAACCAACCTCCCGGCTTCTGCAGACTTTGATGAGTTGATCTTCAAGCGCAGCGGCGACGAAAATATGCATATCGTCCTCAATCTGACACGCCATGAAGACCCAGAACGTTACGCTGTCGAGCCCGCTCTTGCCGACATCGTTGACAAGACAGAAGCCACGCGCCAAGAAGTCGTCATGGCTGTGTGGGATTACATCAAATTTATGGGTTTGCAGGAGGACGAGGAGAAGCGCAATTTCCGATGCGATGACCTTCTCAAAAAGGTATGGTGTTACTGCTGAAGGACTGTTTGGCTTCACTTTGCTAACTCAAGGACATATAGGCCTTCAACATCGAGACGGGCTCTATCCCCCTCCTATACAACTACATCACCCCCCAGTTGAAGCCTCTCCCGGCCGTCAAACTCCCTTACACCGTTCGGGTGGACGAGGAGTTCCACAAAGACCCCAAGCCAACCGTCTATGACATCCGGGTAGCGGTTGATGACCCCCTGAAGGAGAAGATGGTAACATTCCTCAACAATCCCGGATACGCCAGCATGCTCAAAGAGGTTGCTCTGCTTGATGACCAACTCGCCACCATTGTGCAGGCTATCCACGTGTCCAAGTCTAAGCATGCGTTCCTGTCTTCATTGAGCGAGGACCCCGCTACGTTCGTCAAAGACTGGCTCAGCTCTCAAAAGCGGGATCTCGACATCATCATGGGCGAATCCATTAGAGGCAGCGGTGAGCATGCCACAACTGGTGATGAGTGGAGGATGGGCGGCAAAGACAGCGTATGGAACACCATCAACGCGAAAGAATCAGTTACCATGTTGTTGGCGAAACAACCACATGTTCCCCGCTAAAGTTTGGCACCTGGTTGGGCAAGGGGCACTGATTTGATGTTTACTGTGGGAAACGGGGAGTTATCGGCGTGTTTAGTCTATGCTCGATTGTGTGTGCGTCAATCACGATACCCAAGAGGGCACGAGTATTCGTTTGTGATTTTTATTTGCTGTACTATTTATTACATTTTGAGGAGAGCACTTGCCACCCACAAGATCCGTCTGGCTGAAAGGAGGCCGCGAGATGGCTATTGAATAAGAACATATTCCGCCAAAACTCCCGATACTTGTCTGACCGTAGCATACCTCCATTCGACGGTCTGCGGCCCTTTTGCCGACTATTTCATGAACTCGGCAGCCTGCTCCTTGTACTCCTCGCGCCAACGACTCAGCGGTGGCCTCCCGTTGACGACGTCACCGGCGCTCCACGCCATGCGCTTCTTGTCCATCTCTTCAGTGACCTCGTTGTCGGGGCATATGACCCAGAACTGCTTCTCGGCCACCTTCTTCTCGAGGTACTCGACAACGTCCTCGGGCCACCACGGCGCATCGGGCTTCTTCTTGCCGCCATCGGCGGCCTCCGTGTCGCGGCCCGCGCCTGGTTGACCACCCGCCAGCCCCGTCCACGTCCAACCCGGTACGAGGAGGTGCACCGAGACGGACGGGTGGTCGGTCCGCAAGTCATACGAGAGCTGCTCGGCCAGCGACTTGACGGCCGCTTTCGAGGCGTTGTATGCTGGGTTTCCTGGCGGGTTGGTGATACCCTGCTTGGAGCCCGTGATGACGATGGCCGACTGCTGCTCTGCCTCCTTTGTGGACGATTTGACCAATGGGAGGAGATGGGTGATGCCGTGGACTACGCCGAAGATGTTGACGTTGAGGATCTTCTCGAAACCCTCGGGCGAGTCGAAGCTGTGCTTCGCTCCGGTACCTGCATTGAGGGCCAGGAGATTGATTTTACCTTTGTCATTTCATGTTAACATCGGTACCAATAACGACTTGCTGGTTTCTTTGTTTTGGCTCTTTAAGCCATACTACTACTCATCACACGACGTGCCCGTAGAAGGAAGAGAGGAAAAACCTACCATCAAAGTCCTTCTGGATCTTCTCCTTGAAGCCCGCCCAGTCCGCCGCCTTGCTAACATCCATCTGGTAGGTAGCAGCCACGTCTGTGGGCACCTTGGCCAGCAACTCAGCGTGCCAGTCGGCCACCAGCACCTTCATCCCGTAGCCGGCGCATTTCTTGGCCAGCGCCAGGCCGATGCCGCTCGCGCCGCCGGTGATGACGGCCGTGTTGCCGGCTTTGAAGATTGCAGATGATGATGATGCCATTGTGCGCTTCTTTTGCTTATGCGAGCACTTATCTGGTGTGTTGGGTATGGGATTCCTATAGATTTTCTCTTTATCTTCTTCGCTCAAGACCTTTGGCAGCTTGACGTTTCCTCGGCTTTAGGATATATAGTAATCGCCGTAAGAGTTGGAGACTCTGATGGTTCCTGGACCGTCTTTAGTATAGACCTGTACATGTGAACGTCACTTTATATGAGGAGTTGCCCCACTCGGCCTGCATAGGGGCCTGGACATGCAGGTATGACATACATTCACTACCAGTTCCGGCTTGTGGTCAAGATTTAGACAAGTCCCGAATCGATGTGCGTCCAGCATGGACAGACATAGAATCTCGATAATATCGGATGGAAGTGGTTTCTTATATAATACAATACATCTTGAGAACGAAGGTTGTATACCATCCATACCTCAATTTTTCATTATTCATTAGACCTGCCGTAAACGCCTAGCTACATGCATCGTAATGATTTCGCCGTCGGGGCTGCTTTTGCAAGTCTACCGCATGTATCATCACGCCTGCGGCCTCCCTTACATTTTGCGACCATGTTTTGGTAGCTGATGGCTATCTGTCGTGGCGACGTGCATCCTGCAAGGAGCATAGTCCATAGGTTCTTCCTCTCTCCAGGCCCCATGCTACAGATGGTGGTGTATCAAGAGGTCCCCTAGTAAATCGCCAAACTCGTAGGTCGACTAGGCGCCCTGGGGCATCTGCCTTGTCGGTGGGACGGGGTTGGGCGGCATATTTCGGATTTGTTTGATGAGAAATTCTCTTTCATCAATGAATTGTTCGTCGTCTGTACGGTCCTCCAGAAAGTGGCTTAGGAAATTAAGCAGCTTATCCCTGTTCATCAACAAGATCTTCTGTACTGCGACCGACTTATGAGGGTTCGCAACGAAAACCTTGAAGACATGGAAACCCTCATATTGGACCATTTTCCTATCGTCGCGCAGTAGATTCATGCAGATTTTGAGATGTTCGCCGCGGTCTACGTAAGCCGTCATGACGTTGTAGTTGGAACGGTCGAGTAATATCTCGCCGAGCAACTTGATGGACTGACGCTTCGTGACATAGCTATTTGATTGAACCAGAACGTGGTTGTACCTGTCAAAGAATAGCTCAAAATTGACAGCCAGGTAGCGCGGCACAAGATCTTTGTGCTTCGTCAAAAGTTCCTATGCAAGCAGGTGAGTTAGTTGAAACAATGTATAGGGGCCGGGGACCATACCCTGAATGTGGTGAATGCATCAGCCGCGACCTCGAACGAGCTCTTGTCAATCCAGTCGAAGAATCTCCAGAACACGCCACTGCCGCTCTGTGGCCGCTCTCTTTCAATAGCCGTTACCCCCTTCAGACTCGAACCGGGCTCCTCTCCATCGTCATACATTATGATAGCCGCCGCCGCTTCATTCTTGAGCACTTCCCGCAGCACCGACCCGGCGGGCGTGGCGCTTTCCTTGTGCTCGTAGCCGCGACATAATTCCAGCAAGACTTGCGGCTTATTATTGACCACATAGCTCAGTGCGACAGGGTCGGTCTTGGGGGATGCGGTTGGCGGTCGGAAGCGAAACACGTAGGAAAAGATCACCTGGGTGTCTTTCCGCGATTCGAAAGGCAAGCGCCATAGATGCTGGGCAAGCAGCAGCAGCAGGTCCTCTTCTATCAGGCCTTGTACCAACTGGTATACTTGATCAGGCGTACTGTCGGACTCTAGCGAGGCAACACCCAGTGTAAGCAGCACTCCGTCATAAATTGGTGCTTAGAAAGACAATTGACCGACCTGGTGTCCCTTGGAGTATAAGTTTCATCTGACTGAGCACCTTGGCCAACTCCTCGGCCTACACAACACAGCCCCTGCATGTCAGCCCTGTAGGAGTCATTGAAACAAAGACAGTGGGCACAAGAGTGAACTACCCACCTTGCCGGGGACTTCGAGCTTGAGTACATGCTCGCGAGCTTGCTTGGACAAGTCGAGTGTATTGGTTCGAGTGCGCGCGCGGCCGAAGAGGAAGGACATGGTTGCGGAGGGTTGTCCGGGGGGTGGCGCTTTGTGGGTGAGTTCCAGGTGGTGTCCAACCTTGCGCTGCAGAGCGGTGGAGGGTGCAGGTAGAGAGACAGTCCACGAAAGTCGGCTTTGAGCGACTAACACCACAGGGAAAACGACAGGAGAGCAGCAGGTCGAGTCAATCCCTGGGGCAAGGAGTGCATTAAAAGTTAGCCGCAGGAGAAGCTCTTGCGGGAAATAATAGTAATAGGAAAGAGGCGACGCAGGTCTATTGAACTAAGAACAAGCCCGGCCAAGATGTCCCGTTGCGTTGCTGTTTATTTCAAGTTGTCTTGGGGGTGTTGTTATTTACTTTCGATTCAATGGCAGGTAAGTTGAAACATGCACTTGCTGGGTAGCAGTGCGCAATAAGGCCCCGACTCTGCCAATGACGGATAATACTGGAAGTATTGGTACAGCGACTTCTGGGGGTTAAACTGGGATATCGCTTATCGCCCGCCGTGGGGCATGTCAAGTTGAACTCTTGGAAGTAAGTACATAGCGAGAGTCGGGTGTCGCATTAACCTAATGCTTTAGTACTCCAGGTTCAGTTTCTCTGAATTTCCAAAGCAGTCTGCCATATCATAATGTTGAATTGGAATATCAGTAGGTATGTACCTAGGTAGGCAGGCAAACTCATCTACCTAGGCAGGGCGTGAGTCGAGGTGCTGTTATCGTCTTCGGCCCGTCAATTGGCGACAGGAGTCTCTCTATTCATGGTACATTGAATGGAGCAAAAAGGTACTTGAACGAGGGGCAGTTGAGCCCGCTGCCCAACTACCTACAGAACATACCAGACCTACCCCGCCAGTGCATAAAAAGTCCGAAGAACGTCTTGTTCCAGTCATAAGCGGTTTGACTCACATTTTGTGCCACCCCACCAAGGAATTTCGACGGCAAGGTGGGATGTACATAAAATCGTGCCCCTCGATTCACCATTCTTAGGCAGGCTTCCGATTCCACTCTGCGACAGGAATCACAATCAACAATCCGACGGCTCTCTGGTAGCTGCGATCATATTGGCCCGTTCGTCTGTTCCCTCCTGTCAGACGTTTCAATATGTCTATCGACTTCCCCAAGTCAGAGCTCGAGGTCATCCAGAAGTGGAGGGAGTGGGATGCCTTCCAGCGCCAGGTACGACCGCTCGCCAGATCTGGTAAATGCGCACACGATAAATCACAGAGGCTAACAGCATTTTCGTCACCAGGTCGAATTGACCCAGGGAAAGCCTCGCTACACCTTCTACGATGGCCCGCCCTTCGCGACCGGTCTCCCGCATTATGGCCATCTTCTCGCCTCCACCATCAAGGACATCATCCCCAGATATTGGTCGATGAAGGGCTTCCATGTCGAGAGACGTTTCGGTTGGGATACGCACGGTCTGCCTATCGAACATGAAATCGACAAGAAGTTCGGCATCACCGGCAAGCAGGCCGTCATGGAGATGGGCTTGGAGAAGTACAATGCCGAGTGTCGCGCTATCGTGATGCGGTACAGAGAGGAATGGCGTCATACCATTGAGCGTCTGGGTCGCTGGATCGACTTCGACAACGACTACAAGGTGACTCTTGGCGCTGTACTTACATCACGGGAGGGTAGCTAACATTTGTTCAGACAATGGACCTGACGTTCATGGAGACGGATTGGTGGGTATTCAAGCAGCTCTTCGACAAGGGTGCGGTATACCAGGGCTACAAGGTCATGCCCTACTCCTGTGCTCTTACGACGGCTCTGTCGAACTTCGAGTCGAACCAGAACTACCAAGATGTGACGGATCCCGCAGTGGTCGTCTCATTCCCTCTTCTTAGCGACCCCAAGACTCACCTCCTGGCGTGGACGACAACCCCATGGACCCTGCCCACCCATCTGGGCCTGGCAGTGCATCCGGAGTTTGAGTACCTCAAAATCGCCGACGAGAAGTCTGGCAACAACTACATCATCCTCGAAAAGCTCTTGACGACAATCTACAAGGACCCCAAGAAGGCGAAATACAAGGTCGTGGAGAAGATCAAGGGCAAGGACATGTTGGGCTGGGAATACGAGCCTCTCTTCGATTATCTCAATGACGAGTTCAAGGGAATCGCATTCAAGGTCCTCAATGCAGACTATGTAACTGATGATAGCGGTACTGGTATCGTTCACCAGGCTCCTGCTTTTGGTGAGGACGATTACAACGTGGCCATTGCCGCCGGTATCATCAACGAAACCCGTCCGCCGCCCGATTTCCTTGATGAAAAGGGCGTCTTCACCGAGAAGGCGAAGGAGTTCGCTGGTATGCACTGCAAGGAGGCAGACAAGCATATCATCAAGCACCTGAAGGGTACTGGAAGGGTCGTGGCCGACTCTCAGCTTAGGCATTCCTACCCCTTGTGCTACCGGTCTGATACCCCTCTGATCTACCGTGCTGTACCTTCTTGGTTTATCCGGATCCCCGAAATCATCCCTCAGATGTTGAAGAACATCGAGGGAACTCATTGGGTTCCTAACTTTGTGAAGGAGAACCGCTTCGCCAACTGGATCAAAAATGCTCGCGACTGGAATGTTTCGCGTAACCGCTATTGGGGAACGCCGTTGCCGGTCTGGATGAGTGATGATAAGGAGGAAATGATCTGCGTCGGCAGTGTTGAGGAGCTCAAGCAGCTAAGTGGCTACGAGGGAGAGATCACAGACATTCACCGTGATAAGGTCGACCACATCACCATTCCCAGCAAACAAGGACGAGGAGACCTGAAGCGTGTCGAGGGTGTTTTCGATTGTTGGTTCGAGTCTGGAAGCATGCCTTATGCAAGCCAACATTATCCTTTCGAAAACAAGGATAAGCTGAACGACAGTTTCCCAGGCGACTTCATTGCCGAAGGTCTGGACCAGACAAGAGGTTGGTTCTACACACTGCTTGTGTTAGGCACTCACCTGTTCGGTGTGTCTCCCTTCAAGAACTGTGTCGTCAACGGCATGGTCCTCGCCGAAGACGGAAAGAAGATGTCCAAGAGACTCAAGAACTACCCGGATCCTAGCTCTATTTTCGAGAAGTACGGTTCTGATGCGCTTCGACTATACATGATCAACTCGCCAGTGGTTCGTGCTGAGCCCCTGAGATTCAAGGAGTCAGGAGTCAAAGAAGTTGTCCAAAAAGTCCTTCTTCCCCTCTGGAACAGCTACAAGTTCTTTGAGGGACAGGTGGCACTCCTCAAGAAGGTCGAGGATATTGATTATCTCTTCGACCCGAAGATGGAGAGCTCCAACGAGAATGTCATGGATAAGTGGATTCTTGCCAGTTGCCAGAGTCTGCTTCAGTTCGTTAACGAGGAGATGTCAGGTAAGTCGCAGTGTTCAACGTATTGATAACCATGGATCGAATGACTAATACTTTTTCTTCTTCTTCTTTTCAGCCTATCGCCTCTACACTGTTGTTCCTAGACTATTGGAGCTCATTGATAATACCACGAACTGGTACATCCGATTCAACCGAAAGCGCCTCAAGGGTGAGTATGGAGTAGACGACACCAAACACGCCCTGAACACCCTCTTCGAGGTTCTGTTCACCCTATGCCGAGGACTGGCCCCCTTCACGCCTTTCATCACGGAGACCATCTACTCCAAGCTCCTGCCTCATATTCCTCAGGATCTGCAAGCGAAGGACCCTCGCAGCGTGCATTTCCTCGAGTTCCCCGATGTCAGGCAAGAACTCTTCAACCCCGTCATTGAGAGGCAAGTCGGCCGAATGCAAAAGGTCATTGAGCTGGCCAGAGTGTCAAGAGAACGCAGAACTCTGGGACTGAAGACCCCCTTGAAGACTCTTGTTGTTCTCCACCGCAGCCAAGAGTACCTCGACGATGTCAAGTCCCTTGAGTCCTATATCACCGAGGAGCTCAACGTCCGCGATTTGGTGCTGACCACAGATGAGGCCAAGTACAATGTCCAGTACAGTGTGCAGGCTGACTGGCCTGTGCTGGGTAAGAAGCTCAAGAAGGACATGGGTAAGGTCAAGAAGGCACTCCCCAGCATCACAAGCGACCAAGTCCGTCAGTACACCGTTGACAAGTACATTGTGGTGGATGGCATTCGCTTGGAAGAGGGTGACCTGGTGGTCAAGAGAGGCCTGGCACAAGACGAGTCGTCCAAGAATCTCGAGACCAACACGGATCAGGATGTCCTCACCATTCTCGACTCAGAGCTCTACGCCGAGCTTGCGCAGGAAGGTCTTGCGCGAGAGATTATCAACCGAGTGCAGCGACTTCGCAAGAAGGCTGGTCTCCAGCCTACCGATGATGTCAAGATGGAATACAAAATCCTCTCCGACCCGGAAAACATCGGACTGGCTGATGTCTTCACAAGTCAGACGAAATCGATGGAGAAGGCTCTGCGTAGACCTCTCGACAAGCACGAGGCTACACATGTAGATGGTGAGATCCCAGAGAAGAAGGAAGATGGCATCCTCGCAGAGGAGGAACAAGAGGTACAGAAGGCTACCTTCTTGCTTAGGCTGCTAAAGATGTAAGGTCGTGGGCCATTCTCAATTCATAGACAGCGCTCTCGATATATGAACGATCATCGTTTATGAAAGCAGCGGACACGGAAAATAAAAAGTAGACTAAGGGCCAAACAGTGGCTTGAATTTATTGAAATTGATGATTGAGTTCTATTTCTTTTTTGAAGCTTTCTGTGACCATGGTTAATAAGCGGCTCATATGAGGCCCGAGTCTGTCGGAGGCTCACCAAATAGCAGTCCTTCAGCTTCATAAACTCAGCGACACACTTGTCCTTGTGTACCGAATTGTAGTCGGCGACAATGCATTTTCCATATACAGCTGCCTGCCCAGATTTGAAGGTTAGGCGGAGTAATCGTAGAAGCGTCAGAGAAAATTGACGGTAGCCCGTCAAGCACCCACCTCAGGAGAGCATTGAGAAACAGCTGCTGCAAACTTCTGGATAGGTCGTGTGCGGGTAGGCATCGTAGCTTCGCTTGAACGAGCCTCGTTCCCTCAATCTGTTGCTGTCCTTGTTTTTGAGAATACAAGACTGGCACCTTGGCGGCTAGAGGTAGGCAATGCTCGGGATGGGTGGTGACGGTGTTACTCTTCCAATGCTTTCCGAGTGTATGTCGTAGGTACAGTACATGCGAATGGTGGGGGGTAGCCTGGGCCGGCCCTGGGGGGCGGGTTGCAACTTTGTTGGACTTTAGTGGCGGTCCACTCGCTCGGCTCACTAAAATTATAACCTACGCGCTTCTTAGGTGACTGCCGACGCGTTCCATGTGCCAATACCCGAATTGATGTCCAAAAGTCAGCATGCAATTCTAGGTCACTCAGTCTGCTTTTGATCAACACCGCATGCTCGCTACAACCACGATGTTGTCGCTGGTGACTGCTCTCTTATTCTTTTGAGCCCTTCTACCAAAACACAAAACCGGTTCGCGCTTCCCAGTTCGAGCAGTTTTATTGAGAGGAGAATGCTCTCTGCACTAATCGCTCCCTCTTCAACATGGCCAGTGGCTCTGACCCTGGCTCGCTCTCTACTATCCCTGAGATAACAAGCTCCGAGGAACAAAGCCATCACTTCTCCGCGAACAACCCTCCGGGTCACCACCCCAATGCGCCCGCAATGGCTGGGCCTGCGCCCCAGGACTTTCACGACAACGAGCTCCAACTTATCTTCGAAGTTGTCCAACGAGCTGAACAATTGCTCCCTAGCGCTGGCACCTCCGTGACTGCCTTGTACGCCGCGCACTCGGAGATCTGTAATAAGCAAGGGCTAAAGACCGAGGTCGACCAGCGGAAAGCCACCCTCTTCTTCAAGCTCGGGAGCCGCACGTATGCAGACACACTCCGAGGGTCGTTCGAGGAGTGGCTGCGTCGCATGAACTGCACCATCCGGTTCGACGACAATGGCGATTC
Source organism: Apiospora rasikravindrae (assembly GCA_038363885.1). NCBI lineage: Eukaryota > Fungi > Ascomycota > Sordariomycetes > Amphisphaeriales > Apiosporaceae > Apiospora > Apiospora rasikravindrae. The sequence goes on from JAQQWK010000006.1 coordinate 1,980,462, forward strand.
AGAGAACGATTCATCTAATGATGTGAACGACGACGACTTCTCTTCCCGATCCGACCATCCCGACCTAGCATACGATGCAGACGGGGCAACCGAGTCCGATTCCGACTCCGACTCCGACTCCGACTCCGACGACACCAGTGATCGCCTAGACGAGGATGGTGACACTGGCGCGGAGGAGGGCGCTGAGGCGCCTGGGGATGCGAATCCCCGGGCGGAGGGACATGAGGCTGAGCGACCTGGTTCGCCAGCAGGACCTGAGAGTGTCCTTGAAAAAAGTGCGATTGCTTTCGAGACCCATCGCACCAAATTCGCCGCTGTGAGCAATATCCAGCAATGGCAGGCTCGGTCATCTGGCCTGCAGATGCAGCTGGAAATGTTTCATGATGCTAGGGAGGCGGATTTTATCGACACGGCTGAAGACAGATTTCTGTACTGGAAAGACGCTGCTGCCGAGCTTGAAGAGGCCCCTGTCAGTCACATACCTTCGAACGTCTACTCAAAGCGCATTGAAACGATAGCGTGTCGAACTTATGAAATACTGACTACCAAGAAGATTCTGGCTCGGTGGCGGCGACAATGCGCCAAGCAACCACCTGAGCCACCTGTGGAGCCCCCAGAGGAAGAGTACGAGGAAGAAATGGCAGGAGACTTGTACCTATCTAAGCTTGCGGTACGAGCTCACGAGACCCTTATGAAGTCTCGCGTGTTCACTCGGTGGTCCAACAGAGCATCCGAGGAGGAGGACAAAGCCCGCGTCGCCCTCCGGGCTCACGAAATGGGGCTCAAGTCCAAAGCTTTTGGTGTGCGGCCCAGATTAGAAGTCTTAGCACTAGCTTTGCAGCAACGAATGCTGTCAAACGACGGCTTGGCCTCGCCCGTTGAGGTACCGGAGAGGCCGGCTTCAGCCCCGGTAGAATCGACCGCATCCCCTCTGGGATCGCCTCTTCCAGCACCCGCTCAGCTCGCAAAGAGCGATGAAGCGTTACCTCAAGCCGTCGCGTTACCTCAAGCCGCCGCGTTGCCTCAGGCTGCCGAAGTTGTAGAAACCGAGCCAGAGGAGGACGAGCGTACAATGCTTGCCAGAAGACATATTATGCGAATGCGCTTCTTCCGAGCCTGGGCAGAATATACACGGACGCACACCGAAAAGGTGAAGGGTCATGTCATGCATGTGACTTTCGACTCGTGGCGTGGCACGTCTTGTGCACTGGATGATAGAGTATCCATGTATGCTCAGCAGCATGAGCAGATCAATGCCAAAACTACATTACAGAAATGGATCGCCACTACCTCGGAGTCTGCCGGCTTGAATGCAACGGCGGAGGAAATGGAAAAGCGAGCCCGGGTCGAAGGTGTTCTAAAGCCATGGCTTGCCCAAGCTCGTGCGGGACGCAGACTGGAGGAGAGGAAAGGAGGCGACTTCTGGCAATGGTATAACACACCTTTGCGCGATGTAGCCTTCGACAGGGCCGCTAGTCTCTACCATGAAGATCGCAAGAAACGCGAAGTCCTCTCAAAGTGGAGAAAGTTGGCCGAGGAGGCGAAAATGCAAGGAGATATGCGGCAAGACTGGGCATCCAGGGCTGATTACTACCGCGCCGTGACCACAACCCTACGCACTTGGAAAGCACATGCTCGAGAGCACGCAGTCCACGCGTCTATGAAGGAAGATGCCTTCGGCACGTGGCGACAACTCAGTGCTGCGGACCGCCCACAACAGCAACAGATGCAGTCGTTCGCTGAGCGGGCAGACTTCTTCTACAAGATGACGGAGATACTTCCAGCTTGGCAAGCTGTTGCGAATGAAGCGAGCAACAGGGATCAGCAGCTTGAGGAGTACAGCGAGCGTGCAAATTTCTACTACAGGGCACGCGACACGGTGCTACAATGGAGGTCCTTGGCTAAGAAGAGGCGGAAAGCGAGGTTCAAAGAAGCCCATCTCGAAGTTCGGCGAAGAGTCAAAAAAGGAATGGGAGAATATTGCATTGCCCACTGGCGGGATGAACTGCAAACAAGCTTTGATCGCTACGAGTATATGAATGTAGCTTTAGAGGATGCTATTGCTGGTCGCGAGTATATAACGACTGCGGAGACATTCGACACGTGGAGAAGACGGGCGCAGGAGAAGACACAACTGAGCTTGGTCAGCAACGATACCATTAAGCAACGAACTATCGACACTTGGAGAGAACGGCATTTGGCTGCCCAGGATATGCAGTTCGAGGCCGGACAGTACCGGAAGAATCGGAGCATGGGCAAGGCCCTCAGAGTGTGGAACCTCAACTCTCTCCAGATCAGCAGCCGCAGACACACAGTGGATAATATCCGGGAGAAGAGCGGCCGCCGGTTACTTCGACAACGCTTTGAAGCGTGGCGCGGAAGTGCTGCAGACAAGCTTGTGCCGCATCAGCTTCAACTCCCGCTCCCCGAGAGCAACGGGGATATCGTGGAGGATGCGCAGCAGCAGGCTTCGCGTCTTCAACCTAGGAGTTCCCTTCTCTCGTCATGGCGAGCCACAGCAACTAGAGAAGCACCACCTCGGTTCCAAGATCTCCGGGAGGAAGATGTAGCGTCGGAGGTGCCGTCGCCGTCGCCGTCGCCGGCAGTCGAGGCGGGGACACCGTATGCTCCTACTCCGGGCAGGCCACAGTTATTACTTGGGTCTTTTGGAAGACCGGAAACCACCACTCCGCTTGCGCCCGTGCCGAATCGACCGGTGGCCTGGCGGCCACGAGATTCGATCCTAGGAGGGTCTGCCATTGAAATGAGAGCCAATGGCGCAGGTGCCCGGTCGAAACGGAATCTACGGGTGTCGTGGGCACAGTAAGCAAAAGCAAGGTCTTGTGTTGTAGGAATCCGAGTTAAGTAACTATATTGTTTGGAATGCCGGCGTAAGACTATGGGAAAGGACAAATTTGTATGAGTAGGCGTCGAAATATTTGATACCCCGTTGGTTATAGGTGGTTACTAGTTAGTCGTATTGTGATGGAGATTCAATATACAAGTTATAGCATATCCCTTTTTCCAGTTCAGGCTTTTCATGCGATGGCACATTTTCGCCTCTTTTCTATTTCGAGGAAATACATGTGAAGACACCAGTGTATAAGACACATTACCATGGACTGCAGAGGGAGTAAGATGGTACGATGACTACGCCGCAGAAGGTGGGCCGGCCACAACTGAAGCCGAAAGCCGCCCACTCCAAGCCGAAAGCCGAATTCTACCTAGCCTCTAACATCCATATCCAACATCATCTACGCACTCTACTCTGAAGGCAAGTCGATAACAATAATAAACTTCTAATATTGTATTGCCTTCTCATAATGGTCGGACAGCAACAGCTATCGTCACCTGGTATCGCACCCAGACGGAGGAATGGCAGGAAACAAGCGTGTGTGCCGTGTCATGAGAGGAAAGTGGCTTGCGATCATGTTTTACCCGTCTGCCAAAGGTGTCGGATAACTGGGAGAGCCGAGAGATGTGTATACACGCTTCCTGTGGGGAGTCCGTCTACTATATCGGCGGCTCCGAAACGCCGGCGGCTATCTACGACGGCTTATAGTGAAAGTGTCACTCCGAGACCAACCCCGTCGACCAACTTACCCGAGCCCAGAGAACCTGGATATCTAGGCCCTACGAGTTTCATGCCCGTCTTTGAGGAGGCACAGTCGCATCTTCTGACGCCCTCGATGACTGAGTCTGCCGCTGCGCTGACTGACCCGTCGGACGTCTCGGCTTCGCCAAGTACCAGCCACCCCCGGGAATCTGAAGAGACACTGAAATTGTGCCTCGAGGTTCTCTCATATATTCCACCACAATCTACAAGCGAAGTGTTGTTTACAAGAAATATAAACCCGAATGACACCTGGCTCCCTGGCGGCCGCCTCCGGCTCGCCAGCTCACTCTATGAGGCGTTCGGCGCCAGTCTCGAGGGCACACGGCGCTACTCCCATCTCCGTGAGATGGCCAGCCTAATTTGCTCGAACTCCAAGGCTCGGTTCGTCGAGGACCAGGAAGACCCCGAAGAGTATATGAGTTCCTTCTGCGGCACGCAAATGCGCTGGGAAAGCCTCGGCATTCTATTCACATATTGGGCCTTCAGTGCTTCCTTAACGAGGGATACGGACATAGACCCCGTCGGGCAGAACGTTTTTACCGGACGCCAGATGGCGAGGCGTTTTACAAACTGTGTTTCAAAGTGCATCGACATATGTCGGAAACTCGGCGCACCTCCGAACACACTGTTTGTCTATGTATGCTTCCGGCATACGCTGTTGGAGTCCAACGTCTCAGGGGACGCGAGTGAGTGGTCTGTCTATGTTTATGTCAAGATTTTGAGTGTGTGTTGAGTTGATGTCAACGAAATACTGATGATTGGAAAAACAGGTCTGGAGACGTGGAGGGCGCATGCAGAGCTCGTGGCCATCACAACGTTCCTTGGCTTACATTGTATACCGAGAACCACACCTTACGAGCCAAGCGTTTCGTCCGAGATAAAGAGGAGGTTGTTTGCCTGCGTTTACAATATCGACAAAGTGGTATCTTCCTTCACTGGACGGCCGCCTTTGCTGAACGCCCGGCATGTTTCGACGCCACTCCCCTTGGACATTGACGACGAACTACTTCTAGGCGACCGGGCACGCTTGTTGGAGGTTGCGCGGACGCCAGAGATATCGGATGAGCGGCATTTCTACGACAACAAGCTGAAACCGGTGACGATTATGCGGGCCCGTGGGATGATGGCCTTCATCCGGAACGATATCCTGGATATTTCTTTAGGCCAGATCCACGGTGATGTTGCAGCTTCTCTCAGGTGAGTCCTCAGCGGAACTGCCCTTTTGAGTGTCCATAAGGATCTAGCAAAGAACTAACATATGGGCTTTCAAGTCAATTACGGCAACGCGAGCTCGAAACTTTTGCCAGCTTCCCGGACGTGCTTGTCTTCCAGCTTGATGAACTCGAAAACACTGCCCTCGACTCTGCCACCCGATACTCGAAACTCTTGGTCCGCCTGGAGCATCTCCAGAACCTCTTCTTCATCCAACGACTATATGCAAAGCACGGACAGAGCGATCGGTCAGAACTGCTGACAATCTCTTTTGAAATGGTTTCCTTGACTGTATATTTCTGGACGCATCGTGATTGGTTCAGGGATATCCTGGGAGACTATGAGTGGGTAGTAAGTATGACCCAAGACTTGCCCCTTAACTCTCTCTGTCCTCGCCCAACGTTTGCTAACCTCGCCCGCTTCTCTGGCTCAGGTAATGTGCTATGCCGCACCAGCTGGGGGAGTTTTAAGCATGGAGCTGCTGAGCCCGTCGCCGCCGCCACCACTGCCTACTCCTCCAGTGGCATCTTCCGCCGCCGCCGCGGATGCTGTTGCCGCACCGTCTTCCCACAACAGCACCGGCACCACTACTGAGAGAAGGAGAACAGTTCCATCACGATTCTCTCCCCTCCTCCCCCTACTTCTTCTTCTTCGGCTGCGGCCGAGGCCACAGACTTTGGCTCGAAGCCGCCACCGAAGCGTTCGCAGATCATCCAGCAACTGAGCCTGCTCGTCGGGTTCCTCGAGTGGATCCGGCCCGCGGCGCCCAACAGCGAGCTCTGCCAGACCGTCGCCCGCATCATCCGCCATGTCCTCGACCAAACGCTCGACGGACCGCCCCGTGGCATCGGAGGCCCGGAGGATGCGGTGGTGGACTGGGGCACGGTCGACTTTGCGACGGATGTGAGCAATTACTTTAATTTTGATTTGTTGGATACGTTTGATTGGCTGTGAGGAGGATAAGGTATTGGGGAATAGTGGCTTGCGGGAGTTGAGGGGTTTGTGTTGCTCATATGGACTATAACATAATTATAATGTCTGGCTTCCCCTGGCCTGCCTGGTTACTTGCATCATCACTGGGTGTGTACTGGGTCACTGGGAAGCCTGGATCGGGAAAATCCACCCTGATGAAATTCTTGTTTCAGCACGATGATCTGCTAGAAGCCCTCAAGACTTGGGCAGGGAAATCTCCGCTTCTGGTAGCCTCGTATTACTCCTGGAACGCAGGTACCGCTGCGCAAAAGTCCCAAGAAGGATTACTCAGGACCATCCTCCGTCAATGTCTGATACAGGCACCCTTTTTGGTTCCTCGAGTTTGTCCAAGGCGCTGGGCTCTGATGAAGATATTTGGGGACAGCGCCGCGAAATTCACACCAGCGTGGACAACAGAGGAAACCCGGGAGAGTTTCGATCTCCTGAAACTCGCTATAAAGAGCTCATGCAAGCTTACACTGTTTGTTGACGGGCTCGATGAGTTCGATTGCAATGGACAAGATATCATTGATGTCGTGCATGAGCTAAGTTCGATTACAGCAATCAAGATTTGCGTGAGTAGTCGCCCTTGGAGCCTCTTTTCTGATGCCTTTGGCGGCTGTCCGAGTCTCAAGATGGAGGTTCTCACGAAGAAGGACATTCAAACCTTTGTCGAAGGTCATTTTCAAAACAGCGTTGCCTTTGTTGAGCTTAGGCAGGCACTACCAAGTGAGGCTAATTTTCTCCTCGACAACATTACCGAAAAAGCCCAAGGAGTTTTCCTATGGGTTTCATGGGCTGTCAAAGCTCTTCTGGATGGACTCAGAGAAGGCGACAGCCTACATGATCTTCAGGAGATACTTGACGAGCTGCCCAGTGACCTGGAGGAACTCTTCGACCGCATATGGTCCAGTATCAATCCAAGGTACAAGGGCCAGACCTCGCAATTTTTCCAACTGCGAGGGTCGGCACTTGAACACATTACCACCGTTACATTCTGGCTGGCAGATGACATAGATTCCCTAAGCATTCATCTCGACGATATCAGCCCCTTACAGTTGACACATATCATCCAGCGGCTCAGGCGACGGCTAGACAGTCGTACTAGAGGGCTGCTAGAGATCTCCCCTGCTGGCCACTTGGATTACATGCACCGCACTGTCTGCGACTGGGCGGGTCGGAACTGGGATAAGATTTGTGCAGGCTCATCGGAGGAGTTCGATCCTAATCTGATGCTCCTGAAAGCCTCGGTCATTGAGTTTGGCGAGGCTGATCTCTGGGAACGGCGTGTGTCGTCTGTGAAAGAAGAGTTCTCCCGAAGAAAGCTCCGAGCCTTCGAATATGCCTCCAAGGTGCGCAGTGTCGAGTCTAACTTACCACTGCTGAGAGCCATCATGGATCGGTTCCAAGTCAGTCTAGCAAGGCATGGTCCTGTACGAGCTACGACTGCCGAGCGAAATAGTCGGGGCGTCGGTTTCCCTTCATACGACAATAAGGCCCATAGTTTCATTGGACTTGCCGCGCAGTATGGTATATTGCTGTATGTACGGGCCGTCGTAGCTGAAGATGCAAGCATAATGGAGACAACCGTGTCCCGCATATCTTTACTGTCCGAAGCCGTACTAGGTTTCCCCCAATTCATTGACGAAGCGGATCGGCATTATATCGAGAAGGAGAATTCGTTCAGATCGCTGTTCAACTCGCAGAAGAGACTGGAATTGGTCACATGGCTCGTTGCAAGGGGTGGTTTACCGTCGAGGTCCTCATCGGAAGGACAGCACTTTCATGAGTCGGTGGAACCTATGACCAGGAAGAGGCAGCTTGAGGCAGAACACTTCGCAGACGACGATTTCATCGACCAAGTTAATTATTGGGAAGCCGTGAGAAGCGTCCTACGAAAAGAAGCGGCGAAACCTTCGAAATCGCTGCAGGAGGCTGACACCATTTCTCGGCAGCTCTCCAGAAGCCTTCGGAAGGTGCTGAAGCTTCAATGAGAACACTCATACAGCGTGATAGCTAGTTCATGTTTGCATGTAGGTCAGAGAACATTTTAATGCGGCTAAATGAGCAATTACAGGATAGAAGCAATAGGAGAATATGTCTGAGCTGGTCTGTATGTGTAGTCGTGAAATAAATATTCCCAAGGGACGGATGCTTTAGCACTAAGTTGCGGGCGGCAAATGCCGTGCAGCTGTCGTTTAAGGCCACCAACCCACGGCCCACCATCCCTCGACCCCCCGGAAGTCGCGTTTTCCGGGGGTCCAAGTGGACGTCATGCTGCAGAAGAGCTTCGTCCAGATGACAGCTAAGGTTGACGCGAATGGAGTTATCGTTGGATGTGCGTTGACGCCTTGCAGCGTCTAATTAATTGTACTCGCATCTGGGAGGCCACCAAGAAGCCGCAATTGTATTTTTGAGTTGGTGCATTACCCCATGACTTTTAGGATTGATAGTTGATGCATACTACAATCCCACATTGACTGTCGGTTTTACCTGCTACACGTACCCCGAGGCCCCTGTCGTGTTGTGCATGCGGTTAGCTAAACGAGCAAGCTCACTTGAACCCACGTCGTAATCCGAGCAGCGGAATTCCCGAAACAACCACATCTCACCACACTCACTCGACTTCCCAACTTAGCTACGATACCCGACTCTTCGCAGTGAGCCTGTCGCCGAGGCACATTACTGTTCTTAGTTATAACACTTTCCGGGTTACTGCTCCTGCTGCTATTACCCGTGTCTTGCGACTCTGCCCTGCGAACCCACCCCGAAGAGGGCTACTACTTAGTCAACCTGCGCGAAGCTAGCGATGCCATCCCGGTGATCTTGAATGTTCAGAGCCGAGCATGAAGGCCGTCCTTCCAGGAAAGCCTGAGGCGAACCTTCAGGCGCTCTCGACGGGCTACTGGAAGGGCAACCGCGTCATCGTCTACATTACCGGCAACGCCCTTACCATACTTTCCGGCCCCGACGCCATTCTTCAGACCATATATGACGATGACGAGCGCAAGTTGGAGGCCGTCTCTTTCGACGAGGCGTCAGGGAAAATAGCTGCCTGCACAGGAGCTACAGTCAGGGTCTACAAACCCTTAGAGTACAGTGACGATGCCCTCAAGGTTCGTTAATCCTGAAGTTGGGGGGACGATATTATGCGCCTCCCGAAGTGGGCAACGTGTAGCTTACCAAAATGCATTGTAGTGGTCACTGCAGTCTTCTTTCGACATTGAAGACGCCCCGTCGAGTGCGACCCTGTCCTGGGGCAGCTCCGAAGAGCTTCTAGTTGGCCGAAACTCCTTATGGTTGTACGATACCTCCACGTCGAATCCCGCGCTTCACTGGAAAGCCACCCTGGCCAGCCCTGTGAAGGCTGCCACCCTATCATACGACTCAGCGTACATTGCATCTGTTGGACATCATGATCGCCTCGTCAAGGTCTGGCGCAGGCAGAATTTCGGGTCGGAAGAGGTACACTTCGATTTCAGCTACCTGTCACATCCTCGCGCGGTGACGAATATGCAATGGCGCAAGCCGTTCCATGTCGAACAAACTATCGAGAATGTTCTCTACACTTTTTGCGCCGACAACAACTTGCGCGTATGGACTGGCGCCGAAGGCCTCAACCGCGAACCCCAACGCCTTTGGGGCAAGATTGATCTGGCAACAGCGATACAAGACGACGCCCTCCGAAATACCCCCGGAAATGAAATGCGCTGGGCCTTTATAATCAATCAGCGCGATCTGGCTGCGGCGACAGAGAGTGCAGTGCAGGAGAGGACCAATGTGCAGGAGAAAGAAGACGTCCAGCTGCAATACCTCATTTCCATCGCAAATAGGGACACTGAGATATGTGTAGTCCTCGATGGAAGGGGGAACATGGCGGCATACGCGCTTGAGAATATCAGCCATAAATCGAAGAGCGCAAACCATATCGACAATGTTGCGCTGGTCAAATCTAGGGACTTTGACTTTATGGGGACAAATGAGAATTTCCCCCATGTTGAGATCACGAGCTACTGCAACAGGTCCTCTAGCCATCTGTACGTGTTGGTGCACCAGTTTGATGGAAAAGTAGAGGTATACGAGAGCAATATAGCGGACTTGCTTGATCCTACCCTAAAGCCAGGCCGCTTGAGCCATCGAGCAACGTGGTCTGGCCAATCGGCTTCCATCAAGAAAATCGTGCGCAACTTCAGCGGACGTGCCATCGTTTCGAGGACAGAGGAAGGCGAGAGTATGGTTTGGAGACATGCCGTCAAGTCGAGCGACGCGAAACTCTTACGCCAAGCCGTCATACCAGAGAAGCGACATATTCATCGGATATGTCTTTTCCGTGGTGGTAGTTTTGTCGTTTTCCTACATCACGATGCTATCTGCCTGTGGGACTGTAGGCCGTCAGCGCCTTTGCTTCTGGCAGAGCAGAAATACGAAGTCGCCGGCAAGCCGCTCTGCATCCTAGTCCTCCCACGGCCAGATGTTGATGAGGTTTCTACCGCTCACATTGCAACTATCACATCTGACCAGCGGGGTATTGTTTGGGAAGTGAAGCTGCCACTGATGGATCATGGAAAGGCACGAACCAATGGCCACAAAACGGAGGCGGCATCTATACGCGTGTTCTGCATCTTCAATTTGGATGATGCCGGCGATCTTGCCTATGTTCTACCTGTAGATCCTGCTGGAGCCTCGCCAGTAAGCTCTGGGTTTTTAGATGTATTTGCCAAAGATGTAGCAGTCTCCTACACACACACTGGACGAGTCGAGTTTTGGACCGCTCGGGTAGACAGAGGCCGCAGTCGAGTGGAGTGGCTTTCTACCGCGGCAATGGAAACTGGTGTCAACGAGCCAGCATTGGTCAGCGGCAGCAATATGAAGAAAGGCGCACTGGTAGATACCAAGCGGTCAGAGGTTACAATTTGGGATATTCGTGGTGCAAGGCTTGAATATGCACAGGATTTCGGGAGCCACAACACCATTCAAGACCTTGACTGGACATCAACGCCAGATTCCCAGTCAATCCTGGCAGTGGGATTCGCGTATCGAGTCATCCTGCTTTCTCAGATGCGATTCGACTATCTGAACAAGGGTCCTGCTTGGGCACAGATACGAGAAATCAACCTTCGAGAACTCACCCCTCATCCCATCGGCGACTCGACCTGGTTGAGCGGTGGCGATCTGGTTATTGGTGCTGGCAACCAGCTGTTCGTATACGACCGCATGTTTGAGCCACCAAGCTCCGTCGTCAACAACAGCCGTATGCCACTGCGCAAGGGTGCAACCAGAGACCTTTTCGAAGTAGTCCAGAGACTCAATGGACCGCTCCCCATCTTCCACCCCCAGTTTCTCAGTCAATGTATGCTTACTGGGAAGAACTTTCTGGTGAAGCTCATCTTATTGTCATTGAATCATACTCTGAAGTACCATGCCGAGGGTGATATTATCGATGACTATTTAGGCCTCGATCTGTCCCATTTCTACCTGGGCGGCAATGTGAGTTTAGAAAAATGTCTCCTACAAAACTGCTTACTGACATCATCTTCAGACTGATGACAATAATGAGTCTTCACGCCTAATGGGGCAACTGTCGCTTGACGACAGTGAAGATTCGTTTACCGAGGGCATTGCTCTTAGCATCTGTGAAAAGCTGCAGAAGATTCCACTGCCACAACTTTCAGGCCATGAGCAGATACAGTTGCTTGACATAGTGGAATGCCTCGGCTTAGTAGAGCAACAGCGACGCTCAATGGATGAGAATGGAGCACGGTTCATGCTCTTCTTCCGACAACACGCACTTCGGAAAGGCCGTACAAACGAATACCATATGTCCTGGCGCGAAATCAGTTGGGGTTACCATTCGACTAGTCAAGACATATTGACCGACTTTGTCTCGCGGCAGTACCACGGTTCCATGCTGTGGGAGAATGCACGAGAGAGTGGCATCTTCATGTGGCTAACGGATGCTGCTGCAGTAGTGAGTCGCCTAGAGATCATCTGTGTGGATTGAGCTAACCATTGGACAGAAAGCGCAATTCGAGGTTGTGGCTCGCAACGAGTACACGAAGGGCGAGACGAAGAGTCCTGTTGACTGCACGCTGTTCTATCTTGCGCTGAAGAAGAAAACAGTCCTCCAGGGTCTTTGGCGCATGGCCCACGGAAACAGAGAGCAGGCTGCGACTCAGAGGCTACTGGCAAACAACTTCGAGGATCCCAAGTGGAAGACCACGGCGTTGAAGAATGCTTACGCTTTGCTTAGCAAGCGGCGGTTCGGTGAGTTACATGCAACCACGGTCATGCGCATCGACTATTGAATGCTAACCCTTTGAAAGAATACGCTGCAGCATTCTTCCTCCTTGCTGATCATCTGCAAGATGCCGTGAACGTTTGCTTGAATCAGATTAAAGATCTGCAGTTGGCGATTGCCATTGCCAGGGTTTACGAGGGAGACAATGGGCCGGTCATGAGGAGACTTCTCGAGAACGAAGTGCTTGCCGTGGCATCGCAGGAGGGTAACCGGTGGCTCGCATCATGGGCTTTTTGGATGTTGGGGCGGCGTGATATGGCTGTCCGGGCCTTGATTGTAAGTTTGCGCTGGAAGCCTAAAACGGGATGATGCATGCTAACCACGAGGACAGACTCCCGTTTTCACATTGCTTGAGACGCCGTCGACTCCCGACCTCAAAGCCAAGTCATTCTTGACTGACGACCCGGCCTTGATCGTGCTGTATAATCAGCTGAGACAGAAAACATTGCAAACACTCCGGGGAGCCTCGAAGGTTACACCCCGAGTCGAATGGGACTTTGTCATCCACAACGCGCGGCTCTACGACCGCATGGGATGCGACTTGCTGGGCCTGGATCTCGTGCGCAACTGGGAGTTCCTGCGCACGCCGAAGGCGCAGCCAGGCTTGGGCGGCGAGATTGACCCGAGGAAGATGCTGCGTAGGAGCAGCTCGCTCGTAGTAGCGGATATGCCGCTGAGCCCCGTGGATATTGAGATGAAGACGGGACACCACCCGACGAATAAGGTGCAGCAGACGCCTACGGTGTTTGAAGAACCCGACGCGAGCAGTCTTTTGGATAGCTTCGGGTTCTGATGTGACCATTGTCTTATCGTTTTACGTACTGCATACCGCGCGCGTCTTCTGTATTTCTAGGCACCTACTGCATAGCTCTTGCTTTCTTGTCTGCTTTCATCCGGAGGGTGGGTTTCTGGCGTGGATGAGAACTGCTGGACTGGAGTTGGAGTCAATGCGATGCCGTTAATAGCCTCGACTTTTATTGAACGTAGGACCTGTTTTAAACACATTGAAACCTATTTGACCTATGTGCCCAAGATAAGATGGCCGGCTACATGCTCACTCCCGATATGCTTCTCTCTTCTGTAGCTTGATCTTCAAATGCTGTAACGCTTGATCGAGACAATAGCAATTCGATGTTGTACCGCGGCTACACAGGAAGATCAGAGAGGACACACTGGCCGCCATCGTTCCCGTCGTCACACCGACTCAACCCAATTTCAACTGAGGGTTATTATAGACAGGTGGCGGGCGGGGAGCCTATTCCGGGTTGCGCAGACAATCTCGGTGGTTGCGGGTTCAGCGGACGAAAGCGGGTTTTCTGGTTTCAATGTTTCGGGGGCTCGTCATTGGGGGCATTTGGCGCTAGCTGGCATGGATAGAGAGCATTGATCTGGCGCTGGATCTTCCTCGCCAGCCAGAACCTGCCTGACCCTTACTCGTGGACGCGCAGGACGGAACGAAGGATGACTGATTGACTGACTGAATTATTAATCGACGTTATTTGTATTAGCCGAGAAAAGGACCTGCCTTATCTGGATCTGCATTTGCATTGCCATCACCATCAATCCCATCAAATTGATCTCCAACCTCCAGATCTACCAACTCCATTCCAAATCCCGGGCCCGCTCTCTCTTCCCCCCAGGAGCCGCACTTGGCACTCTTTATCTAATATATCCAGGGATTGCGCGCTATCTATATACGCTACCATCTCGCTTTCTCCCTTCTTTACACTGCTCTTTTCCTGCTGCCGAAATGATTGTCTAGAGCTTCTTTCACTAAAGCGACCATCATCATTTCTATAGATCGCTCTTGGTTTCCGCTTTTCGGGTAGCCTGTGACGAGGCAGGGTCCCAGGGGCGCCATGTCGGCAGATGCGGAGCTCCCGCGCACGCCATCGGCTGCGGCAACAGGGGACGCCGAAGACCTGGACGATTACCACCGTCCACCATCGCATCATCATCAGCATCCGCAGCCGGCGACAACGATGATGGCACCTCCTTCCGGCCCAACCGCCAAGGTCCTTCCCGAGGGCCGGCACTTCACCGCGCGCGGCGTCGCCGTCGGCCTGGCGGTCGGCCTGGTCATCTGCTTCTCCAACATGTACTTTGGGCTGCAGTCGGGATGGGTCTCGATGATGACCATGCCCGCCAGCCTCATGGGCTTCGGCATGTTCCGCGTCCTCGCGCCGCATCTCAAGTTCCCCTTCTCGCCGGTGGAGAACGTGCTTGTGCAGTCCGTGGCGGGCGGCATGGCGATTATGCCTCTGGGCTGTGGTTTTGTCGGGGTGGTGAGTACTATATTCCTCTTGTTTATTGGCCCCGGGGAAAACGCAGATTTCATTCCTATTGAAGGAATGATTGAATGCATGAACGGAACATGAAACGTTAATACAATGCGGAATCATAGATGCCGGCTCTAAACTATCTGCTCTCCAAAGAAGAGCAAGGACCCGTGTTCCTGCCCATGTGGAAGTTGATCGTATGGTCCCTAGGCTTGTGCTATTTCGGCGTCGTTTTTGCTGTGCCTCTGTAAGTAACGCCTCGCCAAGTTTATGGACGGAAGGTCTGGGTGTGATGACTGATAGTTGCTTAGCCGGCGGCAAGTGATTATACGGGAGCAACTCAAGTTCCCTAGCGGCTTTAGTACCGCTGTGCTCATTGGTGTGCTGCATGGCAAGGGCCAGTCTCAGAACGGCGCTGCTCTGGACCCCTCGAAAGCCGCTACGTTTGGCAGTCTGGCCTTGGAGAACAGGCCCCTGATGGAGAATGAAGACGTCAACGATGACGATGACACGCGAACGCTCGTCGATGGGGAGTCTCAGATCAAGCCGGAAGAGAAGTACAGCTGGGGCGCCAACATCCGCCTGCTTCTCATTTCGTTCGCGGTCTCTGGATTCTACACTCTGCTCACTTATTTCTTCCCCATCCTGCGTAGCCTTCCGATCTTCGGTGTTCATGCGGCCTCCACCTGGCTCTGGGACCTTAATCCCAGTCTGGCGTATGTCGGCCAAGGCATCATCATGGGGCCTGCCACTACAATTCACATGCTAATCGGTGCCATCGTGGGTTGGGGTATACTGTCGCCTCTGGCACATAACCGCGGCTGGGCGCCCGGGCCCGTCAGTGATTGGGAGTCCGGCAGCAAAGGCTGGATCGTATGGATTTCATTAGCAATAATGCTTGCTGACTCCGTCATCAGCTTGGGTTATGTTGCCTTCCGGCCTGTCGTACAAAACGGCCCGGCTTTCGTTCGGGAGAGCATAGAGAGATATAATCAGGGCGGGATCCATAATGTGTTCCGATCTAAGCGTCGAGGACCCCGCTACTCGGCTTTAAACTCGGACGAGGCAGATCCGCGTACCGCCGGTAGGAGAAGCTCGACATCTGAGTTGCTCCCTAGTCCCATTTTCCATGAACGCGACGAGGAGCTACGGACCTGGGATGAAGATGATGCTCCTCCTGAGCAGCTGGTGGGGAGCAAGACCGTGAGTATCGGCCTGGTGGTCTCCATATTGGTGTGTGTCGCCAGTATCCACATCACGTTTGGGGACCTGGTGCCACTCTACGCCAATGTCATTGCCATTCTGATGGCTCTGGTTTTGAGCATTATGGGCGTGCGCGCGCTGGGCGAAACCGACCTCAACCCGGTGTCGGGTATTTCCAAATTGGCACAACTCTTCTTCGCTCTGATCATCCCTCAATCGAACAAGTCGAGCGTCCTGATCAACCTGGTTGCTGGTGCGGTATCGGAGGCCGGAGCGCTCCAGGCCGGTGATCTCATGCAAGACTTGAAAACCGGCCATTTGCTCGGCGCTGCACCCAAGGCGCAGTTCTGGGGCCAGGTCATCGGGGCGACGGTTGGTGCTGTGGTGAGTGCCTTTATCTATAGATTGTACACGGCCGTGTACCAGGTGCCTGGCGAGCTGTTCGAGGTCCCTACGGCCTATGTCTGGATCTTCACGGCGCGGCTGGTGACGGGGCAGGGGTTGCCCCCATGGCTCGGGAATGGGCCATTGGCGCAGCCGTCGTCTTTGGCTTCTTCACCATGCTGCGAACTAAGGGGATGGGCAAATGGTGGCAGGTTTATGTCCCGGGAGGCATTGCTGTGGCCGTGGGTAAGTCAACAACACATCACCGGCTGTAATTTTGTCATGGTATGCGTGCAAATGCTGACATTCATATTAGGCATGTATAACGTTCCGTCGTTTACACTGGCGAGGACCATTGGGGGTGTCTTGAGCTGGTTCTGGCGATCTATACTGAAGAAACAGGACACGCCATTAATTGTGCTGGCTTCGGTAAGTTAACATCCTTCAAAGTCCGGTATTGAGAAAGATACATGAGCTAATACCATATTTTAGGGTTTCATCTTGGGAGAGGGATTCTTGAGCATCGTCAACTTGCTCTTACAGAGCGGCCAAGTGCCGCATTTGTAGGTTAGAGATACTTGGTCCTATCTTACAGCGCACCCTACCATCTTTACCACTGAAGCGCTTAGCGAACTAGAACGTATGAATTACTATACTACAGCCTCTATAGATAATATATATCAGGAGCAATTTACCAAAATTGCCATGGAATATATGGTCCGTCCGCCCGTCGCGCCGTTATAAGAATGCCCGATTCTATACAATGGGTAAAAACCCCACCAAATTACTCAGCCCCCACTTGGAGAATGTGTGATCGGATGGAGGGGTTCGCATAGTAGTCGAATGATTATGACTACCTTAGGTATCAAGAAGGTTCAACATTGACATTTAAGAGTGCTCCTTTCGCTGTGGAAAAGAAACTCTCTCATCTAGCAAACTAAGCTGCTCAGAATTCGCATTACCTAGTTTCTTCTAAACCACAACCCAAATAACTCAACATGTTGATCAAGGAGAGCCATGTGGACGTGCCGACGAAGGCGGATGGAAAGGAGTCTTCCATGAGTGAGAACAGACCCCCCCCCCACGTCTGTCATACCCACGATGATTTAGTGCCTGACCCCGAATAGGAATCTTCCTCTTCCACCCGACTGTCCCGCAATACCCCAATGCGTAAGGCCCCATGGAACGAACTGGGTTTATGTCATCCATTGCTAACTCGGATGAAGCCGCTTCCCCGGCGTTGCGCTGTTCAGCGAGATCTACCAAGGTACATACAATCATGTATCACTAGGTACACATCAGCTCCAGGGCGAATTGCTCATTCTTTTATAGTGACTGGACCGGTGGAGAGGTTTGCCCGCCAGATCGCTGGCCAGGGCTACATTGTTGCTGCGCCGTCGTCGTATCATGACTTTACCGGCCCCGAGCCGCTGGCCTACGATGGGCCGGGTACCGATGCGGGTAACAAGTGGAAGATCACGAAGGTATGTTTCAATGACCAACCCCTGATATAGCTATCCGAGGGTTGCAGACTAACAGATATATCAAGACTCTTGAGTCTTACGACGAGGATTCCACCAAAGCCATCCACACGCTTCTGAGCCTGCCTACCTGCACTGGGCGCATTGGCGTTACGGGCATGTGTCTAGGTGGCCATCTGGCCCTGCGCGCTGCTGTGAGTTGCCCTAATTGGATATCTACCCATGTCACAGTAACGAAATACCTAACACCTGGGGAATAGCTGGACCCGCGCGTCAACGCCGCCGTCACCTACTTCGCCACCGACGTCCACAGCCGCACGCTGGGCCCGTACGAGGCCGCCAACACGTCGTCGGAAGCCCCGGCCAACAGCAACCACACGATCGACCTGCTGCACAAGACCAAGGCCGAGGTGGGCCTGATCTTCGGCATCAAGGACACGCACGTGCCCGACGCGGGCCGGGACCTGATCCGGCAGAAGCTGCGGGAGCACGGCGTCGTGTTCAGTTTCTACGAGTTCGCCTGGGCGCAGCACGCCTTCATCCGCGACGAGCTCAGCAAGGGCCGCTACGATCCGGCCATCACCAAGGTCTGCTTCGAGGTGCTGCTGGAGCTGTTTGGGCGCCAGCTCAAGACGGATCTGGGGAGCAGGGATGATAAGCCGGAGAAGTTGGAGCATGTGTGCTAAGTTACGGTGGTTAGGTGAGGAGTGATGTGAATGCGGTTGAGCTGGGGTGACGCTTGACACATTCCATACTGGCCTATGCTATGAACGCTGGACAAGAATGCCAAAGACGCATTGAAGGAAGAAGCACATGCATACATGCAGTCAGGCAATACCGAATTGACTCTTTGATAATACCAGTGAAAGAGATAACGACGTTGCTTGCATGTGACAACTCAAAATATGAGATGCATATAACAATTCATGATATGAGATCAACTATACGCACTTGCAGCGTGAGGGCATTCATGATTATTCCGATGTCATTGGAGGGCACTTGGCATGGTACATTGGTACATGCAGCTATGCCCATTAGCTGGAGGTTGACCAGGGTCGTACAAAGTTCTGCTGGTAGCATCAAATGGAACATCAGTCCAGCCTCACTTGATTATTCGTTTCATGGGCAATGGTTACGCCGGATTGCCCATGTACTGCGATGGTTATTCCAGTGCTGATACATGGGATAAACGTGTAACTATTTGAGACGGCCCGTAGAATAAACA
Source organism: Apiospora rasikravindrae (assembly GCA_038363885.1). NCBI lineage: Eukaryota > Fungi > Ascomycota > Sordariomycetes > Amphisphaeriales > Apiosporaceae > Apiospora > Apiospora rasikravindrae. Next base: position 1,999,132 of record JAQQWK010000006.1, read on the forward strand.
GTGGTTGGTGACATCCATGGTAATGGATTGATTGTCCTCTAACGGGTATGGAGAATGTTGATGAGTTGAATAACCTGATCAGCATGGTGCCCGTCCTAGCGACGTGGACAAGTGTGGGGAGCTTGGACCACCGGGAATGGCAGCATCTGGTTATTCATTCTCACCGTTTGTCTCATCACCCCGTTGACAGACGAAAATCTAGACGCCTTATGCCACTCTCAGCCGATTTTGGACATCAAAAGAGACCTATGGAATTTTACGATTGGAAGGCCAGCGCCAATCCGGCAGCCGGGAGGCCCCATTGAAAATGAGCCCGGGTGCCTGGGGCAACGGAATCTGAAAATTTTCAGTGGCAATCCAAGGCACCATCGGCGTTGGATAACTGGGTTAACTTGCTAGTACCTAATGGTTTGAGGCTGTAAGGCTGCCAGATGGAACAGCGAGGTTGGAAAAAGATCAAAATGACATAGCACCATGATGTAATGTGAACTGCGGGGTACAAAGTGAAATGGCCTGGGGGCCCATAGTAAATAAATCTGGAAGCATCTTGAACCTCAGTGTCGACAGGTGAATGGACTGACTACCGGTGACAAAAAAAAAAAACAAGGAACCAGAGAATTGTAAATTGAGAAAAATTCTGATTTGAGTAGCGGCCGTACCTGAAAACAGAGCATCTTTCTGGGGCCACCGAATTAGGTAGATGCTCCCAGACCTCGCATGAATGCCTGAGTCGTCGCGCGAACCTCCCAGCGGTTGCTAGACGGAAAGCCATAGAACCTTCTCGAGAAGTCATGGTGGGGCACACACTCCCATAAGTAGACAGGCAAAGACTTCCTCTCCCACTGCTCTCGATCTTCATTCCACATTCACACTCCTCTACACACACACTTTTTCCCAGAGAAAAATCTTCTTCTTTTTTTCTCTTCTCCAAAGCATTTAGTCCTTGCCCATTAAATAGGACATTACTTCATCTCTCCCACGAAGTAATCCATCACCTCCACACCTGTATCCTACACCACACATTTTCTCACACACAACCGCCAACATGGTCGCTGCTGTCGGTATCGATCTGGGCACCACCTACTCTTGCGTGGGTGTCTTCAGAGACGATCGCATTGAGATTATTGCCAACGACCAGGGTAACCGCACAACACCGTCGTTCGTGGCCTTCACGGACACGGAGCGTCTGATCGGTGATGCCGCCAAGAACCAGGTCGCCATGAACCCCCAGAACACAGTCTTCGACGCCAAGCGTCTGATTGGTCGCAAGTTTGCCGACCAGGAGGTCCAGGCCGACATGAAGCACTTCCCCTTCAAGGTCATCGACAAGGCCGGCAAGCCCGTTGTCGAGGTCGAGTACAAGGGCGAGACCAAGAACTTCACACCCGAGGAGATTTCTTCCATGATCCTCATCAAGATGCGCGAGACGGCCGAGGCCTACCTCGGTGGCACCGTCAACAACGCCGTCATCACCGTCCCCGCCTACTTCAACGACTCCCAACGTCAGGCCACCAAGGACGCCGGTCTCATCTCGGGCCTCAACGTCCTCCGTATCATCAACGAGCCCACCGCCGCCGCCATTGCCTACGGTCTCGACAAGAAGGTCGAGGGTGAGCGCAACGTCCTGATCTTCGATCTTGGTGGTGGTACTTTCGATGTCTCTCTCCTCACCATTGAGGAGGGTATCTTCGAGGTCAAGTCCACTGCCGGTGACACTCACTTGGGTGGTGAGGACTTCGACAACCGTCTGGTCAACCACTTCGTTAACGAATTTAAGCGAAAGAACAAGAAGTAAAACACCCCCTGGCCCCCCATCATGTTGTTTCATTTTACTAACGTTTTATAGGGATCTGTCCGGCAACGCCCGTGGTCTTCGTCGTCTCCGCACTGCTTGCGAGCGTGCCAAGCGAACTCTCTCTTCTTCCGCCCAGACCTCCATCGAGATCGACTCCCTGTTCGAGGGTATTGACTTCTACACCTCCATCACTCGTGCCCGTTTCGAGGAGCTGTGCCAGGATCTTTTCCGATCCACCCTCCAGCCCGTCGACCGTGTCCTTGCCGACGCTAAGATCGACAAGTCCCAGGTCCACGAGATCGTTCTCGTCGGTGGATCTACCCGTATTCCCCGTGTCCAGAAGCTCATTACCGACTACTTCAACGGCAAGGAGCCCAACAAGTCCATCAACCCTGATGAGGCTGTTGCCTACGGTGCTGCTGTCCAGGCTGCTATCCTTAGCGGTGATACCAGCTCTAAGTCTACCAACGAGATCCTGCTTCTCGATGTTGCGCCATTGTCTCTCGGTATCGAGACTGCCGGTGGCATGATGACCAAGCTCATCCCCCCGCAACACCACTATCCCCACCAAGAAGTCCGAGGTCTTCTCCACCTTCTCCGACAACCAGCCTGGTGTCCTGATCCAGGTCTACGAGGGTGAGCGCCAGCGCACCAAGGACAACAACCTGATGGGCAAGTTCGAGCTCACTGGCATTCCCCCCGCTCCCCGTGGTGTTCCCCAGATTGAGGTCACCTTCGATCTTGATGCCAACGGTATCATGAACGTCTCCGCCCTCGAGAAGGGTACCGGCAAGTCCAACAAGATTGTCATCACCAACGACAAGGGCCGCCTGTCCAAGGAGGAGATCGAGCGCATGCTTGCTGAGGCCGAGAAGTACAAGGAGGAGGATGAGGCTGAGGGCCGCCGTATCGCTGCCAAGAACGGTCTCGAGTCTTACGCTTACTCTCTCCGCAACACCCTTGCCGACTCCAAGGTTGACGAGAAGCTTGACGCTGCCGACAAGGAGACTCTCAAGACTGAGATCGACAAGGCCGTTGCTTGGCTCGACGAGAGCCAGGCTGCTTCTCGCGAGGAGTACGAGGAGAAGCAGAAGGAGCTCGAGGGCATTGCCAACCCCATCATGATGAAGTTCTACGGTGGAGCTGGTGGCCCTGGTATGCCCGGTGGCATGCCCGGCGGTGCTCCTGGTGGCGCCGCCCCTGGTGCCGGTGGTGACGATGGTCCCACCGTCGAGGAGGTCGACTAAATTGCCTGCCTTCTTACAAAATAATACCCTGATTTCTTCGTTTCGGCGTTCACGGGTGTCCTTGACACAAATGAGTGGTAGTCTGGGATAGGGGTTTGCACTAGATTTTCCTACACATAATGATGTCCAGGGAAAAGTTTGAGGTTTCACGATAGCATGGATGTATTCTAGGTAGTAATCATCCGACGATTCAATGACGAACAGTTCATAATACTCTCTTGCTGTTTCTCCCTACGTAACAAGTCGATTCGTAACAATATGCTCCCTTTATCTTATTCAACTTGGAGTTTCCTGAACTCTTTATGGTGTTATGGTTCCAAGTCGCAGCAGTGGGTTTTCTCAACTGGACCTTAGGTAGATTTAGTAACTAAAGTCTCATTGTACGCAATATCTTGCGTAAACAATTCTGTTTAAAACTCGATGTTTTCCCAAGATTATCCAGATGTATCTACTAAAGTAATAAATAACATAGAATACTTGCCTGAGCCTGCGCAACAATTGAGCCATGGAATAGTCAGTGTCTTTACTGGGAAAGGGCATAATTGCCGACGGACAGTCTATATATTGTTCCATCAGCCCAAGTGGATCATCCTGTTTATACCACTGGATCAAGTGGCAAGGCGGTTAGTCGACACGAGCTTGATATTGTGACGTCCGTGGCATCGTTTCTCGGTATCCCACCGAGTTGAATAAACAGGTGACCATCACGATCGATGAAAAGAAGCTTCAGTAGCGAATGGATAGACTGTAGTAATCTCACTGTAGTAATCACTGAGAAGAATTGATGGGACATTGTCACAATTTACACAAATGGGCACAGTTAACATTATGCAGTAGTGGTGTGAGAAGGAATACTACGTTTTGGCTGATGATGAAGAATGGGGATGTGTAGTTGTGACATTATTCATGAATTGTTTTACATTGGTTATAGCATAAACGTTCGACCCTATGAAGCACCCCTGATCTGCTTGCCATCACCGAGTCTGCTGTTGTGCATCCTTTTCCAGCGCCTCTTGCACCGCGCGTCGATTCTCGATCTCCCTGGCGCGCCACTCCTCATCGCTGATCGTGGGGTTCTCGTACGTCTCCCGGAAAGCTGAGTCGTAGGGGACCTTTTCGTCGCGGCTCTCCCATACGTCGGCGCTGCTGGGCCGGCCGGGCCCGTACTTATTCCACTCGCGACGACGGTAGTGGTCGCGGATGTTTTCCTCCTTGCGGGGGCCCGAGGCCGCGCGGTTCCGCATGCAGAACCAGAAGTCGTCCCAGTGCTCGCTGCAGGTCCGTACCGTGCCCGCCCGGTAGATGCTGTGGAACTGGCTGCCGACGCCCTGGCAGTAGAAGGCCGCGTCGAAGGCCTGGCGGCACGACATGGTCGTCGGGAGGAGCGACTCGGAGAGCGGGTCGAGCGGGGGCGGGCGCTCCGGGTTCTCAGGAGCTTGTGCGGTGTTAGTAGGGGTAGTAGACCTTACTGTGTCTGTGTCTCTTCTGGTGCTGGTGGGTGTGTCATTGGAAGGGGAGAAGGGGGATGGTAGTGATGATGCTAGATGGTCGGATGGGGTGGCGGACGATTGTGATGTCGATGAGCCTCCCCAAATGGAGCCCCAGAGTGACGACGACGACGACGGTTTCACGGACTCGGCTGTCTTTGGCGCTGCGATGGCCGCCGGTCGCGATGGCTCGGCGGGTCTGCTACGGCTGCCACCGCCGAACTCGCTCTGGATCTGGGCCATGAACTTGGCTATCTCCGGATCACCATAGTCGTTCTCGGGCCCCTTTGCGGGCGAAGGGGTGGCAGCAGCCGATGTCTTCGTCTTATCGTCATTGGATGCCTTCGAAGGCTCCGGTGTTGCCCACAACCAACCCATTGTGTATGTAGTTGTAGAAAAAATTCAATATGTAGGTGGTTGCTGAAGTCTTGAAGTTCTGATAGCATATATCCCAGCGCTGGAGTGAATAATATAACCACTGCCGGAGAATCGGGCGGGGGATTGAATTCGTGGGGTAATTGGCTCTCAGAGGTGTGTATATCTCGTCACCATCACACCACCAAACCAACGTAGACTTGCAGCAGTATGCAGTGACCGCGGGAATATCGCTGGCACAGCCTCCGTGTCTCGTGACCAGTGGTATGGTACGCGGGCAAGCGAGCGATGCGAGGAGCCAATGGGGGAAATATTTCTCCAAATCGACGTCCTGTCCTGCGCCAATCTTAGCAATATGCGACTGCCCAGAAATGTACCAAGCAGTACTGATTACACACTATAATAATACAAAGGCAAGCTGGGAGAGTGTAGACACGTAAGGAGCGTTGATGACGTTTTCGCGTGTAGGAGACTCTGATTTGACTTTAATGAACTACCTATCCCGCAGTCTACTTCCTCTATCGGCTATCGCAATCGCTTCGCGCATAATTATTACTCGGGGAGAATTGTAGCTATCGATTGTGTGGCTGGTGTGGCTTTCCACGAGAGCTCTGTGGCTCATGTGATAGGCTTGGTGGGTGTGTGACTTAGGTTAGGTTAGTAGCACCTGCAGTTAGGTACACACACAGGTTATGACCTCATGCAGCTGGTGGGATGAGCTGACACTCGTTAGCTTCCTCCTAGCCAGGAGCTGAGCTAGCTGGTCACGTAATAATAAATAGAACATGCTGCCCACACCTGTGGTTACACACTTTTAACAGTGTGGTCTGCAAAAGTGCCTCCCTATCCTTTAGGCTGAAGCTGCTTCGCCGTTATGAGAGTCTTCAATCGGACTCTTGTCCGGCCAGTTTCAAGGCTGCCCTTGAGACGGGTCCATGTCCAAAGAGCATGGGAAAGTACAAGTACGGCTACGGGCGACGAGAAGACCGGCCACATTGCCGCAGAGTCAAACGAGTCCATCCTATGGGTCGACACCATCTTCCCCCTGAAGCTCACCGGGCTTCTGCGGACACCATGGCAGAGCCCCGACAGAGACCTGTCAGAGCTGCTGAAGCGCTCTTACACCTCGAGCCTTGGCATCATGGACCCCATCAACACCGTCAAGCGTGCTCTACCAAAGTCGGAGAAAATTGAGGTCAATGAGATTCTACCCAGGCTGAAAGACGGTGGTGCTTTCGTCAAATTCTCTCACCCGACCGGCGTTGATCCCAAGGAGATTGCAGCAAGCATTTCCAAGGGCCTCCAAGAACGCCCCATCCGGCCATTCTTCAGCCCCTTCAGGGGCGTCCACGCTGGACTCGTAAAAGGAGTCCCTTGGCTCGAAGATCTGCACCGATTCCCCTTCTCCAGGCTGCGAGTAGAGTTCGTGCCCAAAACACCAGGCGAAGAAGCCGTCGAGCTCTCGCAAGAAGACCTTTACAGCATCTTTCGCCGGTATGGCAAGATCGCCGAAATCACATCGCAACCCTTCGACTCCAAGGTCGTTCCAAGGTTCGCGTACGTCGACTTTGCCCTGGTACGGGACGCCATCATGGCGCGGAACTGCTTGCACGGCTTTGTCGTCTCGCCCGAAAGCGGAGGAGGCAAGGCCGGGACGAAGCTTCGCATGTCGTATGAAGAAAAGGCCAAAGGTCACCAGTTCTGGGGGTGGATGACAAGTCACCCACGTATCGTGTTCCCGATCCTCGTCGCTCTCTCCTGACCGGTGTGACTGTTGTTATCTTTGACCCGATTCGCAACTTCTTCGTCAAGGCCCACGTGCAGAGGACGTTCCGTTTGAGCAACAGCAAAGTCTACAGATGGATTCGACGACAGACCTCGGATATCTTCACATTTCATCGCCAAAAGTCCGACCAAGCCGGACTCAATGCCGTCTGGAGCCATCGTAAAGATCTGATTGAGCAGATCCAGAAGTGGCTGATGGAAACGGCCGAGACCTTCATCGTCGTTCAAGGACCTCGTGGCTCTGGAAAGAAGGAGCTTGTTACAGAACAGGCTCTGAAGGGCCGGGGCAACGTTCTAGTCCTGGATTGCAAGCCAATCGTAGAGGCCAGAGGAGAATCTGCAACTATCAAGCATATGGCAGCCCAAGTTGGCTATCGTCCGATCTTCTCCTGGGCCAACAACATGAGCAGCATGATCGATCTGGCAGTACAAAGCACCACAGGCGTCAAGGCTGGCTTCTCCGAAACACTTGAATCACAGCTCCAGAAGATTCTGGCCACGGCGGCTTCAGCAATGAGCGAGCTCGATGTTTCCAGTCGCAAGAAGACTGATAGCGACGCCCAACTTCCGGTTGATGCCTACCTCGAGAGTCATCCCGAGAAGAGGGCTGTCGTTGTTATTGACAACTTCTTGCACAAGAGCGAAGGTAATGCCATTGTTTACGACAAGATTGCCGAATGGGCTGCTGCCCTGGTCCAGTCCAATGTGGCACACGTCATTTTCTTGACAAACGACAGCTCCTATTCCAAGTCTCTTTCGAAATCCCTCCCAGACCGTGTCTTCCGTCAAGTGTCTCTCGGCGACCTCTCTCCAGAAGTTGCCAAGAGCTTTGTTGTCAGTCACCTGGAAGGAGATGACGAGCCTGTTACCGTAGTCGAGGACGATGCCGATGAGCCAGCAGAGAAGCCGTCGAAACCTAAGCAACAAGTGAATCTGAGAGAACTTGATGACTGTATTGGAACATTGGGCGGCCGCTTGACCGATCTTGAGTTCCTAGCCCGGCGTCTGAGAGCGGGCCAGACCCCTAAGGAGGCAGTTGCCGAGATTCGCGACCAGACCGCCTCTGAGGTTCTGAAGATGTTCCTTCTGCCTGGAGGCAGCAAGTCTGATGAATCAAGACACTGGACAGTCCAACAAGCTTGGTACTTGATCAAGGCCCTTGCTTCTCAAGATAGTTTACGCTACAATGAGGTGTTGCTCTCGGATACCTTCGCCACCGACGGCGAGGCAGCCCTCGAGAGTCTCTCCAACGCCGAGCTGATCACGGTCAAGAACCTCAACGGTCGTCCCCACAAGATCACCGCCGGAAAGCCGGTCCACCAGGCCGCCTTCACGCAGCTAACCCAGGACCGTGTCTTGAACGCCAAGATGGACCTGGTCGTCTTGGCTGAGCTGTCCAAGATCGAGGGCCGCACCATTGAGAAGGTCGAGAACGAGCTGGCGCTGCTGGGCGGCTTGCCCAGACAGCCCGCTGAGACGGCGGGGCGAGTCAAGTACCTCCTGACCAAGCTGCAGGCGAGTCAGGCTAAGATTGAGAGCTATGACAAGGAGTCGTCTGGCTTGAAGAAGGTTCTGGTTAACCAATACTAAAAGCTTAGATAGCTTACCATGTTCTTGGTGTCTGAAGCGAAACTCATTTAGAGATCGGTCTGTAGTATATCTTGCATGCGTTATGTTTAAAAAGGGGTAAGGAAGGGGCTGGTGGTTGGTATACGCATAGTTTAGATACCCTTCTCAATTACACAGTTGACTGCAATATAAATACATTGAGTTGCTCAATACTGTGATCTGGCGCAAAGATGAAGTTGCTGCAAGTGCGTGAATGATACTTTCACCTAATTATTGAGGCACTTTCAAGTGCTTTCGTACCTGTGTAGAAGGATGGGTTACATAACCCGAGCCTCTAAGGAATGTTCGTATAACATCGCCAGTGTGTTCGCCAGAGTACTTCCAGGGGCATTATGTAGTAAACCAAAAAGTAATCGAGTGGTAGTTGACGAGTTACGCTTACAGGACGCCGAAGCCCTGACTCGTTCCTGGAAATAGCCCTTCATAAATCTTCTTGCTAAGCTCAAGTACGTGACCTAGGACGTTCGAAGCATTACCGGTTGCAAAGAAGTGCTTTGCCATTGGTGGATACGGGGCTTGGCCACAAACTCGAGTACCCCTTTGCCTAGGAGACATGAATGTGGAAACGCGCGTGTATGCGCGCATAGCGAGCACTAGAATACGAGATATAAGTAGCTGACACGGCCAGGGCCTCAAGGCATGTATCTTTGCGGAAAGTACATTAAAAAAAGAAGAAAAAGAAAAGAAAAGCAGACCACATAGGGCTGTGACGATGGCCAGGCGATGTTGCATCGGTTATCGACCGACCCCGGGACCCCGGGACCCGATGCCGAACCCTGCTCGCCGCGGAGCCCTTCATGGCCGCGATCCGAATTACCGAAACTTAATTCGAGATCGGTCGCCGCTCAGGTAGAGGCGGAAGCAAAAGCCGAGAGCGAGGGTGTATCTACGAGCAGCCTCCGGAGACAACGAACACCACGGGTCTGACATTTGGGCCGGGTAGCCGGATCTGTGGCCGGAGACCTATCATTGTGCTGGAGATGTCGAAGATAGAAAGCCAGATATGAGAATTGCAGCTTAAGATCAGATGACGTTGGCAGGTAACCAACTCCCAGAAAATCACTATGGCTGCCGTGGGTAGCCAGATCACAATGGAAACCCGCAGTTGACCATCAAACATCGTTACATATATGGAAATTGTTTCAGGCCGTACGCAACGCAAAGTACGCTGTTTGGTATCATCACGCATACATGTAAAAAGAAAGTTCCCTGAAACGCCATGGGTTTTTTTGCTTGATGGGTGCCACGCCGCCTTCCGCCCCTGACCCCGTAAGTCCGCATGGCTAAATACTCAGAACATGGACATGGACACACCCTCCTCCCCTTCCGGCGATAGTAGCATCTCACAGCCTTGAGCGAAGAAGATGCGCGCAGGCCTCTCTGTGTCGTTCTCGATAGAGTAGTGGTTGCCTGTGAGGTGGAAAACCCAGGTTAGTAAGGGGTTGTCGAGGAATCAGTATATGCATGTATGTCTTACCTCTTGGAACAAAAAACTGTCCGCCCTTTCCGATACGGAATGACGTTTGTGTGATATTGACTACCACACTGCCATAGTGGACAAAGAAGACCATTTGCATCTTACGCGAGTTCTTAGCTTTCTTCTCCGAATGGGGAGGCAGGTCGACGATGCCAGAACCGAAGAACGGTAGTGTCAGCGTCTTCGCAAACTGGAAGGATGCGCCCTTGATTTCCTTCATCTGGACGGCCGCCTCGGATACGGCGATCTCCTCATCCATCACCTCAACTTGCTCCTCGCCTTCGGGCGGCTCCATTTCGTACTCTGGGCGCCAGAGAATGCACTCGCCTACTATGCGGCCAGGATCATCTTCCCAGTCAGAGCGATCTTCCTCTTCTTCTTCCTCGGGCTGAGCCCGACGTTTCGGCCTACCCCGCGCTCCACCGCCACCAGCAGGCTTACCGCGACGCTTCGTTTTAGGCTCGTCTGCCCCGGCTTCCACCCTGACAACCGACTTGATCGTTGCCAACTTGATATGGCGGCCCCCTTTGTCTGGTACGAGATCCTCGTTGTCTGTTTCGTACTCGTAGCGCTCTCCCTTCCAAAAGTCCAATGGTTTCGTCGAGATTCTCCCTGATCGCGTAGTTCTGATATTGCCTTCGTTCAGACCTTCGCGTCTTAGAATCTGCAGCCCCCTTGATTTCGGCATTGGGGCGCGAGGAATAACGGCAGGAGAAGCAGGGCCCACACCTGATGACTTGCGTTTTCTACCCGGCTTACCCTTGACCTTTGGCTCTTCGGCTTTGACCGGCTTCTCTTTCTCCTTTCGCGCTTTCTTGTTGCCGCGCTCGGCAGCTTCGGCAACTTCGGGTTCATCCTCGTCGCTGCGTCGCTTAGATTTCTTGGGGACCGGTTCCTGAGTTGTGCCAACGGAATCTCGTTTTGGACGACCTCGTTGCTTCTTGGCAGGCGCTTCCCGGGGTTCAGCTCCAGGCGGCTCGGGTTGAGGTGAATCGGCGCCCTTATCCTTCGGTTTGCGTCCACGTTTCTTAGGCTCTGGCTTCTCTTGTTCAACGGAAACTTCTTCCGTCGGTTCATCCTCTTCATCCTGCTGTTGCCCTGATTCATCCTCCATTTCGGGTTCCTCGGCTGCAGGAGGTTCCAGGTCGCCATCGTCGTCGCCCATATCGAGCACCTCCATAGGCTCTTCGTCTTCCTCCTCCTCTTCCTCCTCTTCTTCATCCTCGTCGGCCTCCTCCTGCACAGTTTCCTGGTGTTTCTGAGGACGGTTGCGTCTTGGCAACTCTTCTTCATCGTCTGAGAGAGGAAGTCTGTTCACCGGCCTGCCGCTCTGGGACCCCGAGCTCTTAGCCTTGGAGTTTCCATTGGTAGGGGGCTGCAGGGTTGGATCGGTGGAGAAATTCAAGCGGCGCTTAACCGATTTGCTAGAGGGACTCTCCGCGCGATCGTCCACGACAGATCCCCCCGTAGGCGATGATCCCGGCGCGACATGGGTGTTATGCCTGGCAGGGGAGTTTAGGTGTGTCTTGACCGGTGATCGAGCTCTGGGAATGGAGAGTCGGCCTTGGCTAGATTTTCTCATACGAGCCACGGTTGCCGGACCCAGTTGGGACTCTGCGAATTCTTGTTAATCTCCGCGCGCGTTGTGCTCTCGTAGCTAAACAGCCAGAATGCATACCATCGTCAATCTCCATATCCTGTTCTTCATCCGATTGTTCCTCGTACTGCCCATTGGCAGCGCCATTTGTCCCCTTGTCAGGCGAAGAAAACAGGTTGTCGACAGGTTCCATGCCATACTCGTCGCGCTCGCCCGTATCTACTAGAGTAACACCAGTTTTCCTGTCGCAAGAGTGTTAATCGCCCGATTTTTGACAGCATGAAAGAGGGGGAAGCTCAATGTACCTTCCTCGAACGCCGAGCTCAAAGATTTGACCTTCATTCTGCGAGGATTGGTTGCGCCGTTGCGCCGTAGCTTGTCGCGGCGCCATCGCGGTGTCGGGTTATCGTGACAATTTGGAGTTCGTCTTGTTGTTGTCGTCGACCGCAAGTACCAAGTGAGAAAAAATCGCCAATTGATCGCATCTAGATCAGCGGATCTAAGATCATCGGAAGTACTGATTAACTTTTGTTCACGCTGCTTGACGCGTGGATAGGGCAACCGGTGTGAATCCCAAAGAGTTGGTTGTAGTTGGGGGTGTGTGGTGGGGACGTTGGACTCAATTGTTTACTCCATCGCTGCTTCGGGGATAGGATGGCTCGATGGGTTGCTAAGGCCTGCTTCCGAGTGTTGAGTGGCAGGCTTGGCTCCCTGAGATTCGCAGCACCGCACCTACCAGGGAGGGAGTGTGCAGCGTGGCAGGTGGTGCTGACATGGGGCCCGGCAAGGGCGCTAAATGGCCTGAAAATCGAGGTACTGTAGGGGCTTCCATCAATACATAGCCCGCCAACAAGGGCTTAGTTGACGTTGGTCCCAGGGAGCTTGACGCGCCTCTGCTCCCCTAAAACGCGTTCATCTTTAACAGCGAGGTCCCCTGTCTTGGTTGCTAGTGATACCAAACCACTTTACGCGACCAATACGCGATTTTGCGCTTGTTCTGTATCATATATCACTTTTCTTTTCCCAAAGGACATTGATTGGATCTGTGGCCGCCTTCTTCAATCTTGACTATTCGACCTTTTTGGAATCCTATACTGAGACCATTGGACAATCCAATCTATTGTGGCAAAATCGCCATATTGCTACCAACACCCTATCTACCGCCGCCCAGCATGGAAGACTCCCCAATGGCCGACGACGCCAACATCGAACTCGAAACCCCCGCCTCGGACGTCTTCCTGCCGCCCTCGGTCCACCGCGAGACCCTATACACCGGCGAATCCTACACCCACTTCTCCCCGGTGCCCGACTCCCTGAAACCTGCGGCCGGCTCCGAGCTGGGTGAGCCCTGCTGTCTGGGCGTCGACGAAGCCGGCCGCGGCCCCGTCCTGGGCCCCATGGTGTACGGCGTCTTCTACCTACCAATACCGCTATCGGACCCCCTCCTCAAGACGACGCACCACTTTGACGACTCCAAAGTCCTGACCCCGGCCGTGCGGTCCGCCCTGATGGAGACGCTGTGTACCCCCGGCACCGTCCTAAACCAGTCCTGCGGCTGGGCCGTCTCGAACCTAAGCGCGCGCGACATCGGCGCCAACATGCTGCGGCCGACCGCCATCTACAATCTGAACGCGCAGGCCATGGACGCCACCATTGCGCTGATCGAGGGCGTGCTGTCGCGGGGCGTCAACGTCCAGGAGATCTACGTCGACACCATCGGCCAGCCCGCCGCCTACCAGAAGAAGCTCGAGCGCGTCTTCCCCACCGTCAAGATCACCGTCGCCAAGAAGGCCGACAGCCTGTACCCCTGCGTCAGCGCCGCCAGTGTGTGCGCCAAGGTTACCCGCGATGCGGCGCTCGAGGTCCTGTATGAGGCGCGGGATCCCGCCCGCAGGGAGCAGCAGCAGCAGGCCGGTGATGGAGTGGATGAAGAGCAAAAGCCAGAGGGTATGTCGTGGGGGTCAGGATATCCTTCCGATGCTCGATGTGTGAACTGGTTAAAACAAAATATGCATCCCTTGTTCGGTTGGGGCCCAGAATGCAGGTTTAGCTGGGGAACGGCAAAGGATATGTTAGAGAGCAAAGGTGGGGTCAAGGTTGAGTGGCCGCTCGAGGAGGACGAGGGAACAAGTCGCGTGACCGATTTCTTCGTCGAGGGCAAGCGAGAAAAGGACTCGGACGAGTTGGGAACTTGGTTTGGCACACCGGCCGGACTTGAGGCATTCTAATCCATCGATAGCCTACTGGAGGGGGCCTCAATCACAGTGTTATGTGTGATATGCTAAGAAACCCCAAAGTTGAGAGGATGGAGACTTTTGTATTATACCTAGACCCTGTCACGACCTTTAATGAACATATATGCATTATATCCTGCGCCTTCTGTTTCGCCATTTTTTCCATATGCCCGCCATCAAATTTCGTCATCGTCATCAATCGACTTGGAGGAGCTCTTCTTCCTGCCTCGGCTATCCAAGGTGTCCATGCTGACAGAGTCGCTGTCGCGACCGCGTGCCGGCATGGAGATGGCCTGGCGGGCCGTCTCGTTGCTCTCGATAAACTCTCGGAGCTTCTGCTTGCCAATGTCAATGCCCTGGCCCCAGGCAGCATTGCTAACCTGCATCATGGGGCCAAGCAGATTAAAGAGATAGGCTACATATGTGGCACCCGCAAGAACGATGAGCAGTAGAAACAGTACAGGGTTTCGAAGGACTATAAAACGTTAGCAGCCGGGTCTTTGAGCCAGATGGATGTAATCTTGAATGAATAAAACTTACCTGTAAGCAACTCATTCCACCCAAGAGCCAGTAGAATTCCATAGAAGTACAATGGAACCTGGGAAACGCCGCCAATGGCACTGCGCTTAGCCTCGACATAGACGCCATCGGCAGTCTTCTTGAATCGGACGATGAGATCCTGGCGCTTGCCCTCGCTAAGGACGGTCATCTCCTCCTCGAGGCTCTTGCCATCCTCCTCGTCGACACCTCCAATGGGGGTAAGGTCGTCCTCATCCTCGGGCTCAGCACCCTGAGGTTGATGGCCAATAAACTCAGGCAGGCCCGGAGGCCCACGAGTCGCGGCGAGCCTGAACCTCGAAAGAAGAGGAATCAGGGTCAAAGTGGACTCTCGCGCCTTTGTATAGATGCCCTCGATGTCGTCAGCAGGTCGCCAAATGCGAGGGACTCCAGCGTCGTCGTATCGGAACTTGTCCTCAAAGTTTTCCCGGAGCTTAAGGAGAATATTGCCTTCCATTACTTCTTCCTCAATCTTTTCTCGCAGAGCGACCCAGCTCTTCCTACGAAGGCGCCACAGGCCAACATCAACTTCGTCTTGGCTGGCCTCGAAGCTCTTGGCCCTTTCGCTGAAGCGAACCTCCGCTTCCTTGACAATCAATTCGAATCCCTTCCAAATCCGATCCCACAAGTCCTTCTCGGTTTGCGGTTTCTCGCCTTCTTCGGGAGCGCCAGAGCCGGCTCGGCCAGAGCCAAGCTTGTTGAATTCCAAGCCAACTGAGTCGCCGAGCCTAGACTTGACCCAGCGCTCCACCCGGGTTGCCAAGCGACGCATCTCCTCCTTTCTGAGCTTGGCGCTGACATCGTCCAGCTCCTTTTCAAAGAGCAAGTACTGGGACTTGAAATTGGTCCAGGGTACGTCTTCGATAGCTAGACTCTGCGCCTCCGTCTTATAGTACTCGAGGACCTTGGTCTTTTCGGCATCAACAATCTCTGCGAATTCGTAGGCGCCGCCCGACTTTTGACCAGCTTTTACAGCGCCGGTAACAGCATCGCTGAATGAAGCCACACCCGACTTGTGGGCAGCTGAAAGCTGACCATGGTAGAGTGTCTTCAGCCGCTGGTCGATCTTGGTCTCCAACTCGGTCTGTTTGCGCTTGTAAACGCCCTTGTGATATCGGCTTGCAGACGCCTCGAAGGTCTTTATGGCCTTTGCACGGGTGGAGCTTCCTGTAGCACCCAGGTCCGGCAGAACAAAAGGTTTGCCGATGCGAGCTGACTCGGCTTGCTTCTCCTCCATGGGTGTAATTACTTCGTCAAATGCTATGAGGCATTCTCTGGAGATTTCGTCGCAGCGGAACTGCGCCAGCAACTCTTGCTGGGTTGGCAGATCCAGATCTTTATTGTTGACAATCTGATCCCAGATGCCCTCGGCGTAGACGGAAAAGCCATCAGCAGGAATGCGCCGGTGGTATTCGGGCAAGAAAACGCCGCCCTCGAGCTCTTGTTCGCCATGGTCGCCCTGGTTCTTTGCACTACGGCTTCCCGAAACGAATCTTTGGCCCAGTTTGTCAACCTCTGATACGAACTTCTCGGGCTGCAAGATCTTGTGGGGCAAAGCAGAGAAGGCGAAATCGAAATAATCCTCTATTCTCGAATTCTCGAGGCCCTGGGGCTTTGAAATAGAGTTCCAGAGTGTGGTTAAATCCTGGACAAGGGTGTTTCGAAGGTTTGATAAGGGAGTGTTGCCGATATGGTCACGAATGACGAAAAATAGAAGAGACCTCGGCGTCGACTGCTTATCCTTGAGGAAAAGTTGCAGATTTACCTCGAAGACCGTCTTCAGAAGACCCATGTTGGCACCTTGATACAAGCCAACTTGGTGTTCCCAGATGTTCACGATGAGGACTTCACTGGTGGCCAGGGCGAACAAGGCGCTCTTCCTCTCGAAGTCTTGGTCTTCACCTCGCTCGCGGCCATCGGTACCCTCGACGTCCATGACCATAATGTTCTCAGCCATGGAGCCCTTCTTGTTTTTGGACATCCATATTCCCTTAGTAGTCTGGCGTCGTTCTGTCTCGGACATGACATTGAACTCGGTTCCGAACAGGTGGTTCAGCAGTGTTGACTTTCCGGTCGACTGGGAGCCGAACACGGAGATGAGGTGGTAGTTGAAGCCCGCTTCGGCGACATCGGTCCCCTCGAGATATTTGTTCAGGGCGGTGCTGCAAAGAGAGCTCGGAGGTTAGGATACGGGAAGCTCTGCAAAGCAAAGTGTCTACTATGGACGCGGGGGTTCTGCTTACTTGTATTCCTTGTCACCGTCGATAACTTGGATGCCATGCTCGTAGTGAGCCGAGGAGGGCTCGTCGCCCACGGAGGCGAAATGGCCGTTCATGGTAAGTTGGGTGGTGTGTGCAAGCGACTGGAAGAAATGCGGTGGTACGATTTACTATAGGTCTTTTGTTGTGCAGGTCGGCAAGACTTATGCCATTGCGGCAGCAAGGTCGGGATGGGCAAGAGAGGGGATGCTGGAGATAGTGGGCTTTTTGAAATGGACAGGATGACCAAATCACACGATAGGTAGCTTTATTGTTGAGTGTGTGTCCTGTATGTTGTTATGTACGTACAAGTAGTCGAAATGACCGACATGTGGGCATTGTCCAGCAGACCCCAGTAAGCCAACCAACTTATTAATCTTGGTTGGCCTACGCAAAAGTGTTTAGCCACCGCTGTCCGCAAGCAATTGGGCCAATTGGAGAAACGCTGGAGCGGTACGACTGATGCTGATGGACTCTCTTTGTGATGGGCAGACTAGGTAGACGGACCAGTAGACAGACTGGCAGATTTCCGGACAGATGCCATGCTACTGGAGCGTGCGCTAAGCTGCTTCAGGCCAAGCCACCTGCTGCTCTCCCAGTGCCAGCTCGAATTCGTCTTCGCCCAGCAGAGCAGAGCAGCCCAGCGAGCGCACTTACACCCCCCGGCACACCCCTCCAGACACCAAAGGCCAGCCTCTGGTCGTTCCCCCTTACATCCTGACATTGCGATGCACTGACGTCTGTCCTCCACATAAGGTAATCAAAAGAAACGCTTTCTTTCAACCATGTCTCACAACCTGCATGCGGCTCGAAACTGACAACCAGCCGGGAATGGCGCAGCAGCAGCAAGCGCAAGCGTGCTATTTAATGATGCGAACAATTACAGTACACATGGCAGGGAAGTGCCTGAAGAAATATAATACTAAGAATTTATATGATGTACACGTAGATATAGTAGTTACAGTGTATATGTATACACCTCTTCTCCTGGCCGCCGCGGATGCCGCAATTGAGTTGGAGGCAGGAATCTTCACTTCACACTATGAGGTATGTGGTATGTTCATACAGTACAGCACCTAACTTACAGTTACCCCTTGGCTTTCATGCGGCCCGCTGTTGTTGTGATTGATTCAATTGCACGCCACCGATCCACGATTATTACGTATGTAGATACCTTCTTCAATGGGCGTTGCAATATGTACTGCAGACAGATCACGAACGAACCTGAGAATATGGAGTTGCCTTTTCCAGAAACAACATGGATATTTGGATGAGCGGGCAATGGAGGTGGCCATGGGGTAGGCCCAATGGAAACAACAGAAGGCTCCCCATGGATGGGATGGTCTCGCCTCTTACTCCGTCATGGTGGACCCTTGTTACAGGCCCCTACATGGACGCCGTAGCGATCTCAGCAGCCCAGACCAGACGTCGGAGGGTCGGTTAACAGGTGATTTTGCCCAGCCTAAGGGCCCCCAGGTACATAAAATCGTCCAACCGTCTCCTGCCGTCTCTGTTTACGGCACTTGGTGATTTCCCGTCGCCTCCTTTTTCTCGTTGCGTGTAATTTCGCCCTGCCATTGTTATACTTTAAAGGGAAACAACAGCATGGCAGTAGTGAGCTTTGTTTCCATTTGTTATTGCATGCCTTTTCTGTCTTGATTTACCAAAACCCCCGGCCCTGTTTTGATTACCAAAGCAATAAAATCAAATAAAAAATCATGTCTATCGTCGAAGACGGTAATCTTACCGATTCCGAAAAAAAGCGGACTGCCTCCGAACTCAGCGCTGATGCTGAAAGTTACGGAACCCCGACCCACGGGAAGCATCCTGACCTGCTGCTCTTTGACGAGATCCCCGAATGGGCCAGAGACAACAAGTTCGTCCGGGGCGGCTACCGCCCGGAGTCGGGCTCCGTCAGGAAATGTGTTCAGAGCTGGTTCTACTTGCACAACGAATTGGTCAACATTCACTCGCATCTCATCCCGGCCGTCCTTCTTTTCCTGGGCGAGTTGTACCTGATTGCGCCGCTGCCATTCCGGTATGGCCATGTTAGTTTAGGGGACTACCTGATTATAGCCTTCTTTTTGCTCTCGACGACAGTCTGCTTTGGCCTTTCGGCCGTGTATCACACACTAATGAACCACTCCCACCGGGTTGAGGCCCAGTGCCTGAAGCTCGACTATTTGGGCATCATCATACTGATCCTGGGCGCCTTCTTCTCGAGTATATACTGTACTTTCTGGTGCGAGCCAGACTTACGGCAGATATACTGGGCAACGGTTCGTATCTCCCTCGCCCTTCCCCTCTGATCTTTTTTGGGTGTTCTGTTTTTTCTTTTTGTTTTTCTTTTTTAGAACGCAATGGCTGACTCGCATCAAAACTGGCAGGTTGGCGGGCTAGGCGCGATATCCGTAATCGTATTGGTGCATCCGAAGCTTCAAGGGCCTAGGTGGCGTACGTTGCGGTTGCTCACCTTTGTATGCACGGGCTTGGCTGGCATTGCTCCTTTCGTCCATGGCGGTATCAAGTTTGGCTTCCCCCAGATGTCCCTGCAGTCCGGCTTGCCGTATTACATGACGGAGGGAGTACTGTTTTTGATGAGTGCTGCCATCTACGGAGTGAGTGACAAAGAAAACCCCCTCCCGAATCCCCATCATCCCTCGCTTGCCGAACTCTGCTTTGTACGCCCGATTTTCTAACTTGTAGGAGACGCGATTTCCTGAGAAATTCTGGCCGGGGCGATTCGACATCTTCGGGTCCTCGCATCAAATATTCCACCTGATCGTCGTGGCCGCCACGGTGTTCCACCTTGCCGGGGTATTAACGGCGCTCGACTACAACTTCAATAGCCGGTACTGCTCTACGCGCTGACAACGGGCGGGAAGCTGGGCGTCGGTAGACTCGGGCCGAATAGATAGACCAAACTGATTTTTTATTGGCGAGTTGTTATGGATGCACGTCAGATGCGGTTCATAACCCTACGGCGTGTGACTTGTCTGTTTGTCCCCCTCAATGCAGTGTGACGTTCCCATGTAGTGTAACCCTTGTTCTACAAACCCCTCATGCTATGAAGTATGTTCCGAGCATTCCAGCCTCCAGGTTTGCTGTATTCTGGAATCTATCTAGTAGGAACGATAGGACGAGTTACGCGTCAATTACAGCTTGCGTACAAGCACCATTCTGCGAAGCGGTTGCTGTAAGTCTTGAGATACAGACACTGGGAGTATCTAGTAGTGATATCATATACAGGCCCCTGCTCGCTTAACTTGAAAGTCCTTATCCATACAAAACTAGTTTATGTATCCCTCGCACAGGCAACTCCGACATAGACATATTTCCCGCAGAGCTGGTTTGCCTTGCTAAAGATATCATAGCAAGTCCAGCTTCTAATACGAACCCCAAGTATGCGGTAACGTCCCATTGCAGCCCTGCCAGCTCATCGAGCCCTAGGTGGAGAAACTCACATAACCTTGGCCGTCTACAAACGTGTAATCCCACGGTCTTTGTTCCGTATCCTTCACAAGGTCGAGATACAGCCTGGCATGCGCCTCACCATCCACAGGAAAAGTCGAGCCACCATTCGGTTGACGTTAGTCCGCATAGTAGAACCTGGACCAATCAATTAGCCACTGTGGATTCGGAACGCAATAACTCCTTTTAGAATCTACGGCGAGACCCGTGAGATATAGCCAAATGCGAAGTTGAAGCTTCCATGGTCACAGGTAGAGACCTACTTATAGCCCTTTTTCTTGTATGAGTTACTGGCGTTCTGAATCATGTGTGCCGCTGCCGACTTGTCCATGCCGAAGCAGAGAACGCCGGGCAGAGCGACGGTGTTGAGCTTGTTGCCCGTCATGATGAACGTGATGCCCGGTCCCGTCTTCTCAAAACCCTTTACGGCCTCGCGGGCAGCTGCATACACGCTTATGGCGTTTACTGTCATTGTTTCCTGGACCTGGTCAAGACCTAGGCCGAAGGGGTCCTCTGGTTCTGTGGCGAAGCACTGCGCAGCTGGTACGTGTAAGCCTATACTCGACACTACGCATATAAAGTATATAGAGATGGCCAGTATAATAGTGTGGGTGTATAGGAAAATATACTTGTGTGTATATATGGACCACACATATGTTGCTTGGTAATGTTTGCCATTGTATATAACAACTTTCGGGGGCCCTAGAGCAAGCGTCACATCCTCCAACAGTGCTTCCACGGCATTAGACTTAGCGGCGTCGAAAACCAAGTACCGAATCGACGGGTCGGTCTTCTCTTGCCGAGTCCGAGATGCTATGGCCACATTGTAGCCAGCATCTTAAAAAGCTCTGGCAGTCGAGAGGCAGTTTCCCGGGCCGGCGCCGATGATCAGCACGGTATCCATGGTCTAGTATGGCACGGAGTTCCGAGACAAGGATGATAGTTCAGTAGAGTGGATGCGTGCAAGGCTTTGGTGGACAAATCCATTTGATATTGCTCGACTATGCTGCGGCTCTCCCTTTACTTTGTATCCCGCGGTGCATATACGAACATCATCCAATGAGATTCCAATCCACTGTACTTGTTACATCTATAAATCGGGAAGAGCTACCTTTGGGGAGCTGACAAACCATTCATATCTGACATTCTTCTCGGCGATGGAAGGACAATGGGATACTGCGATGGAAGTACACTGATGACATAGTTGTCTTTCTGGTCATATTCAAATTGATATTGGGTAAGCACTTAATAATACCGTGACTAGGTAACCAGTTCTTAGAATTCAAGCTAAAGCCAGAGCTGGAAACCCAGGACCGGAACCGAATCTGTAGGTATACGTTTCAAACTTGACTTCCGGACGTCCAGGGAGGCGTCTTAGTAGGCAGAGTGGTTGAAGTCTGGTTGCAATCAAGAATGAGCCGCATTCCCCAGCTGCCATCACTAGCTTGGACATGATCATTGCTCTGGTTCAGAGCCAATAATTAGAGGTGCAGAGGAGTTATCGTGATGCATTGCCATATCAACTGATGCCAGGGCAAGAGCCTCACGACAAGACAATCTATATACCCAACAAGGCGACAATAATTTGTCGTTTCAATATGAATGCGCACCAACTATGGATTCCGGTTTTATGCTTAACATATTTGAGGAATCAATAAGAAGAAATATAGATACGTTGCACCGGAGCGGAGCGGCCTTAGTTCCATGGCCCATGACCACGACCCCCACCTCGGTGCTGCAATCCTATCGTTGCGTTGCTATCGGGGATGATGTGGCAGTTGTCATTCTTAGGTAACCGGCACCAACCGCAAACGACTTGACCTAGCAATATCACCATTCACCTTCTTCTTCTACCTACTAAAAACCAACTTCTCGCACATTTCTGCCAGTCTTGTTGTTTCCTAGCAAAGCGAGCGTTTCAGTACGCCCCAACTCATACACACACGCGCGACATTATCGGAGACACACAATTATTGCATCATGACAGAAACGGTACAGGCCCCAGAAGACGCCGCAGCAGCTCGCGCGGCCGAACAGGCACGTCTGCGCAAAGAGCGTCGCGAGGCCAAGATCAGAGCCGGTGGCACGGCGAGATTGAATAAGATCACTGGACTCGGAGGTGGCCTTCAACGAGGTATGGCAAGAAAAAAAAAACCGAATGACGCAACATTTTGGGCCCTAACTAATAAACCCCCAACAAAAGATCCCGAACCCGCTACCCAACCAGCCGACACAGCAGCTCCTACGACGACGACACAAGCGAGGAGCACGCCAACAGCCGCCGCTCCCAGCCACGACGACCCCGAAGAAGTCGACATCTCACAACACTACTATGCGCCGCGCAAATCCGGCGGCGCGCCCTCGCTCGGCGACGAGCCCTCCATGTCCGAGTCGCAGCTCCGCCAGATGATGCTGGGCCTCGAGCGGGCCACGCCCCCAGGTATCGGCACCCCGCCGTCGCACAACCCGTACGTGGACCCTTCTAGGGCAGGCACACCGTCAGGTATGCCGCCGCCGATGCCTCCAGGAATGGAGGGTATGGAGAACGACCCGATGATGCAGATGCTGCAGAGCATGATGGCCGGTGGTGGGACAGGAGGCGCCGGCGGAGCCAACCCGTTCGCTGGAACGGGCATGGAATCGTTGTTGAGTGGTCTCGGTGGTATGGGCGGTATGGGAGCAGGCGCAGGGGACCCCAACATGCAGCAAGCGGCGCAGGCCGTGGCCGATAAGACGGCTAACATCTGGCGCATCATCCACGCCGTCTTTGCGCTGGGGCTGGGCGTCTACGTCGCACTGTCGACGACCTTCACGGGCCTCAAGAGCGAGCGCGACATGCTCGCCCTCCACGACGCCGACGAGGACCTGCGAAAATCGGCCTCGGTCTTCTTCTACCTCTTCTCGTCCGTCGAAGCCATCCTGCTCACGTCCCGCTACTTCCTCGACAAGAACCGCAGCCCACCTTCGGGCATCGCCTGGACCCTCGTGGGCTTCCTCCCAGCGCCGCTGAGCAGCACCATCCGGCATGCGCTGCGCTACGGCCAGATGTTCAGCACGGTGCGCAACGATGCTTTGGTCTGCGTGTTCGTGCTGGGAGTGTGCTGCTGGCTGAGGGCATAATCTCTAGGGGTCGCGAGTGGAACTTCGCAGGTGGACAAACGGACGGACAGACTGAACGGCTGGGTATGGATCTGTAATATGAGACAAGACTTGCTGTGCTGTGCACAACTCTACGATTCTGTACGTGTCATGATGGTAGCTGGTGTGCTTCGTGTTGCCATTTGTTCTGGTATGCATGGATAATGAATAAGGATCACACAGTGATCGGAGCATAACTATGTAGGTACACGTCAGCTTTGCCTTACGATGATTAATACTAAATAAAATTATCAACATACGTCTACGTTGTTATATCATGCGCGGTTCTATTATACAGTATCCTTTTTGCCGACCAACCGATATTTAGCCCCTTACCCAGACCACCCACATATATATCTACAAGGGATAACACAAATAATTAGAACAGAATATCTAAATCCTTCCTCATCTCATCCGTATACTAATGCCAACTCAGGGTCTCAGCACCGTATTCAGAACATTACCCAGCACACCCCTGATCCGCGTCGGTTTCTCCAGCACGCAGGTAAACACGACAGCCGTGCTAGCCGCAAACACCAGCGTCTCGCGCCACTGCTTGTCGAGCGGGTAGCGCCGCGGCAGCAGCGTGGCTAGGGCGCGCGGCGCGACGAAGAGGGCCATGTCCTTGCGACGCCCCGGGTTCTCGAGGAGGATGCTCCAGCCGCAGGCGAAGCAGCCCGTGCCGACACAGAGGCCGCCGTCGATCCGGTTGCGGGCTTCCGCGTCCTTGCCCATGAGGTGGGGGCCGATCCGGGTCCGGGCCAGACAGACGCCATAATAGAAGAAGGTAATAAAGGCGCCCAGGAACGCCGACGACCGCGCCGCCGACAGGAGGGCTTGCTTCAGCTTGCGGAAACTCGGCTTCCGCGCCACTAGGAGCAGGTTCAGGGGTAGATACGTGAACATGGACCATTGGAAGGACCGGCAGAAGCGCGAGAGGGCGTGGTACTCGCAGGACGGGCCGCAGCCCATATGCACAACCTCGCAGGGAAACGGGACGGCTATGGCTGGGTCTCCCCACTGCAGAGGCCATTTGTATTCGCGGCACATGCCTTGGAGCAGCTGCGCTTGGCCCGTTTCTTCGCCGTAGCGCAGTTCCTTTGTGCGGCAGCGTTGGAGGGCTTCGATAAGTCGCTTGTCCACAGACGCGGCAGAATTTATCCACTTGTTGTAGGCCCCTGGTAGTCTCGAGGGATAGTAGAACCATGACCACATGATTAAGGCGCATGAGACAGCAAATATTGACGGGTCAGCCAATCTCGAAACATC
Source organism: Apiospora rasikravindrae (assembly GCA_038363885.1). NCBI lineage: Eukaryota > Fungi > Ascomycota > Sordariomycetes > Amphisphaeriales > Apiosporaceae > Apiospora > Apiospora rasikravindrae. The sequence goes on from JAQQWK010000006.1 coordinate 2,023,452, forward strand.
CGTCTCAACCTGGGTAGTTGTCAGTATCCCAATATGCAATTCGAATATATTGCCGGTGCTTACGCGGGTCCATTGTTGGTTGGCGACTCGCCGCGTCCGCCGTTGGGCCCATAGTTCGCCGATGACCACATCAAGTGCTCGACAAAAGGCGAATAATGATAGATCCAGCGTTCTGCCAGCGTATTTGATTGTCTTGGGCGTAATGTTCGAATCATTGCCCTTTTCTGCAGAAACTGTCTCTGTAAAACCTTGACTCGCCTTAGACTGCAGCAATTTCAGGCTGAACCATGCCGCAGTGAAGGTTGCAACACATTGCGATAATCTACAGAGCGATCAGTACGCGCAGGAGAGGTATCACATAAATATACAATGAACCTCCACTCGATGAGCATCGAAGAGAAGTTGTAAGTGTGGGTATAATATACCTCTTGCGAGCAGCAATGGAAAGTGAGCCAGGTATACGAGTGCAGAGCCTCCGGAGTAGGATCTAGCACAGAAAGTCAGTGACCAAACTAATGGCTGACTACAATAAGCCACAGTGATGTAAACGAAGTCGTGTAAGTAAGCAGCTTGAACCATGAGTCCCACCTACCTCTAAAAGTGTACTTCCGCCAACAAGAGTTGCACAGAAGGCAGGGAAGCGCTGGGGATCAAGACCGGTTCGAAGGATGCGTTGCAAGGATACCACAGCAGATTCGCGCGGGGGTTGCAGCGCGCCATTATCCGGACCACCACCCCTGCTCTTTCTGGTGGTGGTGACCTGCTGTAGAACCAAGGTGAAGAGCCTCGGTACGACCACGGACGCGTAGCCCAGGGCGTAGGCGCGTACCAGCGGCCTCAGAGGAGGAGGTATAGAGCTGTCCCATTTCTGCGGACCCCCTCTGGCAGCAGACCGAGGTTGCAGCGAAGATGTCATTGCCGCGATATGACGAGGGTGCTGGCTAATGCACCGGATGTTGGAAGTAGAAGGGAACGCAGAGTGAGTGACTGTTTCGCATGACCCGAGTGATAATTGGACAGCATCGAGAGGAGACAATGGCCGTGCCCAAATCTCTGAGGGCAAAAGAATCTGCGAATGTCTCAAGAAGAACGATCCTGGTTGTCTCCAGACACGAAAATCCGGGGCAGGGCCTAAAAAGAAAGCTAAGACCGACCGATTGGCGATGGTCCAGAAATCAGGGCCGAAGCGGCGGCCGAGGGAGGAGAAGATTGCCGGCAATTTACAACAATGCCGAGGGGGTGGGACTGTTGGTCCTGCCAAGAGAGCTTTCTGGCTGAGCAGCTATGTTGAATAGGTATACACAGACTCACCATCCCTTATTTGCAAGAAAGAGAAAGAAAAGGGGCCGAAGAATCCCTGATGTTTGTGTGTGGTGTGTATTGTGACCAAGCTTGGCCAACCGAGCTATGCGCTAGGAGAAGATGGGGGTGTCGAAGATGTGAATATGCCGCCAAGCGGCTGCTATCATTTGCGTAGATTGACTCCGATCCGCACGAAAGACTCCTATACGGTAGTCGGGGCCGAGCCGCAATATTGAAGCTGCATGAGAATCAATGCAAGCGTGGCATGCCTGAGCACACTCCGGAAGGCTTGCCGACAACTCTGGACAGAGACGGCGGAGTACGATCGGATGATCCGGGGGAAGAGGCTACAACGATAGGGATGGCTGTTACACTGACCAAACGATGTGGTCACATATATCTGCCCGCAGAGACTAAGAACTTATAGGCTCCCCATCTACAGGAAACGCCGTCAAATTACACGCCTATGGTTTCTTTACATGAACGTCTAGGACTCATGCAATTCCAATGAAAAAAAAAAAAAGAGTTGAGCCTCAAAGTTCCGATGCAGTTACAGACCGGGCGGGGGGGGGCTGAATGAGTAGAAGAGACGGACGCGATACGCGCAGCCGCCACCAAGGTGAAGCTAAGGGGGGATGTTGACGTGTTTGAGCGAGAAGCTACGTGCAGGCAAGACCAGACGCGTATGATGCCTGGGAAACCCACGATTCTTCTTCCTCTTGTCGAAAAGGACCCGGGCAGCCACTTGGCGGCGCTGGCCTCATTCTAGTGTGATGATGGGATGGCTACATAAGTTGAGGTGTGTGCTTCCAGAGAAGCATCCAGTCAGTGCATAGACAGTAATTACTTTAGATACCCAACAGGAGGAGGTTCGCCTGATGGGGATATCGAGGACGGCCAAACGAGTGAGGGCGCGATGCGTCGATTGACATGTGAAAACCGGTGGGTCGTGTTAGCTAAGTCGCTTCCGACCTTTCGAGCCTCGAGAGCAGTTTTATTAGGTACGGGAGCCTAGGTTAGGTGTGCGTGCGGTACGGGGGGACGTCTTCGAGGTCACCGGGCACTTGGCCACTTCGAGTAGGTGAGTCAGTAATAAATATTGGAAGCAGGATACCTCGAATTTACAAGCTCGTCTGTTACTTATGCGACACGCTTCGTGGATGTACAGGCGATGCTAGATAAACTACCTTTCGAGATGCATACATGCAAGCATGCATGTAGGGCACTGCAGCTATCATCAGCTACTGCTACTACTGAGTTACAGCACATACATCTTAAGCGCACCATGTAGCGTAGTCCGACACATTGATAGAGGTAAGTAAGTACACGATGCATCTATTTGGGTTGAAAGCACAGCTGCGCGGACAAGCCCATTCATCAGTGTAGTGGATGTTTCTAACCCCAGAGTCCCAGACGGTTCGCCGGGGGTACTACGGCGCGGGATCTATGCCCGTTCGGGTACCTTTGCCAGTGCTGATCCGCGTCTCGACGATAATGCTCTCATGCTACCTACATACCTAAGGTATTATTACCACCCACGAGAAAAACACAAGATGGCTGGTCTTCCCCGGGGCTGGGCAAGAACTGGGAAGATCTATCGACAACTGTGATGAATGTGTTACATAGTTATTTATCCAGATATGCAATCATGTCTAATATCTTTGAGAATAGCAACGAATACCTACTGACTGGACCGGATTTCTATAATAGGATCGGGGTTGGAAGGTGGGCAGTTGTACCATATCCACCCACCATCTAGGTTACTTGCGACCGTTCTGGTATCCATTCAATCCATTGATGGAAACTGTTTGCCAGAGCAGTAGACTCCGAACCAAAGCAACAACTCAAGCTGATGCCTACCTGCGTTGGATGAATAAAATACAGAATAATTGACGTGTATTTAATATATAATATACGAACAAGACTAGCAGCCACCTAACGACTAGTCCCGGCGAGGCAGGACGAAAAGAGTTCCCACTGCCCAATAGGCTGTGGCTTGATTGTTGAGCTGCAAAGCAAGTGCGCCAGCGCGGAGTAGCAGGGGTCTTTTCGGTTTTCTCCAGCGAATGACCTCGAGCGCCCGGAGGAGCCTTTCGTTCGTTCCCTCTGGATCTGCAAGAACTTGAGAGGTCCCGTCGCTTTGTTTTTTCCCCTTCGCGGGCCAACTTCCCATGCTTTTCCTGCAGTTCCTTCTGCTCTGCAAGTACCCCGTCCCCGTCCTGCTATAGATCTCGAGACCCGGTCTGCCGCACCGCATCCATCCACGCCCTTTGCAAAGAGAGGAACACCAGACCATGACTTGCGCCGGGGGGTGGGATCACTGCCGCCCGTTGCTGCTGCTGCATGTCATAATCTACGGCTGACCTTTCGATACCACGTACTTACATACTTGCATACTCCCAATACATACTTACAGGCCTTGCTACTGACTTACGGCTTGGACGTGGGACTCCTTCTCCTGCACATCTTCCAACAACTTACTCCATCCGCCCAATAGGGCATGGCAACATCCTGCCTCCTCCGAAACCCCAATTTCTTATACCCCAAATGTACTGGCACCTGTGCTCTGTCCTGGTTTGATCATCATCTTTCTTGGAGCATCCTACGACCATTCGGATATTATGCTCGGGCCATGACGATGTTTGGTACAGCAATATGCAGCAACCCTATACACCCTCTGCCGTTACTGTCCCGATTTTGAGCAAACAACCGTTACAACCACCTCGAGCCAAGTCGACGACACCTCTATCCACCCCTCCGAGCCCGAGTCGGTCCCCAGGAGGAGCCCTCGCTACGCGTTCCGCCGTCAACCTACCTCCCATGCGAGATATACTTTTATAAGGTAGCACCTAAACCACTGCAACGGGGCGAGCACTCGCACGAGCACATGCCATTCTCGCCCGTTACTCCGCGCTCAAACTTCGACTACATCGCACCTTGCCAAATAACCGCTGCGCAGGATCTGGTAACACTTTTCACCGTCGGGGATCCTTGCAGGTAGCCCACTGTGCTCCCCTTCTAGCCGGCCCGCCGTCCATAACGAGCACCCTTCGCCAAATTCGACATCTGGTAGATTCTTGACCTGCCTTTGCTGAATCTATCGTCCAGACGACCGCCGACCGCCCTCGAGTCTCTGCCGCTTGCGCTTGCACGACGAGTCCTTTTCGATCTCTACGCCGAGAAGAAGCACCCATGCTAGCAATACAGCGTCCCAGGATGGGTTCGTCGCAGCCGCCTGACGGCGCAGGGCCGTTCGGATGTACGTGATATATTCGCAGACATTTTCTTGTGAGAGGTTGACACCGGCATACTAACACCGTCCAGACTCATTTTCAACCGATGATAATCTCTTCCTTCAACCCCCGGAACCTGCGCCCGGAGAGCCACTGCTTAGCTTTGAGGATGATCGCGTGATGCGCACTTTCTTCAACCAAATAGAATCCAATCAGTATAGTGGTATAGCGTTCGGGGAAGGCCTCACTTTCAGTGACGCATGGCATGATTTGCCGCCACAGTTCATGGGCACTGCGACGTCGTATGGTCAACAGCCGGCTCAGCCTTCAATGTCTTCTGTAATAGAATTTTCCGACGCCGACGACTTCCATAATGTCTTTCAGTTCGCAGCTTCCAGCCTGATGGGCCCGCCACATCCTCCACAGCCGCAACGACAGGCGCCGCACCCACCGCTGCATTCGTCGATTGAGCACAGCACGCCTGCTGACGCTGCCGCTGTCTTGACTGCCCTCCACAACGGTCACCCTGCACGATCGAGTAGCATCGGCCACGGTCACATCCTTCCTTCACAGCCCATGGGACCCCCACCAAGCCACCCAGTCGCTCAACATCGGAACCACTTCGACCCTGAGCGATCTGGCTCAATGCACTCGATCTCGATACCAACGACGGTGGGACATATTCCAGATCAGCGGAACGACGATCACATGTTCGCCAGCATGGCGTTTAATAATCCGCATATTCACAGCAACCAAAGAGCTGTTCAAGTGCCCGAGGACGTGCAATGGGGCTCAGATACCAGCTTTGGCCGGGGGCACTCCTTTATACCATCATCGGAAAGAGAGACTGCCCCAGCACTCGAACATGAGCGCATCAAGTATATCGAGTGCCTACAACTTAGCAACAGCACATCAAATACACGACCTTCAAGTCCAGTGGTGAACGGGGAATCAAGCGTTGATGGCATGCGCAATGGCCATTTGAACGGCGTAGCAAGAAAAGATTCTGACGTACTGTCCCGGAAACGACGAAAGAGCAAAGCAAATGAAGACGCCGCCGCCGCCGAGGATGGAGAAGACCCATCCGCTGCTCCTGCAAAGGTACCCGCAAGGAAGAGGAAGTCGAAGATCGACCTCGGTAAGGCAGAAGACACGTCTTTGGCGGATGACACTCCTGGCAAGCGGCGGAAGTCCAATACCAATGGCGCAAAACCTCCGCGAGAGAATCTGTCCGAAGAGCAAAAACGGAGTAACCATATCAGAAGCGAACAGAAACGACGTACACTGATAAAAGAGGGCTTTGACGACCTCCAGGAAATCGTCCCGAATTTGAAGAATGGCGGCTACAGTAAGAGCGCAATGCTGCAACTTGCAGGAGAATGGCTTGACGAGATCCTGAAGGAGAACGAGCTACTATCTAGCTAGCAAGCTCTGGCATCTGCACATCATGATGATATGCACCTATATTCACTTACGATGACGAGGATGGAAAGAAAAAAAGCTTAAGTGGGAACTTAAACCCAGGTATAGGAGTTTACCAGGCTGGATTTGAGGCATGGATTTGGGCGTCACCAGGAGCATATCGAATTTACATGGGTGGCCGTATCCATGTTTCATACCCTTTGGGGATATATGGCGGCGCCTTCCTGCTTTTGTTTTTGATACCTTTGTGTCCCGGGTAGGGGCATGTGAGCATGAGACACTCTGCTCCAGCGAATTGTTTTATTTCTATTTTTATTCCCCTTGCGATTGACGAACGGATGAGAATGAAAGGAGGCACAACCCACGAGGGAGAAGAAAGCGTATCCCAATCCCATTCCCCCTGAACTGCGTTTGTATATTGTCGTTTTGTGGTGCTGCGTCGCCAGTAATACATACCACTTTACACTAATCAATAACTGCCCTCGTGTCTGTTATGTATTGTTTTTGGAAGGGACTCGGGAGCTTTTGTTTTGTCATTATGTTATAAGATATCCCCCCCAAAGATGTGGAAAAGGTGGAAGAGGAAGAGCTTAGGCAGCTTGTGATGGCATGTTACCTGGAACATTGGAAGGCTGAAATGTGGCGTGGATGTGGTGGAATATAGAAGGTGATCTGGAACCTGACGGGTCTGAAAAGCAAAGACTACATGTATATAGCCTAACCAAGCAAATACAGCCCAACAATCCCTTTGACTCACGGGACCAGAATTATCTTGGGTATCAGTTGGGTATATTAGTTTCCATCTTGTTAGTCGCCTAGAGCGTGAAATCGTCGATGTGCACTCATAGCAAACTCGGGAATGCGCTGACCACATTCGGGGCACCTTCGGCATTCACCGTCGTCGTCGTCATCATCATCCCATGCCATCGCCGTCCCTTCTGCCTCGATGTCTTCCATCTGCTGGTCGTGGTCATCATGGTCATTGGCTACGACTCTCGCATCGCCTGTGGGCCCCTGTGAAGCGACAGCAGCACTGTTCTCGCTTGAGTTGCTGAGCCCTCTCAATGAGTTTGGCTTGGCAGTAGCAACTGGAGCTGGCGGGTCATTACTGTATACCGTGAACTCTTTGAGCTTAGCACCCTGGGTCTTGAACATCTTGGAGATATCCCGACCGCCGCCGACGCTTCCGTCTTCGTTACCTGTGGGCACCATGTTCGTCACGCAAATGTTGACAAGTGCCAAGTTCCAGTTGTGACGTTCGTTATGGAGACGCCGAAACAGGGGCAGAATTGCCTCATTGACGAGCCGCTCGGCTACATAGTCAATGCCGTCCTTGAGACTGAACACAAAAGTAGGCAACGGAGAGCTCCGGGAGCTGCGATTATAGTAGTTATCCCGCGGGGGAGCCTGCTGGCTGCCGTCCATGACGCTCGGTCTGGACTTCACACGTGTGGACAAACGTAGCGTTTTGGGGTACGCGAGCCACTTCTGGGCCGCAGTTTCACCCGTTAATGGGTAGCTGTTGTCGTCCTCCTCTGCCACCACGAGGTCTACGCGCATCCGTCGAATCAGAGAGCGAGCTAGCGCGTGTAATTCTCGCATCAGTTCAGCTTGCGTGTTGAGTGTCTTGGTGACGTACGTGTCTTCGATGCTGATCTGTGTTGGGATGTCGCTCGCCTCCTTGACCCCAGCATTGTCAACGCCGTGGAGCATGTTCCAAACTTTGTCACCGATGCCCCGCTCCGTGCCCGGCCCACCGAGGATCTTCTCGAGGAGGCCGGGAGACATACCGGGATGCGCGAGCACCTCACGCGTGGTGATCTTCACAGCATGCTCGTGATCATGAGGGACGGCTTCTGAGGGCCGCTGAAGGATGTGATTCTCCACCAGCTGCGAGTTTTTGAATCCCATGCCCGGGATCTTGCGGATCTGCCATTCGTCCATGAACGCCAGGGCGTCCCCCTCGTGGAGATTTAGCAGAGTCGTCTGGTTCTTGGGTTTATTTTTGGTTCCCGCTAGTTTGGCCAGCACTTTGTTGGTTGATACGCCGCAGGTGGAGGTATACCCGAAATCCTCCTCCAGCTTATGGCGTAGATAGCCGGCAAGGTGAGAAGCGACTAGTAAGCGCGCATATGCCGGATGATTCCCGAGCGTAGCACCATCGCCATCTGGGCGTTTGGGAGGTATTGTGCAGCCGAAAAAGGCACTTGCGTCGAAGCTAAATCCCTTCTCGGGGTCCTGCTCCGATAGCTGGAAGAAGGAGTGCACAAGCGCGTTTGGGTTCAGCAACTGCACGTTGTACTCGACGATGTCAGTGACGTCCAGGAACACCTCGTCGAGGCCCAGCCGCTCGACCTTGCGGTTCCAGGAGTGCGAGCGCAGGAAGGACCAGAGCCGCTTGGACACGTCGCGAAACCGCGTGAGGTCCTCGCCGTTCCGCAGCACCAGCTCCGGGCAGATCTTCTCGGCATCGGATATCAGCATCAGCTTCTTAACGCCCCGCGCACGGGCGACATAGTTACAAGTGGCCAGGATGCTCTTCTGCTTGATGCCGAGGGGCAGTGCCTTTAGGGCCGGTGTCTCATTTTCAAAAACACTGGCGTAGAAGCAGTCGTAGTCCTAGAAAAGAAGGAAGGAGGAATATCCGGATTAGGCATGAGATGATCGTAAGAATGGATCTAAGGGCGCCGCAGGTGTGGACTAGCTTACGAAGTGCAATATAATTCTGTCATCCTTTGGCGTGGGGATCTTGGGTGTTGTTCTAAGAGTTTGTCTCATCAATAAGGGAGTCGTCATCTTGCGCCATGCCCGGCCGTAACGAAGACTGGACTGTCCTTCGATCAGCCATAGGACCGAGGTTACCCAGTAGTAATCCTGGTCGACGAGAGCTCGTGCCTCCGAGTTGTAAGTAGTGCGAGCCTATGCAGCAGTATCACGGCCAGAAGCTAGGTATAAGATGACTCCATTCGAGTACGAGATATGCTTAATAAAGTCCAAAAACAAAAAGCCGTCCGTGCGTTTGTTTTAGTGTGTAGGCAGCTAGGAAGTAGTAAGAACGGTAGTTGGCACCTTACCTCCTAGTTGTGACAAGTACCATGGCTTCCAATACGGGGTTGCCGGTATCAACACCTCAATGTCAAACGTTGATATTTGATAGACGTTAGGCACCCGTAACCAATAACCACAGCCTACAGTTTGTTGATACCTGGCCTTTTCTTCATCCTGTTTGGCCGATGACGTCGCCTCCCAAACGCACCGCAGCGCAGTAAGGCGACATACTCCCGGGCCACATGGTGTTCATGTTCGTTCCAGTCCGAGGCGATATATTTATATTTGGCTCCAAACGATGGATCGGGCGATCCCGTGTCTACTTTTATCCTCGCTGACAGCAAACTGACAAACTGGCAACTCCGGTCCTCGGCTGCTGAGTCGGGTCAGGAAGCTCGGGTTGGGTAGGGAAAAGTGCCAATATTCTCATGCATGTAGGTATGTATGTTGCCAATACCTAACCTACCCTGAAAAGTCGGTCGGTCGGTCGGTCTGGAGGCATTCACCAAAATAGCAACATATCGTCGAAAAGTCCGACAAGTCCGGCCTGCCGGCATTTTGGGCACTAGACCGACCAAGACACGACAAACAACATAATCCAGAAATAGATGGAGCACAGATTCGTGTTATAGATTACTACACGTTTTACTTTTAACCTACTTGATCCACGACGACTCAATAAATCGGGGCCCGGGCACTTGAGACACTCTTCATGATTCCGTCTTCAGGGTGGTTCCCTAGTGGGGGAGGCCATGGCACATTGGCACCGCAGGGGAAAAAAACATGCTTAACCTTGGATCTTGGATCCCGTACATCGGACCAACTCTCTCGCCTGCGCATCCCCTTCGTCGTACTGCTACTCGTCAGGTCTGTGGCTCAGGCTCCCTGTCATCCGTATTACTGGGATAGTGCCCCATGGCACTTGACGATCCAGCGCCTCAAAGGATGCTCACCTTGCCATGTTGCTGTCATGTCCCCCTCCTTCCTCCCTTACTCAGATGGGAAATATCTCCTTCCACCACCTGACTTGCCCCAAACCGGGCCAATTTGATTGACACGGGACGCCACGAAGCCCCGACAAACATATCCATCCTCCTCGTCCTCCTACGACTCGGACGCTCGCTTATGCTCGTGTGCGGGGAACAGGGAAGTCCTAGTTGGGTCGCTCGCTAACACATCAGACAAGCCAGCCAAAATAGACGCCGAAAGGATCGAGCAAGTCAAGAGGCGGTCGGCCTTAACAGGTCGTATGCGCGTTCAGACTAGGGTTAGCCGACTTTACGATGCTGCTGATTTGCTTACTTGGGCAAGGATCTGGGCTATAGGCCAGGGTCCCTCGGCGCTTGTGCCCTCGGCCACCATCCTCTCCTCCACCCCTGCTCGCTTTTTATAGCCAACCAAACGGTTGGACGGCCTCCCAGCATGCACGCCCGGCTTGTCAACGACTGGCCTGGCCCCGGTCATTTTGGAGTCTTAGTAGTCTTAGTCCCAGTATTCGATGTGACAGAACATATCATGCCCTCCCTTCGTCCCTTTTCCCACCTGTCCTTGCGCGTCTACGCTGTTCTTTCACGTTGCATCACGCATTAGCCCCCTTGCTTATCAGGCGCTTGTCGTCGACCTGGACCAGACTCTCCTACCCTACCACCCCCTCATTCGGGCTGTCACCTGGGCTTCTCCATCCCTTCGATTGGGAACCAACACATACATTTTATATAGCTGTTGTTGCCCGTCCTCTTGCGGCTCAAGTGCCTTCACTACTACTTCTACTTCGTTCCGTTCTGGTACATCCCGGCCGGCTGGGAGGTTACCCGAAAGAGCCCCTCGTCTGTTAGTGCCACGGGCCGAGAACCATATCGCAAACCCCATATAATACATTTGCATACCTGCCCGAACGTTGTGGTCGTTTATATCTCACGACCATGTCGAGTACCAGCACAGTCAAGAGACCGCGCCTGTCTCTCCAGACCAAACCTGCCTCAGGGACGACGGTCCGGAATGTGCGAGGCAGCAGTCTGGGTAAATCGGACCCGAGATCACCGACGTCGTTCAACACCCTGTCCAACGTCTATGTGACAGCGATAGAGAGATCTACGCCTGTTCAATCGACACCGTTGACGGCGATAAATCTCAGCGAAGCCCTGAAACTTCAGACGGACCCCGAAAATGCGAAGGGCTCTCACCAGCGGATACAAACGCCGTTCACGGCAACGTATCCAGATACGCCGCTGACGGCCAATCCCATGTCTCCTACCATCCCCATGGAGATAGCCTTTCCTAGTGCCATGACGGCAACGCCGCCGCTTTCAGCGGGTTCCGTGGACCCTTCCGGGCCCAAAGTATTTTCTTTTACACCAAAAGATACTTGGAGCCAAGCGGTTCCGTCCTCGCCAAACCAGAGTAAACGGAGAATCCCTACAGCACTACATGGGTTTGGCTTCAAGGCACCTTATACACACCCACGAGGAATCCACAGTATATTACGCAACTCACCACTGCCTCCATCGAGTGCGAGGACACCGGTCTCGCCAAGGCGGCAGTCACTCCGGTTACAGGAAAAGGCGGCGCGACGTGTGGGCTATGAAAGCCCTTTGACACAAACTATCACGACGGAGAAGTATACCAAGTCACATATCGACCTGCTCGTGGAGGAGGCGTCGCCCTTTTCAGCATCTCCCATTGCAGAGGATGCGGAGATGGCTCTGGATCTTACAATGGCATACTCGGGAGACGAGACACGCGACGGAGGACAAACCCCTGGCCCGTTTGAGGAAATGCGGAGGCGCATGGCCGGGCTCGGGACGGAGACTCCTATCTCTTCGCCCGGTCCTAGCGGGATCAAGAAACGCAAGAGAAAGGAGAAGAAACGTAGATGGGTGTGGACCATTGGCCAAGAGGAGGAGGGTGACGACGAGGGAGGGGCCATGACAGCGGTGAGGGCCGCAGGGGTCACGACCCCCAGAATCGCACTGCCTGTCAAGAAGCACCGCCTCTCTGAGCCGCTGACTGCAGTCAAGGTCAGCGTCGAAGCCTCGGAGTCCGAAAGCAACGCGGCGCGGCCAGACGTAGAGATGTCAGATGTCAGCAGTGTCTCCTCGGTCAGTCGAGCCACCACGCCGCATAGCGTAGACCTGGATCTGAAGACGCCGACGGTTTCGGCCACCGCCCCCGCGCCGTCCACCGTTGTCGAGGACAACCGGCTCGGGTCTGTGGATCTGATCAACCCAGAAACAGGGACGAGGAGGGATACGCCGATTCCTCCCGACCTAGTAACAAGCTGAATCAATACTGGCATTATTATATAGTAGCATGCATTTCAAAGCCTGCATGATTTGACCTTGGAGATGGACATGCATTGATGGAGTACGGACGGTGTTTGATACCATGGGGCGGTAAAATGTACATTCTTTTTCTATAACGAAGCCAGACGAGAACATGCCCAATATGAACACATACCAATCACGAGACGAGGGCAAGAGTATACATTTTTATCCACACCAAGCAAGCGGGGTCATAGTTTCTCAGGTCTAGACTCTCGCTGTATGCACATATATGCCGCTGGTAGAATTGGCAGGCATTGTCGGGACCAATAAAAGGATGGAGGTTGTGGTAGGCATCTCACGTACTCTGATCGATGGGATTGTCGATGGCATGCAGGTGTTATTTGATTTTGCACGGCACCAATGACGCAAATCTAGATCCTTGTCGTAGATCGGCTCCGTGGAACAAGGGATAGGGTGAGAGGGGGAGGGGTTGTTCAGTCGCACCGGCCCACATTACACATGTAAGTGCATCCATAGGGCAGACATACAACATATGTATTCTGATGGTGCCAGGTGGTGCTATATTCCGAAATCCAACGGTTTGCTAGCTGTTCATTTTAATTACCTATCATTGCTTTTGTTTGCTTGCTTGCTTGGGCGGCTGCTTGCATGTATGAGATATATCAATGTGGTTGTGTCATTGAAAACCGGCTTCGAAGCTAGCGGCGAGGGGGGATGTGGCAGAAATCAGCAGATCGGCCTTCCGAATAGGCCCCTCTAGCCCTTTACCCCCCTAAGCACGCTGCTAAGTGCCTGGAAGTCCCAGCGCTCCCAGGGGACGTGGGGCAATTGTTTTCAGCTGTTGACTTCAGGTGTTCTTAGGCGGGTACCCACCTGTGCGCTAAGCTTGTTTTCTCCTTCTCCAGCTTTCAACTGTCCGGTTAGGCTTGTCCCGTTCAAGTTTACCTTCTAGCCCGGGAACACCACACCTACGTCATACATCGAAATTGCTGAAAGACAAGTACGCGTTCGACTGACTGGCGATGATGCAACAGCCCGCCAACTTGGCACGGCAGCAGTCTGCCTGACTTAGCCCTTCCCTTTTTAACTGCTCGAAGCGAGAATTAAATATACATAGATAGACGGGCACGCCAGCTACCCACCCCCCTACCTTATATTCTTCCTAATATACATCTTCAACGGAGTCCATTCCTGCTCCCCTACTCTCACACGAGTATCGCAGAGCCGACACTTGTGAGGCGAGTTGCTTCTAGCTGTGCTGAGCCTACTTGATCCGGAAAGAGCCCGACTGACGTTGCGATTGCGTAAAACTAATAGGTATGTATAGTTTGTCTGCTAAGCCATGAAACTGACTCGTGCACAACTAATATAATGATTGCGATTTTCTAGCGATAATCACAGTCGCCATCTGTTGTTGTGCGACACACACTGAAAGAGACGACCCCACTGTCTCCAATTGAGAAGATACCCTCACCCACTACAACTATCTCACGAACAGTCCAATTAATTACCTAATCAATCGCTGGAGCCGCCCCCCAAAGCAAGCGCTCGCCATGGAGATGGAGGACGAGACGCAGCACCAGCACAAGCCGGGTGGTCACTACTCTGGCCGCAATCGTGTGCCGAACATCCATGAATTCGTCGCCTCTCTCGATCGCGACAAGAGGCAAAGAGATGCTCAAATCGAGTCCGGCAAGAGTCCAAATGGAGGCGTCACTGACCACAAGCCCGATGTGAAAAAACCCAAGGGTAGAATCGTCACAGACCCTGTGACGGGGAAGGAGGTTGAGATTACAGATGTCGAGACGGATTTCATGAAGGCCGTGGACGATCCTATGGTAAGTTATTGCGCCCACATCCTCTCGCCGCCATTGGCTACAACCTACTTACATACAATTTCATTACTAGCTCTCTGTCCCAAACGCCAATCTTAACAAGGAGACCCCGGTCAAAACAGAAGCTACACAGTCTGGCGAGGAGTATAGAGAAGCCCAGGATGTCACGGCTCCGCCAGACCCAGTGGCCACGGGTAGCACCTCAGATGTCCCGATCCATGGAGAGAAGACAAATATCTTGTTTCACCCGACGCCGAGCGTCAGCTACGACCCGATGTACAAAACCATTGAACAGCGGGCAACTGTTCTCTGCGCTGGCATACTTATCGGCATCATCTTGATCGGGAAGTTCTTCGGGGGCAGTCTCAAGGGTTTGATCCCCTTGAGCATGGTCGTTGCCTCTGGGGTCTTCCTATGGATGAAGGATCTGGTCAGACAGGGTCGGGATATCGAGTGGTCGAGCGAGCAGAAGCGTGGCGAGTTCGCCACCGCCAACTTGATTCCCGAGTCGGTCGAGTGGATGAACACGCTTCTCGGCGTTGTCTGGGGCTTGATCAATCCCGAGATGTTCTCGGGTGTTGCTGATACCCTCGAGGACGTCATGCAAGCTTCCGTCCCCGGTATCATCGAGAACGTCAAGGTCGCCGACATTTCGCAGGGAAACAACCCCATCAGAATCCTCAGTCTCCGGGCCCTTCCCGATGGTCATATGAAAGACATTAAGGATGAGATGCATAAGAACAACGAGAAGATCAAGGACCCTCAGGAACTCGCTGCCGATGAGGAGGGTGGTGACTACTACAACTTGGAGTGTTCTTTTGCTTACCATGCAAAGCCCAAGTCCAGTGGCAACGCCACCAACCCCCAGAACATGGGCATGCAACTGATCTTCTACTTGGGTATGAAGGGATTATTCGGTGTCCCTCTGCCAATCTGTAAGTCAACCAAGGTCGTCCAATATGAGGTATCGTTGCTAACAAATGATTAGGGGTCGAACTTATCGGCTTAGTAGGAACTGTGCGACTGAGGTTGCAAATGACTCCTGAGCCCCCGTTCCTAAAAGCTGTAACCTTCACCCTCATGGGTGTCCCCAAGGTCCAAGCCGGCTGTGTTCCCATGATCGAACGTGGAGTCAACATCCTCAACTTACCCGTGATTTCCAACTTTGTCAACTGGGCTGTCAAGGCAGCTTGCAGCATGTACGTTGCTCCCAAGAGTATGACTCTTGATCTGGGCAAGATGCTCCAGGGCGATGATATTCAGAAGGAAACAAACGCCATGGGAGTTGTATTCATTCGCATCCACAAGGCAACAGGGCTCTCCAAACAAGACGCTCGTGGCTCCGAGGGTGGTGGCTCCGATCCGTACGTGACTGTCAGCTTCTCCAAGTTTGGCAAACCCATGTACTGCACTCGAGTCATCCAAGATGACCTGAACCCTGTTTTTGAGGAGACATGTGCCCTCATGATCACGACCGACCTCATCAAGGCCAACGAACAGCTCTCCATGGAGCTCTGGGATTCGGACCGGTCGTCTGCCGATGACGTTGTGGGCAAGGTCGAGCTTTCTATGCAAAAGTTGATTCAACACCCGGGCAAGATGTACTCGCAGATCTCGAAACTTCGCGGTGTCAAGGCCGATAGCGAGATGCCTGGTGAACTGCACTGGGAGGTTGGCTACTTCGGAAAGACGCAGTTCCGCGCGGCTCTCCGGACGGATGGAAAGGACCACAGCCTGCCGGCTGAGCTTCGCGACAAGAAGGAACTGCAGGATGACAAGGGTGCCATCGACACGGCCGAGGAGGACGCCGTCATCCACACTCCCCCGGACCCTCTCTGGCCTTCGGGCATCCTGTCCATCGTCGTTCACCAGATCGTCAACCTCGAGCTTGCTAACGTCAAGGGATCCGAGGGCGGCAAGCGGAAGGGCGGCAAGGAGTACGAGCCTGCTCAGGACGCTGGCGAGATCAAGGAGGAATCGAGCAAGAAGCTGCCGAGCCCCTACTGCACGGTCTTGCTGAACGATGAACTGGTCTACAAGACACGAACCAAGGTTATCTCCTCCAAGCCCATCTTCAATGCCGGCACGGAGCGCTTTGTACGTGACTGGAAGTCCGCTATCGTCACCGTTACGGTCCGTGACTCCCGCAACCGACAGCATGACCCCATCCTGGGTGTCGTGCCATTGAAGCTCACTGATGTGCTACAGACGGCTAGTCAGGTAAGTCTTGACTGAACCCCATTAATATCTATGACCTTTGACTAACACTGATTAGTCGACCCGATGGTACCCCCTGGATGGCGGAGTGGGTTTCGGACGAATCCGTGTCTCGCTCTTGTTCCGTTCTGTGGAGTTGAAGTTGCCGCCACCCCAGCTTGGCTGGGATGTTGGTACTTTCGAGTTCACTTCGAACCAGATCACCTCCACCTACACTGACAAGGGCAAGATTAAGCTTCGTCTCCGAACCGGTGGAAGTTCTGGAATCATCAAGAGAGAGCAGTGCAATGTTGAAGGAGAGTCTATGAGCTGGGACATCAGTGGCAGCGACGACAAGAGCTTTAGACCTAGACTGCCCGTTCGCCACCGCTACCGGTCGCCTATCTTCTTCGAGTTCCACTCTAGTGGCCGACGACATGTCGATGTGTACGCCTCTCTGTGGCTGTCGCAGATCGTTGACAGCGAAGACCAGGAGTTTGACATCCCAATCTTCCGCTGCAACAACGGTGTGCGCCTGTCGCAAAATTTCATCACCGAGGAGAACTTTAACTCTATCCCCGATATTAAGATGGAGGAGGTTGGTCGTCTCCGTTTCCGCGGCAAGTTCAAGGCCGGTACCGATCGTGATCATCTCCGCTTTGTCAGCGACAACGACTCGCGAGAGACCATCGAGACTTGGGAGGCTTGCTATGCTGAGGGCGTCCGGGAAGAGGATGTGTCTAAGGAACTCCCTCCGACAATCCAGAAATTGCACGATGACTCGCTGACCCAGGGCCGCGACGTCTTGGCGAATGCTTCCGAGGAGGAGAAGCGGAAGTGGCTCGCCAAGGACGGCACCGATTGGAGTGGCGCCTTCGGAAAAGACCCGAGCCAGTTCATGAGCGGCCAGCCTGGCGACCCCGAGGAGGACGATGAAGTAGAGGACATGTACGAGGACGAAGATTCCAGCCACGGCGATCCGATGTCGCCGGTCCGTGTTCGCCACCAGAGCACGGACCTGGGCATCGCCGACGGTGACACAGCCGGGTCAGCCCACGACGAACTCGCCGGTCACCGTCGGAACTCTTCGTCCCAGTATGCTGGCAGTAACCCACGCTCGAGCGTCGACGGCGGCGAGGGACCCGAGATGGCGCGGATGACGACGAACCGCACGAACCAGACGAGCAACTCGAGTCACAGTCGCAAAAGCAGCGGCAGCAAGAACCCCGTAACAGCGTACAAGGAGTACCGCAGCAAGAGCCGCGACCTGCACCGTCAGCACCGCGGACTCATGCAGTGGCGCCCCATGCGCAACCTCCAGTTCGCCAAGGACGAGGCCAAGTACGCCGTCCGTCGCGTCACCAAGCTCGGAGCCCTGGATGGGCGCGAGCCTGATGTTGAGACGGAAGTTTAGAGATATACCATACCTAAACAACAGCAAGACAGGAAGACGTGGGAGATAAGAAGGAGGCGGAAGAAACGATACCCGGTCATAAACGAAGATTGTCTTTCTGGCCCGTCTCTTTTGTAAGGAGTTCTGGAAGTATTACTTATTTTGTTCCTGTCGAGGAGGAGAAGGGGAAAGAGGAAGTGAGAGGAAAGGGTGTCGAGTCATCCTTGTAAATGTAATATGGATGGGGATGGATCTATACAGATACGAGAGAACGCAGCATGAGTTACGAATAATTATATGCAATATTCTACCAGTGGCAGAGTTTTAAACCATGAAAATTTCCAAGTGATATTTCATATTTACACTAGATTCCTCTGAAATTGTGACGGCGATTTAAGAGATGTATAGAATCCATCAATACCATCCTCCACAACCGTCTATGTAGAAGAAGTAATGCATTGGTTCCCCGCCACTGGAGGAATTCGCCGCGCTGTTGCAGTTCATGTACATCAAACCTCTCAGTATTTGCTCTCCTTGTTGGTTGCTTGAATATTGTTCATCTTTTGGTTTATATAGCTGTACTGTTTTAATAATGCCATTTTCGTCATTTTGTACAAAACGTGCTGACCCGTCCTGCCTTCCTCTGCTCGGTCCACGTACGATGTATATGCAATATTCTACACCCTGTTGTACATCACAGGTACTAGTGTCTGCCCTCGGTCTGTTGTTCTTGTTCGCTTTCGCAAGATCAACACTACCGAGGCGGCCCCTCTCCTGACCAACGCTCTTGCTCATCCCAGATTTTCACCAAAAACGACCCGCCCGCTCTCAGGAAACTGCCGTTTTTTCCTTAATATGATGATCACTGGTTGGCCAGGCGAATGGCCTCGGCCTCCTCGCGGGCGCGGGCCAGCAGGCGCTCCTCGGCGCGCTTGTCGTCAATGTACTTCTTCATGATGGAGCGGTCGATGGCGGCGCGGTCTTTGAGGTCCTCGGCCTGGCGCATCTCGTTGAGCTCGTCGGGGCTGGGCTGCAGGACCGTGGCGCCCGTCTTCTGCAGGAACTCCTGCAGGATGGCGTCCGAGTGCTGGTGCTTCATCTCAATGGTCACGACGCGCTCCCCCTCCTCGGGCAGCGGTGCGGGGCACTCGTTGGTCGTGCTCGAGTGCGGCTGCTGCGCCAGCGGCGTTACGAAGTTCACTTTGGGCGCGGAGCCGGCGGGTGTGGTAGGGGCTGCTGCCGCGGCTGCGGCTTGGCGGAAGTAGATGGAGAGAGTGGCCGGGCCGGCGTTATTCGAGGATCGGTTGATGATCATGGGGACCGCTGGATTCCAGAATTTAAGGCGAGGGAGGCAGGTTTTCCAGAATTTCCTGGGTCCCATGTGTCCGTCATTCCACCTTAAAGCGAAGTCCATATGTAACCTGGAGATCTCCGGAGGGAGAATCGCTGCGCCGGGGCCATGCCGTAAGTTCAACAGCTGCCATCGATGTCAATACGCCTTCGTTCGTGTGCTACCGACTTCTCTTTCGGGTGAGGGCTACCTTCTGTAGAGACGAGTTAGCAAGCTATTCCCAAGATATCGAATGGTCGTGACAGCTTACGGTCTTTAATATGTTCATACGCTTTCCCGGGTTCACCATCTTGACTGAATTGGAGCAACGATGCTCCTATCAAACAGTGAATAAGTGGCGGTTAGGCGGCTTCTGTAGCTATGTCACCGTCGCATGGGGTTGATGTACAGTCGCAAATCGATAAATTTCCAAGCTCTCCGATTGAATACGGCCCGAAGGTTGATCCTGCCAGTGGTTGCTTGTATCTTTTTTTAGGGGATCTAGGCCCTGGAACCCGCGCTGGAATTGGCGCATTACCCCCCTGTTAGCTCTAAGCTCTAGGCCCCTCTTATCGCTGCCGATAACACTTATTGAGCCCAGAAATTTTGGGAGCTTTCGCATCCGCTTCGTTAGAGGGACCGACATCATCTTTCTGCCCCAAGTCTACCTGGGCAGTATAAGCCAAGATGCACCGTGCCATATCTACCAAATGGCTCGGGTCTTCTTTGAGGACCGCTGAGCGATCCGGTTCTCTTCAAATACCTATATTTCTATGCCCGGCTTTTGGCAACCGGCACAATCATAACCTGACACGACCCCGGACGACCTTCCCAACCCACCTTCCATCATGGAAGGCCCAGCGCCGGTGCCTACAGACACAATCTGAGCCTACTGATAGTGCATTGGTCGGATCTTCGGAGGTGCCTGAGTCGGACCCTGTGCCCATTAGGGATCTTCCAACCCAATGTACAGGATGCGGCGCATTGTCGCAAACTTTCGCCTCAGACCAGCCTGGGTACTATGATTTAGGTAGAAAAGCTGTGCGGTGGTACTTGGGACTGGAGAAGTCTAGGAGCAAGAGGGCTATCAAAGACCGCGAAGAAGAGGGGGTGTATCGGGGTGTCCTTCAACAGTTTGACGAGTCCGAGATAGAGAAGCTCGGCTTGGATGTCGAAGATATTGCTCCTACTTTAGCAGCCCAGCCAGAACCCGAACGTATGCTACTTCCCTTGAAACTGCCTTCCGGAACTCGTGATTGACATGTTTGTTCGTAGCTCAAGAAAGGCCCCTGAAAGTACCGCTGTGCGATCGGTGTCATAATCTTATGCACCACCAAACTGGAAACTCCATCTTTCATCCTACCATGGACTCAATCCGAGACACTCTTGCCGAGTCTCCTTACAAGTACAACCACGTATATCACGTTCTTGATGCCGCCGACTTCCCCATGTCTATCTTGCCTCAGATTCATCAACTCCTAGACCTCATGCCATTGCGAACAAAGAATCGCCGCGCCAAGACTGGCAAGTTCTTCAACAACCAGAAGACGGAGATGAGCTTCATCATCACTAGATCTGATCTTCTTGGACCCACTAAGCCTCAAGTCGACAGGTTGGTGCCTTATCTGAGAGAAGTACTGCGAGATGCTCTGGGAAGAGCAGGAAGAGAGCTTCGTCTAGGTAACGTTCGCTGTGTTAGCGCCAGAAGGAGCTGGTGGACCAAGGAGCTCAAAGAGGATATATGGAAGCGGGGTGGTGCCGGTTGGATGGTTGGCAAGGTCAACGTTGGCAAGAGCCAGCTGTTCGAAGCTGTCTTCCCCAAGGGGCGCATGGATTGGGACCCAAGTCGCCACCAGATCTCGATCGATATGTATGGGAAGGAGGTCGCCAAAGCAGACCCGACATCTACAGCGACAGGACATTTTGAGGAGTCGGGGTCTGATTTGGGTGCCAAAACGGACGACCAGGACATCGACGAGCTATCTCTTCTGCCTCCGGCTGCACCCGAAAGCCAGTATCCGGCAATGCCCTTGGTCTCTGATCTTCCGGGAACGACAGCATCACCAATCCGTGTTCCGTTTGGAAACGGACGGGGAGAGCTCATCGACTTACCCGGAGTGGAGAGAACAGCATTGGAGAAATATGTCAAGCCGGAACACCGCTCATCACTAGTCATGCGATCTCGCATTGTGCCGGAGCAAATGGTCGTCAAGCAGGGCAAATCGATTCTGCTTGGCGGGCTCATTCGAATCACGCCTCGCGTTCCGGGCCCGATTGTCTTATCATACGCGTTTACTCCTATCCAGCCACACTTGACTGCCACCGAAAAGGCGGACGAGCTCCAACGGCAAGTCAGTGAGCTGAACGTTGATACTATCACGGCGCCTGGTACCGGCGAAACGATCAAGTTGGCTGGGTCGTACCCGCTCAAGTGGGATGTGACCAAGGAACGGTCTGGTCCTCTTACGAGAAGAGACGCCGTGGGTTTGAAGGTCGACGATCTGCCCTACCGCGTTCTGGCGACTGACATCCTCATCGAAGGTGTTGGCTGGGTTGAAGTGGTAGCGCAAGTACGAAAGAAGGATCTCTACAGCAGACCAGTGGCAGCCGAAGAAGATTTGTCTCGTATGGAGTCGGAGTCATTCTCACCTCCGGCCCAGACGAGAACAGAAGCAGGAGCAGGAGCAGGAGCAGAAGCAGAGCCGGAAGCTACGAGAGCGCCGTCCGCTTTGGAAAGACTGGAAGCTATCGCGGAGGACCCGAGTAAAAGGAAGAAGACATATGTGCCGCCCCGCGTCGCAGCTGTTCCGATCAAGGCTAATGATGAGCCAAACTGGCCCATTGTTGATGTGTACAGCCCCGAGGGCAGGTTTATTGGATGCCGCAAGCCCTTGAATGGGTGGTTGATAAACAAACCTCTGGTCACGGCAGCCCAGAAGAGGAAGAGGCCCCGAAAGAGCATGAAGGGCCAAAAGAAGCTGGAGAAGAGTATAAGACGGGCGCAGACCGGCTGATCTGGTATATCGCAACTCCATGTACAACTCCCCATGACAATAACGACTGTATGTATGTAATTGGAGTTTGTAAAGTAGGTACTTAAGGTAGAAATGGATGTTGATCAGGAAAAAGCATACCTACCAGACTTAAAGGAAGGTATTTCCAGTGTCCAGTCTGTAAACACACTTAGGCAAGGTTTGGGTTAGGCAGTGGTTAGCTCCTGCTGATCAATTCGATCGTCCAGTCCAGTCTCGCAGGACCCTTGCCAAGCCTGCCTCCACCTGCCTCTAAATCCAGTCCCGAAAACCAAACAATGAATGACGCGGGGCAAAAAGAACAAGGCAATTGATTCACCCCGCGATGTCGATTAGATAAACTGCCCGTCGCAAACTCCGAGATTGATTCTCTACTTACATAAACGGCTTCATTGAACAACAACAACAACACACACTGTCACTGCAACTCTCACTTTCTCGCTCTCTTCTTCATATTCACCTTTTTCACTCCACAAATAAAACCTGCTGAAGGGAGCCTTGCCAATACTCGACGTTTTCGAAGCTACATACCACATCACACACATACAGACGGCATACAGAGTCAGCCCTGCCCACGAAGGGATTCCACGTTGAATCGAAGAACACACAGCCAAACAAGACATGTCGAGTTCAAATACACAACCGCAACAACAACAGCGCCCCGGCGGTGGCGGAGGCAACGGCGGTGGTAACAACAACGAACGCACCCCCGGAACCACCTCGCAGACCGTCACTATAGACCCGATAACCAACGAACCCATCCTGCGCCTGCGCGGCGGACCCAGCACCAGCGACCGCGGCCCGCGCGTGCAGTGGGCCGAGGGCACCGTCGACAACGAAGGGCTGGGCCGCAAGAGCAGCAAGGTGTGCTGCATCTACCACAAGCCGCGGGAGGTGGGGGAGAGCAGCAGCGAAGACGACTCTTCCTCTTCGTCCTCGTCAGACTCGGATTCAGACTCTGGCCACCGAGGGGACGCGGACAGGGTGGGCAAGGGAAGCAGCAAGGGAAAGAAGAATAGGGGACACAAACACGACGATCATGATGGTCACGACCACGACGGCGAGAACTGCGACGGACGCCACCAGAGGCACGGTAACAGGAAACCGACGAGGAGACCGAGCCCGAATGCGTACGAGAAGCAGCCCAAGCCTAAACCCAAACCACAAGACGGCGGCGGCGGCGGCGGCGGCGGTCCCAGTGGTTCATAAACGGAAATAATTACTTATAAACAACGTGATGGAGATACAGCGCCAAACTATTTTTTTTTGTCGTCACTTTTAATGGGCCAGCGTTGATATGCGCCGGAAGCAACGCACGCATAGGATGATGAGAAATTGCCATTGCTAAGTTTACGAGCGAGAAGAAAGCAAACTATCCTGGCAGCTAGAGAGAAAACCCAGAAGCCCGTGTGCGCCAGCATCAGAGCAATATAAATAGATGCATTGATACTTATAGGCGGTGGTGCTACTGGGAAACGCGACGTTGATTCATTATACCCCTTTGCAGTTATAAAAACAAAAATAACATTGAACTATCACCTCAATCCCGACTAGAATACGCAAGAGGAATAATGTTTATAGTCACTATAACGAGAGTTTTGGTGTTTCACAGCCAATATATGAGGCTCGACATACCATTAAAAGTATAACCAGACATTACTCCTAAACGCAGCGCTGTCTAAATTCTTGCTCGCTCTCTCTCTCTCTCTCTCTCAGGGGGCCAGCTCTTTGGGGTCCTCTTACTCTTCCCCTGAAAATTATTGCCAAGATGATAACGACCTGTCCCAGCTTTATTGAAGTGACTTCACCCAGCAAATCCGCTTACTCTCTTCTCTCTCTATGTATATGCTCCCCGACTTTGGAGGCCCCTTATCTTCAGGGCTCTCCTGTCTCTACCGAGCAGGCAATGGACAACGTATCAATCAGCCTGATCGGGGTCCATAGATGTATCACTTGATCTATTGCAGTCCTCCATGGGTTCCGTGGAGTGAAAAGAGTGCATAAACCGTGGAAAGCAGATGAAACAAGACGCCTTAGAAAATAAAATGTCAAAGTTCGATATGCGCGCTCCTCCCATAGCCCAACTCCCCAAGGTTGTAAAGATTGGTGACACGCATTCTAACCCCCCATCCTTTTCTGTCCAAGGCAAACACAAGCTGTGTGTGAAGGCAAGCGGGTAGTGTAGGTAAACATTACATCGAATCGTCTTTTGAAATTTTCGCCATGACCGGGAAACAGTCAAGTTAAAAAACCATCGTACATATATGTCTCTCGCATAAAGGGACACCAAAAACACAAGCCCTCCCCTTTTTCTCTACATCCGGGCTGGCTGGGGCCCACCGCGCATCATCAGCTTCGCTGTAGTAGTGATAGTAGTAGTACAAGATACGGTTGTTTCAAAGCATCAAGAAAACAACAACAGGCAAAACCCAGAATGCGAAATATAGTGGCGTGCATTAGAGATGGGCCCGCGATGGATCTATTAAAATCGACCGACCGCAGTGCTCTGCATGTGTATTTTTAGGAGCCGTTGGGCGATACTGGTGACACGGGACCATTGCCCATCATCATACTGGGAACTTGTTTCCTTATCAAGCCCCTCTTGCGCTGCTCTGGCCGCGGGACACCCTCGATAGCCCGAGGCTCTTTCATCAACGATCGGTCCAATTTGCTGGGTATCCGTGTTGTGATGGCCCTGTAATCGCCCTCAAACTTGGCATTCGGCAGCGGCACAGAAGCAGTCCTCCAGATATGGTCATTAGTATCGCTCAGGTAGCTTTGGGTCTTGCTATTTCTGGACGATCCATGCATCCCTGGAATTGAGTGGGAAAGCCCGTGGGATGCCCTGATGGTGCCAAGCCTCGACAGTCCCGTGAGTCCCTGCTTGCCTCTTGCCTTCTTTGCCAATATTATTTCGTCAAAAAGACGGACAGCAGGGTTTGTAGCTGGGTTAAGTTCTCGTTCGTGGACGAACTCGTTAAAAACTGTCGTTATGTCAGTGAAAAGGTTCTCAAAGGCATCGTTGTGAGGTACGTTATACTTACGCTGTGTTTCTTTCATCATGCTACCATACTCTTGCTGATCATATGGCATGCTCTTGATGAAACCATTCATGTCGAAGGCATACAACTGGCCGGCATTCCTCTGATCCTTGCTTGGCCGGCCCAGGTACTTTCGATATGTGTAGAGAAGACTTGCTTGACAGCGCACGAAGGCTGCCCGGACCTTATCGGCGTGGAAGGCAGCTGGGCAGACGAGCGAGACACAGCCTAGGCAACGTCCATGGGACACCGCAAGGCACCCCTGGCATTTATAAATTCCGTCACCTTCTGCACGTTCGTCACAAATCGAGCATTGCGACGTGCTATCCTGGAGATTGAAATCGAAGCAATGGCCCTCGACCCACACTGTAGTTTCGGTATCATGTACAGGCTGTACCAGCATGTTCGGCATGATAGTTGAGGCTGCGATGGTCGACTGCGCATACGTAGAAGGCGCATAACCGCCGTATGAAGACTTGGAGTCTACCGAGATAGCCGAAATGGAGAGGTTTGCCTGGTGGCCGTTGAGGTAAGACATGTTGGGTCGATGGGTGGGAGGTTGCCCAAATGACGAGCTTCTACGTGCCTTTTCTTCGAAATTTCCAGCTGATCGCTTCTCTTTCAGCGTTGCCGCAAGTGCAAATCCTGAGTCGCTCCTGGAAATTGGCGTAGTGGGCATTGCCGGAAAGTTAACCGATTTTGGTGACACCGAGTTGGGGGGCTTGTCTTGTTGGACTTGCTGGTTGCGGGGCGCTCAGGGGCAACTGGTCTGGCGTGACTGAACGCGTTGAACAAAGGGGCCTTGGGGGTTTCTGTCGAGTTAGGCTCTCCAAATGTCGAAGAGTTCTGTGCAACCCACTTCCCTAATGTGCTTGGAGGAGCTCTTTCATCAAAGATGGCAGGATTCTCCGCAGAGAACGCATCGTATGGGAATGATTCCATCGCATAAGGCGGTGGTCCGGTAGGGACACCGTAGCGAAGACTGTGGGGAGCTGCTACCTGCAGCAGCGACATCAACTTGCGCCGGATCTGTTTCGGCAGCCGATGAGGTTGAGAAGTGGCATCAACAGTGTCTCTGTCCAGATCTACCAGGACATAGTCATCCTCGGGGAGCTCAATATTGTCGTACCTCCTTTCAATGCCCACAATGTACGGGCACGGCGCATCTAACGCAGATAACAGTCGGGCGGGGAGAATGGGGATGAAGATACTCGCCCACTGCAGAGGATACAGCAAATTGGCAAGAGCATGGCAAGCAAGGTGCAGCATCGCCGTATGCGAACTGAGGAAGATGATGCGCGATTCGGACATGGCGTACTCAAACAGTGCAACGATGTTCTCCAAAGACAACGATCGGAAGAGGGCGTAGATATCTGTGCTTCGAGATTGAGGAAGCTCGTTCTCCGCCTCTTTTCGCGCATACAGTCGAAGCTCGCGCACCCCTATTTCGACCTGAGTCTTAGATGCCAGTGGGCTGAAAGCCTCAGCGCATAAGTTGATGATATAACGCTCGAGAGGTTGCCATCTGCCAACTCGCGGCGAAGTCGCTGGTACGCGTAGAAGAGCACCGTCCGACATGGGAACGATCACGGCCCTCAGCCAATCTTTCCAGAAAGTAAGTCTACTGAGATCTCTCCCGAGTATACCAAACGCGCGCGGGGTCCAAAGACCGCTTTCGCCCGCGGTCAACCCATCGATTTTGGAAGCAGCACCATGTCTCAGGGGCCTCAACATTTCCGTCATTAAACTGATCTTCTCTTCGACTGAGCTAATTTGCTCATCCAAAGAGTCCCGGGCGGAAGACCCAGACGGGATAGTTGGTAACTTGGCGAGCAGTTGGGAGAGGTGTGCCCTTTCGGCTGCCAATCGTGCACCTAAGCTGGCGGCGAGTTCTCGCTCTTCCTCTGTCATGTGGTTCTGTCTCCACTGCTCACATCTTCTCTCGATATCTTCAGCAATGTCGGCCGGCACCGCTGTCCAAACAATGACGGTGATACCATAAATCTTAGAGTTGTCATCCGACGTCATGGTGAAGCCGTGCCAGGTTGACCGAGGACGCTCGTCAGAGGAGACAATCTGTATATCGTTGGGAAAGGCAAACATGGGCACATAATCTGGAAATTTGCCTCTCCTGGTTAGCTCCGCTGTCGCATCGCGAGGAGGATACCGATCAAGCAATTCGGGTTCGAAGCGTCGTTTCAGGGGGTGCATGTCTGGATCTAAGTTGAGCGGCTCCGGAGGCGGTATAACGGAGTTGTAATTACTTAGTCGCTTAGTCGTGCGAATCGAAGCTGTAATATCACAATCGTAAGTAGTGGCCAAAGAACGGGAGCAAAGGGGGCTCATACCAGCTTTGGGGACTAATGGCTGCTTGCGCAAACTGTTCATATCCTTGAAACTAATGCCGCGCCGTAAGCTCCCTCGAATACTCCCACGAATGCTCTTCAGGGGGCTCATCCGCCCATTGGCATCTGCCTTGATCCGCTCGGTTCTTGGGTTGACCATGGGTGGGCGCGAGTGTGTTTTGGCGCCAGCGCTGAAGCTAAGGTCTTCGAGGAAATTCTCTCTCTCGGCTGCGAACTTGAAAAGAGCTTTGTCAAAATCAAAGTCTCCCAAAAAGTTCCCCAGTCCTTCATTGGCGGCCCCAGGAGTTGGGTTCGGGCGGATCGTGGCGCTGCTCCTATTACTCCTCGTGTTCCCGTCCACCTCTTCTAGAGTATGCATCGATGATTTGGACAGTCGGTTGTGGTTGCCCGAGCTCTGCCTCGAATGGCGGGCAGTGACTTTGGGAGGTGGACTTCCGATAATACTGTCGCGAATGGGGCTTTCGTCTTCTTCGGGCTCGCCATCTTCGGTGATTGTCGAGTCGACCTGAGTGGGCGCGGATAGTGGTGGGAGAAAATCGTTGTAGGAAATCGTCTCTATGCCTGCGATCCAAAAGTAATCGGCAAGCGGAGCCGGAGCGTTACCCTCCATCGCATGTCAAGTTGAGGGGAGAGTCAGCTCCCTCTCTGCCCTAAAATGGCACCGCCAGTTAAGATTGACCAAGTAGTAAAATGTGCGAAATGGTTAATATAGAAGAAGCATTCGAATATGTCGTATGGTCTTCTTGGCGTTCTTCTCCCCCTCCAGCAAATGCGTTTCGGGGGGCAATTGATCCTCTTAAGCGTCACCCACAGCAGGGACGGTGGGATGTTTTAGGGTGAGTAGTCGAGAGAACCCGAGGGCCTTTCCTTGGGCGAGAATCTTTGTTACCCACGAACAGGAGGGTTGGGCGAGTGTCGTTTTGTTATAAAGCCCTCAGGCGAGGCAGGTGAGGAGCAATCAAAATAGGATCGTCAAGCCCGATGCAACCAAGTGGGCATACGGCAAAATGCGGTGCAATAGAGGGGAACAAGGACTCGACTCGTCTCGGGTTTGTCTTGTCGTTGGACGATGAGTTGTTGACCAAGCGCCGTCGGGAAGAGGATGAGCTTGCGGATTGTCGAGTCTGGCGGTCGCAAGGAGGAGGCTTGTTACTTTTCGGCAGTCACAAGAGTTGTTACAGCTAAAGGAACCTCTATCTCGGTGTTTTGCTTGCCCTGTCTCGTTTTTGTTTGCAGTTTTGCACACAAGGGGTGCAGCCTGTGAGTGAAGTCTTGGGAGTTCAAGTACTCAAGTACTTTTCCACGTTCTCATGCGGCTGTGATGCACGCCCAGCTTTAGCCTGCATCCATTCAGGAGCAGTTATGTTTTTTTAATCCCCCCTTGTGGTGGTGCCGCCGTCGCTTGGGGCCTCGAATAGCCGGTCTCTCCTCGATTGGACAGCAGTGGCCAGGAACGTTGGTATCCTAAGGAGTGGGAGTTGTTGGCGTTGCGCATGCGTCAATACAACGGTCCTGGGTGCAGATGCAATGACTGAATCAAAGACTTTAGAGATCGGAACGAATCAATGTATTGAAGTAAAGTAAAGCAAAAGCAGAGGAGCAGCAAAGCTGGGGGGTTGCTGTGGGAGGGAGTGCAAGTCGAGGCGAGAGTGGGAGTATCGACCTCGGGGGAGGTTTGTCGTCAAGCGAAATCAGTCCACACACACCACCACCACCACCACCTCCTTTGGGACTGGGTGACCTAGGGGGAACGGTACATACAATACAGTACAACTAAACCGCTACAGTATTACATTACATTACCTGCTACTACCACATCAAATACCACTGCTTTGGACAAACATGGATGGCGAACCAACCCAAAGCCCGCCAGCCCATGCGCATAGTAGTGCTACCGAGGGACGTGGTGGGCAAGTGGATAATTTGTGAATCGATAGCCTGAACGGACAACCCAGCCAAGTTTGATGTTTGTAGAAGGAGGTGGAGTGCGAAAGCGGTCGCGTTGAGTTGGGTTGAGTTGAGTTGATGCGGCTTTTCATCTTTTCATCCCATTCCCATCCTTGGGGCCCTGGATGGCCTTTGGGTGGCCCTGGGTCCCCTGCACCCTTGCTGTTAGTTGGGCTCTGCTAGTGCAACTTTGCACCCAGGCTCAACTTTTAGCTGCATCGTGAACGTGAATTGGGTTGCGCTGGTGCTTTGGTGCCTTTCCCAGGCAGTGTCGGTAGGTGCATCATTATGATTAGCTACATTAGCCTGTACATACTGTTGCTATTTCATATTTTTGCTCATTGACGTTACGTACAGTCAGTGCCCCATGATGGACGTGGAATACGAAATAGTGATACCTTTTTATTACACGCGGTTGGAGATGGATCAAATGTTATGTATTTAGGTACGTCGAGGTGACGGGGAAACTAACTACTTAAAGTACCTACCTACATACCTGCCAGGAACAGACACCACAGATGGATTGCTGCACAGACCCTGAGGATACCTGTGAGGGGAAAGAAAAGTGTCTTGAATTTCAATGTGATCCATTTGATGCATACAATCTACACGTACGTTTCCTGTGTGTGATGTGTGGATAGATCAATGGAGAAGCCGGTGGACAGGCAAGGCACATTCTACCGATAGGATAGGCATGTCCGACCTTAGACAGACATGCCTGGCAATCGAGACATTCGACAAATCGGAGAACATCACGTCTTCTTCCCCTTTCTGCGAACGGCATACTTTCTCTCAGATGCTGTACAACAGCAAAAGACAACAATACGTCGTCCAAGGGATGAATAGGTAAACAAGAAAGATGCAAGAGAGAGGAAAAATGCAACCCATCCATCCTTGCGCCTATTTAGCCCCTGGAAAGTCTTCTCAAAGACTGTATGGGACGGTTGGGGGACGCTCACGCTAGCAGACAGTAGACCACCACCCATCCACTCCTAGATTTATCGGTACCTACCTTTTTCTCCCCCTTCCTCTCTCTGTCCCTCAGCCCCCTGTGCCCCCCTGAACAACGGAGAATGGGGACTGCTGACCCCCGTGCTCAGTGCTACCTACAGTATCTGTGGCCCTACCTAGATTAAAACTTGTAGCCTACCAACCTACCAATTTGTCACTGAAAAAAAATTAAAGGAAATCCTCCCCGTTGTCGATCTGGACTGCTTTCCAGCGCCGTTGCTTCAGCGCTTTCCCAAGAATGCCCGTAGCGCCTGCGTTGGGTTACGTTCGGTCGTCGGCACGGCTACTGTAATAGCGAGAGAGGGCCGTAACGAAAACTGACCTGGGGTCTTGGCCCGGCCTAGGATGGTAAGAGTAGGAATATGAGGCAAGGCACTGTAGACACACATGCACACAGACACACGACGACAACGGCGATGATAATGGAGTGTTCTGCTTGTTGCTCGTAATCCACGAACGGGAGGTACCTGGGCTGGGTGTGGATGGAAAGAATTGAACGAACATATGATACTCAACTGGCCTTCGCGCACGTTGGTTGGCTGGCGCAATGGCGTTTTTCCTTATCGGGCAATAATCGAGCCAAGGCAACTATGTAAGTAGGTACTGTAATATTCTAATAAGTACATATCTCCCTAGCCTCTCGACCGCTGTACCTGACAGTTATGATTCAGCCTCCAAACGAGCACCAAATCAAAATACCCGATACGCCATCCCATCCATCTTCTCTGTCCACTGGTCCGTCCATTTCCTCCCCTGAATGTGTGCATGTGCTGACAAGGAAGGCAGGTAGGCACGCCGATGGGGGGGTTTGCGACCCAATCGGTGGCCTACCTACATACATACTTCTTCACACATCAATACATATACACACTTGCAGTTTACAGTACATGGCCGATAACCTACATGGACTTACGTACAGCGCAAACGACGCAGTGCACCCTCTTTTTCCTCCATCCCGGACGGACGAAGAATTCTCGTATTTGGGCCGCGCGCGCGCCCGGAGTAGACGTCTCTTTTTAGCCCTTGGTTCCTGGCGAATTCTCTCTCGGTGCTGCCATGGGTAATGGGCAATATGGGGTCCGCCTGAAGGGCCCCGAGTGGGGATGGCTACAGTCGAAGTGGACGTCCATCCTTCGCCATCGTCGAGACATGAGCCAGCATCTGTCAGGAAATCTAAATCGGTATCTCAGGGATGGAGCTCAGGCCACGATCGAGAGCATGAATGATTGAAACCTGCCCTGCGAAGTCGGCCGGCTGCCCATCCCTCTTGAGGTTTGGCATTTCTTTTTGTTTCTCGGAGTCGCATGTATGTGTGTATGTGATATGACAGATGTATGCAGTCAATCGATTTTACCCGTCTGTCAAGTAGGTATTATGTTTCAACAAGCCCGCCCGTCACGCCGTCAGCGGTGCGTGCAGTGCAAAGAGAGCGACTAGGCTAATCCAAGTAAGCACGCCACTGCTGATACCCCTGGCTAGCCAACCGCTCTTGTATGTTTCAGATGCCGCCCTCCTCCTCCTCCTCCTCCTTTGGCCCATTACATATCAACACACGTACTGCAAGCCCAATCTGGCGACTCGCAGATCAGTCAGCTCCGAATATGTATGTGATGTTCAACCAAGGAGCAGCCTACCTTGCGTGTCTGATCTACTAGGATCATATGTTGGAGCAGCACCCTAGTCTAGAAGGTCAAAGGAAGCGGTGAGTTTGGGAGAGACCTGGTGCCTGGCCCAGTAAGTTCATTAGGTAGCGTGACCACCACCAAACGGCAGAACCGGTTCTGAAGTAGGACGGTCCGGCCATCGGCAATGGAAGGAAACCTCCCATCAACACTACTAGCTTCTCTGTCTAGCCAGGGGTAAACAGATTTCATGCCCCTGGACAGAGATTTTGGGCAGCGATCACAAATACCTGGACCAGATGGGAACCGCAGGCTGGGCAGGAAAGCACTGGTTGGTTGCTGGGTGTGTTTCTTCAGTGCATGCGCTGCGCGGGCCAGTGTGACGTATTTGCACCTCGCAGATCCTAACGACCCCTACTTCTATCCATGGGCATCAATGGTCCGTGGGCAGGCTTGAAAGAGCGCCTGAGCTTTGGTAACCCGGGCGAGGGGCGGAGATCCGCAGCTGCAAGTGATAATGGGCGATCGGCGGTTTGCTGATAGATACTGTACGATACCCAACTCCAATAGGTATCTACCTGCCCCTGAACGATTCTGTGCCCCGTTCTGCAGGTCAAAGGAGGAGTATAGAGATTAACTGATCTGAAGTTTGGGTCGGGATGTTTGCCAGTCAAGCAATGCAAAGACGGATCCAACGGAAGCAAAGCATGGGGGGGGGGCACGCGACCTATCACTTTCATTCAATAACTACGGCAAATATGCATGTGCAAGTGCGTATCCAAAGTAAGGCAAGTAGGTGAGCAAGCAAGCAGGCAGCCAGACAGTTAGGCAATGGATGCCAGAAGCATACCTAGTCATAGCATCAGGCATTACTCGGTAGCCACGATAACGGGGTCAGCATAATCAATAACCGTTCAAAGGAGGGGAGGTCAATCTTATTCTGTCCATGCCGGCCGCTGAGGGGAAGCAGTATGGCGCGCCACGTCGCGTTTGTCTAAGCCACCTTCACGCGACAGATCAATCTAGATCGCTGTATAGAATCCAAGCGTGTAACCAGCAGACGGGTAAGGGAACCAGGGACGAACAGGGCTGTCCCCGGTTGCGTCACGTCAACCTGCTTTGTGGGATGACAACATGATCCATCGACAATTACAATGCACTTACCCTGCCGGGAGACACGTGATACTTCCATATAGCAAGCAAAATAGCAGTCGACGCGAAGCCGCCTGGGTGGTCTGCTATTGGGTTCTGATGCCCACGACCTGGTGCCCTGCTGTATAGAACCTTTCTCAGGAAGTTCCGGCTTTAGTTCTCACGAATCGCCAAGGGATAAGGTTCTCTCTACGGTCATTGTACTCATATCGTACACATATATTAGTGTGCAACGATGATGTTCTTTAAGATACTGCATATTTGCAGGGTCTTCCCAGACGAGCCACCAACATACACGATATGTACTTGCAACTCGAGTGGTCGAGAGCAAGGAAAACCGAAACATATTTTTCACTCCCGAGTCATGGCAAACGGAGCCGCGTCCGCCCATCTCAGGTACGAACCCTACCTTCCTATCCCAACGGCTGCTAGCATGAAAGACCGACGCGGTTACTGTTGTTGTTGTTTATGTAGGGAGCGAGTTCCCGGCTAACCGAATACTGAGTCAGTCGCAGTCCTGTGTCCCCCGTCGTGACGTGTATACCACGTTTTGGTTTTTTTTACCCTTGAACCCGCCCCTGCCACAGTAAGTAAGGGTTACAGGCGTCGTGGATGTGTGCAACGCAGGTACCGCGGGCTGCAACACAAACCCAACACGAACCGACACACACTTTACTTTCGAAGCTAACTGAATGACTCTTTTTCTCGTCCCTTTTTCCTGGTAACCAATGAGCAAGAGATAACGAGCCCGAGCTGAACCGGGGGGCTGACCCCTCTGGCTATCTACCTTTCCAGCTCCTTCTTTCAAGGTTTAGGCCGGCCCAAGCCACCCCGTTTGGATCTGCAGGTACCTTTTGATATAGTAGCATCCTTGCTAAGGAGTCGAAAGACGACGACAAAGACGCGTTCTGCCGTTTCGGTCCCGATGAGAAGGGTGGGACCTGCTTAGCTCTGCATGGTGCAAAGACCGACGACCATGGGCAAGCGGGCAGGGGATAGAAGCCTCCTGGTTCATCAGATACTGGTTGCAGGAATTTTGCTCTTCTGGATCTCGCTCCGTCTCGCCTACTCTTTTCCCCTCAACCTGCAGCTCAGCTGAGGCGTAGTCGAGATGGACATTTATGGTTAGGGCTCGGACCGATACTTCTTCGGAACAAGACCAGCTGAGATAATAACCTTGGAAACCTTGTCAGTTGACTTTGAACGATGGGCTAGGTATCAGTGCGACGGCCCCGACAAAACTGAGTTCGACCAGTATGCCTCGGAGATTTATATCAATCTATCAATCAGCCTCGTAGGGTTTTGCGTTCCGGTGGCTTCATGTGAAGTGAACAAGACTTAAGGATGAATGGCATGTGCAATGGATACAATATGGGGAGAAGGGTGAATAGTCGGAGTGAAACGAGGGCGATGATGAGTATTGCGGGTACGGCGAGATCAAATAATCTTGGCTCTGATAAGACTTCTTGAGATAAACTCTTCAATAGACAATGCACTGTCGTCTTTGGCGAACCAGTGGCAGCATAACCAGACCAACAGTACCCATACTACGAAGGCACATTCATGGTCGAGATGCCAAGCCGTCGGTATTCAGACACCCTCGTTGCGGAGAGTGGCGCACATCTATCAGGCCTCACTTCTTGGCATTGGTTGATCTTAGAGATATGCATACATTGGCATTCTGTTTCGTATTCCGAACCTACAAGATGGTTCAAATAGTTGGATCTGGACGCTTCCTAGCATAGCCAAGCTGTAGAGAAACCGGTTATTGTGTGACCCATGATCAAGAACTGTGAAGGGTACTGGGTTGGCCGTCATTGCTTGTGATTGGAGTGCCGACAATGGTCTTCGGTCTCAGTAGTGGCATTCCCTCATGAATGGAAAACTCCAGGCGCATAGTTCATAACAAGGGGGTACTGTCCTGTGCTGGTTGTTACTTGTAAATAGGGGGTATCTTGAATGGTCGCCGGCTTCCTCTCGCCTGCCTACGGGGGCTCTCCTCTTCATTTTATCTCGTATTCCTAGCCCCCCAGCTTCCCCGTAGATAAGAAGCCCCTGTTGCCCATCTCGGTCCTCCAGCCGATTCCGAGCACACCAAAGACGATCCGCCCATCGCTATCCTCGACCACCGCGCTGCCTTTGCCGTCCTCCTCGACGACGAAACACACCTGCTCGACCTCCCCCGGGTGCAGCACGGGCCGCGGGCTCTCGCTCACGATCCAGTTGGCATCGCGGTACCGCAGCCCTGTCTCCAGGTTTAAGACCACGCGCTCAAGCTGCATGGTGTCCTCGCTGCAGTTCTCGAGCTGGGCCTCCATGATCCAGCGCCTTTTCTGCTGCAGCTGTTTGCTTTCGCCGTCTTCCGCCGGTTTGGGCACCTTCCTCGTCGTGGCCGTATTATAGGGTAGCGGGCCCACCTTGGTCCGCACGATCAGCGACCCCTTGCAGACAAATTGGTACAGTTTGCGGAACGTCCGCGTGCGCCCGCTCGTCTCCGTCGCCTCGTAGTAGCTGACTGTGACGGCGAGCACGTGGTTCCCCTCTTCCTTGAGGTCGAAATTTACAATCTTCTGTAACGTCTGGCCCGGCTCGAGATCCACGCCGCCGGCGCCCGCCGCATCTGCCGCCGTCCCCGTTTCTTGTGTTGCTGCCGGTGTACCGTCGTCGCCGTGCGGGCCCAGGAGGAGCTTCTGCACTGACGCTGACCCGGGGGTTTTCATCTCTGCCTCGATCTTGACGTCTCGGATCGACTTCTTCTGCGATTGCACCTTCGTTGGTGTCTGCGCCGTCGCGGGCGGCTCGGGTGGGATGTCTTGATTTGCGCATAGTGTACAGCTGAACGTCTCGCCTACGTACGCTGACCCAAATGACGGCGGGAGGTTGAGGATCGGCGTGAGCAAGAAGGGATCTGGATTCGTCCCGGCGGTTGATCGGTAGGCGAGAGACGCGGGAACCAGGTCATCTTGTGCAGCGCCCGTGGTTGATTGTAGTTCGGAGGGTGCGGTTAGGGTATGCTGCGCCACCAGAGACGGTCTCGATAGCCTATACAAGATTCATGTTAACCAGGACATCGTCGAACCGCGACAGACTCTCAAATGAAGCTATACCGTAGTACTTTGAGAGAGACCGAATGTGGTTCTTTGACTGGGTCCATCGACGGATAGCGCTGGTGACTCATTCTAGCAAGACTCTGCGGGATAGCTTCAAAGGGCCCCGTAGAATGTGTATTCACTTTAGTATCTCGGCACGTTTGTAGGTTTTGTAATTGCCTGAATTTCACGGATCAAGGCAACGGTTGTTGAGTTGTTGATTAGTAGACAATCAACAATGAGCTTTATCGATAAGCGACCTATGATCTAACGTTCGCTGGGTCGCGCAACATGGTGGGGGTGTTGTCTCGAAGCCGGTGTATACCCCTGAGGTCGCTGACAGGGGCACATGATATTATCCCTTTTTTTACATTGTCGGTTTTAAAGAATTGGATAAAACTTGACATTAATCTCACGTCCACCAGATTCATGTGAAGCAAAAGTAGATCTGCTCAAGTACAGCAGTAATTGATTGGGCTTCGCTGCTACCATAGTCAAGGGGCAATGGCTTTGCCTGGTTTAACGGGAGACAATAGCCAATGCCTAGCTCTAACTATGCAGTTAATTTAATCAATACATTTATTACCCTTTGTATCTGATTCTGGGTGAGTATGTATCCTATCCTGTCCATACTCCAATGAAAGCAACGCTATAACCTTGAAAACCAATCCCTAATCCTGTGTATGTGAACGCCAAACCCACGCTGTGGACAATCTGCTACTAAAGCTGTACACGTGCGCCTATCCCCCTTCCGATATACCAAAGAGACTCCTTCCAGTTCCCCAAACGAACGTCGACATTGGCGCGGGCATCTAGTTTCAGTTGGCCGCCCAATGCTTTCCGGACTGCGTCGTAGCCTACTGACCCAACTGACCACTGTACAGGAAGTCTGGGCGTGGTCGACTGGCCAGGCGGTGCTTCGAATGGTAGCTCACGTACAATGCGACCTATTTGTTCCGTGTGGTTATAGAAGGCGGTGGCATTGACAAAATCAATGTACATTGAGTTGAATTCCAACGGCGAGGCTAAGGTGAAAGTTGCCGTCGAAGACAAGAAATGGAAAGTTGCATCTCGAATGAAATGGGACCTCTCCTCCGGAGTCCGCCCAGGCAGTTCAAGTTTTGGAGCTGCCAAAGTCAGGTTGAACCTCGAGAGACCTTCGCAAATGGTTCGTTGGCCGGGAATGCTATCCCGATGTGCTTTGACGACGATGCTCGTGTTGAATCCAGAAAGGTATTGAGAAATCAGATCTCTACCAATCTGGTGACCACTTTTTCCACTTCTGGAGGGATTCCATGTTGCTGTAACTAAGAGATCGGTGTTGTTTCCTTTCACAATCTCCACATTCTCAACAGTTGCGTCTGCAAGGACTGTGTCGTTGTGTAAGACGTGGATATTGGCGTAAGGCACAGTCGCCGTATAGGGCGTAGGATTGGTCACGTTCACCAGTGCCTGGAGGGTAATCGATGTAGAAGTGGTGTCCAGAATTCTCAGCGAGCGAACCTTTGGGGCAAGGTCGCCCATCCAATCTTTTCCATCGGATAGTGCTGGAAGACAGTTAGCTTCGATAAAAGTTGCGAGGCGATGCGAGGGAAATCTGGCTTGTCCTAGCAGACATACCACCCAAAAAGAGCGACTAACAGGCCTAAAATAATGAAGACGGACGTTTTACTGGTATCATGCCCTCAGCTGGCACCTCCTTGAGAACCAATTGGCCCAACGACGTTTCGACTTTCACGTCTACCGCAGCCTTGATAGCTAACTGAATAGCCTTCCGCCCGAAAAGAAGCTGCTGGACCACGTCGCCAAAGACCGAGCCGTTTGTGATCTTGAGTGGCGTCTCATTGATGCGGGAGGCGATCACTAAGGAAGCTTCGTGATGCTTGGTTTCCTCAACTCGAGTGGAATTTGCATCCTGCCATTTCTTCAGGTCGAGTACGCCAAGCTCGTGAGACTTGTAGTAAACGGTGGCATTCGCCCGGACCTTGGTGACATTGATGCCAAAGTTCATTTCCGATGGAAGACCTGCAGTGACCAGGATATTGCCGGAAACCGTGGGGTTTGAAGCAGGGTCATCCGGGTCGGCGAAAGGATCGGGCATTGTGAAATGTACGTCCGACATCGTGAAATTCTTCATCAGCCCATCGAGGCTTTTGCCTGGGAACGCCACAGGAACAGTAATACTGGATAATATATCAGCAATCCACCGAGGCGTGCTGCCGTCCGGTCTGCTGCTACCGCGCACGTAAAGGGTGGCAGGTTCTCCTTGCATGTACTGCTTGAGTATCAGGTCTAGGGGTGACGACTTTGAGTCGGGACAGTCCCGTGTCAACGACTCCGGCAGTTCACGTATGATTCCGTGAACGTCAGCTTGAACATTGGAGCGAGGCTTTACGGCCACCTCGCTGGTTACTGCATCCGCAACGACGATAAGATCATCCGTGTCGCAACCGGGAACCAGAATCTCGAAAGCGAGCTCGGGCACATCGAGTTTGAGAGGGTAATCGTTACGGGCGACTATGGTTACCTCGGCCAACATAGACTGCTTGTCTCCTGGGCCTGACACATCTTTTACATTGAGACGGGTGATATTGTATTGAGGCATCGCCGGTATTTTCTTGGCTGTAATTCAATTAGTGGATGCTCATGAAATACGTGCAAATACATTTTCTTCAATGTCCTAGAAGAAGACTTTCTGCCCCAGGTAGAAGGATGAGAAGGAACGGTAGAGAGATTGACCTTCAAAGACCAAAGATTCCGCGATACTGTGCGTTCCAAGAGGTAAAAGGCCAGACTTGAGAGCAAGGTCTGCCTTTCCCTCAAGACGCACACTACCAAGCCTCCCTTCCAGCCACTCATTGGCGATGGATCGAATACCATCCACGTTGCCCGGGACAAGGTCGGTGACGAAATCGAAATCCGTCACGTCACCATCCTTAAGATGGATGACCAGCGGAGGGAAAGTAGCGGTTCCTAGCAACAGATCCTTGTAGTCTGGAAGCGTCACGACGATGGTAGTTTCCTCAGTTCCAATCTGACTGGCAACCCACGTAGCTGCCTTTCCCACCCTTCGCACATGGCCGTTTGCGACTCTTGCCCCATCTAAACGGAAAGTGGCCTGTATTCGTGCTCTCAAGCCATCTGCTGTGATAGATTCGAGCGAGAGGCTGGTAGGCTCAACAACAGCGGCTTGTTTGGCGTATTCTTGCACCGCATCGGGTACAATATAAGCTAAAGCGATGATGGCGATGACCGCGAGGCCTAGAATAGCCATAGCAATGAACGAAGGCCATCTTCGTGTCGAGTTCTTTCTGTGGGAGCCATCGCTCGAATGCGACCGTATAGATGCGACTTCATTCTCAGGCTCGTCGTTATCTCCGTCGTATCGCGGTGTATCGGATGTGCTGGAGAGCAGGGGAGTTGTCTCCCCAGAGGCGTTGCCTGGCGGCTTGCCCTTGGCAGCTGTTGCTGTAGATAGCAACGGTGATGTTTCGCCGCTAGCCATGTTGCGTCGAGATTGAAAGCGTGATGCGCCGTCGCGGGGTCAAGGTGCGGGTGGCTGCGCAAACACAATAAGGCGAGTACGATGGTGGTACCATGTAAAGACAATCAATGATTTATAGCTCTGTTTGCATCCTAGTAGGGCCAGGGAGCGAGAGGTTCCATCAGCCAGTGACAGCAGAGGTGCAGAATAGCATGCAATAGATGAAGAAGATGGGAAACAAAAGGAAACAAGGTTGGGCTGGCCATGCGATTCTCTGGCTAAAAGTAGCGACAACTCGTCATCTCCCGGGCCAACCTAGGTTCATCACTGTTCCTGTCAGCTGAGACAGAAACAGACCCTGGGCAGGCTGGCAGCGGCAGGTACGATTCAAACAGCGGTGTTCTAAGGCTCTGGCTAGACCCTGATGGGGAATAGTGTTATCTGGGGAACCAGCCTAGGATGTGCATACGATTCGCAGTGGCGATCACGCCAGCTCAATTCCCCCATCAAATAAACAGCCCAGGGCAAGACTCTTCAAACTGTTAAACGACAGACTTTTCTGCGGGAGGGTGTTTGGTCAATTTGATACAAGGAATACCGCCACTCGTATTTGCTGTCATCAATGAGATGAGCCGACAGAGTCCAAAACGTGGGAAATGGCCGGGATTGTGTGTACAAGTTCGGATGGTCATTTCTTCTCAACCAGGCAGACCATACCGAACTAGCCCTGCGGCCTGCCGGGGGTCTAGGATGCTTTTTTTCCGGCAACCAGCTGTGATCGCCGGTCACGGAGAGCAGCCAGCTGCCTGCAGGAGACTGAATTTACCTCCAAGTCTCTTAGTCCCTGCACGATATGCAGTGACTCAAATTGACTCGAAGTGCACATTTCGGCCTGGCCTACCAATCGAACTAAACCATAGACCGCACGTCTACTGGAGCAATTGTGTGGTATTCTTCTCCAGATTTGATCTCCATCTTGGATCCGAGTCAGTGCCTGTC
This sequence comes from Apiospora rasikravindrae, assembly GCA_038363885.1. Classification (NCBI taxonomy): domain Eukaryota; kingdom Fungi; phylum Ascomycota; class Sordariomycetes; order Amphisphaeriales; family Apiosporaceae; genus Apiospora; species Apiospora rasikravindrae. The sequence goes on from JAQQWK010000006.1 coordinate 2,064,238, forward strand.
GGTCCTGCCTAGTTACTCATCCAATTGAGCTTCACAGCTTACCACTGACCTCACTTACACGGCGTGAGCGAGCCGAGTGACTTTTAAGAGCACGGTTTGCCAGAACACCATCTGGAAGGCAACACACTTGGAAGCAATTTGAACTTGCTTAACAAAATGACGTTTCGGCCAAGAGTGATTAGCCTGCTCAGGACGGGCGCCAGGGGCTTCCATACCACGCCCAGCCCCAGAACCCGCCATCTCATGACCATTGGTGACCTGAGCAAGGAAGAGTTCACACAACTAGTTCGAAATGCAGCTTCTCATAAGAAGGCCGTCAAGTCTGGCAATGCCCCCCAGGTATTGAGCAATGGCCTTCTGGGCAAGACTGTGGCTATGATGTTCAGCAAGCGAAGCACCAGGACTAGAGTCTCTACGGAAGCTGCCGTGGCAATCATGGGCGGCCACCCCATGTTCTTAGGAAAGGACGATATTCAGCTCGGAGTGAGTACAGCTGCCTCTCAGCGCTACACGAAATACTAAATAATGATAGGTAAACGAGTCTCTGTACGACACCTCCAAGATCATTTCCTCGATGACTTCTTGCATGGTTGCCAGAGTGGGACCTCACTCCGATGTCACTGGCCTGACAGAGGGCTCAACCGTCCCTGTCATAAATGCCTTGTCAAACGATTTCCACCCGCTGCAGACGATCGCTGATTTCCTTACTATCCACGAGGCGTTCCCGCCATCTCCAGGCAGCTCCGATCTCGTCAAGTCTGGTCTGAAGATCGCATGGGTTGGAGATTCCAACAACGTGCTCTTCGATCTGGCCATTGCTTCCGTGAAGTTAGGTGTCCAAATTGCCGTGGCATCACCCACCGGCTACGGTATTCCCCAAGAAATGGAAAAGTTCATCCGTTCACAAGCAGAAGGCGTTGACCGCCCAGGTCAGCTGGACCTCCACACCAAGCCAGCGGAAGCCATCAAGGATGCCGATATACTTGTGACGGATACTTGGGTTTCCATGGGCCAGGAAGAAGAGACGAAGAAGCGTCTTCAAGCCTTCGAAGGATTCCAGGTCACGGACGACTTGGCCGCCAAGGGAGGAGCTAAGAAAGACTGGAAGTTCATGCACTGCTTGCCTAGGCACAAAGAGGAGGTTGATGATGCTGTCTTCTACGGACCACGCTCTCTAGTCTTCCCAGAAGGCGAGAACCGACTGTGGGCGGCTGTTGCGGCGCTTGAAGCCTTCGTCGTGAATAAGGGTCGGATAGTATAAGAGGTAATTTGTCTTAGCAGGGGTGATTCAATTGCAGAGTTACATCTAGTACAAGGACCAAAATATAATAAACCACCCTTTGCAATTCCGCTCTCCGGACGCTTCTATCCGGAAAGCTTTGGGTTGCACTTTAATAAGCGGCATTGCCAATAATCTAGCTGAAGTGGTGTAACAGTCAGCTATGCCCTGTAGTGATCTACCAAAAACTGACTTACTAATTCTCTATAGTTCGAAGGATGGAGTATTCCATAACTATTCCACGAGGAGCAGCATTGAGATGTCTAAAAGGGCAATACGAAAAGTTCTCATTTATGTATGATGGAAAACAATGCGACTAGTCCATGGTAATCTAATGTCAAAAGTGATGTTCCCCTTTCTTTGATTTTGAACCAGCCAATAACGCCATAATCGAACACATGTGTTATTTTACTACTCGACTAACCAGGGGGAAGTTGGCTAGCATCAACAACCTCGTCGGCCTCCATGACGAGACCGTCCTCATCAGGACCATGGAGAGGGGATCGAGGCAGTGCCATTAGACCAGTTCGCGTTGACTCCAGAATACCAAACGGTGCGATAAGCTTCAGGAAGGAGTCGATTCGGTCGGGCTTGGCAGACCTGGAGTTTGTCAGTTTTAAGGCCAGAACGATGCTTGATACGCTACTTACAACTCCACAATGCAACTGGTTGTGCTAATATCGAGAACCTTTCCTTTGAATTGATGGGTGAAATATGTGATAGTCTTCAGGTGCTCATGCTTATGACGCAGCGCTTGACTAGCAGCCAACTTGCTCGGGTGGTAGTCGTTGGAAACATCGCCCAGAGTACGCTCGTGGCCCTGTTTGGCATCCTGACCGGTGGGTGACTCGTCTTGCGTGATCTCCCGGTGGTGCGCGAGAAGCTCCTCGAAGTACTCGGGCCCCAAGATGTTGATCTTAGCCAACAGAAGCTCTCGCTGCACGAGGGCGGCATTGGTGTAGTCCAGCACGGCCCAGACAGGCACCAGATCCTCCAATTGGCGGCGCGCCTGCTCGACAATGCCGTCCTGACCGGTAAGGACGATGGTCATGCGAGACAGGTCGGTAACCTCGGTGTTGCAAACGACCAGCGAGTCGATGTTGAAGCCGCGGGCGGCCAGAATACCGGAGACTCGCGACAGTACACCGGGCTCGTTGAGAACCAAGCAGTTCAGGACATGGCGCTTGGGGGCGTTGTCGATGGGTTAGGGGTCTCGTAGAGGATGTTGGAAACGGCGGCCTGCGCCGACCAGGCCGAAGGCTGGTCATTGCTAGGGAGGGGAGCCGAGCGGCGACGCATGGCCTTGTAGGCAATGGCCGAGGTCGAGCTGCTGCCCCATCGTCGCGTGGAGATGGTGGTGGTTGCGGCAGTGGCCTTCGCAACGGCCTTGGAAGTGGCCTGGAAAAGCGTGCGGGATGCCATTTTTTCTGACCGTTAGTGAAGACGTCAGCCTTCTGATCAGAATTGGGCTATCCTCGGAGGTGCAATAAGAATAATGGCTTAACTTGAGGTGTTGACTCAAGACCAAAATTTCGTTTGCCGGGAGCGATTAACCATCCACGGCTGATCCAGCGCTTGCGATACCGGAACCAACAAGCTCGAGTCTAATACGAATCCGGACTCACGTTGTACCGGTCACTTGAACAATTGAACAAAACACGGCGTGATTCCAATGGATGGCAGAAAGTATCAATCATTTATACGTGACAGATAGCAATGTTCTACGAGAGATTATGTGAAAGGAGTTCATCGTGGCTTACTTTGAACACATTTTCTATCGACTATCCCATGATCCTGTCAGAATAGCTTAAGCCAATCCAACGTCAACTCGACGTACATTGAAAAAAAAGTTGCCAGGCATTGACAGGCGAGAGTGTTATCCCACATTCTTGGAGTAACGGGCAAGTCATTGATTGGCCAGTAACAGGGGCGTAAAGTGGGGCTTTCGTAGCTAACCACCCTGCCAGTGTGCTTAGTCCAGCGCAGTAACCTTTTTAACAAAGACAGGCAGCGCAGCCTTTCGTCGATAGCTTCAGTGGTATCGCATATCCCGGCTTAGCATATCGGAATTTTTCCCTGCTCACACCAAGACATCAACGCTCTTTACTCACCACGTTGCGCGAGCTCACCTCTCCCAACATCTTACCATCAGATACCCACCGTTGTATCTCTATACAAGAATCTGACCATGGAAGACTCCGAGCGGCGCGTGAAGCGCTCGCGTTTCGACCAGACAGAGCCTGAACCTCGGCGCTCCCGTTTTGACCGGCGTTCGCGCTCTCCTCCTGCGAGAAAGGCCGACTCTGGTCTCGGTCGCGATCGCAGTCCCCTCGGCGATGGTGCCGATACGAAGCGCAGCTCTGCTGTAGATGCTGCCGCGGCCGCAGGTTGGTTTCCTATTGTTGCCGTCCGGCTGTCGCATGTTTGGGCTTTCGCTAACCTTTGTCCTCGCCAGCTGCCGCCGCTGCTAAGATCAACGCATCAATCCAAGCGAAGAAAGGTATTCAGCATGTCGATGTGCCACCGATTAAGTCGACCTCGTCCGAGTCGCCCGGTCCGAAGTCGACACCTGCCAATATCAACGGAGAGATTTATGTTGCCGACGGCGACTACATCAAGGATATCGAGGTCAACGACCTGCGCAACCGCTACCTTTTGACGAAAGGCTCAACACAGAAAATGGTAAATACTCTTGATCATTTCAACTGATCTCTTCAGGGCCTTCTTTCGTGCCGGCAACCCCCCTAGGGATAGCTGATTGCATACCTCTCCTGTTTGTTGTGGCCGGGTGCGGACAAGATTGCTCACATAGAAGCATGCTAGCTCGCCCACCACTCCCCTCTGTGGCACCTGCTGACCTCACCTGCTTGATTTAGATTAAAGACGAGACCGGAGCTGGTACGAACTGCCCAAACTTCCTTACCTAAATTGTGTTCAGAACTCAGGTTGACTTTGTGAAAGATGTCACTACCCGCGGAAACTACTATCCGGACAAGAGCATGGCCACAGCTGCTGTAAGTACACACAAATCAGAATGACTTCTATGGATGGCTAATGTTTTGTTAGAACCCTCCGCTCTATCTTCATGTCACGAGTACATCAAAAGCTGGCTTGGACGAGGCCATTGCCAAGATCGAAGAAATGATGAAGCAGGAGCTGCCTAACCTTGTGGACGAACGACGATTCCGCCGCCGAGACCAAGAACAGGTTGAGCGTGATGAATTCGGTCGCCGCAAGTGGCCCGAGGCCAAGATTCCTATCAACCTTGAACCCATTCCGGGCTTCAACTTGCGCGCACAGGTGGTTGGGTCTGGTGGTTCGTATGTTAAGCATATCCAGCAGGAGACGGGTTGCAGAGTTCAAATCAAGGGGCGTGGCTCAGGCTACCTTGAGGCTGCCACTAACCGAGAAAGTGACGAGGATATGTACCTTCATGTTACGTGAGTTGATTGCTGAGCTCTAGCAGATCTGGCAGTCTTTTGAACCAAATACTAATGCTATCCTAGTGGCCCTGATCCTAAGATGGTCGAGAAAGCCAAGGAGCTTTGCGAGGATTTGCTGGAGAACGTCAAGGAGCAGTACGAAGACTTCAAGTCTCGTCCGCCGCGACAGCACTATGGTGGACACGGTGGCCATGGTGGCCACGGTAATCACGGCGGTCATGGCGGCCATGGTGGCTACAACAACCACGGAAGATCTGGAAACGGTAACGATTCTTACGGTGGCTATAACAACTACAGGGACTCGCCTGGCCGTGGTGGTGGTGGTGGCGGCGGCGGCGGCGGCAACTCTGCTTCCCCTGCCCCTGCAGCTACCTCATCTAACGCAACAGATGCATATGCGCAGCAATACGCGCAGTACTACGGTGGACAAGATCCATATGCCGCATATGGAGGTTACGCAGCGTAAGTCCAAAACGACCACTCTACATGTTTTGGATCAATGTCGAGCTGACGGATGAAACAGTTACATGCAGTACTATCAGCAATACTATGCAGCAGCCCAGGCTCAACAGCAAGGATCGCCTGCTCCTCCTCCGGGTGCGCCTGCCGAGGCCCCTCCGCCGCCACCTAGCGAGGCCCCTCCCCCACCCCCGCCTCCTTCTGGTTCGCCGCCCGGCGTTGGTGTAAGTGTGAACTCGTCTCCAGACTGCCTATAGCATGCAATGGACCTAACTGGCTTGACGAATTTAGATCCCCCTCCTCCCGGACTCTAGGTAGTGGAAGACGATACTGTTTGAGGTAGAAAGGCTGACTCACAGTTTCGTCAACGACTGGCGGTACAACGTTGAACAGGAGCGCAGAGCGTGGAAAAGTATATTTGTATTGCGAAGACGTGTTGCTGAATTAATCAAGACTGACTTTCCCAGCTATATTTTGCTTAGTATACTGTGTAGGTAACACGCATGTGAGCTGACAAGTGACAGGCTCTTCTATAATAATGATCTTTCAGCACATGCAGTGTCTCCGTGATGGTAAGTTGGGTGTTGATGTTAACAGCCTGATAGTGTAGGAAGCATTGCATCATATCCCTGCTTCACCTCGACGTGGTCGTCAGACAACCGCGAATGTGATGAACCGCCTAGCTGGTAGGTTGACACAGAGACTTCATGAGGGCTCGGCTCTCAGATGTCCTTGGGGCAAAATAGAGGTATCAGACAACCCCCTCGACTTGATCGACATCAGACCTCGGTCCAACGTTGTAGTAAACGTGGGGTTTTGCCCAAAGCTACTTGGCCTGAGCGAATTCCACACTCAAGGCAAGCATTTCCTCATGGCTCCTCGGACTACTTGTGATTTATGCAAATTTGGAGCCGGTCCTGGCCGTTGGTATCCCCAGGCAGGTTGAAAACTTCAGCAGACGGAGAAGACTCGGGTTTTAGAGATACAAGGGGCAGAGGCTGCTATATGAGTGAATCTCGCAAGAATTCCAACCATAGTGTCTTATTTGTTCTTACTTTGGAGATTTCAGATACCGTAATCCATGCAGATCTCGAAAACCCTGCAGTGATAAAAAGACCATGGCGTTTAGCTACCTACACTCTCTAGACTCTTTCACAGGTACCGAATGACGTCGGAGGTTGAGTGCGGATTCCGGGGTCCAGTTAGGACCCGCTGTTTAAGGTAATTGGCTTTAAGTAGAGGTCAAGCTCTCAAAGTTCCGGAGTCTGGAGTCTGGAGTCTCGATGTAGAATTGAAGCATTCGGAGAACCTATGCCAGTCCAATGCCAAAATACCCCCTCGAGTATCTTCACATATCTATTTGATGTACCTCCGCAACCAACAAGCCTACCTAATAATCCACTCTCTTCATTTCTTCCTCGCCGCATAAACAAACTGCCCATATAAGCCCCGCGCGCAGAGACGCTCGCCAAACAGTCAAGTCGGATCGAAACCAACCAACTAGAAAAATAAAGAAAACAAAAGGCGGAAGTCACCAAAATGCTGAGAATTGGAAGGATTTCACCCTACGGACCACGACCGCGCCGGTCCGCCCGGCTGGTCATGGTCTGGATCGCCCTGTTCGCCTTCATCGTCTTGGTCACGTACTGGATCAACGCGCGCGAGCGCGCGGCGACGACTGTCATGGCGTCGGAGCCCCTCGCTGAGAACATCATGCACGACAACATTGCCAGGGACGACGCGCTGCGGAACAAGATTCGCCCGCCTACTGCTCAGAGGCCTTCGAGGGTACCTAGGTTCTAGTTGCTTTTATTCGCGGCAGGGCTTCGGCTGTTTGGCGTAATGGTTGGACAAACAACCTGGGAACTGGTGCGGACGGGGGAGTCTGACCATCATGGCCAGGCAGTCATGTTGACGCGTTGTGGAATTTACCCAATGCTCTGTCCGCTTAAGGGTACGCCACGTTATGGAGCAATGAAATTCAACGAAGGAAGAAGGGCTGGCTGGCAAAATCCATAGCTAGCTAGCAAAGCTGGGTTGCCAGTGTTCTATGGACAAGAGCTTTGTAGTGTGAGAAGACAAACAAAGTCATTGGAGCTAATGACTAGGGTGGTTGGGAAGCAAGTCTAGGTAGAGCCTACCTACCTACTTCCTATGCATTCAGTTGGGTGGCTGCATGGAAAACTGCGGCTTACATGATGTCTGGCGTTTTAGGGGTTCGGGGTACATAGCCACATACATACTATTCTCATACAAGGGGGCTGCTGAGATAGCAACGCCTTGGCTCTCTGTTGTCATAATAATCATAATTCTTTGTACATCATGTACCCTTCCATCGACTTAATCTCTCCACTCCCTGACACCCTATAATAGCCCGCAGCAGCAGTAGCATCTGCCTACCTGGCTACCTTCCCATGGTCGAATGTACTAAGCTTACATGATGCACATGAAGAGTCCGCTCTTGTAGGCTCTATCAACACGCTCGTGGAGGGCATCTACCTTCTCTCCAAGGCGTTCCCTTTTCTTCTTCTTCTCTTCATCGGCATTCTTGTCGTCTTCTGTGTCCATCTTTAATTCCTCTTTCTCCTGCTTGTCGCCCTCTGGCTGGACGGGCGTTGTGGGACGCTCGCCGGTTGGAGTCGAGGGAGGAGCACTGGGACCAGAAGGGGAGGGGCTGCGGGAACCTTGGCCTGAGGAAGACATGTTGGCTGGTTATGTGTGAGTGTGGTTTGTTAGGTTGGTTTGTTGGTTCGTGCAGGGTTGGTTGTGGATGGGAGTATCGATAGATGGCTGCAATGACCATTTCGAGGAGCCTCCGACTTTATATTCAGAGAGAATCGCCGTAACCTGTTGAATGTCATGGAGTTCAAATGGTGATGTTCAAAGGAAAGAGGCTGATTTTTGGTAGGTAACAGAATGCCTGTGTTTGCATTGTTTGTCCTCTTCGCGCTTGTTACTCGGGTCTGTTTTCCAGGGCTTTCGGGTAATGACTATACCAGGGCTATCAGATTATTCGTAAGAACCAGACCTGTCATAACAATGACATTTGAGATACTCAGTCATAACATTGCCGAAATTTTGACACATCTGCACAATTCTAATAATACCAGAAGTGGCGAGACGGAATGTATATATGCCTGTTTTTGTTGTCTTGTCAAAGAACGAATGGGTATAACGATTGCTCAACTATGCTACGCTCTCATGTCTCACTTCCATCCACCTTCTCTTAACTAAGTAAACTTCTCCGTGCCCCCTGTCGCCGCACCACCCGGCGCGCCGTAAGTCGGTGATTCATCGCCTCCTGCCGCCGACTTCGCCTTGGAAGCAGAGCGAGAATGACCGCCCCCTGACGCACCGGTGATACCAGCCGCCGTGGCCGCCGCCGACTCGCTAAGGCCGTTCTGCGTGTCCCAGATGCGCAGAGCCGTCATAACCGCCATCAGGGCCCAGCGGGGCCCCATCTCGCCCGTGGCGCCGCTGCCGAGGAACTTGAACTTGACGACCTTGCTGGTGCTCCAGCCCGAGACCTCGGCGAAGACGGCGACGAGCTCCTTGCCGTCGCTCGACGCGCCGGCGTCGCGGGCCCGTCGGGTGCCGCCCACGCCGTCGGCCTCGCTGTGGATGCGCACGAGCTTCCAGCCGCTGTTGAGCTTGTCGAGCTGCTTCACCTCGTTGCCGCGCGAGTGGCGCCACTCGAACCGTTCGCGGGTCCACTGGTTGGATGCTGGATCGCCGCCCTCGCCCTCGCCGTTGGTGTCGTCACCACCGGCGGCGGTGATGGCGCCCAGGGTGCCCTTCTGGACCTCGAGGGAGAAGGCGTAGCCGGCGCCTGACAAGGTCATGTGGGGCTCGAGAGGCTCCTCGGTAGTGGGGCGACCGAAGTTGGGCAGGGCGGGGATGGTGATGAGGGAGGCCTTGCCGGTGATCTTGTGAGACAAGGTCTCCTGGCCGGGCTCCTTGTCGGCCGAGGCGAGGGCGGGCGCCGCCGGGTCGGGCCCGTTGTGGAGCACGAGGCTCGGGTTGCCAGAGATGCCCGAGTGGATGGTCAGCGTGTAGAGGGGCTCCGACTCGTGCTCGCCGAGGGTGTAGACGAGGGACCGCCCGGACGGGGACTTTTGGTGGTACAGATTGAAGGCCGCTGGGAACTGGCGGTAGGGCGTCGTGGCGGTACCAGGCTGCAGCTGCGGCGCGGCGGCGGAAATCGCCGACGAGGGACGCGGCGAGGCCTCGTTGCTCTTGCCTTCTGTGTAGGGGGGAGGAGGGGCCTCCTCGTGCCCCGCAGGCTCGGCTTCCTCTGGTCGTCCCATGGCAAGCGGATTGTAGATTGTAGTGGCTTGGTAAAGATGGACTTATAGATGGAAGAGCAAGAACGGGAAGAGAACGAATGTTTGGTTTACACTGGGATGTATACAAACAAGCACGTGCCTCGGAGAGACAAAGCAAGGAATATTAGGCGCGCAAGTTTGCCGGTAGTCGATGTTTTATGCAGTCGGGCAGGTTAGTTTCTGAAAAAATCAAGCTAATAAGTAAAGTAGGAGGAGCCCAACCCTTGGCGCTCTGTACTCGTTACCCACTGTCTAATTCTATAGGTATGTATCTCCAACCTGCACGACATGATTAACCCACCAGAACCTGATCGATTTGGAGCCGTGGCATGTTCATCTTGCAACACGTCCAATGGAGGCGTGCCTAGTGGGGTCCCCAGCATCCAAAGTCACCAGTCGTCACACATTGGAATACTCCAATCGTCCTGGCACATTCTCAAAGGTACTTACCAATCAAATGGTCTACGAATACAATCACCTTCACCTTCACTCTCGAAATAGTAGCATTTGGCATTTACGGGCAGATTTGTGGAAGAGCGACCAGCACCGTAGTCCCAGCCTGGATTATGGGAGTGGACAGAAGAGCGACCAGAAGCATGACTTCATGCTCCGTCTGGCAAAAGGGAGAGAGAAAAGGGAAAAGGAGAACAGAGGGAAAGGTTCGAAGGACAGTCGCCGTATAGCACATGACGAAAAGGTATCAGGATCTTCACAATTTTCTTGTCAGCATTAAGTATAAAAACTCATATAAGAATACAATTAAGGGATGTGCACCTTTTGGAAAGCCCCTGGGGGAAGCTATTGCAAGCGTACACCCGCCTCCTTCCGCTTCTTCGTCTGCTGAGCCGCTGCCGAGCTCATGCCCACGTTCTGGCTGGAATCGAGGACGCTCTGGGATTCACGGCGCTTCTCATCCTCAATCTTCTTCAAATACTTGTCCGTCTTGCCCTTGCCGCTGCCCTTGCCGTGGAATTGATGACTCAGATGCTTGAACGCTTCCTTCTGGTCCAGGGAGCGGCCGTGGTCGTCAACGTAGTTCAACTGCACATTGGGCTTATACCCCTTGTTGAATAATTCGGCCATCTGTCTAGCCGTCTGCTGGTCGCGCATGTTGTTCTGCTGGCGGGCCCAGTCTTCCTTCTCGCGTGCCGACATGCGGTCCAGCCTGCCGCTGGTACGGTCACGCTCTCGCTGACTTCGTGCATCGTGCTCGATTTTCTGTTCACGCAGCTTCTTTTCAGCCAGGAATTGCTGTTGGTGACGGAGGTTGTCGTTCATCTCGGAGGAGTTGCTGTCCTTTATCAGGTTACGTTCCCTCAATAGCTGCAAAGCGGCACCAATGCCACTGCCACTGCCGACCGTCTTCTCCTCATCAACACCAACAACAGAGGCTTCTGCAGTAGCAGACGTCTCCCTTTGGCGTGCCTCAACTTCGTCTCTGTCTTCCATCGGCTTGTCTTCGTCAGACTCGTCATCCATAGCCGTGACAGCCTCCGGGTTCGGTGTCTTCGATTTTCGTTGTTTCCGATCCTCGATGTCTTCTTTCTTCAAGCCAGAAATAAACTCCGAGGTCTCGTCAATAACAAGACCGCCCTGGTTCTCGTTCTGTTCATCGTTGTCTGACCCCGGTGTCTCGGACTCTTCCTTTAATTGCCGCGCGAGGTCTTCTGGGCGAACACGCTTCCGTTTCTTCAGAGCCTCTTTCCTTTGCTTGGTCAAAGTAGCTTGGAGACCCTCGTCATCGGCCAGTGATGTGTCTTCAATCTTCCGCTTCCTGCCAAATGAAACAGCACCAGAATCGATGTCCATCGACTGATCGTCTGCTGCGGGAGCTGCAGGGAAAATCTCGTCTTCGTCAAGAGGACGTTGTCTCGCAGTCTTCTTCTTCTTCTTCGGCTTCTTCACCTTAACTTCCGAGATATCCAAGTAATCCGAAGAAGGTTGCTCGTCCTTGAAGATGTCTAGGTTGATTTGTTGCAGCTTGCGGTCCTGCGGCTGGCCTTCTGCTACTTGCGCTTGGTAACTGGTACCCTGCGCGTCGAGGGTAAATCTCTTCGCCTTTTTGCCATTAATCTCCTCGTCGTAGTGCGCTAGGATGCTGGTTTCGGCCCCCTCATCAGCAGCGAGTGGATCGTAAACCGCCTTCTTCTTCTTAAGATCGAGCCGTTCAGAGAGCTTTTCGCGGTCGCGGAGGTCGATGTTCTCTAATTCGTCTCCTTCGTCCTCGTCTCCAATGACGTTGGAGTCTTTCAAAGTCAGGACTTGCTCGTCACCGTCTTCGAAGGCGGAGATTTCGTGCGCGACTCGCACGCCGGCTAGATCCTTTGATTCGTATTTGACTTGTGCAGCAGCGGCGGCTTCGGCGGCGGCCATTTCCTCCTCGAGCTTGCGCGCCTTCTCTATCCGCTTCTGTCGCTTCTTCTGTGTCATGAGCCAGGATTTCGCGTCGACGCTTTCGCTCTCATCGACTTCGCCCAGGCCTTTACCCTCGAGCTGTTCTGTCCGTTTTGCCGCATCGCGCGCCTTCTTGATGGCAGCGGCCTTTTCGTCGCGTCGTTTCTTAGCTGCTTCGGCATCCTGGATCTTCTTGAAATTTTCGTAAGCGGCCGCCTCGCGAGTCTCCAGCGTGCTTGCCGGCTCCTCTTCCTCGTCGTCAGAGGCAGCTTCTTTGAACTGCGGACCAGCCGCGCCCGGAACTGGCAAAGGCGGCAAGCCCTGCTCCGCGCGAAGGCGGTTGAACTCGGCGATCTCTGCGGGATCCATCTCGAAATCGAAGTATCCTGAGCGAATCGTTAGAAAGGAAAGCGGTGGCAAAGATTGACTGATGATGGTGGTAGTCAGTAGAATTGCGCCAATCGTTATCGTGTCCAACCGCGGTTTAACACCGAAATCTACTGCTGCAGCCTGGTCTGGTCTTCTTTGAACGTCAAATCGGTTTATTATGGGGCTGGCCAGCCTAAGAGAAGCTTCTGTACCTGCACGGTACTCAATTCTTAGTCATAAAGAATGCCCCACTTTCGATCGTTTCCACTGGTTCAAATAGTTCTTCTCTCGATTTTTTGCCTACCGGAATTTTTCTTTCCTTCTCATCACAAAACAAAACTCCGGATCTGGTCCTGACGGTCCTCTGGTCGTGTTCGCGCGACTCAGGGTCGATTGTCAGGCTACTCGTACAACTTATGGAGCCATCATTCATTTCCATGATGTCAATTTCCTGTCGACAGATCCCAGAAGAGTCGGCTCTCTCACGCAATGGTTCGCTCGCAAGGGCTTGAGCCGGAGCAGAGGGATGTTTCCGAGGGCGCTATATTCCACCCCTTTACCGACGGATCATTGATCCATGAGGCCGAAGGAAAACCATGGCATTGCCCACATTTTATCAAGTAGTACTACCATAGAAGGTTCAGTATCATGCAATTTTCGTGGTGAGGGAGTAAACCTCCGGTGTAGAGAGAACCTCATCGGGCTGCGAGGTGACAATTACGCAGGGATGTTTTCTCAATGCGACCCTGAAAATTTAGTCTATCAGCTGTCCACTGGCCTTGGGCCCATTGTTCAGCGCCACTTTGTTTTGTGATTGAAGCAAAAGTCGTTCATGATACTCTACGCTTATGTTGCAGTTGGTGTTCCAAGGCCAGTCTTCAACATGTGTCTGGAAAAGGCCCGAGTTACGGCGTCTTGGATGGGTTGATGAAATTTCCAATGCATGCTTCATGACCTCGTACCTTCTACAAAAAGTCTAGAAGACACGATGTAATGCTGCTTGCGCAGGAGGTTGCCCAAATCTCCGCGGCAAACAGGGCCAGGAAACCCGTCGGCTTCCTTGTCATACCATCAAGCACTCGGATTGCAATGCTCAGCGTACCCTGAATACAGATATACAATGCATGTACATACCTGCATGTAAATAATGATCATTACATTCTCGAACGTGGCCTGGCCTAGCTACCTAGATATTTCCAGAGAGCAATGTTTACATGAAGTCGTTCATACATAATACAATATACCCATGTACGTACATCCCACCATCCCACGCTCACACTTTAGTCATCCTATGGGTGGGCCGGCATGTGATTTCATTGGGGAATGGAAGCATACGAATGGTGTATCATCGCGGGCAAGAGCTAGCGGGTAAGTCGTAAGTTTCAATTTTGGCACTCCCGCAAGTCCCGCACTTGCCGGCTGGGCCCCGTGCAATCGAAAGTCGGGACTGTTGTACGGCTGCAAGTGAGCCAGTGAGGTGAGGTGTGATGACCGCCGGGTAGACAGACTGAGACACCAAACCTTATATTGGATGAGGTCTGGGCTCCGGAACTGCGGTAAGCTTTTCCCTTTGATGTCTTTCCACCCCTGATTCCATGCCTCTCGGTAGCTGCCTCTTGCGTAACCGAGCTGTGCTGTGCCTTCCGTTTATCTATCTATTCTCCCTGCCAGGGCATGGGAAGGTGCCCTGGAACCTGGCTGAGCTAGAGTACCTAAGCAGGCAAGAAGCAAACTTTCAATGTTGCAGTGTCGACCAAAGGGTGTTAAGGTGTGTGAATCCGGACAGCAAGTCGCCGTTTAGTATAATTTAGGGAGGCGCGGGTGGCCGGACTGTGGGGTTTGTCGAAGGTAAGTAGGCAGGCACTGTCCAGTAGTGGTTGCAGCCGCCCCCTACGTACTTTTCCCCGCAACCAGCTCTCCACAAACATCAAGCGCTGGTAATCCGGGGTCGACTTCTTCATTGGGATATGCCGCATGCAGGACACCTTCAACCCTAGAGCCACGTTCACTTCCGGCCCGAATCGCATTGCGCGTGACCTCCCAAGATCTCACAGCTTGTACGACACTCCGACTGCAACTCCGCCGCTATAGCATCAGGGCCATAGTGTATACTGGCAAAACGACGCCAGGGGGAAACAGCATCATCAAGCATCACGACACCATCAGCTTGCTTGGAACAGTCAACCTCCCCCACTACGCCCAGAATCTTCGTCCAGCTACCTAATACGGTAAGAAGGGTGGCCTCAGCTCTGCTGTTGCGAGGGCCGAGAGACGCTGGCCTAGCTTCCGCAGAGTCGGCCCTTTCTTCTACACTGAAGGACGGCACCAAGCAAGGCATAACGTCCGGTTTGCCTTCTCACGATGCTGGCTTGACCGAGTAAATCCTGAGTATATAAACCGTTATGGATCTGGCCCAAGAAGGTCTTTTTTGCTGTCTCAGCAAGCAGCAACTACTCCTTCTTCGAGCCCATCATGCATCCCTTCAACTCCCTTCTCCTGCTAGGCACACTTGCCTTCCAGGCAGTCCTCGGCCGCCCCAACTCATTGCTGAGCGAGCGTGAGGTCGTCAAGAGAGATGTCGATTCATTCTTTGCTACCGAAGTGCCATATGCCCTCAGTCAGGTCAAGTGTAACATTGCGGGTGGGTGCAATGCCGGAGGAGTCGCCTCGGGCTTGGTCATTGCATCTCCCTCCAAGTCTGACCCAGACTGTAAGTCTTCAGGCCCCTTTTGGGCTTCATTCACGGTGGCAATGTGCTGATACAGCTATAGACTTCTACCACTGGACCAGAGACGCTGCCCTTGTCTTTAAGGCGGTTGTCGACAGGTTCGTGAATGAATATGATGCCGACTTGCAGACCCTGATCCAGAACTGTAAGAAGACTCCAGTCCTTGCCTCCTCTCTCTGCTGCTTCCATCCCAAACTATCTTACTATAAACAAATCGATCCTCGTGGTATGCAAGCAAAGTGGTCACGCAAATAACTAACGTAGAAAAAAAGACATCACTTCACAAGCTCGTCTGCAAACCGTTTCGAACCCTTCCGGATCTTTCTACGATGGCAGCGGACTGGGTGAGCCGAAGTTCAACGCCGATGGGAGCCAGTTCACTGGCTCATGGGGTCGTCCGCAGCGTGACGGCCCTCCGCTCCGTGCTCTCACCATGATAACTTATTCCAAGTGGCTGATCAACAACGGCTACCAGTCCACGGCTAAGGATCTGGTCTGGCCCGTAATCCAGAATGATCTTGCCTATACAGCCCAGTACTGGAACCAAACTGGCTTCGATCTGTGGGAAGAGGTCCAAGGAAGTTCGTTCTTCACCATTGCAGCTTCGCACAGGGCCTTGGTCGAGGGAAGCAACTTGGCTAAGACCCTAGGGACCTCGTGCAGCTCTTGTGATGCCATTGCGCCCCAGGTTCTTTGCTTCCAGCAGACCTTCTGGTCTTCATCCGGCAACTACGCCTTGGCCAACATCAACGTTAACAACGGCAGATCTGGCAAAGACACGAACGTGTTCGTGTCAACTAATCAGGGGTTTGATCCTACGTTGGGCTGCGATGCCACCACATTCCAACCTTGCAGCGATCGTGCCCTTGCCAGTCACAAAGTCGTTGTTGACTCTTTCCGCTCGATCTATAGCATCAACTCAGGATCCGGTAAGGGCCAAGCCGTTGCTGTTGGTCGCTACCCCGAAGATACTTACTACAATGGAAACCCGTGAGTTCCCTTCGTTTTTTCTTGTACTGCCATATACTTACACTGCATCAGATGGTATTTACACACCTTGGGCGCGGCCGAGCAGCTCTATAACGCGCTATATGTCTGGAAGAGTCAAGGCTCCATTACTGTCACTTCAACTTCGTTGCCCTTCTTCCAGGATCTGTCAAGTTCTGTGTCGACCGGAACCTACGCTTCAGATACAACAACTTACACTACACTTTACAATGCGGCGATGGCCTACGCTGACGGTTTCGTCAACAATGTTGCAAAGTACGTAGGAGCAAACGGTGCTCTTGCAGAACAGTACGACCGCAACAGCGGTAACCCATTGTCCGCTCGGGATCTGACTTGGAGCTACGCTTCTGTTCTCACCGCAGCAGCTCGTCGAGCTGGCGTCGTGCCTCTGGGCTGGGCCGAGACCAATGTTGCCGCAACTTCCGTGCCTGGAAGTTGTTTTGCCACGTCTGCCATTGGCGCCTATTCTGCAGCGCCTACGAGCCCCTTCCCAGCTAGTCAAACACCCGGCAACGGAGAGCCCGTTCCCACCTCTACCCGCACGACCGGCCCCACGGCCCCAACGACTACTAGCTGTGCACCGGCGACTTCTGTGGCTGTCAGCTTCAACGAGCGCAAGGTGACTTCATTTGGCCAGACGGTGAAAATCGTCGGCAACATCCCAGCGCTTGGGAACTGGGATACCAGCAAGGCTGTTGCCTTGGGTACCTCCCAATACACCTCCAGCAACCCCGTCTGGTCTGTTTCCATCACTCTTGCAGCCGGTCAAGCCTTGCAATACAAGTACATTGTCGTCAATACCGATGGATCGGTGACCTGGGAGGCCGACCCCAATCATGCCTACACCGTGCCTCGGGGTTGTTCGACTCAGACTTCAAAGTCCGACTCTTGGCAGTAGGATTGCCTGTAAGCTGTCTGCAGGCCTGCGCATGGATGTAGTGCATTTTGGTTGCAAAACCAGAGTCACAGGTTCTACATCCTTACGCCGAGCCGGTAGCCGATCTTCTTCTGGTAACTATATGGTTAAATGATCTGCCAGAGGGCTTGTGCCATGTCAGTTGATGAACCAAGGGAGGTGCAATATTCGTATCTAACCTGGATTGGGGGAGGGGAAGAAAATATGTATGGAGAGTTCTGGTCGATGTGCATGGGAAACAAGTGATACACAATGTGCACGAGCTCATTTATTCGCTGTAGCAGTCTAGAGAATTGTCAAATACCTCTTGTCATAGTCAAATAAATGCATGGCCAGAGCACAGCACCATACCTATGTTTCTGGTTTATTGTGGCAGTGAGATGAGAATCCCAGGACGTCTAATTCCCTTTTGCGAAGCGCCCCAGCTGCTCTAATAGGGTGTCTACAGTCCATTCAAATGTCGTGTCCATGTCCACATCTAAGCCTCGACCCTGCTGCGCCAGGATGTTCTTTTCTTTCAGCACGGCCCCGTCTAGCTTAGCTTCGACGTCCCCCTTCTCGAACAGCCACGCGTGTGCCTCGGCGTAGTTGGGCCAGACGATCTTGTCGACGTAGTCCGGGGGTCCTTCCAGAAGCCCTCAAGCGTGACGTAGCCGTCGCGGGCCTCGCGCCGCTGCGTGGCCTTGGCCTTGCTGACTAGCAGGAACATCTTGACGTCGAGCTGGTCCATGACTTCCTGCATCTCGCGTGAGTATAGCAGGAACCCGTCGAGCAGGCAGATTTTCAGGCCTCCTCCTCCGTCTCCGTCTTGCTGCTGCGACTGCATGAGCACTTCGTGGCCCGGCTGGCCCGGCTGGAGCCAGGCTTCCACCTTCTTCCGCATCTCTTCCCGCTTGGCGTCTGATACGGGACACTGGCCTACTGAGTTCTTGTCCTCTTTGGAGTCGACGAATGGCTGTCATACTTGAGGTTAGTAGGTGTATCGTGATTTTTGATTGTCATTATTCAAGGAATAGATAGGGGGCAAGACAGCGATATCACCGTCCCCTTCTACCAACAGCGCTATATAGTCAAAGTGAAAGTAGGAGAGAGGAAGAAGAGGAGGTAGGGGAACGACGACCTTTGTGCCATGATCGGTGCGGGACGTGTGCTTCTGGGCCTGGATGAGACTAACCGGGAAGGTGGCGTGCTGCCGGATGTACGCCAGCGCCTTGGCCATGCCGGGGATGTCGATGGCGGCGGCGCAGTCCCAGTCCAGGAGACCGTCTCGCGTGGGGGAGTCTGTTGTGGTTACGGGTTATTAATTTCGTATAAGTGCTTACTGACTCAGTCAATAGGAAAGAAATACTCATCCGCCCCCTCCTCTTCTCATACCCCTCACCCAAGGCCAGATACATAGTGATAGAGAAATACAGTACAGTGTAAAAAATAAAATAAAAGCATAGGATAATACGTACTCGGACTCGGCTTTGTAGAAATCATCCTCATGCAGTATGAAGGTGCTGGGGAAGATGTCGCGGAGCAGGCGAGCCAGGGTCGTCTTGCCGCTGGACGATGCCCCGCTGATGCCCACGATGACGGCTTTTCTTTCCGCCATGGATTCTTCTAGTACCAACAAAGGCTATGTATAGAACAATCAGATCTGTAACGAATTAATTCTCTTCTAGTAGCCGTTGATTTGCTCCTGGCGGACTTGGTTTGGAATGACTATAAGCGAGAGAGGTAGAGACGAATCGGAACGATAGCGAAGCGGCCTTATCAGATCCGGCAGTGCCTTTCTAGTGAGCGACCAGGCGAGACCAACCCCACTTGAGCACGGCAGCTTCCATGTCAGAAGCAGGGCACCCCAGATTCGAGAGGACCTTTGTCGGGAGATCAGCACGGGAAGATATTATAAGCCGCACTCGGGTCTTTTTTCTTCTTCTTTTTATTATTATTATTATTAGAAATATCGAACTCAGCGTGATGGGTCATTTATACGGTGATCAAGTGTGTAAATAAAATAGAAGAAAGCGGCCTTCATCTAGTGAAGCTTTTGTGCTTGCCATCTAGGTAATCATCGCCAAGTCTTACGATTGAAATAGTCACTGCATTGGTAGACTGTGCCGCTCTATCATCGAAACCCATTTGTATTTATATGTAGATACCGTTTCCTGATCCCTTTATAACCCCATGGCCTACACACAATTTTATCTACCACAAGCAGTACCGTCTTCCACCGATATAATAAAACCGTAACGCACTGCTAGCAACCTTGACAAGAACGCAAACCACATAATACTCCTACCTTATAAATTGACATTACCCAAGGCTTCTGCCCTAGCCATACTTTGCGATCAGCTTCTTCATAATCGACAAGGCTCCGCCCCGATAGCCACCTCCAAACATTGACCAGTGATTGAGATGGTGATATCTGTTTGCGGGATTTCGCATTAGTGACGTTTTCTTCTCTCTCCATCTTCAAGCCCATACATGGGTTAAAAAGGTCACTTACAGTTCATACAGAGCCACCCGGTCCTCCCACTCCTCTTTCGGCTCGGACTTGGGCACGATCTTCAGGTACTCGTTCCAGAAAGACGGCCCAAACCCGCCAAACATCTTCATGTCGCCAATCTCGTATTCGGAGTGACCGTAGACGGCCGACGCGTCAAACACCACCTCCTCGGCACCGCCCCGGCCTGCGATCCGGCCGCGGCCGTGGTTGCCGCTCCACAGGTCACCGTGGATGACGACAGGCTTTACATCCTTCAGGTGATCATCGCCCAGCAGGCGCGGCACGACGGTGCTGGCCGTCTTCTCGACAGCGGCGCTAACCTCCTTATCCGAGCCATTATTCTTGACGCCGGCTTTCAGAATCATGCGCAGCCGGTTGTCGGCGTAAAACTCGGCCCACGACGCCTTCCACGAATTGTCCTGCGGCGTCGAGCCGCAGCACGTCGTCACGAGGAACCCATACATGGGCTTGTCGTAGCCCTCGGGCACGGGCGCGGGCGTTGTGTGCAGCTGGCCCAGCTTCTGCGCCAGCGACTTGCCTGAGCCGCCGGACGCGGTCGACCCGAGCTCGAGGAAGTCGGTCGCCATGAAGTACTTGCCGGGAGAGTCCTTCAGAGCGCCGAATGCATGGGACTTGGGGCAGAAGTCGGGGACGGCGTCATGGATGACGTTGAGCGACAGATGCTCCCCCTCAAACATGAGCCTGGCCTCCTCGCCGGTGCCCGTCTTGACGAAGAATGTCTTCACGTCGTCGTCCTTTCCATCGCCGCCGCGAGAGGTGAGCTTGAAGGTAGAGGTGACGATCGAGCCTCCATGCGACGCGATTTGGGTGACTGCTGGGTCAAGAGCCAGAGCCTCAAGGATAGCGGGATCAACGCCGGCACCCATATTTGTGCCCAAACTTGTAGTGCGGTCGTCCTGCGGTGTGGGGAAGAAATCGGTTTCGCTGTTAATATTCTTCTGGTAAAATCGAAAGAGCCGAAGGAGACTGATTGGAGGAGTTGAGAGAAAAGAAGAAGAGAGAAGAGCACTCACATGTGTATCTAGAGATACTTACGTTTAGCAATCCAATGCTATGGGGGTATGACGAAGTGTTCGACACTAAGAGTAGAACACGAAGATCAACACACAGAGAGAGAAAAAAGTGTACCGCTCTTTTCGTTCTCTTTCTTTTCTCTTCGTTCTTAGTGAGGCTGAAAACAAGACTGAAAGTTCGGAGGATTTCGATAGAACGGCTAAATCGATCTAGATAGATAGGTCGACTTGCTTTATTTTAGTAGATAGGAGCTAAGATAGATGCCGCGGCTCTTGCTGCGGGACGGAAAGGGCAATCTGATGGAATAGGCTGATAAGGGGGATTTCCTTCGTTCGATGGTCGGGACGGCACGATTATCGTATGTATTCTGGTATCAGAATTTGTGGGAATTGTTGATGTAACTCTGCGTTGCTACCCGCCTCGTTAAAAAAAAACCTGCCGGCAATTGGGGGACTTGACAGGATGGCCTGGTGAAACAAAGTGACGTAAACGTGCACTGAATGTTTTGTCGGAGCAGTCTCCGGAATTTAGCGGATCGGTCGGGTCGGCGTCTCGGACCTTCCGTTGGCAACTTGGTCCTCGGCATCTAGATATCGATTACCAATGATAGTCGATTGATTGAAGGATGATCGTCTTCCCAGCAACTCTATTTCTCGCGCCCGGCGCGGGTCAGGCCATCGCCACCTTTTGTGGGCTCGTACGAGTCCCGAACAAAGTCTTGCGCGGTAAGGCTGGCAGCTGGCTTTCAATTGCTTGCCGACAGAGCAAAGAAAAAAAGACTGATGGAAAATAAAACACCATGGTTCCCTTCTGGAAAGCCATCCCCTCCCAGGTTGTGTGATGACTTCGTGTGCATCCAAATGATCCCTCACATTATTGCTCCAGACTCCTATATCCCAGACCGGCCGGCCCTTGCGCCAAGCAGATTCCAACTATCGGGCCCATGCTGTAATCCCATCAAAAACGCCACATTGAAACGACTCGCTCGAAAAAAAAGACTGATCAATAGCGGTGACGGGCAATCATCTTTCGGCGAGGCAAAGAGGCAAGGCATCTGACGCCGTGCTCTCAATGCTGAGGCGCCGCCTGTGCCAGACTTTGGGGGCGCCCTTCTTCTCGTACCAATGTCTCTTCGGCGAGGGCCCCTTTGGCTTAGACACTTTGGGCTTTGGCTAGTGTAATGTTAGCAACTTGGCCTCGTTAGTGTTATTGATTAATACATGGGCGTTCACTTACAGGAGGGTGGCCGATGCCTTCCCAGCATCGTGTACACGGGCAGATGGGTGGCGCCATAGTAAGGATGATATATAGTCTGTGGCCGTTTGCTATCATACAGATTAAAAAACACGCCCACAATTGGAGATGATGCTCGTGCCGATGGGTATCTACCTTATATATTTATATATTTCGAAAATTTTGGTTACTCGCGTCTATCCAAGGCTATCCACGCGACTCTTTGCGACGACGGAGATGTTTCGGACTTCGGTTGGCGTGTAGTTAGTCTCGATCACACGATTAAGATGCGGCAAGCCACAGGAGATGTCCGACAGTGCCAGTGATAAAAACAAGGGCGAACTGTGTTTAAAAATCTTCAGCAAGCAATTTGACTAGGACGATCGGAGGTTCATGCATTAATGGGCTGTCTTGGCTGTCTGTCTGTTTATCTATCAGTCCCCATAGTATGTAGCCAAGGGAGCCAAGGCGGTGTTTATATGCACCGTCGTAGAGCTCATGATCGCCAGTACGGCTTCCCAACATAGACGTATAGTCCTGCGGCCATCATGGAGACGCAACGGGGAGCCAGTCGAAAAGACCGATAGAGGAGGGGGTTGACTGGGGGCTGGGGCTGCGTATGTCGAGATGTGTTTCCAACATGCATACTGGAGGTTACTGATTCGAGCGACAATATATTGCAAGCCTAATCACACGCTGACATCCTCATCTGCGAGTAACAGTATCAACGACAATTATTACTACTACTTGGGGGGCTTCATCTTTCACAACTGCCTGCCCAAGCTTTGCCTAGTTTGGGGTTTGCCAATTCATGATGCCAAGGACAAGCGGCAGTAGCAAAGCCAATGGGAGCTAAGCCCTGACCCCTTACCCCCTACCCCCTACCTGACTAGGTACGGGAGCTCCGCCCGATATAGCACGGCTGACGGGAGATCAGCTCTATAGCTCCCAATATGGCTTGTAATTGGCAGTCTGTCCAGGTGGGTAGCATCCAGCGTGCGGCCGCCTTGTCCTTTCAGTATGACCTCCTACACCGCGTATTGGAAGCCTGACCCCAACAATCCGGAGAAGGGTTGCAACGGGCAGGCAATCACTCCTCCCGCAGATGCATGATTGACACGGGGAGGCGTAGTCAACAGACCGTAACCCTCCATTACGGGGATGCACGGCAGACGAGGCTGAGCGTGCGCCGTCGCGGCGCCGAAACGATATACCGAATATAACGCTGTGGGTTGCCCGTGGGGGCTAAAAATATTATTGTCACTATGAATTGCTTTTGACGGTTGCCTTGCTCAGGTAATATACATTGCTGCTTTTCATTGGAAAGGGTTTACCTGGGGCCTTACGATCAACAGCGCAAACATTGTTTTCCTTTGTATCATGTCACACAAGGAGGGTGTGATAGATTCCAAGCAGCATGATATTATACGACCAATATTCAATTGCGAGTCTCTGGGTACGCAGGCCCCCAACCCTCGATTTGGTTCTACAATATGTGCATCAGGCCTAATGGAGGTGGCTGCAAAAGTTGCTCTCGGCCTTATGGGCTTCCGTCTCTTATGTCAGCTTAAGGGGGCTAAGGGAGATGCTGGGGCATAATCGAGGTTCTCGGCGGCTCTGATCGGCTGATATCTCCGGTTTCGCAACATCCAACGTTCGAGAAACTACATGTAGGTAGGTCCTGACCCAACGCTGTTGGTTAGGTAAGTTTAGGAGTGGATGATATTGGGCACTGCGGTTAGATAGGGAGAGTTTGGCAACAATGGTACTGTGTGCCTTGCGGCAGCACCTTACTCCTGCCTACAGGCGCAGACGAGCGTGCGTTCTGGTAGAGATGACAAGCTATCAAAAGGCGTTAGGAATGGGTACTATGGAGAAGAGTAAACGGTGGGTTTGAGTACGCCAACAAAAGGTTCCCATATCAGGAACCTGATTGCTGCCTGGTAGAACCATCTCGAGGAAGGTGATGAATCCCATCTCATACACACTCAAGGTGCAATACAAGACGACCGGTTTTCAGTTTAAGCCATGGGACTGCTTGAGCTGACTTGCTTTATATACTCATCTGATAGACGCTAATAAATGAAGGTGTCTTATTGAGTGTGTTCATGAAATCTCTGGAATTCATGCGAATAGGCACCCAAGTCGTCAATCCGCCATGGACCACCCATCCGAGGGCCACGATGCGTGCCTAGAGATCCCAGGATGTCTTCAAATATGCCTGCATTGTAGTTGAGTATTGATTGATTGATTGATTCTAGGAACAATTAGGATAACATCTGCCAGTCAACCATTCAGATCTTTCTAAGATTGATGAATCAAATCCTGCTTGAGAAATGGTTGCTGGTTGCGTTGCCTGGAACAAGCTGCTTCAATCACGATATCACTGACAATCCAACCATCTTCCATCTACACAAAAGTACTCTCTTGCTTGCCCAAACTCTCATCCAGTGTTTCTCCGATCCCGCAAACCTCTCCTCCCCAGTTCACTGCCAAAACTCACATCGACCATTCACCTTCTAGACCCTTTCTTTGGAAGAAGAAGGCGAAAAGACGCAGCAAGAGCAAGCAAACAAATACCCCGGCCAAATCCACCAGCACCAGTTCTAACGCCCCTTCATCCACCATGGCCCAGCAGCAGCAGCAGCAGCATCTCCCAGCGACTGCGGCCTACCAGAACGAATGGCCTGTCTACCCGGCTTTCAAGTGGGGACACCAACTCTGCCCGAGCCCGCACCAACGACCCTTCGCCCCCTTCCGCAACTGCCGGGAGCCCATCCCGCCTCCGCGCCGCAAAACGACCGCCGAGCTGGCCCACGAGGCCCGCGAGCAGGCGTGGAGAGACCGCCAGAACTATCTCACCAACCTGAGCGGCCGCGAGCTGCCGTCCGTTATCTCAGAGTTGGAGTTGGACTCAGACTCAAGTTTACAGTCGCAGTCAGAGTCGCAATCAGAGTCAGACCAGGAGGTCCAGGAGGAGCAGGAGCAGCGGCAGCAGCAGCCTTCCCACCACCTCGAAAGTATGGCCATCGAATCCCTCTCGACCATTCGGAATTTCATCCTCAAAGCCCTGGACGTCATCGCGGCGCTTCTCGACTGGTTCTACCATCTCGTCATCATCTTGGCCGTCGCTATCCTCCTGATCTCGGCTTTTCTCGACCCCGCGAAATACTTGTTCAGAAGGCTCATGCTGTTGTTCCTGGACGACGCTGAGCCCAATGAGTTTCGCTACGTGTTAGTACAAGACTACAGGAGTTGGTCAGTAGCTCAGCCGTGCTAGTGCATGGGAGAAGGGAGAGTCGAAGATGGTTGGACACTAGACACTTCGCACATCTGTGGTGTAGAAAGTACATTCTCGTTTAAAGGGCAGGTATGGGATGTGGACAGGGGTGTCAGTGCGAAAAGGGGGCAATTGTGTCACAAATTAAATCAGGAGGCGGAGTAACCACCACTGCGCCCAAGAGAAGACAATAAGGAGTATCAGGGTATTCAATACAATTCATCGTGCACAACTGTAATTAGGAAAACCCAGATGCGATGCAACCGGCCATTGGCCGTCCAACTCTATTTCCACTGCCATCCTATCGCACAACCTGAAAAGGGCCTGAAAAGTCAGTACAGTTTGGCTCCTGGCTATACCAGCCTTACGTTTTAGATACCCAGAGTGAACTCAACGCCAACATCGATGTCACGTGCTGTGCCTCATGTTAGCAATATTCATTAATGCATTCGGATTGGTGGACGTACCCATCTTCACAACCTTGGAAAGCTGCACAGCCCGCTCAGCGGCGCTCTGAAGATCGTCGATGGAGAAAATCTTCATGCCGGACTCCTCGATGAGCCTATGTGCCTCATCGACGTTGGTTCCCTGCAGACGAGCAATGATGGGAATCTTGAGGTCCAGAGTCTTAGCAGTGTTGATGAGACCGTGAGCAATGGCATCACATCGCACAATACCACCGAAGATGTTGACGAAGACAGCGGTGACCTTGGCATCGCTGGTGATGAGCTCGAAAGCCTCCTTGATGGCGGCAGGGGTAGCACCGCCACCGACATCCAAGAAGTTAGCGGGCTGGCCGCCGTTCAGCTTGATGATGTCCATGGTGGCCATGGCAAGACCGGCACCGTTGACGAGGCAGCCAATATCACCATCGAGCTTGATGAAGTTCAGGTTAGACTCGGCAGCGCGGACCTCCTCGGGATCCTCCTGGGTAGTGTCTCTCCACTCGAAGATCTCCTTCTGGCGGTAGTCAGCGTTGTCATCAAATCCGAACTTGGCGTCCATGCACAGGACCTGGTGGTCCGAGGTCTCGGACAGAGGGTTAATCTCGATCTGGGTAGCATCCTTCTCCCGGAAGATCTTGTACAGCTTCTGGATGGTATCCTTGGCGTCTTCGATGCACTGCTCGCTGAAGCCCAGCTTGGTGGCGATATCACGGGCCATCTCGTCGGTGACACCGACGTTGATATCAATGTAGGTGGTGTTGATGGCATCGGGGTTCTCCTTGGCAACACCCTCAATGTCCATGCCACCCTGGGACGAGGACACGATGACGGGGCTCTGGTTGCCACGGTCCATGAGAATGGCCAGGTAGAACTCGCGGCGGGCGAACTTGCGCTCGCAGATGTAGACGGAGTTGCAGAGGCGGCCAGCCGCTCCGGTCTGCTTGGTGATAAGCTTGTGGCCAATCATCTGGTCGGCGAACATCTTGGCCTCGGTAGGAGAGTAGATGACACGGACACCTCCCTTCAGGCCGTTGTCGAAGCTACCCTTTCCACGGCCACCAGCAAGGACCTGGGCCTTGATGACCATGTCGTCGTTTCCGATATCCTTCGCGATCTTCTCGGCCTCGGCGGCGGTCTCGGCGTTGGAGCCCTTGGGGACACCAATTCCATACTGTAGTGGGGAAACAAGGTTAGGTGAATGCGCTGAAGGTAGTTGGGGTCATGTTCAATGTCTCTGTACCTGTCGCAGGAGGTCGGCCGAGCGCCACTCGTGTATGCTCAGATTCCTTCGTTGTTGCTGGGCGATGCCGGGGAATCTAGCAGTCGAAGCCTGGGGCTACAGGGGTGAAGAGTATGGGTTAGCAGGTGAACTTGTCCGAGTGAACTCCGAAGGTCCCAAGGAGGTTGTCGTGTGGGATTGCATAGATAAGACTGGGATAGACATACCTTGACTGAGCGAAGAGCTGAGGCAGCAGCTCGGTTACGGGCGAGCTTGAACATTTTTGAGGGTATGAAGCTGAGCTTCGCGAACAGACCAAATGTGACGGGATGGGAGGAGAAAGGAATTGGGGTGGCAGAGAAGAAAAGGGAGGAACAACGACGTCGCCGTGGTTGTGATTTTTTTCTTGGAGGTTGAGTCTGATAGTAGCTCGTGATTGGATTTGACGACACTACGCTGCACTATGCTATCAGCTGCTAGTGTCCAGTTCGAAGAAATTGCTGGTGCTGGCTGGCAGGCGGGTGGCTGCTACAGGTTGCCCCGTGTTTTGGTTGAGCTATTTGCTATATCGGGATTAACCGGTCGGCCACGAGGACTATTCGATTGGCCTACAAGACGGTCTACTTAAGTACACTCACTGGCAAGCACAGCAGGCTACTGCAAGCACTGCAAGCCGAGCAACCTTCCCAGCTTTCCCTTCCTCCAGCCAAAGGGGCCACTAATAGACCGGGTCGGCAACGCCTGGCTAAAGAACTGTCGGGTCGGGCGTCTCGTCTCCAGGAAGAAACTTTCGCCGGCTACCGTCGTTGCATCAGCTAGTCCCGTTATGGTTAAGTGCCCCCAGCTATCGCGGGGCATGGGGATATCTGGGTTCGTCACAGCTTCCTCTGAACCGAACCTTATGTTGTTTGGAGTGAAGAGGAAGCCGGCATTCAAGAATCAATTGAATGCTCCCATCCCCTGGATCTCCAACTGCAGGCCGTTCATCCGTGAAGATGGCTTCTATACCGGTCAAACAAGCAGATTGCAAGAGCCTGTATGCGTTGGGCAAACATATTGCGGGGATCGCAGCATAGCCGACGGTATCTAGTTGGCAACAAAGGGATATGTTAGGTACAGGCTTCCAAGTTGGCAGAAGAATATGTCTCGATCAGCAGCTCTAGTTGACTACCCCCTTATGTATGCAATTCATTCTTTCTATTTACACAAGGGCAAGTATACTGCATGTGTCTGGTATGGTAAGCGCAATATAGATGGCATCGGCATCATCTCCACAGTCGGTTTCGGAAAGGACCAATTGCATGGTCAAGATTGCTGTGCCGTCATCCCTTGGAGCAAGGATCAGTGTCCCTGACATGCATAGCGTCTGATCTTGGTGTTGTTCATGGCCTCCGCGGACGACCGGTTCAGCGAGGATGATGCTCATAGTTAACAACAATATAAAGATAGCTGCTTCTGACATCTTTTATCTGAAAATAGGAGAGCATAGTTATCTCGTTCATCAAACGCTGCTGTGTGTTCCTCACTGAGCCCGTTGCCGAAAGAGCCGTGTCAAAGCAGTACATGGTACACAAACAAGAGATAAGTCTGCTACGCAACACCAAGGACGGATACCGAGAGCAACTTGTACCAACGTCCGAGTCAACGCGAATTGACCATGTTCGGTTCGATCATTTGGCCCAGTGCCGTTACGCTGGGGTATCTATTAGCGAGTATCCCCGCCCTTTTGGCTGCATGGTACGGAATTGTGCGAACACATAGGATCTGGCGGATGCGGCGACTAGGCGGCAGGAGAGCTTTCAATGTGACTCCCAATCTTGTATCCAGTCAGTATTCCCTACTCCAAGCATTGTGATCCTTTGGCCCCTTATCTAACACGACATCAGTATGGAGGGTGTTCAGCAAACTCGCTCAGGCCCAAGCAGAAGACAGGCTATACGGCTACTATGTGTGGCTATTCAATAAGCCACCACCGGGTAGCCAGAGCATTGTCGAGTTTGAGATTCCCCCGTTCAATCGTTTCTTCCTCACGCGAGACCCAGATCATATCAAGACCATATTGACCAGCAAATTCACCGACTTTGGAAAGGGGCCAATCTTTCATAGGATGTGGAAGCCGTTCTTGTATGCTTTACAGCGCTTACATGCCGTCTTACCCCCTGAGAAGCAGAAACTAACTCCTGCATATCGTCCAGGGGAGATGGCATTTTCAACACGGATGGAAAGTTATGGCATGGAAGCCGTTCCCTCATCCGGCCCATGTTCATGAAGGACAGAGTCAGCGACCTCGCCAAGTTCGAGCGCGGTGTACAGGCCTTTATGGCCCAATTGCCGGGCTCTGGCCAGACAGTGGAACTAATGGGGTTGCTCTACCGGGCTACACTGGATATAACTACGGAGTTCCTCCTAGGCCACAGCGCTGGTAGCCTTGAGAAGTGAGTCCGCAGACCCGAGGTTGCGTTTGGTGCTCATAAACTAAGATAGCACAGTCCGGAATTGGATTTCATCAAGGCCTTCGATGAGGTTCAGAAGACGCAGATGCGTATTGCCATCATGTAGTGAGTCGATATCTACGGACGATCTCGTCACCTTGTTGCATCGATGTCCGACTTATATACCCCTTAGCCCATTCGACGTTTTCATAGGTCGTAAGGAGTACTACAGTGGAATCAAGACTCTGGAGGCTTTCATAATGCCTTTTGTCGAGAAGACTCTGACTCTGACCACCGAGGAACTTGAAGAGATTGGCAAGTTAGATCAGGATTTCACGTTCTTGCACGGCTTGGTAGGTAGCATTTTGCTCATTCCTTCTGATCCCCAGTGTGCCTAGAAAAGGGCCTTTACATGGCTCACTATGAGGTTACCTATGAGCATCCCCTTTCGAGACAGGGCGTAACTTCCAAAGAGAATACTAACGCCGGGAATCGATAGGCCAGCTTCACGCGAGAACCGAACGTGATCCGGGATCAGATCATGAATGTCCTACTGGCCGGACGAGACACCACCGCTGGCACGCTGTCATGGGCATTCTGTATGTTCCATTCTCTCTGATTCCCCTATTCACCTCCCTTTCGTCAACGACAACCTACATTTCACTCCCCTTCCACCACAAATGCTCACAGATACTCGGTTATCCAGACGAACTAGCGGCATACCCCGAGAAATGGGCGCGGCTCCGTGAAGAAGTTCTGTCGACGGTCGGATCGCACAAGGCCCCAACATATGACGACCTGAAGAACTTGCGTTATCTGCGCTACACGCTCAACGAGACGCTTCGCCTCTACCCAGCCGTGCCCTACAACTCGCGAACCGCACTGCAAGTTAGTACCCCTTAGTCTTCCATGACCCCCCTCCCCCACCCATTTCGCAGTGCATGCTAACGGCTCATTCGTCGAATAGGACACCACCTTGGCTGGAGGACCAGGCAAGCCCGACATCGCGATCCTAAAGGGCGACGCTGTCGCCTATAGTCCCTACCTCATGCAGCGGCGGCGAGAACTCTATCCGCCAGTGACGGCCGAATTCGCCGACCCCTTGATCTTCAGCCCGGAGCGGTGGTACAATTGGCAGCCCAAGGCATGGGAGTTTGTGCCCTTCAACGGTGGCCCCAGGATCGTCAGTAATACCTAGGCTTGCAATACCCATCTCTTCTCTTTTTTTTCTTCCCGCCACGCTATATGTGAGCGTACTAACATGCCTCCTGATCATAGTGTGTAGGACAAAACTTTGCGATGACGGAGATGGCTTATTTCAGTAGGTTTTCCATCGATTCCCATTTCGCCTCCCTCGCCTCCCCTCCATCAGGCTCGGTAGATGGAGTAGTAGATGCAGCTATCTAACGCGATAAATGCAGTGGTCCGCATCTTGCAGCGATACGAACGGCTAGAATATCGCGGAGACTGGGCGGCACAGCTTCACAAGGCCGATATCGTCGCGCGGCCCTCGCTGGGAGTACCCGTCGCCTTGTTCGAGGCAGGAGAAGGAGGAGGAGGCCATGCGTGATGACGAAGCTCGAGGACTGTCGTGGCACCATCCTACTTTGATGTCCGAAGAGTGTGAAACAGACTAGCCGGCGCTACATTTCGCCACCCCTTTCAACAGGTCTTCTACTCCTTACTGCCCAGAGGTATATGAGGCCATTTAACTACTGCCGATGTACGTGCATGCATATTTTGAAGAAATTTCCATCCGCTCCAACGCAAATCTCCTGTCGCTGGTGTTCTACGGCATAGCTCGAGTGAGAAGTCTAATTGGCAATGCCAGAGGAAGGGGGCTGCATTGTCCAATCATCGTGGATGCGTTCATGCTTCACGGAAACAGGCTTCATCAGCTGATCGACAGCAGTGCAGGTCACATCGCGGCGACGAACAACGAAACGAACGACTTTGCTGTGCTGGCTGGAAGGAAGCCTGTAACCGCTGGCCAACGACTGTTTTCTTGCTCGTCCGAAAACGGCAATCCGCTCATTTTCCTGTACCGAGGAGGCAGGCAGGCTTGGAGACTACAACAAGACAAGAGGCGAGAAGTGTTTTTGGACGCTTCTGGACTCTCTCCCACCACCACCACCACCTCCTCATCCTCCTCACACGTCCGTCCTGCCTCATGCTACTGTTGTGTGACCCGAAGCGACTTTGCTTGGTCTGATCTGATGGGTGCTAAGCAAAAACGAGAGAATTGCCCCCCTCAGACCCCCCTTTGAGGGGTTCTTCAACCAATACCGAAAACCCAAGGGCAAGCAAGGGTATACAGCGTCACGGTTGGGACCCGGATAAGAAACGAAAAAGGGAGCTTCTATTGCTGCTGCAGTACACACTTACTGCCTGCTGCTGCGCCCAGATGCAGAGGACCTGTCACCTCCCGCAACGCAACTGCACACCCCCCCTCTTCCCCTCCCTCCTCCATGTCAAATAAAACGTCGCTGCGCCATGGCGGGCGATTGCTTGGACACCATGACGATGCGTGTATGTAAGTGTTATATTACAAATTTCGGTGTGCCGAGGCCACCTCGCTTAGTAGCAGCTACCCGACTTCTCTGCCGTAGCAATAGTAGCAGCCGCAGTAGCAGTAACCCATCATCCAATACCCATGCTGTCTCTACTCCATCAGTCGTGGCCTGAGGTCCTGAATCCTTCCTGGATAAACACATACGATAATAATATCGGCGCATATTGCACGTGGTGAGACGTCGTATTTTTCTCCGTAAGCAGTAAGACCTCGCTAACCAGGCTTTGCTTTCCCTAATTCTCTCGGCGGTGAGATTTGAACTTGAACCCAGTTGCAAGCAAGTTTTTACCCCTCAACGCCGCCGCCCGTCAGATCATCATGCTTGCAAGAACTCGGCGGGGTCCGGGCCCAAGGTGTGAGTAAGCAGGCAAGGCAATACTTTGCGGGCAGCCGCCGAAGAACGCACCCATCCGTTGAGAGAGAGAGAGAGAGCCTCAAGTGCCTCGACGGGTCTCAGTCAAGTCAGGTGGATTGGGGAGGCGTCATGCGCTCCAATGAACAGACACAGCAAATTTCGCTTGGCATCGGTACAGCAAGCGGCTTTATCTAAGACCTTGTCGCCCATCACTGTGATTGATTACTCATGTGCTCCCGCAAATTTCCATTCTTATACTTGCCTACATACTTACACACAGACATTCGCCACAAAATCATGCGCCATTCCCCCGCATTGACTGATAGATAATTGTCCCAGACCTTTACCTTGCCTGCGCCCCCTGCTTCCTGGCGCCACCCAAGAGATTTGGCGACTGGCTACGGTACTATCGACAAGGATCGTCTCCGGCATAAGGATTGTTTGTTTCATGAGAATCCATGATGATCTGACACCCCAGCCCTGGCTCTGGTCAGCCCTGACATGATGGTATCTTGACTACTAACTCCACGTAGTCTAGCGAAGTCCTCGACTTTGTCAAGCGAGCCTGGATCCTTGCAAGACCAGCACCAGCCCAGGGGTTGATCCTTTTTCCAACACAGCACCAATCCCAGCTGCGCCAACATCATCATCAACAACAGCCAACCCCAGGATCACGGCAATCCTGGAAAAAGAAACATCAAGACGAGGAGTGAGCCCATGAAGAGAGCCTGGCCCTATGGGCGTTCCGGCCACGTTTAGCCAGACGCCCAGCCCCAGCCTGCCAGCCCAGTCCCAGAAGGATGGGACACGCATTACCGCCCATGTGGTTAGGGCTTTTTTTCTGTTTCGGTCGCAGGGGGTTAGGCAAAGCCACCAACCAAGACACATGAGAGTAGAAGCAAGAAGAAGCAAGGGATGGGGATATCTAAGTGGCTTATTGCGGAGAGGGGAGTGTGTGAAATCACCCGAGGCAATGGT
This sequence comes from Apiospora rasikravindrae, assembly GCA_038363885.1. Taxonomy (NCBI): domain Eukaryota; kingdom Fungi; phylum Ascomycota; class Sordariomycetes; order Amphisphaeriales; family Apiosporaceae; genus Apiospora; species Apiospora rasikravindrae. The sequence goes on from JAQQWK010000006.1 coordinate 2,097,203, forward strand.
TGACGTGTTGTTGTGCGGTTAGAAAAAAATAAAGTCCCCTACCTAGCCAAGCAAGTTTGTTTTGTGATGCTGATGTGTGTGATGCAAGTGTTTCACCCGCCCGCCCGCGCGCAAAGACGCCGTGCCGTCCGTACCATCCTGTTGGAAGTGAGCTTGCAAATACCTATTCCTACGACGTAGGATCACCGCACGCATATACAGCCGGTAGCAAACAAGCAAACGAAGTACAAAGTCGATTTTGTGGTTACGAACACCACTGCTACCATACCATGCCAACTGACAGGAGAAAACCGCCCCTCGTGTATGGCTGGGATGGGCCAATCGCATCTGGTGAAAAAGCTCCGGTTGGCAACACAAAAGTTCGATGCTGCAGTCACCCGCATGGAAGAGAGGTCACCGAAAGCGATGGAGCCGAATCTAAGCGTATGTGTGATGGGTTTTGGAACCCCCGTCCAACGAACATGCGCTTGTCCTATCAGCAGCCGTCTGCTTTTGACGTCTCAGCTGGGCGTCCAAAAGCCACGACCTGGCTTTTCGGTGTCCGCGAGGTCCCGAAGGCAGATAGCTGCCTTTCTTTTGGCGTGTATGCCTTCCCAAGCGAGCGGGATGCAGATTCTGTAGCAGACTCAGCCGGTGAAAGGAAAAGCAAGTCGTGACGATGCCACCTACCTCTTCCATTGGGATTCTAGCGTGTGTGTTTTGCTTGTTGCCCCTCATGTTCTCACAAAAGCAAAGTGCGGATGCTGAATTGGCATTTGGGTTGCGAACTAGAGCAAGGTACCGTCCATATCAAGCCAATAGATTTGTCGATGCCGTCTTTCATCTCGACACCGAAGAGCAGCAATGGCAGGGATGTGGCCACTGGATACTCCATAACATAGTGCTTATCTTGCTGCTTGCAAGGGGACGAAGAGGGTGTGGTGTGCAATATAGGATGCACGTTGGTCGTTATCTCTGGGCTTGGGCATGACGAATGATCCTCAAAGCTGAGTGGCTGAGGGAGCTGCTTTCCAGAAGAAGCCAGCTGCATTCGATAGGACCAGCCTAGAGCCCTTCAAGCCCGACTCAAAACTATGTCACCACCCAATGAGCAAGGGACAATGCCGTCAGCACTTTTGTTTCGGGACAACTCTGGGCTGTCGTGTAGGTGGTGTAACGGGCCGAGACATAGCGAGTATGCGATATGCGCTTGACAGGACAGTTCGAGGCTTGTGTAGCATGACCAGTCGCGCGTGCAAGGCCTCCAACGCCCCCAACTAGGGTTGAGTAGGCCACATAGTGCTTACCTGCTAAATTGTTCGCATGGGGGGACGTTGACGAATCCGGTAATGTGCTCGTTGGTAGGTAGTGACGAACTATGATAAGCTCATGATGTTTAGGCAAACCACCCAGGCTTTGTGTAGTAGTATATGAAGGCTTTCCTATATGGGATTGTCTCCGCTGTATAGTTGCTCAGATAAGGTATCAAATCGCATTGGGAATGTGACGCTGACTGGTTGATTGCGGCCTCCAGCTCCGAGCCAATGCGAGAACGTGCTTTTCCCCAGCTACCAAATCCATAGCATGTATGTGTGTACGTAGCAGGCAGCACGGCAGATAGGTAGAGAGATGCTGTCAGTAGCCGTCCGTCCATGTTCATCACAATCTTGTCGAAGGAGAGGCGTTGTTCTATGAACAGCCGCTGAAGACATCCATGATGAAGTTCACCAGCTAGGCTAGGCTGCACTAGACCGAGCACTGGAGCCTGGGACGCACGGCCAGGGCGGCTGAGCTGGCTCATGCGGCGTGCGGAATGACAGCAGTCTGGGGCAGCTGGGTGGTGCAATTTGGCTGGTGGCCTGTAGTGGTAGACCAGCCCAACCTTGATGGTGATAGTGTGGAGAACACGTGGTCAGGTGCAGGCCTCTGGTGTGTTCATCAGTCTTTTCGCTCGTGCTATTTTCTGCTTTTTCTTGTCTCAGTCGGTCGTGGGCTGGGAATCTACCACTAACTAATAGCGTGCTGTATTAGTGTATAGATGCCCAGATTCAAGTCGTCTTTTTTTCCCCCCTCTTTGCTTGGGGCCAAGCGAGCAAGAAATTACGGTGGTAGCGTGCAAGCGAAACCCCACGATGCCTTCTTGGGCTCAACCAGCAGGGTGTTTGCAGAAGGAGGCAGGCGCATGTATGTAAGTACTCTGCTGACTTACCACTTCCATCACCTAAACCCACCGTCAGGGGAGGCCAGAATGCGGGGTTGGATATGACGACGACTATTCGTCCAGCCGTCCCAGACAACAGACCGCTGTAATCTGCTCCGGTCTTGTCACTAGCTGCATGAGCCACCTAATATTCATCCTATCCTCTCAGAGTCATGAGTCGTCCCAACGGACGCTGGCGCCGTGTCATGATGAAGTGGTGCGTGCCCGTTCCTTCCGGTCGTGGCTATTAGTGATGCTGCCATTCACGGATTGGTCACTTGGAGTTTGACTTCAATGTTGTTAAGCGGACCGTGAGATTTGGTTGAGTACGCAAATAACCCAAGACCGCCCAGCCTGTTAGTATAGAAGAGGCACGTACGGGACAGAACCATCAACTCACAGCACAGTGCCGGCAAAGGGCCAGGTTCGAACGCGGCTCGGACTGCCCATGAAATATGTCTTGCGTGCTTGGCTGGTTGGAAGACGAGAGACAAAAGTGCAAGCACAGGGAGCCGCCAGGATGGATCGACCGTTGCCTGAAAAAGAATCGTTCTCGGGAAACCAACCAATCAACGATACGAACATGCCCATGTCCCAAATCTCACCAAGAGTTCAGAGCGCAAGCAGGCAGACCCAGCTACTAGAGAGGAACTATTTGGCGGCTGACTGTGCTATCAAACGACGACTAATTTCTGAGGTGCACTGTATCTCGGTATTTCGGTATCTCGGAGTCTCATCAGTTGATCGAAACGGTGTTTTGTGGCCACGGCACCGAGCATGCTCGATACTCTCCCGGGTAGCTCTTACACGTAAGAACCTGCGACCAAAGTGCTTGGCAACTCCGTCCGCAAGGGGCCATCGACTGATGCTTAGATATTGAAACACCACGCCTTACCTTGAGTGACCGAGGTCCGTATGAGCTAAGCCAAGTCCCAACAGGGGACGAGCACGGTGGTGAATGTAACATCTCTTGCCTGTTGTGTCAGGGGCAACGAACGGGAATAAGGAACTCGGCCGATACGGCGACGAAGAGGAAGTTACTCCGATCCTTCTTGGAGGACCCTTCGGGGCTTGTGGTAGAATCAAGAAATCCTCCGCAGCCTGTTCGTGTGTGTTCCTGGCAGGGCTCCTTGTGGCCGTCGTGCAGGCGCCGCAACCCTCCTCTCTGGCGTCAGAAACCTTGTTGCCGAGCGATGTTACATAAGCCTGGGGCTCGGGGAGGAGAAAGATCAGACGACTCTATTTCCTTCTTGGGAATCTCGTATATGTATCAACGTAGTATCTTGACTTTCTTCCTTTCTATTTTCTTGATTGCTATACCGCCGGCAGGCACAATGTCTCCAACCATTACGCAGCAACTCTACGCGTCTCTACTTGCCGGTGATCATGGTAAAATTCCAAGTCCCAAGTCACCGTATTGGCGACCCCGGCCGTGTTGTGTTATCGAAATGATCGTCCGCCATCTCCAAAATAGCTAGTAGGATTACCAGGGGCCCTTCTCGACTAGCACACATACGGAGAGAAAAAACTTGATCTTCGCTTGGCAAATCCCAACCGAATAGATTCACACCTCTTTGCATGTACATACATACTTAGAGCCCGGGGGCTTAGAGGAATCGATAGAGAGAGCCTGGTCAAACCCTCCTGGCCTGCAGTATCTCAAGGGTGGGTGAGGGCTAGCAATATCATCAACACCAAGCCCTTTTCAGCACACTCCTATCGTGATGATATGCAGTGCTCCTGCAAGCACTCCCAACTGCATGAACTACTGAGTGGCGAATGGCAAAGTCCTGCACCCCTCGGTGCCTCGAAGTTTTCGATCCAGACCACATCTTGGATGCGAATCGCATTTATGCCAACCCATACCCCCAAACCTCGAATCTCAGCCAACGTGTAAATGCCATTCAATATTGCAACCATAACGAGGTCGTTGGTGGTATCCTTGGCAGATGCGCCATTGAAGCTCGCAGTAGGGCCACTAGAGCACGCACTGACAGCAATCAAGGATATAAACAGGCGATAATACTACCATGGGGCGAAGCATGGACACACGCGAGACCAGGGAGGGGGGTAGGGGGTAGGGCATCGAACAATATCATCTTGTCCTCGACTTTTTTTCCCCTCCTATTCGAAATACCGTACTACAGCTAGCTGGCTACCTAAAGCTAGTATGGTAGCCCATCGGCTGCTAGCTTCTCGGGTAGCGAGTGACTCATGGCGTGAGAATGTTTGCGACGCGAATGAGTCGGGTCGCGCGGGTGAATCACAGATCGTACGAGCTATTTATCGTACCTGACGATCGGGCGCTGTCGTCTTCTACCTGGCTTCCCGCAAATCGCCGACGGTCTCCCCTTCCGACCCGAGCTGCCCCGGATCGACGCGGGTGTTGGGATCTAGGTAGGTATATACTTACAAATACGCGGGTACGGCCGACATCTTGCACAGTGCCGGAGATATCGTTGGGAGTGATCTAGATATCCTCTACAGTGTGTATCCCTAAGCGTAGGCCGCCCCGAAATAGGGTGTCTTATTGACAGCACTCCCTAGAGTACACATAAGATCGTGATCGTGCGTGTCCCGAGGATTCGGGTTTGCTCTGAGACTGAGTCCGAGCATGAGACAATCTTTCCCGAAAATCTGGGTTTTGAGGTCTGATCGGAGACAGACAAGGCTACTGTTGTTAGGCATACCCGTGAGTGAAAAATTGGCTGGCGGGCTGGCGTAGTAATCATAAGGAAAAGTAAAGAGAGTAGAATAGCTGTCGTCGTCGGCGGGATGTCTTCCAAGGTCGCCGACTCAGCTCTTACACTGACTCTGGCTGTATGTCTCAAGGGATCAACCCTAAAAAAAGAAAAGCCAAAAGCAAACCGAGCCAGCCCAAACCCAACTGAGAGAACCCGGTTGAGTGGACTGGGCTACGGGCCGCTTATGGGCGAGCCCGTTCAAGCACAGATTCAATCTTGCCTTCCCTTTCGGACCTCTAACCCAAGGTTAGGTTGGGGAGAAAAATGGCGTTGCCGCCATTGCATTGGCATTAAGTACAGTATCGGAGTACCTTTCACCTCGGCAAAACAAATCCGATGTTCGGGAGATGCTCGACTTCTTGCGAAGTGCCATCTTGCTCGATCAATCAATGTCGATAACGTTGGCAAATGTCCTATCGCAATGTGCTGCCGACTGATAGATAGCATCTCGCTGCCTTCGGAGCTCCAGGGGTGGCATTAACTCCCTGCATGTTGGGTTGGGTGGTATTGATTCGATCGTATCGTCAACTAAGCTACGCCCGATGAGATACGGCCGCGGCACTATGGACATTGCTACTCAATGAGGCATCGATGACGTTCGGCCCAATGATAGGGTGTTGTTGCGCACAAAGATAGGTAGGTCGTAAAACCTGTGCGATATCTACTGGAGGAGCCGGCGGAGGTGGGGATTGTCAAGTGAGTGCCCATGCATTTCTGCGCAGACGGGCGGCTAGTGGGACCTGCGATAACGTCGCAGAGACACTGGAGACACGTACGTCGTCTTGCTTCTATTTTCACGGGAAGGATGGATTGGATGGCATGGGATGGTGATGGTATTTCTTGGCGACTATCTATTTGCGCTCCGGGTCCGAGCCAGCCCCTTGTTTATCTGCTGGGTTCATCACCGACCCTAGCGATTCTTGGACACCTCCCAATGTGCGAAGGGTTCGTTGCCGATATCACCAATCTGCAACCTAGGTATGTAGTAGTCCACCATACCTGCTAAGCCGCTAGAGCCGTAAACTTGCGCGCACACCATAGTAGGTGATACTATAGCAAATATCCGGAGCTCGGTGCTATGTGGCTTGTTTTTGCCGCCATAACCGCAAACATTGAAAGTCGCAAATAAAAGTACGGTGATGGCATCGCGTGCGAGTCTCCGCCAGTGCCGTCATCTTGCACTTGCGACGACGAAATGCGCCCGCTACGACGTAGTTTGATATCCACCCAAAGCTCTCTGCGCTGTCGCGTTATTCGGCAGTGTTGTTATTGTTTCAGTGGGGAGTGTATATCATTCTCGGGTACGATGGAGCAAAAGAACGAGTTGGAGATGCAGGAAGACATCATGTAAGGTATGTCCCACTACTAGCCATAGGAGCATGGCACACACACCGCACACACTGCTACTATATTCGTTCATTCCACGAACCTCTCGTTTCAAATTTGGAGCTTCGTTGATCCTTAGCTGCCCCCCCAGATCTGGCCGAGCCGGAGCCCCTCATTGGCCAAGGCGTTATCTTCTTGGGGGGTGGCTTGATAGTCCCGAGTTTGCGAGCGAGTATCATCGCTCGCAAACGCTCCGTAAAGCGTAGGCGCACTCGCTTTTCCGCTTGCTGCCCAGCTGTCAGCCCTCCCCCTCTGTCTCTGTCTCACATAGTGGTTTTCCGTACCCGCGACAGCCCCCGTGTCGTCTGCTTCTTTGACATCACCCGTACCACACATTCACTGATTTCCACCGTCTTGATTGGGCATAACGGATCGGCTCTTTCGACGAAGCCCTATTGGCACTACCAGAAATCAAAGCAATGGCCACCCACCCCTCTGGAGGTTGGTTTACCTAATGGTCGATGGATATCATCCCACGATGATGCTGTTTGTGTGGGTTCACGCGTGGAAGAAGGGTAGGTAGGAAGGCGTCATTTGCAAGCCGAACGATCCAGGGTCCTGCATAGCTATCCGTCGTCCGGCCTCCTCTTCTCCTGAAATCACGCCTCGGTAGTCAACGCAGGGCGCGTCTGCGCCCCTCTCACAACCCACCACATTGTCCCTTAGCCTCCGCCGTATGCACACTCCGCAATCCATCGCTCCTTCCTGTCCGATGATCATGGGAGTGTGATTGGGACATGTGGTCAGGTGGCGATGGGGAGAGAGTCACCCCAGCAGCAGTAGTGGCACAGAAGTTCGGGCATATGTGTGCGTGAGTGTGTGAATGCGTGTGAGAGTATGTGCGTGTGTTAGATGTGGTGTGTGTGTGGCTCACCACCCATACACAGCCGTCGTCTTTGTACGTGTAGATATGCTTCATCAACAGGCTTGGCAGGAAGCAGACTAGTGAGCCATGCTTCATGCAGGCGGTCGCTGGTGTGAAGAGATAGGCCTAGTGCACAAGTGAGGTTAGCGGGTGATGGCTGGTTTGAAGATCGCATCTCACGGAGCAGGAAGAGGAGAGCATCTCGGCGTGTATGCCGGAGGAATCGAATCGGGCATGGTGTTGTCCAGGGCTACAGTAGCCATCTATAACATGCTAGCGCTGCCGATGCAAAAGGTGGGGAAGACGAACGTGAGAGTCCGGGGTGACAGGCACCAGTTGCTTTCTTTTCTGGCTGGCCACTTCTCCTCCCGTCCACACACACCCAAGGGACACATACATCCAACCTACATACATGCAACAGGTATCGTCGGGTTGTACAGGGTGTCGTCATCGCCTGCCATTGGATAGAGGGGGGGGACAGAGAGCCACACATGTCTGCATATGTACACTATCTCTCGCTCGCTCTCTGTTTTGGGTAATCCGGGAGGCCCTTCCAATCACAAGGAGTCTTGATGGTCTCCCGAGCACCTCCCTTGGTGGCTCGAGTTTTAGGGACTAGAGTCCCCCAATGTAAGGTACAGCTCAATTGGCACAGCAGACACACAGTACGCGAGTTCAGAGGCAGGCAGAAAGGGCTAGCTGGCTCTCTCGTTCGTTCCCTTCGCCCATGCGATGATGGGACCTGGGCGGAGCAGGAGCAACACTGCTACAGCCTCTCAAAATGGCATCATGAAGGGGCATGGAAACGTGACGGTCTGCTGCTCCCACGCGATGTGCTAGCATCTGGGTGGGGAATCTTTGCGGCTGCTAGACAGATAGACGATTGCGGAGATATCATCTCGAATTTCGCCTCGAAGACACGGACGCCTAGGTCAAGTTGTGCACGACTATCACGCCAAGTTCGACTCGGATTGGATGGCTTGGGGGCGAGAAAGATATAGGAGCGCTGGCTCCGGCTCTGCGTATTGAGGTTGTACAAAACAAGCTGGACGAGCGGATGGAATTGTTAGGTACGGATTCTGGGGTCTCTTGCGAAAACGGTACTGATCTTGGTTCGCGGTCGTCGTGACACCTGCGCCAGATTCCGTGATATCAGAACGGGCATGCAATGATAGTCCACTTATGTTGTATGGTGTGATTTGATGTAGTTCATGACTTGCCTCGCTGCGTCGTGTCGTGCCCCTTGGACACCAAGCCCAAAAGACTAGCAACACCCTTCGATCCACGATTGGCGGGTAAAATCACGACTGGATATGACAGCCTACAGAAACAAAGATATGCTGGTCGAATGAAATATGGAAAACATGCATCTACCAGCGAACCGCTGCACCAGGCGTTGCACTGCTGCACACATCCATCCATACTCGCCATCGCCCAGGAGGAAACGACAGGCTGAACTCCACTCCAACCATTGCTAATACCACCTACATACATGTACACACATAGCTTACGACTATTCAACATACTTAATTCAAAGTCATAATCATAATCAGCCCCCTCCAGCGATCAATCAATCATCAGGTGGTTCGCGATTGCTAGTTCCATGGCCAGATGCAATAGTTAATATCAGACCATCGTTCAATTTGCCGCTGGGGTAGTGAGGAGAAACCCCCACGTTGTGAGCCGTCAGTCCACTTCCCATTTCCGTCCTGATCATACAGTAGTGGGACGAGCGGTTCTCCTGTAACCCTTGGGTGGTGGTGGTGGTGAGGAAGTTACATGCAGGAGAGACAATGAAGTGATGTACGCTGCAACCTGGCTGGTAGATAGAGACCGACTGACTACATGTACATAGGCAAGAAATCGTCGGTGGCACCGTCGCTGTGCATCTTTTTTTTCTTCAGCGTGATGCGGCCTTTTCTCTCTTGGGAAGAGGCAAGCAAAAAGCAACAAAGGCAATATATCGAACGCAGTCACTCAACCAACTTAGTGATTCACCCAGAAACGGCACGGTATTCGCCCAAGGCGCACACGCAATGCAGCTACGTCCACAGTCCACCGTTCCGAACGAAAACTCCTAAAACACAGTACGGTTTGGCGAGACAGCAGCTCGCGTGGACTGTGCTGTTTGAATGAGGGCGTGAATGAGGCCAAGGAATGCACGTACTCTGGAGCCTGCTTCGTCCTTTTCTTGGCCTACCGACGTAACCCTCTGCAAGTATCCCTGCGCTGCCTGGGGGCAGCTACAACGTGGACCGCAAAGAGGCAGCAAAAGAGAGAGCGAGCGAGAGCCAGTGAGCAGCTTCTCTGTCGACACACCCAACGCAGGATTTTCTTCCACTTCTTGGGAGATTAGCCATAACAGCACACCATGGGGCTTGGTTCAGCAGATCGACATTCACACCCCCCTCTAGAGAGCCCCTGCTCTCCGCCGGCGCTAGTCCGTGCCACCCCTGGTGACCAACTGAGGACAAGGAAAAACTCTTCTGTCTCGAGGCTCGACTCTGTTTTAGACGGTACACGCCGGTGTCCTTACATTATTGGGCATACCCCTTGCCAAGCACTCACACACCCTGCCAGTGCGCTACTGCAGGCGCTAACACGCTTTGGATGATACATTGGGTAGGCATGGGGGGAGGGGCCAAGGGGGGTGTGCCGTGGGAGAACTGCTGCGGGCTGCGTGAGGACTGATGAGTCTTTTCATGCGACTGCCAATCAGGGTCGGTCCCCAGGCAAGCAACTCTGTGAGCACAGTACCTGCGAACGGGTGCAAGACAACGCGTATTTCCAAGTACCGCCCCTCTGACTTCGGACTGGTCTCTGTTAAGCACACCCTACTCCAGGTAGCGCATGCTCTCTCGAATTCACCATTACTGCAGCGGCCCACTCTTTTCGCCGGTTTCCCATGTCACTTGGACCCAGAGTCCTCCCTCAGTGCTGAGCACACCATCTTTTGGGAATCTTGCAGAAGGGTAACCGAAGATCAGAGCCCACCAGGTACCTTTTCACGCTGCTTCACATACACGAGGTACTTGGCCGACTGAGCGACAAGCCTTCGTCCAGTGACTGAACATCTTCCAATACATATGAGTCTTCTATTCCTCCACTTCCTGAAGCCTCTCTTTCTATTTATTTTGATACAGCTCTACTCTTCACCACCCTCGTTGCTCCTCTTCAACTTGACACTACCATACTTCTAAACAACATACACTTCCAAGAGGCAACAGCATAACAAGCCTGCTTCCCAACCAACTTCTCCCATTACCATCCCGTCGACTCTGCTCTCTGCTCTGCTCGATACCTACGATCTACCTTGAGGACCGAAGATCTCGAAAGCTTCTTGGTTCACCAATAAACAACCACATCAGATATTTGGAGAGTTAGGCCGACCTACCAGCCAACGTTGTGTTATCAACTCGTAGTTGGGGATCGATTTCAACCAGACTACTAGTACCTACGACCACCGTACTCGAACCCCTCCTTCAGTCACCATGTCTTTCGACCAGTCCTGGGACCACCAATTCTGTCTGTCTTGTGATAGACAAACAGATGGTGCTACCTACTGCTCCGAGTCCTGCAGACTTTCGGACTTTGAGTCGTCATCCCCCTCGACAATGATGAACACCGGGGCTAGCTCCCCCGGCTTCGCTGCCTCGTCACACTCGTGGGCAACCTCGAAATCGCCCACCAAATTCTACCTCTCACCAGCATACGACTTCAGCAATGCTCAGCCCTATGGCTCTACTCCTCAACCTCAGTCATCTCTGGCCCAAAGGTCAGAACTGACATCGGGTCGGGGCCTTACACCCTCCAGCTCGCATAGCAGCTTGTGCTCTTTGCAAAGCAACTCTTCAACCGGCAGCGACTCTAAGCGGCTTTCAGAAAAGGCGAAGAAGCAGTTGAGAGACTACGCCAGCTCGTTCGAACATGCCAAGGTGCAACGCCGCCGCTCCTATTAAACAAGGGCAACTACTACTACACCACCATCACCACCACTCAACTTCTTTTGCATCACTTTGCCTTTTAAATTGGATTTAACTCGTCACTCAACACTATACCCCATCTCGGCCTCCCGGATGACTCAACCAACGACACGACTCATTACCACGACTACTATTTTTACTTTCACTTTGTTACATCGGAGTTGAACATTGGGCCATTACCCGTGGGTGGTATGGAACAGCTGTTTGTATAAAAGCATATACCGGAGCTCAGCATCATAAAAAGTTTAGGGAAGGCATTGGAATCGGCAATCTGATGTTCTACACGAGAGGCGCACCCTGGGATACCTGGATTTGGGACTATGGTGTACTATGATACAAATTGGGAGTATCATTGTGATTTTAGCGGAACAGCATAAAGAGCTGTCGAGGAGGCCTGGCCCAAAGCGACCCGGGCCCCCTTTTGACGCCTTTTGGACATTTGAGGGTTCTGGAACGCGGGAAAACGCGAGGAACCTGGCATGAAGACGGCGGGCTACGACGCAGCGTGCCAATTGGGCACACAATCACCTTTGCGGTGAAGTTCGAGAGGTCACTCCGAACATTGGCTGCTCGTTGGCGATTTAGACTAGTTTATTTGATATATCACCAGCCTACCTTGTCAACAGGCACTGGTAGGCAGGCAGACAAAACAATTCGAGAACCTTTTTGATCTCACACAAGCTTTACTTTACCACTCTTGCTACGTTCCATCGCGATACTTGCTCCCCATCACTTAGTGTGCTCCCCATCACTTAGTGTTTGCGGACTAGACGACCAGCCCCTCTCGGGAAATCATGTCACGAACGCACGGGAAAGCGATGCCCAGCTCAGAACCCGGCTGATCATGACTAATTCTCTTGCCGGCTCCTCATGCGAGCTCTACGTGTGTCAATGGGGAACTCAGGAGCTCTCCCCAGATCAGCACCCAAATGGCCCGATTTCAGTTGGGAGTCTCGCGTTTGTGGGGATACCTTCGCATAGTTATGGGGTATACTCAATAGTGCGCTGGCAATTGCTGGCCCAAAGGCCCACGGCTCCACGAACTAACAATGGGTATGCTAACTTAATTTTTCCCCAGAGTCGGCTCTCAAAGTCGATCACATTTTGTTCCTCTCTGCCTAACCTATCGGGCACTGCCGATGTGGGCAAAAAAAAGGCTTGGTAGTTGGACTGACCGGGTATGTATTGTAACAACAATCAATATGTATCAAGTTTGTTGTCTCTTTACACGATGGGAACGATCAAGGTTCTGGAAGCGGCCCCGTTCTTTGGGCCAACCAGATCGCCTGGATGGACCATTGAATCATTCATGGACTTTTGCCAATGTTTTGCTGTGTGTCTAACTTTTTCCCACTTGTTGCATTGTAGTGCCGTAGCCTCAAGCGACTCACCCTCTTTGACCTCCAGGGATCTGGCCTGTTGGAGGGCATCTCTTAAGTGAGGCACAGGGTCTACCCGCTGGCTCCGGCGTAGGGCTCTCTGTTTTTTCGAGTCTGCGAGGCGTGGCAATCATGTCGACGGCTATGTAACAGAAAAAGCGCTCATGCAGCACAACACAGGGGGGCCAAATATGCATGACCAACCACCAGGCAGGCCAGTATGCAATGTCAATGTGCGTGTCTCCGGCAACCGGTCCAGTAGAAATGGCTGTTAAGGTTATTCTGTCGGGTACATCTCGAACAGTCGTGAGTTGCTATATCTGAGAGGTTTCTTCTCTCGCTCGCTCGCTCTTTCGGATTCCAAGTCGCCAGTTCACAACAACCTCCCCAACAGGCCGGACCCTTGCCCAGTATACGGCGGTTCAGAATTAGGCGAACCCTACCTCTAGATCAACCCAGCCCAGCCGGGCCAACCCAGGGCGAAAGCCACCTCGTCCCTCTTTTCCCTCGTCCGTCTAAGGCTCTAACGGCTGGGTGGAGTTTAAAGGCCTAGTTGAAAGTCAGAAAGCCAAATAGAGGTCATCACCCAACTCATCAATGGCGTGCTGAAGAGCCAATGGCCGCCTGAGCCCCTTGATTGGACGTCATACCAAAAGCCTTACGCTTTTCTTTTTCCTCTTGCTTTGTTTTGGGCGGTTGTCGTGAGTATGGTGGCTGGCTTCCAGAACCAGATGGAGAGACATATGTAGGTACATGATGTAGTTTTTTGTATGTAAGCGGCATACCCGAGGCATCCTTTTCTTTATTCCCCTTACTTACCACCCTTTTAGCAGCATGCCATCCTGCATATGTGCCTACGTAAAGTGTGCTAAGATGCTGTACCACTTCTCAATGCCTACCAATGGGTTCCCGGCTGAAAGCTGCGTGCGTTGTTGACGTTGACGTGGACTGATCCGATCGGAGCAAGCATCGCTACATCGTGTGTCCCTGAAGCCCGAGGGGCTTGACTTTGCCAGGCCAAAACCTTGAGGCAGAATATCCCGCAGTCCAGGTTCGAGGACTTCAGGAGAAGGCTCGGGAAGGGGAAAGGATGCAGCGTAGAAAGCAGTCAACCGAACTTCTTCAGCCCAAATCCAAATTCAAATCCAAAACCCGAAATTCAAAGTCCCGATCGAGCGCGTTCAGCAATATCGAAGACCACAGGCACGGCTAGGCTGGCTACGTACCTGTTAGCAAATGGAAATAATGTGCCAAAAGTCAAAGATCCAACACGATCAATGATCGTCCATCAACCCCCAAAGCACCCACCCAAAAAGCCTTGAAGGACCCCCATGCTCATGGTGGCCCCCCTCCTGCTAAAAACATAGCCCAACGCTATTACTACGACCACCCGCGCGACATGAACCTTCTCGTCTCAAGACAAACCTCCGGACCCCGAATTCGTTTTCTGATGTTTATTGTTATTGCCGTCATTTCGCCCTGCAGCTCAATTCTTGTTGGTAATCTCTGTGCCCTGCAAAGTTTGAAGAGATTTTTCCCGTCTGTTCTCGCCATCTTGTCATGCCAACCAATCGCTAAGTTTGGGCGTGTATTATTCCCTCTACCCCCGGCGGGGTCCGCGGTCCGGGAATGCTCTGGACATGGAAATTTTACAGAACCTGGTCAGAGAGGCGACTCTCATCTCATCAGAGCGCGCATACAGCCTGCCTACAGCCAAGCGAAAATGAGTGGTACAGTACAGTCAACTCGGGCGTTTCCTGGGACGCGCACTGCATTTCACTTGTACAGCGGCTTGTTTTCCCCCTCCCTTCCCTTGACCGAGCAACGGCAACCTTGCCTGTTGCCAGCAATTGGTAGAAAATTTTCACCTCGTCTTCTGTCTTCCTCATTTGCCGCCATATCGGCTTGACATTGGTAGGGGGTGGTGTGCTCCCAGTAAGGTCTCGCTTAAGCATTGATACTTGCTGCCTTTTTTGCCGCCCAGAGGCGCTTACATGGATTGCACATAACGAACGACCTGGCCCGGCAGGCTGTAGGAACCATGTGGACAGAAGGACATGCCTACATGCTGGCCTACGGCAAATGCTGTGTGCAACTAATTACTGGTGTAGGCATTGGCAGGCGCCGATCATCGTTGTCTACCCAGGAACTCGCTCACAAAGAGAAGAAAAGAACCGTCGCGGCCTCGTCCCGTCACTGCTATTCGCCGATCTCTTGCGCCGAATACGACACCTATTGCGCAATAGGTTTCTGCTGCATGTCGACGGAGCAGAGAAAGGGATGACGACGGCGCTTTCCAGGAATTATGCGCGGCGGACGTCGTCGGCGCTACGGACTTGTTTCGCCCGCCTGCCAGCCCTAAACATTGGGACATCAAGGTCAGCACTAGGACGTCAGAGGCTTCGCTGTCCTCAAACGATCGAGAGCTGTTTTATGCCCCCCCTCCCTCCCTCCCTCACCTTCGCCGGCCCACCGTAGAACGATTGTCTGCAGGCACACAAATACACGGCATGTAGTCGTTTGTGAACCGACCCCGCCCGGATGAGGAAGACTTGAGTCTCAAGAGGGCTTCCCGACTCGACCCCAGTGGATCATCAATTGGAAACGACGGGGAGTGCCGGGAGAGAGGTAAGCATGGAGTCTGATGCAACCGCGGGCAAACAAGAGGAGCCCTCACGAGGGAGCGATGCAACTCGACTCGTCTCTCGCGTGCTCGCCAAACCTCTAGCCCCCAGAGACCACTAGATTAAGTGCACACGTCGACGACGGTTCGAGGAGACCCATCCTCATGCAGCATGGGTTGATTGGCAAATCTGCTGAGGGCCATCTGCACTGCATCGCTATGATTTTGTCGCCTTGTATCCGCAGTTGATCGCAGGACGGCTCGGGTTGACCACCAAGTTTATTGCTGGTTTCACTTAGGGGTCGAGGCCCAATGAGATGCTGAAGCAGCCCATTACATAAGGTGCATAAGGCTCGATATTGACCGGGTTCATCAATAGCAGGAGTCGGATAATTTTCTTGCTAGGCCCCTAATTGCCGGGGCCTGCCCTGTCGGTTTCGCGATCAGTCCCGCTCCCGCTGTGGGCTTTGTTGGACTTGTACAGTTACAGCGCTGTTGGATCTCGATGGAGGATCTTCCAGCAGCAAACACCCTCCCAAGCTACTAATGACATCTACCGGATCCATACAAACAAAACATCGTACGTTCTTTTTTCTTCTTTCTTCTGCTCCCATCAAGGTGTTAAAAATTTGCTGCTTTATACGTTCTGTGAGCACGCAAAGGGTTTAAGTTTTCCCCGTCGCGACAGTTGCAAGCGAGCGACTTTTTTTGCAACAGGAGCAAGCAAAAAGCAATAGGTATGCACTGCCCTGACCTCGCATGTTTTCCGATATGGCAAACCCGTGCCAGTAGCCGAGAACGAGGTGACAAGTAATGCAATGCAACCAATTCTTCCGTTGGCGCAGGAATTGGCTTTGACTGCGGTCGGCGCCGGCGCCACTGCTTCTTCCATCGTCACTGTCAGTCAAAGCCATTCCAGAGGACCGTTTCCACGCCGGTTTCCGCGGTACATCCGCGCCAATGCCTGGATGCCTTGTACTGGAGCGCCACGGGTCTCATAGTGGCACGACACACTCTGTGCAACAACCCAAACCTCTTCTCTGGCCCCGGGCACTGTGCACTGTGCTTGGTAGCGGTAGCCAGCAGTCCCGTCGCTTGCCGTCGAAAAGGCTGCAACAAAAAAGAAACACGCCCACAAGAGTGGCTTGCGTCCGCCTTTACGATGCTTCTAACGTGTCAGCCACGGAATTCCACACCGGGACGCCTAGAAACCCACTCGGGGCGAGCTGCGATGCATTCCTATGAGAGAGCATTCTCTCACCACGCTTTTCTAGATTGTCTCGGCGCCATACGAAACATTGGTAATGGCCGACGACGCCTTGGCGCTTCTTTCCTCGCTTGTTCCTTTCAATGATCGCATGCCTCACGTTTCCACAATGTTCGAGGCCTTTCGTGGACGTCGGTCTGCCAAGTTAGAAGGCTTTTCTTGCTTTTTGCCCGTGCGACGTCAGTGGAGCTCCATTCAAGACAACTCGCTAGTACAGCAGCTTGAGGCTTCACTCCAAGGACGACAATGATGATGCATCCTGGCCCCTCTACATGTTCTGTTTCTGCCCTCAAACCTGTCGAATCTTAATTACCATGTCGTGCAAGTGCCTAGTCATCACTATCGTAGGGGATAGGCAGGTGCCACCAAGATCTTACGGTACTACGTGATCTAGAACAATACCAATTACGGAGATCCTCAAGGGGGCCATGCTGGTCTCAGCCCGGCGCCGACTACCGAGAGGTGAGGCACAAGCTGTCCGTAATGCGCAGGAACAAACTGACTGTACCTACAGTAGCTTCTGCCTAGTTTTCGCTCTACCGACTTAGTGACTCAGGGTGAAGAGATTTCCACCGCCATGGACTATAGGAACCAGAACGCATGATGATCAACTGGAGTATTCGACTGGAGTATGAGGCTGATGTGGAGCCGGTAATCAGGCGGAAGGCTGGCCCGTACCAGAGTTGAGAGGCAGATTCATCGTCCCCCGAACAAACTACTGAAATTCCAGAAGCTCGCCAGTTACAACGCATTGATGCCTTGCGTGTCCACCTCGTACCACAGGCTCGACTTTAACAACTCAATAAGCTGAGGCGTCCTCAACCACCTACCCTTGCGACACGGGCCAGAAAGTATGGCCTTTTCCAACTTTCGGTGGTGCATGGTCGGTCTGGCTAGATGCCAAGGCGTCAGCTTTGGGTATGACTAAAAGTATCCAACAAAGTTGAAGTGAAGTTTGTGTGTGAAAAATTCTTTCGGTCTGTCATTTCTTGTTTGTCTGTCTTACAGTGCATCATCGCATATACCCGATCGCTTTCCCTATAGTATGGCAGTCATCGTCGCCGGTGACCGGCTCCTGAGTAGTAACTTTTGGTATTTAGTAAGGTATAGGGAGGGTTCCACCGTAGTGACTCAACAGGCCGTTTCAGCAAAGGTGGAAAATTTCAGTTCATCTCGAATTTAGGCGAATAGGGAAGCCACCCGTCCCCTGAATAACTCCATTGTTTCTCTCTGCTCTCTCTTTGCTGTCATATCCTACACCACAGGGCTGCATTCCTAGCTTCCACTCACCGAACTGTTGCTTGTTGCCTGCCCAAGCCTCGCTCGCTCCTGGCTCCTGGCTCTCTCCTGGCTGGGGCTTGGGAGGAGCCAACAGCAATCTTGATAGAAATCCCCGTCCGGATCAGATTCCGAGGCCCACACTGTGTGTATGTCCAGTAACGCAGGTACGAGAGGATTCGATACTGCGATGGATCGATCTTGTTACACACTGGAATTCCTTCTTATCGGTGTCTTTGACGAAAACCAGCATCTGTTGCTGCCAAAGAGAAGGAGTTGAGAAAAATTTTCACCGTTGTGTTCAGAGCTTGGTCCACGTGGTACTACGTGCTTATGTTTCGGGCAGATTATATAGATTCCCTTGGATCAAAATAGAATCAATCAGTGGCTTTCAGGATGTGCGAGTTGGTACGAGTGTACGGTACTCAGTAGTAGGTTCTTTTCTGCGGTTCTGTTAGGTCGGGGACGCCGCCAAGGAACCCAGACATGTTAAGACTGGATTCGGGATTGAGCATTTTTTCGGTCATTAAAACAACACTACTAAATAGATTTAGATAGAGATTATACTGTGTCGTGTTGTGTGTGCTATATCGGGTGAGATCTGGCTGACTGAAAACGACGCCTAATTAAAGAAAGAACTACCACGCCTTTTTTTTTTTTTTTTTCCTTTTTTTCTTTTTCTTTTTGAGATCCTCGTTAATACACGCCATTGGGCGACTGTTTCACCACGTACGCTTTGTACAGTAGCATGTATAGTCAGTATGCACGGCTTCGGGACTCTTTGACTACAGTACATACTGGGGAGGACCACATACTCGTGGTGCTATAGGAACTCCCCGGAGATGGAGCACGATGGAGCCTCACGATTCAGATTTGCACGCCCCCGGCGTTCTCGTAGGCTCGTAGGGAGACGAGCTGGCATGTTCAATAGACCGACACCCGTCTCGTGAAGGGCGCCGTAGGGCGGCCCGTTCCCGAGTTGGCCCTATTTTCGAGGGAGGAACAGAATGGAGGGCGACGCGTAGTACTAGGTAATAGAAATCGTGGACAGGGCCCACGAGAAGAATAGCGGTCGAATGTTCTTCTCCAGCCCGAAGGGGGCTTGACCGCCGGGCTTTACGGTAACTTACGGGATACGTCGGGAAACGGGCAAACGTTGGACGGGTAGGGGAAAAACTGTTTGTGCGCTATGGAAAAGTTGTAGTATTGGTTTGTCCCATTATCCATCTGCCTATGCAACTTTGCACACAGTACGCTGCAAACACGGCCAAACAGTCCGTCTGCCGTCGGTCCCCATGCGTATGTGCGCGCGCGCGTGTGTGTGTATTTGGCAAACGTATAACAATACTTGCATCAGAACTGAAGCCCGGGTGGTGGAGCCGCACATTCCGGTTTCAACCGCCGATGCAAAGCAAGCAAGCTTCTCTCTTATGATGACGTGAAGAACTGCAAAGCGTCGAACCCTTTGGCGAGGACCTCTTCCCCGCCCGCCATGGCGAACTCGTACTCGAGATCCGGCTGGGCCTCGCGGTAGAGCGCATTCTCCTCGCTGGCCATCTTGAAGTTGTATGCAGCCTCCTCGTCGCTGATGATGTTCTTCTTGAGGTGGCCGTTGGCGGCGGCGGCCTCGACCTGCAGCTGGTGGCGGCAGCCGCGGTCGAGCAGGCCGAACATGAAGCCGGCCTCGTCGACGGTGGCGCCGACGGTGAGCAGGCCATGGTTCATGAGGATGGCGCCCTTGTTGCGGTCGCCGAGGGCGTCGGCGATGCGCTCGCCTTCGTCGGACGCGAAGACGATGCCGCCGTAGCTCGCGTAGACGGCGTGCGTGTTGTGGAAGTTGCAGATGTCCTGGCTCAGCATGTCCAGGGGCCGCGCGAAGACCGACCAGGCCCGCCCCGCGTCCGTGTGCGCGTGGCAGATGGCGTGGATGTCATTGGGGCGCCGCTTGTGTATCGCCGAGTGGATCAGGTAGCCTGCGGCGTTGGCCGTTAGCGAGTGAGATGGCTTGCCGCCGCCTACGATCTTGCCGGTCTCGATCTCGAGGCAGAGCATGTGGCCTGCTGTTAGCAGACCGAAGTGGACGCCTAGGGGGTTCATCCACATGTACCCGTGGTGCTCCGGGTCTCGCACCTATCGATCTCCGCGTCAGTATTGCTCTTCCAAGGCACAACCACATGTCCCATGGGGGAACATATGCAACTCCGAGATGAGCTGCTTGCTCTGCCATCCCGAAGCACATTGAGGTATGAGGAATCAAGCCCGGATCCTGCTCACCGAGATGTGCCCGCTCTGGCCCTCTGTGAAACCACAGCGCGCAAAGTAGCGGAAGGTCGCCGCCATGTGCACCAGGATGTGTTTGCGGTGCTCCGTGTAAGAGGGAAAGGTTGGAATGCCTGGATTCGATTATTATGTTAGTCACTACGTAGTCTATTACACTTGATTGGCGATCTCAAAAGATGTAGTGTCATCTCTGACGTGCTGTTGCCCATGTAGCCCTGGGACCTGGAGACAAGGAGCAAAAGTAAACGAGTGTGTACCTGGCATCACGGCGCCATGGGAGATGGCCTCGAGCGGCGTCTGCTCCTTCTCAACGATAGTTTTCCCATTCTCTTTTCCATCTTCCGTCTTCTTGGTCTGAAGTACGGTTGGAGTGGGCTCCGAGATCGCTGAAGGAGCCATAGTTAAGGGGCGGACTGTTTGAATCAGAAGCCGAATATACAATTCACCAAGTCTTAAGTAATGCTCTCAGGTGCCAGTCTGGAAGAGCGGATGAACATTCAGTCTGGTAGAAAAAAAGATGGAATAGCGACGGTAACATATTGGACTATCCCGAACCTTATCTCCTACTAGATACTGAGGGGCTACTATGTAAGCAGGCATACCGACGCCACCGGCTGGTTATCGGAGCCGGATCATGCCGCTCTTAGCCGGGCCGGTGTCGGGTGTGACCCGACCCGGCGACCAAGGATTGGCAATCACCTGTTGCAGACCTACGATATGGATTTCGTAGGATCAATGAGACCAAGTGGGTAGATTGCTGATATGCTGACCAGACTAACTGCCTTACGTGTCTTAGAGTTACAGCAGATATGCCCGTACCCTATATCCTAAATAACAGCTGGAATGATGGAGGTGCACCGGTTTCTGTTTCGACTTGGCTTGATGGGATGAGTGAACTGCCTCCATTGCCAAGACGTGGCCGAAATGCCCGTGGTCCTGAATATCATCTGCACTTGGTAATTGCATGTCTGCCCTCAGTTTTTCCTATATTTACATCAACATACCGCTTCCTGCTACAAATTGATGTCTTGAGAGAGAAGGCGGGTTGAATATATTATGTACATGTACCTAAATTGGAAAACTGAGCTTCCCCGCCCCCACCAAAGAGATGGCAACGCACAGACCCGAAAAGGTACATGGCATGCCACCTCACATGGAGGCAAGGCAGGTACCAGGCAGAAAAACAGGCGGTAAAACTGATTTTCCAGCTTGATGATAGCTCTCCCAAAAGTTTTTGTGGAAGTCAACAGAAGGCCGCCAGGAGGATAGTAATTTCAGCGAACATCGACCGTCTAGCCCCTCCTTTGGTATTTTCGAGCTCCTATCGAGAATCTACGACTGTTGAATCGCCAACGAATCCCCCAGAGCCCGTCAAAAAGCGTCGTTCAAGATGCAGGCCCCGGTTGTTGTTATGAGTGAGCCCCTCCATAAGCTAGGACCCTGATATGATATGATATGCGTTCGGAGGTTTGCAAAAACGCAGGGCTGACGACGACCAACTCGCTAGACACCCAGAGTGGTGAGAGGCAGACTGGCCGCAAGGCTCAGATGTCTAACATCGCTGCTGCCAAGACGTACGTTTACCGTTCTCACGCAAGACTCGATTCGACTCGACCCAACTAACAGATCCCCGCAGAGTCGCAGATATCATCCGATCATGTCTGGGCCCGAAAGCCATGCTGAAGATGTTGTTGGATCCCATGGGCGGTATCGTGCTTACAAACGACGGCCATGCTATTCTACGAGAGATCGAAGTGTCCCACCCCGCCGCAAAGAGCATGATCGAGCTCAGCCGAACACAAGACGAGGAGGTCGGCGATGGTACAACAACGGTTATTGTTTTGGGTAGGAAACCCATATCTTCAAGCCGTGACAACCCATGCTGATGATATAATAGCTGGTGAAATCCTGGCCCAGTCTCTCCCCCAGTTGGAGCGTAACATCCACCCCGTTGTCATCATCTCGGCATTCAAGCGGGCCCTGAAGGACGCCCTCGAGATCATCGACGAGATCTCCCTTCCTGTTGATATCAACGATGACGAGGCCATGAACAACCTGATCTCGACCTCCATCGGTACCAAGTTTGTGTCAAGATGGACTGATCTCATGTGCAAGTTGGCCTTGACTGCTGTGCGGACGGTTACGTGGGAGACCAACGGCAAGCGCGAAGTCGACATTAAGCGGTACGCACGTGTCGAGAAGGTACCGGGTGGCGAGATCGAGGACAGCTGTGTTCTGGACGGAGTCATGCTCAACAAAGATATCACACACCCCAATATGCGCCGCAAGATCGAGAATCCCAGAATCGTGCTGCTCGACTGTCCGCTGGAGTACAAGAAGGGCGAGTCGCAGACCCAGATCGAAGTTAGCAAGGAAGAGGACTGGAACCGAATTCTACAGATCGAGGAGGAGCAAATTAAGGCCATGTGCGAGTCCATTTTGGCCGTGAAGCCGGATATCGTCATTACGGAGAAGGGTGTGTCTGATCTGGCACAACACTACTTCATGAAGGCCAACGTCACAGCGATCCGACGAGTGCGAAAGACGGATAACAACAGAATCGCCCGTGCCACCGGCGCAACTATCGTGAACCGTGCCGAGGACCTCCAGGAGTCCGATGTTGGAACTCAGTGCGGTCTCTTTGAGATTGAGAAGATTGGCGACGAGTACTTCACATTCCTGACCAAGTGCAAATCGCCCAAGGCCTGCACAATTCTGCTGCGTGGACCCTCCAAAGATATTCTTAACGAAATTGAGCGAAACCTGCAAGACGCCATGGGAGTCGCCCGTAACGTCATGTTCCAGCCGAGATTGTCACCGGGTGGTGGTGCTACCGAAATGGCCGTCTCCGTCCGGTTGAACCAGCTGGCAAAGGGCATTGAGGGTGTGCAGCAGTGGCCGTATAAGGCCGTAGCAGACGCTCTCGAGGTCATTCCCCGTACTCTGATCCAGAACTCCGGTGCCAGCCCCGTCAGGGTGCTCACTGAGCTCCGGGCGAAGCATTCTGAGGGCAACTGCACTTGGGGTATCAATGGCGAGGCCGGTACCCTCGCGGATATGAAGGAGTACGGTATCTGGGAGCCTGAAGCTATTAAACTGCAGAGCATCAAGACAGCTATCGAGGTAAGTCCCATTGCATAGCCTTATCTGTTGATTTAAGCTAACGTATCCACACAGGCTGCCTGTCTGCTGTTGCGGGTGGACGACATCTGCAGTGCCAAGAAGGCGCAACAAGTTGGCGCTGGTATGGGCGGAGGAGATGAATAGACAACTTAAGAGGCGTTGAAGGCTGGTCATGAAAAGAGTCATTACATATACCTTTGTACCAACATCTGGTTCTGCCAAAGTTCTGATGAGATAGATGAATATGACGGCTCTGCAGCCAATCCTGATGCAATTCAAGGCTATACGTGAACTATGCTTTACCACGATATCTTCCGTGCTATGCTACCAGGCGGCAATGACTCCCGTGCTTCCCGGTGTTCTTTATCATACAAAATGAGCTCTCTTGGTCTGCTCATGGGGTATCTCTTTTTCCGTAATCCGTACATACGTTTAATCTTCCTCGATGACGATGCCTTGCTGTTCCTGAGTTGCGCTAGCCGGTGCATCTTTGACATCGGTATCGCCATCATCGTCTCCCTTATTGACAACGATGCGCGGTCCCTTATTCACGCTGCCATTGGCTGTCGTCGTCGCCGAGTCCTTCGCCGCCGCGCCTCCTCCCTGTACCTTGTCCTTGGCCTTGGCCTTGCGGGCCTTCATCTTCTCGCGCTTCTCGCGATTGCGGCGCGTCTTCTCATCGTCGCGGCGCTCGAGCTCCTCGCGCTTCTTCTCG
This sequence comes from Apiospora rasikravindrae, assembly GCA_038363885.1. Lineage (NCBI taxonomy): Eukaryota > Fungi > Ascomycota > Sordariomycetes > Amphisphaeriales > Apiosporaceae > Apiospora > Apiospora rasikravindrae. Next base: position 2,121,025 of record JAQQWK010000006.1, read on the forward strand.
AACTCCTCGGTCGCCTTCTCTATGCGCACCTCCTCGTCCATCAGCCGCAGGCGCTCGTACTCGCGCCGCCGGCTCGCCTTGTAGACGTGAAATTCGCCGGAGCCCGCGCCGGCCGAGGACCCTTGCACGTTGGTGACGATCTCGGGCGGGGGTGCGAGGCCGCCGCGCGACGACCGGTTGTTGTCCGAGGGAAGCCGGATCTCCTGGTCGGGCCGCGCGAACAGCGCGTCCAGGGTCGCGGCCTGCTCGGACACGGGCGTCAGGGCGCGCTTTTTCGTCGGGCGCTTCGAGCGCGGGTCCGCCGAGGTCGGGATGGATTCGGGGCCTTCGCCGGACATCGCGGCGGTTGAGTATTGCCGAGCCGCTGTGTGGTTTTTATTAATTTACCCGAGGTTGTGCTGGTTGGCTGTGGTGTGGCGTTGGTGATTCGATGATTTTCGTATTGATGTTTGATGGATGCAACCGCAGTGACCACCACGCCGGAGAGAAAGCCGCGCGCTTATCTCTGATAACTTTGATTCGGTGCCAAAGTCAGATGCCCAATGTAACCGCCAAGTGATGGAGTAAGGGATCGATTTGATGATATGATCTCATGTGAACTGATACGAGATGTGAACATGCGAAAATGGTACGATAAGGCTGAGAGGCTGACGGGCTCTAGACTCGGGCCCCACGTAGTTGGATCGTCAGCCTCATCCAACTTTTTTGGTCTTTTTAGGTCCCTTGTTGGTTCCCTTGTTGGTTCCCTTGCTGCAGGACGGGCAGGCGGGATTTGTAACGTGAACACCTGGTTCGTCAGATGCGACCGGCAGCAGGGGTGTTTTTTAGTGCCCTTCAGCGCCTAAGGTGCTGAAGCTCTGCCGGACAGATGGGCCGCTAAACGTTCTGGTAGCCGTCCACGTCCACCGATAAGCCAATGATCAAACGGTCTACCCCTCCAGAAAGGCCGTCGATAAGGTGCTGAGGGTGGGAGCGTTACAAGGGGCAAATTCAGGGAGGGGTGGCCAGCACGGGCGACGGGCGACGGGCGAGGAAAGAGGGCACAAGGGGGGCCGAGAGTCGGGCATATGAAACCTTCAGCGTTTGCTCCAAGAGGCTGGAGGTATGCCTTTCCGTTTCCCTCCTCCGAAACAGAAACACTGCAAACTCTGAAGACAGCTGTCACGGCACGGCCGGTCTCTTGCATTTGCTCCCAAGACAATTCAAGCCCAAATATAGATTCGACTAGTTGCTATTTCTATCCATACCCTTGCCTGCAGCCTCCAAAAGACCCAATATCAAAAACCAATATCCTCTGTGACTCAGAAGCCAGAAGCTTCCGTTTTGTTTCCATCCTGACTTTTCGAGAGAGAGAAACTTCATTTTGAGTGACAGCGAGCAGTTGAGCCCAATATTACAGTTCTTGTCTCGTTCATCAGGTGGTACAGTGCACCCTCTCGAGACATCTCCAATACAAGGGTCTCTCCCCCACGCGACCAAAGGCCAACACCATCCACACAACTCTGAGACATCACAGGCTCCAAGGTGAGGCCACAATATGGGACGACCACGCCTTATCATCCTGATTCGACACGCCCAGTCGGAGGGCAATAGTAAGTACTGCCAGAACCTTTTTTTTTTTTTTTTTTTTTTAAAAAAAAAAAAAAAAGCATATGTACTTCGCGTCACATAGACCTAACCGAACTCATATTTAGAAAACAGAGAGATACACCAAAGCATCCCCGATCACCGCGTCAAGCTCACAACCGAAGGATGGACGCAGGCACACGAGGCCGGCCGCCGGCTGAGGTCGCTGCTTCGCGCCGACGACACCGTGCAGTTCTTCACCTCGCCCTACCGACGCACGCGCGAGACGACCGAAGGCATCCTAACGACGCTAACCGCTGACGACCCGGGCCCCTCTCCGTTCAAGCGAAACTCCATCAAAGTCTACGAGGAACCCAGACTGCGCGAACAGGATTTTGGCAACTTCCAGCCGTGCAGCGCCGAGATGGAGCGCATGTGGCAGGAGCGCGCCGACTACGGCCACTTCTTCTACCGCATCCCCAACGGCGAGAGCGCCGCCGATGCGTACGACCGTGTCTCGGGTTTCAACGAGTCGCTGTGGCGCCAGTTTGGTGACGACGACTTCCCGAGTGTCTGTGTCCTCGTCACGCACGGCCTGATGAGCCGTGTCTTTCTGATGAAGTGGTACCACTTCAGCGTCGAGTACTTCGAGGACCTGCGTAACGTGAACCACTGCGAGTTCCTGGTCATGAAGAAACAAGAGGACTCGGGCAAATACATACTAGAGAACAAACTGCGGACCTGGTCCGAACTACGCCGGGAAAGGGCGGCTTTGAAAGCCAAGGAGGAGGCTGAGCGCGAGTCCGTCAAGGAGGACGGCGCCGTGTCTGTCAAGGATGCCCTTATCAAGGCCGCAGAGGTTCAAGCTGCCTCCCCAGCCGTTCAGCGCCGATGGGGTGGCTGCCCAGAGGGTTGTAGCCATGGCCAGCATTTCAAGATTCGGCGAGATCTAGCAGAGTTACGTCTTGTTGACGAGAAGAGCGCTGCCCAAGCCAGCGCAACGCCTGCCAACTCGAATGGCCTTCGCGGCACGATTGCCAGTCGGCGAACCAACTCGATTAGACGGCCCAATAATTCGGACGATGACTCGGATGATCCTCGTGGGCTGATAGCACCCTCTATCGACGTGACCAGAGCTCGTGAAGACGTAGTATCCTCGCCTGATGGCACACCTTCCTTCATCACGGTAGAAGATCGCCTGCGCTACGCCCTGAAGTCTCCTCCTAACAAGTCCCTCTCCAACAAACCTATTAACCTGCTTCATATTGGCCGCGACTTCGGCGGCACGCACTCTGGCGCTAACAGCGACGCCGAGATGAGCGAGGACGATGCTCGAAAGCGGTTAGCTGACCGCGCCGCGCGGGTCAAGGAGGGCAGAGAAGCGACCAACGGCACGAACGGCACGAGCAAGTCCGAGAAAGGTGATAAGAGCGATGGCAAGCATCTGAAGTCCAACGACGCGCACGTCAATAGGCTTGGCGATGCGCCCACGCCAGCGACCACTTCGGATCACGGCAGCGAGGATGGCGGCGATGAGCGAGAGAAGGACGATGACGCTTCTGACCAGCGAGAGAAGGAGGAGGATCTAGAAAAGGCGGAGAGGGAAGACAAGAGTTTCCGGGGCAGTGTACTATAAGGGGTGTACACAGCCTCAAATTTCGAGAATGGCTGGGCAACGGACGAGATACGAAGATGAGACAAACGAGGTTCAAATGGGCGGGCTGGTGATGTTCGCTTTTCACTGCGGAAATTGTGTGTTCACGCATTGCATGGGTATATAGGAATGTTTCTTGCTGTTTACGTAGGATATACCCAATACAGTATGTTCGTGTCCTATGGTGTCTACCCAGCGTTTATCTGGCGTGTTTTATTTCCTATGGTTTATCTCAATGCTGACAATTCCATCTTGGGCTGCCATATTCTCGTCTGCCCCCAATCCCCCTGCACCCATTATGATTCATTTCACGTAATGCTAGGACGGAGGGTGGCAGGACACCAATGACTCCAGTGTTGGCCTGCAATGTTTGTGATCCCACCGGGGGGGGTTCCATCAGTCGCGACATCCTGTATGCATTCCAACCTATATTTTTCCCCAAGTACCCCTATTTTACGGGAGTGGAGTTCCACGCAGAACTGACATGGGACTTTTCATAGCAACCAGGCCGTTGGATTTATAAATATTACTTTCTGCGCGGCCCTCTATATACAAATTGATGGGTACTTTCTCTTGCAGCATATGCGGCTCGGTATTGGGGCGTAAGCGGCCGTGTCTGTCAAAGGGTTCACGATCTAAACCTTGGCAAGTAATTAGTTCAGGAAAGGATAATCTATCCGTGTCCTCTACATACCATGTTACGAGCCAAGATGGGTATAACAGACTCCGAGGTCCATTGCTGTCTTTAGGGTATCGCGTCTTACTGCCGCTGCTAGCCCAACTCGCTGATCCGAGGCATCTCGGCCAGTCTGGTGTTGATAGCTAGTAGAGCAGATGTCTACGGGCATGGCAAGAATACGACCATTAGCTCAGAAGCTCCCGATTACACGGTCTGAGCGGACGGCATGTTTTCAGCGACTACTCATAAGGTGCTAGACTGGATCATCTCTCTCTTCTATACGATCCTTATGGCCCAAGGCTCTTTGACGCAAGCGACACAGGGGTATCGAGGTAATGTTCTCGGGCTGATCCGAGAAGGAAGGTGTCAGGTATTATGTGGGCTCTATAAGATCCCAGTAGGACATTCATACATGAGAAGGTCGCCATCTACATCAGCCCCTGGCAAGGTCGAAGCCACTTCGGTGAATCCAAGGAGAAGATGGAGACCTATACACGACGGCCTAGTTTGCAAGATAGGGGGAAAGCATACATTATTCATCAGCAGCGCTGCCGTCGTGGGAGGTTTAGTTATAACAACACTGGCGCTACATAATCTTTCTAGTTTAGTAACTGATGCGTGATCAGTATGTGAATGGAAAGTGAGTGTCGTCTCTTTTAAGAAGGTACTTTGTATATGTACCTGAGCTGCTCCGTTGCTGGGTTGCCTTTCCCTCGCCATTGAATGCAGCGAATAATTCTGGTGGGCTGCTGCATCATATATAAACACCCATCTTGTGGCTTTCCAGAGAGAAGAATCCCACACACGAAGTCATTCTCAACTTCCTTGCACAAGTCTGAATCTGTCATCGACCTTCGTTCACACCACTCTCTCTGAAAAGAATTCTCAATTCCTTCATCGTTACCACGCAATCGCGCCTGGAAACTCTCCGAATTTTACACTTCTCTTCATTCTCTCCATCATCATCTCGATGATTTCGGCCTGCTACTCAGTAGAAACCATCCCTCACCTCATCGCTACCACCACCCTGACCATCATTGTCAGTTACTACTTGACATTCCTCAACAACGACACGATGCCGACCAGATCTGGAAAGGCTTATAAGCCTGGCTCCCCAGCTGTCACCGTCACTGTGGAGGCCAGCGCCAGCTCGGCCAACCAATGTAAGTATAACAGCATCCGCCAAAATCCGAGCTCACTTTTCCAGCGAATACAGACTAACAGCAAATGTAGCTGAGGAGAACGTCGCCAGTATCTCCGCCCCTACCTTGACCACTGCCGCCACCACTGCCAGTACTCCTGTCTCTCCCACCCTTGCTGTCGCGCCCGACACCCCTGTTGCCCTCAACACTCCCGTCGCCCCCAGCACTGCCCCCATCACTGCCTCCAGCACTCCGGCTGCCGCCCTCTTTGCTCCGGGCTGGGACGAGCCGATCCCGACGCCGTCCCCTTTCCCTCCGACCCCCAGCCCGGGCAGTCGTGGTGAGAAGCGAACCCGAGACGTCTTCAACGACAGAGACGACGAGCTGCAAGACGAGGGTCCCGAGCTCGCCGCCCGTCCCGGCAAGCGAGTCCGTGTCGAGGTTAAGGAGGACAGTAGCCCTCAGCAAGCAAGCCCTGCTACTTCGATGCCAACCGACATTGATGCCGTCCATTCCATTGCCGCCGCCAAGAAACTCTACGGGCTGAAGCCGCAGTCGAGACTCAAAGGGACCCGGGTCTCGAGCTACCCCTACCGTAACGACCGATATGGCACCCTCTCCAAAGACCTTCCATGGGGCCGGACCAAGCACGAGCGAATCCTCAAGCAGTTCTTCCCCGAGAAGCTCGCCGCTTACTACGCCAGAAGACGGTGGGTCAAGCCGGTTGGTCTGCTAATGCCCCCTCCTGACCCTGCCGCCGTCGCCGCCACACCCGACGGCTTGTCCGCCTCCGCTCTCCTTACGTCGAACTTCGACGAGGTCATGCAGAACCGGGAGCAGAATATGCGGCAACAGGAGGAGCGAGAACAGAAGGAGCAAGAAGAACTGCAAAGCCGGTGCAGAGAGCTAGCGCGACAACGTCGTCTGGGACGTCAATCCCCGGGCCGTTCGCCGAACCGTGGCTCTTCGTCCCCGATCTCCCGCGCCAGCAGAGGCAACACCAACAGCACGGGACTCAGCCACTCTCGTCACGTTATCCACGTTCTCAGACGCACGCGGGCAATGGACAGAGCTCTTCACGAGATGGGACAGCTGCAGCGACGGCCTGGCTTCCTCCGTCGCATCGTGCAAACCGGCCAGCGTGCCGTGGAGTCCCGCTTTGCTACCGCATGGAACAGTGTTGGTACATTCGTTCGGGACCAGATTATGCAGATCGCGTACGAACGACGACTCCGCGAGCAGCTGGAACAACATGAGCAGCGGGCGCAGCAGGAGCTGATGCAGCAACAGATGGAGCAACAGCAGCAAGAGCAGGAGAGACTCCAACAGGAAGCACTGGAGCAACAGAACCAGCCTCATCTCCCCACCGTTGGCTCTTCGCGTCCCCCTCCGCGGCGTCGACGTCAGGCTCGGGTAACCCGTCGTCAGGAGCCGCAAGGTACTGGCGGCAAGTACTATTGCCCCGACTTTAGCAGTGACGAGTCTGGCAGTGACGAGGGGTCATCACCATCTCGCCGTAGCGGTAGACGTTCCCCACGTCGTTCCCCTTCTCCGCCGCTTTTTGAGCCCGAGCGGGAGCAACAGATTCGGCGTGATCTCGACAATTTGAGGGACAGAGACATCTCGCCATCTGCCAGCCCCCCAACAGCATCGTCCTGACGATTTCATGGACGTAGATGGCTCATCATATGTTGACCACCAACAGCGCATGGCTAACAATCTGCCTCCCCAGGGTGAAAACGGCAAATTTTACTACGATCCTGATATGTTTGACTCGCTCACCAACCAAGAAGACTCGCCATCTTCTTTCACTTCGTCTCCTCCTCGCCCGACAGCCTCCAACTTGGTTTCCTCTGCCCCTTGCCAGGATGCCGCGGCTTCTCCCGCTACCAACAAGCAACGGTCAAGGAGCCACCAGCCCGCTCAGGGTGAGGGCGGCAAGTACTACTGTCCCGATTATTGGTCTGATGGTGACTCCGATGACGAGACCACCAGCAACAAATCGTTCTTCGGCACGGGTGCGCGACAGTAACTGTCTCGCTGGATTGCTTACGCGATTATATGTTCAGGACCTACGACTTCTCGGATTACGCTGTGCCGACTCATACGCGGTTCTCACTGGTTGGCGATTGAGTTTGTTTCCCTTCTTCACTGTTATTTGGACCTCCATCTTGAGCATGACGTACTTGTCTAAGCTCAAGCAGGCTTGTTTGATGAGCAGGCACCGGCTATCAAGTCTACCGATCTTGTCTCTTTTCTATGGGCTCATTCCCATATCGATGGCCGTTCCCTAACCTCATCTAGCCCCTCATTTGGCTCATACCAATATTGATCACGTAACGCAGCTGTCTCAGCTTGGTCCAGCTGCTGACTCTGCACCTTCCGACTTCGACTCTTCTTCTTGTTGGGTTCAATTCCCACACCTCGTCACGGTAATCAAGTCAAGTTTGCTCATTCATGCCGGTTCATTCCCAGCATACTTTCTTCTACTTACATCTGAAGAGCGGTGGCTTGTCAAGCGAGCACGACTCTTACATCCACACAACACCCACTCCTACCATCGTTCGACCCCAGCACTCATGCATCCGTTTCACGCTTGGGCCGACGAGACCAAGCTCGCAAGGTGAATTGGTGACGAGAAATCACTACATAGTTGTCATTGAGCGCGCATCATCTCTGGATTGTCTCTTCTTGGTGGGTTCGACTCCCACTACTTACTCAAGTCTAGTCCTGGTCCTCCTATGCTGGTTCATTCCCAGCAGTTCTTACAAGTGTTTATTGTTTTCTAGCTGGACCAGGCTAGTATTGTCACCAGACACCAGAGGGGGTGATGGTCCAATTAGCAACGGGGTTTTCAAGTCACTGATAAACCACGCGAGCATGATCACGTCGGAACTCGCTGTCTCGAAATCCCGTGAGAGGTTGGTTTCTACCGATTAGTACACCGGCGGAAGGAATGATCAAGGTCAGATCTTGCCTTGCTTTCTTGGGCACCACACACACACGCCCGCACACGTGCTCTCATCGCCACCTGTTTTGTTGGATTACAATGTACGACTACACACCCGAATCTTGGAGCGCAAGAAGCGATATGTACCATGAAACGAATCATGATTCATGACTTCTCTACTCTCTTATACGTTTTCTTTTTGGCTTTTTTGGCAAGGCGTTCAGGCTGAACACCACACGACTGTACGACTACACGGTTCTTTCTCTTTTCTTTTGGACAGGCCCGGCAGAGATCCGAGGTCTCATTTACAGTAAGCGATTCAGAGCGTACACACAACAATTGTATGGATAAATGTACATTTTTCTCTTTCTTGGATCTCAGACAGAGAACAGAGGCACCCCTCGCAGCAAGGAATACATGTTGGTGGAATCGAGATCTAAGATCAGGGGAGGATCTCACTCGCACAGTCCATCAAGCACGACAACTGTACAGATATTTACTTTCATTTTTTGGAAGGTCGCCACTCAGAGGGCAGAGGTCGCATATACAGTACTGAGGAAGCAGTACTCAGGGAAGCAGTGCCCAGGGGAGCAGTGTTCAAAGGAAGCACTGCTCAAAACCCGAAGACTGCAAAAACAAACTAAAAAATACACAGGGAAGCAGTACCCAGGGAGAACCGAAGACTGTAAAAAAAAAAAAAAAAAAAAAAAAAAAAAAAAACCCCCCAAAACAAATAATACTCAGGGAAGCAGTACCCAGGGAGAACCGAAGACTGTGAAGAAAAACCAAAACAAGCAACACTCAGGGAAGCAGTACCCAGGGAAATCCGAAGACTGTATAAAAAAAAGAAACTCCAAATAATACTCTGAGAAGCAGTACTCGAAGCAAGTACTGAGGGAATTCGTGTCGATGGAATCGGCATACTGGGCCAGGGAAGGTGTGCACCATGGTTGGCACAACAAGTGTACGGATGAATGGAATTCTGTTCCTGGACAGGCCCCGCCAAGAGGAATGGCCTCGTTCTCAACAAGGGAATTCATTGTCGATGGAAATTTCGATGGAATCGAGATCCAGGATTAAGAGAGGGAAAGGCCTTCACACAACCTCCATTAAGTTCGGAGCCCATCATGGAAGTTTTTCAGAAGAAGATTGATAGAATTAGAATCGGCCCCCTTCGCAAGAGGCATGGTATATATGGTATTCATGTCAATCGCGAATCACAACAAGAACCAGATGGCAACACAGAACCCTCGCTCCTCCCCCATGTGACTGACTGTGCGCCATGCAATCCCTTCCATCTGAAATAACACACATGTAGCAGACCAACAAACACACACAGCCCAGCCGTTATTAACGAGGAAAAAGAAAAAGAAAACAATACTCGGGCACTGTGAAAAGTGTCTCTGGTCTTCTGCCAGTTAGCCACAATGCATGCAAATCCATTTGTGACCGAGTAGCCCATCGCCCCAGGTAGGCAGACGCAATGCCAATGATCCCTCCCATCATGAAAATAACAAATCCAAGGGCAAGTTTACCCTTCCAGAAGACCAACCGATATACCTGACCTAGCCTAGCCTTTTAGCCCCTGGAAGGACCTGCTAAATTGTCCCGTGTCTAAAGACTCCCTTCCCCTTCCCTAGAAGAATCCGTTGTAGAATCATACATATAGACACGCCATCTATGACCGTGAGAACCACCCCCTGACTCCTTTGTGGACAATTCGCATTAAAGTCCGGCCGAGTCTCTATAATAAGACCAATGCTTCGTGTGTGTAAAGGGCAGAAGCCTCTCCTTTTTCGGAGACACACTTTGACAGAAAACGCCATGAAGATGCAGCAATGCTCGGCTTTGTTTGGTTTGATGCAGTGGAAGCAGTAGCGAAAGTAATAACCCGAAAAGAAAGAAGGGAGTAAAAAGGAATCGAAGAAGAGGGTATCAGTATTTTAAAAATATTTGGACATGGCATTGCTCAAGTCGCCGAAGTCGACAGGTTTCGTGACATAGTCGCTAAAGCCGGCCGCCACGCACTTCTCCTGGACGTCTGACATGACGTTGGCCGATAAAGCGATGATGGGGAGTTTGGTGTGTTTCCCCTCCTTCTCCCACTCGCGGATCTCGCGGCATGCTTGATAGCCATCCTTCCGCGGCATGTGAAGATCACACTGTATAGTGATCCTGTTAGCAAAGGCCGGGTTTGAAGATCATGTATGTGATTTGATATGGGGTACTTACCAGAATAAGCGAGTAGAAGCCGGGTGGTTTGGAGAAAACGGCTTCTGTACACTCGACACCGTCGGCAGCTATCTCTGCCACGATGCCAACCTTCTTCAGATACCTCACGAGCACCTTTTGGTTCACGGGGTTATCCTCGACAAGAAGGACTTTGTACCCTTTGTTGCCAATGCGCTTCTCAACGTCGAGGAGATTCTGCTTCTGAGTTTCGACCATTTGGAGGGCGCTTGACCGGTTTCTGTCAATGCTGAGATCTCGCGATTTCGCGGGATCGAACACTGCAGCGAACCGAGAGGGCTTGACGGGCTTATAGACGAACGAGACCTTGTGATCCGCCACAAGCTTCTGGTGGCCATTGTCAGAAATGAGCTTCAGCACCGACTGACGCTGCATCGAATCGGTCAATACTAAGATAGACGTCGTTTCGGCGGCTGCTGTCATTCTCTTGCCAATGAAGGAGATGATTTCCTCTGGAGAGCCAAGGTTAAGAACAATATGTGTGAAGATTACCGCCTCTTCGCCGCTGATCAATTTTTGCGCCTCTTCGACAGTAGCTAATGCTGTGATTTGATGAGGGATATCCTTGGGCAAAGTCATCTCGATATGTTTGGCGGTTGCTTCTCGGCTGTAAGTTTGTGGACAGACAATGAGGATGGAATACATCGGTGGCCGGAACTGGTCTAATGGGCTAGCAAGATTGGTAATGCCAGGCGTTGGTGAACCGCTTGGTGAAAGCCGGCCTGAAGGCATCTCCAATTTCATCTGTGACAGGTCTTGCCCGCTTGCTTTGGCAGCCTCACTAAAGTGCGTTAATCCCACGTTGACCGATGATACCGACGACCTGGCAGTTGCCTGAGAGGGCCCCGATTTGACCGAGGGGTCCGAGCTCGCCGAGGAGTCGAGTGTGGGAGACCTCACAGCGGTCTCGGAACCAGGACTAGAAGTTGTCTGAGAATCAGCTGCTACCTTGTCAAGCGCAGGCGGCCGCGCCGTCCGCGTGCTACTATCTTCAGATGGCGGCGAGGTCGTCTCTGTTGGCGGCGTGACGACGACATCTGGATGATCTGCATCGGTAGGTAGACCAAAGCGAGCCGAAAATGTGAAGGTGGAACCTTTGCCAGGCTCGGCGGTGCCATCCATCTTGCCCCCGTGAAGTTCAACGAGCTGTCTGGAAATAACGAGGCCAAGCCCACTGCCGCCATGCTGGCGGGTACTGCTGCCGTCGATTTGACTGAAGGGCTTGAAGATGAGCTCCGCTTCCTCCTTGGTAAATCCACGACCCGTATCGATGATGGAGAACTCGAGCACGATCTCCGCGTCGCCCAAGTCTAGCTCGTGGTCAACAAGAACCTTGCAGCGACTGAAGACCTCCCCTTGAGCGGTGAATTTTATTGCATTGCCTATGACGTTGAGGAGCACCTGGCGGATGCGGACCTTGTCGCCCTTGACCCAGAACGGGACGTCCTCCTCAACGACATAATTCAGTTCCAGTCTCTTTGCGATTGCCATTGTTGAGACCAATTCATTGACATCTTCAATCAGTGACCGCGTGTGGAACCACTCAAAGTTGAGCTTCATCATGCCCGCGTCCACCTTGGAAAGATCGAGGATATCGTTGATGATCATGAGCAGACTGTTTGCGCTCGTCTGAATCGTGTTGGTATAGTCTCGTTGCTCTTCGTTGAGCACGGTATCTTGTAGGAAACTGACCATACCAGAGATACCGATCAGTGGTGTGCGTATCTCATGGGACATGTTGCTAAGGAATCTGCTCTTTGACTCCATCGCCTCCTTCAGTTTCTCTTCGAGAAGCTTATGGTCGTTGATATCGGTTGCCGACCCGAAATATGAGCTCTCACCAGTGCCGAAGTCGATGGTATCAATCTCTACGCATCTGATGAGATGCCACCGGTATTCTCCTGACTTAGACCTTAACCGCAATTCGGCGGTGTAAGAAAGTCGACCAGTACTATCGGTTGCTACCTTCACGATGCCCTGCTTCTTCGCGAGCTCCCCAAGTTTGCTTGCAGGTAAATCGTACGTGGAACTGCTGCTTGAGCTCGTGTTACGAGACAAGGTTCCTGGTCCAGCCTGTTTGGTGGGGGTAGATGAGAACTTCTCGGTGGGTATCCTACATTTGGCCAAATCATCCGGGTGAACATAGTCCATGAAACCCACTCCCATGGCGTCGTCGAAGGCTTGACCGGTGTAGGACAGCCACTGCTGATTGGCAAATGTGATGCCATCCTCCTCGGTCGCAGTGAAAATGATCTGAGGAATCAGGTTGGCCAATAGCCGGTGCTTGGCCTCCGAGGCTTCGACTTCCTCCTGGCGAGCGGCTCTAAGTTCAGCAACCTTCTGATCATGTATGTCCATATAGGAGCCGATATACTGAATGATCAAACCCCTCTTATCTTTTGAAGCAACGGCACGGGCTTGGTGCCATCGGTAAACACCGTCGAAGCGGCGAATCCGGACAACATGGGCGAATGGGTCACCGGTGCGTAGAGCGGTCGTCCACTGCTGCAAGTACATATCACGGTCTTCAGGATGAAGACTGCCCCATGGGTCCATAACGAGGTCCGCGATGGTTTGCCCACGATATGTAAGATATTTGCTGTTTACCCACATGATTTCACCATTGACAGGCATGGCAACGAATACATGTGCCGGCAGCGAGTCCAGCATAAGTCCCTTCAGTCTGTCGGTCGGTGGGAGCATACTGACTTGTGCAGTCGTAATGGTGTTTTGACGTTGTAGCGATGGTGTCGATGGTGTCGCCACCGAAGGGGTTTGAACCATAGCCCCTGAAGGCAGGGACTGGAAAGTGGAGGAGAACTCAGCCCCGTAGGAATGCAGCCTCGTATGTTTGTGCGCAGTCTGATCCGACAGACTCTGCGCCGCGATCTGTTTGACCAACTCATCGCTATCTTTTTGAACCCCACGTGAGTCCTGCCTTGCCACCTCGTTCGATGACGCAACTTTCTTCTTTAACACACTCTGTAACGTGTCTTCGGCACGACTGATACCCTGGCCACCGGTATCACTCTCTATAAAAGTTGTTTCTGGTTGCACGCTTCTCAAACTACTTGAACGACCCTGCGCTGCTAGGGAGAGCTCTTTGGAGCTCTTATTAGATCGGCCGCTCTCTGCAGGGGCAGTTGATTTCGGTGCAGATGCAAAGTAGCCGTCTCCAGCATAGTTCCCTGGGCTCGTGCCAGTGGTGCGCCTCTCGACAACAAGGCCGAAAGAGGTAGGGTCCCAGTTGGGTGTACCACCAGGAGAACCAGCGGCACTGCGAGATGGGCCTGAATCACTGGGGCTCGTCATACTTCCCGTAATCGACCGCTGGGAAGGATCCTCGGAAGGTGGCCACGGCATGTGCGCAAAGAGCAAAGGATCTGCAATTGGTCGTCCATCTGGTCCAAGGGCCCCAAATCCAGAGGTGGTAGGTCTCTTGCGGTGAACTCCTGCAAGCTCGGTCTCAAGGTTGGAGTAATGGCGACTAAGGGAGAACGACGTGGCCAAGTGAGGAGCAAGATGTTCTAGGGAGTAGCGAAGGTTGGATGGGTACGGTATCACTGGGGTCAAGATTGACAGGATCGCGATCGGACTTTGCTGGTCCTTCTTTCGTGAATCTGCCGAAGAAGGTCGTTCGGCAAAGGCACTGCCTTCTGCACTGGGATCGTAGCGGTTGCGAAGCCCCCTTTTGCTCTAGGGCGGCAGGATCTAGCCTGAAAGTCTGTTGGGCCGGCTTAGAGAGAAGTATATGCTTGAGGGGGATATGAAGAACGGTCCATGCATTATCAACGCCTATTGTTTCGGGAGCTTGGATGTTCGTGTAATCGTGAGGGCTTGGGCCAGGGTTGAAAGACTCTTCATCCACCGTAGCATCTGTGAAGAATGGGTTTTCGGAGGGATCGGCACGGACGGCTGGCGAAGGGGCAGGCGACTGCGACCAAGGAGACGGGGGAGTCTGTTCGTATTCCTCATACTTTGGTGTTGGTGGTCGCTGTTCCTCGTCATCAATGTCTAGGACCGACATGACATTGGAAATCTTGGACTTCTCTCGCGTCGCCGATTTCCCAATCCGACTTCCCACCCTTGGGTTAGCAGCGTTACCAAGAAGAGAAGATAATTTGCTAGAAGAACCAGCTCTTATTGGCTTTTTGGGCTTCTTCTTTTCTTCGACAGGAGCCCTTTTTTCTTGTGTTGTTTCCTCCGTAATGGCATCAAGGTACGGGTAACTGCGGGTGAGAGCAATCACTTTGCCCCTCTCAATTACCCTCTGGATGCCGTTATGATCAATCAGAGGATCGGCCTCCAAATCAAGCCCTTGCAGCACTGGCAACACGCGCCCTTTCACCTCTGGGCGGATCGCAAGAGGTGCCTCCCAAACCGGGATGGAAGGCGGCTGCTGCTCCTCTACAGCATCATGCTCCTCAAGTGCTTCTTTGTTGAGTGTTTGCGGCCGAGGGGAGGTCGGAGAAGCCCGTTTAGGGGTAGGATAATAACTTTTACTGCGGGGCAATGCCGTCGGCCTTGAAGGTGTCTGGCCTGCGCTCCCAGAAGGCTGGCCTTGACGGGTATCTCGTTTATCTTCGAAGGAGGTAAAGGAATGTCGACTCATCATCCCTGGGCGTGTCTGCCTCTCCCCTCGCGAATGGAAGTCGGCAAGCGAGGCCATTTCGGATACGTCATCCCTACTGCTCGGTACCATGCTGTTGGTGCCTCGGCCCATATACCCCATGCTGTACCCATCTCCTTCGAGGTTGTTGTATGTCGCTTTCTGTCCCCAAGGCACATTCTCCAGGTCTGTTGAATCGGCTGGAATGGATAGCGTCATCCTCTCGGCCTTGAAGTGCTCTTTCATTATTTGAACAACAGAGCTCCACCAAGCGTCCATACCCGGCTCCGCTGTAAGCATCAGAGCAAGATCGTACAGATTCGGCGTCGGAAAGTCGAAGTTATCTTGCAGGATCGGAGTTGCACCATATGGTTGAAATGTCATAGCTGAAGCAGGCGTTGACGGATCAGACCGCAGTTGATCATGTGTTGCAAAGTTGTCGAACTGATCCCCTGCCGCATTGAGGATGCTGGACTGGCCACTAAAGGCTCGATGCAGTGCCGACGGAACATAGTTAGGCGTTGCCATCCTGGGAAACGGATAAGATGGCGTTCGAGCTGCCAATCCAGGTGTAAAAGAAGGGGTCGTGCCGCCCCGAACGGTCTGATTCGACTCGGTAGATGCTGTTGGCAGGTCTGAGCTGGAAGTAGATCCTGGGGTCGGGGATATTGACATCTCCTCGCGTATTGGCGAGGGGCGTTTCGTCTCCAAATGGGCGAGATGGGGACTCCGAGCCAGCAGCTCGCGCCGCTCCAAGTCCCGTGCAAGGCGTTCGCGATACTGATTAATGATAGACTGGGAGTCTATTACTTCGGGAGAACCAGTCGCAATACTGACCTCCTTTCCCTTTTTCTTCTTCCCTTCCTCCAGAGATGGGAGCCCTTCTGCTGGCGAGCGATTGCCGGCTGGCATATCATCCGTGTCGGCTCTTGACTCTGGTGTCTCCTGGCCTTCTCTTGCCTTTGGTCCACCGCCACGCAAATGAAAGCCGGCGCCGTCGCTCGCCCTTTCAGAATCCGCGGTGCAATCGGAACCGTCTGTCGTCGTGAATGACTGCCTGCGCGGACTTAACATGGTGGGTTCCTCAAGAATGTCATGCCCAGCTGCTAAATTCGAACTCTGGGTAGCTGGCGACTCGTCCTCGAGTTCCACATTTTTTAGCGAGAGGTAGCTATTTACAGTATTGTCGTGACCGGCATCGAGCGCATCATTAGGCTGTTGGGTCAAGTTAGAGGTTGGCATTGGCATTCCCCGGGTAGAAGCGCGCCCATGCACTTCGAGGACAGCGATAGGGATGCCGCATTCGCTATTAGTAAGATAGGAGTTTTTTAGTTTTTTTTTCCCAAGGAGTCCGTCGTGTGCCTATGCCGTAATCATGGCCAGTATTTGGCGGTGACGTCGAATGGCAAGACCCGAAGAAGGGTTTTGAATAAGTAGATCGTGAGCGGGTGGGAAAAATAGGTCCTTTGTTGGTTGTCGTCTAGAGGATGGCGGCGTGAAAAAGTCTGGTTGCGTCGACGTGGAAAGCGAATGGAAGAGTGTGGTGGTAGTTGAGTGTGAGTGTGTGGTGTGTGTGTGTGTGTGTGTGCAGTTGCAGTGTGCAGCGTGTGTGTGTGTGTGTTGTGGTCGTTTCGTGGTTCAGGTTCGTTTCCGAATGACGTAGCCAGGCTTCTGATCTTTCTTTGGTAGGCAGCCCCCGGAAAAGAAATCAGTGCTACAGGCTGTACGTTACACGGAAGGGCCACTTATTTTCTGGTCAGGACGGAAACTGAGTCGTGTGCGGACTGGAAAGACAATGCATAACGTAGGTACCTACATGTAGGGGCGAGGAGGGACGGGTAGGCGTACGGGCTATCCTACTACCAGGGCAGCTAAAAACAAGATCGCAAATCCACCTTCAAAGCAAATGGTAATTGCAGGCCGGGGGCGAGGGTTACCTGTCCTTCTCTAGATTGGAGCAGATGCGGAAAACAAGAACGAACAGCCTCATGCCTGAGGTCTACTACCGACTTGCTGCCAGGTACTTACGTTACCCGCTTACACTTTTGGTTTGGGGTTACTCGCGATCAGGCCCGTCGCTAATCCTTTCCCCATCCACTAAACCACACCTGTGTAATTGCATGTACCATGTACATAGGTAGGATGGCATGTATCAATCGAGCTACATCGAATGTAGCTGCATCCGGTACAGATCTGGATTCATGTCGATGTCATCGAGCCTCCTATTCATCCTGAGTTGAGTTCGGAGAATGCCTAGCCTCATGCAGACGCCCTTCTCTCGTCGTTCGACTTGGTGTGCTGTTTGTTCCTTCACCGCGCTTCTTTTCGCGCAACTTCGTCGACACTTCCTCGCCCTCCCTCCGAGTACAGTACTTTTTGCCATCGGCCTTGCTTGCTTGACATCCATTCTGGAGTCTGGGCATGGCCGACCGTCCTTGCAGGACCTATTCTGGTCGCTAGGGGTCAGCCACTAGCCTGCCATGCGATCCGGAAATGCCTTGGATTTGCTGCGCTACCTGCTACCACGGGGCCAGCCAGGCATTATCACCCCATTCTATTGATATTTCCAACAGGTCCGTGTCTGAACGCCGCCAGTTTGTATGCTGGCAGGAATTGGGCGGCACGCGGCACCAACAACCGTTCGGTTTTAGCACAGCACCGGATCACGATAGGTACCAGCCAATCTGGCATCGGCTCCTAGGCTCGGGAGGTTTTTTCTTCTTTCTTTCTTTTGTCGCCTTTTTCTCTAACAGGACACTTTGATCCTCCATGGAGCAAATGAAAAAGTACATACAGTAGTACGTGCCTCGAGTTCTTAGCGAGCCGCCGCATCCCGCTCTCAGAGATCCCCTTAGTAGGTTGTTAGGCTCATCAGGGACAACATGCCATTGGTGAATTACCGAACGACGCAGCTTGGTCGTCCTGATGCTGTCCTCGCTAGGCTGTCTGCAAACGGTCACTGTCACGAATGACAGCGGCGCGCGGTGGAATAGAAATTTTGCAGTTGAGCTCAGCCGCCATTGCCACCAACGCTCAGTGCTTCTCGGCACTGTACCCAGATTGAAAAGTCCGATGAGGCGGCACGTCTACAGGGCTCTCTGCTCTTCGATTACTGCCCAAAGACCCCCTGATGTAACGGCGACAACGTTCTCTCAAACCGTAGGAAGACACTGGAGTTTATTTATTATCTGTCTTCGTCTCATGCACCCAATGTTGCTTCCAACGTGGTCCCCGATCCCTGAGCCCCATCAATCACCCAACGGTGTACCGGGATGGACCCGACCGATATCGACCCTGGCAAACTTCCTGGCAGTTCATCCTTTTTCTTCAGTCGACCATCTCGTGTTTTCTCTCCCCTCCCCCATATTCCAAGGTTTTTTTTTCTTTTTTTTCTTTTCAGGCATGAACCAGCTACCAAGGCCCTTCAAAGAGAAAGCATGACCCCCGTTTCTCTCTCTTTCTAGTCAATCAATTAGGACGACACGGCGATGGTGATCAAGTTGGATCTTCTTATGCGGATACTACGGCAACGCATGCCACAGCCCGCCCACTCAAACTGGGAGTGAGGTTGGGGTCCGTACCCTGAAAGATCTTCTAGAAGGACGACTCCGGTCGAGTAAGATGTTCTGTATGATGATTCCTTGGTCCTTGAGCTGCTTCTCTTCCTGCAGCGTGACTCGTCAGCGTATCCACCCGGGGCAGCCTGACTAGAATGTCCACGAGACTTCGAGATTTTAGCCCTCTCGAGTAGTGTCGCCCAATCCGTCAATAGCCAGGATACAAAAAGGGGGCCCGGCGCGTTCCCGAACACAGAATCGCCATCCTAGCCGTAAAATGCCAATGAGAACTCGTCGCTTAACACGACGTTTTGCTGGCAATTGTTGCTAATGGGCAGTGGTTTTTGTTTTGTTTTGGGCGCGGCACGGTTGTATGTTCCCGCTCCTCATGGCGCTGGAAGAGTTTTCGCTTTTTCCGTAGTCATCTTGAAATCCCGCGGGATCGCTGATATGGCATCATGACGGCATGTCATCTATTGTAATTCTTTCTCCGTCTGGTGTATACGTCTTGGCGCCTGCCTGAGCCACGACTCTGACCATGGTATCTGACATATATTGGACGGGATGTCTTACGGTATTTGTCCCAAGATCCGGAGTATAGGCCAGATCGCACGCGATTACCGATTGGTCCCGGGTGTCTGGGCTTGTATCACGATGGATTTGAGGGCTATTCAGGACCCCTCGACCCCTCCTACACCATAGTTCATGACTTCCACGGATTTGTCACTTTATGCTACTTTAGAGTTCGTGATAATGCAACTATAGGGCATTAAGGGCTGTTTCGCGACCGAATTCAGGACGTATGCTACTACCTGGGCGCACGCAGTCCTGGGATGGAGTCGGACATAAAGTGCTGATTGCTACTTTGCTGTTTCACTTGAGCTCCCGTCCGTACCGAAGCGAAGGCATTGTTGACTCGCTCGGCCGGGTTGTTGTTCAACCCCATATATCGATCGCATCTTATTACTTGGGGGAGAAAGATCCTGTTTGTAAATCCGGTATATCGTATCATTTTTTGATTTGTTGTGTGCTGCAATCCAGTAGCGTTACTACTTTTCAAACGCCGAAGGACTTCAGAACCCGAGCCGATTCCTAGACACCAGAGGGAGAAGTTGGCAACACGCTGGGCATCGCCGCTTTCTTTGCGCCAACGACGCGGCTAGTAGGCACGCTAATCGGGGGCTTGCCCCTCCATTCTCGCGTGAGGGGGATCCAGTTCTACCAGCTGCGCCCAGGTCGCTCCAGAACGGGCTGTTGGTACGCACCAAAGTGAGTACCGCAGGTAATGCAGTAGATGGTGTCGAGATCTAGACTCTATTTTTGTTGTTGGTAGTCAAGCCCTTAATGAGAGCCAATCGCCGAAGCGTCCCCTTCTTCGAGAGAATCGAAACAGCAGTAAGATTTCGAGTATTTGTCTTTATGCATCGCCAGTCCGGTGGCTTGGATACTAAACCTCCCCATCCTCATCCACAAAAACGGAGACCAACGGAACTTGTTTCCGCAAATCTGGCTCGGCTAGTACACGTGCAAAACGCCATTGTGTACGTAAGCAAGCGATAGCGAGATCCGATAGATCGGGTCATCATTCATTATCACTGACTGTCCGCAGTAAGAAGGGATCAGCCCGTGGATGTACGTAGGACAAGTGTTTATCTGGAGAGGGGATGGAGGCTTGCGGAGGCGGAAGTCCGCCTATCACGCAGCCCCCTACTCCAGCTCCGGTTGCCATTAAGCCACCATCCTGTGGAGCTTCTTAAATAGCGGACAGTGATACCGGCCTCAGTATTGCATGAGGAACAAGTTGGGACAATTGACTCTTCACTATAAGGCCATTTCATTGGTACAAGCTCTCGCCGTCATGGCAACCGCAGTACTGGTTGCAAATTCATCGTCAGATCCATCTTTGCCCAAAGAACAGGAGCCCGGCTCGCCCATAGCCCCGATCCTTTCTTCTGGCTTACAGGTCCGCAGAGCCTCCCGGGCCAAGACCTTGACATCGCCAACGTCCGGCCTGGCGCCAGGCTACGTGCAAGCAAACCTTCTCGTGCTGCCGTCGCGCTACGCGGCCGACTTCCGTCTCCTGTGTGCGCGGAACCCGGTGCCGTGTCCACTGATCGCCGAGTCCGCAGGTCCGGGGAGTTATGACTCCATCAAGTCGTATCTAGCCGGCGGTGCGGACGTTCTATCCGAGGGGGCCTGCGTCGACCTGCGCTATGACATTCCGCGGTACATGGTGTACCGCGACGCGGAGCTCGTCCGTGACGGGGCCTTGGATATTGAGAACGAGTGGGATGACGGCGACCACGTGGCATTCCTGATCGGGTGCTCCTACAGCTTCGAGAGCGCGCTCAGCCTCGCGGGCCTCTCCCCGCGGCACACGGTCCTGGGCCGCAATGTGCCCATGTACCGGACGCGGCTACCGCTGTGCCCCGCGGGCGTGTTCACGGAGAGCACCTACATCGTCTCGATGCGACCGTACAAGTCGCGCGACGTGGAAAAGGTGCGGCGCATAACGCGTGGCTACAGCGCGACCCATGGCGAGCCCATCGCGTGGGGCTGGGAGGCGATACACAGTCTGGGGATACTAGACATTGACGCCCCTGAGTGGGGCGAGGCGCCCGTCACCGCCGACGGGAGACCCTTGGGCGAGCTGCAGGGCGGCTCGGCGGAGGACGAAGTCCCGGTCTTCTGGGCTTGTGGGGTGACGCCGCAAGAGGCCGTGATGAGGGCGAACATAAAGGGGACGGTCATGGCACATGCCCCTGGACATATGTTACTATTGGACTGCAAGGACCATGACATAGTCAATACATCTTGACTATCTTAATTAAAGTGCGACATCCAATAATCCAGACAACCTGCAACACATGCGCAATAGCCAGGTCTGACTAAAGGCCATTATACATCTGTTGCGCGGTCTACTCCTGCATGGCGCACTTCAAGTGGTATCCATACGCAACCAAACAAACTGAGTGGGGTGAGTAGTTGATATTTTTGGTTCATCGCTGCTCTAATATTAGACGTAAATAAGAGATCGGCAACTATGAGGGTAGAGGTACGTCATTTGGGGTGATGTAACCGACGTACAGAAACGATCTTTGTGCAATATGTCTAAGCAGGGTCCCCGGTGTCCAGGGTTGGTCCAAAGACAGGATCCATCAAGAAGTCGTCCGTGAGAAGGATTCCCAAGTCGGAATCAGAAATCTGCAGGTCAAGTCCGTCCAGGCTTGTGGCATTTCCAGATCCGAAACCCGCGAGGAAACCAAAGTCCAGAAGGGGGTTCTGTGCTGATCGTTGTTCATCTGCCCCTGGAATTTCCATGGCCTGAACGACGCTTGCCTTTACTTCAACTATACAGGGCCAAGTGTGCTTGATCCCGTCCATTGCATCCAATATAGTCTCCATGGATTTCACGATGCTGGAGTCGTCCGCGGGTATGTCCTCCAGAGATTTGCGCATCAGGACTGTGCCAGCGGCAACAGACAGAGTGTGGACGAAATCCAGAGGCAGGGCCGAGGACTTGTAGTAGCGCGAATAACTGCGAAGCAATCGTATGATGGCTTGCAGCGACTCGTAACATATCTCGACGTCCTCGCTTTGGCTCATACCCGGCCTACCGTAAAGATGCCTGGGTGGTCGGTGGAGAATGATCATCGCCGTGTGGAAGACCATGCTGAAAAGTGATATTGTCAGTGTCTTTGCTGAGTTATTTGTCATCGTGTGCCCACCTACTGTAGATGGAGAACGAACGGCTGAACCTGCCCGTTGCTCCATTGATTCCAGTACAGCTTGCTTGGGAGGGTAGCGAGCCACTTGTTGAGTTGCACGTGGATTCGCTGCGCTGTCGCGGCGAGTACTGCACTGTCGGCATTGTGTCTACGGTTCTCGAATAGATCCGTGATCATTGTGTGGACGATCTTGTAAAGCTCTACCCGATAGATGAAGCTCCCAGATAGGGCAATTCCGTCTTCATATGCAGTTGCTGAGATATTCTTGGCGATATAGGTGTCCAGAAGTCCCTGCCAGTCATCGGGATATGGTATCCGTATGGTGTTGCGTACGTCAGATTCATGAGGGTACAGGGCAGGAGGCCGACCAAAGTACATGCTGATCTGTTTATCCGAGCAAAAGGCTGCCCAGTACACACGACGAAGGATCTCTCGGTCGATTTTCTCTTCCGATGGATCATCAGAAGACCAGTTGTTTGGGTCAAGATGCACTTCGATAGAACATATCAGTAAATCCTACTTTCAGGAAAATAGACATATAGGGGCAGTGACTCAGGGGGTTTAAAGGGTTTGGTTTCGAGTCCCCAGAGTCAGTTCTACACCCCCCCGAAATACTCCCAAGTTAAGAGTGAGCACGCTCAGGATACTCTCAACAATGCCGTGACAGGTTTAGCAGGTAACAGAAGACCCGGGAAATTACCTACAGCCCATTTCGTGTGTGATTCGAAGTGCAATGCCCAGGAATAACCAGCCCTTGGAGGCCTTCCCATGGCCAATAGCGTGGTAACTCAGCAAGATCAAAGCCTGGAGCAATGTCAAGTCCGGTTTTTCTAGGGATGCATACACCATGGTCTCGGCCTGGCTAGAGAAGGCTTTTGATACGGATGCCATTGATGGGTTGCCTGTTGCCAGTGCGCCTATGGCACATATCGCAAACAATAACACCTCCGAGTAGTAACGGCCTGCTCCAGTGTCATAGTCGCGCAGGAAGAACTCTCGGTAGACGCACATGTGGTAAGGATACTGTTCCTTGAAGAAGGTAGCCATTAAACTCTGACATGTTTCATCGTGAGGAGAAAAGTGCAGGCCCAGATCAGATGCTGCTGGCAGGCCCGTTGGTTCACCGGGCGGGGAAGCAGCC
The DNA here is from genome assembly GCA_038363885.1 of Apiospora rasikravindrae. NCBI lineage: Eukaryota > Fungi > Ascomycota > Sordariomycetes > Amphisphaeriales > Apiosporaceae > Apiospora > Apiospora rasikravindrae. The sequence goes on from JAQQWK010000006.1 coordinate 2,144,301, forward strand.
GCTGCTTCGTTGCAAGTTGGGAGTTGGGGTTGCGGGAGCGTCTCGATAGTCCTCGGGTATGTATGGAAAAGTCCAGTCGAACCAAAGTATTGTGAAGAGGCACTTCCGGAGCGAGTCTTCTTCAACTGTCCAGCTCGCGCCTTGGCCAAGACGACGTCGGTTTCATTAGCAGCCGGCGAGGCGGGCGAAGCTGTATCCATCTGACTTTCTTGCTTCTTGGTATATCCCGAAAGCATATGCTCTCTCTTATCACTATCCGCTTTGGCCAGCTGTTGGATGAACAGCTCTAGGGAGGCAACATGACGTTCTAAAGCCTGCACGTAGCTCTTTGGCACCGGTCTGCATACCGTGTAAGTAAACACCATTTGTCAGGACGGGCCGGGCAGCTAACACACCTCTGCTTCTCTCCAGAACCCGAGATGACACATTGCGTGCCGGCCTTTGCGCAGCCTGAGCAAGGATGTTGGCGATTGCACTTGATCTAAGAAACCGCGTCAGTGTCATGTTGGATATGTGGGTTTAAAGGGAGGCAATGTTTGTTTACTTTTCTCCTTCGGCATCTCTCGCAGCTTGAAAGTCAGGTCAGCTCAGCTTGGATGTATGAGAGTATTATTTCAGGCACATGTTGAGGGATCATACGAAACACTCGCGATATCTCCTATTGCCGTTATCGGACCGGATGACATATTCGGGTCTATGGCTTCTCGTGCTGTGCTGCCCGAAGAGCAAGCAACTGTTTCCTAAAAGCAGAATGAAGACAAGATAAGTCTCACTCGCTCACCGCGAGGCTGAAAATACTAAATAAGGCACATTTTCAGCCGCAAGCTGTAAGGCGCTGTGCTGAGGAAGAAGTCGGGTTACACAGGGATGCTGTAAGTGTTAGGATGCATCCCCCAATGCTGTGACAGTGCGGGGTATGACATACACGGTCAACTGCCTATGGGAGCAACGCCGGATGCATGTACGAGAGTGAAAAGACAGAATGATCAAGTCTACGTATAGACCGATATATCCTCGTTTCACATCATCCCACGACTCTCCCTGCTTATGTAGATCCACACTGCTAGGATGCTGAGCGTCCTGCGACCGCTCCAAAGGGTTGAGGAGTGCATTGCGGCCGGGCGGCGTAGGTCAAGCTTGACAGTGGCTACATGTATGATTTAGGTACTGCCATTCTCGCTGCACTCGTATTGGCATCTTCGACGTCCACCACGCGCGCTATATCATATTGACTACATATGTACATAGGTGTATATGTAATAGCACCCGGTTCGTATATTCATACCACCATTACAAACAGCCAGAAAGCTCGTGTGTGCAACGGAGAAGTGATCATGTCCAATGTTGGGCACTTGTGGCTTGAGTGGCGGGGCACCGCCGCATTTTCATATGCAGAGCCAATTTTCCCAGGAGCTTTAGATTTCTCACTATCATAAAACACAGTCCTTTTTAGGCACCAACTCTCGTCCTATTGATTCAGGAGGAAATGGTGTACTTGCCACGCGTAAATATCCGATTACTTTCGCGTAGAAGTTTGTCTTTCGGACGATGAGTAAGGACTACACGTTGGACTAGGTAGGTACTCGCTTGGCCAAACTATGCACATGCGTACAGCATTTTGCATTCCTCAAATGTCTAGAATACATCGTGTTTACTCTGTTGGGCCCAGGCCCTTTCAAGAAGACCGACGCCTGTGATAAGCAAAGAAACCAAATAGAACCATGAAGCGTGGTGCAATGGTAAGTATATACTTGATCAACAGTCTGAACATTGAACTGACTCGTTGCACAGGCTTCGGAACGGGATCCGCCTGATGGGCGCTAACCAACGCTACAACACCATCCGTCAGACCCGCCCGTAATATATTTCCCTCGCCTGCCTGCGGGAGACATCAAATGGCCACCGCCTTTCACGTTTCACACGAGTAACGACCGTCCCCTTTCTCAGCCGCCGACTTCTCAACCGAATTTACCCTGCCCACCGAACAATTGCCTCCGCGCTGCGACGAAGACGCAGCTGTACATCGTCATCGTGATACAACCTTCCAGGCTAACAGCACAGCGACTGTGTTGGCATATCCTCGCATCTAGGGCAGACGGACGTCGCTTCTGTCTAACGGCAAGAGAATAACTTTTCAAAGTGGCTCTCCAAAGAGCACGTACAATTTCCCTTCGACCAAGTCCAAATGATTCAATAACATTTGCTGAATGTCCAACGGCCTACCATTGCCTAGTTGCCCTACGGACCTATAAGGACGACTCCGGAGTGACCTGACAATACCACCCGCAACTAGAGAGCACCTGCTCTAATCCCACAACATAATGCCTAGTCTGGACCTGACAGATTTCAATATTCTTGTATGTGCCATCCTCCAACCATTCTGTTTCTTGCCTTCTGACTGGATTCCTTCTAGACCGCTTTGCTCGGCGGGTTTATCAGTGTGTTCGGCCTAGTCTCTTACCTTGTGAAGGAGAACTTCTATCTATCCGAAGCATGTAAGCAGTCAGACCAATCGATGACCATGGTGCTACTCGGCTGACTTTGTGCTTTAGTGATATCGCTGCTGGTCGGTGTTGCCTTTTCGCCGGCAGCAGCCAACCTCATCCGGCCCTTGGACTACGCACGTGGAAACCAAGATAACCTCAATGACATCACCTTGTACTTCTCGCGGCTGGTGCTCGGGGTACAGCTTGTGTTGGCTGGCATACAGCTCCCAAGCCGTTACCTCAGGAACCAATGGAGGCCTCTCAGCATCTTGCTAGGTCTCGTCATGACCCTGATGTGGCTCGTCACTAGCCTCCTGATATGGGCTCTGGTTCCTCGTTTACCCTATCTCCATGCGCTCACCATAGCCGCTTGTGTCACGCCGACAGACCCGGTTCTATCCAATGTGATCGTGAAGGGCAGATTCGCCGATAACAACGTGCCGAAGGAGCTCCAGAAGATCATCATTGCAGAATCAGGTGCCAACGACGGGCTTGGCTACCCTTTTCTATTCTTTGCCCTTTACCTAATCAAGTACGTGGGCGATGGCAGCCATGCCGCTGGTGGAGGAGCCAGGGAAGCAATGGGGGAATGGTTTGGGGAGACCTGGGGTTATACGATCTTGCTCAGTGTCATTTACGGTGCCGTGGTTGGTAAGATCTTTCTGCACCTATTACACTTCGCCGAGGAGAAGAAATGGGTGGATCGCGAGAGCTTTATAGTATTCGCTCTTTCACTGGCCTTGTTCATCACCGGTACATGTGGCATGATCGGCAGCGACGATGTTCTTGCCTGTTTTATCGCTGGAAATACATTCACCTGGGACGACTGGTTCCGACTCGAGACCCTTGATGAGGTAAGATAGGTTCTACATATATTGGCCTGTATTTTTATGCTAACACTTCGCAGTATGTGATCTACCTATTCGCAGAGTGTGGCATTTCGTTTCTGACTGACACCCCGCAGCACACTTCAACCCACCATCGATATGCTCCTAAATGTCGCCATTTTCATGTGGTACGGCGCTGTCTGCCCCTGGTCCAAGTTTCTCCATAACGATGTCATCCCGATCTATCGACTCGTTCCTCTTGGTGTCCTGATACTATTGTTCAGACGCCCGCCGGTCATCTTGGCCGTGCACAAATTCATCCCTCAAATCGAAAACATCCGCCATGCTATCTTCATGGGCTTCTTTGGGCCAGTGGGAGTCTCGGGAATCTTCTATCTGTATATTACACTTCACTTTCTCGACACTCTCAAGGTCGATGGGCAACAGAGAGAGGATGTAGCTGCTTTAGGAGAGGCAGTGGAGGTCGTTGTTTGGTTTGTTACCATATGCAGTGTTGTAAGTTACTCCCGTCGCTGGCACTGCCCTGTATACTGACTTGCTTGCTCAGGTTATTCATGGGTTGACTATCCCCCTTGGAAAGTTTGGGGTGCAACTTCCTCGGACAATCTCTCGGAGCCTGAAGTCGCCCAGTGACGACGGAGGAAGCGAAACCCCTTTCCGTATTCGAGGGAGAGTCAGTAACTTGTTGCCGCCCTTCCGCGCCAAGGACACAGCCAGAAATCCCAGTGAGCTGAACTCGCCTGCCATTTCAAGGTCAGCAACATCTGCACAACCACTATACCAAATTGGCGGCAGTATCATCCCCGTGAATAACGATGGGCAGGTGGCAACGCCGGGTTTGCCGAATCGTACCATTCGCTTCCCCGACGAAGACTTATCGGAACCAGGTCGCAGCCCAACCCGACCGGCGGAACGGACTCAGTTGGTTACAAACGAGCAACTGCCGAGTACTACCGCTGCCCATTCTCAGGCCTATCCGCACTCGCAGCCAGCCCCAAACTAGATATCTTGTATATCCAACCAAGGTTCTCCGCTGTTGTGCGCAAAGGCCTAGCGGCAATGACACCTTCTAAGCAATGCATGATGGGTTGATGTATGGCCCAATCCACCCAATCATGATTTTCACTGTTTCCAAGGTCGATTCTATCCCCGCCTTGGGCTCCCTTACATTTCCAAATTGTGTTCGCTTGACATTTTGATGTATCTCTACCCTGTACTCGTTGCCAACAGCGACAACATGTGTTTGTCGAAACGAATGGTCATCCTGTTTCCCCCTTTATTACGATTGTAGCATGCGTCTGTCCTTTCATCCCTTTCACCGGGGGCGAGTGATTGAGTTAGACGGTCCCTGTCACATGCTTTTGTGTCTTCATACTAGAATCACTCGCCGAATTCGAGTTGCACTACCCCATAGGGTCAGTTTGCGGGACTGCGAGTTGGCTCTTATCTGTTTATAGCTCTCTAGATATTTCCTATGCAGTCAAATAAGTTACTGCTGCACGGATGCAACGCGCTTCGACCAATAATTGCCTGATACGGGCACCTTAGTATTGCTGTCTTACCTAAGCCCGTGTAACGGCTCTCGACTTTGAGTTCTACCTAATTGGGTGATACACAGACTTCCGTACCTGGATCACATCATAGCGATTGGCGGGAGCGGTCCTAACTCTGTGCCTGGCAACTCAGCAGGCAAGCTTTTGGAACAAAAGTATGATTAGAGGAGCCTGTGCATCTAGCCGATAATTTCGGCGAACAATGACAGCCCTTGACAAAGGTCTAGATTCTACTAGCTGGATATGCAGCTAGGGCCCTATGAACGGAGAGGGTGCGTTGTTAATATCCAAGAGCCCCCGATTCGCTATGCAGCTGCCAGTGTTCCTAGGCTGTACCTTTGGGGTGCGCTTGGCGACAAAGGGAGAGGGAGCAACAGAGAGCGACAGAGAGCGAGCGAGCAAGCGAGAGAGAGAGAGAGAGAGAGAGAAAGAAAGAAAGGAAAAGCGGGAGAGATGCAATAATTGTCGTCACGAATCCACCCTGGAAATCTCGTTACTCTCAGCTTCGAATTTCTGTGCGACATGATTATCACGTCGCTCTCGAGGTAGCAGTGAGTAGCTTACATCCTTGAAACTGTGTCGTAACCCAGCTCTGCAGAATATCGACCAGATAGCATGTAAGGATGCGGAAGATAACGCTTCTGCTTCTTATTCTGCTGCTGCTACTGCGCCATATGCAAGCCATGCAGAGTTTCGCCGCAATGCTTCTCGACGACGTCTTACGTACTCCACCCTCCATGTAGGAGGGACAGCCAATGAAACCCAATCTGCATCTAGATAATTTCTTATATGTATAGTTATGTGCGCGTACTGCAGTTGGTTGGAATATGCTTGTATTTCTGAGAGAGAGATATACAATGATGCGCAGTTAACTAAAGCCCTCAAACTGCCTGGCCTGCCACATGCAGCCAAGTACATGATAGGATGGAGACCTCTCTCCATCGGTTCAGGATACGGATGCTGCATGGCGCACAGTGTTTGAACCTACTTGCGCGGCCATCTTAACATTAAAGTGTCGGGACTTTTGAGTTCCAGCTCCCAAGCCAGGATGCAGGAGGCGGCGGCTGGATCGAGGAAAAAGATATAGCCTCCCATTCCATGGCATTGGCTGAAGGAGGAAGATCTCAGAGACCAGCAACCACCTCGTAGTCGGCCCTACATCGAAGCCAAGTTGCCCCTCGACCTACACCACTGAAGTGGGCTATGGCGTAACCACTCTTCGTTTGACCTAAAGCTATTATTCGTATATATCTATGTAAGGAAATACCCGCAGGAGGAGGCCGGACGAGGGGGACACACGTTGATTGGGCCTGTATCCATGATCTTTTTGATGCCGAAAAAACAGCTGGGTGTTTCAATACCCGCCCGTTGTACACACACGATATTGTTTCACCGTCACAGACAGTACCGACTTCTAATCAAGCTTTGACGCGGCTACGAGAGTTCCGGTGTGATATGTTCATCTGCTTCATCGCCCTATCTGCCGTGCAAGGCCAAACGGTTGCGTGGGGGTTTGTGGCCCCTCAGTCATGATAGTTATTGTGACATAAATTACCTACATAAGGCGCAGTGGCCGAGACCGCCTGAGCAAGGGCAAGGGCAACATCATCATGCAGCTAGAGCGCGCGCTCTCAATTGAGTTCAATCTTCTCCATGGCCCTCCCCGTGGCAACCTAATAAGTGTCTCCAAGTGTCTCTAACCTCGAGCTTGTGCGTACGTTCCGGCTCCATGAGGAAGGATTGGCTCTCCGAGAGCCGGGTGGGCTTCTTGATCACTTTGGCTCCCGTCGCTGAAGAAAGGCGGGAGTTACGCCACAAGACTGGCTTTTTTTTGTTTTCGGACAGGAAGAGCGGAGCGACGACAGCTGCAACAATTAGTGATAGAAAACTAAACATGCATTGCTTGAAAAGCCAGTGGTGGTAGGTAGTAATCGTAACAAGGCGGCCGCCCACAATCTTGTAGTTTGAGACACTCGACACCTTATTATAGCTTCGTAGCTGTGCAAACCAGCGCGCTCAGGTCCAAATAGACAGGCCCCGACTACTGCCCCGACACCCAAACAGGGTTTTGTAAGCCATCCATTGCCTTAGGTAGCACCTAGCACTAGATCATGTAGCCAGAATACATACACCGCCTGCGTGCTTCTTTTTCGACTTTAGTCCGTCGTAGGGAGTATTATGTAAGTATGTGCCTACTTATTTTAGCAACGAACTATTGTCGACACGCACTGTGAGTGAGAGAGAGAGAGATAATATTGAAATACCCGGTGCGTCTGAAGTAGATATGGACACTTCTACTCATACACTTGCTAGCTAATAGTGAATTTGGACTGGCAGGGAGACCATGTTCGTGGAAGATTGCTAATTCACTGTACTGGCTGTCCATAGGCACGCAGCAGGGCAACTGATAAAGCACAGCACCACACCGACTGGAACTGGGATTGGAAAGCGAACTGGGGGATGCCACTTCTGCCCTTCTTGGATGCAGCTCTGGGTGCACCCTGATCTGGTCCCCTACGAGCCCATCCTTGCCTGGTCGCTTTCTTCTTCTCTTTCTCTCCCTCTCTGGACAGTTTTTGCCGTGCTGTTGCACCCGCTAGCCCGCATCCCATCCGATCCCACCCAATCCCATCCATTCTTCACTGTAGGTCTTTGACGAGTTGCGCCCGTCTTGCCGTGAATCCAATGGCCAATCCCTAGAAATCCAAACGTCCCACCTCCGCTCCCACTTTTCGGCCCTGGACAGCGGGTGGAGCATCCTCCTCCTCCCCCTTCAAGGCTCTCTCGTTCGCAGAGAAGAGCTGCACTAGCCCACGCATCCTCCTGACGACACTAGACACTATCCTAACCCACACACCCCAGCCGCGTTGTTGTGCGTCTGTTTTGTGTGTGTGCGTCCGAGTAAAGTGAAGTGCGCTGCTCTACTTACTTACCTACCCTTCAGGAAGTTAACCCCCCTCCGACCCGACAAGACACGCAGCAGCTGGTTGCGATTGAAGAAGAAGAAGAAGTCATCATCTCTTACCACACCCATCACCAACAGTTACTACCACTACTGCTGCTGCTCGGGCTGTGTGGACAAATCACCCGATAACGGAACGACGACTATCGGCATAGCGCAATTTTCAACCAATCCCAATTTCCAACGAGGCCCTGAAAGGCTGCCTGCCAGCCCATATACGCGTCCCTGTTCTTGGCCACAACCAGTCATCATTGCCTCCCGACAATTCAACCTCGAAACGAAACCACGATTACGCCATATTTTCCCGACTTAACCACCACCGTCGATCAATCATATTCGTTCTTACCGTATCCGCTGCGATTCGAGGATTTTTGTGTTAGAGATATCGCTGCTTCGGTTATCCGCATTCCATCCGGGCGCGATGCTGCCGCAAGACTAAGATCACCGCCGAGCCATATTGCAACAATCGCTTCCATCCCCCGTCGCATTTGGCTTTCGATCTGTTAGCGACCAAGGAGTAGTGGGTGTAGTACAGGACGACATTGCTGAACCCAGCGCTTTACGTTTATCGACACCGAATCAGGAGCTTCTGCGCCGACACTCGAACGCCGGTAGACATACCACTCTTGTAACGTTTCGGCGTACTCCCGCGATCCCGTCTGGGAAAAGCACTGCTGTGCAGAGTAAGATCATCAAATATTGGAGGTGGTACCTAGCAGGCCATGCCAGCCGATGGACATACCGTCTTCGGTGGCGCGTTCGACCCTGATCTAGGAATGCCTTCTACGGCGTACAACGGCGAGTTCATATTCGACACGGATGACCTGAACGCCGACAACGCCGGGCTATTTGGTCTAGATGCTGGTGATTCCGCCGCTTTGCAGACTTTCGACCCGACCGCTCTTGGTGAGACCAAGAACCTCTTCGCCACCCCTGGCCGCCCGGAACAAGAGCTAGATTTCTCACCGCCGTCTCACCGCGACTCTTCGTCTTCGGGCTCATCGAGGCGGAGCGCCGATTCAAATTCGCCCAAGACGAGCCATACCTCGGGAGACGTCATGATGACCGAGGATGCGACGTTCGCCGAGTGGAAACCATTCGATGCGCTCACAAATGGCCATGACACCAATATTGATTTGCTCTCGGGGCACTCGTTAGACCAGTCTGTCGATCCCTCCACTCATTTTGATGACAGCAACTTCTTTGACTTTGCAAGTGCGTCAAGCAGTCCGAGCGCACCGCCGACAAATGGCAATGTTTCTCTGTCCCCGGAAGACCACTCAACCGTCTCAGCTAAGAGCCCGAGCCTTCAAAGAAAAGGCCATGGCAAGGCTCCGTCGGTCAGTACTCTTCACCTTACTAGCCTCACTACGCTAACACATAGCAGCAGTATGCGTTCACAAATGGCATAAGTGGTGCCAAAGCAGTAGGCTCTAGGGAAGCCTCGCCCATGTTCGCAAGTCATGAATCCTCCCCTGCCGGCATGTTCAAGGACTCTCCTGTTTCTGAAAACAACATGAATATCTCGGTCGATTCGTTTCAATTCAGGTTGCCGGGGCCGAACTCTGGTTGGCCTGCTCAGGTACCATTTTCTGCGCGGCATGGCGCGGCAATGCAGCAGGGTGTCCATACGGGCGGTTTAACGGCATCCGCTCCGGGTGTGGCTTACAATGGTCTGGCGTTCGAGGGGAAAGCAACGCTGAGGATCCAGCCAACACCCCTCAAGTCGCGGGTAGAGACGCAGATTCCTATCAAGCTAACTTTCCACAACCTCCCACCGACCATCAAGCGCCTGCACCTGCCGAGGCACAGTATCTCGAAAGCAAAATTGCTGCACAAAGGGCCTGTTGAATCTTCGCCGGATATGCTCGAACTCTACACCATGCTTGTGTGCACAAGCGCTATGCAGGATGAAAAGAAGAGATGCAAGGCCTTCGAGCAGGCTGCCAAAGCTTCCCGGCCCACCTCCCCGAATCCTGGTCCGGAGGCTGATGAAATCAAGCCGCAGAATGGTGGTGAAGTCCGGATCTGCCATGGCTGCATCACTCGAGAACGCAAAAGGGCGGGGCGCAAGAAGAACAAGAAGCCGGAAGAGGATGAACTCTGGGACAAGTACCAAAATTACCGGGCCATCGTCTTCAACACACAGGAGGTTAAGGAATGGCAGGTCGCTACTGATACCGGCATTGGCATGACCCCTCCTCCGGGGACCATGCAGGTAGATGCACCTATGCGCATCGCTTGCTATTGCCGACACCACCAGGAGAAGATGGGCTTCCAGGTTATTTTTACTCTCAAGGACTACCAGAACAACGTCATTGTCCAGGAGATGTCCAATGCTATTATGATCACCGATGACCACAAAACACACTTGCCCCCCACAGTCACAACGAACACCTCCAGCACTGCAGAAACACAGGCAGATGCTATGCCCCAAGAGGCACCCTTACCTTTTCGTCAAACACATTCGTCCTCTGATCTTCAGAGCCTCCAACGCGGCACTCCTTTGCAGACTTCGGTTCCCAAGCACCATAACTCTCAGACTACGTCAACCACCACGACACCTCGTAATCTATCACGGCAAGCGTCGCCGACCTCTCCAGCAGGACCCGCCGCTAAAAGGAGGAAGCCTAGCTCGACTAACAAGCTACCGCAAGGGTTGGCCATGACCCGCCTAGAGACGGTCCAGCCGCCAGGTGCGCCATTGAATAACACACAAAACGACACGTCAATGGGAACGTCTGCCACATCGCCGTTCTCTCCGGCTGTCAACACTTTCCCGATGTCGAATGGCCCCATGTTCCAGCCGCAACCCCCTCCTATAAATGGCATGCAACAACCATTTGCCACCGGTCCCCTTACCCCCAACAGTAACAACAACGAACTTTATTCAGGGGGTAACAGCAGGAACATGAGCATAGACACCATGCCCTTAGCCCAGCCAATGTACTCAGCCCCAGCCTCAGCTCATCCAAGCAGGGCTCCGAGTCCTAGCCATCTCCGCAATGATATGAGTGTACTCCAACAACAGACACCACTCTCTCAAGCGATATTTAACAATGCACCCGTCGGGATGAGCTCGATCCGTAGCCCAAGTCCTACTATCCACAAAATTATCCCTGGCGAGGGCCCCAAGGATGGAGGCATAGAGGTGACGGTCCTCGGAAGTGGGTTCACAAACGGCGGCCTGGAAGTGATGTTTGGCGACAAGAGAGCACTTACCACCACTTTCTGGGGCGAGAGCTCTTTGGTTTGCCTATTGCCCCCGTCTCATGTCGCAGGGAACGTCCTGGTCCGCATCAGACACCCACAATTGCCCGATCAGCAACCAGCTTATGGTGGCAAACAAGCCATATTCCGATACATCGACGATAGCGAGGAACAGCTGATGCGAACCGCTCTCGTCTGTCTTGGTAACAAACTGGGTGGCACAATCCAAGATGCCACAGATATTGCAAAGAGCATCATCAACTCGAGATCAAACCCTGGCGGTTGGGGACTTTCCCCTGGTGGTGGAAACCAAGTGTCCGGCGGATACAACTTCCGGGAGGCGCAACGAGAATGCATTGAATCTGGTCTTATGAAAATCCTCGACCTCATTGACCTGGATGACAGTGTAAACAAGGCCAGAATCAACATCAGGAAGTCCTCCACAGGGCAGACCATGCTGCATCTTGGCTGCTCCCTGGGCATGTCTAGATTTGTCGCCGGCTTGCTGTCACGAGGCGCCAATATCCACTCTCGCGACAAGGGAGGCTTCACGCCATTGCATTTTGCAGCCATGAACAACCATGCGACAATTGTCCGCCGTCTGATGATCTTCGGCGCTGATCCAACCATGAGAAGCTTATCAGGTCTCACAGCCGCGGATCTTTGCCAGAGAGCAGAGGGATCCAGGGAAGTGCTCAGAGCCCTTAGGAGCGTCGAGCGCGACGCACGTTCTCGTAGCCGGGGCTCTCTCCACAGCAGGGTCAACAGTGCTACTTCTCTCAGTTCTTTATGGGGATCTCGGGAACCTCTCGAAATGTCCGCCTACCACGACGAGTCCTTGACAGATGCCTCTGGCTCCGGCGAGTCCAGTGATGATGACTACGAAGACTCCTCTGAAGAATTCGACTCGCAGTCAGGGGAGCCAAAGGAGTATCTGCAGATGAGAAGACGCAGCATGCCCCACAACCACCGCCTCCCCGAGATTGTGCCTTCGCCTCCTGCTGGAGTCCCAGCAGGCATGGCATCGCCAGGTGCTGCGATGACAGCCCTACAAGGGCGTGTCTTGCAGCAATGGCAGGCCGTATTACATAACTGGCAGCAATTCCAGATGCCACAAATGCCACAAATGCCACAGTTACCCGGCCGCAACGATTATCACAATATGCTCAATAACGCACACTTAATGCAACGATTCGCATCCTTGGTCCCCAACATTGGCGGCTCTCGCCCGGGATCTGCAGATGACCAAGGTCCTCCTCGTGACGGCGACAAGCAGTGGTGGGAGATCACATCGCTCTTCGGAGCCAAGGACTCACCCCCGCCGGCCTACGAGGAGCTCTTCCCACACAACCAGCAATCTGTCGACACTAAGCAAGCATCTGCCGCGGCCGCCGCGGCCGAATACGAGGCGGATGCCAAATGTGCGGCCCTTTATGACCAGACAGAAGAGTCGACAGCTGAGTCTTCAAAGACCAGACAAGTCCCGCATCTTCTGCAGATCGGACGTAAGAACGCAATCACCAAGGAGCAGCAAGAGGATCTCCAGCGCGCGCATGCTGAGCGGCTCAAGACTGGCAGCAGTGACAAGATGCTGTGGTTCGTCTGGGTAAGTGTTTTCCTCGCCACCCATTATGCACATTCCGCGACTAACAACTCGTCACAGCTTCCTCTTCTTATATTCATCCTTGGTATGATGGTCTTCAATGGCGCACCTGCTGTTATTCAGGGGGTAGCGAAATTTGGTCAGCTGGTTGTAGACATTACGGCTACACCGCAGCAGCAAACACTGGAGCAGCCGATGAACAGAGCAGCTATACAAGCAGTGTAACGTGGCAGTGCTCGTTCTTGGTCTGTCGACTTTCGTTGAGATGAGAAGACATAACATAACTTTTGATTCTTACTTACTACGTACACCTATTAATTTTCCTTGGTCTTTCGTTGTATAGCACTTACCAGTTTGGGATACGAAGAGTAGAGACACTACTTATTATAGGGGCCTATTACACCTACAGACCCGGACATGAACAGAGGACGGGCCGATCACTATCGCTTACGAACACTGGCGCAGATAGGCGGCTTCCTTTCACCTTGATATTCCTCTGCTTTTATTCATCGCCCAAGCATATTCAAGCTAGGGGGTGGCGCGAACCGACACTGGAGAGCGGTTGGATGGTGGGATACTAGAGATGGGAACCTGGGTTTTTGGAGGCGGGGTGTTGTCAACGTAAGGGACGACAACGGGTTGGTCGGTTGGTTTCGGGTGAAATGGGTATATTTACTGACGTTCGAAGCAAGCGTTGTGCGCTTAAGCGTATATAAGCGTCCGTATGCGTGGGCTTATTAACTGAAAAGTGAAGATGGAGAAGAGGAGGAGGCCATGAGTTTGTCACTTCCTGAGCAAGACGAAATGGTGCGCTTTGCTGCTTACTCCTCTTTATCTGTATTTAGATCTACACTGGAGAAACAGGACGGGAAGACGTCGGCCAAGGGGGCGTTTGGTGTACGGTCGATGTTGCTCGTACTTCATATACCGTCCGTCATGGGACCCCAGCGACGCCGCACCAATTCAGTCCTGTTAACACTTTATATGTACAGTTGCCCTTGTTGACTTTGTGTGTATCGTGCCGTATTCGTGATAGACGGGTTTGCTATGTGTTGATGGACCAAGACTCTTGCCGTTCTTGGTCGAGATGCGGAATATAACATGGGCGCAGTTCTGGCTCGAATTCGACTTTTCAAGGCTGCCACCTCACATCGGGAGGGGCCTCTCTCATTTCTTTTCTTACAGGATCTCATCTCGTGCACCTCTGCCGCCGCTGAGTATCAGAAAGGATAGAACCAACCTTCATTCAAGCACAAACCGTCAAAGAAAATACAAGAGTACGCTTCCCATCATCTCCATATTGATGAACTGCTACGCCCGAATCGACCTCCTCGGGCCAGTATGTCCTACCAACACAAGTATACCTACTTCTCACAACAAATAGGGGCTGAGGGGGGAGGCATTGAATACGTGAAAAAGTAGAGGCGCTCCTAATTAGTTACCTTAGGTAGTCACACGAGCTTTTCTGTGGTTTCATACGACTAATCTTCCAATTCGACTAGTACAGTACGTATCTATATACAAAAAAATCTGGCATGAAAGCGAATTTTGAAAGAGCCCATCCCATATCCCGAGTGAGGAAACAATCAAGCAACCGCAAGTCGACGGCCGACCAAGTGTGGCCATCAACAAACACAACGCAGCCAACCAATCACCCCTTCCTTAATACCCTTGGGAGTAAGTAACGAGAGGCGAAAGTTGTTGGTAAACACACAAAAGCGCCTATAACACCTTTTTTCGTACCGTGGTATCCGATTCCGTTGATGAACAGATGTGTCCAATCAACGGGGCTGTAAGAAACAAATCATCGTACAAAGTGGTATACCTGCGGTTTGTCTTCGTCGCTGTTTCGTCTTTTTTTGCGATAACGTCGTAAACTCATGAATTCGTAGCGTGAAGTCGTCGAAAAAGGGGGGTCCAAACAGAGAGGGAGCGGGATGCGGGATAAAGACACAGAAATCCTCCTCCAAGAAACCACGATACCAGCAATGATATACACGCAAGATGCGCACCCCGCAAGGTCGACAATCCAAGCCATTAAATCCATGAACGCCAGTGAAGCCGCCACCGCCGAGCCGTGGCAGACGCGGGGGGCCTCACAGCGATCAACCGTGGTGCAAATATCGCCTCTACACCCCAGATTCGACAGGCATCTTGGTTTCTAGGGAGGATGCCATATGCTCGTTGCACAAGGCTGACGAGCAAAGCCCATGCCACTAGATCCCACTTCACAGGGCCTGTCCGAACTGCCAATCAACGTCCATACGATGATTTTCATTCCTCGCCGCCACTTCCACCTGAAGTCCCTTTGTCCCATAGAGCCCGTTCTTTAAAAACGTGTCTGGGATTTGGGGAACCATTGGAATACCTCGATTCGCATCGGGCACAACACACAATGGCTCGGCTACACTTAATGCATCCTTAAGGGTGATGCGACCCTTGTTGCTATCGAGCGAGCTACGGGTGCTACTGCTCTCACCGTTTGGCGCCATATCAACATCCACCTCCAACGAAGACCAGTTAGGGGAAGGGCCAGAAGGGCGATTGGATGACGGCATCTGGATCGGTAGACCTTTGTACTTATCCAGTGTGATGGGCGGGTAGCTGGGGTTATTGCTGTGGGCCTGGCGTCTGGCCTGAGGGCTGTACTGGTGGGCCTTCTTGCGCAGTCGATTCGCGCCACCGGCTCCTGAAACGGAGCCCGATCGCGGGGGTATAGTGGGCATCCGTTCGTTTCTCGTGCCAGCCGTGCTCGACCGCACGCCAGGGGAGTCTGGACTGGGGCTGCGCATTCGAATCGACATGTCTGCGTTCTGGGACGCCTTGCGACCGCTGTCGCCACCTTTGGACGGCGAGGTGGTCTTGGAGCTGTCGGCACTAGCAGCGCCACTAGGCATTTTGCGCAGTTTCTTGGAAACTCTTCTAATGATTCCTTGTCCACTGTTGCTACTGCTGTTGGCGCTGGAAAAGATGCTTCCAAAGCTGCTGCCGGTGGGGCTAGGGGGATGCCACCAGCCTTGTTCTGCTGAGGTAGCGGGATATCCGTGGCCAGCACATTGACGTCGGCCTCAGCACGGGAACGCTTGCGACCCCGAAGGTTATAGCGAAGGGACTCGCGAGATGCCTTGGCCTTAGCCTCGAGCTTTTTAGCCTCGAGTTTTTGGTGCGACAACGGCGGCGGAGCCAGACGCTGCATATGGAACGACTGCCTCGGTGGGCTCTTGGTGCTGCCTGGTGAATCCGGCATTACAGAGTACTTGGGCTTGTCCGGAGTAGCCTCCTGTAGTAACTCATCAGCGGGCGAGTCAATGCGTGGCAGAGGCTGCGATTGCATCGAATGGCCAGCCATTTCCCTCTGTATCCTGCTTCCCGGCGGTGGCTGCCTCGTGGATTGGATAGCATGGGACTGGAAGAAGCCCGTAGCCATCAATTCGTTGTAGGACGCCATAATCTCCTCTCGACTCGGGCGGTCGTTGCCAGCGCCGCCGGGTACGGGTGTTGTAAGTGCCGTGAACGCTGGAGGGAGCTGAGGGATATGCGAGTGCGAATGCGCCTTGGTCATATGATGGACAGGCCTCTGGTGGTGCGTCGGGGCATGCTGCAGACTGATCCGCTTCTCCGTCTCCTGCTGAACCTTGCTGACCGACCCGCCCTCTCGATCCTTGTTGCGGCCCAGGCCGAAGGCATCGCGCACGCGGTTCAGGAAGCCCATCGACTTCTTATGCCGGAGCTGTCTGTGCGGCACGTCGTCATCGCCGCCGTGCAGCTGGTTCGTCTGCTCCTGCGGCGTCGTCCGCAGCCGTTGCAGGGCCTGCGAAGGCAGCTGCGCTTGTGCCGACAACGGACGGTCGCGCCGTTGGCTGCCGCTGTTGCTGTTGTTGCTGGCCTTGTTGGAGGCGGCGCCGGCGTAGAACTGGCGCTCGAACTTGGCGAGCTGGTCTTCGCCGAGGAACTGGACGGGAGGGGCGGCGCTGACTCTGTCGTTCATGGAACCCTCCTGAAAGCGCGAGAAGGGGCGGGCGCCACCATCTTGAGACGGTCGCGGAGTTGGTTCGAGGACCATGCTGGGCGACCGCCAGTCAAGGAGTGACTGACGCTCTAGACGGGACTAAGCTGGAAGGTGAAGTGTATTGTGCGAGTCCCATGGGTGTGGTGAGGGTTTTTAGATCTTAGCAGGAGGTGGTGTGGCCAGCGAAATAGTCGGCTGTCTCTGTCTTTCTCCTCTTTCTCTCGGTCACGATTCGATTTGATAGGATGCTTGGTTGGTTGGAACGGGTCGGGGCAACTTTTGTTTACTTTCTGCAGAGACAGCTCATTGTTGACATGGGTTGGCAGTAGCTCCTGGCCAGTCGCTCCCGGGGCGCAGGCAGGAGGAGGAACTTGCCTAAAGCGGGGAGCAAGTCCGTGGGAATCCCTCAGCTTAGTACCAAGTAGTGCGAAGTAGCCTATTGAGTACTAGTAGCTACTGTACCAACTACCAAGAACCTGATTGATTGAAATGACATGACTGGTAGTGCCCGTCTAAGGTAGTAACCTAGGAAAATAAATCAAAGCAGAAGCAAACTACACACTTCATAAATATATCTGATGATCGGGTATTTCCTAGGTATAACATCATACACAACCTCCCCCTTTTTCAACCCCCCTCTACTGCGATGTCGCATCCAGCCATATAATAACGTGATTGATCTGCCTCGATGTCTGTCCGCAATTGGTCTCTTCTATTGGGCCTCCCCCGAAGAACGGTAACGCGCACACACTCGCGCACACGCACCCAGATGGAGCTCCACGTGCCAGGAAAAAGCGGGTGAAGCTCGGGCCCCCAACGTACAGCGACGGGGCGCCTGCTAATGAGCTGTCTCTCTTCCCACTTGCTCGTAGTACACAGCAACCGGCCTAAAATCGCCATGTGCCTGAGCTCGGTCGCTGCCCCAACTGAGCCAACCGAGCCAGCGGTAAGTCAAAGAAACTAAGTCCCCTTCCAAAGTGCTTCATAGCGTCCTGCGCGAGCGAGTCATTCCGTCCTTCATGCAAAAGGTTTGGGGTTCGGTCATGTTCTGCTTGAGAAGAAGATAACATGTAGTAGGCGGACATTGCATTCCCTAACTAGGCAGGTAGGTAGGTTAGGTATACATACAAAGACCTGTGCTGTTTGTTGCTATCTACAATCCCTCTCACCTATTTGCTCCAAACGCCCTCAAATCCAATACTAGGTAAGTAAGTAGTTGATGAATATACCATGGCGAAAGCCCTGTACGGTCTTGAATCAGCCAACCAGCACGGTATTGTTGCGCGTGCTGGCTCGTATTTCTTCGATTTGTGCTGCCCGTCCTCCAGAATAAGTAACAAGTCGGTTTTCCAAGCCCAGTCCCCTAGACAGGGCTCGGCCTCGTGCTAGGAATATCGCGAGTCCCGCCATCCCCAACTCCGTAGCTGGGCGCGGTTGACGCCCACCCCTTTCCGCCCCAGGCAAAATAATATGTGCCAGGCCAGGGTGTATCGGTCCCTGTCCTCCATATCTGACAAAAGAAATCCCGAAATGTCGCTACGTTGTGCGTATATACAGCAATAAAAAAGGAGAAGAAAAAAAAAAAGACTGCGGAATCCCAAACCCGTGGTATCAAATAAGAACCCGATATTACATCACGTGTCGTTGTCTGCTCGCCCCCGAGTCCTGTTAGACTCGTTGTTCTATAACGTGCCCATACCCCACACTATGGTTGCGTCCAAGGTGTAGTCGCTTCCTGGCATAGACTTCTTGGTCTCGGATCTCCGCGTATTTGATCTCTTCCGTCGCACCAGGCACACTGGCTCTCAGCAGTGTCGGGTCTATAGGTAGCTCGTGGTCAGGATGATACTGCTTCTCTCCATGCTCGGCAGCATCGCCCAGCGAGAACTTCTGTACCACATCACCCGACGACCGCTTATACTGCAGCTGAGTCGATGAATACCCTGTCAAGAGGTGGTCGCCTTCGAAAGATGCTTCCTCCTCGGACAGGCCCCTCTTCGTGGATAGACTGCTTTGTGTGGGGTACAGGGGCTTGCCTCCTGATGAGGGGGACATGGAGCTGTTTGGACTCCACACGGGTGAGGACTCCGTCTTCGTTGAGGAAGTGTTGCCGTCGGTGGAGGCAATGCTATTCCGCGGTTGAATTGGCGGTAAGGCGTAGTTTGGTGGTACTCCTATCATGCTTGGCCGTCCGCTGTTTATTATGTGCGGCAGGGACGGGCGGCGGTCATCAGTGCCGTAAGAGTATGGTCCGGGTCCGCTCGGTGGCGGCGGGTAGGGAGAGGCACGAGGGCCAGTCGCTGCTATGGGAGGCGGCGGAGGAGGATAGGAGCTCAACGAGCCGTTGCGAGGGTAAGCCCGGATTGGTGTGTTGGGCTCAGATGTCGGCGCCGGAGGAGGCGGGAATGAGCTACTAGGAGGGCCAAAGTCGAGCACTCTATTTTGCGTTGGGCGTGCGGCAGCAAGCGGCGGCGGCGGAGGTGGCGGATGTTCGTATGCAGAAGTCCTACGCGAAAAGACGCCCCGATCGGCGCTCGAATGGCTGCCAGACCGATCCCGGAATGCGTTAGGGGACTGTGACCGGCGGTCCGCCTTATCGCCACCCTTTTCCGGTCGTCTGCGCATCCGGACATCTCGTCGAATACGAACGCGGCAACCTTGCTCGGCCACCGTTCGGCTAAGCGATGTGCTCTCACCAAGACCTGGGAACTTCTTGGCGCTGTAGACCTGGAAGGTTACCGACTTCACCTCCATCATGTGGGTAACAAATCCATCGGCTGCCTCTTCCGACACGGGCTCCTGCTTCTCCGATCCAAGCGTCAGGTCCTGGGGGTCCTTGTTCTTCTCGTACAAGCGGAAAATGAGCTTGTAGAAGCCCTCATGCCGAACAGAAAGATCCGGGAAGAGGAAATAACCAGCCGGTTCCGGTCGGTCCAGGTAGCAGCAGGCCGACACAGGTAAGCCTGTCAAAACCGGCGGAGTCGAGGTTGCCTGAGTTTGAACTCTTCCATGGGCCATCGGCCGGGCGTTTTCCAGCGAGACGAAAACGAAGAACTCGGCGGCATAGTCGAAAGTAATATCCTTGGCCTGCTCATAGGTATCGCCTTCGAAGACGTTGAGCTTCACAATCGGGGGAGGATCCACAGGTCGGCGATCAGCGGACGCTACTTGCAGTCAGTCTCAACATTCTTGGTGGACAAAAAGTGTGGCATGATGGTGATTACATTTGGGTCCAGAACCGCAAGCTCTGGCACGATCGGGCTGTTGTATTACTTCAAGAACATAATGCAAGGTCCTGCCACCAACCGTCTTCCGAGTATGCTTCAGAAGCGGCCCTTCACTAATGGGCGTGTTCATGATGGGAGGGCCAGTCATTGTCTAGATCGCAATCAGTATATGAGTATCGACATGATGTCTTCGTTGGAGTAGATGGATTGCCAAGTAAGCAACCACGCAATGCTTTACACGGATTCAGGCCCGCGCGCGAAGGACGGGTGGCGAAACATGGCAAACCCATAAAGTCACGAAGATCTGACACAGTCAACTTACATTACAGCAGCTATGTTGTAAGAAGAAAGGACCAAGTTGGCAGCTGGGCCTCCGTGTCCTGGCTGCTTCGAGACCGTCTCCAGACTCCAGATGCGGGTTCGTCCAATGGGTGGAATCAGATCATTAGTCGAGGGCGAATTTTTTGCGGTTTGTTGTCGATCTGACGGCTCCAAGGGCGAATACTGCAGGTTGATTGCAGTGTCGCGACAATCAAATCGAGGACCCAAGGCTTTGGGACAGACAAAGCATGTATTGATGGAGAAATGAGGAGTGAAGGGAAGAAAGAAAGTGATCCGTAGGTTTGGGCCGAAGGTTATCGGTCGGAAGGCAGGTAAGGTATGAGAACGAACGAATGAACAAATGACGGGTCGGGGGGTGTGGGTGGGTTATGCTTATGGGGACTGGCCTGTAAGGGTAACCTAAGGTATTATCCTGTCTCTGGGGGGGGCGGCCGGGCTGCTGGGTTCGCAGGGGAGAAGCAAAGAAAAAAAAAGGCGAATGGGCAAAAGCCAAGAGCAGGCGAGACAAATCAGATCAGAGGGCAGAAGTGTACTGGGAGTCCCAGTCCCGGAGTGCTGGTGCCGCAAACTGACTCGAGCGACCTGCTTGATTGGACCCGGCTGTCCGGGCTTGCGCGGTTATGGTACCTGCGACCCCAAGCAAAGAGAAGCCCAACAACGGCAGCCGATTTGATCAATCAATCAGTCAATCCATCAATCTCACGCTCACGTCACTCCTGCTCACACGCTGACTTCTTTTGTTTCTTCGTCTCACGCTGAGCTGACGTGACTCTTTTGTTTCTTCGCCCCAGAGTTCCACTTTCAAGCCAGGCTGTGGTTATGATGATTATCGTCAACTCTCCAAAACTGACAGTCTTCCGCCGTCAAGGGCAAAGGTCACACCAGAAACCAAGTAAATTAGTAAGGGTGTGGTCCGAAGAAAGAGGAAAAGAGCGAAACGATCCCAAGGAGAAAGAGGAGGGGGGCGTGTTAGACAGGCAGATGCTACCTATCGAAGGAGACAGTGTGCACGCTGCAGCGTCGGTACGCCACGCATGTACCTCGAGACCCATTAAGATAGTAGGGGAGCTGGGACGATTGACGGTGCTGGCTGGGTCAGTCGGCTGCTCAGGACGCTGAAGTTCTCAGTTCTCTGACCCTCCCATTGAACGTTACCGTACTGTACAGAACTGTACTTCTTACTGGGAGGGGTGGGGAAACGGCCATTTGGGGATAAAAAGCCCCCGCTCCTGTCTAATTCCCGTCAAATGAGAAGAGCCCGGCCCCGTCCTAGCCAATGGCAGCAGCCGAAAACCCCCGGCCCCAGACCCAGAAGCAAGACGAGTGCAGGGTGGCCAGGGTATGGGCCTCAAGGCCTAGGAGGGGGCTCCACCCAATCTTACCAGGATCGCAGGCCAGGGGGACATTTCTGGACATGGGGCAGCACCCAGCGGGCCAGTCGTGAGTGGGCATCTGGCCCTGATGTCTGGTTCGGGTTTCTGCAACTGACTCCTTGTCTTTCCTCTGCTCGCCCATCCTGCCGGCCCAGATTACCCAAAGCTGCAAACGAACAAGTCGCTCGATACAAGTCCATTGTCGCATAATCAAGGCACCTTTACGTACATGGTGGCATGGCGCTAGCATCGACAAAAAGGGCCAACAACTCGGACCGAAATCCTGGGTCCCCTGGTACGTGTAAATACCACGTAGGTAGTTTATACCAGTCCCATCGTGTTACATCACAACTAGAGAGTTTAGTTGGGTTAAGTAATGTGAGGATCCGGCACGTCATCCCGCTCAAATTGTCTATTTGTGCAACACGTTCTATAAGTATCCTACGATGGTACTTGTGCCCTATTGAAAGGGTCGGGTCAGGCGCTCCGAGACCATGGTCGTGTCGTCTATGTTGCCATGCACCTGTACATAGTGTCTGATACATAGGTATTAGCCGATTGCCTGGGAACGGCTTAGCTACGGCTGCGACATCCAGGTGTTAGTATGCACGGACTTGGGCTCACCAAGAACAAGACCCGCACAAGATCTGTGGGCGCTGCCTTCCCGTCCTATTCCGTATGGTACAATTTCGCACAACTTCCCCTTCAAGCACCGGCAGCAATGTATGTACTCATATGTACAACGAGCAGTATCCCGGCATCCAGTCTGCTGGTTGGGTGGGTAATGGGCTCACCAGCCAGCCAAGCAAAGAATTCCAACTGGGGGTGTCGTCTACAAGGAGTAGCGACGCCGCGGTGGAGCTTATTTCCCTGTAACCGGCTCGCTGGAGGGTTTTCCTGTCCAGCCAGCCAGGTCAGCCTAGTACCTGACGGTTGCGACTCAAGTGGGAAGTCCTGGTCTTTTTTACTTCTTACGGTACCGCAACATCCTCAAACGTTCGGACTGCAAAGCGGGCTTCTTTTTTTTTTTTTTTTTTTTTTTTTTTTTTTTTCTCTCTCTCTCTTCAAGAAGTCGTCAGGATTAAGAGGCTTGGTGAGAGCTTGATCTTTCCCCCGGGAAAAAGTGCAAGGCTCAAGAGTCAGCATCCTCGACCCTAGATTGCATAGGCAGTACCATGTCGGTGCCAATCAAAGCCCCGAACCACCAAGATGGGTGTTGGTGATTTGAGCACCGCCTTTTTTGCCTGTCGAGGTTCGCTTAAGCGTAGACTGACAGGGGGTTGGAAGGATGTGTACCTACCTAGGTGTGCTATCGACATAGGTAGGCCAGTTTCTACATACCTACCAAACCACTAACCTGCTTGCATTCACATCACGCTGCTCAGTTCTGTCGTGCAGAAACAAAACTCACCTCTCACAAGGTGAACGTGCCATTTACGTCGGTAGCGAACTCTGCTCGTATGGGGGAAAAGCTAGCTGGGAGCGCCCAGCGCCATGATGGCGGCGCCGCTTGCGAAGGTTGTTTGGTCGTTTGACGCTCGTAGGCCACGCTTAATCCTGTCGTTGCCCAGGCCATGGAAGTTGTACACGTGGTGGTGACACATCTGCGGCCTTATGCTTCAGCCAGAGCACGTTTTACCACTTACTGACACTTCGCTTCGACTTCTTCTGGCAGCTTTTGCAACGCCTCGCAACTAACACGCCGATCTAGGGGATACAGGGCAAGCAATCAGATACCTCCCTTGCCTGCCCACCTTAAGCCTTAAAGCACTCGCTCAACCTTGCACAAGGGTATCGTCGCCGGGCCTCGCTCTCGAGTCGGCTTTTGTAACGACACCCTGAAGAAAACGAAGAACCTGGCCACTGGGTGCTGGGCGTTCTTCTCTGACGAACATAATGCCTTTGAAACATTGTCGCCCAATCTCCTTGCATTGCGCAGTAGTCTAAACGATGGAGATGGAGTTGCGGATAGCGCCTGTGAAGAGCCGAGATTACTATTACTATAAACGGTCACAGTGATTTGTTCATATGGGGGCGGTTTGGTTGAGGCGCTGTGGAGCACGTCGCCCGCAGTATGCAAGTACCTTATCCCCAACTGAGGCTTTCACTCATATGACAGCAACTGCTACATTATGTAGCTACCATCTCTTCGGACTCTCACACGAGGGGCCGGGGCGTCATCTCTCCTCTCAGCTCTGGTCAATATTCCCATCAAGGCTCTGATCACGCAACGAAGAATGGGGGACCTGGCTGGCTGGCTTGCTTTTAGGTTGTCTCGTTGCTCTTTTAGACGCATCCGGAGAAGCAAGCAGTGGCTCATACGAGTTCTACACCACCTACGCCATGGCTGTCGCGCTAATGGGCTTGGCGAGTATAAATTGTATACCCGGAGCCTGTGAGAGCCGAATACCCACTTACACCAGGTTCCCAGTCCCAATCCCAATCCACTGTCCTGCAGACGTCTCGAGACTCAACGACACCAGTAGGAATAGCCTCCGATACCTCCGCCCTATCCATTGCTGTGCATATACCTGATCTGCAGGGGGGTGTGGTGCTCTCATTTTGCGATCGACAGTGTCCAGTTTCTTTCGTTTCTTCCTACATACAAGCAATGAAGCAAGAGAAAAAGAGAACTCTTCGTCTCTGGACATGTGTTTGTGTGTGTGTGTGTGTGTGCGTGTGTTAGTAAAGTATATACACGATGTGCTACAGTCGATCGTGTCTCGCCCGCACTGTCCAGAGGGGAGATGGTTTCTGATGAGGAGGGGGGGCAGAAAGAGACACACAGACCTATAGTTTGATGATGATCAAATAGGCTCGCCTCAATCAGTCCTGAGTCAATCAGCCACACCCCCGGGCTATAGAAGCTGCGGTTCACTTTCCCGTTCTAGTCTTAAGAGCGTCGATATATACCGGCCGCCCATATACCCCACATTCATCTCAGTTTATCGAACCATCGTCCCTATCCAGTATCAACTGCCGTTTCATGCGCGGGAGGCTGCTACCAATTCCGGGCTAAATATTTCGAGTTCCTACTGTGTACCGAATTGCGTGCTGTTCCCCGTCACGCTTGTGCGTGTAGGTTAGGTAGGTAGGTACCTGTTCTAGTACATACCAGCAGCCTGTCCAGCTGTCCCTCGTTTCTGCTGCTGCCGAACCCGAACCCCAGGGCCAAGACGGTTTGGGCAAGTCGATCGTCGCTAGCGCTGACGAAATTCAAGTACCGTACGTAACTGTAGCTAGCGCGCGAATAATTGCCCGACGTTGCCCAAAGGCGAAGTAGTCCACCGACAAGTAAGAACCCTGAGTGCACTTATGTCACCATCATCCGATATGAGATATGACCGAATCGAAACCCGGCCGGCCGGCCATCAGCCATCTCGACGGGCATGGCTCTCTACCACTACAGTATGGTATGCGATGCGCGTTATGTCGATGCGATGCGATGCGAGATCTTGAGCCTACTGTGCACATTGCCTACATGACCTAACCTACTGACTGTGCCACTTTCTTTTGCTGGGAATGGATGATTAGACCTCCTTAGACCTCCCTCATGGCCATCACAAAGAAGGTATTGCCTAGACGACACCTAACAATGAAAAGTGAGGTGACCTTGGAGGAGGGGGTTGTCAAGTCACCCGACACACTCCTGGAGCACGATGTTCGGTTCTAGTAGCACCAAAGTAAGCAAACACCTCTCGGTAGCAGCAAGCAAGCAAGCACTTCAGCCAGGTCGGTTTTCCAGAGGGTCGCAAAGAACGTTAGCTTTGTGCTCGAACAACATCCCCCCAACTCAATTGCCCGCAGCACCGAAGCTGCGGTTCATGCACATGAACCACAACTCTGGGACGTCACCAGGCTCGAAACAGGACAAGACAGAACCATCTCGGTTTGTCTCAACCCTAATCCAACTATCATCGCATGATTTTGAATTCCTCTCTCCCTCGCCAGCCATTGATGGGGATGACAATTTTCTGGTCTGGTATTGGGTTCCCGGGATCGTTACAGCTCGAAAGCCTCACAGCATTTAGGCGGCCTGTTAGTTTGGCCCGACCGATGAGGAGGAGGGGGAAGAAAAAGAAGAAGGGCCTATTCGTCGTTTTGTTTGTTTGCTTCGCCCGTACGAGCCCCTAGCTTTGCCACCACCCAGGGCAGTCAATGAAATGGCATTATCAGCAAGCGCAGTAGAGAACGAATACTCAAGCCACCATCGCGGCAGATCGTCGATTATCTACTTACTACTTACTGCCTACGACGATGACCACCATGGCGGCGTCTGAGCGCATCTGCCTCACTTAGTCGCCCGTACGATGGCACTTACTCGCGTGATTGCACAAGGCAAGTAAGTGGCTGCTTCATTAGGCTGAATGAGCGAGCGTACCACATGTACAAGTACATGTGCTGCTTCTTCGATACACAGACAACCTGCTTTGCGAAACCACCTACCCGGGGGTTGTCGTGCACTCCGCCCCCCTCGGATCGAGAGGAGGCGAGAGGGGTAAAGAAAACGATTCAGCCGCTTCACTTGTCCAAGGTTTGTGCTGGTGTATGGAATAGCTAGTAGCCAAGGCAAGGGGCCCAGGAGATCTTAAGATTTGCGCGATCTGGGGTGGTCTTATCTCCTTCCCATAAGACTGGTGCAAACCCACCGACAGATATCTGGGCCATCGGTCGGCAGGTAGCTAACCCGAGCAATCGGGTTTCGGTATATGTCCGAGGGAGAGAGAGGGCAAGAAGCGAGTATGCAGATACTACGAGGGAAATGCAGAGTCTCTCGCATTTATTCTTCCTCTCACCGCAAAAGAGAGAGGGGAGGCTTTCTAAGTATCCGCGTCCAGCCGGTAGTGAACAGCCCCGGGACACCGTCGAAACTCTGTCTCCAGCAATTCGGGCCACATGAGGCAATTCTTCGTTCATCCGAAGCTTATAGACTCTGGGCAGTACAGAACTATATGCGGTGAACAGGTGTGAAAAGTAATCGAGTTCAGACAATTGAACCGCACTCGCTCACCTAGGATAGACGCAAAGCCGACAGGCACACCCTATTATTGTCGCTGTCACAAACGCAACCTCTATCTCGTCCCAGCCACCAGCAGCACCTTTTTGCCCACGTGTATCGATCGATGGCAGGAGCCAACCAATCACTCCATATATCTCGTTGTAGCTGTATACTCGTTTGGACCTGCCTGACTCTGCACCTAGCGGCATGTAATAGAATAGGTAAAACAAAAAGGGTGAGGGAAAAGGGTGGCTCACTCAGTAAAAGGTAAGTAGTACTGGCTGCATGTACGCGCTCACGCAATGATAACCTACCCCTTGCTGCTGCTGCTGACGGCTTGCTGCCTGGGATTTTTGTGTAACGCAAGGGCTGAATTGTAATGTTTGCCTAACCATAGACCCTCACCGACATGTTCACGCTGCTTGCTTACCCGTGCCAAGCCGAGTCCATCGTTCGATACGGAAGATTAGGCCTCGCCTACATCGTCTGCATCATGCATGGCCTCGGAGTGATGAGTTTATTGATGAGGAAGTCTTCCAATATGGTGCTGGTTGTGGACGAGGCTGTTGGCGTTATCTCGTACTTTGATGTGTGAACTTCATATTGGTTTTCAAACATGAGTTTGCCCGTAATGGACGGGTTATGACTTGTGAACCCCCATGCAACTGCGAAATGCCCCGGTCAGGCTAATACGGACAGTTAGTAATATAGAAGCGGCGTGGCGTGCTACGCATGATCAGACCAACAGGGCTGGAATCATTCCCGCTCACCGGTATTTGTATACTCAACCTTCGCCCCCTTTATTCCCATCTGTGAACCCATCCGTCGTTGCCATGCCCTCCGGTCCGGCTATACATGACTCCTAAGTATGTGACGAACGTCCCGGCGAGCACCCACGCGCCAGAGACGCTACCAGCCCGTGTAACACCCCTACCCTAGAACATAGCCGAAGGTGTCGTACATATCTGCATGTCTGAAGCAAACCCATTGGGCTGGACTCAACGGATGGGAGAACGAGTGACCAGAGAGGGGAAGCAAGAGTGATCGCACACAGCCCAGCAGTTTTCTGCTCTGGTTGGGTGCCACCACGTGGGGTCGCCCTGCACGAAGAACCTGAGACTCATGCGGTGACCGACCGGGAGTTCGAACTGTTAGGCAGAATCATCAATTTCTCGAAATGGACGGCTGCCCGCTGGCTATTCCGCCCCGAGAGAAAGAGCGTGTGTGAGAGCGAAATAAGATGTGGCGCCTGCGGGTAGCCGATCGGTGACGAGGAGATGAATGTCGTGAGATGTTGCACTGGCGCAAGAGGGAAACCTTTGATGGGCACTGGTTAGTGCCATGATGTTACATGGTGAACCGAGGAGATGGAATGGGAATATGTAATCAATAGGGCTGATTCCTTCATCCGCTCCCCCTTTTTGGGAAGATGGAGAAACCGCTCCATATCTTGTACCACGTGCGCATCCCAACATGTTGCATGACTCTGCTGACATGACTTCACCAAATCTGATCTGCTGTGTTGAGTGGGAGAGGTCCACCTTTTCTCCCCCCCTTTCAGGCGTGCTTGTTGACCGAGACGACGGAAATAGATGGGCTTGGGTTCCTTCTTTGGCTATCCGCGGTCCCATGTGTTGCATTACACAACAGTCGTAGCAAACTCAGAAGTAGCAGCAGCAACCGCCGCCGTTGCCGGGGGCACGCGTGCTCAGCGAATATGGTAATGGGAGGGTCTCACAGACAGACGACACCTGTACGATGGCAAAAGCCGTTTTTGGGAGAACCCTCGTGGCTACACAGACAACCTGCGCCCTTTTTCTGGACACGGCGTTTTGCACAAAAACAGTTATGGTGAAAAACTAAAGTCATGAGAGAAATATACGAGCTACCCCTATTCCGTGTTTTTGGTGCCCGTTAGGATAGGGGTAGCTCGTACATTCTGCCTCACAACACAACATATGGCGAACTGGGCTTTGGTGATGACCTGTCTTGACATCTAATGTATAAGAATGACGTACTATTTGGGACAAGCATACTTCCAACCTCCGAATCATGGGGAAAGCGATGGGTGTTTTCCGGCTGTGTCGGCGCTATTGGCGTCGAGGGATGTACAGTCGCCTCTAGTCTATAACAGTAACTCGTCACATACGTATCCAACAACGCTCCAACATAAAGTTTTAAGTCGCCATTGGGCGTTACAAATTGCAGGTTTATCTCGTATTACCCGCGATACTCGTTTAGGGGGTGTCCAGCAGTCGAGTTGGGGCGTCCCGTAGCCCAGGTGGGAGGTTGGTTTGACAACGGACCGATTACGGATCCAGGCTCCAATATCCATCATCATCGCCCACGAGCCATGGGTTCCCGTTGAAATCGACTTTAATGGAGCCCCCGTGTGGGAACGTTGGGGATTGAAATAACTGGGTGCTGTATGACAACACATGTCGCGTGGTTGGGGTGCCTTACATATGTGATATCTCCCCTGGAGCCTTATGCTGCGGCCGTACCGGGCTGTCGTTCCTTGGAGTCCTTGGCCTTGATATGCGACGTAAATCTGCCCGAAGTTCAAGTGGATTTGCAGGCGGCTTATCCCCAGATAGGCTTCTAAGAGAGAATCACCAGATCCATACGACCCATACGTGCCTGACTTGAGTTGTGGTTGATCTCATTACTCTTTGGAACGACAGAGATGAGCTAAAATGTCCAGGCAATACACAATACAGGCTCAAAACATACTTTGACATATCAGCGGTAGATATCTTGGCTGCGAAGCCAAATCTCCTCGTCAGCCCTATCGCCCCAGCTACATTTTCCCAAGAGCGCGAGAACCCCACTCAGCCTAGAAATGACCGACGTTCAAAGAAGCAGCAAGCGAATGGCATTAATGTTATTACTATTATAAACTAAACGACATAAACGGGGATATAATCTTGTAGAGATCGTATATCGTCGACGTCAATGAGTGTGTGGATGGGTATCATCATATCAAGTCAATAACGAGCGAGCGCAGGGCAAGTTTTTCTTGGCCTTTCCAGCAATCCCGTGGCATTATGAGCTTCAACAACAGCTCCTTAGTCCCGAACTCCGTGGTATCATGTTGGTGAGCGTGAGGAGTTTGGCCCTGTTCGAGTATGGGCTCGTATTCGCTCATGGGAGGAACCTGGTAGCCATTGTCTACACAGCTGGCGTCGCAGTAGCAACACCGGGAGCAGTTGTAGCCGCTGGGGTATTCTTTTCAGGGAACGCGCCTGCGTCATGGACTCGGCCATATCGAGTGAATGCTACGTCGAGGTCAGCATGTCGTTACTAAACACAGGGTACGGCTTTTGGAATGTCCTTACCTAAGTTCAGCCTGCCGTAATCCCACTTGCGGCTAAGAGCAAGGATGGCAATGGAAGTAGCTGGCAACAGCAGTACATCGAGGACACCAAAGAAGATGGCAGCAGGCGTGACACCAATCACGTTACCTCCATCGGAGAGACCAAAGGCAATGGGGTACAGAAGCCAGAGGAGGTTTACCCATCCAGATAGAACGGAGTGGTCTCGGGTAAGGCCAACGCGCTTGGCGGAGTTGCCGCCGTGGCCCAGGGTGTTGAAGGCCAACATGAGCCAAGCAAATGTACCGAAGGCGTAGAAACCCCACTTGTAGTTGCTGGTAGTGTAGGCAGAAACGAGATAGGAGACAACCCTTGTTCGAGGGTTCAGTAGTTGTATCATGTGACAGAAAATGGGATCAAATGCTTACCAGATCCAAGAGAGGAAAACGTTGTAAACAATCGTTGCCCACGAGACGCCACTGAGAAGTCCCAGGGAGAGAATGACGGCAGGGAATTCCACAACCCACTATCACAAAACTGTCAGTGATCCTATCTTTGCTACTAGGGATTGTTGAATGGGAACACTTACATAAACGTACTTCACCCAGAATACTTGGCGCGTCCAGGATGACGTGGGCTTGCTGTTGACGACAGTGACGACGCTGAAACCAAGATCGGAAGCCCATGCGAAGTAGGCTATAGATCCTACGAGCAATGCGACGGAGAATATATAATGGAAAATCTTCTCACCCGAGAAGGGCTTGAAGCTGGCCGCGTAGAATGCTAAGAATGAAACGATGTAGATAGCTGTGACCGCCCAGAGCCAGTCCGATCCATGTTCACTGAAAGCCTCGTTTCCAGCTGGAGGGTTAATGTCCAGAGCCTGGTTGCTGCGGAGGATGAGACCCATGACAGGCGACATTGGTGAGAAGTGTGTAATAGGGGCAGTACAAGTACAAGTGATTTTGAAGGGAACTTTACAAAGAGCACCGGATCAACCCAATAGAGGAGCTTGCCAATATTACTGATCAAACTCGCGTCGCAGTAAGTTTCATTGTGTGGCTGAACAATAGAGCGCGTGAATGTGTGTTGATGGGAGGAAAGGAGGTGCTTACCTTATATAGGCCTGGCTCTGGAGGGGATCTTGGCTACAACCACAGCCCTTCCGATATCCCGAACTTGCACTAACGCACCGGTAAGAGCGGCGATCTTGTGAATAATGGCATCCTGGAGGGAGAATATCAAATCCGAGTGGTCCGACAGCTACCAGCGACAGCAGCGACAGGGCTTGGTGCTTTGATGCTCATCGCAACCCTATGCGGGATAGGCCGTTGCAACCTGGCCAGTTGGAACACCAGGGTGGCATTCGTGCAGATGCAGTTGGAAGGTGCTGGCCAACATCGAGGTTTGCGGGCAGCGATCGGAGCTTGGCCGGGTCTGCTCGGCAATTCCCAGTCGGTCATACGACGTCCAGCCCGGGCTTCAACGGCATTGGTCATCAACCTGGGACCTTTTTGGCGATCACGTCAACGCGTGACCACTTCCCGAGAGACGAGAGACCCTTAGCTGGGAGTTTGCTTGCATGCTGCAATATTTGTAGTAACCAACGTGCCCTATACTTTCGTCTAGGTCGAGTGTAGTTGGAGATCTAGGCCCCCGGTCGACCAACAGTGCAGAATGGGGTTGATAGTCCGAATAACCATTTACACTCCCAGGATTATCAACCGCATGCAACCGGCCAGAAGCGCCCAGCCCTACGGTCGACGTGATGAGATGTGATGGGCTATCTAGCACCTTCTTTGACCCAGCGGCAGGCTCGGACGTAGGTTGTTGAATACGGAAACCCGTCCTACCCAAAACCCTGAGCGGCAGTCGCTTTTGCACGGCGCGGGACACCCGGGAAGCGAATGGGCAAGGCCGTTGTAACCTCATCATGCATGCGCGGTAGTGCTGCTTAAGGTGATTAGCTCATATATATGCAAGCCAATTTGTTACCGTCGCAGTCTGGATGCGTTAGTCAACCTTGAGTGACAATCGCTGGTCAATTGGGCATCGCGCTCTGCCGCCGGGCCTTGCCTACCGAGTGAATCGTGCCATGTTGAGAGGAGACCAGATGATTGCTCGCGACGCGAAGTCACCTCCGTCGTACGATGAGAAAGCTGGTTCTAATTGTAGGGTCGGGGTATTTCGGTGGCGGTTTGGTTTGGAGAGTTTACTAGTTTGTACGTTAGTATTGATGATGGATTTTGATGCATTGGCTGCTTGCTGTGGACTAAATAACAGGACTGGTGGTGGTGAAGGTGCGGGAGGTGTTTGGCCCAAATTTACTAGCGTACCACGACATATGATATGGCAAGCCAAGCATCTCCAAATGTGTTGATCCTGGAATACCTCTTTGAGCATCTTCCTTACATACCCGCAGTCTGATCAATCAGAAACCTGTTGTTGCCCAACCAGGGCTAGATTGGGGGATCAACTGACGCCCGCGGGGGTTCGGCCTTTCGCGTCGAATCCTGGCGATTTCCGAGGCCGTTGTGTTAGTCCTATCCATGTAAGTAGGGGATGTGACATTGTTAGATTCCAACTTGTAGTGTCAACACTCCGGCTATCATCGTCCAGTCCGATTCACTCCCCTGCCACATGCCAGTGCGCCTTGGGTATGTAGCTAGGTAATTAGTTGCATATCAGCTAGTGTCGTGTGAGTGCTAGTAAACTGCAGGGTCCAGGCACAGACAAAGCCTTGCGCGAGGGCTTACCGAGAGTCAGGTAGTCGAAACTCTCTGTCCTTTGTCGGATACTATTCGAAATATTGGGATATGATATACTACTTCCACAACCCTTCAGCTACTCATCCAACCATTCAAAACAAGTCTGCTTGTATCCCTCTATAGTTTTCGGGCCACAACAAATATGTCACCTATACCACTGACCTATCGCATTATATTCAACTATGTCGAGCCTCTCCTAGCTACCCTCGGCGCAATCCAAGCCGTCGTTGCGCCCCGAGACCTGCTCCGGCTGAGCCTCCCCTCGGTGCCGTACACGACGGCCATGTACCCGCTCTTCCCGCAGATGTGCGGCGCATGGCTCATGTTTGCCTTCCACGACGTCGTCACTCTCCGCATCTACCAGGACGTCCACGTCTGGAAGCACATCCTCGGCGCGGCCATATTCAGCGACCTGGGCTATACTACGGGCCTGGTGCACTCCATGGGTCCTGCCTGGTTCTTCAACCCGCTGCGATGGGATGGCGCCAATGCGTTCACGGTGGTATCGACTTTGCTGCCGCTACTGGCCAAGATCCTCTTTGTTCTCGGGGTTGGCTTACCTCGCCCTGCGCCGCCGAGGATCAAGGTTTCAGACAAAGAACTGTGAAGAGGATCGGGGATGCCCCTGCTCGATGGTTTGAGCTACAATGGTGTTGGCAGATGTTTGCGTCGATTTTGTGTTATCTGGCAATATGCGGCCACTCTTTAGAAGGGGTATCTGGCCCAAGACACTGCAAGGTCGGGTTTTAAGCAGTACCTTGGGGAGGTATGCAGTGCTGCTCGAAGAATACGATGATTCTCATGCGATCCCCATGGAGTTTGATGATGCATGTATCTGTATTCTACTGAAGACTAGCAACCTATCGGGTGTTGCTTTCGCGCAAGCACTGTATGTATGTAGACCAGTCGCCGCCAGCTATACCATCGCCAACCATTTTCCGCTGTCAGTGGAATGCCTTAACCAGGGCTACTCAGTAGAGAAGTATGTACCTAACCCATCTTGGTGCACCCCGCTAAGCGGGGCTAGCCAAGCCACTGTTGCCCCGGACTTTTTGTCTGGTTGCTGGTGATGCGACTCGGCACGCCTGCTAAATCGAACGTCATTTCGGGCAGTGGCGCCAGCTGCTCAGCACTCTCAAGCAAGCCAAACTCATTTACATGCAACAGCAACTCTTGTACAACAGAACAGCACTTGAATCCCCGAGGAGACTTTGGTGACGTTTCCAGTCAAGTATTTTCCGATTTATCCATCCCGGCTATTTGCTCGATCGACCGTCCCGTCCCGTCCTCTTCATCATGGCAGTCGATCTATCGCTGCTCCATAGCGGAACCCCGGCCGACCAACTCGCTGCTCTACGGACTCTGAAGCATGACATTATCGGTCATATCAACAAGAAGCAGCAATGGATACAGTCGGGCATAGTCCCGCCCCTGGTCAGACTGGTCAGGCAATCGGCGCCAGCTCAAGAATTGAATGGGAACGACACGCAGCAGCATGCCGAGGGCGCGCGTCTGAGCGATGCCGAATCAGTGCAACTCTATGCCTTGCAGCTCCTGGCAAGTTTTGCAAATGCCGGCTACCAATTCCTATCACCTCTTTGCGCCTCGGGAGCTATCGAGGCCGTACTGTCCCGCTCTTGCCTGCGAAGTCCGCGACCGCAGATTGTCCTAACCGCGCTGAGGATATTGCGCGCCGTCACTGAAGCCGCTGCTTTTGCGCCCATTCCACCGACCGATCAAGCGAGCCGAAACTCTCAACTGTCCCCCGATACCGTCTTTCTAGCAAATATCATACTTGCGAACGACCATTTAGAGTCCTTTGCTTCTATCCTGAGGAATGATGTATCATCACAAGTATCGGCCGTGGCTAGGCTTATCCTTAGCCTTTGCCGAGAAGAGCGGCACCAGTTTGCCCTCGTCAATTGCGGTGTTCTTGATGCTCTTGCTACACGACTGGCAAGTTTCGCAGTTGCTGAAGGGCAAGTAATACCACGTGCCGACGAGATCAGCCAGTCAAATGGGCTTTCAAATTGCTTTCCAACACCCGCCAGGCCAGGCGTGGAGCTATCCGATATCCTGGGTTCCATCGCTGCTATCATTACAGACTCGCCCTATCGGACCTGCCGCCTGCTATACTCGCCGTCCATCCTGGCGGTATTCCCCAACACTGACAGCGACTGGGACACGTACTGGAAGATTCATGCAGACAACCCAGATAAGCTGGCTGGGATGCGGCCCACAAAACATAAAGACTATGAACCCATGGATTTATTATTACCATATACGCCAATCCAACTACGTGGCCTATCGTCACATACGTCGTCTTTTCCGTCGCTACCATCAAGACCGGGTACGGATTCTCCGCCATGGACCATGACTGAGGCGAGCCGAGGAACGGACGACTCAGAAAACCCGGAAAGCCCCTTGGTTCCGTGGCTCATAGGGCTGGTACGCTCCTGTTATGGCCTTGATGCGCTGGCTGCAGCTTCAGTCTTGGCTTCTCTTTTCAAATGTGGCTTCACTTATAGACTAAGGGAGACTACTCTTGGGCTTTCGGTTGTGCCTAAGCTGTTGCAGATCCTCGATGTGGCTGATCGAAACGCAAATGATACAGACATGTCACCACTGGACTCGAGGACTCAGTCCACCTGGGCAGTCATCGAGCGCGTTCCCGAAATGCTGACTCACTTAGTAACAGACAGTGACAGCCTCCAAAAGGCTGCTTTCGACTCGGGAGCTGTCAAGTTGATATGTAAACTTTTAAAGAGCACATATGATGCCGAACCCCCGTCCATCCAGAACGAACTCTGGTCGCCGAATGCAAATCCTGAGCCGGTACAGATGAGTAACGACGACCCAACTTGTCAATTAGGTCAGCTTGGACAGCATCCGCTGCTTGTGCATCGAATCCGATTAAGGGAAAGTTCGCTGAAGGCTCTTGGCGCACTTGGAGCTTCCAGGGAAGAATATCGCAAAGCCATCGTGGACCAGGATATGATCCCCTACATCAAGGA
Source organism: Apiospora rasikravindrae (assembly GCA_038363885.1). Taxonomy (NCBI): domain Eukaryota; kingdom Fungi; phylum Ascomycota; class Sordariomycetes; order Amphisphaeriales; family Apiosporaceae; genus Apiospora; species Apiospora rasikravindrae. The sequence continues at coordinate 2,180,009 of JAQQWK010000006.1, forward strand.
ATCGCTTTATCGATTCCCAGTCCGGCCGAGACAGTCAAAAGAGCAGCCTAACAACGATGGTACGGGAAGAGGGCAAGATGACCGGGCGAGGTCGGAGCTCGGAGAAAACCCAACCTCAGTCATTGTTGCGGCCTGTTATACAGCACGGATGCTAGCCCGCTCGGTGAGCATATTGAGGACTTCGCTGATGGACAACGCCGTGGAAAAGACCATAGAGAGACTTCTTGAGCACCACGAGTTGGAGGTTCAGGTCGCCGCGACAGCAGTGGTCTGCAACATGGTGACGGACTTCAGTCCTATGAAGGAGGTACGTTTTAATCTAACAGTATATATCAATCGGGATTGTACTAATGTATGCCGTTCTATAGTCGTTCATCCTTGCGGGCCGTGTCAAGACACTTTGCAAACACGCCAAATCACAGAATGCAGCTTTGCGATTAAACGCGATATGGGCTCTTAACCACCTCGTGCATGCGAGCAGCATAGAGCTGAAGAAGAACTGTCTAGAGGAATTGCAGCCAGGGTGGCTAATTCAAATTATCTGTGACGATATGGAAGATGCGGCATTGTCCTCGACCAGAGCAAGGGGGAGCGGCTACAATAGTGACGAAGAAGATGATATGGACATCGATGATCAGAATCGCGAATCTTCATACAAGCCCCTGGAAGATCAGGTCTCGCTTGATAATCACATACTTCGCCTGGCGGACGCAAGACTACATGCTCTCCGCGAGATGGAACTGAACCCCGTGCGGAAGGCGAGACAGGATGATCTCGAGGTCCAGGAGAAGGGACTTGGCTTCATCCGAAACCTAATTGGCGAACCCCACCTCAACGGCGCAGATTCAGCCAACGATACCACGGATATGATTGACCACCTCTTCACTACGCTTGGCCAGGACCGTTTCTTCGAGATATTGGCATCAAAACTGAAGACGAAAACGCTGAACCCCTTCGGGCGGCGCGGAGCCACGGGAAGCGAGGCGCGGGTGCTCTACCCCCAGGCCAAGATTATCGAGGCGGTCGTCTACATCCTGGTTCACCTGGCCGCCAGCATACCGCGCCACCGGCAGCTCGTCATCTCGCAGAAGGAGCTACTGAAGCTCCTGGCCGGGCTAACGAGCAGCCAGGAGCGCGAGGTGCGGGTGGCGCTCTGCCACCTGATCAACAACCTGACGTGGCGGGACGACGACAGCGACGCGCCGGCGTGCTCGCAGCGCGCGTTCGAGCTCAAGAAGCTGGGCTTCCTGAACAAGCTGGAGAGCCTGGGGCAGAACGACGAGGAGCTTGACGTGCGGGAGCGGGCCAAGACGGCGGTTTGGCAGATGAAGCATCCGCAGTAGTAGTTGTTGCATTAATACGAAGAAGATGATAATTCAGTTTCTATATATGTATGTTTTAAGACTGAATTCGAGTATTCCAGAAATGGAATTCGGGGGTTGTGATGTTTTCCCCCGTACAGCGCCGAGATATCTCGGTATAAACCAATGAACAATACCATTATCCCTTGGCGCATATGTCAGCTATACCTACATGTCCTTACAGCCAACAAGATCGGTATGGAAGACGAAGGCTGACAGCAAAGGGAAGAGTACCGCCACGGTAAACACGGCGAATGGATGTGATGATACGACACTGGTCAGTTTTCTAGCGGTTCAAGGTTCGGTCTTCTCCCATAGGTTATTATTAAGTAGAATTACGAAAACCAAGACTCAAGCGCGCACACGTGCACACTGTAAAGCCAGGCCGGGCGCCCCTGAAGAGAGTGCCCGTTGACAGCGGCACGTGGTTCAAAGTGGTTCCCCCTCGCAGTTCGTTGCGTGCGATTGACAATGATGACGAGATAATGACAGTTGTGATGACTTGCAGACAACCCCAATTTAGGATCAAGTGACTGCATCTATTCCGGTACGGTACTGTAGAACCCACGCCGCTTATCTTGCACCCCGCGAAAGAGTTGGCGGGCAATCACCGCCGTGATCCACTAATGTTGGGCTGGCGACAAAAAGGCGTATTCCGGGACGAGACACATGCCAACTGCGGGTACTTGGTGAGGAAAGGACGTTGAACGGACTGACGAGAATGGTGCAAGCTTAGAGTGAGCCATCAAGGTCCCACGCAGACGGGAATATAATCCAGACCTGTTGCGAGTAGAATGGAAGTGGTGGGAAGTCCCCGTATTGCGCGAGTCGTGGGCAACATGAATGCGGCGACGCCAGCCAACAAAAGCCCCGTGTTGTAACTCGTGGTCGGGCAGGCGGCCCTGGCCCTGGCCCCTGTGCCGCCTTTTGGGCATCATCATGTTTGTTCCTGGGAGCATCGGTCCCAGGTCCCACCGTGCTGTGTGTGTGTGTGTGTGTGTGTGTGTGTGCCTATAGAAAAATGCCTGGAACGGAAGTACTGCCTGGCGACCTGAATGCAACTATCTGCCTGTCATCCAAGACGCAGCCTTAACCGCTTTGAGAGCTCGGTCAAGCCAAACCACCATGGATGGATGGCGAACGAGGGTGCAGCCTCCAACAATGTGGCATCCTACAGCAGCAGCTAGCCGGAACTCTAAACAACCGGGGCTAGCCAGTGTACGATCGACTGACCCAAAGATGGCCGCTACCGGGGGGCTACTGTAGGCAAAGGAGCCAGGTCGAGTAGTAAGCAGGCTACAGACAGTGCTGCTGGCTGGTAACAACCAACAACACGGAACCCAGAGCGCCGCATCATCATAATACTCACCGGCTTGCACAGGATGTCAGTCATATGAAGCACAATAGCAAGGCAGGCAGGCAGACAGCTATCGACGGTAGGAACATGTTATTGGGTCGGGTTAGTATGATACTGAAAAGACTGGAGTTGAACGAATGGCATTGACCTGTACGTAATCCGCATCGGGAACCAGGCACTTGTCACCCTCCTAAGCCATCCACACCGATCTTTGCTATCTTGTATCAGGTCCAATATACGTCCATCTGCAGTGATCAGTCCAGCCTGCGGTTGCGGTGCCCATTTCAACGCTCGGTAGGCCCAAAAGGAGCCTTTCGAAACCCCGTGGTCCATCTTCCATCGGGATTGGGTCTGGGTCAGGCCACCGCGCAAATATTTTCCTCTCCTCCCCCTTGGACTCACTCCGGACTGAAAGTCGCTAACTGACTGGCGCCTGGGGGTTAGTAGCCACTACTGAGCAACCTCTGCCCACAAAAACTTCGCCGGCCAGCGGGGCAACCTTGCACCAAGCAGCAGGACTTGCAACTCGGCCTCCCACACCAGCACCAAGTACAGCGGACTACTGTGTAGCAGACGTTTGCATTGGAGGGGAGGGACAACCTTGAACGGCCAAGACCTGAGGCGTTCGTTTTTTGTCTTACTTATTACTTAAGTAACACACATCCATACACATTTGCGCTTGCATCTGCTGCCGGCTAGATTTCTCTCTGCAATCTTGAAATTCCTGTACGTGATTTTGTGCCACGGACCTGGACCTGGACCTGGACCTTGGATCTTTGACAGAAGCAACATCTCCCCGGACTGGACTGGACTGGACTGGGCTTTCTTCACTCAATTATTTGATGTACCGTTCCCACTCTACATACCCTCTCGCGACATCTTGAATCGAAACCATCCTGTCGTAACGCCCGCCAAGAAAAGCTGGGCTGAAATCGTCAAGCTGTCTCCGGATTAGAAGCGCGACATAACCTGGTCTGGTTGGCACCTATTCGGCCGGTCTTTTAGTCGCAGCAGTATCCGAACGATAGGGTTCCGTTTCCCACGACCTTGGAACGGAGACGGACGGTAATTGGACTGGTCCATCTGGCTCTGCCTGCCGAGAGTTTTGAAAGAACCAAACTTTTTCCATTGATCGTATACCCGAGCAGAAGAGAGTAGTTGATCGGTGCGGTCACGGTCATTTTCGACACTGCAACGGCTTTTCCTCGCCATCTAAACCCCCGTCGTCGTTTACTGCAGCGCCAGCAGATCGAAGGAGGGGCAGCAAATAGCAGGAGCGAAGAAGCAGCAGCAACAGTCGCAATCGCAGCGCAACCAGAATCGCAGCAGGATGCTTCGGGGACCATGTTGACTTCGTCTCCCATAGCACCACAACCCACGAGCGCATCCCCTCGTACTTTCCACTATGCACCTACCCGTTCACCCCATCAGTCGCCAAGGGTTACGGCTGCTCTGCCACGGCGGCAGTCGAAACATACCATATTGCATTCGCCATCGGGCTCCTTAGTCAGCCCAAACAACAAGTCGGCGCCTCAATCCCGTCCGAAACAATATGTTGGAGTCGACGCGGCGACACAATACTCACCCATGGAGCCCTTTGATCCCTCGGTGATGCTCCAGGGCGTCAGGCCCCAGGCCTTGGATAATGCGACCACGGCCGCATCAGGTGCGGTACGAACACCGTCGGCGACGACGACAACAACAGCTGCGGTAAATCCCCAATCTGTGATCCCCGAAGCGCCGCCCGAGCCGAATATCGAGCCTATCAGAAGGGCCGAGGAGGTCAAGCAGGCGAGTGCGGCGGCGAAGAACCCACTCTCGCCAGCCAAGAGGAGGAATTCGCAAGACCTCACGCAAACTTCTGCTGCCACCGGCTCCACGAGCACGTCATCTGTCGTTACGTCGAGTCGCAATTCGCCCAAACGGTCAAGGCCCTCCGAAGGACCTCCCAAAGTGCTACCTCTGAGATACGAGTTATGCGATGTGGAGGATATGGTGGTCCTGATCTCAAATATGCTCAGCGAGCTGATCGAGACCAACGACTCGATAGCTATGAAAAATAGCCATCTCACGAGGTTCCATTCAAGGTCAGTGACTATACTCCACTCCCATCCCCCGGGCCCTTGCTAACGTCGCTCTATAGGACTGCTCCTGGGATCTCAGTCTTAGATTACCTACATCGACTGGCGAAACATGCCACGCTCTCACCCCCTCTTCTTCTTTCCATGGTCTACTACATTGACCGCCTGTGCGCATTATACCCAGATTTCACTATAAATACACTGACCGTACATCGTTTCCTAATCACCGCTGCCACAGTAGCAGGCAAGGGCTTGTCAGATTCGTTTTGGAATAACACGTTTTATGCCAAGGTCGGGGGAGTCAAAGTGGCGGAGTTGAAGTTGTTGGAGCTTGAATTTCTGTATCGAGTGGACTGGAAAATTGTCCCCAACCCAGAAGTCCTGGTTGCATATTACAAGGGTTTGGTGGAGCGATGCGGGGGGGTATGCCTTGGAGGGAGATGCGATCCCCGGGGCGGACGAGTACGGCGGGGACGACTCCGACGACATTGATGAAGATAGCGACGAGATCTCCGATCAAGACGGCAGCGTCGAGGATAGTGCAGCGCCATCGGGGCCCATGAACTGATCGAAGCAACTCGATCAAAGTCTACAAGCAAATGCAATACAACGGGAATGAGTTTCTGGAGTTATACGGCGAAATATGGGCTGGCATAGCGAACACGGCTCTTGGAAAGGAAGAGGGCAGGCTCTGCTCATGTTGCATGACCGCCAACGTTCATGATGGAGAGAGATGTGGTTACTATATGGTCATGATTGGAATTATGCTATTTTCAAGCACGGCTGTACGGTATTGAACGAAGAGGTAAGGGGATAGGGATCCCCGGGTGTTGTCTCCGGATTCCATGAATTCGAGAGTACGAGGCATGAGAATACGAAAATGCTTATCACCTCAACCGTCATCGCTCCAGTGGTACTTTGCCTCTTCAGCCGCGATTGCGCACCCACTGCATGATGCACAAGATACATGTATCAGATCTAGGAAACGACAGAGACCAGAATAAATTTTAAAACTGTTAAAATATGCATAAAGGGTACTGTCAGGTGGTTGTTTTTATGTGTTTTCCATACTGGACAACCCTATGGCAGTAGATGGGATTTTGATTTGGCCCTGCAGAAGCTCGAGCCTTGGTACTTACGTCTTTTCTTGGTGTTCGTTCTCGGCCGAACCACTGCTCCAGTGCCCGGTCCGTCCCAATTGCTCAATCGCCGCGGATACTTGACGCCAGGTTATTATCGTTCACTTGACAATCGCAAAGCAAAGGCATATTGATTATTTTGCCTCAGTCATTGCGAGAGTTCTTTCTTTCTTTCTGTTTCATTACGCCCTGGCCAGAGCGTAATTGTTCAGCTCTGAATCGGAGAGGACACGGCCGCAAAATACCACAACGTAATAATACCAACCAGACAGCCCGAGCCGAAGATGAGGACGTCTACCACCCTCTTCGTCTCCAGCCTGGCGGCCCTCACCGGTCTCGCCGCCGCTGCCGAGCGCACAGTCCCCATCTACATCCAGCCCGTCGCCATCGCCCCGCCGGCCCCGGTGCTGCTGGGCGAGGTCGTCTACGACGAGGCACTCCTCGCGGGCGCCGACCCGGCCTCGGCCGCCAGAGTGACGTCCTTCGAGTACCCGTCCGACCTCTTATCGCCTGACAACGAAAACGACGAAAGCGAGGAACAAGAAAGAGAAGTGCCGCGGAAAGTTCGGGTCGGCGCCTGGGACACCGCGGCCAAGTCGTGGGCTTCGTCGACGAGCTTGGCGTCGACGGCGAACTTCGATAAGGGGTTTGCGCCGCACTTTGTCTTGACGGTCGACCCTTCTTCCGGTGGAGATGTTGTTGGCGTTGTGCTCAAGGGCGTGCGCATCGACGCGGGCCAGACTCGCGACTTCGGGCCCCAGGTCGTTCTACGGACGGCGGAGCCGGGCAGCCAGATCGAGCTCAACAAGCCGGTCGTGCTGTCGCCCGAGGGCCGCAAGGTTGCGGAGGAGCCTGAGAAGACGCTGTTGCAGAAGTACGTATATATGTCCACCTCGATTCCTGCTATATGCCATACCACTACACTACGGCTTTTATTCCGAGGAATATTTGTTCATTATGCTAACCATGTTTCTTCTATCACAGGTACTGGTGGATAATTGGCATTGTTCTCATGCTTACGTTGACTGGTGGTGGTGGAGAGGGCAAGTGAGCGATCTGAGGTACAGCGGCTGCGTGTGAAGCCAGATAGATCTACCAAGCTGATATTGGATGGAGAACGTACGGAATGCACTGTACCATTCTTCTACCTGAGCATAAAGGGTTCCTACCTTGAGACAAGCGGGAGTACTTCCAGTAGTCAAGTTGCGGTGTATGGTCGTTGTGCACAAGTATGATCCCAGACGGCACATTTATGGTGCTGGCGATAGATGCTTGAGCCCATGATGGCTATCATGCTCAAGTGTGATATTGTGTCACTCAGTACCTGCCGTACTAGCTGAGGGCAGCAGCAAGCATTATGCACATTAGTAACAGTACAGCTAACTAGGTGTCAACACAACAAGGCTTTGTCTGTGTATCCTGCTTCTTTATGGCAAGCTGCCAAATGGTCCTGGGATCCAACTGCTTGTTGGACCTGTCCTCCACAACATGCTATCTGAATACTCGCCCAGAGAGTCACATACAATCAGCTACAATCTACATGCACACAGATACCAACGTAACAGTCATTTATCAACAAAGAGTTGCTACCCCATCAATTGATTTGTGTCCCTTTTTTTTACCATTATTTCCAAGACTGCCTGCTCTGCTGGCGTAATTCCTTTGCTGGCCTCAATCTCCACGTGCAGCACTTAACAGTTGAGCCCCACCTGGGAGTCCACTGTGCCAGCGGTTACCTAGCACCTGGCCGCCAGCAACCATCCGCTGGAAAGCCCAGAAAGTGAAGCTCTAAGGTGTTTATCGAGTGGCGCTAGTAAACAGCCTGCAGTGGCAGCTCCATTTGATTTGGGCCAGTCGAGTCGCCTGCTTCGCAACCAAGCCTGCACCTCGAACCTGCATCTGCGTCTGCAACTGCAACTCTCCTCTGCTACCACCAATTCTTCCCTTCCCTCCCCAAAACTCTCACCGTCTTCTTTCCCATCTTTGCGACTTTTGCGACTCTCCCCGCGCCAAAGTCCCCTCTACTCTCTACTTGTCAACAAAGACACTTTTTTCACCACCCAACCCAAAGCACACCATCCACCATGTCGAGCTCCAACGGCGCAACCGTCCCTGAGCAGACCAACCAGGCTGCCCAGCAGCAGGTCGAGAAGGGCAAGGGCAAGGCCGCCAACGCTGAGGAGCCCGTTGACCAGTCCATGGACGAGGACAGCGATGACGACGAAGATGTGAGTTAGAATTTCCCCCTTCCCCAATCTCAATCTGCGTCGCATCACTTATACTGACCATCTTTACTCTGCAATAGGCTGGCGAGGGTAAGCACATACACACATACACGCACACGCGATCTGTCGCAACAACAGTCCACAAGAGCCAATTCACTAACACTTTTACGCGTCACAGATGCTGCCGAGGAAGATGATGACAACATGGACGAGATTGACCTGAGCAACGTCATCGAGGGCGGCCGCCGCACCCGAGGCAAGGTCATCGACTGGGCCAAGGCTGCCGAGAACGTCCCCAACAACGAGGAGGACGAGGACGATGATGACGACTTCGAGGGCGAGGGCGAGAAGGAGGACGACAAGATGGATGAGGACTAAGCAAGGTCTTCCTCTCTCATCATGCCCTATCGTCTGCAAACGAGCCCTGTGTTTTGCATCTACGGCATTCCTTGGTTCTTTTGCCGTCTCTGGATCCGCCTCGACCCCCACGTCTCTTCCACTCTCGTGGTCTGGTGTAGACTCGTCTCCGGATAGATAAGATTGGTGGTTTTATGGATAGAGATGAGCCATTGCAAAATTCGTTGGGCATCTGGAACTCTACAAGAGAAGTACATATGCAAGGATTTGCTTTCTGGGCGTTGATGATCCCCCCCCCCAAAACTGGTGTTGTGATCATGGATCCTCCCCCAGATGGACATGGTTTAATGGCATACGCATGAGTGGCAATAAACAAACATACAACAAAATGGTTGTCCTCACAGCTTGAGTTCCCAGATTTGGCCTCAATGGTTCGTTGAATGTGAAGTGAATACAATAGATGTCCACTGTAACGGTCAGGACGATATCTACTTGTAAGGACATGCAGTGCACTCTTGGTTTGATTGGCTACCAGTCGAGATGCTGCCCACCAAGATCTCACCCAAGACCTACGTACATGCAATTACTCCGTCTGTAATTTGACATCATCAACTCTACTTTTTGGAACGCATAACTCAAGTCTGGAGAGAAAAAGATTATTTGCCATTTCTATTAACGGGAGGGGGAGAGGGGCATGGATATCGTCCGATACGCGGTGTGGCGGATGTGATGAGGCGGTGTCTCGACCGATTTGGTAATTTCGATTGTCCCAAAGACAGCCTGCGCCACAGCAGCATATTGTCAAACCTCTGGCGGGTGTTTACTTAAACGTCACATATAATGTCACTGGAAAAGCGTTGGCGCTTGCTTTAAGTAATGGTGTACGCTTGCCTTTCCCAGCTTTGGGGAGGCGTATTAGATTTCCATGTGTTGCGAGTGCTCGTTTGGGTAAGGTTTGCGATCCTGACGATGTAGCTATATGTGGGTAGACACTTATACACAGGTATCGGCCAAGCCGAGTTGTGAACGATGAGCAATGACACATAGAACGGGCTTCGGCTTGTGATCTCAGAGTGTTTTGTACATACTACTCACCCCCTTGGGTAGTGGTTAAGGACTAATCTAGTGACAATAATGCTTGCTTGCTTTTTTGGGTAACTTGACTCACTTGGTGGCTACCTTGTAGCAAGTCGTATTCGTATCCCTCCTATCGTCTGAGTTTTACACTAGTGCCATGACAGGCTCTTAGACGGTAGGAGTAAGTATGCTTCAGACCATAGAAGGCTCATGGCCTGAATAAATACTTGGAGCAGGTACTGTTGTGCTGAAGTGCTTCAAGGATAGGGGGATCAAGATATTCGCTTCCATAACTTGCGAACTTTTCTGCCCCTCCAGCATATGATAGACTGTTTCGCCTGTGGGAGTCTGAGGCGGTGTTATACGTAAGATTAGTTCATTCAATTTAACCGTCCTTTCTTCTTCCGTATACCTAACCCTTACGATCTCTAAACACTCTATCGCCGGCCTTCTCTTTAGTGTCTTAGCCTTATAACTAGTCGAATTCCGGTGTATTCTACGGGTCGCAAGATAAGAAACAACCCATCAGTAGTGAATATAAGCAGGCTGGGCCGGCCTCTAATTCGGCGTATGAGCCCGGAAACTCACCCCCTCAGGGGCCCGGCCGGACCCGAGAACGAGAAAATACGGGTATCCGAACTGTAGACACATTCACGCCGACCTCCTTATCAGGGCACTACCCCCGAGAAAATTTCATCTTTCCGGCGTGTTCTACCTCCTGGTCTGTAAGCACACACACAGACCCGTCTCCGCCCTTCTCCTGTGTTTTAATTTTTTGGCCAGCACACCTTTCCCGTCCCTGGTTCTTCTTCACTCCAACACCTCGTGCTTCGACGGAGTCACACCATGCAACCCGTGAACCTTCCCTCCATTCCCTCAGTTGTTACCACCCTCGTTTCCCTCAAGCACGACTCCTAGTTTGCCCAGAAGATGAAATCTCTTCCAAGAGATACCGGGGCAATGGCCAACGATATCTTTGACTTTTCTTCATTCGCAAGCGCTCGCATCCTGTGTAAAAGGATGATAGGCAAGCCCCCGCTATTGGACGAGAAATACGAACAGTGCCCCTTTTTCATCGGTTACGAGAATCAAGATGATCGAGGCCGGATGGCCGCCGAGCTCTTTGCCCACTTCCGCAAGATTTACGCGAAAGCCATCTTCAATGACTTCGACACGCTGCGAGCCATCATGGATCGCCACGAGGCCTTGATCCGCCGTCGGTGGAGCAAGAAGTCGCACTCAGAGCGGAAGAAATTTCTGAAGAAAACATGGCCGTCGATTCCGATCAGACACCAGCCGGATTTCGTTACAGCCGGGCCTGAGGCCCAGCTGCTTAGTCCGGGAGTGTGCGGAGAGATACTAGAGTCATGCATGTGGCCACACTTGAATCTCGAGGACCTCGCACTACCCGAGCCTCTCCCCCTCATGCTGAGCGCCCGGTCTTCTAACCATGACCCAAGTTGCTTTGCCGACGTGGATCTTGACAGTTGTTCATATTCGGTTTCGTTCAAGACTGTTAGCGATTACGCTCTCCTTTCCGACCATTTTCGCGACGGCTTCTCCGTTTTCAGAAACGAACATACGGCAGGCACGTACGGAAACATCAAGGCATGCGGCAACGATTGCGCCCACACTAGCCTCGCAGCATGTCGCAGCGGATATCCTGTCGGCGAGGGAGTTCTCTTGATGCAAGTCCAAGCACGCACATATAACTTTCTGGTTGAGATGTGCAAGACATTGCTTCATGACAAAGACCCCAATGATCTGATCGGCAGCCATATCCCAATCGTCTCAAGGCCCCCTGAGGATAGCACCACGCTTACCAGTACCGGATCGTTGAAGGCAGCCGCGGTTCGGGCACCGTATCGAGTTCCCGCAGAAATGGACATGGGAAGAATGATCGCAATGGTGTCTGCGAAGGTCGAGGTCGCAGAGGAACACTTTCACTCCATGCGCGAAGACCCTGCCTACTTTGCAGATACCTTGCGGGAGTATGAGGAGCACGACAGGGACTGGGTCCTACGCCGCATGGGAAGTCACGACATTATTGAACGCCGAAACCGGGGCCACTTTACTACCAGCTACCCCGTTGCGAACGCTCTGTTCTGGTCTGACACATGGGCTCGGGCACTGAAGAAGCTTCAAAAGTTGGGTACAAGCCTTGATCGGGGAGCACATCACACTTATAAGGACCTCCCGCCCGAGCTAGAGGCCAACTATGAAGACTTACTTCATTGGCTAAAAGATATGGAAGCCATCATCGCAGGGGAGATGAAGATGGCCTTTGCCTCCACCCCCAAGAACCGACCCTTGTTCAAGGACTGGCTGCCTCATCAGTCCTGGAAAAAGGTCTTTTCGAGCCTTGAAGTCGGGTCTCCCTGTTTCACAGCGATGCTGGCGTGGGTGCCCTTTGATAACATGAATAATCATTACCAGCGCAAGGTGATGAAATCCCATGCCCTGCTGGAAGACCTGGATAAATTCCTCAATAAGTTGAAGAAGTACGGGCAAGATTCGCCGGTAGATTCCTACGTGGCGGCTATGATGTCTGACATGGCCATCGTGGCCGAATGCCGGCGCCAGCTCGCGCTTTTTCAGCCGTGGGCACGTCACTACCATCTCCCCAATACCCCCAGGGACGCGCCGTCCTCCGGAGAGTACACCTGGCACAACGAAGGGCTCGGAGCAGTCGTGGAGTATCACTCGAACGTGGGCTACCTGTCCAATGAGATGGCCGGTCATGTCCTTCCTGCTGACCAAAAGCTCTGTTACCCCGCTCAGAAGGAAAGGGACGAGGAAGTCGTCAAGGCGATGCAGAGAGCGGAGAACAATCTAGGCAACTTCTAGGAAAGTTATCTAAGGATGTTGAGAAAGGAAGGATGGGAACCCAGCGACTATATAAAGTCTCTTCTCGATCGAGACATCGAAAGAACCGCTGACTGGTTGCCTACCACCCCCGCTCCTCTTACCCTCCAAAAGTATGCGATCCCGAGCCCGAGCCCGGTCCTGACCTCGAACTCGACCCCAAATCTCGTTGGCGGCCTTGCCAGCCACTTCGCCGCGTTCACAACGGCCGACCTAGATCGCCCAAAGCGCTTCAAGCCCATCAAGCCAAAAATCAAAGCTAAAACCTGTGGCGAGACCACGAAGGAGGCGTCCGAGAAGAAGCCCGAAGAGAAGCCAGAGAAGTACAAGCAGAAGGCGGAAGACCCGCCTGTCTTCTTCGGCACCAACGTCGACAGCCGATCTGCCGGCGTCTTTGGCGCACTCTTCCACAAACCGGGCGCGCGCGGCGCCGGGGAGGTCAAGTGGACCGACTTTCTCTACGCCATGACCAGCGTAGGGTTCGAGAGCGAGAAGCTGTACGGATCAGTGTGGCAGTTCTCGCCGTCCGCCACCGCCGCCGAGGAACTGAAGCTGGTGCGGTCTATCCATTTTCATGAACCGCACCCTTCCTCGAGGATCCCCTTCAAGGTGGCGCGGCGCATGGGCCGGAGGTTGAGAAAGCGATTCGCCTGGACTGGGGATCAAGTTTAGTTATTTTTCGTGGTGTTCTACACCGAGCTTGCCAAGGATCAGTTATTGATTGCTTGAGAAAGGCCTAGAATGATGTGGTGATTCCCGCCAATCAATGCTGGAATGAGAAATTGATAATGTGAATATGACACCGATATTTTCGCTACCGACCTCTTTCCTTGTGGAATATAATACGTTCTGGAAAATAGTTTGGCCATTCTTACATATCGACCTGCCTCGAAGTCAAAGAAACAAAGAGCCATTGTGTTTATAAGCCGTCCGCTATTATCTCGGGATCTGATATTAGTAATTGCCACTACGCCCTACGGGATCAAACTTTTAGGGCGTTGACTCGGCATTGCACCGCCTGAGTGGAGTGCTTGGTAATGCCGAGATGATGCAATCTTTATCGGAGGTAATCAGTAACAATAGATGGCGCCATCTATCGGTCGGCTGTTCTACCCCACGATCCAGCAGCATAAGTGCCGCTGTATAAGAAGGAGGCGCTTCCGCTACGTATCTATCTCCGTGTTTACAATAAATCAGATATCCAGAGAGAAGACGTCGAAGAAACTGAAGATCATCCAGACAAGATCACCCTACACTACCTAGCAACTAGCTTATTACCCCATGTTCTCGTTGCCCACTGCTTTCCGAAGAACACTCCCTAGAGCTACACTTACAGGCACCAACGCATTCACATCGTCATCCAGCCGACAGACAGCCAACATGACGACTGGTATCTTCAAGCACATCGACATGACGGCCATGCCGCCCAATGTCAGGCCTTGGACCAAGGTGGATGCAGATGCCGCGTCCTTCAAGCTGCTAGAACACAAGCGCTCCGTCCACAACCTGCGGGGTCGGGAAAACGAGTTCACGACGGATAATTCCGGCTTCGCCATCTACAACGAATCCGCCAAGGAGAAGAAGTTCACCGACGACGCGGCGGTACAGAACGGCTACTACGGCGAAGTGGAGGCGTTGCTGCGCAAGCACATCCCGGGCATCAAGAAAGTGACCATCTTTGACCACACGATCCGGCGGCGGGCCCCCGACGCGCCGCGCGCCCCTGTGCAGCAGGTGCACGTCGACCAGACTCCGGGCGCGGCCGAGGCGCGGGTGCGCCGCCACGTGCCCGCGGACGAGGCCGAAGAGCTGCTCAAGGGCCGGTACCAGATCATCAATGTCTGGCGGCCCATCGAGAACCCGGCCAGCGACTTCCCGCTCGCCGTGATCGACTGGCGGACGACGCAGCCGGGCGACTTCGAGCCGGTGGACCTGCTGTACCCCAAAGACGCCGATTTGGGCGTGAGCGGCAAGGAGGTGCGGCCCGAGGAGTCTCAGTGGTACTCGACCGAGGGCTACGAAGTCAAGGGCGAGACCATGTCGGTGTCGGCTAACCCGGCGCACAAGTTTTACTACCAGAAGGATATGACGCCCGACGAGGTCTTGCTGCTCAAGTGCTACGATTCTTACGGCGAGGGGCAGCCCATGGGCAAGAAGGGGCTAGCGGTGCGGACGCCACATACGGCATTCATTGACCCGGCGACGCCGGCGGATGCACCGGGCCGGCAGAGCATTGAAGTGCGTTGCTTGGTATTCTACGAGTAAAAGGTACTACTTGTTGTAGCAGAGAAAGCATTTACTGGAGTTTGTCTTTTGTGTTTTGGCGGGAATCGGGGCGAGCACTCAGATTGGTTTTGGATGGAATACTTCAGGTAGAGCTTCGGAGTTGAAGTACGAACCATAATGACACACTTACGTTCTTGCAAGCTACACATTAAGGCCACGAATCCAATCAACAATGAGCAATACATGAGTGATTTTATGGTCTTTTTAATCCATAATTACACACAGCTTAACCAATTTATATATGTTGCTTGAATAACAAAAGCAGGGAAATTGCATTATTCAATCTAAATGCATCCGGGGTGACGATCAGGTACCTACATATTTGCGCTTTCAAGCCACAGGTTGCCCAAGCCACAACCAGGATCACGATACCTGGCAATTAATTATTACGCAACTCCGTCAAGCGAAACGAACTTGGGTTGCAATCCTTGGAATCTCTCCCGAGCATTCTGTGTATGTGTACAGATCATAGACCGTACACATGGCGTCCAGGTGAGTAAAAGTGGTTTGGATTTCCCATATCGAGTCTCGGAATCGATGCGCTGCTCGGACAAGACAGCCCAAACGCCCCCCAAGCCCGCCTCCGTAATCTCGAGCCGCCCGCGCCGGCCGCAGCTATGGGGAAATGGGAAAAGGGGGCAGGCAGTCGGTCAACCAGGCCAGCCTCCCCCGGCACCTCGTATTCCAGACGGTCTATCGAACCCGTACCCAAGATCACGCAAGTGCCGGATCGAAATGGGACGGCCCACCGATAGTCGCTGTTGCAGTTGCCTCTTCTTTTTCGCATAACCGTCCGGGCAGTCGCCGCCGCAATGCGGATGATTCCACCATGACGATGATACAATAATACTGATGTGAGAGGTGGAAACCCACCGCCCACAGCAGATTTCCCAATTCGACGCTCCACCAGCGCGACTCGCGCAGCGCGCTCTTCGAGGGCTACAATGGCGGCGGCCGCAGCAGCAGCGATACGACGACGAGGCGCCAGTTCCAGACGCCGAGCCCCGGCCCCGGCGTAGGCGGCGGCTACGGCTACAGCGGCGGATACCCGGGTAGCAATGGGAACGGAGGACACTTGGGTGTCGACAACAACAGCCGGGGAGGCTTCAGGCCAGCGACGCCGAATTCAAGGTACGTCGAACTCAAGATGCAACAATAAGAAACCTACATACACAAGCCGCTCCATTTCTTTCTACCATGCCCTTTAGCTAATGCACCAACTTTTCCGCTTGACAGAGGCCAATACGACGACGCGACAATAGAATCCCTCGAATCCCAAAACGACTCGCAGGTGCCCGGGATTCTGGACAAGGTCAAGATCCTCAAGAGCATGTCGGTGGCCATGGGCGACGAGATCCGCGACTCGACGGCCATGATGGAGAAGATGAACGACACCTTCGACAACACGCGCCTGCGCGTGCGCGGCACCATGAACCGCATGATGATCATGGCCGACCGCACCGGCGTCGGCTGGCGCGTCTGGCTCGGCTTTTTCGTCGCCGTCATCCTCATCTTCCTCTACGTCTGGCTGTTCTAAAGGGCGAGCAGTGTGAGCAAGCAAGGGGAAGGAACGAAATACCATACTATTTTTACGACACGATACACGCATACGCGCGAAACATTCTTATTGTAAAATTACCGACAACCTGCTTTTCCCCTGTCCTACATTCAAGCTACTTAAAGTTGAGTGGCAAGTTCATGGGCTATGTCGTTATTGTTGTTGTTGTTGCCGACATAGTGATTTTTAGTGTGGGCTACACATCGTTCCCATCAAGAAATTGTGCACGTACATGATACGGGCGAAAAGGAACCCGGTGTTCCCATTGGTAGCTGTTTTCCACGGTGTCTTACGACATCGCAAGTTCGGGCGTTGGGAAGGCATGGTTTATCACTGCGCAGAGCGAGCCTGGTTGTGAATATGATGGGATGAGACGAATGCGAGTGGGAAAAGGGTACATATATACACGTTGCAACGTTAGACACATTGCGAAAGCCGAGGCTTCATGCTAAGGTTCTGCCTTCGCTGTATGCATAGCTTTTTTTATTATACTGGTTCTTTATTTCATATTGGCTATCACCATAACGCGGCAGGCTCGCTAAACAAGCATTGAATGTGTCAAAGGGTATCATAATGTTTCCTCCCTTCATCCGGTGAAGAGGGCCGATGAAAACAGAATTGGCCTTGCTGAGGGTCTTGGTGAGATTCCTCAGGGGCCCATGTGCCGAGCCAGCGCCGGAGAGCTTTCCAGCAGCATGCTGCTTCCGTCCATTGATAACAAGTCGCTGATCGCAATGCTATTGCGCGTCGCGTCTGAGCGAGCCAAGCTTCCCCTGAACCTGAGCCGTTGGGGAGCCCGCGCTGCTACGAAACTCACCTCAGCAGCGGGCTCATCATTGTCGCTGCTGGTTACCGACGCGTCAGTGTCAGTGTGCTCATAGCCCATAGCACTCTCAGCGTCTGGGATGTCATCATCCAGGTTGGCCTCCATGTCCATGTCGCCGCCCTCGCCATCGAGGTCTTCTTCCTCAATCATGTGCGCCTGGTCTTCGTCGTCAACCTCGTCTTCTCCGCCATAGAAACTGTTGCCCTGGCTGGTATTGGCAGCATGTCCGCGGAAAGGGTCAGGGGCCTGTTGCATCCTCTGGGCCATGAGCGCCTGCTGCGCCCGAGCGGCCCGCTGCTCAGGGTCTTCTATAGTATCGTCGGGGTCATCTTCATCATCGTCTTCATCATCTTCATCTTCATCGTCTTCCTCATCCTCGTCCTCGCCGCTCAACCCAAAGTCGTTATCCTCTGCTTCTGGGATGTCTTCGTCCAGGTCGCGGGCGCCATCGAGTTGCACGTCATCCATGCCGTCTTGGGCTTGATCCTCCAAGACACCATCAATGGGGCCGGCCCCGGCAGCTTCTGCTTCTGCAAGCTCTTGCGCCAGCTGTTCACGTCGCAAAGCCTCCTGATGTTCTTCTTGCTCGCGCCTCTCTTCGCGCATCTGGTGCAGGGTCTTGGCAATGCCAGGTGGTTTCAGCCATGTGCTGCCGAAGTTGGAGATATTGTGAAGGCGGCGGTCTAGTAGCTGCTCATCGGCTCGTAATCTGGCTAAGGGGGATCGTTCTATGACTTGGACGTTGCGCCGCTGATTCTGGTTGTGGGGGTTCAATTGGGTGTTCTCCTGGTGAGTGGGATCATATGACGATGCAGCATTGGGATTTCTCGACGAATTGTACCAAAGAGAATGAGACTATGCTCGTTGTTAGTGGAGGAGCTCGACAGATGCCAGATGGATGGAAAAGGGAATGATCCTTACATCGCCCGGTGCCAGGTCGGGGAGTAGAGACAGCATCGTGTGCATTTGGCGACGAAGGTATTTCGCCTAGCTAAGCTCAGAATGACGCATGTAGGTTCATAGCCGATATGTCACCCAGTATTTGATATGCGCCAACACTGGGGTTGCTGTAATGCGCCAGCCCGTAAAATTGTTGTTGTTTGTTGATGTTCTTGCTGCGATGGATGTCGGACGAGCCCCTCCAAGAAAGTTGACCGCCTGCCCGATTAGACCCAAAGGTGATCGTAGCTCCAAAAAGCGTTGACAGGGAATATCTTGGATCCCTGGCTGGGATGGAAAGAATGGGTGTGGGGTCGGTGGTCAGTGTCCCCTTGCGGGGTCTGAAGAATGTAACCTCGTGCATACATACATGTATCCTACAGGAAACTGCCACGATATTCTCCTTACCTACCTACATGTACCTACCTACTTACTCATGTCGGGTGTCCATAGCAAGCAAACACGCACGAGAAATATCCAGACGCATGGCAATGGAGAGCAATCGCACCTAGCACGACCCTGGCTGCCTTAGTCTGCACGTCAATTCGGCAGTGGGAGGGGTACGTCGTCAACACGACACTTGAGGCTGCCCTAGTATACGCTTACTTTCCGCACGATGATTGGTGCGTGCCGGATATATGATGTATAGCAATATATTTGCTTCCTGTTTGCGTCCCTTGTCAACTCTGTTTGTTCAACAATACGCAAGTAAAACTTAGTATGTCGCCGTGATATGGATCTGTGGTGATGTGTCGTTCAAGCCCTGTACCCGGTCAATGTCATGAATCTTCATGGTTCCGTCCCTTGGTTCCGTCTTCTGGCCCCGTTCACCGGTCTGCCGCAGAGAATCCAATTTCCATATAATATTCATTACCTTATGAAAAGGGACCCTGTGGCTACCTGACAGGTTCCAGACCTTTTAGTCCCAGGCATCTTGTGGTGTATTGTCTGGCATACCTACGCCTGCAGTATATGTGAGTAGCAAGAAGTGCAGCGTACTGAAACTAGAACGAATGGCACAGCAAGCCTCAAATTAATGAAACTCGTCGCCAAGATGAAGACAGAGACATCGGGCTGAAATGCGGGCTATACCGTGAGTCACTTTCTGAGCTGTCTGTACATATGTGCCCTGTTGCTTCTGGCCCTGTCATTGGCATTTATCTCCCTCATTCTTCGCCTTTCCATGCCGGTCAAAGTATGCTGCTGCCGGGACAGGATGCCACTATTGCCAGGCTTCTTCGCTTGCAGGGTAGGATGAGGACTAATGCAGCATATTTTCTGACTAATAACGGATACGGGAGAGCTGACCATCTTCCCAATGTCTTGGTACAAGAACCATAAGCTGCGAAAGCGCTGCGGTCAGTCAGAGTGTGCAGTTCCGACGACGGGAAATATCGGAAGACCAAGGGGACTTCGGCGCTTTGCACGGAGGCAAGGTAACTTTGTTGGTGTTGAAATGAGCTGACCTCCATGGCGGTATCCACAGGCGCTTTGTTCCACAGCTGCACCTGAAGCGAGCGATGCTGCCAAGCACGGCAAGAAGGAGAGAAGTGAGGAAAGTTGGTCCGCGGCCATGGGAGTCTGCTCAGATCGGAATCCGATCTCGGTGCGGCGCTTGAATGTGCCGACTCTACCGCACACAACACCCGACTTCGTTGCCAACCACCCTAGTGATATCTCCATTAGTGGGAACGGACTGCAAGCGCCTGTAAACGTACAGGAAGACCATGTCCCAACAGATACCGAGCTGTAGGTTAGGATGCAACGTCGAGTATCAGTAAAATGGTGTGTTGCCTGGTGCACAGGTTGGCCTGCTATCCCTGCCTGGCCGTGCCTGCAAGATCTCCGCCGTGACAGAGCGTCCCGTTCGGCTGACCAATCGAGCTGCCCCATTCGCCCCGGAATAGCATTAAGCTCACGATAACCTCCTGCCACCCTCTGGAAAGACGTACATGCGCAGTAGCTTAGTAAACGTCCCAGCTTTGGAAAGCTCTCCAAATCACGCGGAGAGCGCCTGCTATGCCCCCATAGTGACGTGTGGTTGCAACATACCACAGCACGACAATGTCGGGGGGCGGCGGACCCTAATGCAATCAAGATCCAAGCTATTGTTTAGAGGCAGAGTTCAAACATGGTTGGCGTGAGATAAGCCTTTTCTGGCCATTCACCTCTTCCTGATTGGCCGATTCAGACAGACGATGTGATGATTCTTTTACGGACATCTTGCAGTTTGCTCTGCCAGCTACATAGCAGCGTTTGCCAAGATGGGTATGGCTCATATAGGCCCATGGGAAATAGGAACAGGCTGCATTCCTTTGCCTTATCAATGATTGTCATTAATGGAAGTCACGAGTCCACTTCCAACGCCATCGGCTGTTGTGAATGGAACAATGAAGCCAGCATTACGCTGCTCGCTACGCCCAAGGCAGAGCGACCCCGACAACTGCCCCAACTGGGGTGCTCACTGCTCACTCCTCACTGGCTGCTTGTAATTTCAAGAACTCATCGATTCCTGGAGTAGTATCCAGTAAGTCCGGGGGCTCTGCGTAGTCGCTCCCATGGTCTCGGCTTGCGTACCTAGCATCGCATAGTGGGGGTCAGCAATACATTTATTACTGTAGATGATGCTCTTGACATCTTACAGAAGGGTGCCGTGATGTACGATGACACCCCTGCTCTACCAATACATACGTTTCGTACACGGACTGGCGATATCGGCGAATGCGCAATGGGAACCGCCAGGCTCTCTCGAAATTGCCCCTCGCTCATTGGATATCCGAGAGTCAGGCGTCTCAGCCCCCACACGGAACGGTCTTGACTCTTTTGAGCTTTTCTTTTTTTGCTACTTTTCCCGACAAAATCCCATTGGAAGAGAGAGAGAGAAAAAAACCATGGTCCTTGCAGGACCCCTGTCACATGCGTCTGGGAACGAGTGTGGGGTATGGACGTTTAGTATGGCCCTTTTTGGCAATAACAAAGTGCTTCACTCAAAACTGTAGGGAACTGAACAAATCACTCCTCGTATAGGCAAGAGTAAATACAATTGCAAGAGGCTGGAAATCCGAATTGTTCCTCTGGCTTCTCTTTGGTTGAGGAGAAGCTGGAAGATATCCAGCCTACGTTTCTAGATCGCTCATGTTCATGGGCTTGCTTGTACATGCATACTTATGCTCTACGTGACCGGGCCATTCCGGCACTGCAGCTTACTATTACCATTGTCCCTCTCCATCATCTACATATTGCAACAGTAGAGTCTGCAGATGCAGGGCCAAGTCTTTCTGATTTACAATAAGCAAGCAAATAGGGCTCCTTCCAATTGAATGGTCACACAAGAGGACCGTGTCGTGGCTCAGCCTTATTTATTGGCTAGACTCGGCTCGGGGGAAGGGCCAGGCTGGATTAGAGCTACTATGCCGTGGATGATTCGTTCACACATCCCGCTTGAATGAAGCCGAGAAGCCCGACATTGTTAGATTCCACATGATCGCCATGAACATGACACCGTTACAAAAAGATGATCTTCGTAGATGCACATTGATCGTGATTCCTTCTTCCGAGTCCCCGAAAAGCACTGCCGCGCAAGCTGGAGGGAGACCATCAGGTGGGATAAATCCGGAAATATACAGCTGGTTTTACGGGGTTAGGGCTCAGATAGAGCTAGAATCAAGCTCAGTTCGTACTTCACAGTGATCAACATATTCAATGGGGTATCACTGGATACAGAAACTGAATGCCAGCAAATACAGCCAGCTTCGTTGGATGGGTTTGCATCAATATGTGGCCTACTGCAAGGTAATGCACACCCACCCGGCTTGTGGTGATGGAATTCTGTTGCTTTCGCAAGCAGGCGTCGTTGGTTGCCGGTGTGGTTCAGAAACCACAGAGCCCACTGAACTAGAAGTGCAGGCCAGATGGCGGTAACCAATGAGACGGAGGTATTTCCAATTCCCCCAAGTGTTCATTAGAAAGAGAAGAAAAAACAGGCTCCGTCAACGTCACCGAAGGTGTTAGGCCGTTTCCTCACGGGCCCAAAAGCCCTTGCTGCTTGCCAGGCTTGCCTTAGAGCTCGCTAGGACGGTGGACCCCCCGTTGCTGAAGGTGGGCATTTCCTGGCTTGGAAGAGGATTGGGTTCCGTCGGTCGGCCAAGGGCCCCTGTCGCAGCGTCTCAACCTTCCCCTCCCCCCACTTGGATGGCCAGAAAGTGCTGGGTTCTGCCACATGCAATTAATTGTCTGGCCTAGATGTTTTTACGAGTATGTATTGAATATTTTTTTTCCCCTGCCTACCTGCTCCTCTCCTACAGTCGGACGAGACCATATTGAGTAGTGCTTGCTTCTACCCGGCTTGGCCCCTCTCTCTCCTCTCCCTCGCCTGCGCTGCCTGGACTGAACTGACTGATCGACCATTCCATTCCATCCATAAAAGCGAGGCTGCTACCTCCTTCCTTCTCACCCACTCTTTTACACTTCCTCTCTTCTCTTGCCAGACCACTCTACCTACTTGTCCACCTCATCCTCCCTCCGTGTCAAGACTTGTCTCGTAGAGTCCTCCCAGGCGTACCACATAGCGACAGACATCTGTGTCAATTCTACTTGTAAGTTATTTCTGACGTGTCTGTTTGATATCTTTGCGCCTCCTGGATAGCGACCCGACCCTGGAACAACCGTACGGAAAGGACAAACCACTACCTACGCATGAATACAAATAAGTTTATATGTGCTGCGCGACAACCATCCAAGCCCCTACGAACCGACCATCCAACTGTGCATAGAAGCAGCGCATGCCCTATTGCCTATTGCGACGCCCTGGAACGACAGCCGCGCGGGTACCCGAAATCACTTCGTCAAGATGTGACCATACAACTTTCATAGGCTCTCCAGCTTCACTCGCCTCGCGGCGAGATTGAATCAAACGTCAAGGAGCTGTATGGACGGGACCACCTGCATCTCCTACACGCGACGACCCTTTGGGAATTTGGAGAATGCCTGTTCGCTCCCACGTATATATTACAACAAAGTGCAGAGTCGAAACGTCCCCCAAGATCGACTACCTAGATGGGCTGGGTTTTCGTCCTATCACAACCCCAATCGTTAGCCGCATGGTCATATTATGACAGCGAGCTTCCAATTGGTTGCCGTCATATCTTCCCCACGCTTCTGGATGCAACCCCCCTGCTGCCAGCTGCCCCGTGATTCGACCAGATAATATGTCAGATGTGGACGCAAATGCTTAGCCATCCAGCAGTTTTCAACGTTTTGTTGGTAAGCCGGAGCTGTGCGCTTGCATCATATTCAGCATTTTCTGAGATCAGAATTCATGAGAGAGTAGGTAGCTGGCAGGTCATGGTGGTTGCAGCCTCGGTCGCCCGAAAAGAGGGGCAGCCCTCCTTGACTCTCAAGCAAGAGTCATGGCGATCGGGCGGACGGCGACGGATGCTCAGAATCCCAGGATAATCTGGCAACTCTTATCTATGGACTTCCCGACCAGAGAGGACCACAAAACTGCTGCCGAGAGGTTTAATTCGTAATATTTACGGAACGCTCTCATGGACTCAATGGCCTTGTACTTGCACCCCACGTTCCAATGGGGCCACCCAATTTCGATTCTGGCACACCCCGCATCGTTGCTGGTGACTCGGAACCTCTCACCCAAGGTCATACGGAATTCTCCGCGCGAACTGGGCGAAGCTCTTTCTGGATACTTGGGACCATCTGGACCAAGTGGACAATCTTTTTGTTTCATATTTCAATCAATTGCTGAACTCTAGTCCATGTTTACTATGCTGACCTACTTCTTCTCCACTTTCACAGATTGACGTTGAGCGGCGTTGGCTGCTCTTATCGCCGACTCACATCCATCTGCCCTTGTGATACCCAACCTCTCGGCCAATCCGGTTTCTCCTGTCTAGCCTGCCTAGCATGGGCCTACCTTCCGACTTCGACGACAGACAAACACACATTGACTCCGAGGCCGATGCCTATCATCCATATGAATATCAAACGGAGAACAATGACTCTTGGGCTGGTGCCCTTCCTGTGAAGCAGTATGTTTCGCCCCTTTTGGTCCTGACAACATAAGGCCATACTAACTGTATATTTACAGGGGTTTGTATGACCCTAGCTTGGAGAAGGATGCTTGTGGTGTCGGTTTTGCCTGGTATGTATCTGCCCGATTTCCACATCTCGAAAACACGTTGTAACCTTATCTGACTTCAAATAGCCACATTAAGGGCAAGGCAAGCCACAAAATCGTCAGCGATGGTGAGTTGATTTGACAACCAGCTGAAGCAACTCGAGAGCTTGACGCTAACTTTCCGCGATCACAGCTCGGAACTTGCTGTGCAACATGACCCATCGTGGAGCGGTTGGGTCTGATGCTCGCGATGGTGATGGTGCTGGTGTCATGACATCGATCCCCCACAGGTTCTTCATCAAGAACTTCCAAAATGAGCAAGGCATTAGGTTGCCTCCCCCGGGTCAATATGCTGTGGGAAACTTGTTCTTCAAGCCAGATGAGGAGACGCTGCAGGAGTCGAAGAGGCACTTGGAAGACATTGCGGAATCCCTAGGCTTGAAAGTTCTTGGCTGGAGAGAACCCCCCGTAGACTCTACACTGCTTGGTCCTGCTGCGCGTTCTCGTGAACCCATCATCTTGCAACCCTTTGTGGTGCTCACCTCTGCTTACGGTGCTGAAAATGCCCCTGAAGTAGCAGATGCGGAGAAGTTTGACGAAAGGCTATTTGAGAGACAACTCTATGTCCTGCGAAAGCGCGCCACCCACACCATTGGGCTTCACAACTGGTTTTATCTTTGCTCCCTGTCTAACAAGAATATTGTTTACAAGGGACAACTGGCGCCGGTTCAGGTTTATCAATACTACCATGATCTGGTCAACGCCGACTACCAGGCACATTTCGCTCTAGTACATTCTCGTTTCTCCACAAACACTTTCCCGTCGTGGGATCGTGCTCAGCCTCTGCGATGGGCAGCACACAACGGTAAGTAACGCCTAGTTCAGCCCAGGGAAGGATATTGCCGCTTACGCTTTAACCAGGTGAAATCAACACTTTACGTGGAAATAAGAATTGGATGCGTGCCCGAGAGGGTGTCATGCAATCGGATGTCTTCGGCGATGAGCTTGAGCACCTATACCCCATTGTTGAGGACGGTGGCTCCGACTCTGCTGCCTTCGACAATGTTCTGGAACTTCTGACCATAAACGGTGTACTGTCACTGCCCGAGGCTGTCATGTTGATGGTCCCCGAGGCTTGGCAAGGAAACACAGTTATGGACCCCAAGAAGGCAGCATTCTACGAGTGGGCTGCTTGCCAGATGGAGCCATGGGATGGACCGGCCCTTTTCACTTTTGCCGATGGCCGTTTCTGTGGTGCCAATCTCGACCGAAATGGTCTACGTCCATGCCGATACTATGTCATGGATGACGACCGCATCATCTGCGCTTCCGAAGTTGGTACTATCCCCGTGGAGCCGGAGTCAGTCATTCAAAAGGGCCGTCTACAGCCTGGTCGCATGCTTTTAGTCGATACACAAGCTGGCCGCATAATCGACGATTCAGAGCTCAAGGCTGCGGTCTCGAGCCGTCATGATTTCCGCGCATGGCTTGACAACGAGCTTATTTCTATGCCCAAAATTCTCAGCAAGGTATCCGAGAGTATGGATTTGTCCCCTAAGCCTGACGCATCCAAGCTTCAAGAAGATCCTCTCCTGCTAGCCTTCGGATATACCCACGAACAAGTCAGCCTTCTCCTTGCTCCCATGGCCTCAGACGAGAAGGAAGCTCTAGGATCCATGGGCAACGATGCACCTCTGGCCTGCCTGTCAAACGCTCCTCGCCTTCTCAGCGAGTACTTCCGCCAGCTTTTCGCCCAGGTTACTAATCCTCCCATCGACCCTATTCGAGAATCTATCGTCATGTCACTTGACTGCTACGTCGGTCCTCAAGGCAATCTGTTGGAAATGGACTCTTCTCAGTGCGGCAGGCTCCATCTTCCCAGCCCCATCCTGTCCATCCCCGAGTTCAACTCGCTCATAAACTTGCCCAAGTTATACCCGGAGTGGACCGTCAAGACTATCGACCTGACTTTCCCCAAGTCTGAGGGCGTCGCAGGGTACCTGAAGCACCTTGACCACATCTGCAACGAGGCAACGGCCGCTATTGAGGGCAGGGACAAGATCATTGTACTGTCTGACCGAAAGACGTCTGCCGATCGCGTCGCTGTCTCCAGTCTCCTCGCCTCCGGCATGGTTCATCATCACTTGGTCAGCAACAAGTGGCGTTCCATGGCCGCAATTGTCGTCGAGACGGCCGAGGCTCGTGAGGTTCACCACATGTGCGTGCTTCTTGGCTACGGTGCGGATGCTATCAACCCATATCTCTCCATGGAGTGCATCCTTAAGCTTAACAGGGAGGGCTTGATTCGCAAGAAGCTCTCTGACGACACCCTTATTGCCAACTACAAGCATTCCTGCGATGGTGGTATCCTCAAGGTCATGAGCAAGATGGGTATCTCAACTCTGGCCAGTTACAAGGGCGCCCAGATCTTTGAAGCCCTTGGCATTGATGACGAAGTTATTGAGCGCTGCTTCAGAGGCACTGCATCACGTATCAAGGGTGTCACATTTGAGCTGATCGCCGAAGATGCCTTCCGATTCCACGAAAGGGGTTTCTCATCCAGATACACCGTCGGTCCTATTGGTCTCCCAGAGTCCGGAGAGTACCACTGGCGTGATGGCGGCGAAGCTCACATCAACGATCCCACTTCTATTGCCAACATCCAGGATGCTGTGCGTACCAAGAACGACAAGTCATACGAGGCATACTCTCGTTCTGAGTACGAGCAGATTAAGGCATGCACCCTCCGTGGAATGCTTGACTTCAAGTTTGATGAATGCACACCAATCCCCATCGACCAAGTCGAGCCATGGACCGAAATCGTTAGACGTTTCTGCACCGGTGCCATGTCTTATGGTTCAATTTCGATGGAGTCTCATTCCACTCTTGCCGTTGCCATGAACAGACTGGGAGGTAAATCAAACACTGGTGAAGGTGGTGAGGACGCCGAGCGGTCCCAGGTGATGCCTAATGGCGATACAATGAGGTCTGCCATCAAGCAAGTTGCTTCTGGAAGATTCGGTGTCACCTCTGCCTACCTGGCTGACTCTGATGAGCTTCAAATCAAGATGGCTCAAGGTGCCAAGCCTGGTGAAGGTGGTGAGCTGCCTGGCCACAAGGTCTCGAAGTCTATCGCTCGTACCCGTCATTCGACTGCTGGTGTCGGTCTTATCTCGCCCCCGCCCCACCACGACATCTACTCCATTGAGGATCTGAAGCAACTTATCTACGATCTCAAGTGCTCCAGCCCCCGATCTCGTGTCTCTGTGAAGCTTGTCTCGGAGACGGGTGTTGGTATCGTCGCCTCTGGTGTCGCGAAGGCCAAGGCTGACCACATTCTGATCTCTGGTCATGATGGTGGTACAGGAGCGTCCAGATGGACGGGTATCAAGTACGCAGGTCTTCCGTGGGAGCTGGGTCTCGCCGAGACTCATCAGACCCTTGTCCTGAACGATCTCCGTGGTCGTGTGGTTGTGCAGACAGATGGTCAGCTCCGCACTGGTCGTGATGTTGCCATCGCCTGTTTGCTCGGTGCAGAGGAGTGGGGTTTCGCTACGACTCCCCTGATTGCGATGGGTTGTATCATGATGCGCAAGTGTCATTTAAACAGCTGCCCAGTGGGCATCGCCACCCAGGATCCAGAACTGCGAAAGAAGTTCACCGGTACGCCTGAGCATGTGATCAACTTCTTCTACTATGTGGCCAACGAGCTCCGGGCCATCATGGCCCAGCTTGGTTTCCGCACCATCAACGAAATGGTGGGCCACGTCGAGGTCCTTAAGACACGTGATGAGTTGCGCACTAGCAAGACTGCCAACATCGACCTTTCGCTCATCCTGACCCCCGCTCACAAGCTGAGACCCGGAGTCGCTACCTTCAACGTGAGGAAGCAGGATCACCGACTCTATGTCCGCTTGGATAACAAGCTGATCTCGGAGGCCGAGTTGACCTTGGACAAGGGTCTCCCCTCCAGAATCGAGTGTGACATTGTCAACACCGACCGCGCCATGGGTACATCGCTCTCGTACCAGATCTCCAAGCGATATGGCGAGGCTGGTCTTCCTCTGGATACTGTCCACGTCAACATCAAGGGATCCGCAGGCCAGTCCTTCGGTGCTTTCCTTGCCCCTGGTGTTACCTTGGAGTTGGAGGGAGATGCCAATGACTACGTCGGCAAGGGTCTCTCCGGTGGTCGTCTTATTGTCTATCCTCCTCGATCGGCTGTATTCAAGGCTGAGGAGAATGTTCTGATTGGAAACGTCTGTTTGTACGGTGCCACTCTCGGAACCTGCTTCTTCCGTGGTATTGCTGCCGAGAGATTTGCGGTTCGTAACTCGGGTGCCGTCGCTGTCGTCGAAGGTGTTGGTGACCACGGTTGCGAGTACATGACGGGCGGTCGCGTCGTTATTCTGGGCAGCACTGGCCGCAACTTTGCTGCCGGTATGTCTGGTGGTATCGCCTACGTACTCGACATTCACGGCGACTTCCACTCGAAGCTCAACATGGAGATGGTTGAGGCGTCAGATGTGTCCGAGCCTAATGAGATTGCTTTCTTGAGAGGACTCATTGAAGACCACCACCACTACACCGGATCTGAGCTTGCCGCTCGTATCCTGGTTGATTTCAACCGCGCTCTGCCCCGCTTCGTCAGGGTCTTGCCCGTTGACTACAAGCGCGTGCTGGAGGAGGAAGCCGCCAAAGCCGCCGAGGCCAAGCGTGCCGAGTACAACCTGCCCATCGTCTCCGGTGTCCAGGCTAAGAAGGAGGACAAGTCCAACAAGCTCCAGGATATGGAGGAAGCTGTTGGCGACAATGCCGCCGAGAAGAAGCGATCTCTGGTTCTCGACAAGACCAAGGGTTTCATGAAGTACCAACGTCGGTCTGAGAAGTATCGCAGCACCAAGACCCGTACCAAGGACTGGCAGGAGCTGTCTACTCGTCTTGATGAGGATGAGCTGAAATACCAATCGGCTCGATGCATGGACTGCGGTGTGCCGTTCTGCCAGTCTGAGACTGGATGCCCTATCTCCAACATTATTCCCAAATGGAACGAATTGGTCTTCCAAAATCAATGGCAGGATGCCTTGAACCGTCTCATCATGACGAACAACTTCCCCGAGTTCACCGGCCGTGTCTGCCCCGCGCCTTGCGAAGGTGCCTGCGTCCTAGGTATCAACGAAGACCCCGTGGGTATTAAGTCAATCGAGTGCGCCATCATTGACCGAGGCTTCGAGATGGGCTGGATGGTTCCTCAGCCTCCCAAGGTGCGCACTGGCAAGAACGTCGCCGTGGTTGGCTCGGGACCTGCTGGTCTGGCTTGCGCCGACCAATTGAACAAGGCCGGACACAGTGTCACTGTGTATGAGCGTGCCGACCGACCCGGTGGCCTGCTTATGTACGGTATTCCCAACATGAAGCTCGACAAGCGCATCGTCAAACGACGAACTGACTTCATGGCTGCTGAGGGTATTGTGTTCAAGACAGGAGTTGCCATTGGCGAGGATGTTACTCTGCTGGACCTCAAGGCCCAGAACGACGCTGTTGTCATCGCTACCGGTGCCACTGTCGCTCGAGACTTGCCCATCAAGGGCCGTAACCTTGAGGGTATTCACTTTGCCATGGAGTTCCTGCACAAAAACACCAAGTCCCTGCTCGACTCCGAACTCCAGGACGGATCTTACTTGTCTGCCAAGGACAAGAACGTTGTCGTCATTGGCGGTGGTGATACCGGTAACGACTGCATTGGTACCTCAGTTCGCCACGGTGCCAAGTCGGTCATCAACTTCGAGCTTCTGCCTCAACCTCCGCCGCAACGTGGCCGTGACAACCCATGGCCCCAGTGGCCCCGCATCTACCGTGTCGACTACGGCCACAGCGAAGTCGCTCAGCACATGGGCAAAGACCCCCGTGAGTTCTGCATCATGTCTGAGGAATTCGTTGACGACGGCAGTGGTCGCGTCAAGGGTATCAACACGATCCGCGTGGAGTGGACCAAGTCTGCTTCAGGTGGTTGGGACATGAAGAAGCTGGAGGACAGCAAGCAGTTCTTCCCCGCTGATATGGTTCTCCTTTCCATGGGTTTCCTCGGACCGGAGGCTCGTGTACTGGGCGATGACATTGAGAAGGATGCTCGCAAGAACGTCAAGACCCCCGCCGGCTCCTACGCGACCAACGTCGAGGGTGTATTCGCGGCAGGTGACTGTCGCCGTGGACAATCGCTGATCGTCTGGTAAGTTTCCTCTTAATTTGTTTCATTCTCAAGCAATACAATTACTAACGATGGACTACAGGGGTATCAACGAGGGCCGACAAGCAGCTCGTGAGATCGATCTCTACCTGGAGAAGTGCACCAGCTTGCCCGTAACTGGCGGTATCGTCAAGCGCAGTGCTCAGGAGACCTTCCGAGCCGTTCATGGCGATAAGCACACGCATACGGTGCAGGTCCAAGCATGAGCAACAAAGGCAGAACAGGTGTAAGCTTATGTCGACGATTAGATTTTTGGGTGTTTGGAGCAAGGTCGGGCGACGCGAGACCACGACGTCTTCAACAGAACTGATTATGATACCATGAGCAAAAGGGAGAAGTAAAACTGGCGATAGGCCCCGAGGAGCATGATGTTTTCGGCTGCATTTTCTCTACGTTCGTTCGTTTGTTTTCACGGTACAGACCGAGCCATTACCCTGTACATATTCATGGCCACGGTCTTCAATTCTTGATGGTATATGATAGTAAATGATAGTATGAGTATTTGATACACCAATGTCTTCAACTATGCTGTAGATGTCTTCCAACTCGGACTCTTTGGGGTACGATGCGTAGAATTATTTAGATGGTCTCTTTTATTACATGTTTATTAAATATGTTCTGTCGTTATTCTTGCGATTCTAAAATTGATTTATCGTTATTTTTCCGAATTTTAAATTAATTTACCGCTATTTTTGCGAATTTAAATTTGATTATCTCGGCTTGAGAACGGTCTGTTATATGTATTCTATTTCGAGGAGCGCGAGCCAGGTACCCGGGTTTCCAACTCTGTGCTCGCAACATGTATAAAAAAAACCATGCTTATTCCGATCTGTTACTGTCCTGGTTTCCGCCCTTCTGCCCTTTCCCCTATCGCCAGACTGGCTTTGAAGCGAGATTCCTGTCGTGAGATTCGCTCGGTGGTATTGACTTATGTAAGTACGTAATGGATCAAGCATGGCGATGGAGTCGTTCGTCCAGGAGTATTGCGCAGTTCTCCCGCCGCACCAGGCACGTGTTCCATGCCCGGCCTACTGATTGGACAATGGGAGACGAACGACATCTCGGGCAGATATGGGCGGCGCAGGTGGCAGTAGCGCCTCTGTAGGCAAGTGGGGGTGAATACTAAAAACATGGGTCGAAGATGGAGAACAGTGACGAAACTTTAGCTGGCATTGGAACCCGTTAACCCATTGCACGTTGCTTTGACGATCGAGGCCTTTTTCTGCCCAGCAGGCCCTACCATGCTCTGGTCAATGTTTACATGCGATGCTACTTGGCCCAAGGTTGTTGTTGTTGAAAGCCTCACACACACATCGACTCTTCGTTATTATTTTTTCCTAGTCGGGAGCAACACAATATTATCGCAATAGAAAACATCACAATTCGATCTTTTTCCCTCCCCATAGCAAATTACACACTTAATTGCCCGCTCTTCTATTGCTATTTACTGTACCGCAGATCCCTCGACGTTGCTGCGCAGGGTCGGCTAGCTTCAATAGCCTTCAATTTCGCAGACTGTCTTACCTGTACATGATATACTGAGACTCGGCCTCCCCACCATGCGTTTCGGCAAGACGCTGCAACAGTCCGTATACGAGCCATGGAAGGGCCAGTATATGGACTACGCGAAGCTCAAGAACCTGCTGCGCGAAGACCGCAAAGATGACGACCAGGCCTGGACCGAAGAGGATGAGAACCAATTTTGCGATGAGATCTTCAACGTCCAGCTCGACAAGGTCGCCAAGTTCCAGGAGAAGGAGCTCGACGCCCTCAAGGACCGCATCGAGGTCGCCTTCGAGAAGCTCAAGGAAATGGCCCCGACCGACGACCAGCCCAAGAGCGACATCACCAACTCGAGGCTGAAGGAGCTCAAGGCCGAGCTCGATGCCATCACCAACGAGGTCAAGGAGCTCAAGAAGTACAGCAGCGCCAACTACACCGGCTTCCTCAAGATTGTTAAGAAGCATGATCGGAAACGCGGTGACCGCTACAAGGTCCGGCCTCTGATGAGGTTGACCCTGTCCAACCGCGGCCTCAACTCCGAGTCGGCCTACACCCCGCTCCTCAAGAAGCTGTCCACCATGTACTATATTATCGATTCTCATCTCGAAGAGGGAGAGCAGCAGCAGCTTCCCGACCTGGAACACCAGGAGGAGGTCCATAACGGCGAGAAATATACTGCCCACAAGTGTAAGAAGCCGCATCTAAGAAGGCATGCAAACATGGTATCGACTAACATTTGTGACTCTAGTTTGGATCCACCCCGATAACCTACTTGAAGTGAAGGCTCTGATCGGGCGCCGTCTTCCCGCTCTCGTTTATAGCAACTCGTCCTCAAAGGAAGTCGACGGCAGCGAAGATCCCAGTATCACTTCGCTTTACTTTGATGACTCCAAGTTCGACCTCTACGCTCGAAAAGTAGAGCGCCAGACCGATACTTCGTCCTTGCGGCTCCGCTGGTATGGCCAGCTTAGCACGAAGCCCGAGATTCTAATAGAGCAGAAGATCATCCATGAGAATGGCAGCAGCGAGGAGAAGAAATTCAACATTAAGGACAAATACATCAAGTCTTTCATTGATGGCGAGTACAAAATGGAGAAGACGGTGGAGAAGATGGAGCGTCAGGGCCAGGAGGCTGAACAAGTCGAAGCCTTCCGTAAGGTCGCCGGAGAACTCCAGGAGTTTGTCACCAAGAACAAGCTTGAACCAGCAGTCAGGGCAAACTACACCCGAGCTGCGTACCAGAAGCCTGCCGATGACCGCGTGAGGGTTTCCATCGATTCCAATATTGCCTTTATTCGCGAAGATACCCTGGATAAGGATCGACCCTGTCGCGATCCCCGGCAATGGCACAGGACGGATATCGATAACAGCAACATGACCTACCCTTTCGCAAATATCAACCAGAGCGAGGTCTCAAAGTTCCCTTATTCCGTCTTGGAGATCAAAATCAAGGAAGACGCCAACCGCAAGAGGCCGGCGTGGGTCGAGGACTTGATGGCTTCGCATCTTGTCCATTCCGCCCCAAGGTTCTCCAAGTTCGCTCATGGTGTGGCGTCCTTGTTTGAGGATTATGTCAACAATCTGCCTTTCTGGCTTAGCGATCTGGAGACAGATATCCGCAAGGACCCCCACAAGGCCTTTGAGGAAGAGGAGCAGAGAAAGGCTCGCCGAGCTGAAAACGAGCAGGTAGTGGGCAGCTTCCTTGGGAAGCAGGCTGGGTCGAGTTCGTATAAGCCAGCTGCCAGCTCGCCCATTGGAAAGTCATATATGTCTGAGCGTGTTGCAGCCGAGGCTGATGCAGCACGTCCTACGAATGTAGCCCGAGACGAAAGCCAGGACGATGATACTGCCACGGAAGGAGACCGTAACTACGGGACTTCGAGTTCCGTGTTCCCCGGCTTTTCCATTGCCAGCTACGCCCGTTTCAAGCGGGACCGTGACCGTGCCAAGCTGCCCGAGGGTGTTGTCGAGCCCAAGACCTGGCTCAAGAACGCTGGCCCCTTGCAGATCGAGCCCAAGGTCTGGCTGGCCAACGAGCGCACGTTCCTCAAATGGCAGCATATTTGCATCCTGCTGGGCAGCCTCGCGGTCGGCCTCTACACGGCCGCCGGCGAGAACTTCCTGGCCGAGTGCATGGGCATTGCCTACATTGCCATCGCCGTCATGGCCGGCCTCTGGGGCTACTTCATGCTCCACCGGCGCCGCAACATGATTGTCGAGCGCTCCGGTAAGGACTTTGATAATCTCATTGGCCCGCTTTGCGTGAGCGTGGCGCTCATGATCGCTTTGATTCTCAACTTTGTGTTTGCGTACCGCGCCGCCTTTGCTAAGGCTCGTGGCGAGGATGACGCTCCTACTCATGGTGGGAATACCACTATCCCCCAGTACGTTATGGGTGAGTTGTGAGGTGCCCGCGTGTCTGTATTTACGTCGTATATTACCTCGACGGAGAAGGAATGGCCAGCAAATCGAGTTGCTTTGAGGAGAAAACAGGATTTCCTCCCATAAACATCCCCTCAGGGTGGATAGGAAGAAAAGAACAAGGGGTAATTTATGTGTATCATCATACTGCTTGCATTGGAATCCTTCACGGAAATTGATGAAGGGTTCTGAGATCATCAGCGGCTTGGATATGCTGAAAAAATTGTATAAGCTAGATTGTTGCATTAGTTGGTGAAATGGTTATCCACCGGTTGAAAGCGTTCTTCACTTTATATCGATCGTACTATTACATTATGTCAAAATCCAAGTGAAGTCAGCGCAGTAAGTAGGGCCCCGAATCTCCTTAAGCAAGTATGTTCTTACGTTGGCATGTAAGCTGCGTAATTGATGGGGTCTGTCAGACTCTGCCTTGGCAGTTTGCTCTCCATCACCGATTGATTCATTATGTAGAGACAGAATCTCATGTTCGCAGCCAACTCAAGTTTCCATTGTGTGTTAGAAACCAAAGCGAAGATAGTAGAGCTTAGATGAAACGTATTTATTTGGCCCTTGAAGCCTCCTAGTCTGAACGTTGGCTACGATGCAGAGTAATGTTCCGAATCATCTAACTACCAAAAATGCAACATAACCGCCAAAGAAACTGAACATTCGCAACGCGGTTTCAGGCTATGTATCGCATGCATGGGATGTAACAGGGCTCCTCCTGACCAACCAGCAGGCATTGCAACGACTGCCACTGCCCCGTTGATGAGGGTATCGCATGAAAGCCCTTTTATTTGTCACCTCCAAACTCGTCGATCCAAGCAGCTGTGGCCTTATCAACCTTTCTGCGGTAGTCTTGTTGCGTGTGGCACTGCTCCAAGAAGACCTCGTACTTGGCGTCCAGCAGCGTCTTCTCGCCCTTGGACGTGCCGGGCTTAACGAGACGTCCGGGCTTGCTCATACGATCCATGATGGTCCAGAGATTCTCCGTGGTGCCATCGGCATCAGCACTCGCTGCCTTAGCCCCTAGCATGGCTGCGCCGTGGACGACAGCCGCGTGCACGTAGCGCGGGATGAGGACCGGCATGTCACACACGGTAGCAATTAAGTCCATGAGCATGTCGTTCTGGCACTGCGAGCCAGACATGAAGATTGAGGCGATGGAGTGACCTGACTTGTTCATCGACTCGATGATCTGGCGTGTCTGGAGGGCGATGAATTCCATGGTGGCGTAGTAGTAGAGCGCAAGTCCATCCACACTCGAGTCGGGACTCAGTCCGATCACGGCGCCCTTCATGTTGGGATCCGCGACGGGCGAGCGGTTGCCCCATAGGTCTCCGTAGAAGAAGAAGTGTCGACCCAGGTAGGACACGGACGGCGCGTTTGCTTTCTCGGAAAGTTCTCGAAGATGCAGGTTCAAATAGTCGTATATGTTGAGTTGCATTGCTTCTGCGAGAGGCAAAACCTGGGTGTGTGCGGGATGGGTCTCGATGACATGTCTCAGAAGCTCGCCTGTAGCTGACTGTCCGCCTTCAGCCATCCAGTAGTCCGGAAGAAGCACGTCTCGGTAAGGACCCCAAACACCATTGACGAACACTGGCTTTTCTGACATGGCCAGATGGCAAGTCGATGTACCAGCGACGGCCGCGAGTCTAGTGAAAGCTTGGGGTAGATCGTTCGCGGGCAAGGATTCGTCGGACTGACCATATTCAGTGTCGACTTTGGCACCAACAGTGCCGATCCAACCGGCGTAAGCATCGATCACACCACTTCCCACGGCAATACCGACAGGAAGCCCAAGCTCTCGGCTCGCCTTCTCAGACAATGTTCCGACCAGTTCGCCGGCGCTCAGATACTTCCCATTCTGCGTGGAATATATGTCAGCGGTTTGTTCGTACGGGTGACAGATTAACTCTTAAAGAAATAGGCTCACCACCCCGTTGACTCCTCCCATGCGCTTGAAGTCATCTTTGACTAGATCGCCCAAGCCAATGGTCTCGTAGAAATCCTCCTGCCAGCCCTTGACACTGCCGTCCACACCAACGGGAACAAAGCCCTGCTTGCAGACAGTGCTGCAGAAGCTTCGTGTCTCGCTACCGGTTGCCAGATGGGTCAGAGCATCCGCCAGGTCGTAGAACTTGCATCGGTCGAAGAGCTCAGGCGACATGTTGTTCTTGAGCCATAGAACCTTGGGGATCTCCATCTCGATGCTCATCTTACCACCGACATAGCGCAACAGGTTATGGCCGGTTGCGTTTATCTTCTCCGTTTCCTCCACAGGCCGGTGGTCCAGCCAGAGAATGACGTTTCTGGCATTACCATCGTCCTCAAAGGTTGGTCCAGTAACTGTGACTGGCTCGTCTGTGTCGTGGGAGAAGACCGCCAGTGAGCAGGTAGCATCAAACCCAATTCCCTTGATCGTGGCGGGATCAACGCTGGATTGGTGAATAACTTTGTGCACGCATGAGCAGATGCAGGACCAGATGTCAGTTGTGGATTGTTCCTGGTGGGATATAAGTGTTAGTGGCCAGAGACATCCTTTCTGTGGCAGTAGAACGCTCGTATTGTCTTACATAATAGCCAGCCTGAGGCTGCCAGAGCTTGATGGATTCCGAAGCCAGAGCCTTGATGTCTCCTGTAGAATCGATAAGGCAAGCCCGGGCCGAGCCAGTACCTACATCGATACCGATGAAGTAATCCTGCACAAGGTGAATCATTTCAGGCTCCATTTTGCTTAATTTGCATGAGGTGTATGGAAATGGGGTTAGGGAAGGGAGCTTGGATAAGGGTAGAGAGCGGACAGGTCAGGGTTTTGTTTGGGGCCTTGTGGTCAAGCAAACGTACATTGTTTTCAACGTGGATAACATTGCGAGTACTATTATCAGGCAACGGATTCTGTCAGCAAGTGCCATCAACCCACGGTGAATACAAACTAGCTTCGAGACACAAGACGCCGATCCATTCAAGGCTACGTACTCCATCGTGCGATCCGATGCCGGTAGTACTCCCTATAGAGTACCAGGTAATCCAGCCCAACGGTTGAGAGTGCCCGGGAAGTGCAACCAAGCGAACGAATAGCGGCGCGGCGGAAGCTGACTTGAGGGTGTTGCACGCGGCA
This sequence comes from Apiospora rasikravindrae, assembly GCA_038363885.1. Classification (NCBI taxonomy): domain Eukaryota; kingdom Fungi; phylum Ascomycota; class Sordariomycetes; order Amphisphaeriales; family Apiosporaceae; genus Apiospora; species Apiospora rasikravindrae. The sequence continues at coordinate 2,217,505 of JAQQWK010000006.1, forward strand.
TGCGTGGGTGGCTTGTCTTGATGACGGAGGAGTTTGTCTGCTTTTTTTTTGGCTCTTGCGTAAGGTAGGTACAACAAAGTGACCAATCCGATCAGATCCGATCACTCAATAGTGTAAGACAGATATGCAGTGTTGGAGCAAGAAAAGAAAGCCTAGGTGGTTGCACGGGGGGTTGCTCTGTATTTTGCTTTGTAGGTTACAACACTTACATGTCTACCTTTGGAACCACACGTTGGCAGACAGGGCAAGAAGACATATGGCCTCATGTCGGATGACCTCACCGGTGCATCCGTAGCTACCCCCAAGCCACCCCCAGTCGGTATTTCCATTGTGCTGCGTTGCCCAGAGTCTGCTGAAGTCTGCCCGTGTTGATCACTCATCACACAGAACAGGCAGCCCGAGCCCCGGACAGAGCTCAGGCTGGCTAGCTGGAGGTGGGGGGCAGCGGGGCAGGGCCTAGGGGCAAACCCCAGGGCCCCCAGGATTCTGAACCGGTAAGTGATTGTCTCCCCATCTCACCGTACGGGGGTGGGGTAGCTATGAATTGAGTCTTCCGATAGGGCTACCTCGAACTCTTAGTTGTGGGACGCTGGGGGATTTCCTTTTACGCAAGACCGTGATCCGGGTTGACCGACTGTCGTGACTTCTTGCGCTGTCCTGCTGCCTGCCAGGAGGGGGAAGCTGCCCGATCGCATCGTGTGCCGTACTACATCTACACGATTTGTTGCCACCTCGCTAACCTCCAGAGGCACGAGGTGGGCAGAGCCAGCAGTGTCGATATCATGATCTACTGAGCTATGTACCCATGACCCATCATCAAACGATTGTATTGAGGTGTCTGTCCCCTTGCACTGAGTAGCCAAGCGCCTATCGTGAGGTTGCGAATCCTGTCACCATAGTTGGTTCTGACAAGACATATACCGACATACCATTTGGGTCAGTGTCGGTGCATCGGCTTTTGTCCCAATGGTATGATCAACAACCATCAGGCATACCCACATGTACAGGGCTGTATAGTCCAAGTCCAGCCAGAAGTCCAGTCCTTCCTATGCCGCCAAGCTTGATAGTCAGTCGAGTATAGGAAGGCTATGTGGTATGGTTGATCTCTGTGGGTCATCCGGGCCAGAGTTGGGTGGCCAGACTCTTCCATGGAATCCGTTGTATCCGTACAACTGCAACCCTTGAAGAGGTCGAGACTCTTGGGATGGCTGCATGTATGTCCGGTGGTGCCTTGTCGGTTAAGCATTCCTCCCTCCTTTCACCGCAAATGTCTTGTAAGCCATGTGGTCTTGAAAGTATTCTTTTTGCAATAGTCCGAGAGCGGCAATGGTACCACCACCGGGCATGGCCAGCCTGCTTCGTCCAATCAGCGATCCTCTTTGGCATAGCTGAAGATACGAACTGCACATGGACGCCCCAATGGCCTTTCTGTACACATGTAGGGTAAAGGTGTACACGAAATCACGAGAATTGGGCTCTGTCATATCTCTGTCATATCTCCCATGTCCATCGAGTTCGAGCTCTGTTTGCTATGAACACATCCATTTCAAGGAAAACCACTTGGATGGACGCTAACCCATTCGCAGCTGGACCCTGACTCGTAGAAGAACCCAGCATTCGCATCATTAAAGGCTTCCAGTGACTTGCCTTCTATATAAGAGAATGAATAGCTTCAGTGTGAGTTCATCCGAGAAAACCCCTATCAATTTGGAGCCGGGCAGCCTGCTAATGCAGCACCAAGTCGAATTCTGGGTATCACTATTATCCATGTTGGCAATTTATCGCCCATGTGTTGAGGTGGAAAGGTCGTTCAATATTCTATAGTTAGGCTCGCTTCACTGGGAGCCCGTTGCGCCGGAGAGAGAGCGCCTTGTCTCGTTTCCAAAAGAGCTCCTTACCCCCTCCAAAAGTCGCGGTACTGGTTTCAGCAACATGCATCAGTCAAGAAGCCACTGGTGCACGTTTTGCAGGTGGTGGGTTGCCATAGCCTTCAATTCCACGCATAATTTCGATTTCGATTTGATCGTGTTAACCTTCTGCACGGACAAACCCATGCCTTTGAGATAGCTAGCAGTCAGTCAATCACCCAGTTTGTTTTGATTTGATCGGTACTAGGCCCCGGTCGCTTCAACGACCAAACAATATCACCGTTCGCACTTCTCTTGCTGCTTGGGGACGTTTCACAAGTGACATGAAGGCATCTGCGCCAGATACACTCGTGGGCGATTCTGATTTGCTGATTTATTGACCTTCGCCAAAAGCTCATATCGCCACATCATTGAACGCGTATTTTTTGACTCAGCCTCACCCGACTCAATGTATTGAATGGCCTCGGCAGATTTATTGATCTCAGCGCAAAATAGTCTATTCCCACCCGCCACATCCAAAGCGACACATCAAAGAGAGAAGAGACTATTAGAAGATGAACGACGAGAAGAAAGGCTTCTGGGCGGGGCTCCGCCGATCGATGAGTAAGGCTCGGGCGCCTAACGGGAGATTGGTTCGCATACATCATATTCACCGTCCTACTTCGATTTGCGACTAATGTGCATGCAGGCAAAGGAGCCGCCGAGGCGGGTGAGCGAAGGTGATCCAGTGATACGTAGACGGGTGTCCAAGGACCCGGACATGCCCAGCGCCCGTCGCAGGCCGCGCCGCGCAAACCCAAGGGACTCGAAGGGGAAGGGCCGTGAAGAGGCCAGCGGCCACAGCTACGAGTCGTCTCCCCTCTCCGAATGGCCGCCTCCGGGCGTTTCCAGCCGAGAAGAGTTGACGTTGGGCCATGCCATGGAGTTAATCTCTAGAGGGGTCCCGGCCCATAAGGGACACAAACGGCCAATCCCTCACAGGCCGGAGCAATACTACGCCCTCTACGCGACGACAGCGGGAAACAAGGGCGATGAAACTGATGCAGCGAATGCGCATGATTCGATGACGCAGCTCATGACAGTTCGCATTCAGGGTTCCAGTGCACCGGCTTACCCTTGGGACACGCTGGAGCAGCCTAGCGAAGCGTTCGGTATCGGCAGTAGGCCAGGTACTATCACGTTGAACCAATGGGCCTTTCTATCCAGCAACATACCGCCGATGATGGAATTACGGGACCCGGGGATAAACCCCCGGGAGGTAACCCTGGCTGAGATATTTGAGCGTCTGAAAGAGCTAGAAGTGGGACTTCAAGACGACAACGATCAACTAATGTACAGGAATCTGTACAAGCGGTTCTTGAAGGATCCAGACAAGATCGTGAGTCCACACAGATCGATGGATCGCCAGATCACAGATCTTATTATGGTTCTCTCTCGACCAGATTGGCTGGATTTCACCATCCCCAAGAATCAAGTCGTCACCAAATTCATCTACGACACTAGCCCCGAGAATCACCCACGCTATCTCAAGTTCTTTCACCAGTTGCTGCTGAGCCTCGAATTGGATCTCCGGATAAACTCGAGTATGCACAATGATTGGGCCAAGTCGAAGCTGATGGAGCAGATCCCTCCTAAAATACAGTGGAACCTCGCGCTGTCTCGCCGATGGAAAGACAACGTCCGCATCGAGGCGTACGGTAAAACGGCCGATGAAGTGCGGCTTCGTTTCAAGCTCAGAAAGCGCCAGGGGAGGATGCTGAAGCGATTCGCACAAATGATGAAGTGGCCGAATCTTAGCGAAACTCTAGATGCGTTGAAGAAAAGAGCAGTTGATGGAAGTGCGCTGGACATCAGTTCTCGTAAGTAGAGTCTCCTTCGCTTGTTCACATCCATCGACCGCCATCTATTGCTGTGGGAGGACGACTACCTTCGAGTTTCACACGTGGAAGTTGGGTTATGGTAGTAGTATAGGGCTCACGCGATGTAGCTCGGCTTTCATTCGTGTTATCCTTGCTAATGTAACCCGAAACAGATACAATGGCTTTCTTTAGTGGTCTAGTTTTGCCCGGAGTAAGTTCATCGGCACGCCAACTTACACGAGCTGCATAGTCAACCTTCGTAAGCAAACACTGACCGAGGTTTCTTTAGCCGACATTCCCATTCCTGATCATGAACTCTTTGGTCGATGTCGATCCAGACGAAGACACAGATTCGCTGGCGCTCCTCACTCACCTGAACCCACATTGTGGCTTTCAGTACCGCAATAGTTATACGTATTGGTCATCATCCTCGATTGTGGGAAAGGTCATTGCGCCGACTTGTCTCGAGGTAGCAGGCTGGATTGGTCCAGCACAACCTTGTGTCGATCTCGACGCCTCACAGATTGCCCGAATCCGCTCAAGAAAACCACGACACTGTATTACCGCGGAGGACGTAACTTCTATGAGTGAACGATCTGACCCCCTAGGCCCCCCAGCGGAGGTTTTTCCGGTCAAAGAATACGACCTTCTAACCCCAGATATTGGAGATGATGTTGATGCGGTTCGAGTCAAGATGCTGAGTCTCCGCAGACTTCCGGAGCAACACCAAGATAGGGGTCCTAGGTGGTTTGATGCCTCGATCCAGTTTACGATTGAGGGTATCCCCTGGCCTCTTCAGCTCTCGTACGATATATGCTTCATCAACGCTTGGCCTTGTTCCGAGGGGCCGCATCCTCTCTTCTTTGATTATGTTTTTACGGCCATGAAGGTGGAGGAGATTATCCACCTCCAGGATTGGGGCAAACTGGCCGGGCTCAGCGAGCGGAGCGCGAACTCGACGCCGGTCGGGGGTAGCAAGCCATTCCGGCCCATGATCCCGGATGACGACGAAGAAAGAGTTCTCGTCGTAGAAGCGTTTGGGGCCAAAGACAACGAAGTCTTGGCAAGAGCTTGGTGTTCTCACTGGGGCCACAGCGCTGTGGTGGCCGATATTAGCAAGACCTGGTAAGTCTTATGATCCTTCTCCCGGTGGCATGCTCTGGAGAAGCAGAAGCAGAAGCAGCAGCTAACGCTAGGCGAAAGTATGGCTTGTGCAATCCGAGAAGCGTATGCGGCGACCTTGACAGTGGTGATTCTCGTAGAGGACGCTTATGATGCTCATGACTGATGCGAGGTTTGATTCGACGATATACCCAGAGAGCAGGTGGCCTTGTAACTTAGTGACGCGATTCAATGAATTATACCCGACTTGATCACCCCCGACTTTGGCTGCCTGGAATATGTACATGCACCCTGGCTAATAGTATTGCTTGAGCTTCCATCTTGTTATTTATTCAAATTGCAATGTTCTCTTGATTACCTAGTTTGCTCCTGGGCCTGCAGCATAGGACCGCTATTCGGTAGTGAGGTATGGTTGACAGGCCCATATACAATTCTATGTGATGAAGTGTCTCGACTGCAATGTGGTCACCAGAGTTGCTAGGTGAACTGTTGTCTTTGTTTTGGTGATTCTTAACCGGATTGCTGGGTTGGGGCGATTCCAAGCTGGACTTCAAACATTCTAGCTAAGCCACTCAGCGGTGTGCTTCTTTAAAGAAACCTCTTAATTAATAGATTTTTTTTTCTCTCTTTTTCTTTTTTTACCAGTCAATTGATATGATGAGGAGGCCCTCATTATTCCAGAATTCCAGGCCGCGTTTTGGACAGCTGGAGGTCGGTATAAAAGCGTTGAAGAGGCATCCAAGATTGAGCTGGAAGGTGCTGTCAAGCTGGGTTAGGCGGGTACTTGACTACACATGTCCCACTAAAAGACCCACCCAAGCTACAAACCGTTTCCGCCTTGTTGATTTCCATCCCAAAGAATGTTTTCTCAGCTTCGCTACCGGGATTTTACCTGAATCAACAACACCAGCATCGCTTTGGCCTTGCTGTGACGGTTCGCTCGTGTGTCTTTTTTTGAGATCGCCAGAAAGCCCCCTGAAACATCATGTCGGGCTTATTCGGGGGCAAGCCCTCGCCGTTCGCCGCGTCTACTACTCCCGCGACTACGGGTAGCAGTTTGTTTGGGTCGACCACGCCGGCGCAGCCATCGCAAAACACGGCCAACCAACTGGGCCAGACTCCCAAGCCAGGAGGTCTCTTCGGCGGTCTTGGTAATACTACGAATCAGCAGCCATCGTCCTCACCTTTCGCCAACACGACGACCCAACCTCAAGCAGGCGCCAGTGTCTTCGGCTCAACCCTGGCGGGCCAGAACCAACCGACCAACCCGTCGCCATTCGGCTCATTGGGGCTTTCGACGAACAATCAAGCAACCCCGGGTTTATTTGCTGCTTCGCAGCAACAGCCAGCAGGCAATGCTACCAACGCGCAGTCGCAGGGCCCCACAACTGGCTATTTCGATAGTTTGCTGGCAAAGAGCAAGAAACAAGCCGCTGGAGAGACGGCCCTCGAGGACCTTCCCAGCCTTCAGCTTGGCTTGGGCGATTTGCGCCAGAAGCTCCGGAATCTTGGCCCACGCGCACAAGACCCCCTCCAAAGCAACAGGGCACAGTATATGCTTGCTGCCTCGGGTGTTGACCCAGGCGCAGCGGTGAAGGATCTGAATTACTTCGATATCCAGGCAGGTCGCGTCGAACGACCAACCTCCAACGCTGGCCCCTCTGAGCTAGATGTCGACACATATCTTGCCAACCTACAGACAAAGACAACACTCAGCATGATTGCGGAGGGACTGGAGAGGTCGGCCAAGGAATTCGACAATTTCCTCGAGGATAATATCACGATGGAATGGGACGCGCAGAGGAAGCGGATCTACGAGCACTTCGGAATTCAGACTAGGGATAGCGGCCCCGATAACAATGCTGGGGCACCCAGGGAGTCCGCAGGAGGCTTTGGCCGCTCGCGACGGACCAAGGCCGCACGCTCAACCCCAACTGGCGAGCGAGCCAGCACTTTCGGTAGATCTGGTCTACAGAAGTCTGTCATTGGCACACCCAGCAAGATCGGCTCCCACCAGCCCGAGTTTACCGATGTGGAGAACCAGTCTGGGAAGAAGTCTGCGATGGGTGGCGGGGCTTCCGTGGATGACCGATTCTTGCGAGAGAAGCAGGGAAAGCTCGCCGACAAGATCCGAGAGCTCAACCGTCATCGACTGGAGCAAAGACCCTACCCCCTGCTCCATGAACTGAGCGATGTCGAGAGCAGATCAGGCGACCGGCACGCACAACAGGTTGTGGAGGCGTACCAGGCCGTGATTTCCATGGTTGGTGAGAATGCTGAGGCAGAGAGCTTCACAAATAACGCTACCCCCAGAGAACGTCAATTTGCCAAGCTATACCTCGAAGGACAAAGCAACACCCCACAAGCCGTGGAAATACGCAAGAGGATTCTCAAGGGCGCCAATGAGTTTTTGGAGAACAAGTTCTTTACAGAAGTCGAGACCCTCATTACAAAATACCCCCGCGAGGCAAATCTTGGCGGTCGTCCAGATGTTGTTAGCAAAATCAAGGCATATGTTCGCTTGCGCCATGCGCGCAGAGATCTCGTGCCGGATAATACCGAGCTTCAGCAAGTTGGCGGCGAGTACATATGGGCTCTGATCTTTTATCTCCTCCGATCCGGTCACGTCACCGAGGCGGCCGAGTACGTCAAGGCACATTCGACGATATTCCGTACGATTGACCGTACCTTCTCGTCGTACCTGCTTGAGTATGCGTCGAACGAAGACAGGCGGCTGAGGCGGCAATTGCAAGAGCGCTGTAATAACGAGTACACGCAACGAGCCCGCAATGCCCCTGAAAACAGCATCGACCCATTCCGGATGGCCTGTTACAAGATTATTGGCCGTTGCGAGATTAACAACCGCCAACTCGAGGGGTTGAACACAGAGATAAACGACTGGATATGGCTCCAATTCAACCTTGCTCGGGAATCCGACAAGTCGGGAGATCTTCAGAGTGAATCCTTCACGCTGATAGATCTTCAACAGACCATTCGTGAAATCGGCGCCAAACACTTTCCAAAGACGCCAGCGGAGGATTCAAACGGCACCTTTGGCATGTACTTCTTCCTACAGGTCTTGTCGGGCCAGTTCGAGCAGGCGATCCAGTACTTGTATCCCTTCTCTTACGTGGATGCTGTTCATTTCGCAATTGGTCTCGGGTTCTACGGTCTCCTGCGGCCGGCCGATCCCTTCGCAAACCCCAATGACCTGGTCACCTTCAACACTCGAAACCAAGCTCAGGTCAGCTTTGCCAGGATGCTGGGCTACTACACTCGTGACTTCAGAGCGGCCGACGTTGCGTCAGCGGTTGACTATTTGGCACTGATGTGCCTCAACGCAGATTTAGATGGCGACGCCGGAAGACAGCAGGCCGAGCTGTGCCACCTTGCTCTTCGTGAGCTGATACTTGAGACTCGAGAGTTCAGCAAGCTGATTGGTGATATCCGACCTGACGGACGTCGCATCGTTGGCCTCGTAGAAGAACGTGGCCCGCTCATTGGCCTTCGCGAGGAGGACGACTTCGTCAAAGCGGTTACCCTGCAAGCTGCTAGGTATGCGGACGATAATGGGCGAACGACGGATGCAGTACTCTTGTACCACCTCGCAGAAGACTACGACAGTGTGGTAACTATTGTGAGTCGGGCGTTGAGCGAGGCCATTTCGCTGGACATCGGCGAAGATCCGCTGCGACTTCAACCGGTCAAGTCACGAGCAGGGGGTAAAGAGGACGAAGTCCAGCCTGGCAGCAGTCTCAGCCTGGCCTCGATAGACGACCCAGTCGACCTGGCACGAACCATGATGGGGATGTACGGGAAGGATGCCATGTTCTACACGAAGATTGAGGAACATAACCGAATCGCTTGCCATCTCTTGCTGCAGATGAGCGAGATCAAGGGCATGGTGGAAACCGGGCAATGGCCCGAGAGTCTAGACGTAAGTCACAACAGGGGATTGATGAGTTCAAGTGTGCTACGAAGCGAGCAACGCCGGCTAACTAACATGTAAACAGAGAATACGAGTGCTGGAGATTCTTCCTCTCGATGCCAACGGCGACCCGGCCATTATTCGACACTACGCGTCCAAGTTCTCTGGCTTATCGCAAAGCGTGTCGATGAACGTGCCGAACCTGCTGATGTGGACTTTGGCATGCTGCATGAAGCAGAAGGAGCGGCTGATGGGCGGCCAGTACAGCGGCAACGAAGGAACACGACGGATGATGTTTACGGGACTCAAGCAGATGACGATGGACCTGACGACGTACACGAGTCAGCTCAAGTACCGATTCCCGCCTCACATCCACCAAGCACTGGCCAGGGCCTCGGCAGACTAGGCATTAGCTGGGGGATTGGCGCAGGAGGACGTTGGAGGAGGACGAGGGCAGGGAATGTAGGCGTCGAAGGGAAAAGTATTAGATTTCTTGGCTGTAGCAAGCCGCCTCATTTCCGGACACTTGACCCTACTCACCTAATCATGAATAGCATAAAAACACGGGCCAAATCTGCATCTGCACCGCGTCGTATCGTATCGTATCGTCTCCATCGCATCGTGTTTAGTCTACATACATACATTATGTACCTAGGTAGGCTAGCTAGGCTACTCTTGTTTTTTTTCGTAGTGGCCTAGCCTTAGTTGCTTAGGCCACCTATCCACTTAAAGTTAGGGTGACTCAGGCCCAGATTTTGATCGATCTGACTGACCTCCCCACCCCAGCAAAGCCCAGCCCAGTCGCTACCCGCGAGTCGATAAACCAGGAATTTTCTCCGGCAGTCACTGCGACCCCCCGGGCCAGCCATTTGCTGCTACTTTCGCTTACTGCTTTGCTGACCACTTGCCGGCGCTCACTGCAGTACGACGACAGCAATGCGGCTACGGCTGCCACTCTCCGATTCGGTATTCCCGATTGCGGCCTGATGAGCCAACCCATTCCGTTTCCTTACAATTCCCTACAAGCTATAGCCCAATAGGAAGGATCCCCTTGCACTTCTCTTCCCGCCTTATCGGGGGCTTGGGGTTTAGGGCCGCCTGCGTGGTCCGTCGGTCGGGCAAAGAGAATGCCGTCGCCCTCAACCGCTCCTTCAGGCCAACCACACCAACAACCACACCATCACCACCACCACAATCCCTCCTCCACCACCATCGCCTCCGCCTCAACTACTGCCGCCGACAGCCACACCCCGGCCGCCTCCATTGGCTCGCCCTCGGCCTACCAGACGACGACTGGCCACAAACGGGGCCTGTCGCAGTCCCTCGATGGCCACTCGCCCACCGAGTCCAACGCCTCGTCGCCGCATCCGCTCCGAGACAACACCTCGGCGCCCGATGACCAGAGGGCCAGGAAGCGGAAGCCGGGGCCGGGCTCCAGAGGCGTAGCGAACCTCACGCCCGAGCAGCTCGCAAAGAAGCGCGCCAATGGTATGTCGTCAATGGTTGCTTTTTTTGCCATAATATGCCGGCCACTATCACTATCGCTATCGCCTTGTCCTTGTCACCCAGTGGGGATGGGACCACTTGTCTGCATTTTCCAGCTTGCCCAGATCGACATCTACTACTTTCCCCCAAACTGTCGCCTCGTTGTAGTCGACTGATTGTACCTCTTTGCGCGCGCGTCTATCTTATGATATCCATATCATCCATGTTGCTAACCACTCGATCCTCCACTACTTAGATCGAGAGGCCCAGAGAGCCATCCGCGAGCGGACCAAGAACCAGATCGAGGCTTTGGAGAAGAGAATCCGCGACTTGACCTCGCAGCAGCCCTACCAGGAGCTCCAGGCTGTGATACGCGCCAAGGAGGAAGTCGAGGCTGAAAATGCCGATCTCAAGAATCGGATGGCCTCCATTGTATCCTTGATCCAACCGGTATTGAGAACCCCACAAGGTCGGCATTCCTCCCTTCTTGCAATGCGATGTAGTCCTCTTTCACGGGCCGGCGCAGCTTCAGCGATGCTGAACAACTTGCATTTCATGTTGTACCAGTTAGCTGGCTCCCCTAATATGCATCGTCCACCTTGACACTGAGCTCGGCGGCTAACTGTGATCTTAGTAGGCGATGGAGCATATAGCGCACCTCCTATACAGCCCTTCATAAGTGCGCAGGTAGCTCCAGCTGCCCAGACTCATTTATCTGCTCCTACCACTTCCACGCCACCGAGCACAGCTTCGCCCAACTCGGCTGAGCAATCATGGCATCCCTCGGGCGCACATAGCACCGGGTCCTCGGTACAGGCAAGCCCAAACTTTGCGCAGGTCAAGCTGATCGGTCAGCAACGAGCACAAGCCCTCGAGCTGGGCGCCGGCGAGCAGTTGAGACTGGACTTCCTGTTGGATCCATCCTCCGCACAAAAGCTGAACCGGATGCAGACGGGCATCAATGGAGCGCAAGACTCGCCAGCCTACAGCCACTTACCTATGAAGCATGATTGGAATGGCGTTCCCATTCCAACGGCATCGCGGTCATGTACCCTGGCGCAACCCCTGGCGCAGTCTCAAACCCATCATCCGTGCCAAAATGGGGGACAGATGGGACACGATCAGGATCCCTCGTGGATGGCCTTGTCAGCACCAAAGAACTGCGGTCCGACGTGCCCCCTGGATAGCCTTCTCCTCGACTTTCTTCACGAGCGGCGGCAGCGTGCTGCGGAAGGGGTCTCGGCGCATGAAATAGTCGGTCCTCGTTACCCGTCTGTTTCATCGCTGCTCAATCCCGCCAACAGTGCCTACTCACACCCCCTTTCTAAGGTGTTTACTGACATCCTGGCCACATTTCCAGGTATATGTGGCTTGCCTGAACGCGTTGCGGTACTGTATGTGATGTTCCTGGTGATGCGCTGGCAGATCTCACCATCCAAGGAGAACTATGATCTGCTGCCGCCCTGGGCACGCCTCCAACCCTCACAGGTTTACATCAGCCACCCTGCCTGGATAGATCACCTGCCCTTTCCCCACATGCGCGAGCGCATGGCCAAAGACTATAATCCAGCGGACTATTTCTTCGAGAACTTCTTCATCCCCTTCACCACTACGCTGAGCCTTAACTGGCCATACGAGGAGACGGACTGCCTCCTGCAGAGCCCCGACGGCGACGAGCTGCTCATTAACCCTGTTTTTGAGCGGCACATGCGACGGCTGGAGAACTGGACACTGGGAGATGCGTTCCACCAGACGTTTCCCCAGCTGGACGGGACGTACAACCTCAAACGAGATGGGAGCATCGCTCGGAACAATCGTGACGGTAGCTTGGAGGTCAGGCCAGGCAGCACCTGATTTGTGGCATTGCGTGATGGCCCGGTACGTTCGATATATGTTTTCTTTCCGGATCGAGGATGGGCATAATGTGGGGAGGTAAAAAAGATGGTGATGTTCAGTCACCTGTACAAAAAAAACAAGTATCAGTGCATTGCATGGTCACCGGAGTTGTAGGATGTCTGTCTTTTTTATTTCACTTTCGGCGTTCGTTGGACGGCGGTATTCTGGGAATTGGTGAATGGGCCAAAGAAAGCATGGCAAGGTGGGCTGGCCACACAGCCTGGGAGTGGCGTTGGCAACCTTCATGCCATCATGCGCTGCATCCCTTTTTCATTAATCACTGTGTAAGTGTACTCCCCTACCACTGAGAGAACGGTGATGCTAGTGGCCAAGGACCTAGGCGATGTTTGGGAACTTATATGACCTTGTATTTACGAGTTGATACGTGTGTATATATAGATACTGTCTAGTTGTCGTCAGATTGGGCATGACAATGGGACGCTTGAAGTGGCTTGTAAAGACGTTCTTGGAAGCAGGATATTCCTGGCATTGCAAACATGAGATAGTGTTGCTTCACGATCGTCATGTGCGTGTCTGCTTTGAACAATGCTACGATCATGCGCTGTTGACGCGGGTATCTATCTGCTCTAACATGCTTGATAATACAATGACAGTCCAGGTTCCCTGTGTTGACGTGTTCGTAGGTATCTCCCTTCCCTCCTTAACAGGTAATATATCCCCCGATGGCGGAAGCACTGCTTCCATCATATCATGCCATACTGTAAAGACCAAAGATCATCTAGTTACCTTGGCATAATATTTATCTAACTGAATATTATACCTCATCGTCCGTATTTCTCACGCCGAAAGAGTAAGCGTGGAGGTTGCTGCCGTTACCGACGAAGATCGTGGGATGGCTGTCCCGCGGCATCGTCTCGAACTGGAGCGCCTGGATTACGCCACGGTGAGACCGGATCTGGTCGATGTCTGGCGACTTTAATCGGTGGCCCGTCTTGGTGGAATAAACGGCCACTTTACCATCGTCGTGGGCGGCGGCAACGATACCGTTGTCCTTGTCCACATCGAGTCCGATCTGAATGTGCGGGCCGTTTCGGTACTCAGGGAATTGGATAAGGGGCAAGACGTGCGCAAAGGTAGGGTGATGGCGATTCGCTCGCGCATTGTTGTTGTGGTTGATGCTATCACTTCTGCTGCTGCTGCTACTTGAACTCCGCATCATGCGGACGTCGTAGACGGCCATGGAGTTCTTGAGGCCGCTGACGAGGACGTGATGCTCGTTCAGAGACTTGATGTGGGTGATCGGGGACCCCAGTCTCCTCGAGACATCCCGTGTATCATCGTTGCGATCCCGGACGTCCTTGATGGAAAGGTGCCCGGGGCGCCCGCCAGCCAACAAGATCGAAGGGTGCTCGTTCAAAAACTCCAGGGCGAAGATGTCGCGGTATATCTCTGCGTAGGTGGTGGCACGGGAGGACGGTGCAAGCCATTTAGGGTCTCTTTCGGCATCCCATTGCAGAATGCCACGATTAGACCCAATCCCACAGACCGTAGACGAAGCAGCCGGGCCGGGGGCTATGACATTGATCTGGTAATCGGTGATTTTGCGGTTGTGGCCAGGAATTCGCACGTTGGTGAAGGGGCTCTCTAGTTCTCCGGTTCCTATTTGATGATTAGCGAAGTCCATCACCAAGACAGAGAATCTGTGTAGCTTTACCCCATCCCAAAAGCCATTGAGGAGTTGTGTTTGTTGAGTTTGAGGGTGCTTCGACCGGCTTGAACAACCAAAGCGACATTTCCCTCCCAGGGGCACGACTAGAAACTAGAACACTCGTCGAGGGCTTGTGGAACTTGATATCTGATAACTGTGACACTGCCAGCTCGCTGTACGGGTTGCCACGGGGCGTATTGTAGTTGGCAAGCAACTGTCGATGAACCCTGCCATTACGGTCTCTAGGGATATATGTAGAGAATAGCAATAGCTCATCCAAGGCTTGAGAAAATATTAGAAAGGATCTGAAAAGATTATATGCTTTGACTTACTGGCATATGCTACTCCCAGTCCGGTCTTGGTATCGGCGCCAATAACACACAGTTGCCGGACGTTAGTACTCGAACGCCAACGGGCGTCGGCTAGGGGGATTATGCCCTTTTCGACAATACCCTTCGCATAGCCGGCTTCTTGGACATCTCGGCGGACAAGGCCGTATTCGCGAGCGTATACCCCGCCTATCAAAGCATCGTTCATCAGCCGGGAGCGCTTCAGCCGCCCCTTCTCCAAGCTGAGACGCTGGAGGACGGCTGCGGCCTCTTGGCTTTCCAGACGGCGCTTCTTGACATTGTCCGAGGACCAGGATGAGGTCGTAGGGGCGGTCCGGCTACTTTCCACTTTAAAATAGCGTTTCTTCTCTTCATCTGTAGGGAATGTTAGTGAAAGATCAGAGATAATGTGTCCCGGACGAGGGGCCATGACTTGCCGTAGAAATAGCCTGGGATCTCCCTCATTGTCACTGGCGCTAGTCCAGGGCATCGCAAATGTGCCAAACCCCCAGCCGAAAACTCTGCAACGATCGCAGTAGTGATCTCTCCTCCCTCCAAGATACCACACAACCAGAGAAGCAGATATGGCTGAACCCCGATTTGACTTTGGAGGAGGTCAGGAAGAGAAGGGTCACGTGATGATTGTCGCGATAGTTTTTGTATGGGTAAGGTTGATAGCGATAGTGAAGCTTGTAGGCTACGTCAGTAAGAGGGACGTTGACAAAGAAGACGACACCCGACTGGACCAACCAAAACAGCCGCCAACAGATGTAATGACGGCCACCAGGTTAACTTGCTGCCTTTACATTGTTTATTCTAGTGTCGGTGCTCCTTACTAGGTACTCTATTCGATTATTACCAGCATGCATCTACGTAGGTGGTAGTATATCTTCTGTTAGTGTTAGATCTGGTTATTCCGAAGTCTTGTTTGCATGGCGCACTCACTTCAATGTGGTTACGTAGTTGCGCGTTGTGTACCTAGGCAGGTATGTAGTTTAGTTGCCCACTACATTACTCGTACGACCAGTGAGGCGAGCAGTCTGCAGCCAGCTAATAAGCTCCCAGCTAGCTACGTGTGCAGCTCTAGCTACCCCTCACCTATAATTGGAGAAGCTCTAGCGGCTCTCGCCCAGTGCGTGCCTGGGCAGCTTCGAATACTTACCTATTTGTGACCCCTCCATCTTCCTCCAAACTCCAAGACACTCCTGTGATCCTCCCGTATCGTTCTACCTAGACAGAACACCTATACATAAAACCATGTAAGTCAACCCTTCGGAAGGAAAAGAAACGTGCCTGTCGCGTGCCTGCCTGCATACTTGCACATAACGGCCCATTGATCGACACACCCGATCTGACCCCAACTGGCAACCCGATCTAATCACCCGAATTTCCCAGTACAGCAACAATCAACCGCCAAAATGGTCTACACCTTAACCGTCCACATGTACGCCAAGGACGATGCCGAGTGCATCGAAAAGCTCAAGCTCAAGCTCATCGAGGCCGCCCGCGTCTACCGCAACGACAAGGAGACCGTCGACTGGTTCGTCATGCAGGACGTCAAGGACCCCCGCGCCTTCACCGTCGTCGAGCGTTTCGAGCAGGAATCCGTACGTCCCTTGTCTTCCTTTCTTCCATATTCCTTTTCCTCCTTACAAACCGTCACCACGTGAATAACGCAAGTAAGCTGACCATGCAACCCCCTACTGCAATATAGAGCCAGAAGTACCACTTGGAGAACCCTTACTGGAAGACCTTTGACCCGTATGTTATCCCTTTGTTGGCCAAGGACATGGACCTGCGAAGACACGAGGAGCTTGACACCAGCAAGGACGTCGTTGTGCCTCAGTAAGCCATCTACATTATATGATCTGGGCATGTTGGGTTAGCATATAGAAAAGAGTCCAAAGGAAAATCAATTACAAATATAAACATATACACATATATATGATGTCATCATAGACATCACCTACAACGTAACCAGGCTGGGAACGCGATGGTAAAGATAATACAACTCTCAAAGAAGTACGTCAAGTTAGGAAGGACAACTGCCAAGCGAATGACAGACCACAAATACCGATATGGTTGAGTTTACTACGAGAGAACATACAAAGAACATATTACACGCAGTCACAGGCACAAGGAAGGGGTTATTATTTTATACTTTTTTCATTAGGTCTTCTAGAAAAACTAGGTAGGGAAATCTGTAGTGGGTATAGTATCCCCCGGCACACACTTGCAGTATTAGGCAAGTTGGTGGCCACTTATACAGGTAAACAAAAGAATGTGAGCGTCTTCAGACATGCCACGAGATCAGATGTGCTGCCCCGAGTTGCCAAAAGTCCGTCACAAGCAAGAATTCCCCGACGGTGCTGGCGATCAATTTGCGCTGCCCGATTCATGGCGGGGTTGTCTATTGAGACTTCTCGTGCTGGGTGGAGACACGTTGGAGCGAAACAACTATGAAACATGTTAGCAGACTGGTCAAGGGTAAACTGCGCGTAAATGGGGGGATCATGAACTTACCGAAATCCTCGAGAGATCGCTGCTTCTGGTTGCCCTTAGGCGACTTGCCGTGCATCAGGTTGTCGAAGCCGACAGAGTCCTGGAGCATGTAGTAGAGACCTCCCATAATACAGAAGACTCCGAAGGAGAAGATCCAGACACGAACGACAGCGACAATGGAGGTAGGGTCGCCGTGCTCGAACCAACCCCAGATACAGAAGCAGGTGGCGACAATGTCGACAACCAGGACAGCGCCAGACAACTGCCAAGAAGGCATGGAGGACCAGAAAGGACCGTTGGCACGAGTGATGAAAATCAGCCAGTTCTCAGTGAGGGAGACCTGAAGGAAGATGACCTCGTCCAGGTTACCGAAGTTCTGGATGATACCACCGTGGATACCCTGGTCAGAGATGCCACCAGCGTACATGGTGGTGACAGTGATCCAGGTACCGACAGCCAGAACAACACCGAGGAGGACGGACATACCCCAAAGCTTGGGCAGGTTCCACTTGACAGGGGACTTGGAGAAGGGAGCGTTGTCGTAGGCAATGGCAAGGGTGGCAACATCAGCGAAAATGGCGATGAAGACGACGAGAATGATGTTCAAGCTGCGGTTCAGAATAGCGATCCAGAGACCAAGGTAGATCTCGAGATGGATGGACAGCGCAATTCTGTAGACAACGTAGGCGTACATGCGGTGGAAAATTTGACGGGAAGTCTTGAGGGCATCAATAATGGCACCAAGACCGGGGGCAAGGAAGACGATATCGGCAGCAGAGCGGGCAGCGTCGGAGGCACCCTCGACAGCAATACCGGTATCAGCCTTCTTCAGGGAGGGGGCATCGTTGACACCATCACCAGTCATGGCAACGAGGTAGCCACGCTGCTGGAGAATCTCGACGACGTTGTACTTGTGCTGGGGGAAGACCTCGGCGAAACCGTCAGCAGCCTCGACGAAATCGTAGACCTCGGAACCGGGCATGTCACCACCACCACCGAGACCAAGGCGCTCAGCGTTGTAGACGTTGGTACCAAGACCGAGTTGGCGGGAAGTCTCACGAGCGATACCGACGGCATCACCAGTAAGCATCTTGATGGACAAACCGAGAGACTTGGCTTCGTTGATAGTGCGGGCAGTATCGTGACGAGGGGGTCGGAGCAGGGCATGATTCCGAGAATCTCCCAAGCACCCTCACCTCGCTTGCGGGCAACACCAAGAGAACGGAAACCACGGGTAGCGAACTCAGCAACCTTGTTCTTGTAGGCCTGGTCAACCTCCTCGGGGATGGCGTGGTCCTCCTCGACAGTCTTCAGGACGAAAAGAGGGGCACCCTTGACACAGGTAATGACCTCACCCTGGGGAGAGCGGACAATGGCGGTAACCTTCTTGGAGACGGGGTCGAAGGGGAAGAACTGCTCAACGTGGTACTTGGACAGAACACCCTTGGCGCGGGGGTAGTACTTCAGGGACTTGAGGAAAGCCTTGTCGATGGCATCAATACCCTTCTTCTTGCGGGAAGCAGCCAAGCAAGCAGTGAGCATGAGGTCCTCGGGATCAACGCCGGCAACGGTGTAGGGCTCAGACAGAGACAGCTTGTTCTTGGTCAGAGTACCGGTCTTGTCAGAGCAGAGAATCTCGACACCGGCCAGGGACTCAATGGCAGACAGCTTCTGAACGATAGCCTTCTTCTTGGCGAGGTAAGCAGCACCGACAGCCATGGTGGTGGTAACGACGGCGGGAAGACCGACGGGGACACCGATGATAGTGATGGCGAGGGTGAAGCGAAGGATATCGACAATGGGGTTGGATCGGTAGAACGAGGAAACCCAGACGACCAAGTTGGTGAGGACGACGAGAACCAGAAGCACAGTACCGATACCGTTCAGGACCTCAGTGAAGTGACCAGTTCCGGAGTTGGCTTGGTTGACCAGAGCAGCAGCGCGACCGACGAAGGTGTTGTCACCGGTGGCGGAGACAACGACGAAGGCCTCGCCACGCTTGACGGAGGAAGAAGCGAAGCACTGGTCACCCTTGTGCTTGTCGACGGCGAGAGATTCACCAGTGATGGCAGACTGATCAACCTGAAGGAAGGCATCCTCAGTGACGATGCGACCATCAGCGGGGATAATGGTACCCTCCTCGACTTGCAGGATATCACCGGGAACGACTTCGGGGGCCTCAATCTCCTTCAGGGTACCGTCACGGAGGACGACAGCCTTAAGAGCGAGGGTCTTCTTGAGCTCGTCGACAATGGAACCGGCCTGGAACTCCTGGACGAAACCAACGACAGCGTTGAGGAGAAGCAGACCGCAGATGACACCGAAATCAATCCAGTCCTCAAGACCAGCAGCCAGGACGGCCGCAGCCTCCATGACGAACTGGATAGGACCGACGAAGTAGGAGAAGAACTTGAGGATCAAGTTCTCCTTCTCCTCCTTCATCTGGTTGAGACCGAACTTTCTACGGCGACTGGTAACTTCGCTTTCTGTGAGACCCATGCTGCGGAGGGTGTTAGCAAATACAGTAGCGTCTGGGGTAGAGTGGGGAAATATCTTACCGAGTATCTGTGTTGAGCATGTCCTCGGGGACAGTACGGCCGGCGGCAGGGTTGGCGTCGCCTTCCTCCTCATCCAGGTCATCGCCGCCATCTTGGGACTCGAGGTCCTCAATCAGGGCGTCAATGTCCTCGTCTTCGTCTTCATCGTTCTCGGCCTTGACCTTGGCGGGAGCAGGGTCGGCGTGGCGTTCCTTCTCGTCGAACTTGCCGGACTCAATGTTTGTGTTCAGCGCCGGTGCGCCGGCAGGTTGTGACTCAGCCATGGCTGGCGAGTGTGTATTATTATGGTAAGCTGAAGAGCTTCCTTGAGGTGGTGCAATTGTTGTATAATTAGGTCGCGATCCAAGGATGCTAGGTGTGTACGAGAGAGTCGGCAAATCCCAAAAGGAATGCTGAAGAGATGCTGAAGTGGTTCTTCTTTAGGGTGTTGTCCTGGATTATAACGTCCAAAGGAGAAGAGAGGAGAGGCACGTCAACCTAGTCGTCCGTTCTGACAGAGGCGCGTAAGGGAAAAGGAAGGAGGAAAAAGTGTAGGAAGGGAAGAAGGCCTCACTTATAAAAGACGAGGGCAGGTGGAGCACTGGTGAACGGAGAAAGCAACGCAGAAGCGCAGAATGCCTTCCCACGGCGCTGCCAAAGTTCCAGGGTGCTTTGCTCAAGCAGGAAGTGGCCAGTGCAATTGGTTAGCGTGGAGATTTTTTTCGGTCGAGGTTACCTTGTCAGGTACGGAACGAACGTTGCGATCGAAGGTACCGGCTACCGTGCACAGTGTGTGGAGGGTGGTGTGTGTGTGCTGTACAACGAATGTTTTTTTTCTTCCCGCTTTGGGCTGTCGCTCTCTCTCGCTTTGTACCTGGGGGCACACCTTACTGGAGATACCCACGGTAAGATTGCTACCCCAGCTAGGAAATAAACACTGGGAGAGCCAGGGTAATCTCTCAATCCAAACAAAGCTCCAATGGCGTAATGCGCCTGGCGTTACCTTTCTGATGCAAGAATTAATGGCCATTTCCCCAGGGGAACACCCAATTCTACATTGAATACAGTTCAATTGCCTACAGATTCCGGTGATTGTGTGTGTGCCCTTTCGTTTCTCCAGAAGAAAAAAAATGTTCAAAATGTTCTCTAAACCGCTTGACTGGCCAACTATAATATTGAGTTTGCAAGACAAAAGATGAACGATTCTTGCTTGTCGGTCTGTCCTGGTTCAGCACGGTTGCTGTTTGTTTTCTGCCCAAAAAGTACGTACCTAAGATAGCCTACCTCCATAGCTCTCTCCTTCATCCATCCGTTCCATCCATACCTGCCCAGCCTAGTAGAAAGAAAAAAAGCTTGGAGCTCCCACCGAAGGGTCCCACCCCTCTAGCGGCATTCGCCAATCATCGGCTTCGCCCTCATGCCTGCTTCAGCGCGAGTGTGCCGATTCTACTATGAAAAGGGTAAGGAACAAAATCGCGCAAACCTGGGTGCATCTGACTCTGACGTCGGCGGGAAGAACGAAGGAACATGGCAACATGGGATTGCAAGAGGTCGGGCAAGGGAGGATGTGCATGTGCGGCGTAGGAGACAGGAGGAAGTCATGGCGCCAGAATGCGACAGTGCTCTCTCTACAGTGTACAGTCACAATGGCGAGCGTTGTATGTAGCACGAGGACGGTCATCCCGGAATGTCGTAGGTATGTACAAGTCTACTATTCGAGCCGAGCCAACCCCGACCACTTCCCAGGCGCGTGCTTGAGCTTGAGCCCTGATCGATCAACTGCTTGACGATTTGATTTGATTTGATTTCGCCTTATTACCGACCATCCCGAATGTGCCCATCGTGAACCTCGTCAACACGCGTTACCTGGCTGGGGGTAACGGTACAGTAAGTGGCCAGCAACTGGGTTCTTCCACCCTGTTTTCCAGAATTCTGCACGGCTATTGTCGACTTTGGGGATCGTTGCTGTTGTTGTTTTCCTCGCCCGCTCGCTCACCTATCCTTGTCCCCTTTCCTCTCGTGCTCTCCTTTTTCCTCCAGTCGTTGTCTTCTCGGCCCCATCAGTCCTCCAAAGGTCCATATTTTTTGAGCTTCCCGAGCTAGCTCCCAGCTCCGGTTGCTGCGAAAGACGGCCTTCTCTGCGTGCCCCATACCATATTATGCATGATCCCTGCTCGTATACACAGCTATTGACCCTGCTTCTTCCTGTTGCCCAGATGCCGACTCGAGCGCTCCCCATTCTATCTAGTGTACAGTATTGCAGCCTACATTAGTTCCTACCCACATGGGTTCCCATCCTGCTTGTTCCTGTTAAAATAGCTCACGCTCCACGCTTTCTCCAAGTGTGAACTATCGGCTGCACACTGTCGGCCCCCGGTCTGGTCCTGGAGCCACGCCCATTTGTCGTACTGTACGGTCCAGGGTCAGTCAGTGTTAATAAGTCAGTGGCTCGACAGATCGTCCAACACTTACTCGCATTTGCGAGCCACGAGATTCATACCAAGAGCCCTGTGTATCACCATAAACCCTTAGGTAGTCCCTTATTCAGAACACGCCAAGATTGTTATCTATCATACCTCCCCCGGTTACCCATTGTGTAGGTAGGTATGTACAATATCACTTGATCAAATCCCTCACTACCCGCCCGTTATTGTGTAAGAAATCCAGACCGCCGCCGTGCAGGCAGGCGAATCGGAAGGGCTGGGCAAAACCCGTATCCGAACAGAGTACCATATCAATATGCCGGGTAAGATACGTCATTATATGCGATCAGCATCACTCTATCTTCGACATTGACTGTACAATGGCCTGTGCCTGCGAGCAAATGGCAATCTTTCGCCCGTCCGCCATAATTCATCGGTAACGAAAATAACCCAGTTGCCCAGCCAAATAGTGAGATGTAGTGGGCTACCAGAGCAGCAACCCCGGATATCGCCTCCAGAGTGCCAATCGTTCCGTCCCGAACTTGGAGTTTAGTGGGCTGCTAGGCCTTGGTCTTGGGGACTTGTCGTAGTAGTACGCCCAAAAAACCACGATACGGTGAGGCATGCGAGAGGATATTCGTCGTGCCGGTGTTTTCGTGCTGGCCAACGGGATGTCAAGGCGGCTTGAGCAAAGAGGCAAAGAGGCAAAGAGGTGTGCCACGGTCGGCCTGGCCGCCCGGTTTCGGCCGCCCGCCACAGCAACTGCTTGGTGTTGAGGGTGCGCCAAATGAAGTTTTTTTTATTATTACCTCTGCTATTACGGAACGGCCTTCCCTGCCCATGCTGGCCTTACCAACTTGGTGTGAGCGATATACCGGCTAACAGCGAGCGCTCTCCGGCAAACCACAAACGAACTTTTTCTGGGGACACGGCTGAAAGAGAGCTCTGTCGGTCTCGCGACTTACTAACAGAGTGCCAATTGCGGGAAAGATGGCCGTATCCAGCAAATCATCGAGCCGATTGACAGCTCACTATTGCTAGCACTGGCCAACGACAGCAATTCTCCGACGTTTGGGCCGAAGGTGCCTTGTCGTGGCTCCATGCTAATCAGTCACCTCAAAGGGCTGCCAGGCCTGCTCGACTCCAGTTCCCCGAGTCGTTGATAGGCACTAGCGACTCGATCTGGCCTGCCTAGCATACATACATACCTAGGCCTGCATGTACACCTGCTTAAGCACCCAGCCGCTAGGGTCTTTGCAGCAGTCCCAGCACAATTTCCAATGGAATCCATCCAATTCAGGAAGCGCAATGCGGGCAAGGCAACCTTAGGCTCAAGCGAACACCAGCTCGCCATCGTCTCTTCCGTCTCCGTGGAGAGAGGGCAGGCATAGCATGCGCACCCCACAATGGCCCCCATTCTTTCATAACCCAATCATATCGGCCCTAATGAAAGATTACCTAGTCCCTATTCAGTGCTATTCCTTTTGAGCTGGCAGGGATCTCCGAAGTGGCATGGCATCTGCCTCGCTCGCTCGTCTTTTTTTCGACGCCAGCACGGCCAGACTCTGTCGGCCGGAAATTTCGCCTCGCAGGTTTCGTGGCATTGCGCGGGATTTACTCGCTATTGCCTGCCCACCCAAAGAGCTCCAGCCGCATGCTACGATCGCCCTACATCTGACCTTATCTGCCTATTCGCAACATTCCACGGCCTTCTATGTACAATGACCGTGCTTGCATCCCCACGGATGCAGTCCTCGTTACGGAAGTGTTGTCAGCGCGAACGACAATCGGACTTTCGGCACTGGGTCCCAGCTCGAGCGTGCCTCGGTCCTAGCCCAGCAGGGCTCCTTTATCACCCTTTTCACGCCTCACCGCGTGCTGACCGCGTCTCCACGCCCTGCTGAGTGCTGAGGCCCTGGAGCCTTTCCTTCACGCGCGTTCATTGATTGGAGGGGCGCTTATGGAAGAGCCCGTATGCTCTACGGAGTACTGCGTTGTACATTGGTAGTGCCTTGCATATGGTTCGGATATTACGCCCACCCAAGATAAAGAAGCTTGGCATCCACCCTTATTACCTACACTGATTATTGGTATGCGTCCAAGACTGATGTGGGATGTCCTGCTCTGCCGGATCGTCCGCGCGATTTTTCGCTCACCGCCCTCCACATCTGACAATGATCGAACCCTCTCTTTCAATAAAGCCCCATTCAAGTAGCTATAGTCAACCACGTCGACGATCTCCTTTTTCTATCGTATGCGGTGAGAAGTTCTTATGCGCATCCAGAAAGAGATCGCGTGGGCCGTCCCCTGAACGACAACAATAACAACCTCGGCCGGTCAGATGAAGCCCTGCCTGCCGTGCAATCCCCAGCCTCCCGGGAAGGCCTAGTCCCTGATAACAGGGTAGACCATCCTACCGATTCTGAAACCCGCATCTGAAGCTTATTTGGGCAGCTAAAAAACGTCGAAACATCGGTGGCTGCCCGTTGGTAACCATTTGTTTGTTTATTGGGCACCTATCCGTCATATCACCTGCGACAACGGTCTGATGTTACTCGTTCTGTCATCTGTCAACTAATTCGCTTCGGCGGCTTGGGGTGTTTCCAATTCAAATGAGTTCGATACTGTTTTCTATTGCCGTCCGGCCCTTCATCTCTCCTTCCCCCACGCTTTTCGCCCTCTAATGGCAGGATAAGGTTCAGAAATACCTAACCATCATGAAGTCTGGCCTGATCCAACATTTGCGCGCGTTCATCAAGGTTCTTCTGGAAACCCCGAGAGGCTGGTCTAGTATCTGCATCTCTTCTAGATCTGGAATATCCCGATAACCGTAAGTGCGGGATCTTGGGTTAGTAGCTTCGGCCATGCATATTGAGGCACGAGAGAGCGAATTTATCCGGTGTTAAGGTTTTTTCTCGAAAAAGTTGTGCTGCTTCTGGCCACATGCAGCAAAGAAGCTGCATGTTGGTTCAGCCAGTCACAGGCGTTGTCCCTCCTTCCAGAATGCCGATGCGTATAATCGGCATCCCCGGAGCGAATTGAAGACAGCCTCAGCCCTACCGTGAATGACGTTATTGGCGCCAGTTGAGGGATTCCGGCGGCTCTAGAAAGGAAATTGGCTGCAGACGCATGGAGGGCGCGTGGGCTCGTGAGGGCGTATTGCGTAGGATACAGTTGTGAAGGACCCGGTTAACCGACCGATGGGCAGATCTTGGGGCCGGAAATCCATGTTCAATGTTCAGTGTCCATGTCCCATGCGACGATTGTCGCCGGGGGTGCTGTCGACGGGCGGCATCAAAGGGCATGTGAGCCAGGCTAAAGTTCATATCGTTCGTATTCGCCCATTCGCTCGCTTGTGACCCAGCACCTATTCCCAAGCCTCTTGCCTGCCTTCCCGTTCAAGCTTTACAAGCTTTCTGCGAAGAATAATTCTGGCCGATTACGTCCCACGCTTGCGCGCTGCGCAGTGGTGTGCTGCGATCGATGCCCTCCGCTGCCAAGTGCGCAAAGCTCGGGCTTCACGATGCTTGCAAGCGCGATTATTGAGGCCGAGTATTGGGGCCAAGACCTCCTACCAAATAACGATCGTCGCTTTTTCCCCAAGTTATCCCCCGAGTTGTCCCATACGGTCTCCCCCATCTTGGCATTTGCAAATGCTCCGCCTCCGCTCAATGTTGACGTATTTTATTGCGGCGCCAGCGGTTCCCTTCCCGAGCCCCCTTGCCATTGAGCGCGTGATGCCCCAAGAAGGTCCTTAATTGGGTACTGAACTTGAACTGGCGCGTGCATACCTATTACGTCGCTCTACCCATCAATGGCCTCAGCCCGGACGGTTGGTTGGTGAAAAAGGCGGACGGCGCACGCACCGAGTCTATCCCGTCGGGGCGCCTTGGCTGTGTGACCTTCTGGACAGTCAATCCTCGACATTTCCTATCCGCCAGTTAGAGGGCAGACTATTGGACTATTGCGACTTGGCAGAAACTCAATCTTATGCGCCCTCTGCTTGGCCATCATCTCCTCCAGACCATATGCATCTGCTGTGCTGTGCTTGCGGCTGCGGATGCGCTGCTCGGCGCTCTCTGCCGGGTCTGGGCACAGGGAGGCAAGGGAGTGCCAGTCCGAGACATTCTTCTCTTGGCATCTTCACCGCGTGGGTGGGGGTTAGTTAAGTTTGTACATACATACATATGTGTGCGCAACATGTGTAGCCTTGCGGCTTTGTCTGACGTTGGCGGTTTGCATGTGTGTGTGTGTATGTGTGTAATTGCATCTCTTAATTGGTCCGACGCTGGAAGCAGCAATGATTGTCGCGCTCCGGGCGTTTGGCCTCTATCAGAGACACCCGGCTTGATGCCCAGACAGCTCCCTGCCTGTGTCTGTCTGGTCGCAAACCCCCGAAATAGATAGTATGTAGGTAGGATGTATCGATATGTTGAGATTATCTACGTAGGTGCGTAGTCTACTTGGCCCGCCAGGTTTACATATAGCCTCGATCAAGCATGTTGGGTTTCACTGATGCCACTCCTCGCCCGTTTGGGCGGCTCGTGCAATTGGAAGAGGGCAAGAGTATGTCTGCCGGCCGGCTGACCTTATGTGATGCATTCAATCTGTCGGTACCGTCGATCCTGTGCTTACTCCCGTCTGCTTGGCGGTGATCGTGCGTTACGACACAGGCTCACATCCGGGAGTTGCCCGATTGCCCTTTCTTGGCTGCATCGCGTGGTACGACTCCAGGTCCCTTCGCTTAAAGGCTCTTACCTTCGGTCCTTTCCTCTTTTTTCTCCCTTCTTTGCTACTTTACGGTTTACTTACTTGGCTTGGCTTGCGTTGCCCGTGACTGTCCTGTCGGAAATGACAATTCGGTAGTTGAAAGGACCGGCGGAGGTTGTTTCAATGAGAACATGTAGTCTGAACATCGCCAAGCAAATTGTGTATCAGGTACACATTGATAGCTCGTGATGGCAATCTCCCCTTATTTCCCCAACCCTACGGGCACGCTTTGATGAACCATATGCTTACCTAGCATGTTTCTCTCATTACTATCTAAGGTTTTGCCCGTTCGTGGCGTATGTTTTGTTTCCGTGCCCCTGATAACACTTGCAAACGATATACCGTAATACGCATGTCGAGTGTTGGTATAAAATGACTTCGGCTTGGAAAACATGCGATAGACGGCACTGTTATTAATCTACCACCTTTTGGATATTCGGCTTGTATAGGCTGAAATAGAAAAGAGGAAATGAGTTTGAACGATCAATTCGTATAGCCCAGGATTTCTCGTCTTTTTTGATTTGTGATAGGTTCTCGGTAATGTCGTATTGACATACCGACATGAAACGAAGAAAACTTCTTTCCAAGGTAAGAGCTGAGGCTCTTCCAAAGGAGTATAATGAAATCCCTGTGCAATACAATGCCCTTCACTGAAACAATTGCGGAGATATGTTTCTAATAAGAGAGGTCTACTGCCGTCGGCTGTAAAGATCCGTCACGAGCCATGAATACAACCAACCATATTTACAGTAAAAGGATTACTTATTATTACTAACATGATATAGAATATGTACATTTATATATAAGCAATATCAGTAGGCGTGCCGCTGTACTTCAGACGTGTATGTTTCGTTTACGGTGACTTGGCGAGCAGGCAGCTTTAACGAAGCATCTACACACGCCGGGGTTACACGAGGATATGCAACGACAAGACCCAATAACCTGGCCAGAGTATAGGATTGACTTCTATTGATTGGTTATGCGTATTACCCATCCAGCATACCTGTCGCCGCAAGCCACATTGGAATCAGCCATATCGAGCAAGTATGTGACACTATGAATGAACGGCACACTCTGGACGGGATGACTTCTCATCAGTCTGAGAAGGCAGAGCTTGAGTCCCGGAGGTACAGCAATGCCTGTTGCTTTGTCTTCCTGTATTATAATTGCGCCCTGTGAACCTACTGCGTGTCCTCTGCTAATAATCGGGCTGGGATCATCTGCATGCATAGCGAGAGGGCCAAAATGCTCCAGGGCTCGAACTGTAATATGTAGACTTTCACACAACTAAATACCAATGAGTTCCGAATGCTGGTATTATAAGAGCTAAATCCAAATCATATCTCACTTGTCCCAGTTCAATACACCATCTGCTTCGATAAGTCCGGACAGAAGACTGTACGGCGAGGAATGAACTGAACGGCTAGTCCCTGAATGGGGATCTAGATCCAGTACGAATAGTAGCCGGTATGTTGGCGTGAAGACAGCCGTAACCTAAGGTTAGCGGTGCGCGACAATCTCCCCTGGAAACCCTCCGCCACAGAGAAATGCTCACGCCGGTACTATTTGCTAGCAGCTGAATTTGATACTCGGCTATCCTCACTTGACATGGAACTGCGGAAGTACTATGCAGTATTCGTGGTTATCACCATGGCAGGTCACTCTATGCCAATGGGTCATTGGATGCAAGTGAGAAGAAACGGTCCCGCTCAGTCGCTTCGAAGGGGGTTTAATATCCAACATGAGGCCTATACTCCTTTAACCATCAACTGCGCCATGCCAATGGGTACTGTAAAGACCTTCTGTCGACCCGACCCCGGAGTATACGTTGGTATGCACATAGACCCTTATAGCCTTTACCAAGCGAAATAAGTTCATAACAACTACGTGTAAGTATTCACCAGCTGATCATATACCTCTGCCCAGTCGACTAGGCAGCAACTCAGTCACCCACAGCACCCATACCGAGATCCCATCTACATGACTAAGTAATCAGCATCTTGCCTCTATATGGAGTGGTATCCACCACTCCAGATCCCGAACATACAGCGAAGGCAAGTGGGTAGATGAACTTATGGACTCACATCTGACGTGGCGGTCAAGCTAGCCAGCCAGCCAGCCAATACCGACCAGGACGGAGAAGCCCCCGTCGGCGCATTTGTAACCAAAAGATTACGTACAAATGGACAGCATTCTCGTTGGCGGCGAATTCAGGCCTCACACTCCCTCTAGAGAGTCAATGGATGAATAATTGCAACCTACTACATAAGAACCGGCACAACAACGATATGGACATCACCTCACCCGATGCCAACGAAGCTCCTGGTTCTTATCGGCGACGAGTTGACGGCGATGCCATGATGGATGGACCCTCTCGGACGTTTGGGCCGGATACCATGCGATAAGCCCAATGCCCCTCTAGCCTAGGGAGCTGGAGTCAGCTAGACATCACGCCACAGCACCTGTTTAACATCGGGCAGTAGCCGAAACCAAAGAGCTGACACAAGACCCAGGCACTAATGGTCATATGTGGGTTCCCCTCGCCGCAGCGCTGACCCTGCAGGTTCCCCGAACCCTGCCTTCCCACGAGATCTAACGGGTCGGGCCTCACGGCCGATGCGGACCTCGAACGGTGGGACAAGCACCGCGGGGGAAGTGGGCACCCTTACATACACACTAGAGAAGACCTGAATAAGGAGACTGCCGGTGACCGTCATGGTGGATGTAACCCACCATGCGCAATGTTGTGTTGTGTCTTATTAATCTTTGGGCGGCTTATATCTCCTTTCGGCACGGAAGCCAGTATAGCAAGCAGGCCGGAGCAATAGTAAAGGAAAATAACTGGAAACAAACAACTGGCATGTCGAAACAGCGCAGCATACACGTCTATAATCAATGATATCCCGTATAGGGTGCGTCGTGGCTCATTTCCCTCAAGAGCCGACTCCCAGAAAACCAATCACAACCGATATCCGTAAAACGCCGCCTAATGCTTAGCAGTGACCTTGTCACCGGTCAACTTCTCAACGTAGGTCTTGGCCCTGTTCGCGTCATTATTAGCAATGCGTTACTTGAATCATGCAGCTGGTGGATGATGATGGCAGCATGAGGAAGCAAAAGACTCCACCGGAAAGAGGAGCAGCTCAGGGGGACTTGACTTACATATCACCCATGGCGACCATGCAAACCGTTTGCCAAACGCCCAAACCAATACGCGGAGCCACTCCGCGGTACAAACCCTTGATACCGTCGTTCTTGTAGATGTACTGGAACGTGTTGCCAACTGTCATCTTCTTGGGACGGTTGGGATCCTCCTTCTTACTCTGCATCTCGACACGGATGACCTCAATGGGCTGGTTCCAGGCGGACAGACCACCGCCGAGGGCAGAAGCCGTGATTTTCTCGATAGCGCTCAACTTTTCGCCGTGCTCCTTACCGGTAGCGCGGCGGATACCCTGCTCAGCGAGACGGGACAGGCCGAATCGAGAGCCCCAGTTGGTCATCTGGCGGATAGCCACGGCGTTCACACCCTTGTTGATACCGCGGATACCCTCCTTGCGATAGATGTTGGCAAAGGTGGTGAAGGTGCTGGTGGGCTTGACACCGGCGGCCGCCATCTTGTGCTGAGTGATCTCGACAGTCTTCATGCAAGTACAGAAACCCATGGTGGCGTAGGCCTGAGCCACACCACCAGTGATACCACCGAGAATACCACTGCCGAAGTCGTTGGCACCAGCGGCGCGAGCGTAGTACTCGGCCTCGGATGCGACGAACAAGAGGACGGCACCCTTGGTCGAGGCCTCGATCCATGCCCATGGAATCAGACCCTGGTAGACTACACGACGAAACAAATAAGGTTAGCGCTTGCTCATGCGGCTGTGATGCTGCGATGCAGCAGGGAAGCACGGAGGGGGAGGTTTCATCCATCTTGATTTTACGTACAGCCAAAGACACCACCACGGCCCCAGACACGACCGAGGGCCTGGCCGAAGGTGTCACCACGGTGCGAGGCCATGGTGGTCTTGACGACCTCCAAAGGCTGACCCAGAGTGGTGACCTCGAACATGTTGAGACCGGCACCCAAGAGCAAGTTGGAGAACTTGACGGGCTTCTTCTCGATCTTCTTCTCGGTCGAGGGAGACATGGCGCTTGCGGCGGCGGACATGGCAGGGTTTGGGCTTCGAAAAGGGGGCCTGACCAAGGCAGTCGGGTGCTTCTTCGCGGGGAGGTGGTTAAGGGGCGGGAGTCGGGAGAGAAATGGATAGAGCCAGGAATTGTCGAGTGATGATGCCTCAGAGAGCGGGTTTTGTGTGCGGTTTCAATTGTCTGCTCGGAAACGATGGATGTCAGCTTTCGGATGACGGACTCAGCACTAGGGGAGAGCTGCCACTGTCATGGGCGGAGAGTTTCGGGCATTGTCGGCCGAGGGGCGCTCCAGCAGCTTACACCGGCAACAGCAATGCATGTGTAAGAGCCAAGTACCCAGGTTCCCAGGTCGGCATGACAGAAACGGGCAGGCAAGCCCGAGGTTAATAAGCGCCGAGCGTCAATTGCCCATTGCCAATTGTTCGGATTCGCACCTACCTAATGTTATTTTGTTGCAGCTAATGCTGGGAAAGATTTCGTGATAGATCCTACCGGAGTGGGTTGGGGAGAAGGTATGTAGAGAGAGAGAGAGATAGGTGGTTTCTTTTGTTTGTATTAAAGAGACAAGAAAACAGTCGGGACAGAGAGCAGACACCACGGGGGAGCACGGGAGACGTTTGGAGGGCAAGCCACAGGAGCACAAAAAGGATACGTTGGTTGCACGCTCGCTTTGATTCTACAGCACCTACACACACACTCCGGGGTCTCTTCCGCTGGGGTGCTTTTGTCGCTCAACTTCACTCTCAATCTTACGCACCCTCACTGATTCGTCTGTGCAGCCGTCTCAACTGGCGTCTGCCCAATCAACACAACGCTCATGTACACGACCCCGTCCGGGTTAAGGCCAGCCACCGCCGGCTTCTTGCCCACTATCCCACTCGGGGTCCAGCTGGTCCAGCTTTTGGCCCAGCCTTTTGGCCTTCTCTCACTCGGGGCGTTTCTGCTCAATCTCAACAAAGCCAAGAAAAGCAATAAGCCGATGGAACCAGCGTCCCCACTCAGCCTTTCTTGTGGCTCTCTGTCCCTCCTGTCCCATGCTGATCCCCAAAGTCCATAGGGGAACTTGGGGGAAAAATCACACCACCCAACAACCGAACGATACGGACTCCGTGCATTGTACCCTGACTTCAACCCGCCGGCCGTCTCATGAGTTGTCTCTTGTTTGCAGCTCATGTGCCCCGAACGCTCCGCCGTTCTTACACTTCATGATGATCTAACTCCCCGAGTACTCCGGTCCGACTCTGACTGTGCAGCTTTGGCCCCCACGTTGTTTGTAGATGGTGGTTGATTCTTCCCCATTGCTTGTTGTTTGACCCCCAACCCACCATGTCTCGCTCGCTGACCGCGGCTACTCATGTTGAAACTTTCCGCCAGGAAGCACGGAAGCATGTTCCAACCATATCTTACCTAAGGTAATGGCCAAGCTCATGGATCTATCACCCGTCCCAACCCATCGGTATGAATCTGCCCGAATGATAGATGAGCTAATACCAACCAATACACCCTAGTAAGCGCCGCACTCCACCTGCGTCTCGCAACACGAAAGTGTATGTCTACATAACTGTGTCGGCCTGGCTCGAGTGAGTGTAGTATTTGGCAGATTCCCAAGCTATAGGGTTGCACTAAAAGTTTAGTATTTGCATAGCTTAGTCAAGTCTCTCATGATTATACGGGTGAGTCGCATCGAGTGCACAAGAAATCATCACATCTGATAGAGGCTACATGAAACGTAAAATGGAAATTATTGTACAAATGCAGCTTTTTGTGGTATCAACAGAAGCCCTCTAACACCTCCATATGATACGGCATCTGCCCTTTGTGACAAAGCCCACTCTATCCGTTTATGCTACTCGCACAAGTCAAAACTCCTATAATCAAGCACTACTCGTCCTTTACGCCTTCTTGGCAAGCTCGATCCACTTCTCGGTGGAGAAGGACTTGGGGCGCTCGATGGGAGCACCGACAGCGCGGTCAATGATGAGCTGGGGAAGGACACCAATGGCACGCGAGACACCGAAGAGCACAGTGTAGTAGTTGGCCTCGGTCAGACCGTAGTACTGCAGGAGGACACCGGAGTGGGCATCGACGTTGGGGTAGGGGTTCTTGGTCTTGCCGTGCTCAGTAAGGACCTTGGGGGCGATCTTGTAGACCTGGCTGACAAGCTGGAACATGGGGTCGTTGGGCATCTTCTCCTGGGCGAAGACACGCTGGGCCATGTAACGGGGATCCGTCTTGCGCAGGACGGCGTGGCCGTAGCCGGGAACAACGCGGCCAGAGTTGAGGGTAGACCAGAGGTAGTCGGTAATGGCCTTGTCGCTCAGGTCATCGCCAACGCTCTTCTTCATCTCGGTAAGCCAGTTGAGGACCTCCTGGTTGGCAAGACCGTGGAGGGGACCAGCCAGACCGTTCAGACCAGCGGACAGAGACAGGAAGGGGGAGCTCAGGGCGCTGCCAACCAGGTGAGTGGTGTGAGCGCTGACGTTACCACCTTCGTGATCGGTGTGGATGGTAAGATAGAGACGCATCAGCTCAATGAAGTCAGCATTCTCGCCGAATCCGAGCTGGTTGGCGAAGTTGAAGGAGTAATCCTTGTCCTTCTGAACAGGGGCGACCTTTCCGCCCTTGAAGACGTTCTGGTAGATGCGGGCGGCAATGGTAGGCAGCTTGGCAATCAGGTCCATGGAGTCCTCGAAGGTGTAACCCCAGTAATCCTTCTTGTTCATGCCCTTGGCGTAAGCCTTGGCGAACGAGGAGGTGTGCTCGAGAGCGGTAACAGCGAGGGAGAACTGGGCCATGGGGTGAAGGTCGGTAGGGCAGCGGTCGATGAGCTCCTCGACGAACTTGGGGATGTCGGATCGAGCGGCCCACTCGGCAGAAAGGTCGCGGACCTGCTGCTCAGTAGGGACCTCGCCGGTCAGGAGAAGCCAGAAGAGACCTGGAGGCGGGAATTAGTCAATGCTATCTGAAAGCAGTGCTAGATATGACTTACCTTCGGGGAGAGGCTCCTTGCCACCGGGGGCCTTGGGGAGAAGCTCCTGGCACTCGGGGATGGTCTTGCCACGGAAGCGGATACCCTCTTCGGAGTCGAGAACAGAACCCTCCCAAACAAGGGCCTTGATGCCTCGAGCACCACCGTAGACCTGGTCGAGAGTGACCTTGTCAATGACCTTTGAGCCATGCTCCCTGTTATATGTGTTATTTTCAAAGCTCCAACGAAAAGAGCAATCCGTAGATGGGGTCGACCTACTTGCGCAGGGTCTTGATCTCCTCGATCTTCTCGGGCAGAAGCTCGGCGAAGCGCTCCTTCAAGGTCTATCGCAGGTTGTTAGAAGAGCCAATGGCTAAAATCGGGAGCTTGACGACCGCGGAATCTTCACATACCTGGGTCTTGGAAGAATAGCATCGCGCCGCGGTGAAGGCAGCATGGCGAGCTGTGAAAGTGGGAGCTCTAGTAGAAGCTCGCAGAGCGGCAGAGCCGAGTCTCAGAGCGGCAGCCATGTTGTGATGTGATGTGTGCGAGTGAAGGAGATGAAGTTCAAGATGGGGTATCAGAAAGGAATGGACGACTGAATACAAGAAGTGAAGAAGAGGCTGACGAAATTTCAGGAAATACCTCAGGACAGCAATGGGTCCGAAGATGTCAGGGATCCGCAATCGGGAATAGATTGGTCGGGTTTTGCAATGAGAGCGAGGTACTTGTACCTACGTGTCGTGTAAGGGAAGGGCAAAAAAAAAAAAAGTTGGCTTCACTTCCTGGCAAACTAGCTCTCTTTTTTTCTCCTTCTCATACAGCGTCGGGTCCGCCTCGTTGGGACTTGTACGGCTCACCGGAGCCAGTGAAAGCCATTGCCCACGGCTATTGCTCTCCCCAATTCCCCACCGAACAAACCCCCATTACGGATTCTCAAATCACACTCGACGCTGCTAAACCCGAAGAAGCCACCTTTTCTCTGCTGCTGCCGGACTGACGTCAATTGCGGTAGGTGACAGCACAGCGACAACTTGGGGTGAGCAGCTCCGTTTTGCATGTAACCGTTGAAGGACCGGAGTTTGGAAGGAGGGCAAAGTTAATGCTTCCTCCCGCACGCTGGAGTTTGATATGTGTATGTGTACCTGGTGTGCTACAATTTCTTTTTTTCCGGTTTTATTTTAAGATACCTATTTTGAATCGTGTCTGAAAGCACTGGCCTCGCGTTCACTCGCGCTTTTATCATTGTACCGTACCGTAGAATGCCAGGATGCATTGCATGTCTGCATGTCGACAAAAAGAGAATAGATAGAGAAGATCTCCAACCATGATAACACCATCTATGCATCTCCCCTCGATGGCCTAGAGAGATACCCGTCTCTCACCAGACCACGCTGTACTGGACGGATCAGGGATAATTCGGTCCTGTTGGAATGCCGTTTTCGAACGTTGCTTCCACTGGACACATGGTATAATTGGACGAGCCGGCTTGTCGATCGTTCACGGTAAGTATTGTACGAATAGCAGGGCTTTCGCCATCAATGGGAAACTTTCCGATACTATTCTCCGTCCCTAACAAGTAGCGCAATCCTAGGAGGACGTTAACCATCAAATATCCCCGAGGGCTTGGGCTGGAGCTGAAGAGGCGCAAGCGCAGCAATGTAGGTTGTGCGGCGTGCCCCAAAAAGCTCAAACTCGGGCAGTCTTCCGCAGTTGCTCAGTCGTCGGCGGAAGCCAGGGGAAAGTCCGGCGTCGGACAAGGGGCCACTCAATTGTCCTTTCTCCTTTTGTTGGATAAGAGAGAATGTTGCATCCCGACGTGGCCGTCACTCCAGGATAGAGAAGGAAGTCGTCAAAGCATGGAATCCAATTTTGAGGTAGGAACAGCTAGAGCTTCATTGAGAACATTACCTAGCATTATGTAACGAACAAGTGTAACCCACCTTTTTAGGTCGGCTACTCAAGCGTGATGTGCGTTAGCTTATTAGGCAGGACCCAGGCTGCCAGGCAGTTCCGTCTCAATTGATAGAAAAACTGCGGCGTAGCGAAACCTTCGCGCCTGCTTTTCCGAGGTTCTCTCCCATAGGCGCAGTGCCAAGGGAAAATGAAAGGCCCCTCCCGGAACCCCCCTACCTAGAAAATCCTGCACAGGCACGCTTCACACTAAGGCCCAGCAGCCCCGCGACTTTTCTCCCTCTCATCCATTTCTGCGACTGCCTTGAAACAACTCTCTCTCCTCCAAACTTACCATCATCATCATCATCATCCTCCACAGTCCGACCAACTCAACTCAGCATCACCGTATACAAAGTAGCCTTCCCCGAATAACCCAGGACCCGACTACTCTGGTGTCGCAAGGCCAACTGCTACTGATATCTGAATTAAAAGGCACCTAGGCTTCCCGCTGATCGCGGGGCGCACTTCACTTCGCGTTCCTCTCGTGGTCGTAAATCTCAACAGCCGTCTGGAAGCACCAGCTTCCCCTCATTCATTTCCCACCAGCGAATCACATCGCATCGCGTCGCAATTGCACCAGAGCGCAATTTCATCCTGCTCACACACAAACACCCACACTCTTCGTACATCTGACATAAAAATCTCCATCAGAAACGCAATCCGCTGAAAAAGGTCTGAATTGTTGACTGGAAAAACCTGGCCGTAGCATTAAAACGCGACCCTCAGTTCACTACCTAGTCAGCCACCACAAGGGGCAATCCATTCTCGTACTTGGTGATTGTCGAGGATAGAAGCATCCTACCTGATCGCACACTGGTCATTTGCCTATACCTCAGCAATTGCGGGTAGTCGTGTCCAAATCTGTGCATACACAAAAACAAGTCACCACTATATATCCTTCTGGTTGCTCCAACAGAGAATAAACATGTCGTCACCAGTAGCAGAGCTTGAGGCTGGCTTGAATGCCATGCTGGGCCTGAAGCCTCCTGGAGTATCTGGATCCCAGATCAAGAACCTCACAGCGCTATGCGTCGATAACGTCCAGGTTGGTCATGCCTTTGCTAGAAGTCATCTCGACATTATGCTCTGCCTATCTGGACCTGTATTTACTGACCTCCCCATGCCACTTCTAGTCCGAGTCTGTTCTGATTCAGAAGATTTTTACTCACTTCAAGAAAACACCCGGAACTCACAAGCTAGGCGTGCTGTACGTCGTAGACTCTGTAACTCGTCGCTGGGTTGAACATGCCAAGCAACATGGCCAGCCCATCAATAGCTCCGCAACAGACGGGACCTACGCTGCCGGCGTGCATAGAGTAACCGAACTGATTCCCGTCTTGATGAATGACATTCTTTCGTCCGCTCCAGCAGAGCAAAAGGTACGCTATTCATACATACATCCGTCGCAACTCGCGCGTAGTCTTCAGCAGCAGCAGGCTTGGTTGTAGAGATTACCTCCGCTTTCCTGCTCTACCAAGGAGTTTGATTGCCCCGGAAGGCTATTCGCATCTACTGCCTTCGTGCAGCGACGTGGCCCGAATCGTTAACGACTTGTACGTATCTGACTTGTTTTTGCAGGAGAAAATTAAGAAGCTCGTTGATATCTGGGAGAAAGGACAGACCTTCCCCCCGTCCTTGATCGAGTCATTCAAGCAGAAGCTTAATACGCCTGCACTTAGTACGTTGCCCAGTTCCCATTGACGTCTTGAGACGCGGATTCTATCATACCCTTGGTCAACACTAGTGATCTAACCACGAATAAATCGAACAGATGAGTCGACGACTCCTGTAGGCACACCTCCTCCTGGTCCCGGTCTTCCCGGCTTGCCGGGCTTCAATGGAGCTAACAACCCCAAGCCGGCGACCACCGAGGCTCCCAACGCCATCATGGAGGCACTTGCGAACATAGCCCGCCAGAACACCTCTGTACCCCCTAGCAACAACGGATTCCCCATGCCGGATCATTCGTATAGTGCGCCAGCACCCCAGAGCGTTCAAGCTCCGCCGCTATCCCTTCCCCTAACTCAGGGCCAGCCTCCTGCCTTCCCGTACTCCGCAGCGCAGCCGCCTGTAAACCCCTCTGTGATGCCGTTTGCGTATCCTCCGCAGGCTACCCTGCCGGGCCAAGTACCTACTGTACCAGTGACTGCAAGTAGTCAACCCAATGGGTTCCCCGGTGCACCTGCAAACCCTATGGCACCACCTATGCCTGGCCTGGACCCTGCCGTTGCGCAGCAGGTGCAGCTGATAAAGCTTTTGATTGATCAGGGTATTTCTCATGATAAGATCCCGGCCCTCTTAGCTACGATGCAAGGCGGCTTGCAAGCAATGCCCCCTGCCGGTGGTATGGCAGTGGCGCCTCCTGCTCAAGCTCCGTACGGTGGTGTAGGCGCATGGCCGCAAACTGGTCCCAGACCAGATGAATCACGTGACCGCTTTGATTATGGTGCGAGGTCCCCCACCAACAGGTATCGCAACCGATCACGCTCTCGGTCGCCAAGGCGATGGAACGCCCGTGACTCACCTCGTGGACGTAATGAGCGTGCTTTTGGCAGCTATGGCCATGATTCGCCGGCTCGCGGACATATGGATGACGACCGCCGAGGCCGAGCCCCGGATTACCGGCAGCGAAGCCCCCCCACGTCGCGGCCACAGCCCGCAACCTCCTTTTGACCGGGACCCTCAAGTCAAGTGGGTTGATTTCGACCAGAGCATACCTGCAGGACACATTAAAGGTATGTTGTTTACCAGGCGTAACCGGTCAGCAATTTACTGACATGTCACTTTGCAGTTCTCAGCAGGACACTCTTTGTTGGTGGAGTCACGTAAGTTGAAGACCCTAATTCTCGGCATTCTTGCCCCCGACTAACATCCTTGTCACAGATGCTCGGAAGCCGAACTCCGCAGCCTATTCAGCCAGCAGGGTCAAGTCCAAACTTGTATTGTAAACAAAGACAAGAGGCACGCTTTTGTCAAGATGGTGACTCGCCGAGATGCAGTTGCTGCCAAGGAGGCTATGGAGAGCAGCCAATACCGGGTAAGTGAAACAACCCCATTGCCACGTGCCGCTAGGTGGGCTGCAGCTAACCTGTCCAAGACACGCTGGGGTGTAGGATTTGGTCCTCGTGACTGCAGTGACTACTCGACAGGCGTCAGCGTAATTCCGATCAACAAGCTTACCGAGGCCGATCGCAAATGGATGCTATCGGCAGAATACGGCGGCAGTGGCGGCCGGCCCATCGAGTCTGGGATGGTCGTCGAGGAACCCGACATTGAGATTGGGGCCGGAGTGTCCAGCAAAGCTATCAGCCGGCGAATGCAGACGGACAAAGGGGGACGCCATGGCCCCAAATCCAGCCGCGGAGGTGATGAGGAGGACACCAACCTGGCGCGCTGGAGGCGTAATAAGGACCGCCGAGATGACCGGCCCGAGGACAAGGCCATTGGTATGAAGCAAGACCCAGACGTACCTCAGTTCCCCTACGGGCTTGCCACGGGTCCTAACGGTATGCCCGTGTTCCCGCCTGGCTTCACGTTCCCGGCCCCTCAGTAAAGACGGACCTGGGAGAGGATGCTGGAGATTGGCGATATCGGTGCGAGATGAGTACGTCTGAAGAAGATAGGAACCACTCGGCCGGTCTGCGCCTGGGGTTCACAAAAGGGAACGTCTGGCCAGTTGGCTTATACGGACGCCGGTCTTTGCTTTGTCTTATCTGGTCTTGATGGCAAGATTCATATTGTATACCCAGGCAGGTGACGTAGTACGCGTCCTGATTTTTCGGTTTGATTTCGCGGCACAGCATAGCATGGAGTGGCGTTGTGGCACATGGTTCACGAGGCACCGAGCAGTCCTTGCTGGACGCAGCTCTGGTTTATTTTACGAGGCAGCGTGTATTGTATTAGCTGGCGAGGTACCTTGGCATGACACGATCAATGGTTTCCTGGCGGTCATAGCGGACATGACGAAGCAGTCGTTGGGCACGTGGATATAGGTCCCGGGGAAAATAGTCACGACTAACACCAAAATAATGAATACAAAACACCAATACCTGCCATGCCTGCATGCCTCTAGTCGGCGCGTAGCACCTACAGTAGTATTACAAGGTGATCTCGTCCAGGGTTGATGTTCAGTCAGTGATATCGCGTAGCTCCCCGCAGAAACCCCATCGACACAGGTACAGTAGACGATACTGTGCTCTCCATGTCTCCACACAGTTTGTAGGAATAGGTACCGGATGGGGGAGGGCGTGCCCCAGTCCTGGTGAGGACAAGGTTTAGGTAGGAGGGAATCTGGGTCTTGTTGGGCTAAGGTGGTATGTAGTTGGCTGCCTGCTTCGGCTAGTTGCAGGAATTCCTGATTGGCAATTTCAGGAACATGGGGAGGGATAAGACGCAGGCGGGTGGACAAATATTGGTCGGTCAGGGGCCACTCCGCGCTACTGCTTGTAGTAGCAATCGTCAACATCCACCGCTACTTGATGATTTTCATTGGGCAATGGAGGTGCATAGAAGGCATCTCTCGCATATCACGGGCTATTATGTAAGTTGCGAGTAAACACTTATCCCCCTTTCTCCATGGAGAGAGATGGAGAGCATCTACCAACTTTTGACGTAATTGCTGAGGTAATTTGACCATCTGTATTTGGACGCCCCTTGGCACTTAAATACTAAAGGCGACCGCGCCCTGTTCACAACCCCAGGAAAGTACTTTCTCCAGGTCATAGAGGGTCTCTTTTCTTTTTTTTCGTCTGGGCTCGTGTCGCGTCACGTCGGTCTGGGGAAGCAATCTTTCGGTCAGATACCGCCGAGGTGAAGGACAAGGATAAGAGAAAGGCAGTAGTGTCCACCAAGAGGCCGAAGCGTTCTGATGGCAGACTGCCCCATACATCTTTTCACAATAGGACCGACTCACCCACGGGGGATTTATGTCTGGTCGTTATGTCATCACTATTGTCAACTTGACCTGACCTGACCTACTACGCAGCGTAGCAGCAGCCAGGCGACTTACTTGCCTTGCCGCGGTTAGCCGGCGCGCGCGACGAGACTTTGCTTCTTCTTCGGTCTCTTGTCGGTCGTGAATCTATCGCGAACTTTAATAGTAAGCCCTGCTATTATTACCTATTAACGCTTTCTTGGCTTCGCAAACTATCAGCTACCTACGTATAGCACTCAACGCGATATAAGTTCGAAAATTGAGGGCCAGGCTGTTCTAGATTTCCTCGGGACACTACTGCACATACAAGTTCCCGTCACGTCGAGTAATTCTAAGCGCCACGAGAAACGGGCATAGTAAGTCAATCGCTCTGGGTAATTGGCACCGCATTGGGAAATAGAATCTATTCATTTGAGGCCCGAACAACGATCATCCCTCTTCGCTACGATAGTCCGCGTCCAGCCCAACGACGCGCGAGTCGAAAGGCCGGCCCGCTCACTAGTGACTCGTGAATTATACACTCGTGTCTTCCAATATGATATGATATCGGCTGTCTTCTTTGTCTAGGCATTGTTCTTCTGGTATAGGAATAGGGAATCAAACAAGATGCAAACGCGCTGTAGCTGCAATGGTTGTGGTTGTTTTACAAGCTGGTATCGAATGGCCCTTCTCTTGAATGCTTGCTCTCTCTGTCTCTCTCATCGCTGCGCTAAAATACAAATGCTACTCGCTTATGAGGAAATGCTCCTTCGTTCTTCTGTGTAATAATTCATACAGGGTCCTCGATGCTTTCGTCCTCGTCGTCCTCGTACAATAAGTCAAACTCCGGCTCCGTAATATCGAGCTCGGACTTGTTCTCCGCCTCAAGGTTCTCAATATCAAGATCTAACAGGCCGTTTCGCCAATGAGCTTCACGCGTAACTGCGAAGGAAGAGTAGTCCTGCGTGACCTCCCCCAGCCGGGCGATGATCCGCTGGCTCTCACCCTCTAGTTGTTGCTCCAATACCATGGTGCTATCGTTCTCTTGTTGTTGGCGCTCGATGCCCTCCAGAAGCGGCTGGCTCGGGTCGCCATCCACGTGCGCCTCGGCGCGGTAGAAGCCACATGCCGCGTAGTTCGGACCCTGGACCACGCCGATGGTAGGGTCGGGGTGCACCCGTAACACCTGTTGTTCAAGGTATTCGTTTCTTTGTATCTTCGCCTCGGTATGCGCGGGTGTTGTTGAGGGCG
Organism: Apiospora rasikravindrae; assembly: GCA_038363885.1. Lineage (NCBI taxonomy): Eukaryota > Fungi > Ascomycota > Sordariomycetes > Amphisphaeriales > Apiosporaceae > Apiospora > Apiospora rasikravindrae. Next base: position 2,259,126 of record JAQQWK010000006.1, read on the forward strand.
GCGGCGGGACCTCTGCGTGCGGTATGAACGGCCGCGGTCGACGGATGTTCGTCTGCTGTCCAGCCAGCTGGACGCTCCAGAGGCCCGTCGTTGCCGTCGCGATAGGCTTTATTTCCTCTCTTTCTCCCTCGTCGAGACTCAAGAGATAGACGCGACCACTGCCATCGCCGACCGCAAGCTGCGTTTGGTCGGGGGAGAAGGCGCCAAATGTGATGGGGCCGGCGCACTCGATGAGGTCTCTGATCAGGATGGCTCTCCCGTGGCGGATGTCCCAGACCTTCACCACTCCGTCCGAGGAACCAGTGTATAGACGGTCGGTCGAGGATGCCCACTCCACGAACTTGACACCGACGTCCTCCCTCTCCCGGTCCCCAAAGAGCTCTTCCACGGGCTCGCCGTGATTGAGGACGCACATCGGCCTGTCGGTCCCGGCCGTATCCCAAACGTAGACGTTGCCATCCGTGCAGCCGGCGGCCACATACGAATATGCAACACTGTTCTGCCTGCGCGGGATGTTAGAAATGCAATACAAAAATAGAGCGGTGCCATAATACGAACCTGATGACCAGTTCATTGATGTCCATAGCCCGGCAGTCCAGTATCTTCATGGATGTGTATTGGCCATCGCTGTTTGGCTGGAAGATGCGAATCTGGGTTTTGATGTCCCCTTGGATTCTATCGATTCCCGTCCCCTTCGACGTGGCCGCTGCAAAACAGTTTTGCGAAGGATGCCATGCGACTTCGAAGACGTTTTGAGTGGCAGCGCTGTTCACGCTGATCTGCCGCCGGTTCAACGTATCCCACAAGCATAGCTCGCCGCTGTTCTGTTTATCTTCGGGTATATCCTCCTCATGGTCCGTCAGGCTTCTGGGCGAGTATCCGATCAGAAGAAGATGCTGCACTCCCGGAGCGAGACCCCATCGAATGGCCGCGGGGAAATACGCCCACTTGTCAGAGGGCACGTAATCTTCGTCGTGCACTTTCGTGCAGGAGTAGGAATCGTAGTTATGGTACACGCGACCTTGACTCGGGTCCACGCATAGCTTGTAAACACGCACAGCGTCTGTTGCTACATCAGCCGCTGTGGCTACCATGGTAATTGCACGATCACCAGCTTCAGGAAAGTTGACCGTCTCTTTGTGTTTCGAGGTCAAGACAAAGTTGACGCGGCCGCCATGCTCCCATGTGTCCACGGCTTTCATGTAATCGTCGTAGACCTTCCAGACTTTGACGGTTTTGTCGAAGCTCGAAGTAAAAGCCAAATCATTGTGCCTGTCGTAATCTGATGACACTACGGATGTGTACAGCCATGGATCTTGGCTCTCAACCATGGATTCTAGGGAGTTATCACCCGTACTCACCACCGGCCGCGGGATACGGTGGTCCGGAAATGCCCGCAAGGTTCCTTTCGATGATCCCAGAAGAAGATTCCCGGGTTTGTTATATTGCTGGTTATGAGAATCTGAATGAGTGGTAGTGCCACAGATGAACCTGTCTCTTGAGGAGATCCAGCTGAGGGTCATGATGTCTCCCGCACAGTTTGTCCACTCGACGCGTGGTTCGAAAGAGTCCTCTCGATTGGCCGCGAAGGCAGTTCGTAAGTTTTCATACCTTCGCATAGCACCTGCGCCAAAGGGTCGGCGCCCAACGATCTCACGCGCATAAAGCAGGGAAGGGACTACAGAAGTGCGCCGAACTTCATCAAGGGCATGCGTATCGTCGCGACTGATGGACATGGTCTCCGACGACATATTGGCCTGGCGGAAGTAAAGATCGGTAATAAAGTTTCTCAAGTGTTCTGTCGATCTGGTCATCAGGATAGCCGGAGGCCTCTCCGGCGCAAAGGACATATACGACGCTTCATGGGCGTCAAATAGCTGGTTAAGCTGCTTCCACTTCCTAGCTTTCTTGAGCAGGTGGCGTAGGTCTTCTAGAGCATCCCGTGACGAGGCCGCAAGACTGCCAAATAGATATCGGGCCACTTTCTGGACATACTCGACCTCGGGTTGGGTGAAGTCTACGTGAACCACGAGTGGCTCGTCCAGAAGGCCGGGACTGGGTAATCTTGTGAGCTTCCCATGGTACCCAAGCAAACCTTCTCTGTCGCCCGAAGGAAGGTATGGTCGTTCCCGCAAGCCAAACCATGTATTGCTCTGCTTCTCCGGCCTAGATCTCTTACAAGGGTCGACTGCCTTGCCAGACTGCCATTGCTTAGCCTTGAGCCGGGCTCGAACTCTCTGTGGGGTGATGGGTTCTTCCTTGGGCTTCGGTGGCGGTGCCGGTGCCGGGGGCTCATCATATATATCGGCCGAGCCTTCCAGCCCTTTGTGATTGGCGTCGTTATAGTTGTCGTAATATTCGTGGGCTCCGGCTTCGGCAGAGGCGCCGAAGGACCGGTCGTTATCGTTTGCAGCTGGTTGCTCTTCCTGTTCGATCGAGGGTAGGACAGTTGCAGTTGCCGTAACGCCGAAAGTGGCTTTGCGGACGATCTGAAGCGCGAATGCTTTCCTCTGTAGTTTGCGATTAGTACACGAGCCTAGTGTACCCGACCGGTATAGACGAACCTCAAGGTCTTCTTGTACGAGACGCTCGGCCGATATTCGTACATTATCTTCGAAATCCGGAGAAAGACACCCGCGATTGCGTGTAAAATTATGTTCGAAAGCTTTATCCTGCTTCACGATCTTGTCGAAGATGGCCTCGTCTAGTTTCTTTCGCTCATAATTGCTATAATTGTAGGCGTGCAGCTGGGCAAGTGCTCGTTCTATATGTGGAAATACTTGTTTGTCCAGGCATCTCTTCAATTCAAGGTTCGGATCGACATCCGTCCTCCGTCGTTTCGCTGGACGCCCATGATGCGGCTGTGGCGGCGCGCGTTGAGACGCGTCGCGGGGTGCGGGAAAGTGGTTGCTTCCGAACAGGTGGCGCACATCGGGGGAGTTACCGTTGAAAGGTCCGCGCTGTGTGCGCTGCTGTTTGACATCATCAAAATCGTCGTCGTCGTCGTCTAGGGTTAGATCCACCACATTTTTCGGCGACGGCATGGTGGTTACACATCGCTCATCGTAGGTGGTAGTAGTAGGTAGTTCTCTAGGGTAACTAAGAGATATTTAGAAATTCTAAATTCTTTATTTTTAAGAATACGCTAAACTTTTAAATATTTAAAAACACGTGTTTATTTAATTTTATTTAATTTATTTTTAATAATAAAATATAAATTTATTTTTTATTAATATTTTTTATTAAAAATAATTCATAGTATTTTTTTTATTTAAAGGAATTTTATTAATAATAAATACACTTAGTAAAAAAAGAAGTCCTATTTATAAAAATCTAGCAAGTATTTCTCTTCTTACATATATATACATACATGGTAAGTCTACAGTCTTGCTTTGATCGGGTTCTCAGCATTGATCTCAGCATACATGCGGTCGATCTCGGCCCGGTACTTCTTAGCCGTCTGGGGTCTTTTGAGCTTGAGACTACCTGGATGTTAGTACTGTTTTCGGACCAAAAATGGAGGGGTGCCGTTTTAGGAGTTAGGGGGGACTTACGTGTGTGTGAAGAGACCGTTTTCAATCGAGAAGGGTTCAATCTCCAGCACGGCCTTGACTATCCGCTCATACCCGTTGAACTTGGCCTTCTTCGCGATACCGTCGAGATGCTTGACGAATGCCTTGATCACTCTTTCGTCTTGGCAAGCAGCTTTTACCGCCGCCAGGTCATCGGGGGAGATTGTATTCTTGACAATCTTGCTGGCGAACGGTGCAAAGTTAGGAGGGTCAACTCCGAAGACACCAACCAGAGCAGACTGGGTCGAGTCGCCGTGAACGAAGGCCATGGTCATGAGATTCGAGTTCGCCATCAAGGAATTCTCCAGACGTTCGGGTGAGACGTATTCGCCATGTGCCAGCTTGAGCACGTTCTTCTTGCGGTCGATGATCTTGATCCGGCCCATCTCGTCAATCTCGGCAACGTCGCCAGTATGGAACCACCCATCAGCGTCTTTCGCCTTTTGGGTTTCTTCTTCGTTCTTGTAGTACTCGCGGAAGATGCAAGGCCCTCTCAGACAGAGCTCGCCCCTCGGCAGAGGCTTGTCGGTGACATGGTAGTCCAGATCGGGAATGGACTCCAGGCAAATTTCTACACAGGCGGCAGGAGCGCCAATGTTTCCGGTGCTGAAGTCGCCACGCTGTTGGAAGGAAGCCACCGCGTACGACTCTGTCAACCCGTAACCCTGAGTGAAGAAGTTGCCGAAGGCAGCCCGCAAGAACTCATGGACGGCGGGGTCCAACGGGGCACTGCCGCTAACCATCGAGTGGGCCCGGTCCAGGCCGACAGCTGCACGGACTTTCGGTGTCCAAAAACGGTCATACAGAAGGTGCGTGTTGTACGCCTGGCCCGGTGGAAGCCTCATGCTGGCTTTCTTGGCATCAATGACTCGGCGCGAGAGTGCGCCCTTGAAGCCATCTGCCTCCACCGTCTGCGCCTTGATGCCCGCAGCAATACGATTGTATAAGCGCGGTACCGAAATGAAGCCCGACGGCTTCAAGATCTTCAAGTCGTCGACCAAGCCAATAATATCCCCGTGAAAGAAACCCAACGCGGCACCTTCGGCAAAAGCCGACTGGTCGACCATCCGCCCGTAAATGTGGGCCAATGGTAGGTATGACATGGATGAATCCTTGTGAGACATGTTGCCCGAGGTACGTGACGAGCTCACGGCTGCCAGACAGTTTCTATGTGTCAGAACCACACCCTTGGGGTCGCCGGTAGTGCCGGACGTGTAGTTGATCGTAAGGACATCGTCGGGACGGGGAGCTCTGTAGGGAAGTGCTGCCTTCTTGCCAGCTTCCTCGACGCCGTCCATGGACCAGATCTGAACACCATGTTGGGCGGCGATTTTGTTGAGCAGAGCCAGCTTGGTGTAGCCTTCTGGCTCACCAGACTCTAGAGGATCCACGCAGACGATGATCTTCAAGTCTGGAAGACGGGGCAGAACCGCAAGAATGGTCGGGATATGAGGCAGAGAAGTAACAATGCAGGCGAGTTCGGCATGCTTGATGATGTACTCGGACGCATCAGGGCCGAGAGTTTCGTAAAGCGATACAGTATATAGCGATTGACCGGCCAAGGCAATGTCTAGAGTACGTCAGTAACCTGAAATGCGCAAGATGGGATCCCACCAGGCTAGGACAACACGCGCTTACCAGTAATCTGCCATTCAGCCCGGTTTTGGCACCACAGCCCGACCCCGAACTTGTCGGCAGTTACGCCAGCTTTCCTGTGCAGGTCGAGGATGCCGGAGCCGAAGTTCTTGCATCGCTCTGCAACTTCTTCGTATGATTGCCATACGTACTTGTTCTCCCAGGCTTTGGTGGATGGGTTCCAGGGGGCGGGTACCCAGGCATCTGTTGCCCGGGAAGCGCTTTGCTGAGTCCTGGAAGAGTTCATGGAATGTGCGGACATTGGGGTCGAATGTTTCGAGCAAGGGGCCGTCTCTGAAGCGCCAATGGCGATAGATGGCAGTGCGACCTTCCGTCTCGGTACCAGGAACGGGGATACCATAGGGGGAGCCGGCCGGCGGTGGTACGGCCAATTGATCGATACGCGCCTTCACCTCGTAGTTGGGGGCCATTTTGGTTGGTTGGGTTGGGGGAAACCAGCAAACAGCGTCGACGATTTAGGCAAAAATTGGCAGTTGGGAGCACTGAACTGAATGAATATGCAGACGCGTTTTTATGTGCTGTGCTACGGACAATGTCGCGGGCGGGAATGCAGGTTGACGTCTTGACGCCTGGACTGGGTTAATCGATAAGGAGTTGGAGGCGCAATGATGAAACCGCTCCGGCAGCCCAGCGCCGATGTCGCGACTGTAAGGGACTGGCAAGAAGGCCTACTGAACGTGTATTGTCACTCGAAGAATCGAAAGGAGGCGTTGCGGCGATTGATGCGATGAGATGGATGAATAACTAATACGTTTTGCTATGCAGGATACTATTATGTTGGTAGGGTGCGAAGTATTGGAGTTTCTTTGGGAATAGGAGCACTGACATAGCCGGAGAGCTCCACAGTTGCCGAGGCGTTCGGCGCTCGTGAAAGACCACCAAGCCATCCAAGCCCATTGGACTGTCAGCGGGTCACGCCCCCCTTTCAAAAGCCGCATGTTCGCTCGACTCATTATTCTCCGATATGCGATTGGATGGTTCGACGTCCGCGGAATTTATGACAAGCCCGGGGAAGGGTATACTACCTAACGCTATATGCCCAGAGGACGCCGTCTGGGGAAGCTGTGCAATTGGCTCTAGGCGGCTTTGCGATGGCGTACTCACGTGCCAACCAGCCAGCCAGCATCTTTGTCATCCATTTGGAATACCGGCGGAACGCGTATTTGCGTATCTGCGTATCTGCATATGCCCGTCTGACTTTTCGGCATGCAGGGCAGGGCGGGTGAGATTCCAGAATCGGAGATGAGAACGTTCATAATCATATTGCACGTAATCTGCATCGAAACATTCGGCCTTCCAAGCGGTACATGCAGTGTCCTTCTCAATTCCTCCTCCCGCTGACGCTCATCGCCAAGTCGGGACATGACCTCAATCCGCCATAACTTTTACCGCGGTGCTGACGCGGTTAACTTGTACAAATTCGGCTCGACTGACCCGACTGACTCGACCGACCTGTGTGCACAGGGTAGAGCGGAAGAAGATCACACTCCACGCTCCGGCCTCCGGGAAATGGTCAACGAAGCTTATCTCATGGATGCCCGAGTCTATCTGGCCTTTGAGTAGTAGACGACGGGACTTTTCCACTACTAATAAGTAGAGACTCGAGATTGGCATCCTCGTGCTCGTTGCCAAGGTTGCTTGTTCTCGTGTCCTTCAACGGTCTTCCCAGTTCTAGAACTCCGGCCTGCCAGCAGCCAGTCCCCGTTATGCCGCTTGCGATGCTACCGAATACTACACGCTAGTGCCTTTTTCCAGGGTTCGCTTCCAGATCTAGGGGGACGTCCCCCAAAAACCCACCTTTTGAACTGTTTCGGCTGATGGAACTCGAGCCCCCGGCAGCCAAGCCATCTCGAAAAGGCGTTCTGATACCGTCCCAAGACTTTACCAAGACTTCTCCAACCCCATCAGGCCCCGGGGGTTCCTCCCCAGAGTGACCTTGACAAGAGGAGTGCCAGGTCCTTATTCTGCATCGTTGCGATGGACGCACGGAACGCTGTTTCAATCGTTGGTTTCTGGTTACATCCAGTCTCTCTTTTCATATCTCATTCCGGGCAAATACTGGCTTGCCAAGACAAAGGTCTTACGGGCTCCGGCTCCCTAGGCTTCTTCAAGAACTAGAAGAAACAATTGACATTGATGTTTGAAACAGACGACTAGCTGCTGCCACTCGGAGCGGAGAGAGACTGGAAAAAAGAAGAAATAGAACACCCCGTCTGAAATTTGTGTCAGTTCACAGAGATCTGGATGCGACGGTACTTGGGGTGCCCCATCTACCGTAGGTTCTATCTAGCAACGAGAGTTTTCTGTCATCAACAATCTTATTCTTCAGCACACGCTGGGCTCTGCAGACTCCAGAGTCCAAATATACTCAAGCATCTAACTTGACTCATCCCTTGATCTTCTTCTTTGTGGTATCGTTCATCTAACCGCCTGGCACTCTGATCACTCGAGTCAATCAATCGACAGTAATATGCAGTTGGGCATGCTGCTAATTAAAGAATACCCGATATCTTTTTACATACCAGTGCTAATTGCCGGCCAGCATAGCCAACAATCTGCCCTTGCATTGACGTGATTGGATCTAGCCCGTACCATCGCATCCGTGCATGGTGGCATCCCATGTACGGCACGTTTCAGATGGATTTCAGAGGTGTGCATCACCGCAGAGGTTAGCAGGCTGATCGCCTTGGCGTTGGGCAGGATACCCCGGCCTCTCGTTTCTTATACGGCGATGCTTTAACCGTCGCGACGTCCGCAGCGCATAAAGTGGAATCATTTCTTCTACTCCCCTCCAAGCCTCCTCTCCTGTCCTGTCCTTTTCTCTCCTATCATGCCTGGTGCCGTTATTCTCTTCTAAACCTCTGTGTGTGTGTGTGTGTGTCTTCATAATTCTCTATTCGCTCTCAGCTAGACGCTTCACCTATCTTACATTCTTTACTCTCTCTAAAACAACCGACTATACACAGGACATCGAACTGCTACCACTATATGAAAGAAGTTGCTTTGCATGACTTCCCATCTCGACTCCCGCTTCCCTAACCGACAATCAGCGTTGTCCCGCTCATCCAGCATGCCTTCCATGGTAATCTTGGGCCTCCGAGCTGCCCAGCTCGTCTTCGCCTTCGTCATCATGGGCCTCTCGTCCTATGGTTAGTAGTGGTACCCGGAACTCAGCATGGCCCGGGACAAGACGGCTAACAAGAAGCTTATAGTTGCCAACTGGTACAACGTTGACACCTTGACCACCTCGCCATCCCAGATCAACTGGCTTCTGTTTGCTTCCATCTACACCATCCTCTCGGTCGCCTACCTTGAACTGGCCCCGAGATTCATGCCCAGATGTAAGTCGGACAAAACCCCCACTCCCATGGCTCGAGAGGGACGGGAATAAGAAAGAAGAGGGGAAACGAAGAGATATTTTTACTGACAGACGGGAATTAGTTGCTCACCCTTACGCCACGATCGCCCTCGAGCTCACCAACGTACTCTTCTACTTCGCCGGCTTCGTCGCCCTGGCTGTCTTCATCTCGAAGCTACTCTTCTGCCGCGGCACCGTGTGCGGAGCCGCCCGCGCCGACGTGGCGTTCGGGGCCTTCGAGTTTGCGCTCTGGGTCGGCACATCCGCCTTCCTGGCCAAGGACGTCGTGAAGTCGGGGTTCCGCGGAGGCCTCAAGTTGGGGGGCTCGGGCGCGTCCGCCTCGACGGCGTCAGCCCCCCAGTCCGGCCCGCAAATGAAGGAGTCGCAGCTCGCCTGAGCGTGCCCGTCGTCCAGCTGCCCCGCCTGACCACCAACGGCTTCGCCGTCCGCCGCAACAGCACCAACTCGCCCATGACCAACTCGGCCTACACCGAGATCCCCCTCAGCCCCTACATCTACCGGCCGTCCCTCGACGGCGACAAGAAGAGCCCGGGGCTGCTCGAGAGCAACTGGGAACCGCGCCGTTCACCTCGGTTCTTGGATGTTTGAGGGATTTGCATGTGCAGTTGCGGACTTTGGGTAAAAGGAGAGGGGCAGATATGGCCAAGTCGTCCCTGGTGTTGGTGAACCCCGACTCTATTGCTTGGTCGAGGATACCAGGGACGACAAACTTGCGGGCCGTGAAAAAATACAAAACAAAAGCATTAGTTACTAAAACATGTTTAGAGGCGTTGATCATGAGGCGACTTGGATACCAACGTGCTAATTCACGTACAGCCTCGACTTGGGTCTAGATGACTAGTCGGCTGGGATGTTCCTTTTTTCTGGTAATGAAACTCAATATGAAGAAAGATGAAGAGGGAGTTAAAAGGATCGGGGTGTGATATTCTTACGCATATAGTCAATTCAAGCTCGAGATCGGTTTGTTTACTGTTACCACAAGTAAACCCACACATCTATACGGCTTCCTATGTGACATGCACTCGTCCATGGTGTTCAAAGCCGAGCTGTCCTGCATGGCGGGATAGCGCCAGTTTTGGGATATATTTGGATCTTGTCCCGGCTCCGCAAAGAATGTGCTCATAGCCTCATGTATCCATGAAATGGTACGAGTCTGGTATGGTTGAATATTGCGTGCTCACCTCCAGCAAACCCAGCTTACATAAATCTATTCACTAATAATATGGAAGCGATACTGAAAATAACAAAGGACCCCCCACCCCGTAGAAGGATCCAGGATGGCTCTCTGTGTTGCCAAATGCAGAATCACTAAAGTTTTACCATGCGAGTCTAGGTGGGATTTGGGTTCGGTAAGGGACACACTCTGCGCATTTTCCACGCGAGTTGACCCCCACTACCCCGCGAATATACCATGTAGGTCACATAAAGTAGGTTAGGCGGTACATGGTTCGGACAGCATTTTCCTACGGCGAGGTCAAGCCGATCTGGTCGCCGACAAAAGAAACATGGCCTAATTCCGCCCTCACCGAAGCCGGCTGCAGCTCTTCTTAAGGCATCAATTGAAGAAAACGGAGCTCGCCATTGGACTATGCCTTACCATGTAGATGTTAATGATACGAGGTGCCCTCCATTTCCCAGGCCGACTCGGGGCTATTTGCACGTCGCGGAGCGAGGTAACGGGCCTTTGATGGAGGAAGCCCTGCCGCGTCGACGTGAGGACATCAAGCCATGTCGAGCACGCAATCCCGACTATCGCCAACCCGACCCCACTTCCCATCCTGCATGCTGAGCAAACACAAGCTGCCATTCGGGATGCAAGGTCTGCATATTGTCTCATCGAGGGAGTAAGAGTACCTGGGTAGGGTCCTGACCCGGAGCTGTGGCAAGTCACTACTGATCTAGCTGCATGTGTGTGCCCAAGGGACGGGACTACCTCAAGTACGTCAAGTATAAATACATATAGTCATCCTCGTGTCACAAATAAGTATCCTCAAGTCTTGACACGCCTTTTGTATACACATCTACATAGATCATCACTATTATCCCCTTTGCCCACTCACTCACTCCCTTGAACTGTGAGCAAGCCATGGCCGAAGAGCTGAGCAAGAACTTCGAGACGCTTCAGCTCCATGCGGGGTACGTGTGACGTTGCTGGTGAAGCCCGTCTGGATTGCCTTCCTTCCTGTCCCAGCCGTGAGAGGTCATTAATATAGGAAATAGTCATGTGCCGGACTCGGCTACCCGATCTAGAGCTGTTCCCATCTATGCCACAACGGTTCGTACACCAATATGACCAGCTCCTTTTGGACCAGAGCAAGACACCGGTGCAATAGCTGACATATGTGCATATCAGAGTTTCACCTTCAATGACTCGGCCCAGGGAGCGAGGCTATTCGGCCTCAAGGAGTTTGGCAACATCTACAGCCGTATGATGAATGTGCGCACATTCAAATCACTTCCCGCAGCTCGCCGTCATGGCCGAATTGTCTAGCTAATATGAAGTAAACAGCCCACAGTCGATGTCTTCGAGAAGAGAATGGCCGCGTTGGAGGGCGGCGTGGCCGCCGTCGCCACAGCGTCGGGACAAGCGGCCCAGTTCATGACCATCACAGCGCTGGCCCATTGTGGCGACAACATCATCTCGACCGCCAACCTGTACGGCGGCACGTACAACCAGCTCAAAGTCATGCTGCCCAGGTTCGGCATCACAACCAAGTTCGTCCAGGGCGACAGGGCCGAAGACTTTGCCGCGCTCATCGACGACAAGACCAAGGCTGTCTACATTGAGAGCATCGGTAACCCCAGGTACAATGTCCCTGACTTCGAGGCTATTGCCAAAGTCGCCCACGAGAAGGGTGTCCCTCTGATTGTACGTTTTATGGGAGTCGGCGGGACGCGCGCAACTACCAAGCTAATTCACATTTCCAGGTTGATAACACCTTCGGCGCCGGCGGCTACTTCGTGCGGCCCATCGAGCACGGCGCCGACATCGTCGTCCACTCGGCCACCAAGTGGATTGGCGGCCACGGCACCACGATCGGCGGCGTCATTGTGGACAGCGGCAAGTTTGACTGGGGTGCGAACGGGGCGCGGTTCCCGCAGATGATTGAGCCATCGGAGGGGTACCACGGACTCAAGTTCTGGGAGACGTTCGGCGCCATCACCTTCGCGATCCGCGTCCGCGTCGAGATCCTGCGCGATATGGGCGCCTGCCTCAACCCCTTCGCGGCCCAGCAGTTACTGCTCGGCATCGAGACGCTCAGCCTGCGCGCCGAGCGGCACGCCCAGAATGCCCTCCGCCTCGCGCAGCACCTCGGGGCCAGCCCCTACGTGAGCTGGGTCTCGTACCCGGGCCTGTCGGACCACCCGAGCCACGGGCTGGCGAAGAAGTACCTGACGCGCGGCTTTGGCGGCGTGCTGAGCTTCGGGGTGAAAGGGGGCGGGGCGGCGGGCAGCCAGATCGTCGACGGGTTCAAACTCATCTCGAACCTCGCCAACGTGGGCGACTCCAAGACGCTGGCGATCCACCCCTGGACGACGACGCACGAGCAGCTGTCGGACGAGGAGAAGATCAACTCGGGCGTGACCGAGGACCTGATCCGCATCTCGGTCGGCACCGAGCACATCGACGACATCATCGCCGATTTTGAGCAGTCCTTCCGTTCCGCCTCGGCGGCTACGAAAGATGGCGGTGCTGAGGGTGCGGAGCCTGAGGGGAAGAAGGACGAGGTTGCGCCTACGGTTGTCTAGAGAGGGGAGGGACTGGATAGAGAAAGATGTCCAGCTATATGTATTATGTAGTTACGTTCGCAATGAAATACCCATCACATGCCCATGACGGTCTCATAATGTGACGAGCAGCCTGTAAAGGGGAAACAAGATTACTGCAGACTTGTTGGGCATGGTAGTAGTGGTTTGTTAACCTTTCCAGGAGGTGTAAGAGGCAGTGATGATGTTCGGGGAAAGTCAGTGACAACACAGCCCATACGATTCCCAGAAACCAACGTGTAAACCAATGTTATCGTTATTATAATTGTCCACGTATCTTATCAAGTTTGCTATCTGCAATATAAGTCCATGTGAACTTGGTGTTCTATAAGTTGAGGGTTGTAGAAGTTCGCAGTAAGTACCCCGTGGGTGGAAAGACTGACCAATCAGCAAGCTTGGCTCCGCAACGACGTCAAACACCACCGAAGCAGCTTTGAGCCATCTCACGCACTTCATGGGACCCCCCCAAAACCCTCAACCACCACATCCAACAACGAGTCGCCCTTCATTATTTTCGACGCAGCAGCCAAAAAATGCGAGTGTCTATATCCGCCGCCGCGGCCCTCCTGAGCCTGCTGCAGCCCCTCGCCAGCGCCCTGGCCACGACGGCCGTGACCCTCGCCGTCCCAGCGCAGCCAGCCCTGCCGAACCCCAACGTCCTCCCGCCCTCGACGCACGCCACGCTCGCGACCCTGTATACGACCTACTCGGCGCCCCTGAGCGCGGCCAACACCTTTGTCTTCCGCAACGTCACGCCCGGCTCCTACCTCGCCGACGTGCACTGCGCGACCCACGCCTTCGCCCCGCTGCGCGTCGACGTCGTCGCCAGCAGTGCCCCCGAGAAGCTGGGTCTGCTGAGTGTGCAGGCCTGGGAGACGTTCCGTGGCAACGACTGGGACAATAAGGGCGAGGAGGCCAAGGAGATTGCGCTGGGAGGAACGCCGGGTTCGTCTTTGGCGACGGCGAAGGCGGCGTTGCCGGTGCGGTGCTTGGCGCCTAAGCAGTACTTCATCGAGCGGAGTTCTTGTGAGTACATCCTCTGATTGACCCGCTGTCTCCAATTGCTGGAAAGGAACTTGCATGCACGGGACATGGCGCCTTCTGCATGCCAGAGATGGGCACGAATAATTCAATCAACGTTTCTTGCTAACCACGAACCAAATCTACAGTCTCGGTCACGAGCATCCTCAAGAACCCCATGATCCTGCTCGCCATGGTGAGCATGGGTATCTTCTTCCTCATGCCCAAGATGGTCGAGAACAGTAAGTTGCCCGTTTACTTCAGTGCAATCTAATGATTGACCTAACTAACACTTCGTTCTTCCACCAGTGGACCCCGAGATGCGCGCCGAGTTCGAAGAGCAGCAGAAGAACAACCCTATGGCCAGTCTCATGGGCGGCGGCGGACAGCAGGCCGCCAACCCCATGGGCAACTTCGACATGGCCGCGTTCCTGGCCGGCTCGTCGAACAAGAAAGACGAGGGCGGCCCTGCGGCTGGCGCTGCTTCAGACGCTGGCAACGGCGCCGGCAAGCGCAGGAAGTAAAAAGGGGCCCCTCACTGCTGTGTACACATGAACCTGGTAGTACTAGTTCTGACGGACGACAACGGTAGATGGTCCAGATGTTAAGTCTCTTCTTGTATAGGATACTAGACTTAGCCAGTGAGAATCGAGGCCCGGCAGCGGTGGGTTAGCAGCCCAAATGCATCTTCAAAATTCACAAGAGATTTCAGCCCGTCTCTGTTTCCCCTTTTCTTCTCGCAGAAGGATGCTACCGCATCATCAAATGATTAATCGTATACACCCGTCATACTCGAAACTAGTATCTATGAGGGCTTGTTGGCAGATCTAGTCACCGCCGATCGCATACAAATGTGCAGGCAATAAATGCGCGGGAAATGCGTGAAGCAATCATATCACTGGACTGTCGATTTTTTACACCGTGCATGGGTTCTCTGAATTGTGTCGTGAAATTTAGCTATGTACGTAAAACCATACGTGCTCATCTGCCCATTAGAGGGACGCCGTCCATTTGCCAGCTACCCCTGAGCTTCGTTCTGTATACATTCATACTGTCCGTCTCCCCGAGGTTTTTGGGGACCGATTGAGCATTGCCGCCGTAACGCCTTATCATATCGTGATTCGTCTAGGAGGAGGAACCATTCTGATCACCCAAGAAAAAGCCCCCGATCATCACACAGCCTGGTTGCTGTCAAGCCCTATTGGGTTTAGAAATCGTCACCACCGCCGAAGTCATCACCGTCGTTGCCATCATTATAGCCTTCGGCGTAAGCTTCTTGCTCGTGGTCGTTCCAGGCATCAGCAACTAGAGCGCCACCGATCACACCTGCACCGAGACCTAGCGCAGCACCACCGGCCATTCCCATACCGCCGCCGCCGGATTTCTGGGGCCTACTATCAATGTAATGGTTAGCTTTATCTTCTACACGGCCCTAGTAGCCGACACTGGCGTGGCTCGAAGGATGCGATTGTCCATGACAGATTACTTACCCCTGCTGATATCCGCCGCCGTAGCCAGGTTGGCCGCCGTAGTATCCTCCCTGAGGTGGCCCGTAGCCAGGCTGAGGTCCGTAACCAGGTTGGCCATAGCCACCGTATTGGCCAGGGGGAGGGCCTCCGTAATAGGGCTGCAAGAGAGGTTCACATTAGTGACAGGTCTAAGATTTGGAGCATAACCGCCGACTCTCATTATAGAGGGTAGATATGGTTTTGAGAGCGAGATCACGGTAGAGTGATTGTACATACCTGTTGAGGAGGAGGGCTCTGGTAGTAGCCCTGCTGAGGGCCGGGGCTACCATAACCACCCTGCTGCGGGTAACCTCCCTGTTGCGGGTAGCCTCCCTGTTGCGGGTAGCCTCCCTGCTGGCCCGGGTACTGCTGCTTGTTCTTGCTGCCGCCGAAGATCTTGCCGAGCAGGCCGCGCGACTTATCGCCGCGATCCGCATCGCCAGGACGCGGGGGTAGCTGGTCCGGGTACTGCGACTGGTTGGCGGGGCCGGGCGAGCCGCTCATGTAGGAGCTGGCTGCGCCTCTAGAGCCCGCACCGGCGCGCGCATTCTCCTCCTCCTGCAGCTGGCGGGCCAGCCGCTCGTCCTCGCTCTCGCCGTGCGACGGGCCAGGACCGCCAGGCTTGGTGGCGTTATTCACAAAGGGGTTCGTCTTGCTGTCGCTCGGGGCGGGCGTCGAGCCGGGCGTGTAGCCGGGCGGGGGCCCATGGGGGCTTCCGAGTTGGGATCGACGGCGGGGGCCGTCGGCTTGTCCCATTGCGACTTCTTGGTGTAGGTGTTGACGTAGAACCTGCAGGCGAAATTGTGTTAACAAAACCTCCCTCTTTGTCGGGCCTGGCTAATAGGACGCGAGAGGCAAACTGCAAGATCCAAAGCAAGGGAGGTGGCCTTCCAGGAAAGCAGCGCTCGGAGCTTTGAACTTACCATTCCTTGTATTGCTCGTTCCAGCGCGCAACCCACCCCTCAGGGACTCTGGGAGGCGGGGGCCTGAAGGAGCGTCGAAGTCTGCCATGCGTATTGAGTTTCTAGGGTTCTCTGGCAAAGGGCAAAATCAAAGTAAGCAGGTAAGTATGATGTTGTAGAAGAATATGTGGCGGTTCAGTCAATCGAAGCTGCCGAAGGGTCTTGCTGTATAGTACGAGTAGACGGTCTAAGTGGGGGGGGATGTGATTGTCGTGTCTTGGCCCCCTGGTGAGATGTGGAGGAGGGGGATGTGTGCTTTGTATGTGTTTCGGGAAGGAGGTTGTTTGTCAAGTGGACCAGTCAGCAAGAGACGGTTTGAAGTTGTTGCCGGGACCTCTTCTGAACTACAAGAAAACGGGTTGGAGGGTTCCTAGGAGGAGTTCGCGAAGAGGAACGAAGTTGGTTTTATGTATTGGGATTTCCCAGGCGCAGGAAACATCAAACCATTGAACATAGCCCGAATAGATGCATCCCACCTGTACAACAATACCCCGAAAGCAGAGCAGCAGGTAACCACCTGGCCCGGCCTGGGGGCGATGTTCGATGATGCAGATAGGGTGGGACAGGCTCACGTGGGTGTCTCCCACGTACGCGGACGCACGACGAGTGAACGATCTAGATGCTTTTGCACTGCCCCACGGCCGCCTTCTGTTAGCCATCATGGTTCAAGACTTGTCGCCAGTTATTGGGTGTTGGCCACCTTGGCTTCTGCTCTTGGCAAGAGGTAGCCCGCTCAAAAGCCCGCCTGCTCGCGCAATTCCTCAACACTAAAACACGGCGCTAGCATGGCACGCGCGCGGGGTCCCGAAGTATGTAGATACATGCTACTCCCGGAAGAATTGCTGTAAGCCAGCCAGGCTCAGGCTGTAGGTGGCAAGCAGAGTCTCCAAAACGGAGGCCAACTACCACGTTTGTTGAACAGGCAGTCAGGCAGTACAGTACAATTATGTCACAATCGTGGCTGTGCTGCCGCGCGCTGTCTTGCTGGCTAACCTGCCATGTCTACCGACCTCTTACGCACCTCGCGGCAAATTTGGAATGTTCTACTATATCCGCATTGGAACATGAACGAACATATCCCCAATGCTCGCTCCCCGAGGCCGAACCAGTAGGACAACGAATGAAGGTGACGAATACGAATGGTATAAGCCACCGCTGACTGCCAATCACAAGAGGATCGCCTGCCGAACCCCAATTACATAGTCACGGCTTGGCCAAGTATGCCGACTTGCATCTGACTGCTTCCCTCAACATGAAACATATGGCAGCGGTCGGTTTCTGGGACCATATCTTCCCCTGCACGTCGCACTGAAGTTGCCAAAAATAAAAACGCCCTAAAAAGAAAAATGCATGTGCTTGCATTGCATATATATGGGCAGGTAGGGTGGCAGATGGTAAACGAACTTGCAGCTGATGTTGCTGGAACACCAATGATGGCGTCCTATCAAGTTGGGTATACCTACTCTCACTGCATGCAAATTACATATGTACACATGTTAGCTGCCACTCCCACCCACTCAGTTCCCGAAGACCAGGTACACAGCCACCCTCTCTCTCTCTGACCGACTTCTCCGGAGGCTAAGAAATGAAGAAGAAAAAAGAGGATCATCACAACGCCGAGTACGCGAAGTGTGAGTCGGTACCATGGAGCAATCCCAAGGCAACAACAGAAGGGCAGTCGGAAATACATTCAGTATCTCTCATTGAGACGATATCCGAAATGGGGTACTACCATACAGACCCTCAGGTACCCTACAGAAGTAGACAATCAAAGACAACATTCAGTGACCAAACTCCCAACGTGAATCGATTCGCAGCCTGCGAATGCCCCAGCACCACCAGAAATAACCGAAGGCCCGTTGCGCCTGGGTTCCCAGAGAAAACACCAAAAATGCTGCAATTTAACATCTTGTCTATACCACGTCGCGGCTCTCGTTCCTGCCACCAAACAGGTTCGCCGCTTCCATACAATAGCCCATCCGCCCGCTCCCCATCCTACGCTCACTTCCATAACAGATGAGAGCTGCATCAAGGATGCCAACCATAATACCCTCCAGAGCACCTAGGATGCTATAACCAATCGCACCAGCCACAAGACCTACAATATAGGCGTAGGCGCTTCCCTTGATGCCGGCTCCTTGGGGCACTTGAATCTCTAACTGCCGCGCAGTCATGACCCAGCCTGCGAACCCAAGCCCAGCAGCCACGACCGTACGCGTGGCGTGGAGAAGGAACTTGGCAAGTCGGTAGGGCATGAGACCGGTGCTGTACCTATTCGCATGTCGCAGATGGCCCAGCCCCAGTGTATTCGTTGGGTTATCCGAATCCAAAAACTGCATTCGACTAAGCTGCGCTGCTGACAACATCAGAGGTAGTGTATGGATCGCCGCATTTGTGATAACCAAGGGGTTAGTCAGAAGAAACACGGATGCCGGGGTGTACCGATTAAGGAGAAATCCTACGGTCTTGGAGGCTCTGTGGGGCAAGACCATAAGGGGCAGCCGAATGGCCAGAGCAAGAAGGGTAGCGGCACAGATCGTCCCAAATGTGGAATTGGTCGCGTGCTGCAGTGCTTCTCCCACCACGGCGTTTGACGGCGATGGCGGCTGCTTGTTGCGGTGGAAGTACCAGTTCGAGACCGTGCCGGCCACAGTCGCCCTGACTACGTTGCTGGATATGGAGATTGTCCATAAGTACATCAGAGCAAAGAATACACCCAGCCACCAGCTGGCGGCACCGATGATATATGAGGACAGTGACCTAGAGAAGTAGCCGCCGAGAAAGACCCGAGTAAACATCGATAACCAAATCCACGTCCAGCCAACCGTGAAGGCTAGCGCACAGAACCCGAGCATGACAAGTGCTGGGTTTGCGCTGAGGACTCGGCTTGTAAACGAGAGCATCTCGGTAGCCCTGGTAATCGTATCTCGTGTTTTCAGGATCAGGAAAACATAAACAAAGGCCGCGATTCCAGGCGCAATGGAACTGTACCTCATCGCTCGGTCTTGAAATCGCGTCCCGTTATCAGGCCCCTGGAAGCTCAGGACCATGGTATATATCGAGAATGAGATAAGAACTATTGGGCTGCCAATGATGATGATGCCCACAAGCTGCCGCACATATGATCGCAGTGCCGCCATCCAAACTAAAGATACTATGACTGCCACGAGAGTGTCGACTGCCAGGAGATAGTATGACTTGTATAGAACGGTGTAGATGGTGTCGCCTATGGGGTTCTTCCGGCTCGGGGTTGACGTGTGGAGCCAGACCAGCACGAATGTTGCGAACAGAGAGGCAATGGCTATTAGGTAGAGCCAAGCCCAGAACTGATCGTTCTTAAACAGTTCATGGTGGTAGTCGATATTCGTCGCACCGGGGATGGTTTCCTCTGGGGGCTCCTCCTCCTCTAGTATGGTTTGCCGCATCAGCCTAGGATCATGCTCGAGGTTGTTTTCCCTTTTGCTCGAGGCGGCCCCTTTCCAGCCTCCAGATTTGGATTTGAACTGCTGAAAAGCTGGCGGATCTGTGTCGACTGGCGTTTCCTGCAGTAAATCCTCCGGGACCTCGTTATCCAGCATTTCGGATTCGAGACCGATATCCACCATCTTGCCGCCGTCGCTGCTATCCGAGTTGGCGCGCTCGCTCTTGCGCTTCCCCGAGGTCGCGGTCTCATCCTGACGCTTCGGTTTGCCTGTGCGGTCTTTGAAGTCCTTGAAACTGGACTCGCCGTTCCAGCTGCTCTTGATGCCCATCGGGCGACCCCGGTCCTCGTAACCTCGGTTATCCCGCTCACCGCTCCTGTCTAGTGACCCTCGGCTCTGCTCGTTCTCGGATGCGGAACTCTCGTCGATCCGGCTTGACACAAAGACGCGCCTTGACCGTTGTAGCGCCCGCAGATCGGCAGCCTCACGTAAATCATCTTCATCCTCGTCTTGAAATTCGTTGAGAGCACTGTGGAAGAGTGGCGCAGCGTCCTGGCCGCCTTGGTAGCGCGAACCGAACCCGAACCTCGAGCCCGAGGGTTGGTAAGGGTTGCCGAGGCGAGAATGGTAGGCGGATCGCGTGGGGTGGCGGGATAAGCGGAAGGATGGGTCGGAGGTCTGTCGGCCTGATGGTTCGCCAGTCGCATCTGTCTGGCCGAAGTTGGACAGACGCGACTGCGACTGGGCTAGAAATTTGGAGGCATCTTCACTCAGCCAGTCAGCATCTGGGTCATACACGGAGTGCATCATGCTGCAAGATCGCAAACGATATCCAGGGCGATCTGAGAGAGATGGAGGGGCACTTACATTCCGAGAACATATCGGCAGCGCCAGAGGAGACGGCCTCTTATAGATAAGAGATATGGATGAGTCGGAAACAGTCAAAGGATGCAGTTCTTTCCATCAACGGGCTATGTGGTTGAAAGGCAGAAGGCGCGTGTTGCAGCCGGGTCACATAGAAAGAAGGCAAACAGATGATGGATGGGCGGGAGATGGTGAAGAGCGATACGGTGTTTGGGGCGTGGTGTTATCGGTATCAGGGTTGGGGAACGATGACGATATGCAGGGTAGGCGATAGCAATCAAAGTGGTACCAAACGACGGATGTGGGAAGAATGAAGCAGCTATGATGATTGATTTTAGACAAATGGTTACTTTATTACTCCTCCTCCACAGCGGCAGCAGTAGAAACGAAGAGGATAGGTGCTGTGCTGTGCTGCCCAGGTAGGTCGAAATCTAAGTAGGAGGAAGAAGAAGAAATGAGTTTGTTGTTGCATGTCACGCCGACAGTTAGGTGCTTGCTTAGCAGATGGCTTGCTTAACTTCCCACTCGAGCAGGATCGGGATCCATTGATTGGGGGATCATCCACACATAACCACAGGCACCACAGGCACCCGTGGACTCTGCCCAGCAGCCGCCTGCCCATGGAACCTGGACGCGGATGATTCCTTACTGCCGGCTTCGGTAAGGCCTACCTTAAGGTCTTACAAGGCCCCAGGCGAATGCGGCGGGTACTGCGGGGCACACGCTCATTCTCTCCAGCGACTCGTCCGTAGCGTAGATTATGGTAGACCCTGCAGCAATTCCAGTGTCCACTGCGACCAGAGCACATGCAATCCAACCTGGGACCTGGGGGGCCTGGAGGTTGAGGCTTATAAGCACCACCTTCTTTTTGGCCCTGCCGCCTGCCGCCTTGCCATGCACTCCATTGAAGGAATCCATATCAATGATTGCGATCACGTCCTGGCCGGACCAGGAGGTTGGTGTCGGGGTGTCGGCCTCTATTTACCTGTGACAACCACGGCAACGCAACACATGCGGTGAGTTGCGAGTGTGCACATTCGTGCTGGATGTACATACGTGCACACATCTGATATGGGTAGCACTATAACAAAGTATGCTTACTCAAGATAAGGGGGCCAGCTTGTTTTGAGTCACGAGCCTCGTGTGTCTTCGGGAGTGGCAGATGATGGCTGAGGCTTGTGCATCTCTGAGGTCATTCCCTCCCCCTTGTCTCTCTTGTCTTTGCATGTCCCGCCCGCTGGTCTTATCAGCACCTATCGGCTACCTAGGGACTAGGTAGGTTGCATCACTGACACCAAGGCCAAGACCTGGAAGAAAGCCCGACCCCCATCCGCCCGCAGTGTGCAGTGGTGCTGGCTGTCCGTCTCCTGTATTTGCATTCCTGGATCAATGACAGGCCAAGTACATGACTGGAAGTATTCACCAAGTGCGGGTGCATCTGCAACAACTCTTGCTTCACCGTCACTCACTGAACGAGCTAAACTAACTTGAGCCGTCCATCTGTTGACACTTTGTTGCTACTACGACTACTACTGAAACTAGAGAACTACACCAATATTCACCAGATAGGCTTAGCTTCCTCGATACTGGTTATTAATGATACCGGCCAACCCAACCCATCTATCTTTACTAAATAGGGACTGCTCGGGCTGGCGAACGGTAGCCGGTGATCAGCGGTAGCTTCTTCGACAACACCCACCGCATTGTGGAATAGACTTTTCTGCATATCATACATACAACGTGTAGGTGCATCCAGTCGCAACCACAGCAACGCCGTTGTCCTGTCCCTTGGTATACGTCGTATCAAACACCTCAAACCTCACGCCTACGACCATCACGTGCCGAATAGCATCGAGTTCTTTCGCTCGATACACTATATCAAAACTCGGCATTGATCCAAGAACCTCCTACGACAACGAAGAGGGCGACGGTGGTCCAACTGGAAAGTCGATATCACTTTGCGGAATAGCTTCATTTTCCCCTCTCCCAGCTCCAAACTGCGAATACGAAAACCCTACATACCCCTCAACCTTCCGACCCCCGAGCCGCCCTTCCTTTTCCCTCTCTTCACATAGCCAGCAGCGCCGACCATGTCCTCGCCACCATGGGATTACATCGCCAAGCTGGTCTGCATAGGAGACTCGGGATGCGGCAAGTCCTCCCTGACCATCCGGCTTTGCGAGGGCCGCTTCAGCCCTCAGCACGACGTGACCATCGGCGTCGAGTTCGGCTCGCGCATAGTTCCCGTCGGCCCGCCCCATTCCAAAGCCCTCCAGCAGGCCGCCTTGTCGTCGAAAAACAAGAATAACAGCTTAAGCGGAGGGAGCTCCGATGCAAACGGCGGCGGCGGACTCCCTGACCCGCCCAAATCCTCAGACCAGCAGAAACACATGAAGCTGTCCCTCTGGGACACAGCGGGTCAAGAAACATACAAGTCGGTAACACGGTCCTACTTCCGGGGCGCCTCAGGCGCCCTGCTCGTCTTCGACATCAGCCGCAAGTCCACCTTCGCACACGTCACCGACTGGCTGGCCGACCTGCGCCAGATCGCCGAGCCCGACATCGTCGTCATTCTCGTCGGCAACAAGGCCGACCTGGCGGGCGAGGAGGATAACAAGCGCGAGGTCACGGCCGCCGAGGCCCAAGACTGGGCCCGCCAGAACGGCGTCCTGCAGTACGTCGAGACGAGCGCCAAGAGCGGTGAGGGCGTCGAGCTCGCCTTCATGCAGGTTGCCGAGCGCATCTTCGACAACATTAACGCCGGCAAGTACGATCTCAACGACCGCCGGAGCGGCGTCAAGGGCCCCGGGCCGGGCCAGACGGGGCGCCAGGTCCGGCTGAACGACTCGAGTAAGGGGAGTGGGGGCGGATGCTGTTAAAGAGCATGCAATGCGATCAAGCGAGCGAAAGCGTATTGATGATGAATGGCATTTAATGATCTGAATCCAAGGAGTGAAGGTGACGAGGGGTCACAACAACAGCACACACAAAAACGCATCAACAACAGGTAGTACAAATCTCTGTACATAACACAAGAAAGCGCAGTTTCATCTGTCAACGCGATGAATAGGGAATGGCAAATATGCGAAGGAAGGATGATACCCCTATTAAGGTTCTACCATGGAGGTAGCAAGCAACGCATTCAAGCATGGAGAAGGGGCACAAAGATTTATTCGGACCGTAAGTAGTTCGACTTTGGTTTACAGTTATGAGCACTGCTGCCCATGAGAAAACAACTGGCAGATGTGGGCATCACAGATTATAACAGAGTAACATGATACCAGATCGTGTTTATTTGTATGATGCTCTTTTGTTTTTGGTCGGAGGGAAAAGTAAGGTTTGAGGGTTCCAGACGGACTTGCGCCGTGCAGAGTGCATGTTACTACATTCTCACCCAGGGAGGTATGCATATATATCAACTAGACATGAATCGAACATGCATCGCAACAGAAAGTTCATTCAACATAGAAAAAGAAAGTGCACATTAGTATCTAGATAGTGGCGTGATGACTCCTTTTCTTGGTGGTATTTGGAGGCCCCCGGCAAGCCCGCACCCAACACCTTTTAAATATTTCCTGCCGGAACTCCACCACCCCCTAGCTGTTCCCTTTTATCACTCCAGAGATCTGCTACCTCATATCGTTACAATCCGGAGGCGGGAGACCATGGATGATGTTCCATCGCCCATGGTCAGTACCCCTAACAGTGTCTGTGGAGGATAGATCTAAATATCCCCACAATGAAATGGTGGTGATCATATTGGTTACACAGGCCAACGCAATGACACCTCTCAATCGGTCATGCGCCAAGTGTCAAACCACTTCATGTAGCTGTACTGCTTGTTCGGGCCCGTCATACCCCAGCAGATCGGCATGAAGAAGATGTACAGACCAATGATGATGGTGTACAGAGTACCATAAACGGCATATTGGATAGCCTTCTTTTGGGTACGAACCATGAAGTCGACCAGGAAGCCAAGGGTGAGAATAGCGAAATAGAGCGCAGGGTAGTAGTGATGGACGTAAGTAACACGTGCCATGACGACGAAAGGCAGGTAGTGAAGGAACCAGCCGAGGATCGGGTAAAGACCTGAGTAGTGGATCTGGTCGATTTCTTCTTGCGACAAGTCCCTGAAGCCTCGCTGCCATCGAAGGATATACCAAACTGTCACGAGACCGACAGCGCCAAGAGACATGGTCGAAGCCCAATAGACAAAGGGGTTGCCAAGGAGGAAATATTTGACAATCTTGTCGTCCCAACCACACATACGGAGACCAACATTGAGGATAGGCCATTGCCACCACTGAGAGGCAAGATCGTCCTGCTTGTCGGGGTCAGGGACAAGGGCGTTGTTGGAAGTCATCATGGCAACGTTGAGGTGGATAAAGTCGTGGAAGAAGGGCGACTTATACTTTCCAGGATCTCCGGGGGGAACTATATTTGCGTTAGCCTTGGCAAAGCAGATTTAGCAATTGATCACTTACGCTTCTCATTGGTATGAGCCTCAATGTTCCAGTGAGTGAAAGTATCCCGAGGGTTGTTGCTCTTGTCACAAGTGACCTCGATCTGCTTGAAACCCCATTGGGGCAGGTTGACGTTGCCGGCACGGAGATAACAGCCCATTGAGGGATGCTTCAGGCGGAAACCAGTTGTCAGGGTACGGACTCGGCTCCTATCACGAGATGCGACATCGCTAACGACCTCAATCTGCCAGTGATCCTTCTCGTCACCAACAGTAAGGTTGCCGTAGGAGGAGACTTCCTTGTGGGCCTTGGTGACAGGAGCAGCGATATCGTGAGAGTGGAGGTTGCGGCCAGTCTGGGTGTGGATCAGGCGAATGACACTGCCGTCTCCGATGAATCTAGGCTCCTCCTCCGGGTTATAGTCGGCATCGTGACGGTTGGGGTAGAACCACCATTCGTTGTTGGCATCCTTGTGGTGGTAACAGGTAACTTGCTGCTGGTTTGAACCTTCAGGGTAGGTTTGGACGTGACTGTGCAACAAACCTCCGCCATATCCCATGTTCTTGAGAGTGACTTTGGATCCGATAGCGACCTCGAGCGGCGAGTTTCGGCCAATCTCGCTGCCTTCGAGGTTTGCTTGGAATAGAGAACTCATCTGAGCATCTCCAGGGCCACTTCGGGTGAGAATGGCGAAGTGAAGGGCGAACGAAAAGAGGTACACGAGGAAAGGGATAACGATCAGTCCGGCAACTCGAGCACCGACATGGGCAGCCAGGGTCTTGATGGGCATCTTGGTGTTGCCAAATTTATTCCAAAGATCCTCAATGGTGTAAAGTCCGACAAGGGCAGTGACGAAAAGGCCAACGAGCTTAATGCTGCAGACAAAACCCAAGCTGAGACCAGTCATGAACAGCCAGAAGAACCATTCCGGGTCGAAGCTGTACTGCTGTTGTCTGTGAAACTTGGCCCAGCAGAAGACAGTTGCGACGGTACCGAACAGAAGCATGGAGTCGAGGAGAATAAAACGGCTGATGGTGGTGTACGAGTTCTCGCAAAGGACCATGAGGGTGACCAGCCAGACGGCCGGGCGCTTCAGGTTTAACTCGCGAGCAGTGAAGTAGGCCAGCGGGATGCACAGAATGCCCCAGAAGGCGTTGAAGGCGCGCATAAAGGTGTAGTTGAGCTCCTCGGGGTAGGTCTCGCCGGACTTGAACTCGAAGGAGCCATTGTATCCAGCCAGAACACCGGACAAGCCGACGAGGATCTTGCCCAGAGGGGGGTGCCTATACGAGCATTAATATTCTGTGTTGCTTCCACCAAACTCGCACATTCGTTGGTACGTACACGTCGAAGAAGAGCTCGCGCTTGATATAATGCGAGCCGAATTTGCCGAAGTGAGCCTCGTCCCAGGTGACGATCGGGCTAAGGCCAATCTTGTATAGTCGGGTAAAGAAGGCAAGGGCCGTGAAGATGATAGGCGCGATGACGAACTCCCACTCGTCGAGGAACTCGAGGACAGGGGATTGCTGCAACGGAGGCGTTACTCGTTAGCTGGCCGGATCTCCAGCAGTGCACGGCGGCGGGCTCAGAGATTGCATACCTTCTTGCCATGTATCTTCTTCTCGTCGACCTCGACCTGTTGGACTGGGACAGTTACGGGGGTCCCGGGGACATTGCGCTGGCGTAGACCTTGGCCATTCGGATCGGCGCCGGAGGCAACCGTGGCCTTTTTATCGGCCATGGCTGTAGAGTATCGTTGACGATTCCACCTAGGACAACCAGGCTCGCATTCAAGAACACGGCGAATGGGCCGGAGAGGAGGTCAAAAAAAAAGTGGTGGGCCGATGAGCAAGTTGAAGGGTTGCTAGAGAAGAAACGGAAAAAAGTAGGGACCTCAAGCGAATGTGAGAATCGGAATAAAGTAGAAGAAAAGGGTAAGAGATCTAATGGGACGAAGAAAGGTGTACCACGTCAAGTCAAGCCCCCTTCCAGTAAAGTAGGAGGACGAATCGAGGATGAATCAATTGGTTCTGGGTCACCAAGACAAGACAAGACACCAGAGAATCAAATCACAATGTGGCCCCTTTGGACGATGTCTGGCAGAAAATAATGGCAATCCAATACGAATTCACCATAGGAGAGAGCGCAGTGGTGCAGCTACTACTACTACATGCAACCAACCCTGGACCTGGCTGGACCTGGACCTGAACCTGGACCTGGAAAGTGGGCGTGGGCGTGGGCGGGAAAAACACGATACTATTTCGAGAACAAGCTGGCCTGATCTCTCTGTCCGGTCAATTCAATTAGGGGGAAGCAAGCCAAAAGAGCTTCCCCCTGCCCTCATAATGTCCGGCCCTGCAAAAAGCTCGGCCCCCTCTGCCCGGCTAGCGCTGGTGTGCTGAAGGCACTTGCCCAAGCTGGGGCAAGGCGCACTCTGTTCACAGTGACAGGCAGTCCTTCCCGCTTAACCGCCACGTTGGGACGATTGGATCGATTATGTACCTCCAGTGCCTACAGATTGACAGGTAGGTAGGTAGGTAGGTAGGTATGCATGGTGGGCAGAAAGGCTACCTGATATAACAGACTTGCACCAATCATAGTACTCTTGTCAACATCGAAGTTAATGCTCCTGCGGGAAGCATCAGAAATGCGTGTAGGCATCTGATCTGGGTACATGCAAAGTATGCACTTTACACGTTGCATGTCACTTCGGTGCTGATAAAAATCCAGTACCCCGCCAGGCTCCAGCTCCGGTATTGTCAAATTAGCTAATAGGTATTGATGTATGTATGTACTTTACGAAGTCCAAGCCGACTATCGAACCCTGTGTGCTTGAGGTAGATCAGAAAATCCCGAGGTCCAAAATGAGAAACCTTCCGACAAAAATGAATATGAGTCGACCTTGAAGAATGGTGGCAGGAGCAATAAGCCAAAGTGATACATTGAATCAAAAGATGTCCCGATAACGATATGTTTGCTCTGCCACTTGCGGTTAGGTGTCATTTCCGGAGCAATCTGAAAGGGAGACATCAAAAGCAACTTGTGTCCTCCACGGAGCAACTCGAAGGACGAGGCAATGAAACTGCCTACCTTATATGCCAACGTAAAGGTCATGGCATATTGCCTGTGAGGTATGTACACATAGGCATTTTCCCATAGACGAATACATCTGTACATTGCAAAAGTCACGGTCGCTGTATCTGGTATGCACATGGCTTTGCAGAGGAACACTTGTCCCCATCTAACGCTAACAGTCTCTGTCCAACCGCCAGACTGACCTGATGAGGTCATATACAAGGAAATTTCCACACACTAAAACTCGCAAACGCAACATATCCCATCTCTACTCCGATTTGTGCATGTCTCATACTGTTCTTTGTTCTTCATCAGCCAGGCCGATGTCATGCAGCTCCAAGCGAAGGAATGGCCGATCCTTTCCCACATAGAACCTGCCCACCGTCTATATGCTTTGTAATGACACTCGGTCTTCTTATACTGGCACTCATCGTTGTGTAACGCGCTCGAATCGTCTAGTCCTCGTTGTCTTCCAACGGGGCATATCTGGCTCTACCAGCTGGGCTGCTACTTCCACCTCGATCACGGCCGACCATGCGGCCTAGCCATTCGCCAACCCTACCACGCGAGCCACTCTCCGATCGTAGATGAGGTTTACCATCAATCACATTGAGTACTGGCGGGTCAATGCTCATCGGGGGGATGTCATCAGTAGGGCCCGGCCGTCCCCTGAACGAACCGTCCGGAGACGAGACCCGATAGATGGATCCAGTTTCTGACCTCACACTAGGAGAGGCCATCGCAGTTGTGTTATCTCCAAACAGCGAGCCCATTTCTTCTAGACGGACGCCACAGGTCTCTGGGTAAATGAAGTAAACTGTTCTTCGTTAGATTCCATCTACAGTGGTTGGGTTTCCTCATAAAGCTCACCTGTTACAAAACTGACAACGCAGAAAAACGCGTGGACCAGGTAAAGGCGCCACCCGATCCAGTCCTGGAGGATGGGAGTCTGTTCGCCAACAATAAAATTGAAAGTCCAGTTCGCCGCTGTCGATAAACTAGCGCCTTTGGATCTGATGCTCAACGGCAGGATCTCGGGCGGGTAGAGCCATGGGATCTATGGCCATCATTAGCTCATGGATCAGTAATGCAAGCTAAGGTGAAAAGGACACTACACATACCGGTCCCCAGGAGTACCCGAAGGCAGCATTATAGATCATGACAAAGACCACCACCAACGTGGGTGTAAGCTCTATGTCTAGGTATATAAAATACGATACCATAGATAGTGAGATTGCCATGGCAATAGCACCAGTAAGAAGGATGAACCGTCGACCCCAGCGATCGACAATGTACCATGGCGGTATCGTGGAGAGAAGGTACGTAATACCGTTGATGCCAGTCATCTTAACAGCATCATGTCCTACCCAGCCGGCCGACTCAAAGACGTAGGGGGCATAGTATGAAATGACGTTGATGCCGTTCAGTTGGGCCAATGCTTGCGCCGACATGGCAATGAAGACGCGTGTCTTGTATTTTCGGAACATTTCCGTGTAGGTTCTCTCGCCCTCCATGCGCTGTAGCAGGACGTCCATCTTGATTTCTCTGAATTCATCACGCGCCTTCGGGTTATGGATATCGCCAGCTCCGTACAGATTCGCGATAACAACAATGCCCTCTTCGTCGTGGTCGTGGTCCAGGAGCCATCTGGCCATTCATCAGCTGCGTGCTCGTGGGTAGAGGAAAACCAAACTTACCGTGGTGACTCCACGATGACCAAGCTACCAAATCCAAGCAAGGCACCCATAATGCATTGCATCATAAGCGGGGCACGCCATGAGTAGTTGTTTTCGATGAAGCCACAGAAGTAGTCTACCCAGACGCTTGTAGCATATCCGATAATGTTACCAGAAAACTCGATGCAAGCCAACTTGCCACGGTTGTGGGGTGGGGAGATCTCAGACTGGTAGACGGGCACAATGGTCGACAGAGTACCAACACCAAGACCGGCAATAATTCTGCCGAGCATCATCATGGGCATGTTGGTTGCCAGGGTCTGCAGAGCGCCTCCAACGAAGAAGATCATCGAGCCGTAGAGGATTGTCTTTCTCCGTCCGATGACATCTCCGATTTTGCCGACAGCCAGGGATGAGATCAGGGCGCCAATCTCGAGGATGGCGACCATGGTTCCAATCTCGGCATGAGACGGGTGGTTGAAGTAGTCTCGGAAGAAAGGACCGCTGCAGTTTCATATTAGTATACTGCCCTATAGAGCCGACAAGGACGAGGAACCGAAGTCGTACGTAATGATACCGGACATAACACCTTGATCATATCCAAAGAGGAATACACCTAATGAGACAAAGATACTGGTGAAGTAACTAGACGGTAGGTTAGCATGCCTGCTGTTCATGGCCAGGTCGTTTCTTGGGGATTCCTACATGAGGGGCTTGCCCGTAAGGCCGTGGACCCCCGTGCCAGGCATGATGAGGGGATAGTAGTCGCGAAGCTCTAGATGGGCGGCGTGGAGCTACGCTGGGTATCTCGATCGAGTCCTTATTAACGACGCCAGGTTGTTCTTTAGAGTAGGAGTAGGCGTCACTGTGGGCCGAGACAGAGCGTCGAAACTGGACACGCTTGGTCTTGAAATGCTTGTTGTTGATGACACCGGCAAGCAAGCCGTCGTTCTTCAGCGAGGTGTCCTGCAGACGCAACCTCAGAGGGTCCTCCTCATCGGCCAACTGCTCAGCGATGTCACCAGTGTCGGTCCAGTCGTCGAAGTCGGATTCGGAGTGGGAGGAAGACCTGTCAGGGGAGGAAGGGCGGTCTCCGCGGCCAGCCAGCAATGACGTCGATTGGGCGCCGTGTTCACGTTCGTGATCGCCGCGGCTAGAAAGGGTGCGGAGGGGGATGTTCGAAGGAAGCCGGGCTTTATTTTGAGAATGAATCTTGGAGGATATGGGGCTGTTAGCAGCAGCCTCCCTTCCGCTCTAGAGCAAAGATAGATAGGGAATAGAGTTGGGGGGGTGGTTAGGATCGGAACGGTGGTCTAAAGCAATCGTCATCTGATTCGGTACAGGTAGAGGACGGTTTCTAGGTGGATCGCAGACAGACTGGAACTTGAAGCTGGGGGGGGACTGGCTTTGCTGCAGTGCTGCGCAGTGCGGTGCAATGCAAGGCAGTGGTACGTTCCGGCGAGGCAGGCTAACCCAACCCTGTGCTGTAAGCTATGGGTGTGGTCTTCCAATTGGTTTTTGAGCCAAAGCGACTTCGGCTGCGACTGTCCAGAAGATGAGAAAGGAAAAGAAAGGTATTTTCACTGGGCGATGCAGGTGTGGATGGCGCTAATGCTTCACAGAATGGACATGAGTAGCGTGTCCCTTTTGGTTCATCAAAATCTTCTTCAGAATGAGCGACGAGTACTGTTTGTTATACGGTGAGTGTTGAGGAAGGAGGATTGTTGCGGAAGGTCGAAGGAAACGGCGGACCGGGCAAGAAGAGTTACGGACGTACCTCCTATTGATCCCTCCTCAAGTTCCTGGTCTTTGCCTGGTCTTTGCCTGGTCGGGACCCCCTTTTTTTTTCCCAGCTAACCCGCTAACCCGCTGCAGTCCGCCTCTTTGGCTTTGATCGTGGGGGGGGTTGTTCCAGCAACGCACGTGTAAATGAAAGCACTTTCCCACCCGTCAGGGTATCATTTATTAAATCTCGTTACGCTGTACTTCTGACTGTTGATATTCACTATACTTGCTTGAACATCCCTAGGGCATGAGCTGAAACAATCTTCACATAGCTTTCATCTGAGGGAGTCAGAGGCCCTTTACATTCGTACAGTGTCCTTATCATGTATCCGCCCAGCCATGACAAGCGAACAGATGCTCAGGCCATGGAAACCCTGTCAAATTTGCTTTTCTGTCCGTTATCATCGGCGGGCGGATCTTGGACTCAGAGCATAGTACATGGCAACAATCTATGTCGATCACTATATGCATCCCAGCCCATCGGATTACGAGTCAGTCCGCCAGAGTCAGCTCAGTTCATACTTCAAACATTGATTCGCAATAAGTACGGATGCGGCTCATTGCCTACTCCCAATTGATTACAATCAATCGACTTGGAGCCGGTAAAGGTCAAATGCAACCCGATCTGTGTTCGATCGTGTGCAATCAACTTCCTTTCACCTCCCATATCATGCAGGCTGACGCCAAATTCTTGGCATACGCTGAGTGCATTTGGGCCACTATTTGTATTCGTATGACTGCGAGACTCCTACTTTGCCGTGTTAAACATGTAGTCAACGCTAATAGCTATACCAGAATTACACCACCTGTTTGATTATACCGAACTGAAAGATACAGTAACATGCCTTTTCTTGTTGGACAGGGACATTGATCACAGGCCTATTGGAACCTAGCGTAGCCCAAGAGTTCCACCAAAGAAACCCCACGGTGTCATCATCGTCTCCATTTTCTATCCTATCTTTGTAGCCCGTCGCAGTACGGCACTTATCGTGAGAGGGGCAGAGGGGCCTCACACCAGCCTAAGCAGGCCGCCACAAATCGACTCCGCGCTACCCCAGCTTACAACCCGTTTTCCCCATGGGAAGATAGATGGATGTCTCCAATTGACTGGATAAATGGAGATCACTGCTCACCACCCCTCCGTCTCATCACGAGGAATCAATTGCGAACCCCGTGGGAGGAACTGATGATGAGAAATTCTTGGTTGCTGTGTTTCTATACCGCAGGGAACTCTTGGGTGTCCTGCTGACCATCGGTCCTGGTCACCAGCCGGATAAGCCCTGCTTAGCATCAACTAGGTACATGTGCCTTGCCAAAAATCAAGACTCCGCCAATCACTAAATCCGGGTACATAACTGAAACGAAGTCATTCTTGGCTCAGTGGGCAAACACAGAGGTTTGCGGATTGGATGTCCTTCCAATACATGTGCGTATTGAGTCAGGGCATATGACCAAAAGAACATCCGGTCAATGCCGTTTAAAACGTACGGATTCAGTATTAACTGTCAGCATGCGAAATTCCCAAGAGAGAAATACATTGGTTAAGCTCGCAGCCTTCAGATCTCTTTCTCATACCCACCTTACTATTCTTGTGGTCATTCCCAGCTTCAATGGGTGCAATGACGCCGCAACGATATGGACCTCTATCATTGTAGTAGTCGCCTTCAAAAGCTAACAATTCAGAACTACGCACACAACGATGAATTATGACATGAAGTCCGCCTGGAGGCCCTGTCCGGTGCATTGGTGCAAGCAACTGTGACTGCATCCAAATACTTTGGCGATGTAAACCAGCGGGCTGCGAACCAGGAAGTATATTATGGTAGTACTACTTGAAGAGGATATGCTCCCCAGCGCTCAGGAGTATAGCCACACTCAAATCTGGAATCGATAGAAGGTTTGCTTGCGTTATGGTACCAGGAAAGACGTAATACTTTTGGTATAGGCAGTTCACCATGATATATACCTTCATCTATTTGCTTCTTGAGAGCATTTGCTATAGCCTGGAAGCTTTTCTCGTGTCCAGATAGTTCATGACAACACGAATTCATACCAACAGTCAATGTTTATGCCCATATCCAGGGAATAAAAGAGAATAACGATACATGGATTCCATTTTATACCTTACTACTGTGCTAGGAACATACGACTACGAGAATATATAACCGCAGACAGAGACGACAGACGTTTACACACTGCCTGTTTTTAGCATATGTGCGAAGTGATTGCTTGCCAGAGATGCCATGCCACCTGCCGTGACTCGAGAATTTTCAATTTCATAATTTTCAATTTCATAAGCTCGATAATATTTGGAGAACCAGCAATCCCCTTCCCACACGACGTATACTCGGCAGCGTAGCAAGTTCTGTAGACGCAATATCGTCAACCAAAGTACTTCAAAAGGGGGCAGCCCATGATAACTATAATGGTGTGAGTTTGAAGAACGTTCTTCAATCAATTAACCGTGCCCTCATTTTACTCCGATCAACCCCATTTCGCAATATGAGTATGGAATATCAGCAAGTAGGATAGATCCTTAAGTCAACTTGCCAACGTGCGCATTTGCTATGAGACGACGCCCCTCCTACGGTTCTTCAAGATGGCTGCTGGCATCGCCCACTGGATTGGCCCTGGTCGTGTTCTCTCAAGAGCATACACTCCAAGATAAAGCCCCTTGGTAGTTCATCTGGTATCAAAAGCTTTTGGCTCGCTGCAACACGTAAGGTCCCAATGAGATGAGTGTGATCCAGGACCGTGTCGAAATCAGGCCGAGTTACTCGTAATTGCAATGCCAATGGGTGTTCAAAGCCTGGTCAATGATGTATACCCTCGTTATTTCCATGTTACCGGTACCGTAGCACTGTACTGTCGTTTCCGTTATCACCAGTCTTCCTAACCCGCGTCCCGCCACTCATTGATGTCCGTATTTCTTGGGCATGGTCTCGTGTAGATAAGCGAGAAGGGGGCATGAACGCAGTCAGCGGAAAGGGAGAACACGTCTTGACGACATATGGCTCCCACATGCGTGCTTTTGGATTGATTTGAGTTCACATGTGGCTATGAAGGAGCCGCATGGTTCCAATTTATAGAAAGTAGTTATACAGGCACATATGACGGTTGGTGAAAATAATTAGCAAGGCCAAAGGTTTACTCGTAATAATAGAAGAAGGCAAATAAGCAGCAAATGATGCATTCTTGCTCGTGCATGTAGATGACGTTCCCGTGGTAGGATCGTATCTCGAATGTTCTCATGTACGTATGTATGCGGTGGTGCCTTCACGGAACTTCACATCAAGCATGGCAACTGAACATAAAGATACAATGACTAAATATACACCGACTGTTAGGCACAAGGAATCATTTGCGGAGTTATGTATGTGTAGGCGATCACTAATGTCATATCAATCCCACTGCTCATAAGTTCACATACTCGCCCTGCCCCTGATATAGACCAACTACATCCGGGTTTTAGAGGCAAAAAGTTGTCAGTAATACTGTACTGCTCCTTTAGGAATCATTGCGAATTACCAATGCATAGAGGGAGTCGAACTCTGCCAGTGTCCCCGGCAGTAACAGCTGCAAACCTTCATCCGACCCAACTTGAACATATCAAGGCCACATGACCCCAACCTGATGATTGCTTCATCCAGCGATACGCTGATGGACTGAGGAACCTCATACAGTCACTCTGCCGAAGGCTTGTACTTGTTTATATGTGCTGATACGAGAACGGAAAAGCCAACTCCCGTCAAGCTCGACCACGGACAGTCACTAGTAGGCAACCAGAAAGTCGCACCATTGGGGAATACCTAACTCCCGTTGTATAAGCTGGGTGGTTCACGAGCGGGTACAAGACCGTGGGCAAGTTGTACAAAAGATAGATAAATGCCTTTCCAGAGCTGACCACCAGAGGAGGTATCGTGCTCTATCTACATTTCAATGCCACACCACATATATGCGTCACAATAGCAGCGAACCCTCCAAGGAGCAAGACGGCTAGACCTCGGCCAGCTGCTTCATTAGCAACGATGAAGAACATAACAGTTTCTCTTGACAATGCATAAGGAGAAAAACATTGAAGATTCTCACCTAGCTGACGTGCCTTGCATACATAGCCCTTGGTATGCCAGCGCCACGAATAGGCGTTGTTCAAGTGAACAATCGGTTGGTTATGGCCGCCAGGTGGCCTCGAATCATGTGCTAGAAAACCAGCCGCCGCTACTACCTGATACAAAGCTGACGGGGGTGGCATTATGGAGCTGAAAATAATTCATGTATTATCAGTATTGGGTCCATGCTTGGTGGCAGTTATCGTGGGTTCTTTAGTGTACTGGTGTTGGCTGGGCAGTCGCTATAAGAGGCCATATTATAACAACGAATCAAGTTGGCATCGGGATTGCCTACGGTATATTCATCCATAATCTACCATTACCCACGGCCCTTTTCTCAGAGATTTGACTTTGGCCCATGCTGAAACGTAGGCAGATACATGGTCACGATAAGCGACGGGATACACCCTTAGACACCAAACCAGCTTGTAACCTTATTATTGACGTCACACGTTACACGTCACTTACTAAGGAGAGATGCAAGCTTCATGTTTTCTCTCTCTTTCCCTTTCTTTCTCTGCTGGCTTGGCCATCGTGACGCGGCCGCCGAGGCTTGAGGTTTCAGCGTCCAATGTGAACAAGCAAGTTGGCAGTTACTAGACATCTAGACAGGGGCTACTATTGAGACCAACTTGTCAGACTACTGCAAACCATCATCGGCACGACTGGATGACAGGACGTAGTGGCAACGACAGCAAACGCCATAGTCGTCGTCCAGTGAGGTCGCTTCAAGGCTGTGGCTGAAACCTTGGGCATCCCTGGCGATGGCGCTATTATCCATGCAACAGGAAACCACATATACCCTTGCTCTCCCAGCAAAAAACTTCAGCTTTCTTTTGCCTCGGGTCTTTCGGTAGCAGGACCCAGATACCGGTGCGTGTTGTTTGCGCAGCTTGGGTCCGAGGAATGTGGAATTCCGCTCATAGAGTTTCCGAACGGCAAGCTCAATATTTGTCCACGTTGCAGTGGCGATTTAGGCACAGCCATCTACGCTTTTGGAGTAGGAATGCGTCTTTGACTTACATACTTGCATTCGTTGCCGTATTCGGTACCGCAAGCCAATTGTGCTCGATGTGTGGGCAATGCTACATTAAATGAAATTGTGCAGACAGGACTCAGCTCAGCGACAAACAGGCCGAAACAGGCCAGCACTTTTGATGAGCATCGCTGGCCGAGGACGAATCAGCGATCGGCTCCCCATCCCGTCACCTTACTTGCATATCTGCCAATTTGCCAAGCATTTTGCTGATTGCATCCACTGTCTGAGAACCCCCGTACTTTTGGTTCGATCGTTCAAGAGACAAGACCAAACTGCGGCGAAAAGGAAGACAGGTGGACAAGCGCTTACACCTACACTTACACGATATTTGGAAATCCACACTCAGCTCAGGAGGGGGCTGTGTATTAGGTTACGAGAAAAACCAAATCGAACCAGAATGACATATTCCAGAATGTGCGCGTTAGCCCGTCCTACATATCATCACCAAGTTCATGCATAACGTTGGCAAGATTGCTTACTTGAGGCTGGGCGACTGGGACTGGGGCCCGTGGTCCCCTCCTTACCACCCCAACGTCGATCAGTCAATGCCGATTAGCCACCTCTCCCTCTTGCCCTGCTGGACTTTTCTTTTGTTGTTGTCAATTCGAAGCAGCTGAGAAGCAGCTTGTGAGGTGGAACGCAATACGCATCCGACAGAAACAACTGGTGTTTATGCACGACTCTCTATCTGCGATGCATCGTGCCAAAAAAAAAAAAAAAAAAAAAAAAAAAAGCATGCAATTGTATAGTCAATGTTTGCGACATACCCCGTGATCATCAGGGAGCAATATTAAAAAGTTCGAAGACACCGAGTGCTAGGCCACATTCTGGTACAGCATATCGGGCAGCGTCTGCAAGAGGACGGGATTTTCTACAGTGACATGGGCCACTTCGGACCACGCTGCCCAAGATGGTAGTATCGACGTTCTTGACCAGAGGGCTGGCGGGTAGGACGGGCAGGTTTTTTGCAGCGGTGATAGATTGGAGGTGAGCTTTGCAACGGTTAAAGGTCCCAGCTTTTGCCTCGAGGCTAACCAAGAGCGTCATGCTTGGCAGGCTAATGATAGCAGTCCACCCCACTAGCATGTTTTATTAGGCCTCTTAGAGGCTTAGCTTGCCGATAGCTTGGGTACCTGCTACCACGCTGAACGTCGGTCTGGCTGTGCTGTCTTTGGCCCGTACCCATCTGCCCGACCTTCCAATTATGTTCGGCTGCCCCCTCCAGTCTGCAAGCGATGAAGCAAGCAGGGAAAAGCATTGGTTTTTAAATTATACGGGGCATCAGAGTCGCCGTAACAACCCACTGCCCTGTCGGCCAGCCGTGTGAAGGTTGGAAACGTCCAATTGCTTGCTTTCGTCTGTTCTGTTCTGTTCTTTTCTTTCCTGTCCACACACCACACCACCAACGGCCAAAGCGATTGAGACGACAGCATCGCCAGCTGAAGAACAGGACGACAGAAAGAAAAAGAGACCATTCCAAGCGAGGCTGGGAAGACAGGAGGAGCTACATACGGTGCCCGAAAAACAAAACCCACCAGACAGGAGACAGCAAAACCAATACTCGCTACAAGTAAAGTCGTACCCAAGGCCGACCAAACGACCCACTTGTTCCAGGAACAGCTCAAGCTCAGTTGATTGAAAATCGAGGTCGAGTCCCTTTTGTCGCGCGAGTCAAGGCGGCACGCACCACACCTCACACCATCTTCGCACACATACTGTATCCAACGCCGCTTTCGTCGGTTTCGGTAGCTCGACGCTGAAGCAAGTAAGCGAACCGTTGCTACTGCTTTCAAACAATCACCACCTGGCCGTCTTGACACCGACGCTCGGCAAGCGAAGCGAAATCTCCCATTTCGTCTAGATAGACCTCTCGCTTCCTACTACCTCTCGAAAGCTCCGGCGCCTGCGACAACGTTCTACTACCTAAGCTCCCGCTGGAGGAGATAAAGTTGTCGAAGACATTGCACAGACCTGCACGCCTCTCTGTGCGAAATACTTACCTTAATACCATACCACAATAATCACGAATTGGCCGCGCGCAATCTCAATCAAATGGGGTCCACGGATTTTGGCAAGTTCAATGTAGGTTCAGTCCTAATCTTGCCCCTCGTGCGCGCGCAACAATCGCGACAGTCGTATTCGGCCCTCTCGTGATTTCTCTTGCTGACCAGCTGTCCCGCACAACAGGCCTTCTGCCGCGATGCAACCTTGCCCATATGTAATGTAAGTGGCCGGCATCCTCGCTGAGATTGCAATTAGGTACTGACGGTAACACAGCTTTTCTCGCCATCTCACAATCAGACGGGACCATGGGGCGGCTGCAAACTGGAGGGTATCCCCTTGAGCGGTGGCCGTCAATTGGGTAACTTGGGTAAGTCTTGGTGGCGGCATACCATTTTTCTTAGTGCTAATGACTCTGAAGGCTCTATATTACTCTGCGGAATCGCCATTGCAGTCTCAGTGCTGCTGCTGTTACTATCTGAAAGGAAGAAAGCAGCTGTTGGCCGGAGGTAAGTCGAGCCGCTATATTCCTCAGGTCGTTCCATGGGTGACTAACATTTGAAAAGGGAAATGC
Source organism: Apiospora rasikravindrae (assembly GCA_038363885.1). Taxonomy (NCBI): domain Eukaryota; kingdom Fungi; phylum Ascomycota; class Sordariomycetes; order Amphisphaeriales; family Apiosporaceae; genus Apiospora; species Apiospora rasikravindrae. The sequence goes on from JAQQWK010000006.1 coordinate 2,297,999, forward strand.
AATTGTTCCTCGTTGGATACATCATTCTTGAGATATGCGAAATTTTCACCGTGGGAGAGTTCCCCTTGAACTCAACAGTCCGAATTGTAGGTTTTGAACCACCATGCTTCTACTTGGCCTGAGCGCATGAACTAACTGATAGCAAGGCATTCTCCGGCATTCACATCGGCATGGTGATCGCAACGACATGGATTTTGATGCTTAACGGTGTTGTCGGATACCAGGTTATCGACGACGGAACGCCAATCTCTATCGGCTTGATGGCCCTATCAGGCATCGTTCTTCTTGTCGGCACTGGCTATATTGCCCTGGACACCGGATACGACTGGACTGGGAAGTTTCAGGGCAGCATGGATGCGGCCGAGGGCAACCGTCATATTGCGCTCTACGTCCTCTACCAGCTTGCACCTCTGGTTTTCCTGGTCACCTTCTTTGTCCTCGAGGCGATTCTGGTCTTGCGTGTACTTGGCGAGGTCCGACCCATGGCCTACTTGACAGGAGCTGCTCTGCTCTTCGCCATCGGCCAGATCTTCAATTACACGATCAGCCCTTATATCTGCGACGGCACTGCGGGCAAGATTGATGGCGCTCTATTCGAGACACTGTTCACTCTGCTTTCGGTCATCATGGTCTGGATTTTCTGGTCCAGCATAACCGAAGACGACTGGCCTATTGCGACGGGACCGGCGACCGGTTACCCTTAATCATATTCACGTCTCTCATTTGACCACGGAGTTGGAGTTTTTTGGTTCATGGGTATACCACTTCGTTGTTATTTTTATTTATTTTTGGATTCACAGGCGGTCTTTTTGTCTAGCCACCACGAGAGCTCCGATTCCAACAAGCAACATTCTACCAGGGCCGTATTGGGCCTTTCTTTTTAATGACGCGGAACACGACCATCGAAGAGCATCTACCTTGACCGAGGTATATGCAGGAAAATGAGTTGAACTGTCCAGCGATACGATGTACGCGGCGAGTGAAGTTGGACTAGAGGGGGAGCAGCATATCTTGGTCCAGACATGACAGCATGATTCAGTGGCAGATATGCTAGTCGTGTTAAAAACTGGAGAGTTTAGTAGCATAGTTGATAGTATACCCCATTTACGCGGCTAATGTATATGATGTCGTACGATAGGCTCAAGACTTGGTTACCACCACTTTATCCCAGCGCAATCGCGATTCGTAGTCTTGCCTTTGTTTTGAGATGATTGCAGGAGTTGACTTACCCAAGGTTATGTCCTGACCCAATTACCGCGTTTGTTCCACTGTATAAGCGTGGTGCTACGCTCGGGGAATTCCACTTTGGTATGCTGATGTTGCTGTTGATCTAATACAAGGATGGCTGACGACAACAGACACTCCACCCCATGCACTTTTTTATCCCTGAGGATCGTCAATGATCTCTGGAACAAAGTATATACTGAGCGGTGCAGCCGGCTACTTGGTGGTTTTCAAACCTGAATGCGAGCAACCTCAAGCAACTGTTCTGCAGCTGGGTTTTGTCGTACACGTGTAACTTGATGGAGCACCTACCTACATACCTAGGTATACAGCGAACAGTGAGCAACCTTTCATTGGTCCATGGGTTGGATATCTCATATGCGAGAGACGGTATAGCTGTATAACCAGGTCAATAGCATGAGGACGTAAGGTACGTATCTAGCAGAAATCGGTGGTGGCTCCAGAGTACACCTGCACATTTCCGGGAGCTTGGAGTGAAGAACATCAGCTGTACAGTGTTGTTAGCCAGACGTATTAGGTACAGTACAGAGGCAGGTAGATCTAGTGTAGGTAAAATAAGCAACGTAGCGTAGGGTAACTGCATGTCGGTGCTACGTACATGTATTTCGTGCATTACGTAGCGAACTCCTTAATGCATGCAAGGCTACTGGTGGACGGACACCTGAAGTTGAGATCAATTGTGATAGGTATCAGTTGATTAATTACCGGCAGTGGAGCCCTGGAGCCCGAGCTTACAGTAGCAGAGCCGCTGTCACCGCCCCACCCTCACCCTCACCCCCCGAGCCAAGCCAAGCCAGCCAAGGGAGGAGCCGCCAAAAGACAGCAGACAGGACAAAGACAAAGCGCGACAAGGCTAAGGGATAGAGATAAAGTGCGTCACGATTGACGACAGCCTCGCCAACTGACGATCCTTTCTTTTTTTCCTTCTCCCTTTGTAAGCTGCTGCTTCCCATGCGCAGAAGACACTCTTCGGGGCAGATTATGTGAAACCAGGTGGTTGGGTTTACGGATCTAGGGTCTTGCCAATTACGATTTTCCCATACGTTTTACTGAATTCATCGCAACTTCTGATTTTCCATGCAGTAGCGCCTTCTTTCCAAGGGCACCTGCAAAGCAGCCCTGGCCGGCGTCCCTTCCCGCGACCTGTTCCCATCTTTGGGGTGACTGCTTGCGCCCTTGTGCCCCCGTAGCCTATCGTCCCACAACCTTCACTCGCAAGCCTCGCCGCCACCATGGCCGACTCCGACGGCGAGTACAATGGCTCCGACGACGAATTCCAAGTAGCCTCGAGCAACCCCCACGACACGCGCGGCGGCCGATCGCGACCCGACGGCAAAAAGGGCGGGCGCAAGGAGCAGAAGACGGCGGCATGGGAGAACCTCCAGCGATCCTGGGATGAGGTAACTGAGGGCGCGGACGGTTCCCTGCTGGGGGCCATAGAGGGCCTGGCCGAGGCGCAGAAGCGCGCCCGCCTGCTGAAGGACACGACGCCCCTCCAACGAGGAATCATACGGCATCTGGTGCTTGTCCTGGACATGTCCTTCGCCATGCTGGAGAAGGATCTCCTGCCCAGTCGCCACGAGCTGACCATGGCCTATACGAGGGACTTCGTACGAGAATATTTCGAACAGAACCCCATCTCTCAGCTGAGCATCGTGGGTATGAGAGACGGCGTTGCCGTGCGCATAAGCGACATGAGTGGGAGTCCAAGCCATCACCTGGAGAAGCTGGAGGAATGGGTCAAGCAGGAGCCCCAGGGCAGTCCCAGTTTACAGAACGCGCTGGAGATGTGCAGGGGAGCTTTATTGTGAGTTTTTATCTTTCTTCCCTCCACGCCATAGTCGATATCGGTACAACCCCTTTGAGCCCGCCTTTCTCATACATCACCTACAGTAATACTCCTTCACATGGCACACGGGAAGTCCTCGTCATCTACGGGGCCCTCATGTCCAGCGACCCTGGTGACATCCATGACACCATCAATTCGCTGATAAAGGATCGCGTACGAGTATCAGTGGTGGGGATTGCTGCACAGGTGGCCATCTGCGCCGAATTATGCAGCAAAACGAATGGGGGCGATGAATCCGGCTATCGTATAGCACTGCACGAGCAGCATTTCCGCGACTTACTACTCGAGCTCACGACACCGCCCGCAACACGCACAGAAGAACAAAGCAACGCCAGCCTGCTTATGATGGGCTTCCCGTCCCGCACCTTGGCAGAAGGGGATACGATCAACTATTGCGCATGCCACAACCGACCCACAAGAGAGGGCTACGACTGCACGCGCTGCGGCTCGAGAGTCTGCCGCTTACCAGCCGAATGCCCCGGCTGCGGCCTGACGCTCATTCTCTCCACCCATTTGGCCCGCTCGTATCATCACCTGTTTCCTCTACGAAATTGGGTAGAGGTTCCCTGGTCAAAGGCTACTCGCTCGAAGGCGTGCTATGCCTGCCTAGCTCCGTTTCCCGACCCGCCAAAGGCGAAGGGCAAAGGAAAGGACAAAGCCGAGGCTGGCGCCGCAGCACCGGGTGCTCCGGCTAAAACGCCCAAACAGCCGAGGGGGCTAAGCGAGTCAAGTCGGTACGCATGCGAGGTTTGCAACAATCACTTTTGCATAGATTGTGACCTGTTTGCGCACGAGATCCTGCACAACTGCCCGGGGTGCCAGAGTGACACGAGAGCAAGAGATGATCCCAATCCGGATCTGGAGATGAATGGCGTTGACGGGGATCCTGCGGCGACTCATGTCAATGGCAATGCCAACGTGAGCGCAATGGAGATAGACTCGTGAATAAGAGTCTTCACATAAAAAGGAAAACCCCCTAGCTATTAGAGATGGTTCATGATGCAAGTCGACCAGGAGCGAAGTTTTAAGGATAGAAAGGAAAACGGCGTTTTTCGAGGCAAACAACGCCTCGTGATCCCAAATGGGATACTTATTTGTCTCTATTGGATGGATTATCGTCTGGATGAGGTTGGAATTCTGCATCTCTTCCACGTTGTAAATATATATACTGGAACAGGGGCCCTACGATCCCCTTATCGAGCCTGAATTATTGAGTACAACATTTCAGACAAACTTGAATCGCTACTGATTTGGTTCATGATGATAATAATAATGATACAATGATGGTGAACAGCCTATTGCTGATGTAAACATGTGCTCGCTTGCTTAATAAATGACCATGCTTTGCTTTCCTTGTGGATTCGCGATCCGACACCCCAATTGTTTTCTAATAGATATATACATTGTGCAATTTCCAGAGGCAACCCCCTTATGATTGCCATCAGTTGGGGACCTCAAATCTTTTGACCCGCCTTTGGTAGTCATTGAATCATGTGGCGGCAGCAGCGTAATAATATCATATCATTACAAGTTACCCCTCTCGGCCTGCTCCCTCTCAATGGCCTCGAAGAGGCTCTTGAAGTTGCCGGCGCCGAAGCCCTCAAAGTGCTCGCGCTGGATGATCTCGACGAAGACGGTGGGGCGGTCAACGAGGGGCTTGGTGAAGAGCTGGAGCAGGTAACCGCCCTCGTCGTAGTCGATAAGGATATTGAGGCGCTCAATGGTGTCGAAGTCCTGCTGGAGCTCCCAGCTGCGCTTCTCGGTGGCGAGGCGCTCGCGCATCGTCTTGTAGTACGAGGGCGGGACCGAGATGAACTCGACGCCGCGAGCGCGCATGGCGCCCACGGTCGAAATGATGTCGCGCGTCAGCAGGGCGATGTGCTGCACGCCCGCGCCCGAGTTGTAGACGACGTACTCCTCGATCTGTGACTTTTTCTTGCCGGGGGCGGGCTCGTTGATGGGCATCTTGACGAGGTTGTTGGCCGAGGCCATGACAATGGAGCTCAGGGCCGAGAACTCGGTGCAGATCTGCGAGTCATCGACGCTCCAGAAGCGGTGGAAGGAGAGGCACTGCTCGTAGAAGGCGCAGGCGGCGACCATCTCGTTCCAGCCCTGGTTGCCGACGCAGTGGTCGATGCGGGCCAGGTCGACAGGGGGCAGGCTCACACTCGAGGGGGGCGGGGACTGGGCGCGGAATCCGGGCAGGAACACGCCACTGTACGAGCCCCGGGATATGAGGGTGTGGGTGGTGTCGCCGTACGTGCGGATCACGGCCGTCTCGATGGCACCGTGTTGCTTGTCGTGGATCCGCGTGGGCTCCTGGACCGAGACGGCACCGCCGGACATGGCCTTGAAGTAGACGCCCTCGACGTTATCCACCTCGAAAGCGACGTCCTTGACGGCGTCGCCGTGCCTCTCCAGGTGGGTGTGCATCTCCTTGAGGAGGGCACTCTCGGTCTCGGTTATGGGCTCATCTTCTGGGAGGTGGGTATGTGACCGGATAGGGGATGTGAAGACGAAGCGGATGTCACCATTCGCCACCACGTACGATGTGAAGTACCTGCTGCCTGTCTCAAGTCCCTTGTATGCTATGGTTGTGAAGCCGAAGAGGGTGTTGTAGTAGGACGCCGCTTGCTTAGCATTGCCCACCCACCAAGTGACATGGTCGTAGGCTTGGAAGTTGGCAACTCCTGCTTGAACTGCGAAGTTGTCTGTGTGGGTGAAACTGTCTACCTGAGAGGAAGGCATATCGACAGTGTGGCCGTTGGGCAGCTCGATTACTGCGGAAGGTGCCATATCTGATCGCCTGTAGTGTTGAAGAGCAATAATAGTTTTGGTATTTGGTTGAATATGGGTGCCAGTAAGTTAATAGAGGTTGCTAGGCAGTACCAGAAGCATCAGTTGCCAGCTTCGACGTTTAATATCACCCTAGTTCATGCCGGAGAGAGTGAGCTTTGCTTTGATGGACTCGGCAATTGAAGATCATTGTGTGGATTATTGAACGATATCAACATGACTTGTAAGTCCAGGCAGATCAGCAACGGCAAAGAGCGGACCAACGGTTGCCATCCGAGGGTAGACATTGCCGCTTCGAAATTCCGCACTGGAGGTCCCTTTGCTTAGCTCAGATGGCCCGAGACAATGCGCAACGGCGGGCGGTGTTGCTTTGAACGTAAGAGCGTGGATGCGGATATCCCATTGTTCTTGCATCCTTGGATGGCGGAATGCTGGCCGCGCTGCTGATAGACTCGGGCCAGGTGCAAACCCGCTCGGCTACCCACGGCCATCCACGGGCGCTGCTGCGAGTGGCCACTCAGACAGCGTCATCCTGCCATATCAATGCACCTCGACTCAATACGGCATGCACCTGCCGAAGAGTGAGGAAATCCTTATCAATTGGATTGCCTAGGATTCGTAGTCACCCGTAGAGGCAACTATCGCACCCTGCCAGAGTTCTGTGGCGTTGAGCTTTGTTGCTTGGAAACACCCCATCTCCCCAGGTCTGCCTGCGACTTATGAAAAGTCCCGACCCATCTGAACTGTATTCCGCTTCGGTTCAGCCCATTCTCACTACGTCTTTAAGTTGAACTCGAGTAATCAGGACGTCGTTTGTCAGCATTTGAAGATATATCCAGGCCCAGCATTATTAGTTAGTGCACCGAACCATCCGACATACCGACCAGAAGAAACCACAAGTCATCATGGAATCCAGCCCACTCAGTCGGCGAGATGAGAATGTGCTGGAGAAGATGAAGGATCCAGAGTCGAACCCCCTTATGGCTGTCCTGATAGACTCGAACTTGCCCAAAGATCCGAATATTCATCAGCCCTCCATTTACGAACGGGTCTCTCAGCGAGAACGCGACATCGTAGTGGCAATGCAGCAACTTGAAATGCAGCTGGCAGGGCTCAAGACTACCACTCCAGTCCCAGACCCTACCGAACAGTACAGGACCTGTGTTGCCCATCTTGGGCAGCTGATTGCCGAGTACGCCCAGTACGCAAGTGCCCGCAATAACAGAGCTCAGGCTCTAAGGCGAATTTACGGCGACAGGATGTTGTTGCATGGAGATGACCCAACAGCCCTTGCCCAGAGCGCGAAGCCCTCGGAAAAACAGGTGGCAGCGGCAATGGCATTCTCAGATCTTGACGAAGCAGTCAAACTGTTAACACCCAGGAGCCTGTTTTCATCTATTTCCCCACAAGCGAGCAAGACGCTGGCGCTTTCGCACACCCAGAGAGCAGCGTTGTACCATATGACGGCGAAAGGGCTGTCAGACGGGAGCCGTTTGAATATACACGAGGATCGCAAAGAAACCAGCTGGACTAAGATGGACTTTGAAGAAGCGGCATCTAGAGATTTTGCTTTAGGCGGACGATACGGGAACGAAATCGCCAAGGGACTAGCTGTTGCCACGAACCCTACAGCTAAGTTGTGTGGCCAAATCGTTCGTGAGGCTATGAAGAAGGAGTATGGTCCCGCGTTCGAAGTTTGAGGTTGATGTGGAATCACGAAGATCTCTTAGAGAGCCCAAGACGTCTTGACAAGCGCATGTCAGTAGAGAACATCTCGTAGAATCCAATCACACATGCTAGGGGATTGTTCATAGAGTGTTTACCTCTGAAGAGAAGCAATTGTCTGCTGCGTGGTCTTGCCCTTTTCCTTCTCTTCGCGATTGATCCGAGTAGCAGCTGCGCCGAGACCAATGGCGAGAGCGAAGATCGGGTCGGCAACCTTAGAGATGATATAGGTAGGAGGTGCCATGGTGTGCTGTTTGCACAATATGAGGCGCAAGACGACTTTGCAGGTGTGTAATTGCTTTATTAATGAAGGTTGCTGGGGCTATTGCATTTGCGATCAAGCAGTACCATGTCCATGGGTGTGTTGAGTTAGTGAGCTTCATCAACTTGGGCAGTCTCAATTTCGTTTCCTCGGACCAAACCGGTCCCAAGCTCCGTTGCTCATCGGCCTATCGGGGGGATAGTTGCCATCAAGTACCTTTTCAAGTGGGAGAAGCATCGTTATCTAATCAGACGCTTGGGCCAGACTATGAACCCCACAAATGTCCTTTTCTCATTGGCCATGGAATTTTGCCCTACACACAAATCCACGATTTTTCATTGGGAACTTTTCCAGCTAGGTTGGTCAACGCAGGCCAAAGGAACATCACCAATTCTCACACACAACGTCCCTCTTTCCGACTTCATACTTGCCCTCGACAACCCGACGACAAAATGAAGTTCCTTAAGGTCGGCAGAGTTGCCATCATCACCCGCGGCCGCTACGCCGGTAAGAAGGTATGTTTCGACAGCCAGACTTCCCGCCCCAAAGATTTATTTGTGTGTCTGTGGAGGGGAGACGACGCACGCTCGGGACGAAATTATTCGACAGACGCAACTCGAGCGGTTCGACCTCGGAAGACATGATGATTATTTGGGGCACGAAGAGTTCAAAGATGGCGGGAGTCAATTGCTAACTTGCCTTCGTGAAGGTCGTCATCATCCAGCCCGTCGACAGCGGCAACAAGACGCACCCTTACGGCCACGCTCTGGTTGCTGGCATCGAGCGATACCCTGCCAAGATCACCCGCCGCATGTCCAAGACCCGCCAGGAGAAGCGCTCAAAGATCAAGCCTTTCGTCAAGGCCATCAACTACAACCATCTGATGCCCACCCGTTACACTCTGGAGCTTGAGGGTCTGAAGGGTGCCGTCACTGCCGACACCTTCAAGGAGGTCAGCCAGCGTGAGGATGCCAAGAAGAACGTGAAGAAGGTGCTGGAGGAGCGCTACACCAGCGGCAAGAACCGATGGTTCTTCACCCCTCTGAGTATGTTACCACTGCGCACTAACCCAACGTTCCCTCGGTCGACCCGGCTAACCATTCGCAGGATTCTAAATAAAACGCATTTTCCTCGTTCACGTTCTCATGTCGTTCGGTTCTCGGGGTTCAAGGGAAATGGGAGAGATGTTATATCGCATCCTTTACGGTCTAGAGCGCAATAGGAAATTGCTCTTGATGAATTGACAGCATTGACAAAGACAACCAAATACGACCGTGTCCGTGCGTGCTGTGTTCTCGACGAGTAATGATGCCTGACCTCGATACGACGGAACAGAACTGGCGCTTCAAAGGAGTTAAGGTCACGGAGAGGTCAATATTAGTATTATTTGTTCATCTCCGAACGGTGTTGGTTTTGGATCAACACTCACAACTGCTACATATTCGACACATGGCCGAACACGACTGGGATGAACTAGGGGATTTGCCTTACCCCTCGCTTTTTGTACCTAATTATGGTAGAAAGCAACCCTGTGCAACCAACGACGCTTTCAGTGATGGTGACTTTTGAGCGTTTCAACATGTTTCCGATCTTGACCTATCAATGACCAAGACCGAGCCACGTGCCAGTGATCAGCCATGCATCTTGCTACGGGCTTTCGGCTTCGAATACCTACTGTCTTTCAGTGATATATATGTCTCAGGCAACTTACTTTGGTCCCTTGCTTGGTATGACCATGGTGATCGAAATATCTTGTAATACAGCATTACTGCAAGTATTGGCCGGGCCTCTTGGTCTCTGTTATGTCAACACCAGATCCATATATGGTCTAATGATATGTTGCAGGAATGATCACGAGGTAGCGGTATGCTTCTCCCCTGTCGTCTTTGCAAAGTCGCTCTAACAATGGCGTCATATATAACAAGACTCTTTCAGGGCATGTCCATGTATTCCTATATAGCTGCGAAGTACGGAACGTAGGCATGTATCAATAACCTTGAATCCTACATTAACTCAACGCCATGGTCAACATCAACATGGAGGGTATAAGTCAGGGAGTGAATAAGGTAAGTTGTTTCAGAATAAATCGCAAATAGCCGCGCGTGCCATATTTATACTCAAGTCAAATATTTTGGAAACCGAACGGACGTCCGCCGGCACCAGCGGTCCGTCGCGCGAGACAGGAAACACGCTGCTGGGTCCTTTTCGTCTTTCTTCTTCTTCGCTTCTCTGTGAATCTCTGCGCCACGAAATAATACATGCACGCAATAGTCATGCTCTATAGTGCGCACCATCCGTGTCTTGGAAAACCCTGATAGATAGATCCCACGTGTTTAGTTGCCAAGAGGATTTTGATTCTCTCCAATGGACGAAATATCTATCTTATGACAGGATAGACCTACTGCGATAAGTTTTTTTTTTTTTTTTTTTTTTTAAGTTTTTTTTTTTGACTTTCAACAAAGCGGTGGACGGTGGAACCAGCGCGAATGTGAGGAGCAGATCGGCATCTGTCAAGCATGTCGGTGAAGACAACGAATATACAGATTTGGAGACAGACAGATAAGGAACGCCAAACTCAATTGACGTGGTCAAGTACCCTCAATTTTCCCCCTTCGCCTCTTCATAGACCGTCCCCTTTGACGGACGTCAACGCAAGTGGCATCATGAGTGTATTTAGTCCAAGACTTTTGAAAAATTTCCTGCCAGCAATGAGGGTGCTACAAATTTGCCATATATCGGGTTATCAGTACGTGTCGCTGTGTAGCGACTTACCTAGTAGACCACTATTGATATGCATACATGTAGTTATGCAGTTCGCATAATAAATGTAGGTATCTATATTCGATCATCAAACTAGAGGTCAAGGATTTTGTTCACTTCGTGTTATCTATACTTTGCTCCCTGCTGAGCAGCTCAGTCGGCTAGGACAGGTTAAAATACAATTTCACAGTATCTGGAATCTTCGTATCCTGCAGTGTGGCCCAAATATATTTGATGTTTTACATTCAAGATTTGTCTATTCGCCCAGCGCCGTTCTCTAAGTTACATCCGGACACTTTTTGTCGTGAAACCTCTCCATCCCACCGAGTCCTTTGCGCTCGACGCCTTGCCTATGTTCTATAGCTGTACAATCAGACACTGCCAGGACCCTCCTTATTGGAGGAACGCCCGAGTGAATGAGAAAGGATCCAATCAAGTAGCTTCCTCGTATAAAAAAGGGCGCAAAATGGGAAGGAAGAAAATGGGTACAAATTATGTACTGGAAATATCAGGATCCCCATCCTGCTATGATCACACTGATCATAGCTCACCTGGGGGTTTGCCCAGTGATCGAACCACCACGTCATCATCATCTCGTGGCGGTGTTGCCATTATGAACTCCGGACCTCGCCTCGTAATATCAAATGTCATACAGTGAACAGGTGCTGTACCCTGTCATCGATTCTCATTCCCTCATGAGTTCCAGCCGTACTTGGCAGCGGCCTCAGACATGTACTTGGAAGGGTCGTATTCCGGGGCGTATGTCGGGGCCAAGCCTCCAAAGAGGACGAAGATGACGAACAAGCCGACGGAGATAGCGATGACCTTGCGCAGAACAGGCTTGGTCTGGCCAAGTTCAGCCCACTGGCGGCCACCCTCGGCAGCGTAGCCCTTGATAGCCTCATAACCAAGCTTGTAGTAGACCATGCCACCAAGAGCAATGGTGTAGCCGAAGGCCTGGAGACCCGAGATAGGAGTTCCCCAGATCAGCATAGAGGCAGCCACGAGGAGCACATCCTTGAGGACACCGCAGAGGGTCATGACAAGGGAGGAGGTCTTGCCGATCTGTAATTTCTTCTGTTAGCATCTGCTCTTGAAAAGAACCGGAGGTTGCAAGACTTACCAGAAGCACAACGGAAACGTTAAGCATGAAGGCGCAAAGACCGTTCAGGAAGAAAGTGAACAGACCAACGTGGTAGACCTGGTCCATAGAGACCTTGGGCACCTCCCAGAAAAGGGCAACAATACCGTTCATGACAGCGCAAACGGGGGCGAAGTAGTACACAGAGACCAAGGGATCCATCTTGTACTCGGCAGAGCTGAGGAGAGCCTGGACCAAGTTGAGACGGACGGCCTCAAAGACAACACCACCAATCTGGAAGAAGAAACCGACCCAGACGAACTTGATCTCTCCGAAAGAGGCAATCATGACACCAACAACAATGGCCGAGACGTTCATCAAAACCTTCATGTTGGGCTGGGCAATTCCCATTACCCAACTGGAAAGGAGGACAGCGACAGGCGTAGTGGCCTTGAGCATCTGAATGAAGGCAACACTGAGGTACAGATAGGTCAAGTTGCCGCAGATCAAACTCAAGCTGAAGAAGACACCGATGGGCACAATGGCGCGCAAGTAGACGCGGCCAGTCATCTTGACGGTCTTGCGGCCGTCAAGGAGGTGGGTGTAGCGGGCGAGGATTTGCGTCATGATCGTGGCGAACGACAAGTGGTACGTCGTGAGGATGACGGGATAACCTGTCTAGTCTCAGTATCGTGTTTCACCGCAGAATGTGCGCGAATCGGTGCTGGTGGTGCGACTTACGGAAGTTGAGGGTGTCGAGAATCCATTTGTTGAACAGAATAACGGATGACGAGCAAGCGATCCAGACTCTGTGCGTGCCTCTTCGTTAGCGATTTACATTCCTTCCGTAACAAGGGCGCCGCGCGCCGCAGCTGGACCGTCGACGTACGTGACATATAGTGCCGGGTGGATGTTCAGGCTCAGGCCGAGAGCATCCGACTTATCGGTAGCAGGGGCGGGCAGAATGGGGCCCTTGGGCTCAGGCCGCGGGATCTCGCCCGAGACTCTGGTCTTCTCTTCGCCGCTCATTTTGTCGTTGGTGTTGTGGAAAGATTAAAAGGTTGGTATAAAGGAGAAGTAAGTTTACAGTAGAATCAAGAATGAGAGAGGGATGTAACGAGTGCAGATGGCCTAGAAAGGACCGGGGATGTCAGTAGCAAGTAGTGGAGAAGTGACTATTCCAAGACCGCGCAGAGCGTTGACCTCGTCTGGACCGGCTTCAAGGGGAGATTGAAGAGTACAGAGAAGGGTTCGCGAGAGGGAAGAAGACGGGCTTGGTGTTTTGTTTAGGGGAGAGGGAAGAGTTAAATCAATTGAGGGCAAACTGGGAAGTTGGCAAAAAAGGGCTGCATTATTTGAGTTATGGCAGGGGCTCCACTCAACCACGCAGGTTTGATCTGGGATTATTTACCTAAACCTAGGAAAGACAGGACAGGTGGTAGGGAGGGGGGAAGGGAGATAGGGGGGGCAGCATACAGCACGCGCACTGCACTACCTCACTACGGAGCACCCTCAAGTGCTCTGTTCTACCCGGGGAGACGATCTGTACCTCTCTCTCAGCCTGCCACTCTAGGCCGGCCTGGAGGTACATTGCTGAATCGCCGCCCACCCTGCGGCACAGCATGGACAGTGGGCGGGCTGGTAGGCTGGCTGGTCGAGAGGGAGAGGCTGGTTGGTACATCATTTTGGAGGCACGCATTTACTCACGTCAATTGATGGTGGGGGCAAGTATCCGGGCCCGGTACTTCATTAGGGGTGGACGCGCCAGCCTGCCCCAAGCTCTGCAAAAGATCGTCACAGATTTGCAGTGCTATTGCAATATGTGATCGGGCCTAATGCTGTTCTCTGGTGTTTGTTGGTGCCCTTGGATAAATTCTAATCTGGCTTGCTCAATGCCCAGCGCGCACTTCAGCTGATCCATCGCAACAGCCACACATAAACTTCCATCTTTAGCAAATAAACATTGACGCCTAGTCGCCGCTGCTGTTCGAATAGTCGCGGCCCCAGGACGTTTTCTACCTAGACCTTGGCACCATTCCAGGAGACCAGCTTCTAGACTTCGGGTGACCCTTGGCGGGAATCCTTCAGGGCCTGTCGCACCGAACTACAATCAACACAACACAACTCAAAATAGGTCGTGAAGGCGGCCTTTCGGGACCCTGAAACAACGACATGCCATCACTATTCGTCGTGTCTGCAATGAACAAAGTGAGAAAAGCATCCTGCATTATTTATCCTTTCCGCGACGGTCATTACATCCTATTTGGTGTTTGTGCTTTTAGCCCCCCGGCAAGGACAAGATTGCATTGGTCTGCGTGCAGTAGTGGTGGGTGGAGGCTCCTCCCGCGGTTGGAAAGCCCCCCTGCAGATATCTAGATGTATAGACTAGGTACTTACTATACAGGGTTGTAGATAGCATCCTGACATTGCCTCAATACCGCTTAATACCCCCAAAGATGTGATGCACATGCACTCAGCCAGCCCTCTCGTTTGTTCTGGTTGTCCTGAACCGGGAGCCCGCATCCAAGAAGGTAAATTGTCATCGACATATGCAGACGATAATAGTAATCTTTGGAGGCCACTCTCCGGCTTACAGGGCATAGGAGAGGTGACGAATCAGCGACCCGCTTCCCCATCGTCTAGTTGGCCATTCTGGCCTTCCCGAACGCCAGAGCCTCTTCCTGTTCAATGCCTTCTGTTGATGACATCGTCATCGCACCCATAGTTATAGGAGCCAGCCCGCCCAGCGTTGCAATGAATCACCATCGCGGGGCACCACGGACGCCAACTTGCGCTGTTCGTCGTCCCCGGAACAATGACCGCGCTACAGTGTGCACCACCCGTGGGATTGGGAGCAAGCATGTATTTAGCAAACACGGTGGACTTGGACAGTGGACTCAGTGCTGAATTCAAGAAAACCGCCAAATCCGCTGCGTACGTGCGGCTCGAGGCTAATGCCGTGCGCCCAGGCGGAAAAAAAAGTTCTCACTGCTTGAATAATCCCGTTTGGCAGCTGGAATGCTAGTTCCCGTAGATTGTACGGCTAGACTTTCTACTACAGGACCGGACTCGAAATGGTGGTGGCTTTTGCGCGTATTGTTTTAGTTGCGAATTCGTTATCATTGGCGCTCTTCTCGGGAACACAAGAATAAGAAAGAGTTGACGGTATCGTATAATCGAGTCACACATCTGCATCTCGAGGAGTGTCGCCCGCCTCGTATTGGTTACCTAAGTTCCGGCCAGATGTATGCAAGTAGGTGTTTGGTGGAACAGCGCACTCGATCATGCATTGCGACTGCTTGTGGACCCCAGCAGCCGAGGATTTTCTCCTTTGGGCAGAGCAATCGGCCGCGTAAGAGGTGGAAGAAGCTTTTGTCGCATCCGCCGGTAGCCCATTTTGTGATACAGCGTTCGTCATGGGTGTAGAAGTCGACGAGAACCATATACTGCAGACAATGACTTATTATTAGCACGAAACTGAATCGTGCTAAGCCATCGTGAGCTACTCTTCCCGGGAAAGGCTTGCTTAGCAGCCCAAGCCCTGAACGCAGTCTGGCCCGATCGACAGAAGATCCGGTCATTTCCTTCTTGCAGCCCCAAGCAGCAGGAGGCGAACGGACAACTGAGCAAACAATGCTGCCAAAATCTCAACATGAGACAGCGGTTTCGCAGCCCTTCCCAGTAACTGATTGCGTAGATCTACCCCACTCCATTGCGACGAAATTCAGCGCTGCAACGATCCCCTATTTAACAGCGGCCAACGGAGGCTTGCCGAGAAGGCTGATTACATGGCCAGCATGGAGGCACACACACGCCTTACATACATGCAAGCCTCATTGTTTGTGGCGACCGGAGCTAATTACAGCTTAGAGCTTTGCTGTCCTCGTTGATGGGCGCGGCAAACGCATGCACAGACGACTGGCTGAGGTTGCTGCTTGCTCTTATCGAAATTAGATGATCTGTCAAGACCCATAAACCGTGGTCAATTCGACGTCGCCCACTAGTCAGTCAAGAAAAAGCAAGGTCTGTGAAATAAAGCCGGCGAGGGATACCACCCAAGCACCCACCCACACACTCATTGTGCATATGTATGTATAGCAAGTACCTAGAACATCGGTCCACCGATAGCAGCAAACTGAGGGAAGGAAGCTGGAAGCTGAATGCTACTGCAAATAGGCTGGTAGTATTGAACGCCGTAGTGCACCATCAAGCGGTTCGAGCAGACAAGTGCTGTTAGCGGATAGTAGCCAACAAGTAGTATTATTAGACTGCATAGTGGCAACGACTAGGGAAAAGGGGGTTCACTGTTCCTGACTATAGCTAGCCCAATGGCAGGCTTTTCACGTTGAGGACGCTGGACGATCAGAAAAAGCAACGGGCCAATCGCAGGGCAGCAGAAGTGCTTGACGGCCAAGTCCGCTTATCTGTTGATCTCCGGCGGCCGGGACTGTTCGTCAGCGTTTTCTTTTTGGGGTTGGCTGTTTTAGGCCTGTCATGCCTAGTCCGCGCCAACGGGTAAAAAAAAAAAGCCAATTGTTGCACAACGCTGAGTTGCTGACGGAGCGAAACTAAAATGGCACCATATGGTAGCAGTGGGCAAGGCATGGCAGCTTGGGGTGTGCACAGCATCTGGGATCTAATCCTCTCGTGGAAGCATGAAACAGGAACGCCAAGCTCGGACATGTGAGAAATACGTGACAGACGCGGGCGGTGGGTATTGCTTCATTTTACACAAAATTGAAATGCAAGGGTATAAGGTCGGCTGTCGTGGACTGTCGCGGCTGCTGTGGAAACGATGATGAAATAGAATTATCGATTAGTAGCTGCGTGTCGTGTGCAATAGAGCTCGGTCTCGCAGCATGCCACCACGACCTACTACTCGCACAGCTGAGAGGTAGGTATCAATTGGTGTTTCTTGATGTGTGTGTATCTAAGCTTGTCGCCAAGTCATCTCCAAGCTTTCAGAAGCATGCTTGCCCGCCGCCTCTCAGTGCTCTCTCTGCTTCCCCTCCACGACGCGCGCAGCACGCATCAAAAAAGGGGGGGGCAAACAGGATAGCGAATTGGGAAGTGAGCGACGGCTCCTGGTGCAACCTTCCCGAGATCTGCGCTTCGAACCAGATCCTCTTTTTTCCATGATGGGCGGCCTTTGTCTCCAGTATAGGCCCCCCCAGAATAGCCCCCTATTTAGACGAAGTAAGTGATGGGTGTTCTTTTCGAGAGCGAGGTCCAGCGTGCAGACGGGGAAATCGCTTAACTAAAGAGGTACAACGAGATTGCTAGACTTTTTTTTCTTGGTGCGGTGTAGGAGAGAAAGTGAATTGATTTGTTGGCTGGATCGACCTTGATCGACCCCGCGGCTTGAGTACTGGGCAGGAAATGGTACTTCCCCTTGCGTGAGCTGAAGTGGGAGGATATGAGGGGTAGGCCAACTATCGACCCCCCGGTCCAGGTACCTTTTTCGAGCGATACCTCCCACCTCCCTCAAGTCGCAACGTCCAATAGCCCCAAGAAGTAAACAAACCGGTACATGATCTATAAGAATATGTACTAACTGACTGCTTGGGAAATCCTGGTATGGGTGGGGTCGTTTGTTTTATTCTAATACCGCTTCCTCCTCACCGTCCGAATTCACAACTTTCCCTCAAGACTTCTCCTGTCCCAAGAACTCGAGAATCCCCTCGCATCCCCAGTCACCACCACAGATTTGAAAGAAGAAAGCACAATGGCTGACATGTAAGTACATCCTCGAGCTGCTGCTTCACCCATTGGCGCCTGCCATTGTTGCGAATGGCGCTGTCTTTACCTGCATACCATACGCATGCCGCCCCTCCATCAGCCAGCTAGCCACCCGACTGAACTGAACCACCGTACTGACACCAATTGAACAGCAACGTCGACGTTCTCGTTATTGGCGCGGGCCCTACCGGTCTCGGTGAGTACAGAATCCACTGCGAAGCCAGTCCACAGAGCTAATACCTCGTAGGTGCTGCGAAGCGTCTTCACCAGGTTCAGGGCGCCTCTTGGTTGATCGTTGACTCGAGCGAGAAGGCCGGAGGTCTCGCCTCCACAGATGTCACGCCCGAAGGTTTCGTAAGTCTTGTCGTTTTCCCAAACAGCTTGAGAGCACCGGAGCTGACGATGATTCGTTCTGCAGCTGTACGATGTTGGCGGCCACGTTATCTTCTCCCACTACAAGTACTTCGACGACTGCATCGATGAGGCTCTGCCCAAGGAGGAAGACTGGTACACCCACCAGCGTATCTCCTACGTCCGCTACAAGGGTCTCTGGGTCCCTTACCCCTTCCAGAACAACATCTCCATGTTGCCCAAGGAGGACCAGGTTGTCTGCATGAACGGCCTCATCGATTCCGCCCTCGAGTGCCGTGTTGCCAACACCAAGCCCAAGAACTTTGACGAGTGGATTATCCGCATGACTGGTGAGGGCATTGCCAACATCTTCATGAGGCCATACAACTACAAGGTCTGGGCCGTTCCCACCACCGACGTAAGTATTCCCCGACTCTGCGTTTCGCCGGGTTTCTTCTTACACAACATGACAGATGCAAGCTGCTTGGCTCGGTGAGCGTGTTGCCGCCCCTGATGTCAAGACTGTCACCAAGAACGTTATCCTGAATAAGGTTGCTGGAAACTGGGGCCCCAACGCCACTTTCAAGTTCCCTGCTCGCGATGGCACTGGTGGTATTTGGATTGCCGTCGCCGACACTCTCCCCAACGAGAACAAGCGTTTCGGCAAGAAGGGTGCCGTTTCAAAGGTGAACGCTGCCAAGAAGCAGGTCACCATGGCCGATGGTACTACCATCGGCTACGAGAAGCTGGTTTCCACCATGGCCGTTGACCACTTGGTCGAGGCTATGGACAACAAGGAGCTGGTCGATCTTAGCAAGGGCCTGTACTACTCGTCTACCCACGTCATTGGTGTCGGTCTGCGAGGCGAACGCCCTGAGCGCATTGGCGACAAGTGCTGGGTAAGTTACTGCATCTTCTGAGTACTGTACGAACGTAATACTGACATGCCAACAGCTCTACTTCCCCGAGGACAACTGCCCCTTCTACCGTGCCACCATCTTCTCCAACTACTCTCCCTACAACCAGCCTCAGAAGGACGTCAAGCTCGCCACTCAGCAGCTGGCTGACGGCAGCAAGCCTCAGAGCACCGAGGCCAAGGAGGGTCCTTACTGGTCCATCATGCTCGAGGTCTCTCAGTCGACCAAGAAGCCTGTGGATGAGGCCAACCTTCTTCGCGACTGTATCCAGGGTCTGATCAACACCGAGATGATCAAGCCTGAGGACGAGATTGTCTCCACCTACCACCGCAAGTTCGACCACGGTTACCCTACCCCTGCCCTGGAGCGTGAGGGTGTTCTCAAGGAGCTTCTCCCCAAGCTCCAGGATATGGACATCTACTCTCGTGGCCGATTTGGCAGCTGGCGATACGAAGTCGGTAACCAGGACCACTCCTTTATGCTCGGTGTGGAGGCCGCCGATCACATTCTGAACGGCGCCGTTGAGCTTACTCTCAACTACCCTGACTTCGTCAACGGCCGCCAGAACGGCGAGCGTCGTCTTAACCAGGGCCCTATCGCTGCGAAGAAGGCCGGTCTGCCCTCGCACCCCAAATAGAGTCATTGAGCAAATCAAGTAGAGTTGCCGGGAATACTCTATGGTATATTTGCATTTGCGTTGGAAGCATTTGATATGGGCTTCGTTTCTTCCTTAGATACTACGAAGCATGGCAGCCGGAGTTTTCGGGAGAATATACCTGCTACGAGATTTGACGAGATGCTATTTGATAGGGACTAGGCTGCGGGTCTCGCGGGCGTGCTTGGCTAAAACAAAACAGGCAATCCCGAGGGAATGGGAGGGTAGATGTGTATCGCTATAGAGCTTTAGACTTGAGCGAAATTTGATGATTTTATGGCACCAGATGACTGCGTGTTGAGTGAGTCCTATACAGGATTGGTATAGTCATGAGCAGCGTGCATCCTGCGCATGATGGACTGCACGAATTGGCATATTTGAAACATGTATTAGCAGAGCAAACACCTGCAGTCACCTTGAGTAATCTCCTAATCCTGCATAGTCGGCAGTTATCATTCGCTGAATTTTTTTCGGGGTTCTTGACCGACTATTTCATTGGACTAATGCACATCAATTATGCTGGAACAGGAATAGATTGGCCTGACCTGATTGATGTCTCGTAGTGTGCGTGGTAGTGTAGTAGTACCAGTAGTGGTGGTAGCATGTAGTAGATGGTAGGCATGCATCCGTATGTAGTAGTCATAGCCCATGTGCTAATATGTTGTCAACATGCTAAGGATCGAGCCTTTGCCCTTTACCGTAAGCTGTCGTCGGGAAGGCTCCCCGTCTGGGGCATGGATATAATTCACCTCATTCTACCGATATCGAGTGTTGTGGACGGTTTTCGGGCTCATGCCCATACTCCATACATATCAGTACACAGCCAAGGAGAAAGTCGGCGTGTTGACCAGGGCCCCTCGGAAGCCATGTGCCACGGATGGGGCGTCTCTTACATCATACGTCAGTGCTGTAGGCCAACTGCTACATAAGCTTGTTCCCTTGGCCTTGCCCCCCCCTTGTCGTGACCTCTGCTATCTTCCCGAGGGGCAGAGGGGCGGAGAGGACGAGGGGGACGGGCTGAAATTTGCGCACTTTCGGTATTTGCCATGGGTGCAGAGGCGGGATGCCGCGAAGGGGCCTCTTGGTTGCTGGAAGATATGTAGATGGCACTGGAATAGACGGCAGGAAACAAGGAAGACACACTCGAATTTGCGAGGTTAGGTAGGGGATACTTCTGGATCCCCCATCCGACTTATCCACTAGCTATCCACTATGGCAGCCCGAAGAGAAGTGCAGGCAAGGGATTATCCGAATTTAATTTGTTGCCCTTCGTCTTGAGTTCTTCTCCCACCCACGACCACGAGCAAACTAGCCGAGTATTGGCAGTCGGGGATCCCTTGACGAGAAGAAAAACACGAGAGAGAGAGAGAGGCCGAGTAGTTCGGGCCTTGTACGTACGGACTGTCTGTTGCCTTGTTTCCAAATCCCTCCCTGCCTTGCCTGGGTATCGCTGCCGACTTCCTCTTCTCCTTCGGCAACCGACCGTTACAGAAAGGCATCAATTGAAGCGCAGCTTTCTGTTCTGTGCACTGCACACCAAACCAAAGCAAAGCGAAGCACCTAACCTAGCATAGCTCTGGTCCACTTTTTGCCTGCTGGGCTGCCCGCACCCCCCAGCGCGACCAACATTGACGCCCTTCGCGCACTTTACTTAACTCACTTGTACTTACTCACCATTTCCATCTCCACAAGGGCGGTCACTGCTCACTTTTGGACCCTTTGGCTTTTTGCGGTTGCCATATTCGTCGAGAACCGAGGAAGGGGACAAAAAAGAAAAGAAGAAAAAGAGTCCCTGCTATGTCCAGTAACCGACGAACCCATGAGCGCCACACCCGCGTTCCCCAACACCACATCTCGATCCTTCAAGACGGACAGACCTAAAAGCTCGACCTGCTGCTACTTTAGTCTGCCTGGCCTATGATCCCTTAGACGTCGCCATGGACGGCGGCTCTGTGGTCATGATAGACGACCAGCTCGATCCGCCAGCGCGCATCTTGGAACGTCTAGGCCAGATCGCCGGCTACTCTTGGGAGTCGCCCGATCTAGTCCACTCGACATACGATAACTGGCACGTCGCTGGCACACGTTTTGTGTCGCCCTACTCGACTGCGACGACCCCCTCCCAATATGTCACGAGCCCTCCTACTTACGCCGGACGCTCCTCCACCAGCCCGGCTCCCCAGGATGAAGCTGGCAGCGATAAATCGTCAGCGTCCACCCCGAACGCCTCGGGCCCCGACCTTTCCAATCTCGAAGAGCAGCCGGTAGTCGCGCGTGTCTCCTACCATGTCTTGCGAGAGGAAAGGGTGTTCCACACCTGCAAGAACCTCATTGCCTCCTCCGACCCGAATGGAGACCATATCGTGAAACCGATAGATTTGATCAGGCTGCCCCCGCAGCCAAGTGACCGTGGGCCGATTGTGGTTGCTATATACGAGTCACCCGGTCCGAACTATTTATCGGAGGTGATGGACCTCGGGCCTGCATACTACTATGCTAAAAGAGTAGACGATAGATGGGAAGCTGACCGGCGTGAGCATTTCAACCTGGACGAGCCGATCAGCCTGCAACATTTCCTCGACTTTGCCATTGGCGCCACTCAGTGTTTAGAGATCCTCCACCACAGGCACAGCATGATACATGGCGAGATACGGGGCGACACTTTTCATTACAACATAGGGGAGAACCAAGTCAAATTGACTGGCTTCGGCTCAGGGCTGCGGACGTTCGAGCATGGCCTCACCAGCACCGGCTGGTCTACTCTGTCCAAAGAGCTAGGGGCAAAGCACAAGTTGGTGTACATCAGTCCTGAGCAGACGGGCCGTATGCCGGCTGAGCCCGATACTCGAACCGATATATACTCGATAGGTATCCTCTTTTGGCAACTTCTCACGCAACAACCGGTCTTCAATGCGCCTACACCACTGGATATAATACAGTCTGTATTGGGCAAACGGATACCCCTCGTGTCCACCACACGACTAGATGCGCCGGATGTGCTTGGTCGGATTATACAGAAATGCACGGCTAAGAATATACATGACCGCTATCATTCCGTTAGTGGTTTGCGGTTCGATTTTCAAATGGTCAAGGAGCATCTATCCAGAGGAGATAACCTTGCTCTGAGGTCTTGGAACATAGCATCGCGAGATGTTAGTTCCTTTTTCATGCTGCCCACAAACATGATCGGCCGCTCAAGGGAGAGGCAGGCCATGATCAAAGTAATCGAGCGGGTGGCCAGAACACACCAGAGCTCTGTCACCACCAGCAATAGATTCTCTGATGGTTCAGCCTTGTCAAACGATTTTCTAGATGCTGCCGATGGCTCAAGCGAGGGCGCAAGCTCTGTTGAAGGTGGCCCGAATCGCAGAAGTGGCTCGTTTACAAACCAGACGCTCTCGGCGGACACAAGAATCTCGAGAACGGGCTTCAATACTCTGCTGAATGGCAATGAAACGCCCACGATATCTGGAGAAACTGCCTCGTCGGGCCATTCATCCGGCGCCCCAAGAATAACACGAGCCTGGGAACGGCACCAGTCCGTATCCTTTGAAACGAAGAGTCTCACAGACAGCTTCGGCGACAGGCAGACAAGGCATAGTGGTATCGAGAGCAACTGCTCGCTCTCCCGGCAGCTTGGCTCCACCAAGTTCCGAAGGAGAGGCCATTGCGAGGTGGTAGTCATTGAAGGAGCTGGAGGTCTCGGTAAATCAACTCTCGCACAACAAGTGCTTACAGATGCCAAAAGAAGGGGCTACTGTGCCACTTCTAAATTCGACACGGCCAGGAGAACTGCTTTTGGGCCACTACTTAAGCTGGTTTCGTCTCTTTTCAGGCAAGTGTTTGTTGAAAGGAACACCGAGACGCCACTTCACATGGCTCTGAAGGAGTATGTCCGCCCGATTTGGCCAATGCTTCACAAACTGCTTGGTCTACCAGAGCATCTGTTCGGTCCTGCCGAACCCATGGTGCAAAGGTCGGCTTCTGCGGCACAAAGCCCTTCCAAGAACGACAACATCCGAGCTACTATTCGGAGGCGGGGTTCATCTCCTGGAAGCTCCCCAGGCGCCCAAGCAAGAAGTCCACGGGTTCCGTCGCAGACCTCTCAGGAGTTCCTTCGTTCTGGTGCCTCCACGAAGACCATTCGTCTAATGAACACGTTCCTAGATATACTCCGGATTTTTACCACATACCACTTCATCTGCTTTGTATTGGATGACCTACATTATAGCGATGATGAGAGTCTAGAACTCATCACGCAGATGATCGGGGCAAGGCTGAAGATGGTTGTTATCGTAACCTATAGGCCGGAGGAGATTGCTGCCGAGAAGGTTATGAAGGTCTTACAGCCATCTGATTCCGAAGAACATCCTAAAGCCAACGGACCCCGCATCATTCGAATTGTCTTGGAACCGCTGATCGAATCTGAAATCCAGCACTATGTCGCATCGACACTATGCAGGCCCATCCCTGAGATCGAACCATTAGCAATCGTCATCCAGGCCAAAACGCAGGGAAATCCTTTCTACATGCGCGAAATGCTTGGTGCCGCTTACCGCTCGAAGTGCATATGGTACGAATACAAGGAAAATCGTTGGCTATATGATCTGAATAAGCTATTCGACCAGTTCAAGAGCGAGCATGACTACGACCTTCTAGACACTGACTTTGTGACCCGTAGACTGAGTGAGCTACCTCCAGCCTCTCGGTCATTGCTAGCCTGGGCCTCTTTAGTTGGAACTTCATTCTCGTTCCAGCTTATCTGCACACTTCTTGATCTTGATTCAAACACGGTTGACTGCATGTGCGCGGAGGGTTCTGAGCTTCACACAAGATACACAAAAGAAGAAGCGGTTGCTGGGCTACAAGCAGCCATCGCAGCATACATCATCGTTCAAGGCGAAACTGACGATCGGTTTCGGTTTACTCACGACCGCTACATCCAGGCTGCTTCTTGTCTGCGCGAGTGCAACAAGAGCAACATGCACTTCCATATTGCACAGACCTTGATGAAGGAGTCGTTATACTCCGGCATAAGGTCACGGGACAGCACCGCATCGCACATATGCGAAGCCCTGTCCGAGATTAAGGCCCGAGTGAAGTCTCGAAAACCATACAGGAAATATCTGATTGAACGAGCGTCGGTTGCAGTTGAAAATGGCGCTCGGCCAACCGCTGCCAAGTACTTCTCCAGCGCCATCGAGCTCTTGCAAGAAACAGACCCCTGGGACGAGACCCAAGATGATGTTGAGTACGAGGAGACACTGCAATTATATCTGCGCGCAGCAGAGTGTTATGTCTATATGGGGCAAAACACTACTGCCCATCGCTTCCTGGATACGATCTTCCATCATGCTAGAACTGCAGGGGACAAGGCGTCGGCTTGGCTCATACAGTCGCGAATCTCGGCCCAGAACGGTGACTCGCAAACCTCGCTTAGCATACTGAAGAGCAGTCTCGAGCAACTACAGGTCGATTTCGACGACGGCCCAAGTGTGACATTCGAATCGCTCGACGCGGAGTTCATGAAACTATCAACTCAAGTCGCATCTACGGACCGCATGGCGCTCCTGAACTCCGCGAGCAGTGACCCTCAACTTGTGTCAGTTGGGGCCATACTTGCAGACGCCTGCACTGCAGCCTGGTGGAGTGACAGCCTTAGCTTCTACAACCTCACTTTGACGATGCTGCGGCTACACCTAAATCAGGGCTCGTACCCGCAGTCTGCAACGGCCTTTCTATATGTTGCTACCATAGCCTTGACGCGCTTCGACATGGTGGAATTCGCGGCCGAACTGGGCAGCCAAAGCATGGAGTTGCTGGACCGACTGAGAGACCCATTTTCATCGGCGCGTGGTTATATGATATATACTAACCTGGTAGCCCATGTTCGTATCCCTATCGGCGTTACCGTCAGTCAGTTGGAGCAGGCAATCGAGTTTGCTGCCGCTGCCGGTGACCGGTTATCTGTCATACTCAGCTTCGGATATTCTGCGCAAACCCGTTTGTACGCCAGCGAGAATTATGCAGATCTTGAGGCAATCTGTCAATACTGCTGTGAAGA
This sequence comes from Apiospora rasikravindrae, assembly GCA_038363885.1. Classification (NCBI taxonomy): domain Eukaryota; kingdom Fungi; phylum Ascomycota; class Sordariomycetes; order Amphisphaeriales; family Apiosporaceae; genus Apiospora; species Apiospora rasikravindrae. The sequence continues at coordinate 2,323,443 of JAQQWK010000006.1, forward strand.
GATCTCTGGGTGGCATCTGGATACTCGAGGTGGCCCCATGCTCATATCTGTCAGGCAGACTTGCCGTGCGATGGCAGGTAAAACGCAGACCACAAAGCCTCTCGAGGTAATGTCCGATCCGCAGCACTCTTCTACAGGCTACAAAGACTGGCTGAGCAGTGCGGCAAGGGATGACGGCAGGTCCTTGCTACTATACGAAGCAAACGAGATCATTCCCATGTACCTGTACGGCCATTACGAGCAGGCCTGTGAGATCGGACGAAGGTGCATTGAGAAAATACATCTCTTATGGTCTGGCCGGAACACTCGGGTTGTACTCCTGTTCTACAGTCTCTCATTGACTGGCCTCTTGTTCCAAAAGCTTGCGGATCCACGCAATAAGCCTGAAGACCTGCAAAATGAAGTCCAGGACACCATGAACTTACTACAAAAATACAACAAACAGATCAAGGACTGGCAGATAGTGTCCGATGTAAACTATCTGTCCTGGTCAAGATACATGGATGCCTTGATCGCCGAGCTCTCCCGGGATCACGGAGAAGCAATGCGCTTGTATGAGACTGGGCTCGACCACGCATCTGAACACAACTTCACTTTTGAAGAAGCTTTAGGGAATTTCCTGATGGCCGGCTTTTTTATTCGACAGTCCGCCAGGAGATCGGCCCGAGCTGTGTTGCGGGAATCGGTCGGCCTATGGCAACAGTTAGGTGCTATCGGCATTGCACGCCGTATTGAGGAGGAGCACGCTCTGCTTCTTTACGGACCTACGCAGAACATGAGAACTGTCGAGGCTGGTGTGCAGACCGATTTTGCGGGCGATACCGCATCTGTGGCCTACCCTGAAGACGACGATGTACAGAGGTCACAGCAAGCCACGATTGCCGAGTCGAGAGAAACCCGTATGGCTGCCTGGCGGGGCTCGGTACAGCCTGAATCTGGTGTCGGGCTTCCTACATTGGACATGATTGACCTGCACGCAATCCTGATGTCTTCGCAGGTGATCTCATCCGTATTGCAGGTCGATACATTACTGAGAACTATGTGCGATGTCATCTTGCAGACCTGCGGTGGATCCGCTACGCAAGCTGCCATCGTTGTACAGGACGAAGAGGCCGAAGAAGAGGCCTGGTGTGTTGCCGCCAGTGGTGAGCCTGACAAAGGAGCTGCTGCACATATGCCTCCAAGGCCATTAGCAGGCACTTCTCTTGTTGCCGAGAACGTTGTACTCTACTGCACGCGGTTCCGGGAGGCGGTTTTCATTCCAGATCTCATTAAAGATGAGAGATTCGGCAACGTGAGTGAGATGTGGTTACAAAGGAACCCACTCAGCAAGGCTGTTATCGCGATCCCCATCTGCCACGGTTCGAAACCCCTGCTCGGTGTTTTATACCTCGAGGGGGAACCTGGCGCATTCACCGACAGGAACGTGACAGTGTTGCAATTGCTAGTCAACCAGATCGGCATCAGTTATTCGAACGCGCTGTCAATGAAAGCGATAGAAAAGGTATCTGCCGAGAACGTCGGCATGGTCGAGGTTCAGAAGCAGGCTCTTGCACAAGCTTTGGAAGCGGAAACCAAGGCAAAGCATGCCGAAGCAAAAGCACTGCGGAACGTCAAGATAGCCGAGGAGGCTGCCAAGGCCAAGTCGATTTTCCTGGCCAACGTTTCTCACGAGCTACGTACACCACTGAACGGTGTGATTGGCAACTCGGAGCTACTTAGAGACAGCAACCTCAACAGAGAACAGCTCGAGATGGCCGACTCTATCCGAGTCTCGGCGGACCTGCTCCTTGCCGTCATCAATGATATCCTCGACTTCTCCAAGATTGAGGCGGACAAGATGAAACTATACATTGTTGCGTTCCATCCTGAGGAGATGGTCAAGGAAGTCGTCCGAGCTGCCTCGTATAGTAACAGAGAGAAGACATCGAAGAAGAACGTGAAGATAATCCAGGACATTAACCTTCCCCCGATGCTCATATATGGAGATCCGATCCGCCTGCACCAAGTGCTTGGCAACCTGATCTCCAACAGTCTCAAGTTCACGGAAGACGGGGCCGTCACAATAGGGGCCAGGATCGATTCCGAAACTGCCGAGAACGCAACACTGACCTTCTGGGTTCGGGACACTGGCATTGGAATTCCGCGAGAGCAGTTGATCAAGTTGTTCCAGCCATTCAGCCAAGCGGATGCCAGTACTGCTAGAAAGTATGGCGGCAGTGGCCTGGGTCTCAGCATTTGCAAGTCTCTTATCGAAACCATGATGAAGGGAAGGATCGAGCTGGAAAGCGAGGAAAACATTGGCACGACAGTCTGGTTCAGCGTCACTTTCGACAAGGCAAAACCAGAAGTCTCTGCTGGCGATGCACAAACTATCCATATGCCACAGATCATCGACAAGCCTCAGAAAACGGCCAAGAACAGCACGAACCCACCCCCCCAATCCTTTCATGGACCTGACCCGGATTCCCAAGGACGAGATACGAGTATGCATTGCCGAGGACAACCTCATCAACCAGAGGATAGCCATCCAATATGTCCGCAAACTGGGCTACACCAAAGTGGACGCGTACGAAAACGGTCTCAAGGCGGTCGAGGGCCTACGAGAGCAGGCCAAGTCGGGCAACCCTTACCACGTCGTCCTCATGGATGTGCAAATGCCTATCCTGGACGGTTATGAAGCCACCAAGCTTCTGCGAAGGGATGACATAGAGATCGTGAGGAAGGTGTTGGTCATCGCCATGACAGCTTCCGCGATCCAGGGCGATAGAGAAAAGTGTCTGGCCGCTGGGATGAACGATTACCTAGCCAAACCTGTTAAGGCCGATCTGCTTAGGAGGAAGCTGGATACTTACATTACCGGTCAGGTACTCCCACCGTTGCCATCAAGAATTTCGCCCATGCCTCCAACACCGCCCCTGATTGAACAAGCGGGAGGAGGAAGTTATTACGACAACCAGCCCGCGCCCAGCCCGCCCATCATGTCCACCTCGGACATGAATGGCTCCGCGGTATCTCTGGTGCCAGCGCAAACAAGCCAGTTGGCTCTTCGACCCGAGCAACCTCCCAGCCAGCCATCCAACGAGAGCATAAAACCCGGCTCTGCCTCCGATTCGAGCTCTATCATCGAAACTCCTGGCTCAGCAACATCGGCACCAACAGCTCCTGTAGCACCAGCAGTGCCAGCAGCATCAACAACCCCTGCAGCTCCTACGGCTTCAACAGCATCGCCATCAGCACCAGCACCAGCACCAAAAGATGCCAAGCGCCAGCCTCGGAAGTTGACCAAGAGCCGCCACAATAGTGAAGTCATAGATAAGGAGAAGCTGGAGAAGCTGGATAAACCGGATAAACAGGAGAAGCAGGAGAAACCAAAAGCTGTCTTGAAGAAGACTCAAAGATCAAGCGTTACTTCGCTGGAGCAAGCGGCAGCTCAGGAGAGGGAGGGCGCGGTGCCTCGAGATGACGGGCGTCGTGCCAGTTTGGCGAGCCTGAGCAGTCTTGGAAGCCGGAGCTTCTTTTCGAAAGGAGGGAGCTGAACAGCAGTATAGAAGCAGAAGCAGGGGAATGTTTGTTTGTAGGAACTAGGTAGATCCGCACTTTTGGGGAGGGCTATGTTATATCACGATGTTACGAAATCTATCACGCGTTGAGAGCGATGCTAGGTTTGAGATGGGTGGTCGCCTTCGCAGTATTCTGACACGAGGCTAGACCTACTACTTCTACTATCACCACCAACCACTACTACCAGCAGGAGGAGAGGGGGAAGGAATTCTCTGATTCTGATTCTTTGGGGATAGACTGTTGTTCCAAAGGGGGTTAGCATTGCATATTGCGCGTGTGTGTTTGTGCGTGTGCTCATTGGGTGTTCCTCGGTGTTTGCATTTTCAGTTACTGCATAGTGACATTTTTTGTGCTTGTTTGGTTGGGGCTTGGGGCAAATGAAGAAAGAAGGGGGATGAGAGGAGAGAAGGAGTGAGCGGGAGAAAGGGGAGAGGGGGTGGCTTCTGAGCCTGGCCGGCTACAGTTTGCGTTGAATGGAGGAGAAGCTCCACGACTATGAGGGAAGTGGAGGCGTAGAGAGAACTGTAGATGTCTACCTACTCTTACGGGCATGAAATGAACATTACCATGACAGTATTCGAAATTGTTATATAACATCAAACCAGCTGACTGGTGTGGATTACATGAAGGCGCGAGCGCTACAGACAGCCGAGTATATCGTTTACTAACATGTCGATATCTCATGCCGTAGCACATATATGTGTAGATGTATGCATGCGCTTACATATCGTGTTACGATACCCAAACAGCGACACTCGTATAATCCCTTCGTGTTCTTCCTTTACACTTGCCCGAAAGTTCCAACACGCGCAGCCCCCGGGACTTTGCTTAACTCGAGGCCACAAACCGGCTTCCTCGGCTGCCCACACAATATCCTCTACCCTTGAGCAGTAATAGATATTAGTCACCCGTACGTTCCTAATGATGAAATTGCAGGCTGGGTTATATGTAGGCGGCGAACCCCAGAAGAAACTAGTGTAGATAAGAACGGGTAAAACGGCCCAGGCGACAGCGACTTGGGGGACGAGGCGCGCGGCACGATTATTATCCTCCCTGATCAACAATAACAACAACAATAACCGATAGCCCGCCTCCGGCGTCGGCCACTGGTAAAGTCGGGTTACTGTTAGAAACAATAGCGGCAGTAGCGTCAAATCATCCATACAACTTGCATTCTTGTTCTCGGTAAGAGTTCGCTGTAGCACCTTCCTGTTGCTCGAGTAGCTTATAGCTTTGTCTCACCAATGGGAGTCACCGTTCCTATATGGCCGCACTGCCGCTGGCAATACACAACCAGACAGTACTTCATCTGCACCACGATTCGTCTATGTTGGGATATACAAAACGCACGTCCAGCCTTGAACAAGCCATGTTCCGCAACGGTATCACGGGCCACGCGCGGGCTGAAGAGCATCGTTAAATTGCAATATGACAAGTCATTCAGGGTTTCGACCGACCTCCTGCACCTCCGCAGTCTCGCTTTCAGACAGGGCAACTCAGAGCGGTTATATGCCACTAGCGATCATCCCTGTGCTGAGAGAGCGTGTATACAGCATTTCTACGGACTGCGCACTATGGCGGCACTGCAGAATATACATAGTCTCTCCTCTACTCACCTCAGATGAAGACAGAGCAACTTTGCCCGCGGCACGCTATTGGGGGAGAGACGGCACGGGACGGTAAGCGCACAACGAGGTCGCATGCCAACCTGCCTGGGGGCCCGTGTTCCACTTGCGGCCGATCATGCAGCCAGCGTAGCGGCTGATGGGGGTAAAAAAGGAGGGAAATGAGTTGCTTCTCCTCGAACCAGGAACCTGGTCCGTTCACTACACAAAAGGTCGCCGTCGAGAATTCGCATCCGTTCCAAGCCCGCCAAGGCGAGTCATCAGCTGTCCCGTAATGGAACGGAAACCGCTGTGGTCAGCAGCAGAGAATGCGTGCATATGCCATGCATGTTTCGAACAACTCATAGGAGCGGACGGGTATATCACCCAGTGATAATGTCCGAATCGGCGCGTGGCTGTCGGCAGTCAGGCAGTCCATTTCGTCATGGTACATCGACGACTCTTAGGCATGAAGCCTAAAGAACGGGGGTTCCTCAACGGGCATTCCTCGACGATGGTGAGCTGAAGCGCCAAAAGCAGCCGGGAGGCTATTTGTCTATTCCCATGGCACTGAGTCAAGAATGGAGAGTCGGAGCTGAATCTCGAGGCCTGGCAGTTTGGCGTTGACAAACGGGGGGCGGCGCCACGCAATCGGATCGGGCGTTGTGGCTTGCTTGTGTCAGATGAAGAGGTTGCACTCGTTCTCAAAAGATCGACAGTGAGTCAAGAATATTTGATATCGTTCCCTTTTTCCTCTCCTCCCTCCACCCTCAGCTGCACACTGTGAATAAGTAGTGATGTGACTTGAGGCTAAGAGCCGCAAAAGCATCGGCGGGGCCAGGGAGAGCTGTACCCTGCAGAGGGTTCGTAGGATCGGCCGAGACGACCCAAGTCAGTTAAGCTTATGGCAGGAGGAGCTTGATTCAAAATGCCCTGGCAGGGTAGTCAAAAGGACATTCTGAAGTGGACCATGAGGGGATTGCCATGGTGGCTTGGGCGGCGCTTATCAGAAAGAAGCAAGCTCTTAGGCTTAGGGCCACATGGGGGACACATCCGAGAGAGCTAGGTAGGGTTTATGAGAAGGGAAGGGAAGGAAAGGAAGGAATGAGAAGGGGCAGTAACTTCGGATTACTGTTGTGGGAAGCCCAACGAGAATGCACGCTGTGGTTGCCGTAGCTGGTGTTATGCTGTGTACTCACTCAGCCTTCACCAGAGAGGAATAGTCCACCAGTCATGTATAGCGCCAGCGTGCACTCTCCCCCAGCACACCCAGGGACGGAAAGCGAGCCGAGCAGTCATTTCTTGGGCCACTCCCAAACCTGCTCGTTTACCGGTTATAACGCTTGCTGTACGTCTGATTGGTTGCCACGGATGCAGTTAGCGGAGCGTCTGAAACGACCATCTCAGCATCCAAAGTCCCTACTAAGTGCTACCAGTACTACCGCATCTGATCTGCAGGCAATGAAGAAGAGGAAGAAGAAGCAGTTGGGAGTAAAAAGAGGTTAGGTAGTCGATGGCGTGTGGGACTGGGCAATATGATCGACCTACTTGCTTTAGTGCCGCACACCACCGACGTTGCTATCGGACGAGTGCCACGGTTTCCCGTCCCAGCCATCCATCATACCATCCTTTGCCCTACAGCGCTACTGAAGCAGAGCAGGCTATTGGACGGTTGGGAAGTGCGCGTGCGGAGGCTAAAAGTAGGGAGGCCAAACAGCCAGCTGGGCTACGATCTTACATTCGTTGCTCTTCAAGTGGCGCCGTGTCGTTACTTCTGCGCAGAGAAGGTGATTGTGGCAAGTAGTGGTGGCTTGGATTGCGACCCCGGCTTCTCTTTGGGATCACGAAAATGCCTCCCGCCATAACACGATATCGACTGGCACCAGCCAGCCAGCTTGTTGCCCACGGTGTTGGCCGGTATTCTCTTTGCCCAGGCTGGAGAAGTTGGCCAGAAGAACTTTGGCTAGGCTGATGCGTCTGATGCGATAGCTGACAGATTCTGTGGGTATTGGCAAAGGGTAGAACCTTGCGATGTGTGGTAAAGCAAAGACGCTCGAAGAAATTACCTTCATTCTTTCATATCCATGCCGTCATCCGCGCCAAACTGACCAGCTAAGAGACGGGCTTCCTTCCGTCTGCAATCCTCGGCGGGTTGCAATGGGGCCTTGCATTAGAGTTTGTCGGAAGTCCGTTCTAATAAGGTCAGAATGGTTTGCCTCGCAGCCAGCATCCTTGGAGATAGATATCAATGGTAGAAAGTGCGCCAACGTCACCGCTACACATCCGTCTCATCATGTTGCCCAGCGAGTGCCACATGGACTTTGGCGTGGCTGATGTCCTCCGGGGGTTCGAACTCGGTCAAGCCATCAACTCGGTTCATCTGATGTCTAGAAGATGGCCCCACAGCTGGACTCACTCGCACCGTGCCATGTTGCACTAACTAGGTAGCCAAGGGTGGGTGGCAGGGTGGCCTTAGCCGGGGAATCGCAGGAGAAAACCCTGAACATGGTTCTGGGCGTGGTGGGCTTGTCTTTTTCGGGGTGACCCCCCGCTCCCCTCTCGAGCAGCCTCCCAGCTTCCCAGCTTACCCCCTCCATCAGTCAAGGCCCAGATGGGATGAACGTTTCAGAATGCCCATTGAGGCTCCGCCAATTCCTGCATTAGGCAACTGGTCAGGTTGCAGCTGAGCAAGAGAGCCAAGCCACGAAGGGAGAGAGAGAGAGAGAGAAGGGAAAAAAAGAAGAAAAGGAAGAAAAAAAAATGTGAGAGGGCGAGAGCCACATTAGATGATTGGTCCGGCACAAAAAGCAAGATATGCAACCTTGAAGGTCATTTGCCAGTATCAGCTAAAGATTAGGGAAGTTTAGGCGGTGTTCGGATTAGAGGACGCTGCCTACACCCTACTGTACTGTACATGCCGCGTGTACGTGATCATAAGCGATGGCCGATCTGCTCTGCTCTAATCTGACCTGACCTGACCTGGCCTAACCTGAGGGCTGTCGTGGTAGTATTCGTAGCAGCCATGCAATGGTCGAGGGCAATAATAAAGTTGGTGCGAAGTGCTGTCAACCCGTGCCCGAAGCATACTAGTACAAGTGCAGTACGTTGCACCAGACGAATCGAGTATCACCACTGATCGGGCTTGTTCTCGAGAGGCCGTGATTGGCTCAAAATCGTCCGATCTTCCCTTTTAAGATAGTCCTACATAGGTTAGCCTACGCAGAGACGAACCTACATGTACCTTTATTTGGCTCCTGTTGTATGCTTGCATTCGTTCGCGTTCAAAACCCTGCCGGCAAGGTGAAAGGCAGGGCCTGGCGGCTTTTCATCCCAAGCCAATCTCTTTTCTTCTGACAAGCCCCCGAACTCCTCCGTGAGTGATGCCATGCGATGGATTCAGACGAACGAGTAGTTTCGTTTTGTGTTCTCAACGTCCCGTCTGAAGCACGCTGGGTGGGTGGCTGACCGTGGCACGCGAACTCGTGGCGGAGGCTGCAGCGAAGTACCTTCGTCCCTCTCCACGCAACACTGCCATGTAGTTATCCTCAATCTGTGCACCGCGAGTCTTATGAGACCTCGAGGCCTTCTCCCCTACACGGCGTCTGACACCAATTGTGTCCGGCGTGTAGAGTGAGTCCAGGAGATGGTCTTGTATAACGTCCGAGCAGAAGTGCCTTTGACAAGTCTCCGTCCGGGCGAGTCAGATCAGATCCAAGCACGAAACGCCCTTCGCGATGCCAATACTCGCATGATACTCGGATGAATGATACAAGTGCAATAATAAGACGATTTTTGTGGTCGTTATTATATGTAGTGAATTGGTAAGTCCGATGTCTTGTCAACGCCTTGTGCTGGTGCGGGATCCTTGTGAGTGGGGCCATCTATTTGTGGTGGAATATGACAATATGACAGTTGAGTGCAGAGACGACATGAGGAGAGGCCTTCTTCCCAAAGCCACGGACATTTAATATAGCCATAGCACCACAAGATAGACAGCGAGGCCCGAAGCGTGCATACAATGCAAGGAACAGCTCCTGCCTACAATTGCGCAAGCAAGCATGATCCGCTAGGTCATTTGTCTTTTGGTCGGAAGCAATCAAGCTGCCTAGGTAGGTAGGTTAGGTACCGGGATACATTTCCCCCATTTGCCCTGTCCAGCTCGGATCCTTGGAGGTCATGTACGTAGCACAACCGACTCGTATCAATGTCGTAAACGCACGTGAACCTTGAAGGCCTGGGTCAAAATCCAAGATGGTGAGAAGGAGCAGGAGGAGGAAGACGACGCGAGACAGTTGCCCGATTCTGTGTTGCGTTCGACCTGCTCCGGTATGCGTTCATTGAATATTGTCAGTTTCATAAAGGTCGTCAATCTTGCAAGACCTCCGGTGTCTGTCGGCAAGTGAATATCGCAGCTGGCAGGAATGTGCTGCCAGTGCAGCCTAGCGCAAAGGCTGGAATGAGGATGGTCTTCAATGTTGGTGTTTTTTTTTGTTTTTGTTTTTTTCTTTTTTGGCGGCCGTGATTAGCTGGCGAGAGCGGGACGGACGTTAGCAACGTGTCGCAGATTGAGCCTCAATGCGACGGTAGGATGGGTTCTGGAGCTCCGGGCTCTGGGCTCTCTGGCAAATTGACCTGAAAAGTGGGCTTCTTCCTTTTTGCCCACTTCCTGCCCCTTCGTATTAGGATGTTGCTGCTTGCGCGCATATAATCCCATGCAAAATACTAGGTAGGTAAGTAGGTATGTACGGCTGCGAACAGAGCATATGTACCCTCAATACAGTCAAGTCAGTACCCTCCCTACACCACGCACACCCAGCGCCCAGCAGAGGTCTTGTCTGGCCGGCCTCTCGTCTGTTGCCAGCACGCTTCGAGAGCCCCTCCTTGCCCCTCATCCCCAGCAGCAGGGAAAGAAAAGAAAAGAGCGATAGGGAGCGCGTCATTCTCCCTTCTCAACGACGAAGAAATTTCCCGGAATGGGTTTCTGTTACTACTACATGCTGCACAGCTGATCATCCCAACCCTGTTTTTTTGAATACTATATTCCTTGCTGCATACGTGTGTACAGTACTGTACTGCACGCGGCCTGTACCACCACCCCCTGCCACGGAATTCCGACTGCTGTCTGCTGTCTGGTGGCTTCTAGCATTGGCATGGAATCGCGAGCTCGGCTGCCCTTGTAAAAACGAGAGGCAGGCCATGCCAGCCAGCCTGGCAGGGGGTCGTTCCTGGTAAAACACCCGCCCTCTGAGTTGCACTGGGATTCATGGCCTATAACTGCCGAACTATTACTGCCCAGGTCCTTCATTATTACCCCAATCCTGGCTGTCCTGTATAGAGCTTGGCCAAGCTCTCAATCTGGCACAGCTCACCTTGTTGCCGCTGCTACACCCAGCGCTGGACTGGGCTGGGCTGGGCAAGATGGGATACACATGTATTGGCAGCCGGGTTATACGGGGTGGGAGGAGCATCTGCTGATCGGTCCCGAGCTTTGTTATCCCATACGAAACTTTTGCGTCAACACAGTAAATAAGCTCCGTCCCATGATTCCCAATCCGGATCTGGAGTTTGGAAGCGCGCAGGCATGGCCTACAAGTCTATTCGGACGCTGCCTGAACCTCGTATGTTGCAACCCTGTCGAGGCCTGTGAGATAAGTTGAACCACCGTACGCTTCCCGGCACGGACTGGGCATCTGCAAGTATGGACCATACAGCTGCGAGCTACGAATCAACAATGAAGTATCGTTATGTACGTAAACGGGCACGCATGGAGCACCCCCGGCACGTAGCTTCTCGTCTTCGTATACCGCTTGGTAATTGGGGAGCGGTCGACCACAACACCCGTTGCCCTGGGGAAGAAGACGCGCCGCCGGGACCTTGGGCCATGTCTTCACTCCAGAATGAATGCATAGGGTAGGTAGGTACTTATATGTGTACATGCAATGCAGTCTTGTAAAGAACAGACGGACAACACAAGATGAAGAAAGAGAGAAAGAAAAAAAGACCATGCTTACATGCAACTCGCGAGCTGCCAGCCCCGCCAAGCGAGCGACCGGTTACGGACACATGCCCACGGACTTGCTTATGTACCCACCTTCACCCTCCACCAAGTCCACTCTCACTGCATATCAACAGTCGGATACAAGTAGTAGATAGGAGGGAGGAGGCGGTGCAACGAACGGTCTCTCCCTCTGTCCTAGTGTTGAGGCATTTCGATTCTGAAATCAGCGAAAAGTTAGGACTGCGGAGCAAGAGTGAATACTGATACACGCTTGGCATACAGACAGCATTGGGCACGAGAGGCTGCCCTATCCTTCAAGACGAACTGTACCTCACCCATGCTGTCGTGTGCTGGGGCACAACAAGTACTGCTCATGTATAAGTATGTAAGTATGTAGGCATCAGACGTTTTCTGGTTCTTGGGACAGGTAGATAACTGGACTAGACTAGCCGTGCTCTAGCTTACTCCCACCCAGATCAGATCAATCCCTTGCCTGTCCAACGTGAGCCCCGCCCATGTTTGTCCACACGACATACCTGTAGACGCGTATATTGATGTTGATACATCTTCTCATGGGACTGTTGACCAAGCATATGGCCGTATGATGCGGGTCTTCACGATCGGATGTGGTGTTTTGTTTACTATTGAGATACAGACATGCCGATGACTAATGCCGGGCCTGTACTTTCCCGTCTATTTGGCATTGGGCTTTTTTTTATACCTACTTACCGTACTTAAGCTTGAGGTCTTCTTTTACCTCGAGTGCCGTGGGTATACCAAGAAGAAGAAAAAAACACCCCCACATTTATATTTGCGTTCACTTATTAGAGACCAGACTATTCGACCGTGGCCTTCCCGTCAGAGCAGTCAGTCAGGCCAATCTCGCTTTCGAGTGGGTTTATTTATATCACGACAACGCATGTAACTTGAGCCGAAGCGAAAGGGGGGAGAAGAGACGCGCTCTCACTCTCCATGCCAATACGTACCGTCGACGCAGCCGCAGGCCGATACTGAAAGCGCATTGGGTGTTAGTAGGCAAGAGCGAGCAGGAAAAAACCGGGACCTTCCCACTTTGACGGTCCCAAGGTCGAGCGAGCTGTGACAATGGGACACAATCAATGGAGAAGTCGAGCAGTTTTACACCCCGGAACCCTGACCAAAACTGCAGGCCATCATACACAATATGTAAGTCGACCTCACCTTTTTTTTTTCAGGGATGGGCGGACTGGATTGACACAGACACACCCCTCCCCAAGGCCTCCCCCCTGCCCACACACAGCTCGCAGAATAAGCTATCAACAGCCTTGTCCGTCATTGCAGTGGCGTGCAAAAGCAAAAGCTGCTAACCTAGCCCCTCTCGTCTCTTGTCTCTTGTCTCTTGTCCCCTGTCCCCTAGTCGTAGCTCCCTAGGCCCCAAGGTCCCATCGCGGAACTTCGTCTGCGTCTGTCTGTCTAATCGGTCGGTCGTCTTTCTTGACCACAGTCCGACCAAGTAGTCCAAGTAATCCACAGACTGCCTGCGCTTCTCGAGCCACACTTTTTCTCTCCTACCACTCGCTACAACGAACCTCTTCCCCCGTTTCCCCTTCTCTTTCTCTCGCTTGCACGCTATTCGCCTGTCTGCTCGCCCTAGCGCCTCGCCAAACAGTCGTTACGTCTCGATGGACAGACCATTCACACGCCGTTATATCAAGCACGCTTAAATCTATCTGTCTTAGCCACGCTCTCTTGGGAAACGCTGCCCATTCATCTCTAGTCGTCTTGTTCGGATCTGCTCGCCTCTCTCCCCCATAAGGCACGACTAAATCAAAAGCCGTTGGACTAGCCTACATACCTCATGTAGTGTTTTTCCTCATTGTCTCTCTCTATTATCTGCCACTCTTGGCTACTACTACCACCCTTACCCTATCCTGCCAACCAACCCTGATCGCTCGATTACTACTGCTGCTCTTACTACTACTACGACTACGGTTATCATTTCTCCGACTAACTGCCCGGCCTGCTGCAATCTGCACACGGACTGGTACTGCGCTTGTATATATCAAGTGTTGCTGGATATATATTGTTCATTAACCCCATCCCCAAAACAAAACAGGCCAGGCTCATCAGCTACTCCACATTGCCAGAGCGCCCTTTGTCGACTTTCCTCTTCGGGCATTGCCTAAATTGGTCGCAGCGTGCCATACACTCGCAGCCCATTCATCTCATCAGACAAATTACCGTCCCGTTTTGTTTTTTCTGGCTCGCTCGCTGAGGTTGATGTATCTTGCCTCCCCCGGGCCCTGTTGAGTTACATCCTATTCGTCAGCTTCTCGACCGACACCTCCACGCCGGTCCCTCTAGTGTGTTGTGTCCAAGATACTACTTACTACCTACGCACCCGCATAGACACGATCCTCGCCCTATGCCCCCAAACTAATAATCTGCCAATATTACCTGCCATATGTATGCGACACCGACGATCAGATGAGGCTGGGCTTTGCTACCCAAAACAGTCATAAGCCCCGCTTGCTTCCTTTTCTTACTCTTCTAAGCTGGCCGTCCTCTCCAGCTTATCATATCTCTAAAGGTTATTAGCTCCTACCTATATTCTCCTCTTCGCCTCCCCCGTTCTTCTTATTGAGCTTCCAACTTCTTGCCTCTCTGGCTTGCCCACCACGTTACTTACCTGTCTTGGTTCCGCTCTATTCCCTTTCCTATGTGTATTCATGCTCTGTTCATAGACAAGTCTTGGTTACGATGATGCTCACACTGAAGCAGCCAGTACATCACGGCTACCATACCGTCCATGATCTTCCAACACCACCCTCGACATCCCGACCATCGCCCCCTTGACTATCCAGGAGACTTCTAAAAAACCGTTGTCTGCGTTCCCCCGTAAGGCCAGTCCGTTTTTCAAAGGGATGTCGGCCCCGCATCGCGGACTGCCTTTGCCGGCAGCCATGACTATCGCCCAGCCGGCGCCGCCACCGGGGCCAGGCCTTCCTCAAGCCCCGGGGCCATCTTTGCATTCTCAAGGCCCACCCCCTCCTGCTCAAAGCCAGATGTTGGGTACGTTGCCTGCACCGCCTCAGTGGCAAGGCCAAGGCCCCGGCGCAGACGAGTCCATGAGGAGCTGGCTTATGGCCAAAACGGAAGAGGAGAGGAGGCGGCAAGAGGAAGAAAAAACTCGACAGGAAACGTTACGTTTGGAGCAAAGAAGATTGGAGCACGATATGCTTCGGACATCTTTGGATAGGGGCATACCGCCGCCCATGGTACCTGTGGTGTTTGCGGGGATGAGTGGGGGGAGTACTACCCCAAGCCGCCTTGGAATGGGCGCAGCAATACCTGGTTCCTCAGCATTCGCAACCTCCGCAACTCCTACCGGCCCAAGGACAAATTTCGCCCGAGCACCGAAGAGATTCGCAGTCGCATCAGTACGCCCCCTATGCTGGCTCCGTGGGTGTTCCGTCGACGCCAGGATCAGGTCCTGGTCCGCAGGGTGGTTTTGTGCCATACCAAGGCCCAGGTTCTCCCACAAGAGCCAGGGCACACACAATGTCCATGGCGGGCGGCCCCGGCGGGCGTTCTTTGGGCGGGTCTCTTCCCCGGCTGGCTACAGGCGAGGCCGTGGGCGGACCTTCTGGGGTCCCATCGCACGCTACACATTCTCTTGCTCAGCAACAAGCAGCTCCGCAGCACGAAACGCAGTCTCCCTCTATCTATTTCCACCACTGGCAACCGCCGACCTCGCAAGCTGGTTCAAACCAGCCTGCAACCCCGTCCGGTTCGTTTAAAACCCAGCCCAGCCTGTGAGTGTCGGTATAGCTAACGTTGCTATTCGTACTAGTGGATTCGCCCCGCAAACGAAAGGCTACGGGTCCGCCGCCGCCGGCAGCCCAAGGGCCAAGTGCTCAAATTCGATATCGATCACCGCCGTTCAGCCAGTCAGGTGGCCCTTCCGCGCTGGGCAACCCGCCTCCTGGTCGACGCCGTGGACACTCGCGTCAGAGAAGTGACATCTCTGCCTATAGGTCGACACGCGGCCGTGGGGACAGTTTTGGTCCAGGAAGGGCCATGTCTCCCGGACTGGGCACACCACGGGAGGGTGGAGTGCCAGAAGGCGGTTCCATGCAGCCCCGCGGCACACATTCAGTTTCGAGTCTACTGTCGGACCAACCGTCACCGCGTTACGCCATGTCAGATATGAGGAACCATCCACCAGGGGAGGAGCGAAGGCAATCTCCGGGTTCATCGGAAGAAAGATCGCGAGGTGGAGCCGCAGGATCAGCATCTCTACGCGACGGCGACCGAGAACACGATTAGCAAGGAGATGAGGCGGACGTGGACGACTACAAAGCTTTTGTTTCTTGGCGGCTACAGGCGGGAAGCCATCGAATTCATGCAACGAGCCTTACGATAATGTCCTATGAACGCCACATGAAAGACGCGATTTCATACTTTCAGAGCTATATGCCGAACGAGACAGTCAGCCAGACTCGGAGTCTCGCCAATGCCTTGGCTTCAGGGTGGCTGACATGCTCTCCTAAGAGCTTGGCCTTCGGTTCGACATGTGTATCTTTTCTACTATTTTCCCCATATATTTCACTTTCCCCCTCTACTACGTGTATCAATTATTACCTGCATAACTATAGGGGTGGTTCGGACAAAAGCATGGCCTGGGGATGAACAGGCCTCAGGAGTTCTGGGCAAAATCAGATATTCATTGATTTTACAAACGAAATGGCAGGATGTACAGTGCTATGGTGATAAGAATTAGCATGGTAGGCGGCTCAGCTCCGTTGGGGGGTAGAGGTGGTGGAAGCAGACCAAAGACTACACAACCTGGAGCTGGCGAACCGACGGGGTCCAGTTTTGACAGGGTCTCGACTTTGTCGTGCCGCGTCGGATTGCGGATTGAGATGCAGGCAATATAAGCCTGCAGCATCGCCAGGATAAAATCAGTCGGTGCACATTTGCACGACTCCCTGGTTGACAGCCATGCAAGCGCGACAAACTCCCCAGTCAGTCGGGCACGGTAACGAGGGCACGAATGGCCTGGAGCTCGGGCTTGGCCTGAAAAGTGGAAGGCAGGCAGACGGGCGGGCGGGCAGGCAGGCAGGGGTTCCATGTATGTAAAGAAGGTACCTGTACCAAGCAGGAGACTGATGACCTGACGTGTTGATACTATTCTGGGATGCTGAAACACGAACGAATAGCAAATCATTTCCCAGGAAATTGTCTGGATTGCTGTTTTTTTCTTGCCTCCTTCGGGGTTTTTGTGAGACTTGACGACGCAACCCGCGATCGGTCGTCAGAGTGGCGGTTACTAACAATACGAGACCCGTTGTTACTGTCCGTGTTACTCGGCACCAATACTGCAATGCAATACTTTGGAAAATGACGGCCCAAGTGGAAGATGGCGGTAGGGGGCACTGACAGCAAATATGGTTTCCAAAAAAGGAAAATAGCCGTGTCATACGCCCGCTCTGATAGGTTGGATTCAGCAAAGGCCTGGCGCGCCCGGCGGTCAACCCTCGCGTACGGACCGAGACATGGGCAGAAACAATATGGCATGGTACGATCACTGAAGTGGTCCTTGGAGAGAGGAGACGGACAGAGCTGGGCTCTTTACCTGCACCCCGAACCCCTCAGCTGAGGCCGGCCACCTGGACCGTAGATCCGTTTCCTCTTCTGGTTTTGTTGCAAGGTCGGAAACTGGAAAGGGGACATGATCATCATCGGCCGCTTACTCGTACTTCTCTGCAGTACTTACTAGATGGTTCTTTCCCAGGGGAGGAGGTAGGGACGGTCGCGGCTAGCCAGACCGACCGAACATGTATCATTTGCTCGCGCAGGTAGGCGCCCAAGCCGAAGGGGGTGATGGGATGATGACATGCATGAACGAATGAATGATGAATTGGCATCATGATTGGACGGCCTGCCTTCCCTCACCTTGCTTGTTGTGTGTTTATCTAGTCCCTAGTAAGCAAAGCCAACCTTAACAACCAGCGGGACGGACGATAATGTTCTTGCTCTGGAAAAGGGCCTGTAACGCGGCCATAAGATGATCCCTTCCCCCTCCCCAGCTGCTTAACCCGGCATTGCGCATACATAGTCAGTATCTATTTGCGACTACATACACACAACCTACACAAATGAACAGGAAATTGGACATTGTATCACCCACCTACCTGCCTCCCTCCCTACTCCATCCAGGATACAACATGACAGGTCACCTCCGATGGAAACCCCGAACTTTTTGGCGCCCTTTCGGCCGGGTCTCCATAATCTGAACAACGCATGCATGGATAGTTGGTCTTTTTGTTCTGGTTGAATTGTATCTAGTACTAATAGTAGTGGCACTCACTGGCATGTATCATCATGTATATAACTCAACTATCAAATCTATAAATATCCATGTCACTGCTACAGCTGCTACCACTACTGCACTGCGTTTTTGACATGCAAATGCCGTGATGAAGGTTCCTGTTATGTCCTTTGGGGGCCCCTTGCAGTCGGCAAATAACCCGGTTTCATCACCACTCTCGCTCCCCGGGGAGATCCATAGATACAATACAACCCCTCGTGGGGTGACATCCATCTATACGTCGTAGGGTTGTTGCTACCCAAGATCCCTTCCCTTTCTCCCGAGGAGAAAGAAAGGCCTAGCCCCATGGCAACAAATTTATCCGCCTATCAAACGACAACAGCACCGTCGTATACCTTCCTCTCCCTGCCTGCTCAGTTTGTGATGATCTCGCGTGCGGCGGATTGGCATCGACGACAGGACGACGGATCTCTCCGAAACCTGGTTTGCCGGTGGTGTTTAGCAGCCTCATTTCCCTGTCAGCGTGGGGGTTTGGTGAGATCGGCAAGCAGGCAAGGCAACGCAGCCTTCGAACCCGGGCAGGCGATCTCCGCGGGACGGCCGGCCGGCAATTGAAAAGCTCTTCCACTGTCTCTCGCTCACCCTTGCCGTTTCGTAGTAGTACCTGCCATATATGGCCGGCCGGCGTCACAAAAGGCGAGACCGCCGCCCCCTTTTCCTTCCCGCGTGGGGGATATTCGGATCCATCGTCAAGCTGCGCAAGATTATGCGTTCGATCCTCCCCGGACGCGCGAAAGGCCACTGCGTCGTAGCGAGCTCTCGAGATACGCTCCACGCGGGGAGAGATTGGAATTCAATCCTGAATCACGCAAGGTTATGCGTTGCCATGCTGTTCCCGGACGTGAAAGGACACTGCGTCGTTAGTGAGCTCTCGAGACACGCCCCGGCGCGAGGATTCTCTCTCCCACGTCACCCATGTTCATTGTGGGTATGTGTTGCTCCGAAGGGGGGATGTATCGTCGTGCGTGGTGCGAGACAAGCGAGAGATAGGGCGAAGCAACCCATCGCCTTGAGGCTACTCTTCTCTGCAGACAAGGTGACGATTACCCATGTTCGCCGGGTGTAGCTCTGAAGAGATAATCGTATCATCGTGCGTGGTACGAGACACGGGAGAAATAGGGTGAAGCAACTGATCGTCCTGATAATACCCCTTCTCTTCTCCCGATGCGTGGCGAGGGTGAGTCGTTCCAGAGCGGTACCCACATGAATATCCTCTGCCCTGTCCCCGGAATCTTGAACCGGCATATCTCTAGCAAGGAAGAGGTCGGTCAACAATCTAACTTGGGCTCGGATACGCATCGCATGGGCTGGCTATTGTTGCCTCTTAGACTCAAGCCCGCGGACGTATCTCAGGGAAGGCAACGAACCGTCTTCCACGGTGGGGAGTCCGGCTCTGTCAGCATAGCAGACGAGCAGATTTTCGGAATGGCATTCCGCGTAAGCCACATACATGTACGCAGACTGTACAAAGGATCAAGCTAAGGGATACACGGGTCAGTCACTCAGGGATGAAGCATCTATACCGCAATCCGGCCAAGCACAAGACGAAGTAACAAGAGCGTTTAGGCACCACAGGGGCAGGCATGATGCTGACTATTCCTTGAAAGAGGACTTCATCAAGCAAGGTCGTGCGTGCCCCGACTTTCTATTACATTACCATAACAATATTCCAGTATGATACATACAAAACGAGACTTGTGAGTGTGTCCATCGTGAGTTTTGGTTCCTCTGCAGAATGTAGGGGCTTCATGCCCGTGAGAGGCCAAGGGAGAGAAGGAGAAGGAGAACAACAACGACCACGGCGACGACGACATCATCATCATCAACAACAACAACAGCAGCAGCGCTCCCAACCTCCCAAGTCCAATAGACGACACAGCGATCGCACAACGAACACCAGGTAGCTTTCTCCGCTACCGAAACGAAACCCCCAAACACTCGCCGCTCCTACTTTCCCTTAACCGCACCGCGAAGCGAATGTTCCATATGCATAGTGTCTGCGTAGAAGAAGAAAAAAGATTAAATAACAGTTAAGAGGGTGTAAATGAAACCCAAGACGTGGAATGATTAAAGCGTCGTCTTTGGTATGCGTGGGTATAATGCGGGCTCCTGCAAAGTGTACACGCCCAGTGTGTGTTGAAAGAAGACCATCCTCCTGTTACGCCAGTAATGCAGTAGGCATGACGCTTTTGAAGCCTTCTCATGCAGACACGCCCACTGGAACAAACAAATAAAACCCGAAAGGACAAGTTGACAGCGACAGAGACAGAGAGACCCTTGTCGCGGTCTTGTAGCGATGACAATAGACAAAAAAGAGAGGGGGAAAACAGAAGAGAGAGATACAAAAGGGATGGGAGTGGATCAATCTCATCCACGTGCCAGTCCAGTCCTCTCTGGTATGGCAGTGGTAGTATTAGTGGTGCCAGGCTTTTCAAGGCTCCTTCTTGCGCTGCGCCAAACTCCGAAGGCGGATATCCTAAATCTTCTTCTTCTTGTTGTGGTGTTGCCTGTATTCGGCCCGGATCACCTTCATCAACAGGTCCTCATTCTTGACCGGAACCCACGACGTCAAAGCTTTCATGGCGTTCTCGAATTCTGCGTCAATCAGATGATCACGCAAAGCCTGGACGATTGCTGTGCTAGTTGCATGTAGGATATCGAAACAATCCGAGTTGTCGGTCCTCGTGGCACCTTTTCCAGCCGAGCCGGGCACCTCAGGTGCCGCGGGGTCAGACGACTCTCCGAGCAGCATGATAACATCCCATACTCGAAGCTGTGCGGGAAATGGTATCGACAAGTTGAACAGCGTCAAGTACCACCTTGTTGCATACGCAGTGGGATCGATGCCCAGCTCCTGCAGCTTGGTTGCAACGTCCTTGCCAGTCAGCCAGTTCGTCTCAAATTTCCTCAACGCGTCCATCAGATCGACAAAACCAGGCGAGTACAGACGATTCAGACCCCGTACTTGCCACAGTCGAACAAGCATCACGAAACACCTGTCCTCGTCGTAGTAGCTGAGAAGAGTCGCCCCTAAGGCCGCCATGCCCTGTACGTATCCCGTTTCAGGGAAGTAAAGAGACATGGCATGCAGAACTCGAAACAGAAGTCGCTGGCCGCCCTTGTATCTCTTTCGGAACATGATATGCTGGTTGATGGTCCTTGGAACGTCAAGATCGATTTGAACATCGTCAGGCGATGGGACCTCTTGCAGGTTCTTGTAGATAGTGTAGAGTTCGTCATCAGATGCGAAGCGCTCCTTGCTCTTTTTCGCACTCTGAGACAGGAAGGACCACCATGCTGCCGATCGCCAGCAATCGGGAATCCCCTTCCACGTCCGATCGACCAGCTTGGGTTGCTTCGTGTCGAATTCGAAGAAAGTTGAGCCCTCTCCATCCGCTCCTGATTTCACCAACGTGGCCATCTTCCGCCACTTCTCGGTGCGTCGCCATTCCTTGTATTTGGACTCGTCGGCAATGGTCGCGGCCGACTTCTCGTCACCTATGCTCGTCAGACCCAATTGCGGCGCGAGCATATTACTAGCTTCGTCCATAAACCTTCGGTCCTTGTTATGGGGCAGCAGGTTTGCTGCTGCACGCAGAGCCGAACGAGTGGAAGTTCGGGATGTCGTAGAAAACCCTGATGCTTGTGTGTTGAGAGACCGCGCCGACATCTTCCTACTTGGCCGCCTCGATCCCAGGTACCCAGAGTGTGCAGCCATGTCTCCCCTTCGAAGTAGGACATTACGCTTCTTGTTCGGTGAGTATTGGCCAAGCCGCTCGTAGTCGGCCGGCGTGCTCGCTCGCGAATCTGGCCGCCTTTTCATGATGAAACCGTAGCGATCGACATCCTCCACATTGACGTTTTCCCCATCTTCAATGCCTCCGGCGAGTTCGTGCGGGGAATCAACGAGTGGCAACGCAGTAGACCCCGTGGACTCTCGGGTCCCAGGTGCCTGCGGAGTATGACTTCCAGGAGGCGGATCGCCAGAAACGGGACTTGGGCTTTCGATTGGACTGTCAGAACCAGGCGCGTTAGCAAAGTCATACAGAAGGCCGATACTGGATATGCAAGGAAACCGTACGCGTCATTCTCATCCACATCTGACGGGACTTCTTCTGTTGGCTCCAGGCGCGCACTTAGGGCCGAGTGCCTGCCACCATCCTCCCACTTGAGACCCCCCCGGTTCATAGAGTGATCTCACCTTTTGAGATTCCCTTTCTATCTCTACTGGTATCACGCGAATGCTGGGCGGACTTTGCGGCGTCGTGGGTGTCGGCGGTAGCTTGGCTTCGGGCGAGGATTCGACGGTTACGGATTCGACAGCCGGAGCTGGCGCCGGCGCCGTTGCTGCTGGCGTAGAGGGGACCGACTTTGGCTCGTCGCACGGTGGCGATTGACTGGGCGATGGACTGGGCAGTGGCTCCTCTTCGGCGATGATGGTCGGCATCGTAGGAGATGTCCTCGGCGCCGTGAAGGCGGTGCCATCAACTTGCGACTTGGCCATGAGGGATGGTGCAAGAGGAGACGGGCGAGGGGGTGACGGGCGCTCACTGGCGAGCGCGTCGTTCATCATAGCGCCGTCACGATTGGCGCCAGCATCGGGTACACTGACGACGTCTGGCTTTTTCCCAGCAAGCATGATGCTCCCACGCTTGGAAAATGACATCTGGGTGATGAACTGGGAAAACTCGTCATCCTCGACCCTGGGTATGGTCGTGGTCTTCAGGTTTGTCGAAACCCCAGTATCAGACTGCTTGGCGGCCCCATGCGCTAAATGAGGTGGGGGCGAGCCAATGACAGGGGCTGGGACAGGGGCTGTGGGCTTCCATTGTGGGATGGGAGCGTTATTAGACGCGGAGCGGACGACAGGGGCCGTAGCGTCTTTCCCCACTAGGGCCGTTTCCACATCAAGCGCCATCTCGTGGTCATCAACTTGATGAGCCTGCTGTGCCGATAACGCCTTCTTCTGTAGCTTCTTGGGCTTCATAGAAGGCAGTAATGTCGAGGGAGGAGACCGGAAAATGGAGGAGGGTTTGGAAAAGAGAGATGCCGGCTTCTCTGGGAAGCACTCGGCAGCCGAGGGGGCGTTGTTGGAGACGTGGGCGATGCGGTGTTGTTGTCTTCAGATAATCCTGGCGACGGGAGAGGGATGCTGCATTGGCTGCAACGGTCGTTGGCGCCGTTTAAGTTCCGGTTAATCTCGCAACCAGAGTGCGGCGTGGGCAAAGGCGCACCCGTCTTGACCCTTAGCTTGGGGATAGTGAAGGTAGTGCTCTCGTTGGCGCTGCTAAGGTACGAGTCCGGCGCAGTGCGGATCGCAATTGACTCGAACCTTTTGTAAGTAAAGGGATCTTCTTCCTCGTCTTCGCTCTCCTCGTGAACGGTGGAAGAATAGGACGAGGCGCCGCGACCTGAATGGCGTTGCAGGTCTTGGACAACGGTGCGCGGCGTCGTGATGATGGCCCTCAGAGCGGGATGGGTCTCGTTGGGCTGAGGGGAGCGGTTGGGAGGGGCGGCAGCGACGACGTGGGAGGACAAAGAAGAAGAGACGGTAGAAGAAGGTCGCGTGGCCGGGGAGCCGGCATAAGCAAATGTAGAACGGTTACGCAAAGGAGAACGAGGTGGTGGAATGGGAATGGGTGGTTCGGCCTGCACAGTCTGGTCGTATCGTAAAGCGATCAGACTAGTATCATCTCTGAAAGGGACGAGCGCAGCTGGCCGGCTCTTGTAGCGCACGCTGGAGTACTTTTTGGGCGCCATGGAGGGCTAAAAGAAAAATAGCGAGTTGCGTGCCAATCCGAGGTAAGTGCCAGGGCAAGGCAAGGCACCAGGGGCCGACAGCAAACCAGAGGGTTTGGTTGGTCCGGTTGGTTGGTAGCCAAGGTTGGTGGGATGAACCGTTGGGCCTTTGTTCGGGTGCGATGCTGCGGTGTTGCGTCGTCGGCTGATGCGCGCGATGCGCGATGCGTCTGATTGATGGTGCAGCAACAGAGTTGAGGCCAGGCCTTGCTCCTTCGGGAATCCCTTGCTCATGCACGATTCGAGCCTTTGCGAGTCTGCGGAGGGAGAGGGGGATGCCGGGTTCTGGCTTGTCAACAAGCAAGCAAGCAAATGGTCAATGGAATGCCAGCCTTTATTTTTTTATTTTTTTTCCCCCGCGAAGCTGGCTGGTGATAGTGTAATGCCGGTACTTAAGCTACAGGGCAGCTTCCTGGAGCTGTTCCTGGAGCTGATGGTGGTGGTCAGCTGGGATCCAATAGACTTCTAACTCTGTCTGATCTGTCCGGACATAATTTTACTGGAAAATTTGTTCTTGACGGAAGCACCCCCGTTCTTGTTGAGTCGGAGCTCAGCTCGGGATGGAGATGTCTCGTTGGTGTGAGAGACGATCAAGAGAGGGCTCGTGGGTGGGATATGACACAAAAGAACAGAGGACGGGCAAGCAGGAGAATGATAGACCGACAGGTAAACAGACAGAACGCAAGAGAGAGAGAGAGAGAGAAAGAGAAAGAGCGCGCACGCGCGTGTACTAGGGGAAAGGGCCGAGCACCAACTCACTCCTAGGTTAGGGATTGCATTCCGCCATCTGAGAATCGATGAATTGAGAAGCCCGTTGTCTCGACTCTACAAATCAAGAATTCCCAGAATAGAACGCAAAGCCGAGGAGGGAGGGAGAGAGGTGGGATGGAGGACATGGGATGGAAGACATGGGAAGGTTCAAGGAAAACCGAACAAACTTACCTTTCCGCGTAGTACTGATAGACCAGAAGCTCGGATCCTCCCGACTTACACGATGATTCGGGAAAGGGCAACCCTGTTGGATGCGTCGACCTGGGATCTGTCTGGGGAAAACAGAGCTAGGGAGGTATAAAGTCTGTATCTGCTATGCAGGGCAAGATAAGGTACGGCAAGGGAGGCACAGAGAAAGGTTCAATGTTATAAGCCTAGGAGCGAACGTGGACGCGGAAAGGCTGCGAATAGCAATACCGTTCCAGAGACAGTATTGTTTGTGATGTCTTACAAGTCCCCGAGAAGCAAAGTGCAAGTGGGGGAAATAGGGAAAATATTCGCTATACTGTCTGTCTGGGATGGGATGGGACGGCCGGGGCATGGGACGTGGCCATCTTCTTATGTCCAAACCTGCTCATACCGACTCGTTTGCTCCGCGATGCCGGTTTGGAATGTTCTATCCTCGATCTA
Organism: Apiospora rasikravindrae; assembly: GCA_038363885.1. NCBI lineage: Eukaryota > Fungi > Ascomycota > Sordariomycetes > Amphisphaeriales > Apiosporaceae > Apiospora > Apiospora rasikravindrae. The sequence continues at coordinate 2,348,182 of JAQQWK010000006.1, forward strand.
GATAGAGGCAGTTAGGGAGAAAAGAGGGATGCATACCTAATGCAACCCTAGTTCCGAGACATTTGGTCCTCTCTGAGCGGCTGGCCATCTTTTGCTCGCTGCACGACCAAGAAAACACCAAGAACACGTCGTCGTCCCTCTGTCGACTAGCCGGGGGATGGGTGTTACTACTACGACTGCTAACCTAGACTGATACATAACGGCGCATGCTATACCACTCCCCCACCTTAACATGGCCACCTGAAAGGCGCCCGGTACTAATATGTGCACACTGAATCGGTGCAGACATCAATAACAGCCATACGGCACCCAATTGGCTGGGTCCGCGCTGCCCTACGCCCGCCGTCCGTTTTGGGCAGGAAGACAAAAGGCGGCTGGTCTTTTCCCGAGCTGCTCAAGGTGGCTAAGTGCTTCCTTTTTATCTGTCTTGCTTGCATTGCATGAGGCTTTTGGCGAAAGTGGGATAGAGAGGATTCAGTATTACTCGCGCTTCTCTCTCCATCCTCCCAGAAAGGGGATGAAGAAGAAGATGGAGAAGAAGGAAAGCTTTCACGATGGACACCATTAAAGTTGCCCAAAATTGCGATATACCTGTTCGTTGGGTACCGACACACGGAATAAGGTTGAGTCAGTGTTGAATTGCGATTGACATGCTCTCTACATGTACCCAAGTACTTACATAGCCTACCTACTGTCCATTGTGAGCTGTCCTGAGACCAAGAACCTTCAACCTGGGGATGATGCGGTGCCGCTTTCCCACCATCTTGTACGATTTGCTCAGGCGTCAGGTCGAGACGTACACGAGAGACGTCGGCAGTGAACACTTCCCCGGAATAGGAATCCATTCTCGTTTCCTCTGCTGCTCCTCTCTCTCCGCAGCCCGCAGTCGCGCTACCGGAATGCCGGTCCCCTAATCCACTTTCGCCGGCAATGCATCGATCGCTAGGTGGGATTCCATCTTCATCTACGCACTAATCCAGTCCAGGCGTCACATCCGCCGTCTTCCCTCGTTCCGTCTGTCTGCTGACAGTTCTTTTTCTTTCCTTTTTCCGCCCGCCTCCCCTCCCGGCAACTCTCCATGTGCTTATTATCCCTACATAGATCCATTTAGTTCTAGATATGATAGATCCATACAGGGAATATTCAATGAAAGGAGCATGGCATATCATTGGAGGGGAAAATATACACCATGCTACTTCCCTTACGTGGTGGTCCTAGTGATGCAAGCGCCACAACACAGACAGAGACGCTTATACTCATCTCCAACGATGCAGTGCGGCGCGGCGATCGCCACCCAAGACATCTGGCATTCTATTGAAGGTTGAAAATTTGGTTGGCCGTGACGGCTTCAGCAACAATTTACCTACACGCTACACACTTTGTTGTGAGTTTCACGCTCTCCCATACTGTGGGGTTGGCTGGCTGCATGAGTTGCTCATACGGGTATTTTGTATGTAACTAGGAGTAAACCAGATATATTGCGGCTATCTGACGTGGCGTCTTTTAGCCAACTCATCCGTGTCCAACCATGGATAGCTACATGCTTTTTTTCTTGTTCTGTAGAACGATCGATTCTTCGAGGGGTACCACCATTCATCATCGTCGGCATTTCTTTCTTTCTGCTGATCCGCCATCCGTTGTTGAAAAGGCAGGTAGGTAAGCGGGAAACGGGAAGTGAAGCAGTTTGTGTCAAGTCAAGCAAATTCTATGTAGGGCGAACTGACTCTCATGATGTTTCCCCCACCCTTCCATCCGGCTTCTGCACATGCGATGTAACTGGGCATTCGAGCCAAACGGATGCGTTACCTGATCGTTCACCGTTGCCAGCTGTCTGCTACCACAGGGGTAACATCAAATGGGATTTGGGTTGAACGTGTCGTCACTTGAAAGCTGGATTGGGTTGAGTTCGGGCAGCCAAAGCAGGCCCCCTCCACTCACATCGACATTGTCACAGCTCAAACTTAAGGAAACCACACTCAATGCTGTAGTAGTACAGACATACACGACTATACTGGTGAAATATACAGAATATATTGCCTTTTAGGAGTACTAGTTATGTAGTTATGGCCTTCGATAAGACGCCACGAGACGGGAGAACAGCTGTCTCATGCGTCCTGCAGCTATGAATTGCTTTTCCTCCTTTAAAATGATCTGCACAACCGTGACCCCTTCAGCCGGCCGCGTTGGGATGCTGGAACGGTTTGCTGTCTCCTGTGCCTGAGCGCCTCGTCTGTCAATGCAATGCATCGCATAAGCGGCCGTCAGCGACTTACCCCTGGTGCCCTGCATCGGTACGTGCGCGGTTCTCTTTTGGTCAAAGGGGACCATTGCCTACGACGCCGTGGACTCTGAACGGCTCCCAGAGGCGCTAATGCAGCTACGTTGACGTGGTACGCCGAGAAGCGCCTGACTCGATGCTTATCACTGAGAAAAAAAAACTCTTCAAGTATCTTGCATCACCTTCCTTGTAAGGTTTTGTACAACAAATACTCATACTTCCTCGTTTTCCCAGTCCTTCTCGCCAAACATGGGCCGCTCTTTCTGGCCACTAAGTTCCAGCTTCTCAAGGAACTCGGGGGGTACGGTTGGAATATACTTCCTCTCCCGCTCCCTATTGACACCCCCAAACCCAGCACCGTAAGATACTCGCATGTCCATCACGGACGGCAGTGAGAATGGCAACATCAACGAAGGATCAAAATTAATCCCCTCGGGCATTTCGTACTCTTCGATTTCCGGATTCGGCGCGCTGCCCGGCGTCTGAATGTCGAAACCGTTAAACGTGTTCTTAACCGGAGTAGATGGAACACTGCCGGCTACAGGCGATATCGTCCTCCTGCGGTCCCTCTTCACATCTACCTCCTTCTGCATCGCCTCGAGGTATTTGACTGCGCTCTTCGGGAGCCCCTTTTCGCCAACCTCGGGACGGTAGTACTTAGCTGAGAATAGCAGCTGCTGGGGACTCAGGCGCTTCAGCTGTTGCAGAGTTCCCACCAAAGCCTCCAAGTTGTCCGGCTCCAGCGAAGAGAAACATTGCAGCCACTGGAGCAATTGGACAACAGGAGCCAGGTGCCGCCTCGCAGCGTCCATGGTGGTTTCACCGGTGGCGGTCGTGTCACCATGCTCGTAATGCTCGGGCTTCCTATTATTTGCTCGCGCCCAGTCCTCGATGACAGAGATGTTCATCCTGATTTGCATGGCCTTCGTCCTGGCTAAAAATTTTCGGTTATCCATGATGTGGTTGAACAACTCGGCGCCTAACCAATACAATAGCTGCGAAATAATTTGTGATGTGATGACGGAGTGGATGTCGTAGAGATCCAAGACGAACAGTGTGGAGGACATGAGGGAAGTGACACTCCGGGGAGCGGGCTTTGCCCTGGCCTTGGGGGAGGGCGGTCGGTACCGCTTCTCAATCGGTTCTTGCTTGACCTCCTTCTTTCGTTTGAAGATCTTCCATTCATGTTGGAATGTGACGTCTTCGAAACCCGGTATCGTTTCGTGGTCAAGCATGGCGGGCTCCAGGACCTTGTCCATTCGCCGTTCGGCATCTCTGACAACAAGGATAAAGATCTCGTTTATCAATTCAGCTAATTGTGCTTGAAATTCTGTAGTAGCCTCAACAAGACCGGCATCTTTCTTCAGATAGTGCAAGAGAAGCGTCGCATTGGACATCCAGAATGCTAAGATGGTCATATCCCACTGATGCTTCTCGACAACCTCGTTGATCTTGTCCTGTGCGCTGACGAGCAGTTTCTCTAGCAACTCGGAACTGGCATGATAGTGTGCATATCTCGCACTCAGGAATATCATGTTGGCCGGGACAGGCTTCTGAGACGGCGATCTTTGGGGTTGCATGTTGGTGATGATGATATCCAGAATCCTATCGAGGTCGCTCTCTTGGAAGACAAACATCTGGTCGTGCAGACAACGGCTCCAGTCGAACTCTTGCGCTTCCTCCTCGAAGTCGTCAGAGCCCTGCCCAAATAGTTAGCGAACGTTCCGAGGGTTAAGATTGCGAGCACCTGCATATACCTCGGGCTGGTCATCCATCCCTACATTGCCTAGATCGACCTCGAGATCCCTGGCGCTTTCCATCATCATCCGCCGCCGCATTTCGTTCTCGGCGAGTTCCTCCTCAAACCGGTCCTGCTCAAACCCCGGGTTGTAGAAGTCATCGCTCACACCGGCATTACCAATACTGTAGCCATTGTCGTGCAAGTAGAATGACATCTCGCTGTCGGGAGGCACGAAGTCGAAAGCCGTTCTGCCCGAAGATGTCTTGGCATCTGCAGATGCGCCGTTGTCAAGCAGTATCTTAGCGATACCCTTGTGACGGTTCGTCATAGCCCACATAAGGGCGCTCCACTGGTTCCGGTCCTGCTTGTCGACGTCTGCCCCGGCATCGACAAGAGCTTGTACAACGGTTTCGTGGCCCTTCTCAAATCATCAGCTTACTGGCCAGTTGCAGCCCAAGAGGTCACGCATTACTACGTACGAAACAGCTGGCATAAACTAAAGGGGGCGTTCCCTCCTCGTCTTGAGCGTTGACGTTCACGTATTTCTTCGCGTCGCCGCTAAGGATTCTCTTTATTTGTACGAGATCGCCATTGCTTGCAGCCATCGCTAGAGACTTCTGCAGTATGTTTTCTTTCTCGTCCGTAGAGCGTTTCTCGTCAATGGCGATCGCATCAGGGTCGACAAGGCCCTCGCCCCCGTGGTGCTGTGCTTGCGCTGCAAGCATCTCCATCAGTCGGGTGTCGCTATCGGGCATAGCCTTCGTGACGTCTGGGTCGTAGTCCGTATCTTCGAGCGTCAAATCGCTGAACTGTAGGGGCTTCGCAAGGATCGGGCTCGTGAGGAATTGCGACTGGCCTGTAGTTGGACGCTTCTACGTCAGTCTCTTCTGGGACTTGGGGCGTCCAGACTAGCATCTGGCACCTAGATCAGGGGTATCGCTACATACCTTGCCATCCGTCGTAGTACTCGGTTTCGGCGACTGCCTCTTTGGGGATTATGCGGTCATTCAGCGACTTAGGAAGATCGGGCGGGAGCTCTCTGGTCATCTTGGGCTCGTCCGCAAACCCCCCGCTATCGACATCGCCGATATCCATTGTGGGCGATGGAGGGTGCCTGTTGTCTGGGAATTGTTGGGAGTTCGCGTGGTCAGATTGAGTTTTGGACCTAGTACTGTTGAATCATGCTTCGTATTTGGAGGGCCGGTAGGTGTGTTCCGGAAGGACGGAGGCTTCGTTGGTGGTGGGTGTTTGATATATGTTAGTGACAACTTTCGGGGTTGAGAAGTTACTCCTGGATGACCTGGCGGGTGGGTCGTCATAGGCGTTGGCTAGGTCGGGTACCTAAGGCAATAACAATAAAGGCATTGGCACATCCATGCACGCTCAATGTATCCCAGGTGCGCATTACGAACATCAATTGATGGGTTGATCGCCCAGATGCAGCACGTGTAGTACAAGTCGTACCCCTACAAGGGTCTTCTTGCTAGGGGCGCGCTGAAGCGGGGACTCTTTACATCAATTCAATAGCACTCTCTAGCACTCTTCCACTCGAAAGGCCTGTGCGCGCAGTTGCTGCTGCACTGAATCTGTACCCCATCCCATCATCCCATGGACACATCACAACTAAGCTTACCTAGGTAACCTTGGTACTGCACGACCGGCACCGCACACTCCAGCCTTCATCGTATATGCGGCCAACATCATTTCCAACATTACCGCCATCATGGTTTTGACTAAGCCCGAGGGGCTGCAAGGTTTCTCGGCTCGTGTTCGAAAGAAAATTCTCAACTATGCAACCATATACTTGGTATAATGTAGTTTAGGATAAATAGTCCGCCTCCTTTAGCTCCGTTGCCCTAGGTAGTCTCGGCCCCTATACATGTCTCTTAGCCAAAACACGGAGTCTCTTGACGCCTCCGTCGGGAATGATGGTAAGTTTGACATGGGTGAATGGCCTGTCCGTGGCCAGGCAGCCGAACGCGTGCTCTTGGTCTGGTCCGCATTTGCTGGGTTCCACGACCTCCGTCCACCCTTCCGCGTCGGCCCCTGGGTCGCCTTGGCCCGTCCACTCTATCGCGTCCAGCTTTGCTTTCTGGGGAAAGTTGCCCCTGAAGTAGGCCGTGTCAACAACGAAGCTCTGGATCAGCGCCGGCGCGCCCAGGCGGATGATGGCCCAATCCACATGGCCCTTGCTTCTGGAGCGGGCGGTCTCCCAGCCGTCGCCCATGTCTTTGCCGCGCCCTGGAAGCACGAGGTTGTCCTTGGTGCCGAAATGTTGGTCGCTGCAAGAGACGGCCACAGCACCGTTCTGAGCCGCGCCAAGATCGAAGACGGCCTCCTTGTCCTCGGGGGAAAACGGGCACCGCGTGCTCGAAGAGTCGGAATCTCGCGATTCCTCCATCCGGGTACATGTTCAGTCGAACGTGCGTGTACTGCTTCGGCGTGGGCGCATCAAGTTTCCAGCCGAATCGCTGAGATGGGCCGCACTCGCGCGCGTCCAAGATGGTCTCCCATTTCCCCTTACTGCCTTTCCACGACAGCACCTCGTTGTCGTCCTGGCTGAAACAGCCCTCGACGGAGATGGCAGGAGCGTGGTTCCCCGAGAAGAAAGCCGTGTCCACCTCGACTCCTTCGACAGTGCCTGAGGCTACGCCGAGGCGTATGACGACCCAGTCGAAGGGCTCTTGGTTGTGCCTTCGGGTCTCCCAGCCGTCGTACCAGGCTCCGGTGTAGACCATCTTGCCCGGTTGCCGGATTGGGGCGGTCGGGGTGACCAGGTTGTTAGCTTCGGCGAACCACTCATCCGAAAACCCAAGCACTTTGCCGCCCAGAGTCCCCGAGATCAAATCTGAAAAGAAGGTTAGTGTACGAGTATTCGTATACGCGGCATACTGGTGGCTGCATGAATAGCCTCACTCACCGATACATGTTGACCGGAATGTCTCGTCAATCTTGTCCGAAGCAACTGACGATGCCTGGACGGATTCAAGCTTATACTCAATGTCTTCGAGCATGTTGAAAAGGTACTGATCAGAACTGTGGTCGGCAAAGTAGATGACAAATGGCAAAGTATATATTCGCACAAGAATGTAGATGTAGCCTCGACAACAGTCTCGTATTTAATTAGCACGATGCCAGAGTGTCGCGAGAGCAATAGTTCTTGGGTGATGGGCAATATGCGGTATCGCATGGCGGGGCAGGAGGGGCTCCCGCCGCCTACGGTTTAACATAAGTATCGGTACCAGGCGATAGCCGAGATCAGACAGGTGCCTATCAGTAAATATGATTCAAGCCGGAGAGTTCTCATGACTAAGTGCGGCTATTTGCAGATAAAACCACGGGAATACAGTGACTGTTTAGATGAGTCGATTCCGCCACCAATATCAAATATGAACCCATAAGCTTTCCAACTTTCCTCACTGCATACATACATATGTACATAATGAATAATGAAACCTCGACAGCATCTTGATGGAAAAGCAACGAATTTGTAATACGGCCCCGAGTGGGCCAATCAGGTCGGCTGATGATTTGCAACGATGTCATAGGCCAGTGCTCCGCCGAACCCCAGACATTCAGTCTCCCGAACAGCCACCCCAGTCTGCCAGTTGCCCAGGCAGTTTCGCAATGACGGCATCAATGGCGTCTTCGAGCCTCGACAAGCTTCACTCTTTGCTCGAACATCTCACTCCATAAAGGAGAGCCCGGACGGCGCGGAAACTACATCTGTACTCTGTAAGCTAGAAAACACCGACTGATCAAATATATCAAACAAGGCCGTTGTCTATTACCATTACGTCGAGGCTTCTCCCAACCGCAATCACCATTGCATTGCTTCTTGTGTTCGCATCTTCCTCGCAGCCGCTCCCTCAAGGTCGGTCTCACACTTCCCAAAAAGCCGGCAGAAGCGGCCAAACACCAACCACCACCACCACACAGAACCACACAGAATCAGCCATGGCCTCCGCAACGGGCATCCCCCAAGAGAGTCCGTCGGGCCCTGACGCGGGCAACGGCGAGATGGAACCGCTCCTCGGACTTCCTGGAGATGCCACGCAAAAGCCCAACGCTTCCATTGCCAAAAATCTCATTCTCGGTGTGTTCTTCCTTTGTGCCATCATCATTTCCCCTTTCCCTTTGATTCAGACACGGAAGTGCACTGTTCCCTTGTGTTTCAACATCGCATCATTCCCATCATCCTAGGTACGCAGCAGAGAGTTGTCATTACCGCTGTCGTCGTCGTCTGGTATTTCTTACCTTCGTCGCCCTGCCTATACTTTTCTGTCCAACTTGCAGCTCGCAGCTTGACATCCACATACATATCCCCAATTGGGTTTTCCCTCCAAGCTTTGAATAAACCTGCCCAGCATCCACATCCAGCTTCTATCATCTATCAACTATATATCGAACCATGGCAAAACTCATACAATCTTCAGGCACCGGCATCCTCGCCGAAGGCGCCGCCATCCTCCTCGTCGCCTCCGTCTGGGCCGCCGTCTCCCTGCACCAGCCCATCATCCTCTTCTCGGGCCATCCCCTCGCCCAATCCTTCGGCTTCCTAGTTCTAGTACAGTCCATCCTGGTGCTGCAGCCGACGCAGTCGGTCCAGCAGAAGCAGGTAGGCCAGAAGATCCACGCCGGGCTCAACCTCCTGGCCTTTGTCACCTTCGTCGCCGGCGTCGTCATCATCGAGGTCAACAAGGTGAAGAGCAATGGCCCCCATTTCCACTCGGTCCACGCCTACCTCGGCGTCATCGCCAGTATCTGGATCGTCGTCCAGTACGTCGTCGGCTTCACCATGTTCGGCGTCCCAGCCCTCTACGGCGGCGAAGCCAACGCCAAGAAGATCTGGAAGTACCACCGCACGTCCGGCTACTTCCTGCTGCCGTTCCTCATGGCCACCATCATCAGTGCCACTGAGACTGACTACAACAAGAACGTGCTTGGGCTCAAGCTCTGGGCCATGATCCTCATTATGGCTCTGATGGTTGTGGGCATCTATCCCAGAGTCAAGAAGCAGAAATTGGGTCTTTAGAAAACACAGCGGCCACTATTGCTTGCTATTGTTAATTGCATGCCTTAGGCATCTTGGGCAAAGTGCCTTGAAATATTTTGACATTGGGACACTCGTTCGAGCGAAAGCGTATAGTTTCTGGTTCGCTTCTTTGGGCCTTTCGTTTGGTAGTACTTAGTGGCAATGCGTTATTTCATCTGGATTGCTACGGAGTTTGCGGGATAAGTTAGGACAATCAAGTGTTCAATATGCAAACAAACTTGCTTTGCAAGCACATCGTTCCATTTTAGAAACGCCGTGAGGGCTTATACAATGCTCAAAGTCGAAAAGCAGTGATACAGAAGTGGAATTAAGTTCCCCAGGTCTACGTAATGCTAATTCTAAGGGGTCGGTCTTCATAAGTTGATTCATATCTTGAGAAGACACCGGGAGCCCATATTCCCCTTGCCTTTGAAGCGATCTAGAACTATTTTCCACTTCTCGTCAGCGTCACCAGCCTGCTGCACATAGATAGTAGGAACACAGACGGGGTGGACAAACCTCCGCTGAGTATCAGAATGACAACGAAAGCGATGAGTAGAATGATGCTGGCGACGAACGAAACCCAGCGTCTACGCCTCCAGGTCTCGATTTGCTGACCTGTCCGACTAGGATCCTCAGAAGAAGCTTCTGCATCTTGGTCTGGTGCTTCAAGACGCCTGCCGAGCAATGGCGTGGCCTCGCCACGGGTTTCCGGATGGTCTGAATTGACCATAGCGAGCCAATGTACCCAAGACCAGCGGTAGGTCAATATGGTGAAGGGTACAAAATGAAGATGACCACGAGTGTAACACAGTAAAGGGTTGATGACGATATTTCGGGGCCGTGGTGCAATGCAGATATTCGGAAGAGTCTGGAGAGTCAGCAATCATGGCTTGGAATTACGTGGTCCCAACTTGATTGATGGAAGGACTGTGAGTCTACCTACCTACAACAATGCAAATGCAAGTACATAACGTAGGGCAGGTGCCTTTGGGTCATTTCCTCGAGGTGTGGTTCGTATCACGAGTATGCCAGTCAATTCCATCGAGGAGGCGGGGGGTCGGGATAAGTGAAACCCCTCAAAGGCTGCTTGCCTACTTCCTGATAAGGTACTTGACGTGCTACATGCATAAATGCAGCTGCCTTCAAATGCTGTTACACTCATGAATAATCATGAATAAGGGGTACGAAGGCACCAGAAGCCACCAATTGGCGCACAGGAGGTTTGCCTCTTTCCTAAACCCAACTGTTGACCACCTCAGCCAGTGCCAACCAAGATTAACTTCATTCGTTTGGCCGGGTAACCGAAGCCCCCTGTGTCATCATTATCTAGAAGAAGAAGCACCTCCCATACCGCAATCGGGCCACGAAGAACATGGATACGGCATGAGAAAAACCGGTGGCCTGGACGAGCATACATGATAAACCCTTGCCAAATCTACAAGCTCACAGGTCCTGAGTTAAGAAGCCCAGTCTTCTCTTGCCCTGGCCTCGGTTGGACAAAGCCAGTTGCCGCATCTAGCCCATGTGACCAGAATCTCTCGAACCTCGTGGTGTTGGTACCACAGCCCGGTGATGAGGCGAATCGTTGGCAGAGTTCAGCACTGTACTCGTACCATCTCATCATTCTTGTGGTCCTGGACACCTATTTCCATACACTGTTATATGTCCACTAACACGCGTTACGCTCTCTCCGCACGTGATAATGCAAGGTTCTTAGAAAACAAGGATGAAGCCTTTGTATAAAAACACAGTACTTGTGGGAAACTGTGCATGGTGGGAAAGGGGGTATATTGCGCGAAAATCCATACAGTCGTCATGTAGCTATGCATCAAGTCCGTCCGTAAGCTACATTCCTTGAATCTCGAATTGCAAGACTGCTCCATCCATGTAAGCATATCAAGACCGAGCCCCCAGCACGGCGAGCTGGTCGGCTGCCACGTTTCCAGCATCATTGGCATGGCCCTTAATCCACTGGAACAGTGTATTCGTGCCGAGAGCGTCTCTATCATCAATCTTTTCCCGGACAAGCTCAACAAGATCTTTGTTCTTCACATCCTTGCCCTGCGTTTTCCAGCCATTCTTCTCCCAGTTGATATACCACTCAGTTACACAACTGATCGCATATTTGCTGTCTGAGAAAATGCGAACGTCCTGAGCATCTGAGACCTGCTCAAGTGCGCGCAGGATGGCCGTCAACTCAGCACGTTGGTTCGTTTGCAGCTCGCCTTCGAGACGTTCAGATATGTTGCTATAAATTGTTGTTAGCCCCAAGATACACAATATGTCATGGCTTCGGACGAATGTACCGAGAGTCACCGGCGCCAAAGAAGACGCCAACACCAGCAACGGCACCGGCGCGACCATTTGACAGACTGCTCCCATCTGTGTAGATATGCAAAGTGCCGGTTTTAGAGCTACTCCCCGCTGAGCGCTTGCTTTTCTTCGCGGGTGGTTCGGTGATTTCGTCTTTTATGAATGCCTGGCCGGCTTCGTTGCCATGGGTGCGTATGTACTCGACTGCCTCGGGGCGGGTGTCGAACTTCTTGTATTTGGGTCCTTTCCAGCCTTTGATGGCTTCGGCCGCAATATCCCAATCTGTGTAGATGCCGGGATCTCGCCCAATCGCTACAGCGTAGAACTTCTCCTGCTTAGTCCCATCAGTCGCGGTGCCGGGATTTTCGCCGGCGACGAACGCCTCAGCATCTTCGAAGTTGACAAAGGATTTATCTGGGAATCACCTGTCAGCTTTGCGTGCATCAAAAGGGGCGACAGTGGTACAGGTCGGCGCGAGACATACATTTGGCACCACTGAAGCCTGCTGTCTGCGCTTGACATTCAGCCCAGGTGCCGTAAACACCGGGCGACTTGCCGCAACGGACGGCATAGAATTTCTCAGCGGGGCCATCCGCCTTGCGTTTCTTGCTAACCATGTCCGCGAGTCGCTGTTTGATGTAGAGGTAGGCACGGCGATCTTCAGCAGTCCATGACAAGCTGCTCGTTGCTAGGCTGAATGGAGCACGTTGAGGGCCCGCACCCGCAGGGAGCTGGTATCGAAGGAGGGTTGCTTTATCGGCAGTTAGAAACGCGTGGATCCGGAGCAGATTGCAGCGTCGGAGTCAACAAAGTCGCATCGTCAACAGAACCTTCTACTAAAACAAAGAACACGCAAAATCATGCATATCCTTATGTCAGTGCATGCTCAACAGATCATGTGTTCGCGCAAAGCGCATTGCAGCCTGGCTTGTTAAAGTGAGGGGAGCTTGCATGACAGACAGACGAGCAACAAGAGCTTCCATTTGGCTGTATGCGGATATCCAGATAGCTGATAAGATTAGATAAGCCTATGCAGTAGCATAACTGGCTTAAACGCATATGGCTTCATCGGTGAGTTATCCAACTATTTCATACTCAGATATTTTTGAGACGAGTAGACTCACAAGACGGCCACCAACGCAACACACAAGAAGTCACACGGTTGGGAGATTCTTCAGGTAGATGTGTGCTCTTTTTACTGCCGGAGGGCTCATTAAAGTAGTACCCTGGCAATTGGGCCAGGTTCATCCATCTCTCAGCATTGTCTTTCTACCTAGTATCATGCAGGGGAACCATCAAATATCAAGGATGCCGATGCTTTCTCAAAGCTCTCTAGCTAAGTGCTGCGTCTGCCATAATCCGTCAAAAACCACCATAATCGTCCAACGCAGTCACCAAAACCATGTCTCTCAGGTTACCAATTCCGACAAGGGGACTACCTAACTCCCTTGCTTGCCTCCAGAGTTTGAAAATGATAAAACGCCGGCGTAACTCGGCTTTCATCATTAAGCATGTAAATGGACATCAACCGGGAGGCTCTCGGATTTGTCCGTTTCCCACTCCCAGCCTAACATGCTCCAGTTGAGCTCTTTGCGCCAGTGCAGCCCCAGACCATGGCCGCCGCCACATGGGCCATGCTCACAGCCTACGTCTGGCCCACCGCAAAGATCGTGGCTGCGGTCCTCCGAACTCATGCCGCCAGTAAGAGACATACGGTGACGGAAGACAATCTTGCCCATTCTTGAATGAAGGATAGCCATGGCACACATGATGCAAGGCTCATGCGTCATGTACAGCTCAAGCTCATGACAGAGGTAGCCATCGGGAGAAGGATGATCGGCGTCGAAGACAACCTGTTCATCGCCCAGAAGAGGCCTATCTTGGAAAGCTTCAAACTCCAGGATTGGGAATGATGCCGCAGGCTCCCGCTTCTCGGACTTGACAAGTTTTTGGGCCACCATGCTGATTGCTCGGAGTGCGGCATGCGCCATTGGGTTGCCGGTGTGGCCAGTTCGCTCTTGTCGATACCATCGGGCATCTCCTGCCAGAGCTACGATATCTACCCTTTCTTTTTGCTCCATAGCAGCCTCTTCGGTCTGGTAGGCGTTGGTGTTGTCCGGTCCTGCTGAATCTACCTTCTCATATTCATTTCCTGATCCCGAATCCGACGCATCGCCGAAAGCCGGCTCGAGGCCGCCAGTGATATCTTTGTTGCCCATACTTTCGGAATTCGGCGCCTCACCGCCGATCTTGCCATCTTCTGCCTTGGCTTGATCCGGCTTGTTGTGATCGGGCTTTCCGGGGATTGTACGCTTCACAATCACAGCACCAATGGGCTCTCCGAAGCCGGCCTTTTGGGATTTCCTAGCGATATCGTGGGCCAAGGTCATCCAAATATCAGCATCACGAGACACAACACTTGTGGTGCGGCAAATGTTGCTGGGATGGGGACCAAGTGGGTTGTTTTTGCGGTAGACAGTCTGCCAGAACTGCTGAGACCACAAGTTGGCCTGGACCTGTGATGTGGGAGCTAACAGAGGGACCGGGATCAGTCCAACGAAAAGGTCATCCCTAATGGCCGGAATCGCTGACAAGCCCCGTACAAGTTCTCCATAGTCCAACTCATCCTGAGGACCCAGTAAAATATAGAGATATTGCGACTTGCCAGTGTGGGCACCTCGTCCAGACTGGCTCTCGTTCATGAACTGGTTTTTCAGATGAGGCGGTAGATCGGACGGTTTAGAGCATCGGCGCAAGTGAGGAAGGTTCTTAGCCTGATCATCACCGACCATGGCTCGGATAATGCTTTGATGAGACGGAAGGTCAGTATACATACACCAGCCAGGCATGCAGGGCATCGACTGAATGCAACTACTGGAGGACAACGCAGCCACTTACTTGACAACATCATTAGTATGCTTTGTCGGCGCTCTCGTAACATAAGCTTGGCCAATTAAGAGATTGTCTCGAAGCTCAAGGGTTGTCTTGAGCGGGACCAGCGTGCCAGTATCAATATTTCGTGGCAGGAGCCGCTGCGAAACGGGGTCGAGCGTCTCGACAACTTCCTTCATGGAATCGCTCATAGCGGATACCTGTTAGGAGACAAGGCGTCTTGCTGATGAAAGGGGTCTTGGGTTGTTGTTGTTGTTGTTGTTGTTGATTGCGAGACAATCACCTTATCGTGGCCTGTTAGAAGGGGTCTCTGAGTTGACGTGTAAGGTAGCAGTCGAGACTGGTGAGCTACAAAAGGACCTCGGGGTGATGTCTCGGTTTCGAATATATGAGAAATGCAGAAGAGAACCAACTCAGACGACAAAGCGTTGGATCAATTGGACCAAAATATAAGGGACAGTTCCAGAGCAACAAGGCGGTAGTAACAGGAAATGATGAGTTGAACTCGCTTGGCCAGGTGAATCGGCGAGGGCAGAGATGTTGGAGTCTACGTACCTAAGCTTCCTACATCCGTGCTCTCTGCATTGCGGCCATGAGGAAACCAAGTGAGTGTTCAAGGGCAGTTGTGAGAGGGCGGTGGACGGGTGAGGAAGGAAGGATGAGTGAATTTGGGGGGGGGTAGGCACTGAAGCGTTCTTGACAAAAAGTAGGCACTCCTGTCTGTTAGGAAGGAAGCGTAAGTGTGTTTTTTGTAGGCCGCCCGAGATAACGACAGTCTCAGCAATGAGGCGGGCGCTTGCGATTGGAGAGGCGATCACCAATGTGTCGGCATTTATTTCACTCGAACCTTCCCTTCCGAGAAGAAGATGCGAGGAATATGCCGACGACGACGGGCTCACCTGTGCCTGTGGGATATAAGAAAGTGCAAGGATGGCCAGATGCAGCTCGTTCAACACAGTCTGTTGTTTCCAGATGATGAAAACCCTGCGCCGCCAGTCACACTAGGCTTGTTCTCTGGGCCTGGGCGGTTGCAGTGATATAAGATGGCGAGAACGTGGCTGTCGTTCAAGTTGGTGAGGACAAAGTCATTATCAGATTTGGTGCCTTTCCATAGGAAGCGGGAAGTTATGGTATGACATGTAACTGAAGTGCCTTGTAGAGGTATGCGATTGTTGATTGATGATCTGATAAGCCAATGGTGGGACTTATCGATAACCACTTTCTTCTGGTCTGGTCCCTGCATGAACGTTTATTCTGACACTGGCAATTGTGTCAGGCGTGGCCAGGGTATCTTGACTTCAGGCTGGTAGGATGGACCTGGACAAAAGTAAGGAACCTATGTACTTTAGGTAGGAAAACAATGCAAAACATTAGGTAATCTCTGTTTTCACAATCCCCCAGGTGGTTTCTACGTGGAAGTCGGTAGGCAATGTTCTTGGCACCTATCCATCATGTTTGGCTTGGAATCCCTACAACTCGATTTGACTGATGAAAGGCTCACAAAATCCCATAACCCTGATGAAGTTGTTGATACTGTTGCAATCTAAATCTCGGCACTTACCTCTCCCTCTGCACCCATACATGTAAGCAGCTACATATGGCGACGTAATGCCAAAACCTATAACTAACCTCTATACTACATACCTACATTATATAGATCAAATGAGCAATTATCTCACGCGTGGATATGGCGAAGAGTTATTCATGTTTTTTACCCTTTGCTCCAATGGGCACCTTGTCAATCGTAGCCAGGGTGATGAATCGCTGATGGCGGACTTGCAACCGCTCACCAAAGCCTCCTTCCCATTCTCTAAGGACCAAGAAAGCTGAGAACATGTTGATGCATACGTCAGATAATTCCATCCTCCTAGGCTGGCAGGGAAGTCAACACTGCCTCATTGAATCAACTCACCTCTCTCGATGCCCGCAGATTCCGGTGACCTGCAAGATGACCACCCACTGACTTGTTCCTTCATAAGACAACCACGCTGGTGGCTTGAAGCCATCGGCGAGGTGGCCATCATCGTTTGGACGATACCTCTATGCATTATCGCACTCTCGTTTCCAGACGCCACCCGCAACCTTGTGTGCTAATTGACTAGTCGCGGGGGATGCGTCGGTTTTTGGTCGATAAGAATTGCGAAAACGAAACCGTAGGGGAACCATGGTATATTTGACTTAGCACAATGATACCAGCTGCAAGCTTACCACCTTCTACTGCAGTGTCAACGAATACACATCTAATATAGGTACCTTGATCGGGCTGCAATCTGACAGGATCCGGTCGTACCAGACCTGAAAAGATTACCAAACTAGGAAGTTCTGAATCCTTGCTGCGCGTCCTCTTACTGCACCACATTGTTGATTCTCAGCCTCTGATTCGTTACAACTACGACTCCTCTCTCAGGTCTAGCTCGCCTCTGCGCACTCGACTACGTCAGCTCAAAATGCGGCTTTAGTCAGCCGGCTCGCCTACCAGCACTTTGTGTCTCCCAGGCATGTCATGAATGCGTCTTGTTCTACCACTGTTCCCCGTTTGGCCTCTCCAGGATGTGGTGTGCGTGTGCGGGGCTCCAGGGTTCTAAGTAGTCGGCAAAGGAACAAAATCATCTCCGGCGTATATTGAATGATACCTTGATATGCGTACGAAGCACTTACAAGAGTAGGCTGGCACTAGGCATCCAGGTACCCATCGGGTACGTCACTGTTATTTTCTTGCATTGAACCAAATGTCGGTGGAAAAGACAACCCCCCTCCCCTTTCCTGACCGGATCTCCGAGTGCTTGGCAGTCGATCTCTAGTGATGTCGCCCAGACAGCAGGAGCGCCAAGGCTGTCTCATCTGGATCAGTAATAAAAAAAAGCGTTGTCTATTGCAAAGCCAAGCTATACATGGCACCTAAGAACCTAAATAAGCCAGCTGGGGCCTCTTCTAGGCCGCCTATCGCCTGGTCGGAGATATACCCGTATGGTTACGACTCGAAGCGGATGCAAGTCCTGTCCCGGAATTACTGGAGATTCAGGATCGTCCACACAAAGGTCGTCGTACAGGTCATTCATGCGTCTTTGCTATCTATAGATGACACAAATGATACAGATGTTCATCCAGTAATGTTACGAAAGCGGGAACCGAGCCGTTTGAGTCCCGTTGAAGGGATGTTTATGACTGTCCCGTTCGTGCCGACATGCAATCCGTGCATCCCAGTCGTTGGCGTTGGCGTTGGCGTAGAGCACCCTCCCAGATTCCCCGGCTCTCCTCGAATGGAACCCCACGCCAAGATGAATCGGGAATGTGCTGCGTGTTGGGACCTGAGTAACATTGATCGAGTAAGACAGATAGACGTATGCGAGTCCGCGCTGTTGGAAACGATGCTATAGCCAGAAGCACCAGTGGAAGCTATAATTGCAAGCTCCCGCACACTACGCTTCTTGGGTTACCGCCAAAAGAAAGCAAAACCTTCCAAGTTGTACCATTAGAACCAAAGCTCGCGATTCCGCACAGGCACCGTCTAATCACTATTCTTGGCGACAATTTGTCTCGCCACAGCTTCGCAACTCCCGGGCACCAGAGCGCGGCAGCCGCCCACGGGGGTGTTACACGTTCTCTATTCGACATACACAGCCCTGGCGAGGTGTTGCAACCGCCAAGAAACTCAACCGCCCCGTTTGCGTAGGACACCAGGCAGCTGGCCAGAGGTAGATAGCGAGGGGAAACAAGACT
Organism: Apiospora rasikravindrae; assembly: GCA_038363885.1. Taxonomy (NCBI): domain Eukaryota; kingdom Fungi; phylum Ascomycota; class Sordariomycetes; order Amphisphaeriales; family Apiosporaceae; genus Apiospora; species Apiospora rasikravindrae. Next base: position 2,366,164 of record JAQQWK010000006.1, read on the forward strand.
CGTAACAGACGAGGGGTTCACCAGAAAGCCAAGACGATCACCAAGTCGTGTTCAACCTGAGCCGGGGGTTCCGACAGTCTATCTTTATCTCACGTCTCAATAGTATCGAGTGCTAATAGTAGCTACCGCCTACCGGGTCTTACCATTTGTGTTTCCCCAAGTTTCGCCAAGACTTGCCAGGGACCAGACCAAACCAAACTGTTGAGGCCCGCGGGCAGATCCTGTTGCAGACTAGAGCAACACGCCCTGAACAGCCTCATCAAGAAACAAAACGAACAAACGAACGACAGCCAGGTGGACAAAACATTAAAAAAAAAAGCGACAGGACTGGGATCCAGTGCTCTCCCCTCCCTCCCTCTCTGCCTCTCTGCCCCTCCAACCAAGACTGCAACTGACGGTGGTGGATCCTCCTCATCACAAATAAACACCACCACCCCACATCACAACACAACCCTAGTCCTGAGTCTCGACTTACAGGTCCCATCCAAGTATCAGCAGAGGTTGCTTGTGCGAAGAAGGCGAGAGGAGTCAGGAGTCTAACCATTGGATAAGAGGGTCTCTGGAGCCGTGGCCAGGAAGACTGCAACAAAGTGCAACAGCCGACTACCTGACCTCACGCCACTCGGTATAACAAGACCGAGCAGAAAGACGGACTTGTCAAATTTTCGCCGGCGCCTTTTTCTGGTTTGCCCTAGTCGCTGTTTCGCTGCTCGGAAGACAGAGGAGAAAGTGGTGCTATTGAGTCGATTCAACCTCTAATACCTTTGTACGCCAACGCCGATCCCTGTCGACAAGTGGCCGCTACCGGTGCAAGCGGAGCTTAAGTCACATCATACACACCACAGGCGACTTAAGTAAGGCAAGCCGCCTTTTATTAGAATTTGGACCCTGGGGAGAAAATGTCGACTCCTCAGCTTTTAACAACTTTGCGGCGAGCCAGACATATGCAGCTGTACACAAACACAGAAGGAGGAAACGGAGGGGGGAGGGGGAGCCGGAGAGGCTGCAACTGCACGAGGAGGGTCACAGCAGCAGCAGCAGCAGCAGCAGCAGCAGCAGCAGCAACAGACGCAGCAACAGACGCAGCAGTACAACCACCCCCAAGCAACAGCTGACGGCAATGTCCAATCGCCGTTCGAGAATGCCTTCGCACAGCATGCCAACACGCCGCCCAGGGCTGAGCAGCAGCGCCCAGAGGAGCGGCAGCAGACGACGTCAACACCAGGTAAGCGAACTTCTTGTTTTTTCCATCCTCTTGGTATTCTCCAACCACAGCATGTTGGTTCCTCCAAAATGTCGGTAACCCGTCCCCTCCCCTCCCCCGAGCCTGAGAGGAGGGGGATTCGGCGATGGTTCCCCGTCTGCTCCCTTTCCATTTCCAGTTTCAAGGTTTTTGTCCCGAGCCGTCTCCCCATCTCAAGTGGGGTGATATGACATTTTGACTTCATTTTCCTGAACTGTGACACTTCTCACCCGTTGCACCACTTATCTTACGAAACTATGCGCCGATAAGGCTCCGTCGCATCACCTCACTTTGCTGCACTTCCGACACACCCTATGCATAGACCTATCCTTTATCAAGTCGCTGCGACCGTCCGCTAACGGGTCATTTTTGTTTCCTCTGAAGATTCCCAACGCGCGCGCGCAACCTCCAACCCACAACCTCAGGCACAGCAGTCAGTCCTTGCAAAGGCGGCGATGGCCAACCAGCTTGCTGCCTCCACCAACACATCACCACCGTCCGTCTCCCGTGATGACGACGACGGCCGGTCCTATGCGACAACACCCGTCCCACTAGAAGCATCAGTTATCTCGAACCCCAACGCCCACTCAGTCAAGTTTCGTGGATCCGCCGACGAGACTGAGCCCGGCCACCAAGAAAGCCTCACTCCCAATGCGCAAGGCAAGCCCGCGAACCCGACCTCTTTGGCCAACGCCTTGAAAGCGATTCACGATGGCGCATCCGACCTATCTCTTCACGATGTGCCTGTCCCTCCTAGTGATTCACCCTACGCCAAGAGTATCTCCTCCACAGCTCCGGGGTCTCCAAGAATCCCTCCCGTACGACAGAACTCGGGCAGCCAAACCCCGAGAGTACGCCCACATGCGACCACTCTCAGCATTCCCGGCATGACGCGCTCCAATATCTCTCCCGATGGAAAGATCGCAGATCGTGATGTTGCCGCCAAGCTTGTCATAATCATGGTGGGGTTGCCAGCCCGTGGCAAATCCTATATCACCAAGAAGCTCAAACGGTACCTTTCATGGCAGCAGCATGAGACGAGGATTTTCAATGTGGGCAATAAGCGAAGACTGGCTGGTCTGACTTCGCCAGTCAAGCAACGTCAAGATAACCCCATGGACACGCATACTCAAGTCGCTACAATCCTACTCAACGGTAATCAGGCACCGGAGTCTTCTTTTAACAAGAAGAATGACCCACCTGCACTCGACATCAACAAGTCGGATTCATCAATGGACCAATCAGCAAGCTTCTTCGATCCCAATAATGCTCAGGCTCGCAGAATCCGTGAGCAGTGTGCCTACGACACCATGGATGAGTTGCTAGACTACCTCATACACGGGGGTGGATCTGTGGGCATCTTCGATGCCACAAACAGCACTGTTGCTCGTCGGCAACGACTGTTCGACCAAATCAAGGCTCGGGAGCCCCAACTTGGCATCCTCTTCATCGAAAGTCTCTGCCAAAACCCTGACGTAAGTTGTTGATTTTATACCCTAACTCCTACGGCAATGTACTGAACTTCCCTAGATTCTGGAAGCGAACATGCGCCTGAAGCTCTCCGGTCCTGACTACAAAGACAAAGACCCAGTCCAGTCACTGGCAGATTTCAAGGAGCGTGTGAGACAGTATGAGAGTGCATATGTGCCTCTGGGGGATTATGAGGAAGAACATGGCATGCAATATATCAAGGTATGAAGAGAGAAAAAGAAATTTCTTACAACACGGCGCTGAACGTATGCTGACAAGTTGGGTAGATGGTGGATGTCGGTAAGAAGCTGACACAGTTCGGGACTGAAGGATTCCTTTCTGGGGGCATTGCCCACTATTTGTCTTCGTTCAATCTGGCTCCGAGGCAGATTTGGATCACACGACATGGCCAGTCTCAAGATAATAGACTAGGCAAGATCGGTGGCGATTCCGATCTCACCGAAAGGGGTCATTATTATGGTCTATCCCTCTACAAATTCGTCACGCAAAAGCGTAAGGAGTGGCTGGTTGAGCAGAAGAACAAGATTGCTCAGTCATCATTCCCGCCGCTACCGGGTGATAAATCACCACCGTATCCAGAGCTCAATCGCGAGTTGGATGAGAAGAATACCTGCGTTTGGACTTCGATGTTGAAACGCAGTATTCAAACGGCCGAATATTTTGAAGCTGACGAAGATTACGACACCAAAGCATGGGAAATGCTCAATGAACTGAACGCGGGCAAGTTCGAAGGACTGACTTATGAGGAGATCGCGACGAATTACACGAATGAATACACCAAACGTAAGAAGGACAAGCTTCATTACGTGTATCCCGGAGTCGGCGGAGAAGGCTATCTCCAGATTATCAGCCGGTTGCGCGACATGGTCCGAGAAATTGAGAGAATCAAGGATCATCTCATCATTATTGGTCATCGATCGGTGTGCCGAGTTATTCTGGCCTATTTCATGGACCTCACGAGAAGCGATATTGCAGATCTCGACGTGCCGCTCGGCATGCTCTACGCCATAGAGCCAAAGCCGTACGGGATCGAATTTCACGCCTACAGATACAACGAGGAAGTCGGCTCTTTCGATGAAGTACCCAACTACAAGCCAACAAGGACAGTTGACCCGAATGCCTGAGAATCCATAGCGGCGCAAGAATCAATGTAACATTACGATGGTGTGCATCATCTCTCGTCTCTTTTTCCCCTATTACTGGCGAAACACCGGAGAAATCACAATCACGGCGGCAGCAATTGCAAATCTGGCATTGGTCGCAAGATATGCGTCATAGATGGCCGGAGTCATTTTTGGAGTTTTGGTGTCATGGGTGGAATTGTGTCACTATGCTTAAATCACCTGAGCAGCGACGCAGCATATATTGGCGTCCAAGTTGCTTTACGGTGCCGGGCATGGCTCTTTGAATGCTTCATGGGTGGTAGAATGAGACAACGCCCAGGGAGGGGCGCTCCGCATCTAGAAGAGAACTTACTCAACCATCCGACTGATGACTTGCTCATTATGAGTACTGCAGCTTACACCTCATAGCCATGTATAACAGTGCTTCCTATGAAACAAGAAACCGTGCATTGCTTTGTTTACACGTTATGGTGGTCACTTAAGTCAGTACCGGCGCATTATAAGCTGGCCGTAAGACCATACAGCAATATTCTGGTCTTTGATCAGTTGTCATGCCACTTACGTCCCTTCTGGTAAATAGTAGTTCAGTCGCTTCTTGGTGCAGACCATTGCGTACACGCATAGCGGCCCATTGTATAAGTAGTCATGCAGTAACCCAAACACCGGGTAAGACACTCACTATGGGGTGGCTGTTTTACCCTGTGATGACTCACAAACGAATTCCCGTGAACAAAGCTGTCGTTGGATAACATCGACGCCGGTATATATTTCCAAGTTCAGCCCTGCCGAGATGCAATTCCTCCTTGGCACTGATGGGTGTAAAGGCGGGGGTAGTTACCATGGTCCTTGCGAAACATCCTACGTATGCTCAGGGGGGATTGATGTTCGGTAGGGCATTGTCGGGGGTAGTCTTGATGTATGAAGAGCTGTACAATAAACCCAAACAGCTCAGTCCTGTCACTTTGATAGGCTTGTTCGCTATTTGTAGCAAGGATATCTACTATCTATCAGGCATTGGTAGCTACTTATATGTGGATGATGTGAGAGATCTAAGATAAGTGCCAAATATTACTTGCAGTGAAGGAGACCCAAGGGACTACTTGAGTAACCACAGCCCTCCCCCTCCCCCAGAATAGCTTTGTTGCTCATGTGTAACGCGTTCACCCATGTACAGCGCATGCCCCTCCCCCCTGCGGACTTTCTTCTCGTACACTGGGGGTCCACCAGCCAGCTGAAGAGGTTCTTAATACCTGGATTGACTTTTACATGCACACCAGAAGCACAAGGGTACGAGATATCACAACTAGCTTCTACCACTGAAGACGCAATTTCAGGCCCTTGAACTACATGAAGCTGATTGGCAACTCAACCGTCTGATTTTGCCATGGTTTCACGGCCTACTGAATCCATCGTTAGCTAAGATTGCACAACACGATGAAATCTTAGACTGAAAAAAATACCGTGGGCTTCTGATGGTGAAAAGGCCCGACACACAGAACAGAGCCCAAAGCAGCTGCACGCCACTTATTCCATCGCCCCCAAGATCCTGAACACATGGCCGGGTTCCGGGCTTGGTCAAGTCTATTGTCTGCCCAGTTGGAACACTGTTACCTATCGTGCTGTGAAGCTGGGACGATATACCCCAATGAACAGTATTAAACCAGGGAAAACCGAGGCATACCATACAGATCAATGAACTGTCGTGAAATATCAAATGGTAATCATCGCTATCAAACGATCGTAAAGAGTGCACTCCCGCAACGAATACGCACCCTGCTCCTTAACCCCCTTTTCCACTGCCAACCACTTTTTCAGCCCAAGGTTCTCCCAAAGCAGGCCAAGTCCCTATCCAGCTGCTCCTCGACCCACGCCGGCCACCAGTTGTAACCTCGGTACCCGAACGGGAGCTCGCGGTTCAGGTACTTCAGCCACCGGATGGTGCCCATGTCCGTGTGCTGGTCCCGGGCGGCCTTCTCCCTTGGCTTGACGAGGTGCTCCTTCTCGGTGACGGGGGCCATGATCTGCTTGATGGCGATCCAATGCGTGGCCAGCAGGTGGCAGACGGGGTTCGCCGGGTCGATGAGGTACTGGAAGCGCTCGTGCGGGATCTGCAGCCACCAGCCATAGTGTTTGCAGATAATTTGATACCCTGAAAAGAGTTGGTTATCGTCATCTACACCAGATCTCGTTTTCTTCCTTTCCGGTTTGATCAAGAAGAAAGATAGACTGAACGATGCCATACTCACCGCGGAATGGTGAGGTGTACAAGGCCTCCACCATATCTACAAGCAACGCGTAGTACTCCGCCTCGACCGGGTGGACGCAGAGGGGTTCCAGCGCCCGGACGCTGGCGATGGCCGCGTCGACCCAGTCCTTCCGGATGGGGGGCACCGTCTCCATCAGGGGCCGGAGGAGGGCCATCTCGTCCTCGCCGACCCAGTTGGTGAAGAGGAACTTGGCGCCCTTGCAGTACATCTGGATGGCGACGAGGACGACGCCGCGGCAGAAGGTCATGAACTCGGCCATGCCGTCCTCGAGCAGGACACTCTGGAAAGTCAGGGCGAAGCAGGTCGCCATCAGGGCGTTGCCCTCCTCGAACGTGTTGTTGTTCTTGTTGGGCACAACGTCGTTCAGGGTCTTTTTGATGGCCTTGATGGCTTTGACGCGGTGGGCCATGGCGAACGGCAGCAAGGATGCGTCCTTGCCCAGTAGATCCGAAGCCGCCAGGCCCAGCATCGCATGCATCAGGTACTCGTGCTGGCGGGGAAGACAATGCTATGTGAGCTTGGGTACAAGACGACCAAGATAAGACGCCCAGGTCCAAAAACAAATAAATAAACAGGCTATACTATACATTTTGAGACAAACATGCTATCTCGTGAGTCCAAATGGATTCGTTGCCTAGAGGGTGATGCGGAACACAGTTCAGGAGGAAATGGTGAAAGAAACGCATGTCCTGGAGACTAAATAGGGGTATCTGATGCTGCGGCTGGTCTTGACGTTAGCCCATAACCAAAGAGGAGGCGGATAGCCAGCCGCATTTTATCGTTCTGCATACTTGGTGAGTGATCTGGGACACTGCCGGGTACTCGCAGTTAAGGCCGGCCTTGGTGCAATGCCCACACGAGGGATACGTTTCCTGGCACTGCGTCCGCCATCAGTATTAGTGAGCTCGAGAGCTGGGCGTCGCACCCTTCGTTTTCTTCCTCTCTTCCTCTTGGGTCCTCCTGGGCTGTTTATTATTACCTTGATCCGCCTTCTCTTGCAGTTATAACATCCTCTCCGACTCTTGGTATGCCCTTTACGCTCCAATCGCTGCTTCTTCGCCGCTTGTCTTACTGACCACGGGTTATTGCTAGTGGATGAGATGCCAGCCAGGGCGCCTGTAGGGCTGGCGGCGACATTCCCCAATGTTGAAGTGGAGTTTGAAGAAGCGTCTTCGACACCATAGCCAGGTGCAGCGTTGCTATCGTTCCTGAACGACTCGCAGCCGAAGCCTGCAGCAGCGGCGGCTGTTGCTGCTGCTACCTGATCTGCTGCGTCATAGACGCCCAGTGTATCGGGAATTGACAGCTCTGACGGCTGCATCCTAGTCTCAAGTTTCCCGTGTCTGAAGAGAAGCTTCGGCTCATTTCAGCACAAAAAGAGAGTGCGTGTGTAAGTACTCAGTCTATCGACTACGGGAAGCAGAACCTTATCTGTCAATACTCCGACAGCCTGGGACTTGAAGATGTTTCTAGGCTGCCGGCAAAGTTGACGCTCGTTCAGCTGGATAAGGTATTGCAGCGCCAAGAGTCTTCTTCTTACAATAAACGCGCCTTTTGCCAATCACGTGCGGTTTAACCGTGGCAGTACTATTACGTTGGAATGTGTTGATTGACCTGGAGCTGAAAGCCTCCTCGAGCTGCAACACACCTTGGCTTGCGTGCTTAACCCTGACGGCGTCTTATCACTGCCACTGCATATGACAGAGATGGCTAGGGATGCTAAGATCCAATTGCGAGTCAGGTCATGGCGATGTCTCAGAACGATACCACCGACGTTGGCAAGCTGAAGGCGAGTCTGCTGTCGTCTAGGCCCAACGCTAGAAGCTGAACAGAAGCGGCTGCTTGGCAAGGCGCCCGGCGGGGTCATCATTGGGGCCGAATCATGTCACCGGTAGTGTCAACGAGGATGCATACAGCACCAGTAGCCGAGCTTACCTGGAGCCGGTCCAATCGCAGTCCCGGCCCCGGACGCCACAGAGCAGAGCCGGGCGATATATGGGAAGGAAACTTGTCGATTCCACCCAGCCACTCACTGCTATCAAGGCCGTGGGCTTTCCTATGTATGGGCTTGCTTGGCTTTGAAGTGGTTCCTCGAGAGAGAGCCGGGCGTCCAAGAAAACCGGGAGGGGATTCCTGTTACAGAAGCAGCGGGAGAAGGTGCATCCTACGTTGATTTGACCGGCCTGGAAGGTGATTGTTATTGATTGGAACGCATGGCTCGTGGCGGATATATTTGTCGGGATTCCCGTATACTTGCCAATAATGCCAACACGAAGTAAATGGGCATCGATCCATATTTCCTCGTATAAGTCTTCAGGCCTTTTTTTTGAAAGCATGGACACAATAAACAAAAGATAGTTTGGTAAAGCCTGGTTGTCAGGCCCAACTTGCTCCATCATCATCGCTGATCGTCGTCTGCCTGTGGAATATCGATAGTTACCCCCATCAATCCCCTATCAATCTGCAGCAGGCCGAGCCAAGTTCAGGCCTCGTGACAAATCGTCATACAGGAGCATTTCCCGAGTCTCGGGTGGACGAATAACCCACCCCACACATAGCAATACAATACAAAACAATATATAGGCTCTAGGTCTACGCAACGCCTGCTTGATGGTAACCCGGTTTCTGTAGAACGATACGAGGCGGATCGGCAGTCGTTTTGTACGAAGTTGGGGGAGTTCTATTCCAAGCACGCCTTCCTTGGCTGCCGTGCGCGCCTCAACTTGGAACTGGCTTGACTGGGCCTTCCCACGAGCCAACCTGGCAGCCTGGTTTGTATGGGTGCATCTTGGCGATAGAGAGCAGGGGGATGGTGTGGGTTGTGGATCGGATGATGCCGTCCGCGTTGGTGAGTGACCGGCACAACAGCGATGGCCGCCGATCACCTACGCCCAGCAGAGACAGAACATGTCTTATGCACTGCTGACGACGATGTACAAAACATGCATTGGGAGTTGTTTCCACACTCTTCTTTTTTCTGTTCTTCTACCGTTTCCGCCGTCTTACGTACATGGTATCGTCTTGACTCCTCCCCCCTGCACTCTGTGGAGGAAGAGCCCCCATCCTTTTCTGAGGGCTTTTCCGACTTTCGTCTTTTGCCTTCCCCTCACGAAGTAGCTAGCCAGCATGCCGGTACTTGTGACGATGATAGAAGCTTGAAGAAGCAAAAGCATCTCATTTCTCGATCGGATATTGGTTATTTGACCAAGATCCCAAGGGATTGGACAGGAACTGCCAAGACGAGATTGAGTAGATACACAGACCACAAGCAAGTCGGTATGATCCCGGAGGGCTGGCTGCGGGAGTAATTTCGCTTCGTGTTTCAGTGAAGCTGTCGTGTTCCATCTCCACGCAACAAACAACATCCGGGCGGTTTTTTTTTTTTTTTTTTTAATCTTTTTTTTCTGGACTACCTACGCCAAGCTTTTTCCAGCCTGGCAGTTCTTCATCGGGCCACGATGGCTTGGCTGAAAAATAAGTGTGCCCTCCCCTTCCCCCTACTAGCGACCTCCACCTTTCGGGGCGCACTCCACCCTCCACGTTCTTTTTTCTAATCGTCCACGTAACTGACGGTCTTAGGCCTGAGCAGACCCAAGACCCCAAGAACCAAACAGCCAAGGGGGGTGTGGGCCGATGAGCAAGTAACCGTCCGATTGGAACCTTCTCCTCTTTCAGTTGACCAGAAAGTTGATGAAGGAGTTTGCGTATCGCTGGACGGCAACGACACAAACGGCGCAAAGGTAAAGTAAACGGACGGCGGCGCCTGGGCGGGCAAGTATTACGTTGATGAGATGAGAGTTCAATTCATTCAGTCCGAAACAGCCTACATTGGATTGTTTGCTCTTTTGGAGCGAAAAGCCGCGCGCGAGTGGAACGGGCGGGTTCCGAGTGGCTGCACCACATACCATCTATCATATCGGCCTTCTTCTTAATTCATTTCCATGTGATGGATGGATGCTGATGGATAATAGCACTCCTTATGTGAAGTACAGTAATCAGTCCGCCCGCTGCAGCTCGCCAAATTGACCTTTACGAGTCATGTGTGTGTGGGAACAACTCAGAGAGGGCATCTCAAGTCCGACATGTCTGTCGTGTACCACATTTTCATCAGGATAGATGCTTGTTGAGTTGGCAAAAGTCACTGGCCAACCTGGGGTGCATTACCCGTTGGAATTTCCAAAAGCAAATGACAAATGAGAAACTGAGGATACGCAAGGATAGCACAATCATCTCTTGTCCTTCTCTCTCTCCCCCTCCATTTTTTTGTTCGCATCATTCTGCCCTGCCCGGTGAGTCTTGATCGAGTGGTCCACGTTCCCTCGCATACAAGCGCGGTGACCGAAAATAGCAGAAGCAAATGCGTCGTTCGTTTCGTTCAGGGAGATGATGGCCGACCGACGACGACGTCAGCACGTCAGTTCCCAGGGCGCACCGACCTTTGGGCAATGGCAGACCCCAGCGCTTATGGGAAACAAATGCAACCCTACCTTCGATGCCAAGACAGTGACGGTATTTTTGCCTCTGACACCCGCATGCGTATGTGTGTACGTTTTGGTTGGCCGCAAAAACGTTCTTGTTCCTGCATGAGGAGTGGGTATCACCGACCGGAAAGGAAAGAGGAGAGTGTGAGAGAGTGTGATGAGGGCATACCATCACGCGTGCACACACACACACACACATACAACATGAGTTGTTGACTATGTTCTACACCCTCCTTCCAAGATGCAGTGTGTGTGTGTGTGTGTGTGTGTGTGTGCATATATGCATTTGTTGATACCGCATATATGCTACGCACAACACACAACACACACGTGCATATATATAGTGAAAGTGTAAAACCAGCGGTGGCATCCTAATAACGGCAGCTATCCGCAGTGATCGGCATCAACTACAAGATTAGTGAGATCGGGTATTGCTTCCCAGCTTTACCCTTTTGCCCCGGTTGCTGCCGTATTCTTGTTTTCTTACCCACGGTTGCCACGCAATATCTATTGTTAGGGCAACCTGTCAGATACTTCATATCACCCAGCAAAAACAACCTCACAACCTACCTACCCATCCCGCCAACAGGCCTCTCGTTTCATCCGAACACCAGCCAAGGTGGGTCGTCCAAGTAGCAGCAATAGGACGAAAAACAAGGTCTGTGAGAAGGGAGCGGTACGAATGCTATTTGCAGCACCATCCCATGTTTAGAGCCCTGCCATCCGGACTCATCGCAATGTGTATATGACACGATATGATGAGAGATGGCGGGCTGCCCTTGTGGAAAATGGTTCGTGAGTCTCGACCGGTAGTCGCTCCATCTTTCTGGTACCTGGGCCAGGAACTTGCCCACTTGGTACGAGAGTCCGGCGAGGAGGCCAAGCCGGATAGAACTTGGCAAGACACTAACTGGCTAAAGACCGACCGAGAAAACTGCGTGCGCTGCGTGTTCCTGCATGTTCCGGAGCTGAAGCGTCTCTTTCCCCCCTCTCTCTCTTAACCTAGTCCTTAGTCGAGCTGCCTGCCCAATTTAGACCGGCGTTCCGACTTGCAGGCCCTGGAGCTGGCGCCGGCGTGCCCCTGTGGCTTACACTAACTCTGGGCGATTCGCCAATGGGATCGCTGGGAGCGGCTCTCTGACCCCTGAAGTGCAATCCCTGTACCTTGTCTAGATAGACTCTGTGCCTGTCGCCGGCTTGCTGCTTGCTTGCTCGCCTGAACTGAACCCACCCGGAAACCCGATCCAGTGTGCCACCCTCTCCATCGCCCTACCACATCAGGGTGTGCCTGGGCCTCTCCCACCCCCGGACCCCTCTCTCGTGCAGGCCCTGGTCGTTCTGCGAGAGTCCTGGCTGGGGTGGGTAGTATGTATAGAACTTCAGATGGTTCCTTCTTCCCTGCCTCCTCCCCCTTCAGACACATGGACTTAAATTGTCTCTGGCTCCCACCCTCATTCTTCAACGTCCGTCCTCCCGGCTTCTTCTGGTCTTCACCGAGTCACACTCTCTCTTCTCCGTCCAGTCATTCTTTTTCTGTTTCCGCAGGTCGCCAGCTTCGATCGCGTCGTCTTACCAACTTGTGATTGCATTGTCACTGCTGAGTTGTTGTCTGTCTCACGATACACTCACAACACATACACACACACTGCTGTCCCATCGCGCATCCGAACAGCTCAAGAGCAACAAAACAGTACAAAAACCCCAACACGGAAAAGGGATTGACCAGCTTCATCCGTCACTAGATCGCATCATTCCCTCTGCGTCTTTGATAGACTGCGCCATATCCTGCCAACCACACTTTGGGTACCCCTCCTTACGTACTCTTGACCGACGATAACATAACGTCTTCCATTCTTTGACTCGCTGGCACCGACACACACTCCTTCCTACTGGAACCCACGACACCTCGAAAGAGACATACATACATACACAACTGTATCCGATATCTGAACATAACCCTTTGCAAAAATGTTCTCCAAGTACATCGTCCCGGCACTCTGTGCCTCCAACCTCCTCGGAGTCGTTGCCGCTGCAAACCACCACCGCCACATGCACAAGCGCGACTACATTGCGACTGAGGTCGAGGTCGTCACCGACATCGTGACCGTCTACGTCACCGAAGGCGATCTGCCCACTCCTGCTCCCGCTCCCGCTCCCGCTCCCGCTTCTTCGGCCAAGCCCTTTGCCGCTGCTGCTGATCGTCCCTCTTACGAGGGTGAGCACAAGGGTAAGCATCATGGCGGCGCCGCTGCTCCATCGCCTGCTACCACCACGACTCCGGTTGCACCCGTTGTCGCTCCTTCGCCGCCGGTTGAGCAGGCACCTGCCCCTCAGCCTACCACCATGGTCACCGCGACCAAGGCTGCGCCGTCTCCTGAGCAGCCCGAGGTCAGCGTCCCTACCCAGGCCGCCATTGTCGCTCCGGCCCCTATTGCCAGCCAGGTTTCCTCCGCTGTCTCTTCGGCCGTCTCGCAAGCCGCTCCGGCTTCCCAGTCCAAGGGTGGAAAGCGTGGTCTTGCTTACAACGACGCCAAGCTCGTCTCCAACATCTGCTCCAGCAGCAACAAGTTCAGCTGGGCCTACAACTGGGGCTCCCACTCCGACGGCCTCGAGGCCCCCGTTACCTACATCCCCACCCTCTGGGGGCCCCAGCCCGAGCACAGCAATGGCTGGTCCGAGAACGCCCAGAAGGCTATCTCTGCCGGAGCTGACTACCTCATGAGCTTCAACGAATGCGACAACGCTGGCCAATGCAACATGGATCCCGCCTCTGCCGCTGCCGCCCACAAGTCTTTCATGCAGCCCTTCGTTGGCAAGGCCAAGATCCTGGCGCCTTCCATCACCAGCAGCGAATCCGTTGGTCAGGGTATCTCTTGGCTCAAGTCGTTCATGCAGGCTTGCGGCTCCGACTGCCCCATGGACGCCTGCAACGCTCATTGGTATGGACCCGGAGGTGTCGATGGCGCCGAGCTGTTCCTTAAGCACCTCAAGGCCGTCAATACTGCTTGCGGCAAGGATAAGGTCTGGGTCACCGAGTTCGCTGCCACTAGCGGCGACGTCGATGCGTTCATGTCGCACGCCCTTACCGAGCTCGACACCAAGTCCGACTACGACTTCGTCGAGAAGTATTCGTACTTCTACCTCGCCCAGGGCAGCCTGATGCAGTCGTCCAGCGCCCTCAGCACCTTCGGCAACATCTACGCCACCCTGTAAAGGGGCGTTGGTGGTCGAGTGATCTTCCCACAATTTCTTGTAACTTTTCTCCTAGGGAGGCCCTTGCATTTGTTGGTATACTTTGCATTGCGACGAGGGACGGACGGAACTTTCAAAAAATCTTACTCTTCACTTCTCCTGTACATAGTTTATACCTGGTAATTTGGCAAAGCAAGCCCGCCTGGATTTCCTGCCTTCAGAAATCTTGAGTTGGTCATTTAGAAGCGGAAAATCTCTGGATCTGGAACCGATCACGAGCTACGAACCCAATACGAATTGACAAAAACATACCCAAATGCCAAGTTTTCAAGGATATCCCCCAAACAATGTGTTAGATGTGACATGTCTCTTCCCTCAGTGTGACTTATAATAATACGATGTTTGTGTCACGTTCGCACTGCAATCTCAAAGCACGTGTAACCCCCTTTACCCTTAACCAATGATGGCTGCACACGGTCAGGTCAAATAGACTCATGTATGCGATATTCGAATTAGCCCCTCCAGGGTAAGCAAGCAATAGCATCTGCTTAGGTTTGAAGTGGAATGGCTTTTCTGCCCACTCCAATAGATACTTAAACGTGAATAGTTCCAACCTTCTACAGTCCACGCCCGACCCGGCGGGCAGATAAAATGAGTTATACCCCCCCAAGCTTGTTATACAGGTACTTGGCGCTATTTAAGTTAAGCAAGTATGAAAGACAAAGGGTATCTCTGAGAAGAACCTCTTTCAAAAGGCCTGAACGCATGACATGCTCGGGATAGTATGCGTGCGCGTATGCTTTGCAGACTGTTGATACAAAACGTAAGAAATAAAACATCATACAGTAACGTTATTGACTCTCGTCTGTATTTCTTCCGGTACAGAATTCTGCTTCTCATTTTATCGTCCTTCTGGACTCGTAGTCAAGTCCACTCGGCTCGGCTCTCTCGTTACAATACTGCGGATGGAGCGGATAGATGATAGTGTCCTCGAGGGCTTGGGCCTTTGTAAACAGGCGAGGTCAGTGGCGGTGGCGGCGCTTCTCGCCGTATCGTCGGCCACCATTTTCTGAACTCCACTACCATCCTCGGCTGTAGCCGCTGCTGTTGTCGTCGTGGGATTTACCATGCTTGGCGTCGCCTCGCTGGGGGTCGGCCTGTCTTGCTGCAGGCCATCGTAGGCAAAGAGCGAGAATATATTCTCCCAGTGAATAGGGCCGGCGGACGCGACTGCTGCGTGGTAGTCGCTGGAACTGGAATTGGTGTGACTCAGCAGCGGGGGCTTCCCGTTGTGCACCGAGGCTAGGGAGTCCCTCCTCATCATCAAGCTGGCCGCCCTAGTCGTCCCGTCGCTGGGGCGGCGATAACACCAGCCCGTTGTTGCTGCGGAGGACCTCCTTCCAGCCGCATCATATAGCGGGCAGCCGGCGTCGGACATATTGCAGCAGCCTCCTCCGCCCAAGACGTCAGCGCGGTGGTGGTCCGAACAAGAGACACAGCTGGAGCACGTGCCGTTTACGTCGTCGCGTCTCGTGACCCACTGGATTACCAAGGCACAGAACAAGACTTCACGGGTTGGGAGTGTTGTTAGTATCTGCAAGCTAGTCTTGGGATGTGGGTGGAGGAAGAAGGGGATGGCGGAAAGAAGAAAAGGAGGTTGGGGGAGTAATACTGTCACAGTTACAACATAAGAAGCACAGCCAAGCCGCTTCTCCGTCGAGGGCCATGAGGACTGATAGGTTGCTACCTTGATACTCAGCATACAGACCTCATTAACGCAACATTTTCGTTCCATCCAAGGAGCGGAAAACCACTCACACAATGCTGGACGTAGCTGTGCAGCAGGCGCCAATGAAGGTACGTAGAGCGATAGAGCGAAGCATCACGTTGGCCGATGTTCGCAGTATGCCCGAGGAGGCTTTCAGGTCTGTTTGCTGTCAATGCCGTGAAAGAAGACGAAGAATCTGCAAAGCTAGGGAAACTGCGACTCACCTCGGAGCGGTATCAGAAATAACGTCGTGAGATATAACTATAACATTGTGAACATAAGGGAAAGTTTCGAATGCACGCTAAGAGGGCTCAGCTCACATTCACAAATACATCACAAGCGACTAGAGGTACCAGCGCAGACCTCCGTGCTCCGATGATGCATCGCCCATCTTTCAGGCGTGATATTCGGCTAGGACACTTTGTAAGCAGCTGCCCAACATGATCTGACAGCAAAAGAAAGCCCTTACTGTACGAAATTCAGCGCTAATACCACACAATAAGCGCCTGTCTTGAGGTCAGTACATCTCCTTACGCATAAGTGTAGAGAGGGGACGTAATCACTTACAGACCAGTCCGACTGAGTTGAAGAGATATAGCTTTGACCTAAGCCGCCTCTTGGAGCCATTTCTCACGACAAACTACGACGGACAACCAGTCAGATAATTCAAATATGACCCGGACGGAGGCAAGTGGATTCTGGCCTACCGCTCTTTCGCTCAAGAAGAGACAGATGGACTATTGCGGCATTAGCTATGAGCTAGAGGAGATGCTATTCTCAGGAAGTACCGTACTATCTGATCTTATGTCAGTATAGGCATACCTTCCGGGGTGATCACTTAACGCACCTTGGTGGTGACATATAAGAACAAGCAGAGGAAGATAGCGGCCGAGCAGCTCTTCATGTCCACCCTACTAAGGCCAATTCCATGCTGGAGGAGGAGCGTGGCAAGGGAAAAGGCCCACGAATCTGCCAGAATGGCAAACACAGCTGGCCGGCAGCACCACGCATCAGCGTCAGTCTATCCCTTGTAAGACGGGGTAAGGGGATGAGTTGCTTACTCCAGATGACAAAGGGTGTCTTCTTCCACACCTTGACTGCCAGATATCTCTGAGCTATGAACAAACAACGAAGTCAGCAAAGTTGTCTAGGCGTAGATAGAAATGAATGCATGTCAAGTTATCAAAAGGTTTGTTTTAAGGCGGTGCATACTCAGCAAGGCAGTCAGGATCACAAGGGCGAGCAGCGCGACGAGCAAGCTCAAGACCTCACCGGCGAAGGGCTCGCCTTGATCTCTCTTGGCGTGCCGCAGAATGGAGGCTCGGTCAAGTTGCCCAGAGACAGGAGAAGGTGAGTGCGGTGACATGACTAGCTGGATGCATTCGCATCAGGCAGCTCGCTCGTGAGAATGGGATAGTATAGATTTCCTTCACATATCACCCGTTTTTTTTGTCCCAACAGAGCCCGAGTACGTCTCTTTGCTATGAATGAATTGGCAAGGAAAGCGATTCAGGGCGGACGAGACGAGGAGGTGGGAAAGGAATGGATGGGAAAGGTTGGCCTCGCTCCTAGCTGGGGTCGGATTCCGTGTATATTGCCACTCTGGGCAATCCCGGGACACCCCCATGAATCACACGGGGCTCGAGGCAGAAAGAGCAATGACTACCTGGTGCTGGAAGCGGAAGAAGGCCGGCACTGCTTGGGCCCGTTCGTCTGATGCTGCAAAGCCTGAGCCCGGGACCCAGGAAAAATGGAAAAAAAAAGAAAAAAAAAGAAAAAACCAGTGCTGAATTACTCGTCGACGACCTATTTTGAGGCGGCAAGGTCACGCGAGGAAGGAGCTACGGAGGAAGGAGCGACGGATTAGGTAAATATCTTGCAGATGGCAGGAGCTCTTACTGGTCGCCGTCACCGTCCCGTAGAGGAAGCAGCTTCCATCTTATCTCCCGGCAAGTGCAGCCAAGTTCTGACTCTGATCTATGCATGTCTGTGCCAATAATACATCATGAGGGTTGGCAGTTGGAGAACATACCGTTTGATCAGCAAGCCGCTCCCACGAGGGGCTAAGCGAACGTCTCAGCCGGTCGAACCCTTTTGCCCTTGCCTCTCATGTCTGCAGCAGTGCAGCTTGTGATCATGAGCCGAAAGTCTTGCCAAGAAAGGGGCACATGTGCTCTGCGACCATGCGTTTGCATGCGCTTGAGCAGCCTCAACTCAGCCGGCAATAATGAGGCCATAGAAAAGCTGCCCGGGTTTTCCACCAACCAGAAACACTCAGTAGCGCTCACAGCCCCCGGATGCTCGAGTAAAAGTAATGATGGAACACACACACAAACAGTACTGATGATGTTCCGATTACTGGTACCAGCGGGCTATATAGCCGCCAACAGAACAGCTGGATACCACTTGCGACGCTCATATAAAAGAACCCATGGCAGCAAAAGTCGTAGAATGTTCTTGTTGGGTTTGCTAGTCTCAGCCCCCTGCCTGTCTATGTATCCCATCCATCGTTCTCCAGGCCAATAGGGGCCACAAGCTTTTATCAGCGTTAAGCATACGGACTCGAAATACTAGGCTTCGTGTACTGACGCCACACCCGAGCATATCGTATCATACGTGCAGAGGCCAAGCTACTGCTATGCCAGTGCTTTTCATGATGCTTAAACTCTCGCACTGACACTGGCGGCTTTGCCGGGACTAGCTCACACAGAGCAAATAAAAACCCAGTCGGTCGGTGATGCCCCGGGCGACAGAGACGGGCCAATATACTGCTAGCGGAAAGACGGGCGTGCAACGGTGCAGGTATTTGCATTTAGAGAGACTTAAGGACCCGAACGCGGACCCGTGTTTGTACTTTGGTTGACCTTCCTCGCGCCCAAGATTTGACCTACCATCGCTGTCGCTGCGTCAATACTGGCCAGCTTAAACATTATTTCCGGTAAAAAAAATGCCGATGGTCCATATAGCCCAAATTCGCCCCAACGCCGTTCCCATGTGCATGCCCAGGATACGATCTCGCAGCATATCCGCAGTCCAACAAGACCACGCGCCCCGCAACACCCTCTCCCCAACGCCTATGTTAAGAGTTATCATATGCTGCCATCCGAGTATGTATTACCTGAATACACTCTGTCGTATGAGTCATGCTGCTTTGCTGTTTTCTTTTTTCAGCCCGTGCCACCTAAGCTTCTGACGTGCCTAGGGGGATCGTCCATAGCCGCGCGTGTCGACTTGCCATGAGGGAGGACCCCATCTCATTCCGCATCTCTTGGTGGCTGGGTCCTCGTTCGGATATGGAACTTGTCACGCAACCTATCGGCCAGATTATGTCCGGCCCGGTCCTCGGACACCACATTTTCAGAGGGCCCATGCTGCTCGCGGAACTGCCTGAGCGCTCGGATGCGCTCGTCCACTGACGCATGTCTAAGCATGTTCCAGTCAAGCAACCGGGATCTCCTTCGCCGGTGCCCTATTTCACCATCGTTGTTTTCACCCTCTCCATGACTTCGCTGTGATGATAATTCACCCTGCTCGCCTTCGACATTATCTCCCTCCTGTGTACTCTGTGGCCGGAGGTCAAGTCGACTTTCGAACACGTCAGCGATCATGTGAGTAGGTGGCATGGAAAACATGGAGAGAACTTACCATAGCGGACATGTCCCGGAAACGTTTACCAACCAGGGGTCAACGCAACCGGGATGGAATTTGTGATCACATGGGAGCACTCGTACGTCTTCCCCAACCGTGAAGTCTTCCGTGCAAATGGAGCATCCAAGATTCTCGTCGTTCACGTGGGCTTCTGGTTTTGACGCAGGCGTACCTGCCACGACAGGTTTGGTTTCTGGGCCACTGCTGCCTTTTGCCGTCGTCTCTGCCGGCACATGAGGCGTCTCCGCAGTCTCCCTGGACTGCACGGTGTGCGATACTTTCGCCGAACTCGGGCGATGATCTCCAGAGACACTCTCGAGTTCCTGCTCCAAATCGCCCTTAGCAGGAGCCGGGTCGCCGAACTTGACAATGGGCAGGGTCTCCAAGACGGCCCTCGCCAATCCTCGAGCTCGACTCTGCATGGGGCGTGGCCCGTATCGCTCCGGATGTCGGTGTGCCCGGACGGCTCCTGTGCCGATTATAATCAAGAATAACAGTGTTATCAATCCCGTAATGCTATAAAGGATGCTCATAGCGACGGCCGAATTGTTGCCACCCCCTTGAGGGTTTGGGGGCACGTCGCCCTGAGAATCGTTGCCGGTAATAGCAGCGCGCATAGTCCCGCCAGAATTGGCCACCATGCTTCTCGCACTCCGAGCTTCATCGTTGCTCACCATGGTCCAGATCGATGTGTATGCGGTCTCCTTTCCCAGGGAGCAGCTCATACCCTCCACACTATACAAGAGTATAGCTTTCGGCTTGGTCGGCCCCGAAGTGATGGCATTGAGCATATCGTCTGGTGTTATGTTTGAGGTATCCTTATTCGGGTCGCAGGACATGTATGCTATTAGATTGGGGTCGTTGAGCTCTAGGTAGTTCTTCGTATTGACGTTGACCAGATTGCCCTGAATGGCGAATGACTACACATTGGGTTAGATATATTGCTCATTGAACCGTGACGACATCACTGTTACCTGGGACATAACGAGCGTGCCATTTAGACCGGCTTGCTTCGTCAATGGCGAGACAGGAACATTCTGCGCAAGAGGGCCAGAGTCGGAAGGTGACAATGAGCATTTCATAATAGATTTGGTATAATAATCCGGGACATTCTGAATATTTCGTATCGTAGGGTCGTCGGCAGCCACGGCAAAGACAAGGCATGCGATAATCAGCAGAGGGTAGGCCATCCCGGCGACAGAGGTAACGGTCGACGCCACCATTGTCGATTTGCTGCAGCAGCGCGCGCGAAAGGCCTAGCAGTTTGCGTTATGCTAGGTATGATAAAGAGGAAAACCGCAGAGATCCGGGAAAATTGGATGTCCGGATGTTTGCACAAAACAGCCCCGGCCGGAGGCACACTGTCGCATCCCACCTGCAGTGCGCATCGACTCCAGCTATTGCTCGGTTTGTTTCTTTCTCCCTCTTTCTGACGATCTCGCAGCTCTCTCGCGCGCACACACATACACTGGTGCGCTCTAACCCTTCTCTTTTCACGCCGGCATGGGACAATGCGGGGGATCGGCTCTGCCTCGTTCCGGATCAACCAGACAAATCCACTGTAAGGAAGGCGAAAGTAAGAGACGAGAAGAAAGGAATGGCAATGGCACCTGGCGATTGGGCGGTTCCCGGTTGTTTACTCGTCGGGCAAGGCAGGTCGTATATGAGATTATTTAGGCCCGGGAATGTCGACGGCAGGATGAAGGAGGATAAGGTGTAGGATCGGATTGGTGGTGGTGGTGGTGGTATAGTATGCCTGTACTTACGTAGGCATGATGAAGTGGATGGTTCCAATTAACCTAGCGGGCTTGCGGGACCGGCGGACACCCAAGAGACTCTGCACCATTGACCAACGAATGCAAGCAGGAAACTTGGGGAAACTAGGAGCCATCTAGGAGCCAATGAATGTGAGAATGCCGCGGTCGACTGCCAAGATAGAATGCCATGTCGACCCAAAAGCCGTGGCGAAAGGCTTTGAAGGGCGCCCCCGTCAGCTGACTTTGTCGGAGGCGGGAGACTGGCGCGCCCGATTTTGCCAGCCATGGTTTTGCAGTCGTTGGACCCCCCCATTGCTTCTTTCCTTTGATGGGCAATCCGAGACGCATCTGAAATGGATCTTGGTGTGGTTGCTGACAATCTGAGACACGAGGCGGGTTTTAGCGTCGGGTTGTGGTTAAAGCACCGTCTTGATATCCCTAGCTCTCCTGCCTTTTTCAGCCAATGAGCGTCGTCTGTCGCCACGCACTGCCTCGAAAGGTCTCCCCATGACAGGACGACTCCACGCAAGTGAGTTTTGGAAATCCCGTCGGTCTGCTGTTCGAAGGGACGGCTCTTTTTACAGCCCCTTCAGATCCAGCCGATCTCCGGGCCCCATTCAATCGTGCCGCAGGAGGCTAGTGAATGAGGCCGTGGCCAGCAGCTCGTCGGTGACGGCCGCGACATATCTTCGGCTGTCAACGTGTGACACAAGTCTGTGAGCAGTTGCCCTAGCGGCCCCTAGCTCCCATGCTTGACAGGCGGATGTGTCTTAAAAGGGCCAATACGTAGGTGTGTGTGCTCCGTAGGCAAGCACTTTAACTTTGGGCTATTATCACGTAGCACCGCTACTAGCTAAGGTTTGGCAGTTAAAGTGAACCTACTTCACGGGTCGGAGGGCGAAATGGTCTTGTCTCACGTGCAACGCCCGTAACGTCAGCCCCCGGGACTTGTCACTCAGGGGGCTAGCCTCCCTCCGTAAAGGGCCCGTGGCGGGAGACTGGCAAGAGGCTCCAGAAGCCACCGCCATATGGTACCAAATGGTTCTGGGAAGGGGGGACACTCCGGCTTCTCATGGACTGGGACAGTCGGTTCGGGGTAGCTGGTGGTGATGGGGATGACTAGCTATCGGCAAAACAGCTGGGGCTATTATTGATAGCTGGTGTGCTTCAAAACCATATGCGCACATTCTGGGCAGCAGAGTTATATAGGAGGTAGTGATACTTCGGTCATATCTGAAGCCGTAACCGTCACTTGGCGCGTATAAACGCCATCTGCAATACGAACAAAGAATGCCATAATTCACCACACGAGCCGTATACATTGTGTTCCCAGCATCGTACCGCATCTCGTACCATTGAAGGCGCAGCTATCTCCGTAGCTTTGTGAAACTTGACAGCACGGCATACAAGATCCCAAGATCGTGACAGGCGCCTTACGAGCAAATGATCTACGCGCTCATATCATGCATATTCCCCGCGGTACCCCAGCGCTTGGCTTGAGCAGACTGGCGAAACCACATAGTTGTAGATACAAAACATTGTTTTAGGGGCATCCTTAATTCACTTGACGTTCGCCCGTCTTCCGGAGGACCTTGAAGGTCTTGGTGAAACTGTCTCATGCCGTTTCAAACCACCAAGCATTTCGATTATGTCAACTCGGCCCAAGCACGAGCTTTCGTAATTCGGAGAAGAAAGCAGTCTCAATATAAGTGAAGCCACTCCAGAGTATGGTATAAAGATAGGTGGGTTTACAGGTGGCTCTTTCGCAGTGCCAACGTAGTTTATATATGTGTTGTACTCCGCGGTAACCATCAGAGGGCCCCTGGCATCACCCACTATTCGTATGTCGCTCGCGGAGCCACTATAGCAGCGTCTGATTTAGGGGGATACTCGGGGCAACACCAATGGAGACGAGGCTAAGATATCGTGGTGTTCTGGATACAAGGCCATTACGGGGGCTAGCTAATGATATGGTTCCACCTGTAGATAAATAGCTGAAGGGAGAAAAGGGCAAGGCTAGGGACGGAGCGAAGAAAGGACCAGAGAAGTCAGCCAAGAGGCACAAAATGCACCTCTGATCCCGCAATTACATGTATACTACCATAGGTCAGACGGATGGATAGGTGGCACGTCCACTATCCCTGGGGAGGCTGGAGCGGCAAATAAGCAACGACGACTGAACACCTGTGAGATGCGAACTTCATCCGGGTATATTCCATTCTCTTTTGCGTCGAGTATATGCCTTTAGTAGCCGAGACTCCTATGACGTGGCTGCGAACACGAAGGCAACATTGTGCCAGGAATGGAATCGCTACTGCAATCCATAGCTGCCCGAGGCATGCTGACGAAATGGATTCGCGGAGAGACCTAGATCTCTTCCATGTCCTCCAGATCGTCCAACGCGGGCCAGTCGCCGACCTCGACTCGCTCAGGCCGGACGAAGACACCATGCTTCATGCTCGACTCCTGGCCCCAGTAACGCGTGCCGCCGATGCTGCCGTCGTTCTTGCCCACCGGCTCATCAAGCTGAATGCCAACCCAAGCGCCCAGTGCACCAGGAATCTCCTTGACGTCTCCCACATACTTGACCTCCCCTCTCTTCGCGTCTTCGCCACCTACTCTGCATCGCTTGCCAACCTCGATGCCGCGACTCTTGATCTCTTGGAGGAATGCATCAATCTTGGCTTGCTCCAAGCTGGGGGCGTCTGGATTGAAGCGGCCTAGTTTCTCGGCCTTCTTCCAGGCCAGGACTGAGTCCGTCTTCTTCTCATATTCATCAGCTGGCATAACATACTTGTCAACACCCGAAGTGTCGGTGTAGTTTGGCCGCTGTCCAGCTGGTCTTGTATCGACAACCTATGTGCAATAGTTAACCACCGATGCACAATTCCCCTATTGCTTCGCGCAGACAGTCCTTCATTACGGGAATCCGTGAATGATGAACGCTGCCAAGTCGGCGTGTAGCCAGAGTCCTGTGCATGCCGCGCATTTGTCATTGACAAACGGACAGTGTTGCTCCCAACTTACCTGTAGTTCTGCGTATGGAGTGAGAGGGAAGCTGGACAGGTAGGTGCTATCCTCATCTGCCGCCTCGATAGCCACGGTCTCCTTGGCGGGGGTCTTCAAGACGAGCCGCTGAGCCGAAGGCGGCACCCCTGTCATGGGTTCCAGTTTTGCCTTGAGCTGAGAGATGCTCCATGATGGCGTGATACGTCGTTCAGACGCCGAGTTCTCGGAAACGACCTGCAGCGGAACATCGGCCATCTTGGCGAGCCTGTTGAGATGAACGAGCGATGAGCCGAGGCGAGGGGGACCCGAGGCAGGGTTTGTGCAAAGATATAGGGTGTGGTCCAAGCTGCAGGGCAACAAAGAGCCCCTGATTGCGACACGGAACGGGTAGTTCTTCTAGAAGGACGTTAGAAGTCAAAGCCCCTGCTGGTTTCGCGTTGTGCTGGACGTTGCGATCTTGCGGAGGTGGTGGTTTCCGTAAAAAGCGGCGCACAGAGCTAATACAGGGTTGTTGTTGGTTTGGTTTGGATAATGGGTCCCTATCCGTCCTGTCCTTGTCAAAGTACACACAGCACGGCCACCCAAGAAAATTGAACAAGTACCTAGTGTCGGCTATTCAATATCCAACTCGAACGGTCCGAGTCCTCATAGCAAGCACGGCCGTTGAACGACTCGAGAATTGAAGATCAGTGTCAGGTATGCAACCAGTTCCTTTGTGGCTGAACTTGGGCATGTAGCTAGGGAATTGATGCATCAAACGGCGTCGTATGTATGATGCATGTAAGATGTACCTACCTCTAGGTTCGTCGACTCACACAGTTGTCCAATTGAGTGCCAGCCACTTGTCAGCCACAATTGTGTCGCAACATACCTTACAAATACGTTCGTTGGTTCATCAATGTCGTTCGTTTGTTACCTCCTTCCGCAAACTCGAGACGGATCTCGTGGGGCTTGGGGGCTGCCATTGTCACCTTGGCATCCATCATTACCAGGCTGGCCATGGCCCTATGCAACCTCATTTACCATGTTGGACTGCCCGTCTCCTTCACATGCTTGATGATGTGCTTACCGCTACCCCGGTCTCCAAGGCAGTTCATCGTCACCGCTTCGCTCCTGGCATCGTCGGCCATCTGAAAAGGACGATGACAAGGTACACACCTTGTCATATGCTTGCTCGATGAAACCCTATCCCATTTTCAATGTGACCAACTTGCTTATTGGCGGGCGTCGTTTGCAACTCTACGCATCCTCTATTTAAGGCCAGCGGGACTTGTCAATGCTGGGCGAATTACCGACAGCATCACGGCATCTGGCAGAACAACCTGCGGCCAAACAGCATGAAAGTATAGTGGTACACCGCGATGGTCAGGGCATTATGCTATCTGCACGCCTGTTGCAGCCCTGGAGCTGTAGCCTCGTGAGGTTGCCATATTTTTCTTCTCCTTTTCCTCATATGTGTCTTGTTGCATGGTCTTCAAACAGCATAGCATACGATACGTCGGGTAGCCACTTACAGGACCCTTCTGATATTCCCAATCCAGTCATCCTCTTTTGGCTGCCTCGCCGGGGAGGGAAGGGCCAGGGACGCGGCTGATGGTGAGCCCGAAACTACAAACACGCGGAGTGGTTCCCCTTACCTGTCATTGTCGGACTCCATACGCAGATGAGAACAATGATCTATCATAATGTGAGACATTGCGCCACGCGCATCCCGATGTCTCTTTCTCCCGGGCGAGCATGGATAATAACATTCTCCATGTACATACTTGTTCGGGCGCTATTCCTTTTTCTTCTTCTTCTTCATCCAACCCCAAGGCTCGGCAGGCCACTGTCGGTCCCCATGCCCGTCATGGTGACCCCATCGGGTACAGTTCATAGATACTGGACATCTACCAAAAAAACATAGGCAGAACATCCATCCTTTGCTTCCCACACCGCTGTGAATTGCCAAGGCTAGACTGAGCAGGCTGCATTGCACTGGCTGTGCCGACCCGTTTCTTGATTGAAAATCTGGAATTCATATACCCCCGGGCAGGGGTGTGTGTTTAGGACTCTGGGAAGGTTCGTCAGTATTGGCAAAGTATCATCTCCAGATCAGGTACTATTGAAGCTTGTTGCCATGGAGGCCGATTTTTCCAGATGTCTCACAACAGCAGATTCGCTTCATGACGTCTCTGCGGCTGTGTTCCCGAGTCCAGACTGAAGCCAGTTGGGCCACGATTCATCTCGAAGAGTGCATTGGAGAAGCAGCTGCGTAAGCAGCAGCAATTGAGGATTGGTGACCAAACGGCCAGGTCCAGGTATTGCTGCAAGGCCAACAAAGCTGCCAGGCTTGAGCAGACAATTCGGCACCCTAGACGGCTTCCAGGGCGCTGTGAGGCGCAAACGATCCCATTGGTTCGCCAGGAGGGCTGTATGCATAAAAGCGCAGTTGACTGAGCCCAACTCCTTGGGCTTGACCGTGACTAGCTTGGGAGGCTGACAGGCGCTCGTCATATTATCAAGTCTAAACAGTCATAGGAGAGCAGTTCGCCCAGGAAACAGGACCAATAAGTACCACTTACACATTGTTTCCAGCTCCCCGTTTTCCGCGGTGAGGAGGTCGCATTTCCAGGGACTCGTGAAACACGGGGTGGACGATGTCACCGGAGCGCCCGGTCATACCCGGACTATAGCGGTGGTTCGTCCCCTTTGCGCTTGAAGGAAATTGGACTCTAATAAAACCGTCTTTTTTCTCTCTTTCTTGTAGGAACTGCCTATAGTATAGTGCCATCACCATAATGCGATGCACGGATCCTGCTCGTGGCAATAGCGGTTGCAAGTAATTAATTGACCTCGATTAATGACAGCTACCTAAAACGACGACTTCAAACTCGTCGCTCCGCTTTTCCTTCGGGCAGCAACAGCGCCAGACAAAAGACTCCTCATCATCTGGAGCAGAGGGACGAAAATACAATACGATTGATTGCGCTACACCGTGACCGCCACACACGCACCCCACGCGGCTATGCTTGACGTTGTCCTCTTGACTGGGTGACTGATGACAAGACAAGAGGAGGAAGAGAGGGATTTATGACTTGTAGTTACTTGATCTAATTAGTGCCACGTAACGTAACCCAAAGTATCTCAACTCTATCACGATCTGTCTTCCTGGCAGTCAGTCAGTCGAGGCAGAAGTCGAGAGCCAAGCAACAACTCGCTTCATCTACTGCCAACCAATCATTCAAGCTTCTCGGATCATCAATCAAGAGAGCGCGCGCTTCGCTGAAATGTTCTTCTTCTTCCTTCTTTCCTTCCCGGTAGACCTTGGCGGGCCCACCGCAAGACTTCCACTTTTGCATCATCATGGATGTTCGTTATGGACCCTGAACCTAAACGTGATCAAGTCGATCGAACAATCCACCCCAATCTGCAAGACTAGCAAGGAAGCCTGGCGTTGTAAAGGGTCGAAAAGGAAGGCGATGAGCCGACGGGGATTTTGATCCTATCACCAGCCACCAACTGTATGTACGCGATGCGACAAGACAAACAAAGCCAAGTCAGAAAGACACCTAAAAAGGACGCACAAACGAAACATACCGTCAGCCACAGGGTGACCTGACCGAGAGAAAGACATGTACGCATTTGCCGTATGTATGTGTGTGGAAGAGGTTCGTCTGTTTGATGGCGACTTACATGGCTGGGCCAAGCTAAGGTAGCATTGCTCTTCTCATATATCACACGATGGCCTGGCGTGGCCCGATCATGTTTACCTTCTTACACTACAGAAATAGAAAATCTGAGATTGGACCGCCTGAGGATGGGTAATCCAGCTTGCATGAGTAAGAGAAAGTCACATTTTCCCATGGATGGCGGGGGCAGATCACGGTTCATGGAGTTGTGTGTCGTGACGCACGCCATCATCGACCCTCTTTCTTCCCTCGCAAATCCGCCAGATTGGGGGGGGAGCTCGATGAAAGAGCGGTACGGCACCGCCTCCGGGTTTTTCTTGGGCTACCTACGTAGCGCTGCATACACCCAGCAAGCTCTGCGTAGCAACAATAACGATGCGTGGTGAATGAACGTACGTACGCATGTGGCTAAGTACCTTACATGCTAAAGGCAAAAAGCATTATGCATGGCTGACCGCCAGTTCATCAACCCCCCAAGAGGGCTGGTCCCGGCAGTGAGGCATTGACGATGGACGACAACTTGTTTCCTACTACACTACCAGCCCGGTAGCTAGGTAGTATAGTAGTCGGCAACCCTCTGGGACCCCCGACCTGGATGCCCGATTTGGATCTGTGCTAAAAAAGGCCTGCCCGCCAGCCGGCCGTCAAACTGTTTTATTCTGCTTTGATCAATTCCAACTAGATCTTACTAGTTCTGGTACGCAATCTAGTGCTCTGATGCCGAGATCTTGACTGCACAGGTGATTTGATACAGTTTGTTAGGTAGGTACATGAGGTACCTACACAGTTCTTGACGAACTACCAAACCGAACCACGTGAGCAGCCGACCTCAGCTGAGTCGCCAGCTGTGTGGGAGCTGAGTATTGAAGACGAGCGGGAACCTTGATGCACCCAAATGCTTGGAACATTGGACTATCCTAGTAAGTATTGTAGGTCTACTATACTACCACAACCTTGAGACCTAAACCTTAGTTGTGAGATGTGTTCAGGAGCCATGCCGACCTGCGACATCTCACTTCAAATCCAGACAGCATGGCATGGAGCAGTGCTTATTCTTAGCCCGTCGAAGTGAACTCAATTGGAAGATTAGGCGGCCCCTAAGGCAACATGTACAGGCTGAAATGCCGCACAGACGTTGGAGACGGTCCTGCAAGTTTCCTGCACCTACCTAGAGCCCTAGAGGCCTAGAGGAGCCCCGTTTTCCCGCCGGCTCCCCCAGAGGAACAAGGCCCTTTGTTCGCTGTGCTATTATGCCCTTGGCCTGGGCGGGATTTCCTTCTGCGATTGTTCTTTTGCCTTTATTTGTGTCCAGTCAAATACGACAAGTCTCGACGTTGCTTTTCCCAATGGAGCAATAAATATATACAATGGCCATTCTTCTTGAGGCCTGTCGCTTGCTCGCTTACGGTTAAGGTTTACCGATCTGACACCTCATCTCCCTTCCTATCAACGACCACAACTACGAGTCTAGGACTATCACACTCTCCATCCAAGTGTGTATGTATATACAACACACACACGCACACACGTAAAGCGAATACACCCAATCGGTATGCAGACCTGCAAACGCATTCTCACTCTCACCCTACCTACCTACTCCATTGCTCCCATGATGTACCTGACACTACACGTACTGTGCAGTATCTTGTTAGTTAGCCCAGTGACTTACTGTACTCGTGCACACGCGATGCTAGGCATTGCTTGGTCTGGAACCACACGCTAGGTCATCGGCAGCTAGTTACCCTACTACTATTACTAGGCGACACCTACCCTAGGTATTCTCCATCCTCTAGTAAATGTCTCACTCAACGTCTGAATCAAAAAGAATGGTCGGGGAGGCAAGTATGAGCCAAAAAGAAGGTGAAGCCGTCCGTCCCATCTTCATTCCAAATTTCTTCTCTCACATCGGCCGGTTGCACAGTTGGGAGTGCATTGGATGAATGCAAGGAGTAAAACAGATGGTCTACTTTACCTATGACACGAACTGACTCTTTTTTTTTTTTTTTTTCTCTCTCTGTTAATAAAAGTTCTGTGTGGGCGTGTGCCCCTCGGCATTGGTAGTACTGGTAGTACTGGTAGTAGTAGTAGTAGTAGTAGTCGCTGCCATCAAGCAGACTTGATGCGCACCTAACCTAGCACTTGCCTGGCAAATATAGCAGCCGAGGCCCTAAAAGGGAAAGAAGTCGAACCTGGAAGGTACCCGGGCCTTGTACCTACCGTGCCTCAACTCAGGTTGCAATTGAGGTCGCATGTCGCTCGCTGAACGGGTTTCAAAGTCTCCACCGTCGTATGCAGTTTCATGGCAGCCACATTTCCATCATCCACCGCCTGATCATCCCATTGGAAGGAAATCTCCTCTCGCGCCCTGCTCTGCTCTACCCCGTCTACCTGTCCTCTACCTGCCCTTCTGTCGCCCTCTGCCTCTGCCGCGCTATCTTTTGTCTCCGTGCCCTTGTACACCGGCTTGTACTGGTCGGTCTGCCCTACGCTATGGGAAAACCCCATCGGTTCTCAGAGCCCTCCCTGGGCCAGCCAGGACAGCCCTGGATGATGCTTGGTATGCATGTACATCCATCTTGAATATCCCAAACTCCATCCACTTCCTGCAAAGCGAACCCCATGCCTGTAAAAGGTTCGTGTCGGTTGGTGCCCAGATCATGACACACCTTCTTTCTGCTTGAGCCTTACCGGCAGAACCCTGCCTCTGGAGATCTCATTTTTTTGAACCATCATGGAACGCTGGGCGCACTCTATGTTCGGGCGACGTTCATGCTACCCGTCGCCGGGCTCGACTAACTCGAGGCCAAAAAGGAACGCTACGCGCTGTGCCGGCCAGACCAGACCATCAGCTCGTCGTCGTCTCATCGTCTCGGCTTGTCTTGTCATTGCCCTAGTGCGCGCTGGCGAGTGAGATGGAGATTGAGTGGTGGACTGTTCACCGCGAGGTCATGCACGGCTTCGTGGCCATGCCATCAGCCCCTAGTCCATAATAGCCCGCAGGGCCAACAGCTCATCCGTTCAACTTACAGTGCCAGACGGACAGACATCTGAGACTCCCAGGGCCATCTGCCTATTCTCAGCAACGTCCGATCTCACCGAAGAACCAGTCCAGTCCCCTTTGGAGTTGCCGTGCTTCCTGACCTGGCCTGTAGGTTCGGGGGATTTTTGCATGATCGACAAGACCACGTTTCTGCTCGTTGTGTGAACTGAACCACGGCCAAATGGCCCGTACGCCGCCCATTCAATGCTTGACTTTGAAATTGTCATTCACTGCCCATTGCGCGTGGTGTGTCCGTCGTCGGCGCTGGGCACGGCACGGAAGCAAGTCGATCCTGCGCTGGGTTTGCTGGGTTTCTCTGTCTGGCAGTGTCATACGCCACCGACTCTGCCTCACCCGAGCGAGCTACTATAGCTGACCGATGTACATATAGACAACTGGCTCCCGGATCCACCCTTTGTATGTTTCGACACACCTCACCTCACACCCACTCACACCCCCTTCTCCCATGTCAACATTCCTTTTCTGGTACCCATCAGTGGTCGGTCTACTTGCTGGACTTGTTTCCTTGACCCTTGCACTCGTTCCCCCACTGCTGCCGCCGCCGCCAATTCGTGTGAATGTACTGTAGAGCTTCCAAGTCGACCAGTTTCTCTAGACATTTCCCTTAGCAGCTTTTCTTTTCCCTCTGTCTCAATCTGCAATACGCAAGTTCCCGACGTGGATCCCTTCTAACCCTGCTTCCAGTCTATAACGACGCTCCACTAGAGACATGACCAACGATAAAGTCACCCTGGCCCGCAAGACTCTGGAAAAGTCACCACGGCCAACTGACGTATTCCTCCATCCCGGTACCTTCCCACGGAGTCTGCGTTGAGTCTGCACTGATAGATACCCTCATTGGCCCAAGAGTTGCCTGGCGAGCACCCAATCATGTTGATATCTCCCCAAACGCGACTCACACTGGACTGATTCAGGATCTTTGCACCCAAGGAGCCTCTTCTTCTTGTTCTTTCCCAAACCACGAAGCACCACAACGGTCAATCACTCGTCTCATATTAGGGCCAAGACTGACACCTTCGGACCAAACCGCCCTACTACCTACCCACTACCCTATCTGCATACAACACCCATCTCTGCCGGACAACCACCACTTCCTGCACCACGGCTACCACTACCATTACTACTGATTCTTCATCACCTTCGCTTTATTTTGGATCACTGTTTCGAAAGTTCTAAGTTAACTCTTGCCGGCCTCTTTGGCAAAAGTGCACCCCAAGCCTGTGTGCTATACAGACTCTGAACTTGCCAACACCGTGGGGCACGTCATCTCCTCTTATAACGAAACTCTGCATGCCCCGTTAGATACCCGCGCGGAGAGCGCCTTTGTGTGGAAAAATAGCCTGCTCAAGGCTCAGTAGGCGACAGACCGCCACCGTGGATATCGCCTCTCTCCTCAAGGGTCCCGACTCATACGAGTCTTCCGTATCTCCTCCTCAACACCACCGAGCAGCCTCAGTACCAACGACCGTGGCGGCCACAGCTTCAGCCGTGCCCATAGGGCCTCCCGTGTATGCGGCACCCCGTCTGGAGCCGGGCCCAGGTTTGGGTGTTCCTGCAAGACGCATCATGGCACCCCACGCAGCAGAATCACCGGCCAAGAAGCAGAGCAAGTGGTCAGCCGAGGAAGATGCTCTCATCATCGAGCTCCGAGGAAACGGCATGAAGTGGGAGGACATCTCCAAGAGACTGCCGGGCCGGAGTGCGATAAGTTGTCGGCTCCATTACCAGAACTACCTAGAGAGACGAAGCGAATGGGATGAGGAGCGCAAGAACAAGTTGGCGAGACTTTACGAAAGGTACGTCACCGAGCAGGGTGTTCTGGCTGAGATGTCCATTGCGGAGGAAGAGCTACTTGCGGTCATCTTTTGCTGTTTGCGCAAATTGCAAGCCACTAACTCAAGCGCAGATTCAAACCCGAGATGTGGGCAAAGGTTGCAGAAGAGATGGCCATTCCCTGGAGGGCGGCAGAAGCAATGCATTGGCAGCTTGGTGAACATGATATGGCGCGCCGAGCCGGCGTTGTGCCGTTTGCGCTCTCCGCGGTCAATTTGGACAGTGCACAAGCAAGAGGGCCTCCGCGGGGTCACAGCCACTCGCACTCACAAGGAAGTCTTCCACGCGACATGGTCGGCCCTACGAGAAGTTACGGTCGGACACCCTCTATGCCACAGGCACGGCCGATTATTACACGCAAAGAAAGCATGCCGCCTCACATGCCGGCCCATCTCGAACATGGCCCCGGTGGTTACGATTACCTACCACCTGGCGGCCCCTTGGCACCGATACAATCGCAGAGTCAGCAGCGGCCCGGAATGCTCCCTGGCCTAGCAGAGTTGACTACTGGGGTCAGCCCCTACAGCACACCGGCATACTCGATTGGGATTCCCAGCGTCAGTCCCGCACAGAGCGCAACCGCGAGCCCGGGTCCATTCATACCCGCCATGGCCTACCCGCCCCTCGAGCCGGCCGGATCGAAACGCCGAAGAAGTCCGGATCTTCTGCAGGCCGAGGCGAATCGACGAAGACACCTGGATCCGCAGCCGCTAGAACGAGTCATGCCGCGGCATATGCCATGACAATGAATAATCACGGGACAACGAAAAGTGCCCGAGTCCGAAATGGGGAATCGGAGTTCTGGCGGTGTTGAGGGGAATAATGTTTGATTTCAACTGCATGGGGGTATTTGCACCAGGTGACATTTTTGGGTTTTATTGCCTCTTCTCGTGAAAGCGACACGGGAGAGAACGCATGTTGCATCGGGTCGGAGCGATCATATGGCTTACGGGAAATGCATGGAGACATATCCAAGGCTGGAGTGTTCTGGGAATAGGATGCGTGTGTGCGTGCGTGTGTTGGCAATCATGGTTATTATTTTGTTTCCATCTTTGATCTTGGCTTGTCTTGCTTTTTTCTTTCTTTCTTTCTTCTTTTTCTTTTTCTCCCATTATCCACGCACAATATCCATGGGCACCTGCTGGGGTGGTGAGATACAGAAAAGAGTCGCATATTTTCCTTCTTCTCCTCTTCTCCGAAGCATAGCTTATAAGAAGGAGGAGGGCATTGGATGTCCAAGGGCGATAAGGAAGATGCAGTATCTGCCCCCTCCATTTCCTACGGGAGGGACAGTACAATACTGTACGTATGTAGCGAGGTCATGGGAAAAGGAGGGAACCTTTCACCTACTGCTTGGGCAATACTTTCTTATGCAATGTCCTCGAGTCTATCAAGCATCACCATGAGCGTTCAGGCGGGCGAATTATGAGGTTCCTGTGAGTGGGGAGGAGGGGGAAGACTGGGCCCCAGAATATCATCACTAGCATTGGCAGGCTAAAAAGGCAATGGGACAAAAAAAACAAAAACAAAAAAAGAGAGATGTGTATGTGTGGAAGAAGGTAGACAAGAAAGTTGCGTGCGCGCGAACAACATGATAGACCAGGAAATATTTAGATCTGACGAGAGAGAGAGAGAGAGAGAGAGAGAGAACTCTATTATTATTGTTTGGTTTCATGGAGTTTGGAAAAATCGGAAATGGGTTATGTGTATTAGTGGTAGTGGCCCATCATCGTCACAGCGCCCACTACTGTATTTATTAGTTATGAAAGCAACATCAATATGAATGACTATGTCAAAAACTTTTTATTTTTGTGTTCTTTTGCAGCAAAATTTTTATGGTCAACTGCATCGGCTTGCTACTACCCACCAGTTGTCTTTGTCGTAGCCATTCCTCACGACCTTGCCGCCCACAGCCTCGACGTCTTCTTCCAGCTCTCCTTTTCGGAAGAGGTGGTAATACCGCTGGTACGTAGTATCGGCAGGAGGACCACTGCTACCATCCTCGGCTCCAGCTTCTGCTGGTTCTACTCCCTCATCTGCCGCCTTTCCCTTTGTCTTCTTCTTCTCCTTCTTTTCTTTCTTCTGCTTCATGACCCACGGCACCAAGAGGTCCTGCTCGGAGCCCTCATCCCATCCGCGCCGGCTGTTGGACTGCTCCAACGCCCAGACATAGACGAGAATCTTACCTCCGTCGTCACCGTTGCCGCTGCCATCGGCCGACGGCCTCCTCACGCAGTCCAGCAATGCCCGCACGGCCTCGCGCCTTCGCTCACGCGTCGACATGTGGTGGATGACGGCGACGCAGATGGCGAAGTCAGCGCGCCCTTCGGGGAAGGGCAGGGACAGGCCGTCGGCGACAGCGACGTCCTGGGAGCGCTCGACGCCGCCGTGGTCGCGGGCGAAGCGCACGAGGGAGGCGCTGCGGTCGGAGCCCAGCATGTGCACGCCCGGGTTCACGCCCAGGTACTTGCCGTTGCCGCAACCGACGTCGAAGCCGACGGAGCCGGGGGATAGCGACGACAGGAAGTCGGCGATGACGGGCCAGGGCTTGTAGCGCGTGGCGCTAAAATGCGGCGCGATGGACTCGTAGACGGCGTGCACGTGCGTCGCCTCGTACGAGGCGGCCTCCGCAGAAGAAGAGGAGGGCGCCAGCGAGGCAGCAGTGGATGGCGGTGCAGCAGCAGTATTCGCTGTCAATGACGAAGGCCCCTTTGAGGTGGCAGTAGCAATGGCGATGGTGCTGTCATTTTGGCCTGCCGGCGGCACGGGCACTACATCAGCGGCGGTGGCGGCGGTGGCAGCAGTAGCGGTGATAGGAGGTTGCATTCCATTTCCGGAAGCAGAGTTAGGAGCCGCTGCATGCGACGCTGCGCTACCACCACTGCTTGGCTGTTGATTTAGAGCACCAGCAGCAGCAGTGCCAGAAGCGGCAGCAGTAACAGCAGCAGCGTCAGCGTCAGCAGCCGCCGGTATCGTCGGTTGCATGTTTGGGACGGAGTGGACGGACGACGACGTGTGTACCAAACTTGGACACGCGCACGCACTCACACACACTAAAGCCCAGCCAACCAGCCCCTAGTAAGCAGCTGCTCGTCCCTCTTCAGAGGCACAGGGCGGTGTCGCAACGGGCGATGTTGTGGACAACAAATCCCTCTGGAACTTACTAACCATACGAGGTTGTGTGTACGTAGTAGATAGTCGTTGCTGCTGTTCTCTGTTTCGGTCGGGTACCCAAGAGTCCGGACCGGTCACCGCCTCTTTCGCTTCTTTCTTCTTCGTCTGCTCTCGAAGGCTCGTGGACCCCTCCTCCGCTCGAGACCTCGAACTTTTCTCACACGCCGGGGTCTTTTTCCCGGATTTTTCTCTTCTAGGATCGTTCTCCAATCCCTGTCCCTACCTACTTAGAGCGGGCACGAACACGTCAATTCCACAAGTTCGTTTTTTTCGGCCGACGAAGCAGACAGGGCAGAAAAGGACAGGGTATATGGCACTGAAGAGGAGAGGAGAAATGTGATCTGACGTCCTATTCCTGGGCAAAACCCCGGTAGTGGCGGTTTTCGCTTGGGCCTTGGTCGTTCCCACCCACACGGGCGCTGCCGTAATGGAAAAAAAAAGCCGCGGCGAGAGAGAGCGAGAGAAAAAAAGCATTTAGCGTATTCATGCACTAACACCGCCTGGAGAAGTACCTACACCGAAGACGTAGTAGATCAGGTGGCATGCTGTAGCTGTAGGTATGTGTTGTGTGCTTGCTCCAAGTACCTCCATCAAATCAAATATGCCATGTGCATACCAATTAATTGCGTGTGTATCTCACATCATACTGCACGAAACGGAATGGCTCAGGTCGCACACGGGGCGGGAGGCTGCTGAATCTAAACCGTTTGATGTCTTCTTGGGGTTCATGTAATGTCTCTGGTTGTCTGATGTTGATGGATGCGGGATGGGATCGATGCCGGAAAACCGTTGGTGGTCTGCTTAAGGTTTGTTTCCCCCTCCATCTGCCTTCCACTACCGGCAACACCTGAAAGAGAGGTACTGTATTGTACGTACCTCGAGTGCTGTATCACTTGATCTTGACAACATGCGAGAATCAATCAATCTTGATCAATAGATCAATTCCAATTACCAATCCAATTGCCCAAACGAAAAGGAAAACTGCAAATACTTACAATGATTGTACCAACTACTTACTACCTACCTCCTCCCCAACAGCCAGCCACCAACCTAACCCGCCCAGTCCCAGTTCCAGTTCGTGTCTTACCTTGTTTCGATAACATGGCGTTATGTTAGGTTGCCTTGCATGAACGAGACGACAGCAGCCGTCCTCGACTATGGAGGCCTGGACTCGCCATTACGTAGCGCACTAGGTGTCCTCTATTACCGTAGTAGGTACCTAACATATTGACCGACACTCGCAGATGTGGCCAAGTACACCAAGACGATCCTCCTCACTTACTACTGTACGAACCATGCAAGGCCCCTCCAGTGCCTAAGGTAGGTAGGGACCCAACCCCAGCCTACTAGCGATAGTACCGCCGTACCAGTTGGTGATGGGCTGCTGCGCGGTTCTTCTGTTCGTTCTACTGTACCCTACCCTACCCTGGTACTACTAACACCCCTACAGCGGATCGCTATGGTCTGCTGTCTGTGGGCGTACAGGGCGTGGGTGTGCGGGCGTGGGGTGACAACCAACTCCTAAAAACCCAAGCCTCGGCCACTTCGGCCCATCAGGCAACCTACCTGGTACTGTGGCTGGCTGGCCGCTCAGAGATTCGAGAGCAGTTAGCCCAGCATGCGACCGCTTTCCTCTTGCATCGGACAATTCTTTTAGGCGACCGTAGGGCAATGACTCGCGTTGCAGCCATCGCCTGAGCGCCGCTGACTCGATCTGGCCCGGAAGCAACCGAGATCTGACTTAGACTAGCATCTAACATCCCAGGTTACCTGGTGTACGTACTTGCATGGGTCAATTGTTCACCACCATCCTTGGCTCTCCATCGGTATAGTAAGCAAAGCATGCAAAGACTGATATACTTACTGCCTCAGCCACTATTTCGCATTTCCATCCCCATAGAAAAGTCGATCCTTGCAGTAGCATGTTACACATTTAAGTAGACAGTCTTTCATCGCTTTCCCGTGTTCAGGGGGCTCTTGGCGTCGTAGACGTCCGTTGTAATCAGCTCTGGATAGTCCACACCACCCTGCTTGAGCGCCTCTTCCATGATCTCCATGATGACAATGCTCTCCTCCCAGGGCAATGTCGAGCTCTCTTTCTTGCCGTCACGTAGGCACCGGGCACACTCATCCGCCTCCCAGAACATGCCGTGCCCCCAATCTCGCTCCTTGTCGTGGGGGATCGGGCAGTCGACAGTCTCAACCTTGCCCGCACTGTCCTTCTTGACAATTCGGTATTGCAACGGCTTGAAGGCGGGGCCCATGACTTGGATCTCGCCCAAGGGTCCCTGGATCTTGATGGCAGGACCGCCGCTGTTGTGGCCATCCGTGTCGGTGGGAATGCGAAGACACGTCATGGCAATTCCCATGCTCTTGTGCTTGGGAAACTGCAGAATGATGTTGGTCATCTCATCAGCACCAGTGGCGTCGTACTTGTTGATGGCAGCAACTGTCTTGGGCACCTCCTTTTCTTGCTCAGGCTGGCAGTGGTACAAGATCTGCATTAGCCAGGTCAAAGAGTAAATGCCCAGGTCCAGCAATGCACCTCCTGCGAGGTCAACGTTCACCATGCGGTGCTCGTCCTTGAAGGTAAGGGACCCATTGGTACCATCATTTCCAAATGAGTTGTCGGCAATGACGCGATACACTGGGCCAATAATGCCTGACTGGACAAGCTCCCGGATCTTGATGCTGAGGGGGAAGTATCGGGTCCATACAGCCTCCATCAAAAAGAGATTCTTGGATCGGGCCGTATCGACCAGCTTCTTAGCTTGGGAGGCTGTCACGGTGAAAGCCTTTTCACAGAGGACGTTCTTGCCAGCTTCCAGCGCAAGCATGGTGTTCTGGAAATGATGGCTGTGCGGGGTCGCGACGTAGACGATGTCAACGTCTGGGTTGGCCACCAGCTCGGCATAGGAGCCGTAAGTCTTGACGCCTTCAGGCGCCTTGACCTTGGCCAAGAAGTTGGCGGCGCTGTCCTTGGATGAGGACGAGGCAACGGCAACAAGCTTGTGGGCAACATCGTGGACATCACGGGCAGCTGGGTTGGTGAGGAGGTCCTTCACAAACACTGTGCACTTCAAGGTCAGAACGGGGGGCTCCTTGGTCGATTTCCAATCGAATGGATATAAAGGACGTACTCTCAGCGATCCAGCCGGTGGCCATGATGCCCCACCTGATAGTATGCGGTTGGGAAGCCATAGTTGCGTGGCGCCGAAGTTTGATGTGTGGTTAGCACAGGTGAGAAGATTCAAAACAATGATTTGCCTGATCCGATAGAGTATATACAGCTCTGTCAGCAGCTGGAGACAATTGAGAGCCGGTCTTTCTTAGTGAACCCAAGAGAGATCGAGAGAGGGAGAGAGAGGGCGAGGGAATATTAGGCTCCATCTCCTCTTTCTCTAACGGTCGCTGGCCCGCGTTCCCGTCGAAGGAAGGTGGGGGGTGGGGTAATAGCCTCACCTACCTACTACTAGTCGACGGCATCGCACTTGCCCTTCAGTCTGCCTCTTTGAAGTCATGTCTAACTTTAAAACAGCCAAGAATGATTGACTACGTAATATTTATTATCTGCTCCACTAGGGAGTCTCGCTACCTACTCGTCTTGGGTCGTGATACTTGCAGCATCACAGAAAAAGGAATCCGTAATGTAGCAACGGCCGTGGGAAAAAGAAAAAAAAAGACACCGACGTCATCCATTTTCGATCTTTACTAAACCCACTGTCCCGTACCTCCCCCTTGCTCGGCTAGACTCGATGCAACGTTAAGTAGGTACCCGATGTAACCCGATGGACTATAGTGTGCTACTTCCTGACTTACATGCGTGCACTTCCTTCCACAGTGAGGCTCTACAAGACCATACTTCGTCGCCTATATATGATAAGTAGAATTGCATACATCGTGATCAAAGGGAGGCTGGAAGGGACCTCCCCCAAACATTCGATTACGTATTTGATTTCCAGTAGCAGCCCTACAACCGCACTGTTTCTACTTTTCAATTACTTTGAACAAAAAAGTGGTTGTGCAACTAACATTCATACTCCTTCATATTGGCCTCATCCGGCTTGGCCTAGGCCATTCTTTCATCCTGTGGCAAGAGCATTCCATTGAAAATACTTGGTTCCCCAAGTTGATCATCACTGGCTTGCCTGCTGAGACGCAATATGGCATCTCCAATTTCTTCCAATCTTCACAGTGGCCACAGTATATCAAAACCCAAGGGGCCTACAGCTCGGATTGATCATGGTCCGTCTGTCACTGAGACCCCAGTATCGCTACTGCCACTACCGCCACAGCAGCCCTGCGGCTTGACCCAGGATCTCGTTCTGCCCGGCTTCCCGCTGATCACCACCCCGCGCCTCATCTACGGCACCGCCTGGAATAATCAAGACACTGCCAGGCTAGTCTACCTAGCCATCAAGTCCGGCTTCCGCGGCATCGACACCGCAGCCTTGCCCCTCTACTACCAGGAACGCCTCGTGGGCGACGGCGTGCGGCGCGCCGTGGACGAGGGCATCGTCACCCGCAAGGAGCTGTACATCCAAACCAAGTTCGCGCCGCCCGACAGCGAAGAATATTATGGTTGCATGCCGTACGACCGTGACATGCCGCTGAAGGAGAAAGTTAAGGCAAGTGTGGAGAGCTCGCTGAAGAATTTTGCTATTTCCTGTCCTACTTCTCCTCAACCCGCATATCTAGACTGCGTGCTCCTGAACACGCCCCTCCCGACAATCGAAGAAACCGTGGCTGTATGGCAGACCCTCGAGGAGTTCGTGCCGCACCGGATTCGGCGCCTGGGCATCGCCAACGTGCACCAAATGATCGTAGAGCACCTGCTGCAGCCCCCCATTGCCACGAGGAGCCTTGCGGAGTGGAAGATACGTGTGCGGCCGTCGGTAGTGCAGAACCACTTCTGTACCAAACGCAACGACAAAGACAACGATGTTTACTTTGTGAAGCTGCGGCGCCTCTGCCGGCAGGAGCGAGTCGTATTCCAGTCCTACTACACTCTCAGGGGCAATGAGAGGCTCATTAGGAAGTCTACCGCAATTAGCGACCTGGTGGCGCGCGTCCCGGGCGTCAGCCGCGAGACGGCCTTCTACGCCCTCGTACTGGGCTTGCGGGGCACCTCGGTTCTCAACGGCACGAAGAGCGAGGATCACATGCGCGCGGATATCGAGGGGATCAAGCAGATCGAGCGTTGGGCGGACGGCGAAGGGAGGCTATTGTGGGAGAGTTTACTGCACGTCTTCAAACGAAAGATAAACGAAGAAGAGTAATTTAGTGAAAGAAAGCAAATGTGGGAGGATATACCCAAGTGATTCAAAAGATGGATTCGGAAAGAGTAGCAGCAAATGAGCCCGAAGTTCTCGTGGATATATGTATCGCTTATCGCCGGTCTCGTCGTTGTCTCTAAGAGCGTGCAGATATATTGTGGTTAGAGGAAAGTCACGAGCCAAATTAAGTTGGCTGGATATTAAATATACAAAATAGAATGAAACGATTAGTTGAGGCACATTCTCCTTTCCTCTCTAAGATCAAAAGATAAAGAAGGAAGGTGTGTTTATTTGGTGAGGCAAAGAATACTTCAAGTAATGTATTCATTCAGCCTGAATGCGACGCCCTATGTACATCATACCAAGTACCCCCCAAACGCGATAAAAGCAGAAATGCGACCCTCAAAACGCCGAAGAGGCTATACTAGCTTAGTGGCCGGCCCCCTTGATGCAATCAACATATAACGAGCGAGGCTCGTGGGAAAAGGGAAACAGAGCATGAGTTGGTCGGTCATTTGACCCTCCCCCTTCTTTTTAGACCTCCATCTTCAACTTGCCTGCTCTCAGGCTAGTCAGATCATCCTGCTTTA
Organism: Apiospora rasikravindrae; assembly: GCA_038363885.1. Classification (NCBI taxonomy): domain Eukaryota; kingdom Fungi; phylum Ascomycota; class Sordariomycetes; order Amphisphaeriales; family Apiosporaceae; genus Apiospora; species Apiospora rasikravindrae. Next base: position 2,407,749 of record JAQQWK010000006.1, read on the forward strand.
AGAAAACACGGTCAGACTTTATGTAGTTAAATAAAACAAAAAGGCGTATGTTTACGCTCAGGGGACGACAAGTGAATAGGAGAATGAAATAAACTTACCTCTGCTTTCCTCTTGCCCAAAACCGGCTCCGGCGTGCCTCGGCCTCCGCCGCCATACTTGACCGCGGCGACGGTGCTACTACCGCCCGTGGCCTCGCGGTGGCAGCTGGCGTGGTATATCCTATCGCCGACCTCGAGGGCGTCCTCCCAGACCCACTCCTCGTCGAGGTAGACCTGCTTAAACTTTTCCTGGCAGATAGGGCAGACGCTGTTGAGCAGGACGGGGTCGTCGGGGACCGGTATGTACTGCATTTTGGGCAGCTTGGCGACAGAGCCGCCCTGGGTCGCGGCGGCCTGCGCCGTCGGGATGCCGCCGATGACGTCGATGGTCTCGCGCGTGCCGACCCAGTCGTGCTCGTCCACGAGCCAGCCGCGGTTCTGGCCGGCCTTGTCGGCCTCGGCGATGCGCTGGTTCACCTTAAAGTGCCAGTCCATGTGGGCCGTCTTCTTCTTCCTGCCCTCGGCGTCGTTCTTGAACCGGCGGCCGCACTGGGTGCACTGTGTCCCGAGCGATTCGAACAGTAGCGGGACGAGATGAGGTCGGAACCTAATTCCTATGGCGTCAGTGATATGTATTCCATGTAATGGCCAGCGGGCCATGTAGTAGAGAAAGGGGGCAGGCAGATAGGTAGGTAACATACTGTTTTAACGAAGATGCCGTGGAGGTAATGTCGCTCGTCATATTTTCCACCGTCGGTGGTCCTGATACAGGCCTGGGAAGGGGGAAAGGTAGCGATGGCATAGGTGGCATATGATTAGGGATAGGTGTAGAGCCGTTTGAAGGGCCTGTCGAGGGCGGAGGGATCATGCCGGCTTTCCGCAACATCTCCACCAGTGACAGTGCATCTGAAGGTGCGGGAGCTGCGGGTTTCGGAAGCTCAACTCTCTGCGGCGGAGGTGAACGTATCGCCATGGTCGCAGGGGGAGGTTGAGGTGTAGATACTTGTGGCGTGGCAGAACTTCTTGCCAACAGAGCAGCCAGAGCACCGGAACCCAATAGAGAGTCTATGGAGACCTTCGGCACTGCCGGAGGAGCTGAAGGGGAGGAGCTACTGCTACGGCTGGTGCTATAGGTACAGGTGTAGGGGTTTGGGCAGGAATTGCCCTTATAGTCACAGCAAGTTCAGCAATGCGATTCTTTATGAGCACTAATTGATCCTGCGGCAAGTTCTGGGTTTGAAGAATACTTTGCAAATCCAAGAGCGCCTTCAGTCTTGTTTGTATGCTAGGATCATGTGGGTTGCGTGCAAATTCAGCTTTAGAGGCTGCGATGAGCTGCTGAATGTCATTATTCAAAGCATCTACGCTGATACCGGGCTGTGGCATTCCAAAGCCTCCAGGATACGGCGGCTGGAAGGCAGGCATGCTTGCACTTGGTTGAGGTGTCGAACGTGTTGGCATGGATATGTTCTGGATGAACGAGTTAGCGTAGGGCCGAGCGTCATATGGACGTAACAACTTACCTGATGCTGATGATATTGGCCAGGCGCTTGTGGCGGAGGACCAAACGGACCGGCCCCGTTTGAGTGATTCCCAGGATAGCCGCTGGCTTGTGACGATGGCCGGACATTAGGTGGAGTGGGTGTATTCCGGTATGGCACGGGTGGCTGCTGAGGCATGGGCTTTCCGCGGCCCAAAAGCTGCTGCTCATTTCGATAATGCTGTTGCTGAGCCGCCATGGCCGAGGTTCTCGCCTTGATCAAGGCATTCTCGATAGGACGAGTCACATCCGGTGGAAATACCGGACGGGTATCAATGGAACCGGGGATGGGCTCTTTCCAGGTCTTGAGCATCTCATCCATCTTCCTCCGTGTAGGCATGTCCACGGAGGCATAGGCGTCCATGTATGTTTCAAACAGTCGCTTGCCAAAGAACAGAGTATAAGGTGTTCCCACGTTCTTGATAATGGAGTCGAGTACATATAGCGAAGGTAGCTTCTTGTGCGATGCGACCTGTTTAGACTGGTAAGCAGTTGTACATGGAGAGATCATCAAAATAGCAATGCGCAGATGTTCATAAGGCTCTAGGCCATTAGGCTGCTGGCACAGATTGGTGATGATGGTGGTGATAGCAGAATGAAAAATAGCAAAATCGGAGTCTCAACCTACCCTCTTGATGTGATTTTGTAAAGTCTGCGCGATGGCGAGGGCATGCTCAGTGTTTTCTCTTGCGATCATGGTCAAATTCTGAATATCATATCGGTTATTCACCTGGAGATCCTCGAGGGCTTCGCGAAAGTCCTCGGCGAAGTGCTCGGATTCCTGATACGACGCCATGTTGGTGGCTAAGTGTGTGTGTTGTGTACGATAAACAAGTCTCTCTGCTTCTCCGAGAGCGCGTTAGGATGTGGTAGAGATGATGATGATGATGGTGATGATGATGACGAGGGGGAACAGATCTGTAGACGATCTGCGCAGGATTGTCGCCAGGTCTTCTTCTGTTTTTTCTCTTCGTCTTTTTTTCTTTAGAATGTTTGCACAATGAGGAAGAACAATAGACAGCGCTGCGTCAATTGACAGTTATCACAATGGCCCGGCTTCACCCTTCTAGAGGGATCTCTTCATCAAGGATACTGAGATGTGTAATTCTGGATCTTGGTTCATTCCCACGATACAGATTGCACTCCTCTGCCAAACTCGACTTTTCTGCGAGAAAGGTAGCCTCGAACAAAACACAGGAGACCACCTCCCTAGATTTGTATCTTCCCACCCAAATCGCCTCAACCTGAGCTACAGATGACCACTACGCCGACAGGCGTACTTGCCTAGAGGGATGGCGATCTCTTGATCAGTTCAAGCTTCTTGTTTTCTACGAGCCAGCGGACGGGTGGAAGAGGGCGCGTGACGTGACGTGGGCGGGTGGTGTGATGATGACGACGAATAAAAGAGCGTCGCGTTGGTCGGCGGAGGGGCGCGAAGTGTTTTGGCTAACGAAACCTCGACGTTGTAATCAATTAGGTGCAGAATCGCAAGCTGGCGGTCGAAAGCGAAGGCGCAGAGCTTGGTTTTGAGCGGGCTCGGAGGTTGGATGGGGTTGGTGTGTCCTTGTTCTTGAAAGCTTTGCTTTGTTGCTCGGCTGGAAGGACGGAGAGCGATGCCTTTGCGAGACACAGTCTTGTCAGCTTTGGGGGATGGATGCGCTGCTAACCAAGTCCGGAACTAGCCTAATCTGCTAAACCTTGGGTAACGCACGTACCACATTTGATGGATCCACCAGCCCGCCCTTGCTTGCCCAGATGCTCGCTTACTCATCCAATTGTATCCCTAGGAGAGCCATCATCCCTTTCACCTTTCACGGCGATAAAGGAAGACGATGCTTTATTGACTGGGCTCCTTTATAGGAATAAGATATGCATGTTTGTAGGTCATGTGCCATGTTAAAACCAACCAGTTACAATGCGTTGGTACGTGATAAACAATACTCCAGGCAACCATTTCCATCAAGCGGCAAACCCTTGACGGCCACCTCGGTATCACAGCTTCATGATTTACGTACCAGGAGCTGCTCAGGACAGCCCAGCTGCCTGATCTATGGATATGCCAAACGTTCGACTATTCTATTCATTGCATTACGCAATGGCTTTGGTAAGCTGTGTACAGATTTGAACCAACATGACTCCTACCTTGCCTACTTAAGAACTTGCGTCATCCAAGTACTTCCACTAGGCTATTTATAGTCTTCCCATGATCGAAATTATCTACTAAGGTCTTCAACCAAGATCAACGAAGGAAGCCAAACAGAAGTGCCGAACTCATTGCGAACAAGATGATCCCGGAATACACAGCGATAATCCGGCGTGACGGAGACAACAACCCCGGAGGCTGGTCAACTCTGACCCTCGTTTTGCTAACGGTCTTCACGTTTGTCGCCGGAGCGTTTGCCTTTTTTTTCATTCAATATATTAAAAGCAAGATGGAGAAGAGGTAGCGACCGCTGGCAGGAAGACCCGGGATGGCCTCAGCCTAGGCATGGCTTTTCTGGAGGCCCAGGAGTCCCGGGAGGTCAGGGAATTCCAAGAGCCCCAGGATACTACGGTTCATGATTACCATAGATGAGAGTGCAATAGTCTGAGAGCCTAACGCAGTGTCTAGTAATACTTTACTTGCCTTCTGGATATATGACGGGGCTATTGTAGGAGTTGATTAAGCCCACAATTTCCCTTCGTCACGGGCAAGATGTTTCGTTACTTGCACTCGGGAAGTTGAGCGGATAATACGCTACATATGTTACGACTGGACCATGTAAGTTGAGAAAGCCAATATTCCACACACTTAACCAGACACTGGGGAAACAATGTAAGGGCCGACCCGCATGCCAAAGTGAACAAAGCTTTAATTTTAGGCTCGTTAAGAGATCCGCGGATCATATGAAGAAGGAAACCTGATATCTCACTAAAAACTCCAGGGTATATACCACGTGCAAAACAAAGCCACCAACGCCACCACCTTTCCGTCCCCTTTTCCCGTAGATTAATTGCATTTCATGACCTCGGCCAACTTGTCGTTTCCCTACTTAGAACTGGGAGAACTGGTCAACGTTGGAGGCAAGGGAATACCGGTTGCTGGGCTGTCGCTTGTGATCAGGGTGACTGGGGTGACGTCCGTGGATGGGGTGGAGCGCCGAAGGAGGACGCTGCAGACCGGGGATGACGGGCGAGGAGCGGCTGGGCACGGGATCGTCAACCACCTCATCGCCCTTCTCGAGGTCGGGCTCATAAGGCATGGGTCGGCTGATCTTGGGCTTCTTGTTACTTTTTGGCCACCACGACCTGCTCTTTTCCTTTCGCACCGAGTTGCTGCGGTGGCTCTCGTAGTCTTCCGAGTACGTGTCGTAGGAGTCGGACTTCCCGCTGTTGTAGATTGCCGTTTCGGTGACGGCGCCCTTGCTGCGGAGCTCGCGGGCGGTCAAGCCGCCCTCGCCGCTGTAGAGCCACGACGTGATGATGTTGACGATACCGAATGTGATGGCCAGGATGCCGCCAGCGAGACACAGTCGCCAGAAAGGTAGATCCATGTGGTCGAGGCCGTTGCGGGGGTCGCTAAGCCGGCCGAGGGTGTGGCATCCCAAGATGACCATGGCCAGGCCGAACCACTTCAGGCCACGATTAGGTCCAACTGCTGGCCAGTTCCGAATATACCACGCCCGAACGAAGCCAATCGCCTCGAAGGAAGGAAGCTCCGAAACGGCGAGAAAGATGCAGATGACCAGAATGAAGAATAGGGCGACGTCGTTAAAGAAAGTAAAACCATCGGGCATCTTGGCTGGGATCATGAGGATCACGGATGAGGCCGCAATGAGCAAGAGAACCAAGATGTTGAGGGAACGAATGACATTAAGGATAATGTAGGCCGAGCCCTTGACGCTCGAGGAGTTGTTGACGTTGAACATGATGGCGAGGAGCTGATCGAGCTTAGTAGTTGTGTCTCTAGGCTCGAATTTATCAGTGGTCCGGTTCGTGCTAGCCATATATATGATATTACGGGTAAACCAACGAGGAGAACTGCCTGCAGTTGCTGAAATAGGTGTGAGAAGTTTGCACGTTCGGTGAAATTGCTGAGCTTCCGGGAAAGTCGACTATCTGGCTCGCAGATCAGATCCGTTGCTGAATGGCGCAGAAATAAAATAGATTGGATATGTCAAAAAGAACGTGAGAAGTGTAGTAGGTAGTTTGGTATTGAAGGATAGGTCAGTAGGTAGCGGATACTGCGAAGTCGATTTCACCAGTGAAACTTATAGCAAAGTAAAGTGAACAAGAAAGACATGTCAAGGCAATGTCATTATGATTGTCTCCCTGGGGCACAATGAAGCTATCGCGGCTCAGAGCGAGGAAACAAGGAGGATGTTGATGGACCGGCGGCCCTCGTTGTTTTAAAGAGAATAAAGAAGCTCCATTGAATAGACTCGGTGGAGATTCGGGCCTTAGACGAACAGACAATCCAATCCTGGACGGACACACTTGTGGTACACACCAGGGCCAGAGCCAGGGCCAGAGCCGGAGCCAGATACAGGGGGAGCAGCTTTTCTTTCCAAAAAGAAGTTCGGCTTGGTGACCCCGTTTCAATAGGACAATGTTTCGACTTGACCAATTGTTTCCAGCCAATGAAACTTCCTGCCCGAGGCCGAAGGAAGACCACCGAGAGCAGCAAGCTCCCAGCTTAGAGAGAGCCAGCCAGAGCGCGTGTTTCTGGCATACATCAAGCAGGCGCTCGCTTGCTTCCTCACGGTCGTGCGGGTGGTATCCCGTCACAGTGTGTCTATCTCAGAGGGCCCTGTTCTCCTCGTTAAGTTACTTCGTGTCGAAAAGGTGGCCGTAGTGTGTGGTGGCGGCTGCGTTAGGTCGTTACAAGTCAATCTATTCGCCATGACAATCATCTTTTGCCCCATAGACCCTGGATTGTTAGCAGACATTGTGGGAGGGAACGCATGAGATGATGCGGAGGCTCTGAGTTGGCGCGAACCCTCTCGTCCAATCGTGCTCGGGCCCGTCGAAGGCTTGATGCCAAGGCATCTCGTCCAGACTAGTTAATTGAGCTTCGATTGGCTGTTGAAGCAAGCGACCTCAACGTCCTTTGTTTCAGCATTCCTTAGAGCATGGCCAGTCCCACCAGAGCTCCTTCGCACCGGGAAGGAAGCAATCGATTGTACGGATACGGACTGATTGATAACCATGCTTGAGATGCAGCAGAAAAGAGTCGTGTAACCTATAAACCTATGATTTGACGGAGGAACATCCTGTTGGACATGCTTCAAGAATCATGCATGGCTTTACTTCTACAGAGCCCGTTGGTGATCCTGATGAGACCGGGAATTTGTTACAAGTATATTACACGAACAGGAGTCGTGAAATGTCGATTAAACCGATGCCCAAAGGATGCGGAAGGGGATGTTTCCTTCTGATATATCGCATTGAGCAGAAACATCCTCCGCAGCTGGACGCTCCTTCATTAATTTAAGTACCAAGGTTGCATTAATACTCACCATAGTTCTAAATGGGATGCAAGGCTGTAACGCCGCTCGCCCCTTCCAATCTATCCCAGAATAGATAACTAACCGCGTGTTTATTCTACATCTACAGTGCAGAATATGTAGCAAATCGTGCGAGATATTGCCCGTAAACTGCCACCAGCAGTACAGCACTTCATTCAATTATAGGCCACCTCCGGGAGAAGGCCTGTATCGTGCCTAGGCGGTTTGGGCCTAGGCCTGCCGAGGCCGCTCACACTGGAGAAAGATGCGCGACCGCGCTTAAAATCCGCTCAAAGGATAGGTTCCCAAGGCCCCCAGGCGGTTAAAAGCAGAAGCCAAAGTGCAGGGGAAAAATTGATTGGTTGCGGTGGCAGCCAGCAGCCCGCCCATAGACTTCAATAGAACATTAGCATTGAAAATCGATTTTCCCAGCACAGCCTCAAAGGCCACCCCCCCCCTTTCCGCTTTCCGATCCGATCTGACGGCCAGACGTTTCTGACTGATTTATCTTTCGTTCTTAACCAACGAAACCTTGACGAGCCCAGAGAAAGAAACCTCCAGAAAGAAGGTCCCTGTGATTTCTACCCCGCCGCAACCGCTCCCGATTACTATTCTCGTCTGCTTTGCAGAGCGCTTAGCATCGCAGCAACGCAAGTATCTATTTTCTGTCCTAGCACTACAAATCAGAAATCATGGCTCGCGGTAATCAGCGTGAGAAGGCGCGTGAGAAGAACCTCAAAACCCAAGCCGCACAGGTAGGTCTCACACACATTGGTGATCTTGGCTTCCGTTTTTTTTCTTCTTCCTCTTCTCTTCCTCCTTTTCCTCTCTTCTTTCTTTCTATCTGCAACCCGGGGATCAAACAGCCATCCGTTTTACAGCCGAGACATCAAAGACAAGTCTCGCTGTAGGCTCCCGAGGGTAGGACGGGACCGGACAGGACATAGGCAGCCCTGTCCGTCTGCTAGAACACATGCCAACCGTGCTAACCAAGCGTGAACATTTCTTGACTTGCCTGGACTCTGGAGTATCACTGACACGCCATTCGGGGACTACAGAAGTCAAAGAACACAAAGACCGGCTCCGAGATGCAGCGCGACAAGGATAAGGTCGCAGAGCTGATGCGTCAGAAGCAGGCTGCCGGTAAGTCCTCCCACGCTACACTTCCCTCCTCTCCCCGTCTCTCATTGACAAACTTCAATACTGATCCGCCATTCTTGTGTGTTATAGCCGATGCGAAGAAGCAGTCCACGAAGTAATAACAGAACCGAGACGGCAGACCCAAACCAAGTGTCCGATGCCACTTGTTCTGTCTTGCCTGGATACACGGCGTTACGATGTTTACATGACTATAATTACTTCAACGACGAGAGTCGACATTGCGAGGGCAACAAATTTAAGAAGCACCCGGTATAAGGGGGAGCATCTTATTCTAGGCTGTTAATAAATTTACACAATCTATTATTCCGTTATTTTTGCCCGAGTTTCGCCAATTTTGGGCTTGGATGATGATATTCTGCTCAATGAAAACAGCTCAAGAACCAGTACTCTGTGTCGCTGGGAATTGTTCTCGTTCCGACTGCGCTTGCAACCAGCCTACGGGAACCCCAGAGACAGATCGGCGACCTTGCCAAGTCACGAACCCCCTTTTAGCATTACCTAGACAGTGGTAATCGACCACGGGGAGAAAAGAAGAAATAAAGAACCTCAAGATAGATAGGTTGTGCTCGTCATGCGGCAAACTACATAACCTACTGCGTGTACGTGATTGCCAACCTACCTGAAGCCCTTCATGGTAGAGAGAGCCTAAATCCTGGACACTTGGATTTGAAGAAACGTGATCACTTGTCAACCCACCAACCTTCCTACATACCTGGCCCAGGATCGAAACCTGTTGGCTTACAAGGACATAAGCCCAATGCCCCCTTACCATAACCTGAAATGCGGCCAGTCAGTCAATCCTCCCAGTTTCGAAGGTGAAGCCGGGTCAGCCGCGCTTCCAGTCCCGGCATGTTTCAGGCGAGGACGCAGGTAGTCATAGAACGAGTCAGCAAGAAGTAGGAGAGATACCAGAAAGAAGGAACAAGCTATGATCAGTCGATCGAACAAATTATACGTCCAGAGCCTCATCGTTAGTCAAAGACTTATTAATTGTAATAATCATTTATAGATAATAAACAGAAAATACGACCCAGTCATATAGGAGGGGGCTGCCCATTCTCTCCAGTACCTGTGGAGAGAGGCTTCAAGAAGCAAGCCCCCGCGCAGCTTCTATCGAGCGAAATATATAAAATAGAGAAAAAAACGTCAACGTTGCCCATAGACCCCTTCCTGTGTGTGAAAGGGGCCACTCCTCTTGTCTAGTAACGGGACCACCATAATGTATGTGTGTATGTGTTTCAAGAAAGAAGAAATAGCAGGATATCATTTCGTTACAGCCACGCCGAACCCACACTCCCTCCCTAGAAAGAAACCCTTCTCCACCCTCCGATGATGCAAATACAAATATATAGCTGCAGAATTAGGTATCGCACACATTTGAGAAGAGAGAGTACATTTATGCCTCGGCCATCTCGGCGGGCATGCCACCGGGCATACCACCAAAGGCGCCCAGACCTTGCGCGGCGACGGCAGGGAACGAGCCAGGAGCGCAGGACACGGCGCAGACGCACTGGCCGGAGCCGGGAGTGAGCTGACCGATGCCCTGGGTCATACCGCCCTTAGCAGCACCACCGGTAGCGGGAGGAGCAGCACCGCTCTCCTTGGCTGGCGGCGGGGCACCAGCAGCAGGAGGAGGAGGAGGAGGGGGAGCAGTGCCGTTGGCGGCACCTCCACCAACAATGGCGCTGGGCGCACCCTGGCCCTTCTGAGCAATAGCCATGGACTGGAAGATGGCCTGTGACTTCTCAGCGGTGGGGTTGATCGAGAACGTCATGCCCTTGCCACAGTGAGTGGATTGGCGGCAGTAGAACCCTTCGATAACGGTCAGCAACAGTTCGAATTTTAGGCACTCCAGACTCGAGGGAATGGCAACTTACAGAGAGGAGTCTCGACCATAACCTGCATAGCGACCTGGGGAGGAGGGTTGACAGTGTTGTTGGCGTTGGGCTGGAAGCCGGAGTCCATACCGCCGGGCATAGCATCGCAGGGCTTATCGAAGGTGGACTGGGTAGCAGTGTGGTTTGCGGACATGAAGGTAAAGATGACCATGTCACCCTTCTTGGCCTTGACCTCGGCGGGGGTGTATACGAGACCAGCGGCGCCACCAACAGTAACCTAGCGGGGTGTTAGCAATCTGAACGGGACTGTAAGAGCTGGCTCGGAGGAAAAACAAACGTACGGAGTGAGTAGCAGCGGCGGCAGGAGGCGGTGCCGAGGCACCGGGGGTGCACCGGCGGTCACGGTCTGAGTGACGGTAACCTGCTCGTTCATGGTGGTCGTGGCAGCGCCTCCACCAGGGTTGGCCCAAACGAGGATGATCTGTGTGACGGAGCCGGCGTTGATAGCGGCCGCGCCGCCCGCGCCCAAGGCAGCGCCCAAGGCACCACCGGCGAGAGCGCCACCAGCGGCGCCCTTAGCAGCACCCTTGGAAGCACCCTTGTGTTCCATTCTCCGCACGGGGTAGACATTGTTGACGGCCTTTGCGAGAGCCAGGGGCGCGAGGGCCAAGGACAGGGCTGCTGAGAACTTCATGATGAACTAGTATTACTGGTGACTGTCGAAGTCGCCGTCGGGATTGGTGTTGGGTTTTTTTTCTTGTCTTTTTTGCTGTATAGATTGCTCGATATAGGCCGTGATTCTCAGAACTGGCGCAGGATCCGTAAAATGGCGAGCGCTGCTCGTGGAGAAGAAGACGAAGAAAATGAACGGAAAAGTGTTGCAAAAAGAACGAACTCACGACTGTAGAATGGAAATAGTAGTATGAGAGGATGAACCCACAAAGACAAGAGCAGGATTCCGAAAAGGGCGAGCAGCGGCACCTGCTTATATCGCAGCATGATGGATGTGCGAGGTGAGGGACGCTGGGCAGCTGCTCCGTCACAGCCGAGCCAGGGTCCTGCTATCCTGGCCCAGGAGCTGGTCTCGAAACAGGACCAGCGCCTTCACGATGCCAAGCGGGCAAGCATGGGTCGTCTATTCGGGTGGAGGGGCGTCCGATCAAAGGGAACCTTTTTGGGCGGAGAAGGGCCTGCTCAGGGCCTGCTCTCAGCGCTCCCTGTCATTGGGGCTGCTCCACGCCAAGTGGCCAAGATGGAGGAGATGCGACGTCCCTGGGCGTGCCTGGGCGTTCATTGCGGCTCCTCGCAGCCTGGTATTGCCGCTTCCGGTTGGCGCAGGAGGTCGGATGTGACAGAAACGTCTCGCGTCGTGTTTTGGCACCCTTGCTAGCAGCCAGCTTTGCCGTCCATGGCCCCTGTCCGGCTAGGCCTAATCTGTTCTAGTGGCTCGCGATACTCGGAAAATACCACATCCTTTTCCGCTACGGGACGGCGGCAACACCGCATCCAGACAGCCGCATCGGCGACGATTTCAATTAACCTAACTTCAGATGAACAAGAGGCGCCGACTAGTCATCGGATTCCGGAAATGGCATTGCACGACAGATTGTCATCCGGAGGCTGACTCTGCTGCGGACGTCTCCGGTGTCAAGTCCTCCCCCGGATGTTGCATGTGTGTACGGCCAGAGAAGACGGCTCTAGTCCAACCCGCCCGGTAGCAAGCGACAGATACGATTGGCCTCTGGGGCTTTAAGCTTAAGCATTAGGTATACAGACCCACGTTGTTAGCATTCTAGACCGTTTCCTGGCACGTTTATGGTGGAAACTCATGACCCAGTCTTCCACTCGACTATCTGCACTTGGCAGCGCTCAGGCACAGTGATATCGTGCAATTATTCGTCACTGGGTAGGCCAGGAAACGTAATTGGCAATGCTACCGTGCCCGAAATTGCTGCGTATTCCCTGTGCCGTTTTTTCCGCCTGACAACCGCCAAGGCTTGCCCTTTTGCGAATGTCGAATTTACGTTTCGACGCCAAGAGCTGTAGAGAAACGTTGTCAGGGGGAGCATGTCCGCGCCGCCAGCCGGGCGAACCCCCAATCCTCCTTAGCCGCATGTCTTTCACCCGTCCAGTCGACCCGTCATCCTGTCTATCGCTGTCTCATGTTTCGATCCGTTCATCATGTTTTTTCTTGGGGCCTGTCTTAACTTTGTTGCAGACAAGCTCAGTCTGATGTCGCTTTCGACGACTCCTGGTCGTCCTACCTTGTCGTCGTCCTAATATTATTCATGACTTGTCAGGACACGCCTCACCAGCGTGCATGGCATTCGTCATTCTCCTCCCCAATTCTGCATCTCCCAAGATCATGTTTAATGCTGTCCACGCTTGTTACCTGCCACAGAAATAGTGGCTCCCTTTCCATTCGCTTCTACTAAAACCCATGGAGGAGGCCTCTTTAACGGACACCGGATATCCGTGTAGTCAGAGTAGCAGTCAACACGAAGCGATGGGATGGTATTCATGCCAACTCAACACGTTTGGCTCTAGGGCCTTTGCCTCGGTTCAAAACTATCCGCTCCTAGCATACCATACCCCTAGGCTCTGCTGGGAATCTCCGGCGCGATGCTTCTGAAATATATAGAGCTTGGCAACTCGAAAACATTTAACACCACATTACAAATGACTGTAAGACAGTGATACTTCGTCCTACCAAATAGCAGACCCAACACGGTCGCACGGAATCGCCCTCTCGTCCCGAGTTCGGCAGCCTGGTGAAGCCGAGATCCATTGACGTGTTGAAGATGGAAAAGGGAACGAAATGTAGACGCTATCGTTATCGTCCGGTTCTGGAACGTGCCACGTTTCGGATCTTGGTTCTGTTGGTCGATCAAAAAGAGCAGATGTCCATCCGAGCTCGGCCCCGGCACGTCAGATTACTGTTGCTGCGACTGCTGTTTCTGTCCTTCGTAGAGCCCAGTGTAATAGCCGGCGTAGTACCAGGACATCATCAGTTTCTTTAGACCCTCATCTTGCACTAGAGCCGGGTTAGCCGACTGCGAATCTGGGGGTCCTACCATGTGTGCAGTCCCCTGACGTGCATAGGTAGACGAGGCGAAGCATCTATATGGCCACTTACCTGAGCCCAGCAGTGGTGCTGGGATGCCTTCCGGACGGCTTGTCGATGTTGCGCTGGGCTGAGCAGTCTGAGCGGTCTGAGCAGCCTCGTTGCCATTCTTCTCCAGGATGTCAGAAACGTTATCGTGCCAAGCTTTTCTGATCTTCGCGGGAACCTCCATCCCACTGAATCTGTCGCAACTTACCCGCGTGTTCTCGTCATCCTTTACCTGCGCCTGCTCTGCTACAGACGAAGATTGTAGTAATTCAGAGTCATCTCTCTGAAGCTTGGCATCCGAAGCCACATTGTCCCTTAATACAGACATTTTGTCAATTATGATACCTCACGAGTGTTGGAGCTTCCATCCGAGTCAAGGGACACGCACTTTTCAGTTTCCTTCAGAAGGTCATCGACGTTACCACCATGCCGATAAATACTATGGTACTTCTGAATACAGTCAGCAACATACTTGATAACTTTGACGAAACCGCACAGTACCTTGTACTCGTCAAGAGCGTCATTCCAGGAGTCTACCAGAGCGCTATCGTCCCATACCTCGTCATGTGGGAGGTTCTGTTGATTTGATGCCATTCTAACGATGGTTTGGGTGGGACTGCCACCACTGCAGCCGTAATGTTAGCGATGAAAATAAGTATCTCTGGCAGAGGGTTTAATAACGGTTGGCTTCTTTTTCTGAAGATATTTTAGATGCCCGATGAGCTACAGGACGACTATGATCCTGCTCTTCCTCTTGTGGCTGGAAAGGAAGGTTTGGTGGGACTGTTGTATCTCAGTAGAAGTACGATTTTGGGTACTTTGTAAGTCGGAAAGTTGGTAGAGAGCTTGAGATGGCCCGTTGCTCAATCTGATTGGCCAAGAGTAGTAGGCTCGCAACAGTTGCCTTCCAATGTCGAAGCAACACAAGGCGAAAATAGGGAGTCGATCCACAGGGTATTATGCGGAGAAATTGAAGATCTACAAACCATGGAGGCCGGACCGTAGTTGAGCCTTTAAGCACTTATAGAAAAGGTGAATGTTGGCGAGGTGTACTTGAGCGACAGCCATAAGATTGCTCGCAAAGAGCAGCAAAGCTGGCGGTAGGTCTGGTTAGTGGCAGGTACAACAGGTGGACCCACTATGGGATGGGTCCTTATCTTATCGAAGATACCTGAACGCAAGTAACAGAAAAAAAGTTCCTGCTGTCGAAGCCAGGGACTTTCACAGTGCTCTATAGCGATAAAATCGTCACAATGGCTCCAGAACTCAGATCTCGCAAAGTCTCAGGTAATTATTGGATACGCTCTTCAAAATACTTGGCATATCTCTGACAAATTGCGAAGGTACCGCGAAAGCGCCTGCTGCCAAACCGAAGGCCGCTGCGCCCAAGCGCAAAGGTTCGTTAACTCTTCTTTCAATAGTTGACTTCTTATGACTGACAATGGTACTAGCTGCCGAGGATGCGAGTCCGGTAGCGCCCAAGAAGAAAAAGGCAGTCGAGCCTTCGTCCGTCCCGAAGAAGGCGACCAAGGCTACAAAGGCGAAGCCAGAGCCTGTGCCAGAGCCCGAAGAAACCCCCCGAGGAGGATGACCAGACCTTCTCCGAGGAAGATGAGGAGGAGGAGAGACAGATCCTCAAGCTCGCCGGAGTAGACGGTGACGAAAATGAAGATGATGAGGCCGATGATGCATTGGAATTCAAGGACGGCGATGATGTCGGCAAGATACCCGCACCGCCTCCTACAAAGAAGGGCGCCAAGTCCAACGATGGTGAAAAGGGAGAAACTGGTGTTGTGTACATTGGCCACATTCCTCACGGTTTCTTCGAAAACCAACTGAGAAGCTACTTTACCCAATTCGGAGATATCTTGGTAAGGAGGCTCCCCTGGCAGCTCTTATTGTACGGGACCGGGACTAACCGTATCATCAGAACCTCCGAGTCTCTCGCAATAAGAAGACGGGTAGGAGCAAGCATTACGCTTTCATCGAGTTTGCGGAGGAATCTACAGCCGACTACGTTGTTAAGAGCATGGACAACTACTTGAGTACGTCGACAACCATCTACCACCTCCCACCTCCCACAGCCACATCTTACTGACCGTGTCGCATGTAGTGTTTGGACGCATATTAAAGGTCAAGCGCGTGCCTCAATCTCAGGTCCATGAGAGCATGTGGACAGGTTCCAACAGGCGCTTCAAGGCTATTCCCCATACCAAGCTTGCTGCCAACCAGCTGAAGAAGGCGAAGACGGAGACGCAGTGGGCAGAGAAGGTTGCTCGGACAAATAAGAAGCGTGCCGACCAGGCAGCGAAACTGAAGGCGCTGGGCTACGAATTTGATACCCCGGAGTTGAAGACGCCGAGTGCTCCTACCGGCGAGGAGGATGCGCCCAAGGCTATCGAAGCAGCGCCGGAGCCTGAGGCACCGGTAGCTGAAGAGGTGGTTGTTCCCAAGGCAAGCAAGGCCAAGGCCAAGAAGGGCGGCAAGGCCAAGAAGCCTAAGGCCTAGGTGAAGCGCGGGTCTCGCCAGCGTTGTACTACGTAGTCAAATAGCCATTTGTACGACTTGCATGAAGCGAATGGACGCTAATAGAGTGATTATATGGACTACTAGGCGAACAACCAAGTCATGAGGATGACCGGGCAAACTGTTCTTAGATCATGATTCTTGGAATCAGGTACATACAGGTACCCTATGTAGTTTTGAGTTGTAGGATGCAAGATGTATGCGCATAGCGAACCCACTGTACTCATAGACACGAAGTCGAGCAAACAGCAGGATTATAAAGGCATTTAATTGGTCTACTTCGACCTGCACTAGATGACACGGCCTACCAGCACGCAACAAAGGCGTGAGGCTGTTTCAAAAATTTGAGCTGGCGAAGGGGAAATATGTGAAGAAGAGAAGAAGAAAAATTGAGCCACGATTCGTTGGGCCTTTACTATGAAAACCAGCCGGGTCATGTGATTGGTTCGATGTTCTCGTTGCCCACCCGAGCTTCAATAAGTAAAGTACATCCAGGTCACACATCACATCACATACCTATATCCACAACCTCCAAGAATCCGACCTATGTATGATACAACTGCCCCTTTTCACGTTCGCAAGTCTGTTAGGTTGATGCGTTTTAATAAGCTGGATCGCACTGCTACGTGCACTTGAATTGCTTGAGGTGACAGCAGCAAGCGTACAGGCCGGATTCGTGACATTGTACGACCGAGAAAATGCGACTGTGCAAAGAGCTGTGTCTCAAAGGCGCAACGCAACCTCGTATTGGATCTCCAACTGGGTACAGACCCTATGCAGTATATCGCCAAAGCGGGATAGTGGGTTGCATACGACATTCGCATTGCAGTGTACATAGGTAGTTGAGGAGCACTTATCAGTTCTGTTCTGTTTTTACATGACCCGTCCGGGATTGGTGATGTGTATCAAAGGGCTTAGGTGGCCTTATACACGATGGGTACATGTTTGCCAGACAAGCACCGCTGGTCAAGCCATCAGTCCATTCAGCGCCCGTATTACAGGTCTGGGTGTGGCACTACCTAGGTACGTAACTTTCAGGTAAGTCAGACGCCTACGGGCACAGCGAAGGGATTGAGGCTAGGCGGGGTGATACCAACTAATCTCGTACATAAGTGCTGTAAGTCCAGCGAATGCGCACACCCACAGGCCCAAGTCCAGCTGCTAAGTTTGAGCTTGAAAGGCTTACGTGTGGGTTTCGAGATCCGACCCGCTTTACTTTCTGAACGACGACAAACCTTGGGATCTGAATCGCAAACACCCATTTCCCAGTTTGTTAACGGCTTCTTTTGTGGTTGTATTTCTACCAGCTCGGACTGCACCCATGCTGCCCACGTAGGCTTCAACCATTCATGTTCTAGACCACATACATACATACACCCACACGAGAATGACTCCACCCGAAGCCCAGCAACAGGCGGGCGCAGGTCCGTGTCGCCGCAGTTTCCCCATCGGCAGCAAGACCATTGTTGAGGCTAACTCGAAACCGCACAGCTTCCGCCAACAAAAAGAAGACCAACAAGAAGAAGAAGAACAATGCAAACAAGCAGAAGCAGCAGGAAGACGCCCCCGATGAGCAATCTGTAAATCCCACGCTGCCGAACGGCGAGCAGCGCCAAGGGGAAGACGACGACCAATCCGACAGCCCCGAGTCCCCTGTGGTAAGGTTACGATTCACCCTGAATTCCGCCAGGCCAGGAGATCAGCCCCTAGCAGGATTGGCTGACCAGACAACTCCAGAAACCAACAAATACAGAATCGCCGAACGGCGACGCAGCAACGCCAGCAACAACACCAACGACGAATGGTCATTCTCGTGAAGACCCACAAACCACCATGGTCAGCTCAACCCCAAGCGCCGATACGAGCGCCAGGTTAGAAGCCATGTCACAGGAGCGGGAGGCTCTGAGAGCCGAGGTGGAGCAAGTACGAAAGCAATTGGAAGGTATACAAGAAACACACGCCCAGGAGACGACAAAGCTCAAGTCGGAGCTGGAAGAGAGCGTTGCTGCCAAGGAACTTGCCGAAGAGGAATACGAGTCTCTCCGAGAACGAGTCGACAAGCTAAAAGAGACGCTGGGAAGCAAACTCGCCCGAGATCGAGAAGAGCTGGAAGGGGCTAAGGAGCGCGTTGAGCAACTAGAGGCACAGAATGACGAGCTGCAAAGGGGCAATGAGACCTACCAAGAACAGATGGAGGGATTACGGACAGAGCTCCAAGACGCCAACAGGGAACTTTCAAGCCTCCGGAGTCGCAACAACCTCTCGCAACACAACTCGCTGAAAGAGAAGGAGGATATGACACGGCAAATCCAGCATCTCAGGGAAGAAGCTGAGGCCGCCAAAGATGCCATGGGCGACTGGGAAGTTCTTGCTATGGAAGAACGATCCATCCGAGAAAACTTAGCCGACAAGACGTCCGCCCTGGAGGAGCAGATCGCCAGCCTGCGAGAGAACTACGAGCGTGCCGCATCCGAGCGGGATATACAGTCGCAAGCAGTAGACAGCCTTCAAAGGGCCCTCCAGGAGATCCAGGAAGCCCGGAGGCGAGAGTTGCGCGAAATGGTCGAGTCGTCTGAAGAACAACTCCAGGCTATGAAAAAGCTGGTGAAGGAGGCCGATACCAGAGCGTCCGAAGCTGAAGCTGGGAAGGAGGCGATGCAGAAGGAGCTAGAGCGAACCGCACCCTTTGAGAAAGAGGTAAAGGAGAAGAACCTACTCATTGGCAAGCTGAGGCATGAGGCTATCGTTCTAAACGACCACTTGACGAAAGCGCTTCGTTACCTCAAGAAAACGAAGCCTGAGGATAGTATTGACAAGTATGTTCCTCCCATGCTTACCTTAACAGTCCACGTTTGTTGATTTTGGACAGGCAAATTGTGACAAACCATTTCCTCCAATTCTTGGCACTGGATCGGTCCGACCCCAAGAAGTTCCAGATTCTCCAGATCATCGCCGGGCTCTTGACGTGGACCGAAGAGCAAAGAGAGCAGGCCGGCCTGGCGCGGCCCGGAACTTCGACCAATAATTTGAGGTTACCGTCTTCGCCATTCCACAGGACGCCTAGTACACCGTCCCTGAACACCGAGTTCTTCTCCGACACCACGCCCACGTCGGCGAAAGGGGGAGAGTCGCTAGCGGATCTGTGGGCTGGGTTCCTGGAGCGGTCGGTCGAGGAGGGCTCGGCGGGCGGGACGTCGAGAAAAGATAGCATGTCGAGTGTGGCCACGGGGAACACGGGGACCACCGGGTCGACGACAAGGCCAGATACGAGAGGGGCTAACCACCAGGGCTCATAGGGTGTCTGTCTGTACTATATCTGACTTATACTCCATCTTCGTTCTTTCCCCTCCTTTTTCGCTCCTGGCTTTCTTGGGATTGTTATGCACCTAGGAGGATACAGTCAAAGAGGGCGCGTTCTAGGATAACGCGAAATATGTAATGGAAAGCATGGAGGAAGAGAGAGAAAGAGGGAGAAGCTGGCATCCCAGTGGCGGTTTAGAAAGAGAAATGCATGTACGTACTCATGCTTGTAGCATAAGGCGCGAAGGGGACAACCATTGCATAGCATCGATGTCCTGAAATACCATGCTTAGGTCAGGTCGTTTTCGTAGAGTCCCAAACTCAATGCCTCTCCCCCTGCCCCAATATATATAAACGCAACGCCAATATAAGAGGAATGCAAGGTATCTAAAGATTCCTGATTATCACATCGGTCATCATGTGTCATCATGGCCTCGGACGTTGAAATCTGAAGGGGGTTCGAAATTGCCACAAGACGAGCCCGAAGTAAATGCGGCGAATATATAGGTACACAGGAATCAGGCATTAATAAACTCTTCGGGTACTTATTGCGAAGTGGCTTTTATGTCTATATTATAATCTAGATCTCCTTGGCATGGGAGTGAAGCTAAAATCAAATAGTTCTACCCAACAACCTGCTGGCCCGCCACCTGCGCATCTTCTTGTGCGCGGGGCAGCATGTTCGTCGCGTACGACTCGGCGTCGCGCGATATGGCGTCGATATTGATACGGTTCTCGAGCGCATCATTAACTCCCTCGATGACCTCACGCTCCTCCATGACCTCGCGCATCAGCCGGCCCTCGTGCGTCCAGTAGGCCTCGACGCGGCGGCGCAGGTCCTCATCGCGGATCGACGTGTTCTTGATGATGCCGACGGCGTTGACCTTGCTCTTGGTAAGCAGCAGGGCGCGGGTGGCCGCCTCAACGCGTTCGGCCGGGTCGGGGGCGCAGCGAAGGCGCGATTCGTGGCGCTCAGGTACAGGAGGGCCGCGAAGGCAGCGTTGACGAGCGCGAGCGCGACGGCGCGGTAGGTCCGCATGTCCCAGTAGTGCATGTCGAGGTCTACTAACCGCGTAGCCCGCGAGTTGGCTTGGTAATTGTAACTGTGCACCAGGTACACGTCGAGCGCGGCGATCAAGCTGCTCGTCATGACCACCGTCGTCCGCCACCGGGGGCCCTCGCGCCCCGACAGCCAGTCCGAGGTTGCTGTCGAGAGCACGGCCAGGTTCAGGAGGTGCGGCGCCAGCAGCGCCGGAAAGGCGTAGTAGAAGTAGGAGCGGGAGTCGTCCGAGTTGCAAAAGGGGCAGTCGGCTAAGACGTCCGGGCCGAACTGGAGGTAGAGCAGGCGGCTTTCGAGGTTGACGAACTTAGCGCGCAGGACCTGGTCGGCGTCCGTCAGGATGTTGCCGGGCCGCATGGCGATGAGGCGCGTGAAGAGGACATCGGTCGGGATCTGGAGGCGGCTCTGAGTCCGCACGAAGAGGTTTTCGGGCGCGAAGAAGGGGAAGGAGATGACGAGATAGATGAGTACAGTGATGGCGAGCGCATAGAGGGTGCGCGCTACTTGCGGCGAGACTGGACGTATCCGGAGTCCCTGGGCGGCTGGTCCGGCGCGGAGGGTGCGATAGTATCCTATGGCTTTGGGCAGGAGCATAGGCCCGAAGAAGAGCAGGAGGGACTTGATACTGCGTATAACATGTTAACACCGTAGCAGTTGTGCGCGTATCATGAAGCCGTCGCTGACTTACGTTCCCCAAGAGATTGGAATCCCCATCTTGCCGTCTTCATAGCCTGTTTACGAGTGATGTTTCGCGAATATTTGTAAGAAAGTCAAAAAGTCTGGTGTTCAAGACCAAGCATATTTGTTCACTCTGTCCTCTTGAAACCTTACTTCCGAACGGGCGCCAAACGATGCAAGGCTGACAGTTGGCATTTAGGATTCAGGGACCACGCTGCAGGCGTCATCCGGTTTCCCTTTAGGCTTTAGGTCCTTAAAGTGAGGACCCTCGGTTCTTTCTAAATTTGGAAACCCTGCTTGCTGAGCAACCAAAAGCATTGTCTCGTTACGCCACGAGAAAGGTGGCTGGGAAGGCGCTTTGGGATGATTGACCGGGAAAGAACTCTGGTCGGTCCGCTGGAAATCCCACCATCCTTTAAAATCTCAGTGATGCGCGCAAGCCTGAGGAATTTTTTCATTTCACCACCAACATCAACTTTTCTCTCTGCAAACAACATGAACCCTTCCGCCGCATCCCTGCCCTAGAAACGCTGCTCACGTGCCGACGTCTTCTTGTTTTACTCAAGAAAGGACTGATCAGACCTATGTTTCCGTATATTTCAGCAGCCGTGTGGTTCTAGGTAGGTCAGGTCGTTGTGAGCACAGGAGAAAGACAGACAGTATGATTTATGTAGTTTGGCGCTTTCGAAGCTTTCGCGAACTTCTTCCTCAATAGTCGCTAGAGTCAAAAAGACGCCTAGAACGAGCCCAAGTACTCTGCCAAGAGTCATCTCAATCGTGTTACAGAGTTTCCAGCTACGGCGATGGTCTACTCTGCGTCAAATAAAGATGAGAGACATTCCATGCATTCTTCCATTGCTTTTAGTAGTATTCCTATCATAGCAAATCGGCAACAGCAGCCTAGTTTTTTTTAACGCTGGCCTAAATACGTATTGTTGCGAATCCTGGCTTCCGTCACGAGTCCTTCTTCGATCCCGTCGCTGGTCTCGGCTTATCTGCTCCCGGTGTCGCCTTCATCGGCTTCTCGCGTGCCTGCACCTTCGCTCCCAAGACCAATCCCAGGATAGCTGTCAGGGTGTCGCTCACCAACATGATGACCCCGTTGCAGGCCAACTGCCACGACACAATGCTGATGCTGCCCAGCGGCGCACGAGGGAAGGAGAGAACCCATTCCGCATAGTAAGGGAACCAGCCGTGTGGAAGCCAGAACATGGGCTCTTTGGAGTACCAGAAAGGCAGAAACATCTTGAGGCCTCGGGTCGCGGTCCAGCGCACGACGCCCACGGTGCGGTCGAATTTCGTCTTGACTCCCTCGTGGGATTTTTCTAGAAATAGTAGCATTAGAATTGCGTTCCTTGTTAATGTGCAGAGAGCAGTGTTTCAAGGATCCACGCACTCATCTTCTCCAACTGGTCCAACAGCTTGTCATGCTGCCTGCGCAGCTTTGCCCATCTCGCAAATTCATCCTGACTGCTCGTAGCATTCAAGTCGCGGCGGATCTTCAGGTATTCGCTTTGCAGCTTCTTTCGTTCAGTCGTCGCCCTCGAGGTCTGGGTCGGCAGCATAAGGTATAAGGTCCATAGCTGGAATAGTGTCAAAGGTCAGCAAAGTCCACGTATGACGTGTTAGGTTCGGGAAGCTTGCTGTACGCACCAGGTTATTGATTGTGCCCGCGCCGATGGTGTTCACCAGATGCGCGGCGAGCTCCACGAGGAACACAACAAGTATTAGGGACGGCATAATCTTGTCCGCCAGTACGTGCTGGTGCGCGTGGGATGGTGAAGGTTGTGGTGATGACGATGATGCGGAGGCTCTGTCCTCAAAGCAAAATCGTGGCCTTGGACCATATTGCTACCTACAAATGGCCCAGGAGGTGTTGGTGGGATAGGTACCTGATGGCCCGCTACTCGTCGGAGGAAAAATCGACTTTTTCGCCGACAACCCCGCCAATACGCAACACACACAGCGATTGATCACTTTGGATTGCTCAACCCAAGTACGATAATGGCGGGATAGCTTCACATGGCTCATTGGGGCTTACTACCGCGCGCAACATCTTTCGTTTATCTGGAGAGAGTGCTGCTCCAACCAATGGTTATTATTAAAGCGCTGATCTTACAACAATGTGGTGATTCCACAATATGTCTCGCTCCTTAGACAGTGACATACTGTCGAATCTCAAGTCCGAGGATCCAACCACAGTGTACCGGGACGTTTCCAGCATTCTGAACCATCCTCCCGGCGATGGCCTCCTAGAGATAGAGCTGCTTGGCAGCAGCCATCCTCTGGAAGCGGGCGTGCACTTTCTTCAAGATGAGAATGCTATAGCCATACCGAAATTGAGGCTTGTACAGGCCTTCTTTGTTGCACGCCAGATTCTGTCAAAACATCTCTTGAAGCCGACTGTCCCCCCAACGGAGGAAACCGTGGAAGCGACTTCTGTCATTCTCCTTATGGACCCGGAGCATCTCACAGCTGCAAACATCAGGAAGAAATCTATAGTCTCCCGATTGCAAACTGGTGCGTTACCAACGCAGGTTTTGCAAACAGAGCAGCAGTTCGTCGATAGCTTGCTTACCTCTCGCCTACATCGACATACCAAGTCTCCTACAGTATGGAGTCATCGTCGTTGGTTAATCCAAAATCTTGGGTCTCTTCGGTCACCAGAATGCATAAGATCTGACCTCACCAACGTAGTCATGGTAGCCGCTGAGAGACACCCGAGAAACTATTATGCATGGAGTCATGCTAGATGGCTGCTCGATGTTTCCAATAAGGACGAGTCCTTCCCCCCTTTGCTCTACGAGACAATCGTGGATAACGTGAAGAACTGGTGTTTCAAACACCACGATGATATCTCGGGGTGGGCATATCTTCAGTGGATTCTCGTAAGGATCGAGGACGTTGAGGAGAGGCAAAAGAAGTGCTCGCTAGTACTTCAGGACACGCTCAATATCGTACAATCCTTCCACTGGACAAATGTATCTGTTTGGGATTTTCTACAAACGTTGGTCGCGAGAGGGTTGATCCGCCGCGAGCTTTTCGAGCTGTTCTTGCGTGTCAATGAGTTCCTGTCTTCAAGTTCTTCGAGAACCGAGGATGGCGGCGGCTCATCGGCATCTAGAACATTGCTTCGGGCAAGGCAGTGGGCCGCTCAAAATCGGGAGGGCTAGCTAAGCAATGGGCAACTCCACATATGACGATATCTCTTCGCGTTCTCTTGGTAGATTCTATGCGGCGAAAGCTTTTTTAGATGCGGTCTCCACGAGATTCAGCTGTTAGCACGATATTTCCAATCGACTATCCCCAAAGATTACCTGTATGTATGCGTTCAGCTTGTCGCGGGTTTGCAGGTTTGGCCACGCAATGAGCTCGCCTGCGCCACACACAGATGGTAACGACATGAGTCGCTCATGACTCGTCTGCCCTCTTACTCGCACCACCTGCCACCTTCATCCAGGTCTAGATTCCGAAAGCTGCCTCACCAACAATATCTCACGGGCTCAAGGCCAGTAATAAGCAAAGTCGGCTGTGTACAACATCGGACTTGCTTTCTTACGGGCACAGGGGCTAGCTGATTCTTATCTAACTGCAGTAAGCCGGCGACTAGTACAGCTAGTGCAGCTTGTCTAGGTATCACAGGAGATTTCTTCGTATCAGAGTCTTGGAATTGCCCTGCTATACTTTCTAGCTTGTCGTGCCTTTTGCTCCGGAATGAGGGGAGGGCAAGTCCACTCTCACCGAGTCTCACGCCGAGGTTCGCCATTTGGCATCATCCTACGTACGATGTTCACGATGATGGGACTTGAGGAATCGGTCGCACAATTACATTGAAATGGAGACCCAGCGATCTGTGGAGAATGATCAGCGCACTCTAACCCCGAAGCTGACAGAGCCGCTTGGCAGTTGGAAGTCAGTTTCCAGGCATTTAGCGGGCGCCCCCTGCTGCACACCAGGTTGGCTCCGACCAGTATCCGGATTGACCAATTGACTTGCAACTGGGATCCCCTGCCGTCCTAATTTGCGGCATCTTGATGTGGACACCCGTGCAGCTCCCATGCAGCAGTGGATTTTGCACCGCTGCACCTCTGCACCTCTGAGCAAATGTTCCGCATGGCAAGTTCGCTTCAAGGTCCGTACATAGATAGCATGAACCAGAAAGGGAGACAACACGTTTGAGACGGGCTTGGGTCTGATCCTACGATATATCTCTATGCTATCTTGGAGGTAATCATCGAGAAATCTCCGGGTAGGTAGATAACCAATCAAAAGTTCAGGTGAGTATTGAGAAATAGATAACGTAGGACGATCGGTGTCCGGCTCAAAGTCAGAGGGAAACATCAGATAGACGCAGGCACCACCCGGAGGTCTGTGATTCTGTCGAGTTGGGCAAGTCGGGGTGTTTTCCAGGGGAAGCGTCCTCTGATTGGTGTTGTCAGATGGCGCTACCGTCTGTTCATTATCAACCCCTGAGCTCTCCACATTTGCCATGTCCGGTACCACCCAAAGAGCGAAGATGGGATGGAGCAGAACATGGAGGAGCCACGGCCGTTAACGTTGTAATCGAGAGGGGAGGAGAGCAATTCAACCGCGTTTTAACCCCTCGCACACATTGCCCGATGCTACCAATGGCCCCTACGGCGCCAGGCGCGGGCGGCCAGGCCAAGCCAAGGCAAGCGAAGAGGCCAACAGGTTTGGTGGTTGTATGCATGGCATGCAGGCGTCTCTGCACCCCCGTAAGCATAGGCGATGTGACCAAAAAGGAATGCGTTACAGGGGCTGAGTCCAGATGATCGACCTTGGCCAGTGCTCTCCGAATCTCTCCTGGGCGGGCGGGAGTCGACTCAATCAATCGATGAGGCGCTTTTCGCTCTTCTGGGATCGACCCAGTCTCTTAGGTGCATTTTCCTCGCTCCACCTACCCGCACGGGCTGGGCTTTATACAGCTCCCGTCCATCTTCAGTAGCTCTGGATCTTACCTCCTTTTGTTCAAGTTCAGCAACGCCGCTTAGTTGCTGTCCTCGAGTAATTCATTCTGCTTTTTCTGTCTCTGAATTGCCGTACAGGAGGAGCCTCGTCAACGTTGATTCCTTTTTCTTCTCTGCTTTTGTTTCACCCGACTGCAATTGTGTTTCTGGTGGCGTTGCTCCTGTCTTGAAGTACCTGTTGATGCTTGCGTCTGCCTGTCATCACCTTGTTTTCAAAGGAAACACTGCATTCTTTATATAAAATCACTTTTTCTTGTACACTCTTAGTTGCGTTGGTGGAGAGGCTCCACGGATCGGCCATCTTGGATGCTGTCGTCGTAATCTTTAATGCTAATACTATAACTGGATCTCCTCCCCCATCGCCTACTTGGTGTTCGAGCTCGGTTCCGATCCTCTCCACCGATATAGGCCCTTCAGCGAGACAGTTAAGAGGAGTGCCTACCCGGGGAATCCTACTGCTATGAAGGTTACTTGCTAGCAGCATCAAAGCCATCATGTATTGGGTTGCCACACTGCTACAACTTACACTATGGATTTCAAGCACTCAGGCCGTTAACCCAGTCCTGGTGAGGCATGCCGCTGGCCCCCACGAGAACATTCAGCAACAAGATGTCGAGGCCAGGGCGGTTGGGCTCCCGCCATTGGGGTTTGTGACCTTCAAGTTGACACCGACGAGCCAACAGGTATGTTTCCCTGGGACATCGTGGCCATGATATGTCTGACCATAAACACAGCGAGACGAGCCTCATGGCAATGGGGTTAGCCGCGTGGCACAGAATCTGGCCCGGAAGTATGGTTCCTACCTGCCCAGTCGGACTGCCGCCTCCGACCACGTCATTGAGGGCAGAGAAAATAACTACAACATCGTCAAGGCCAACCCTCCGACAAAGAGCAACAGCGCGGGTGTCGACCAAGATGGAACCGACTATTCTTACTTTGTTGAAGCAAACTTCGGGTCGGATGGGTCGTTGATGTACATGCTTCTCGACACGGGCGCCAGTAGCAGTTGGGTCATGGGTTCCGGCTGCACGTCGGAGGCTTGCTCGATGCACAACACCTTTAAGTCGGATGGCTCAAGCACGCTGAAGGATTCCGGTAAACCATTCTCGGTCGAATACGGCTCCGGCTCCGTCAGCGGCAGCCTGGTCACCGACACCGTCAAGATTGCTGGAATGACAGTCACCATGGACTTTGGACTGGCGAAAACGACGTCCCAGCAGTTTACCTCCTTCCCGTTCGATGGAATCCTGGGTCTTTCGATCGGTAACGGCGGCCCGCAGAACTTCCTGGTTGCTCTGAAGGGCGCCAAGGTGGTCGATACCAACGTCTTTGCCGTGTCGCTCTCTCGCAATTCCGATGGTCTCAACGATGGCGAAATCGCTTTCGGGGCACCGAATCCGGACAAATTCACTGGGGATATTGCCTACACGCCTGTCGACCCTAAGTTTAAGGGCAGCTGGGCCATTAATTTCGATGATGTCTCCGTCAGCGGCAAGCCTGTTGGTATCAAGGACAAACTCGCCTACATCGATACCGGTACAACATTCGCCTTTGCTCCGCCGGCTGATGCCAAGATCATGTACGGAGCCATCCCGGATGCGAAATCAGCCGACGATGGAGTGACCTGGACGATGCCGTGTGACACCAAGGCAGAACTCAGCTTCAGCTTCGGAGGAAAGAGCTTCAAAATCTCGCCTAAAGATTTCCTCTCAGCGCCGGACGACAAGAATCGCTGTACTGGCAACATCTACGGAATGGAGGTGGTCCGCGGTGCATGGCTGCTTGGCGGCACGCTCCTGAAGAGTGTCTACGCCGTCTTTGATATGGACCAGGCACGGATCGGTAAGTAGCCGATGAAATCCTCCGGGGGCGTTTTTCTCAACTCAGCTAACACCATGTGCAGGATTTGCAGCGAAACCTGCCGTTACGCCGTCGACGACC
This sequence comes from Apiospora rasikravindrae, assembly GCA_038363885.1. Classification (NCBI taxonomy): domain Eukaryota; kingdom Fungi; phylum Ascomycota; class Sordariomycetes; order Amphisphaeriales; family Apiosporaceae; genus Apiospora; species Apiospora rasikravindrae. The sequence goes on from JAQQWK010000006.1 coordinate 2,435,417, forward strand.
TCGTCAGCAGCTTCCACAACCATTGTGAAGACCACCACGCTTGACGGCGGTGCGGTCGTCACTACCACTATGACCTCTTCCAGGCCCAAGCCAACGGGGAACCCCGTTGGCCTCAGCGGGCACCAATCATCGAGTCCAGGGCCCACCAAGGCCCCCGAAGAAACGGACTCATCAACCCCCGGGTCGCCGGGTGAGCAGCTGCATATTCGAGGATCTTATGTGTCATTTTTCTGCATTGCATCAATTCTAGCGATCATGGCTTAAGCATCATAACCGAATGAACTAGATTTCTTACTAGAAATCAAAACCCGGAGGGGTATATGGGCTTCAATGATAGTCACGTGTAAAGCGTCCATCCGTCCGCGCTCCACGAGAGGGAAGTGCATTATGTATAGATATCCATGGGACATGATGACCGAAGCTGGGCCCGCCGCCACCTGAGCCCGCCAGCGCCATTTTAAAGATTATGAACACGATGTAATAGAACATAGGAATTCGATTCTAGGGCACACACACACACACACACACACACATACAGTCGTTCCAGTCCTCTCGCATTGAGTCAGTCAGCCGTAGTATCGTTGTTTACTAACCATGCATCGAAGAATGCCGTTTCGCCGTCAGTATGTAGATCCAACTACGGAAGGACCGGCTGATCAAGATGAGATGAGACGAGTCATTCCTAGTTGGCTTGCGTGGACCCTTTTTTTCGCAATTAGTACGCCCAAGCCGACTGCAAAAGAAGATGTAAGCGAAACAAAGGAATCGGTGATGAATGAGAACGCTTTGTTTTGTGTATATATGCATTGAGCAAACAAGGCTTGGTCAGGAGTACCTCCCTCCCCTATATCCGTTGTTGGTTGCCCCTTGTCTACCTCCCTAGTCAGTAGTAAGCCGAGTCCAAATGTACACGTTGTACGCAGCGGACGCGTCAGAGGCCTATCAGCGTTCTCCATGCAAGGGGGCCCCCGATGTACCTCGACTCCAAACTTAGCCCCAATTTGATGGTCCGGAACTCAAAAGGTACCTGCCAAGCTGGTTCCATCAGCTGCAGCCGCATTACCAACCAAAACCCCATTACCTACTAACTACGGTCTTGCATACCTATACTCGTGAGGTGACTTGTAGAGAAAGGGTGCCAGTGCAAAGTGTCAGATCTACATACGCGACAACAAGTCAATCCCATAATAATCCCCAGATTACGCAATATCGTCTTCTTTGTCTCCTTGCTTGGGGCGCGGCCCAGTCATTACAATTTTCCCAATTTGGTTGGTTTCGCAAAATGCTGCCGCGATAATACAATGGCCAAGGCCACCTCCCACAACACCAGCTCCCTTCGAGAGGGAGCATCGACCCTGAGCCACAGCGAAGAGCAGCATGGACTGCTGGCTCACTCCTCCCACCACGACAACGACGACCACCATGACGTCCTATTTGACGCCACAGCCGAGGCCGACGACGGCGGCGGCCTCAAAGCGCAACCGTCAAACGGCAAAGCCAAGCGGCCCAGCAACATTGTCACCGGCGCCATGCGCTCGCCCCGGACGCCGAACCGGGTACGCTTCGACTTGACCCCTACCTCGATCCCCGCGCCCGTCAACGGGCACCTGCATGGCCGACCCTCGGACAGCAGCAGCGACGACGACGTCTACTACGAAGAGAGCGACCTCCTATACTCGGAACCCGACAGCGCAGGCGGCGACGAGTCCCGGCACCGGCTGCTGACCGACATCGAGGCGCCCTCGGTGACGCTGGCCAGCAGCCCCTGGGGCGCCGAGGACGGCGACGTGCACTCGTGGGCCGAGGCTGAGCGGGCGCGGCCCAAATCCGGGCTCAAGTCGGCCTTTATGAACATGGCCAACAGCATCATCGGCGCCGGCATCATCGGGCAGCCGTACGCGTTCAAGCAGGCCGGCCTCCTGACGGGCGTGTCCCTGCTGATCGGCCTGACCGTCATTGTCGACTGGACCATCCGCATGATCGTCATCAACTCCAAGCTGAGCGGCGCCAACAGCTTCCAGGGCACCGTCGAGCACTGCTTCGGCAAGGCCGGCCTGATTGCCATCAGCGTCGCGCAGTGGGCCTTTGCGTTCGGCGGCATGGTCGCGTTCGGCGTCGTCGTCGGCGATAGCATCCCGCACGTCCTCGAGGCCATCTGGCCCGGCCTCCGCGAAATGCCCGTCCTCGGCTTGCTCGCGGACCGCCGCGCTGTCATCGCCTTCTTCATCATGTCTGTGAGCTTCCCCTTGACATTATATAGGGATATTGCCAAGGTAAGCCGAACCTTCCAGTCGCCATTACCGTGATGGTATTACGAGGCTGATCAGGAGAAATGCAATACACAGCTGGCCAAAGCAAGCACGTTCGCCCTCATTAGCATGGGCGTCATCTGCGTGACAGTGGTAGTCCAGGGTGCGCTGGCACCCGACGAGGACAGGGGAGTCTTCACTCCCCCATTGCTAACCATCAACACGGGCATTTTCCAAGCGATTGGGGTTATATCATTCGGTATAGTTGCCATCTAGTTCTTGCGCTCCAACACATCACTTGGGCTAACCATAACCTACAGCTTTTGTTTGCCACCACAATTCACTACTTATCTACGGATCTCTACGAACACCGACTCTAGACCGGTTTGCCCGAGTGACACACTACTCTACGGGCATCTCCATGGTGGCCTGCCTGGCGATGGCGCTCTCGGGCTTCCTGGTCTTCGCCGACAAGACGCAGGGCAACGTGCTCAACAACTTTGCGCGTGACAACACCATGGTCAACGTGGCGCGCCTCTGCTTCGGCCTGAACATGCTGACGACGCTGCCGCTCGAGGCCTTTGTGTGCCGCGAGGTGATGCTCAACTACTTCTACCCGGGCGCGCCATTCAACATGAAACTGCACCTGCTCTTCAGCACGGGCCTCGTCGTGAGCGCGACGGCCCTCAGCCTGATGACGTGCGACCTGGGCGTCGTGTTCGAGCTGGTGGGTGCCACGAGCGCATGCGCGCTGGCGTACATTCTGCCGCCGCTCTGCTACATCAAGCTGAGCTCCCGGAGCTGGAAGACGTATCTGGCCTGGGCCGTTGTGGCGTTTGGGTGCGTGGTCATGATCATTAGCATAATACAGGCCGTGGTCCAGATTGTGACAGGTAAGTCCTTTTTTTTCGATTTCCATTCCCCTCTCCTCCTTCCTCCCTTTACTTCTCTGGCTCTGAAGAACTCTCTTGAGCCGTGTCCCTTTTGATCATGCGACTAACCCTTTTCCCCAATAACAGGCGCCGGAGATCATGCGCAATGCATGTAGTTATATATATATATATATATATATATATACGCGGAGAGAGAATAGGATATGCTGTACCATTATCATCATTATACAAAGGTAGTAGACGTGTTCCGGAGTTAGAATAGAAGGAAAGGAAAGGCCATGTAGAAGCGGGCTTGGACATGTCTGACATTAATGAATACCAAAACCCAAACTTATTTTTGGCCAGAATACTTACCACCAACTACTTACTACTAGACCTAAACCCGCCTCCACCTCTATATCTGGCTCTGTCTTATTGTCTAGTCAAGGTAGGTTGAGTGATCAGCCAGACCAGACCCTTCGTGCATGCAAACCTGGAAGGTGAGGGTCATCTGGTAACTCTATTTAACCGTGGTGGACGGGCAACGGGGATCTGGAAGTTCGGCTTCGACAATGGAGGCGGAGGATCAGATGAGGCAAACTAGGGCAAATTGCAAACCGGACCCCCTACCGAACCAGGAACTACTATTATATACACACTTACCTACTCCTTACCTACCTACGTAGGCAACCTAGTGCTTTTGCTAAGTGGAATGAAAGGTCCAAATCTCTTATCGCGATATCTATCCCACCTGCTCCTCCCCGATCATACCACACCACCCCCCCCATGTAGATATGCAAGTAGGGTGGTACCAGCATACATATTCTAGGCTTGTTAATACGGACCAGCTGACCTGGGCCTATCAGCGAAGCTCCAGCCACTCAGACACGCTCATACACACAACAGCAACGCCTCCATCTCCCACACGCAGGCTGGGTTGGGTGGAGCCCTGGCGGGGGAACCAACTAAAAGAAGAGTTACACCTCGTGATTGTAATGGTGCGCCCTGTCACTGGTAGGTTTTGTCGTGGTGGAAGACGTATCGCGGACGAGAGGCAAGGGAGGTCTGGATGCCTGTTGCCTCAGACAACAGTCCATGCACACACACACGCACACGCTCACACACGCTCACATGTGGAAGAGACGATGGAGGTGGGTGGGTGGGGGGGGCAAAGCAGGATCAGAGCCTGACATCGAAATGTGAAGCCGAAGCGGGCACTTTCGCGATGAACCCCGCCTTTTCTTGGTAAAATCAGAAGTCGAAGCTACATACAAAACCACATGCTAGGTACTTGCTAGTTGAACAGGTAAACGATATAAATATCACTGTATCTTCTGATCATTCCCACCCGTCGTGAGATTTCCAAAGTTCTGCTTACCACACAAATCTGTCAACGAAATTCAAGTCCTTGAATCGCTTCTGCCTGCTACTCATCATTATTGTTACTGAGCTGTAAGTTATCATCGTATCTTCTTGCTCGGGCATTCCATATACGCATTTTTGGTCGTTTATCTTCCTGCCTGCCTACGTAGGTTGATCCCCTTCACTGCCCTTCTGCACCAGTCTTCGATAGCAGGGAGCACTGTTTGGAGTCTACATAACATATTGCCTCGTCAGAGGCATTCGGGCTACTCTACTACTTCGATATCGACTTTTGGATTCTACCCGACAGGACTATCTATCAAACACAGTCACTCATTCACCCCCTTTCACTAACACATATTTCGCTTCTTAATGTTTACAAAAAACTACATCATGACACTGGGGAGAGGAAACAGCCATATACGGTACTAACAGAGCAAGACGTCAGAATCTCGACGACATAACCACAACAACAAGATGCATAACACCTGCCCCAAGTGCGGAACCGCCTTCAGCGGCTCGACCAAGACCTGCGGCTCATGCGGTGCTGTAAGTGCAGTCTTTTGGTTCCTCCTCTCCCCCAAAGTGTCTGTAGGAGACAGTATGTGGGAGAAAAGGGGAGACGAAACAATTCGGATCGCTGACAAGTTCTACCCCTTTCCTCCAGACGTGCCCCCAGTAGCTCCAACAACACGATATGTCGTGTTTCTTATTCACACGATCGTCATGATGAAGCGAGCGTGGTGGGCCGAAGATGAGGGACTAAGGGTTCTTATTGAATGTTTGCTCCCCTGACAGAACGGGCATTGGATTCGTCTGCTGGCAGAATCCAATATGACCTTGGCAATTCTTATGAGGCAGTTTTATCCAAATATAACCACCCAAAGAAGACTGATTCCAAGGGTCGAATCTCACGTGTCCTTGGCTCTCACGAGATGATATGGTTTTTACGGCAGCAGCCAGCCCCTTTTGTGACGAGATCGGATAAGTTCATCTACGTTCATGGTATACGTACGCATTGGCCACTAAGCTTTGAGCAACCTCATGCCCATGTTATGTATCATCGTCCAGTCTCGGGCAATAGGGCAATAATCACGGCTGCTTCCCCGGTGTCTACAGTATCTATCCACTGAATCTAAAAAAGCAAAGCCGTACTTGCACAGTATGGCGGTTTCACAAGTGACACCGGGCAGGCACGAGAGATCCAGAGTATAGTGCAAGATTACGAAGAGATACGGAGAGGAAAGACAGCAGCAAAGCATCGGTGCCTTATCAAAACAAACTATGTCCGCCTCCCGATTCAGTCTAACGCATGGGGCTTGTATCGAGACAGTGTAAGAGAACTTGCGTGAAAAGAAGAAAGATTTATGATATAGCCGTATTCTCAAGGGTTGCCTTGGCTCGCCATTCTGGACACATAGACATCACGACACAATGTTAACGTGTTTACACACACCACACAACTACCACCGAGACGAAGACAGGCCATAGATAAGTTTCTCGGGTGCCTTGCTCTGCTCCATCTTCCTTTCCACCAGTTCGCCAGCCATAAGAGTAACGGTAGCAAGTGCCGTGACTAGTCCCTTGTCCGCCGCTAGCCTTTCCCTCCTGAAGATTAAACAGAAAGGGGAGTGAGTAGGAGAAAAAACACAGTGCCGAAGCCATCCAAAGTAGCACGCCGGGCCGAGAGAACCAGTAACGACGAGTGACAGATGGCGAGACGAATCAAACTCCAGCCGGAAAACCATGATGCACAACAGATATGCGGATGTATCAAAAGCCCATTTCGCACCCTCTTCCCAGGATTGTGCTGCCACTCCGCTGTACCACACCGATATTATACCAAGAACAGTAGCACACAGACCAGACGTGGTCCGTGGCTAGCTGGACCAAGTACAACGGCAGTGCATTACAAGGGGCACAGCCTAGAATGTGCAAGACTGTTGGTAATAGTAAGAAGCTTGCGCAGGGGGCCCGAACCGTTTCGGAATGTTGGTCGTTTAGAGGATCATGCATCCCTTCTTGTGGCGGGCGCCGGGGCCTTTGCGGGAGAGCAGAGCAGCGCGCGTAGCATGCTCGAAGACCTCACGCACGCCCTCGTTCGTCTTGGCGGAACACTCAAGGTACTTGTAGGCACCAATCTTCTTGCGAATCTCCTCACCCTGTAGACGTGTTGTTAGATACAGAGACCGGGAAATGAGCAGTGATTTTCCGGGAAGTAGCTTACCTCTTCTTGAGAGACGGGCTTCTGGCTCGTCTTGCGGAGCTCCTCCTGAATCTTAGGATCGTGTCGCAGATCCTTCTTGCATCCAACAAGAATGATGGGCAGGCCCTGGCAGAAGTGAAGAACCTCTGAGATCCACTGTTGATAGGGGCACGTGTCAGTCAGCTTATCTTGCATACCGGGGTTAGCGATAAAAACGTACCTTCTCCTGGACGTTGTCAAGAGAATCGGGCGAGTCGACAGCAAAGCAGATCAGGATAACGTGAGAATCGGGGTAGGAAAGAGGTCGGAGACGATCGTAGTCTTCCTGGCCAGCCGTATCCCAAAGGGCCAACTCGACGTGCTTTCCATCAACCTCAACGTCGGCGACGTAGTTCTCGAAAACGGTGGGGACGTAGACCTAGAAGAGTCAAAGCTGTCAGCGTGTATTCCTCTTCCTCTTGATAGCCATGGCCACGATTGGGATGTGATGACAGCCGTGCATCTTTGATGGGTGGTGATGGACGAGGTGGATCAGGCTGAAAACGGTGAAAGATGGCGGCGAAATGGTCGATTTGCGAGGCAGGTCGGCGTCGGAGATGAAGGCATCTGGCGGCGAGGTGGATTGGATGGGAGGCAGGTGAGCAAAGGAGCTTTTGCTTCTCTTTCTTACCTCGGGGAAAGTGCCCTTGGAGAAGACACTGGATGGCAAGACTTGTCAGCGAGGTGATGCAATGCAATGAAAGGCATCGAGGCGTCCAGGAAGAAGGGCCGCGCAAGAGCCAACGGGCGGAAACTCACATCAACAAACAGGTTTTACCGCAGGCACCGTCGCCAACGATGACGAGCTTTCGGCGAATCTCAGCCATGGTGTCTGTGGGATTGGGTGGGTAGTGGTGATGAGGGTATTCAGAGAGCAGACGAAGTCGCGATTAGGGGAAGAAACGAAAGCGAAAACAGGCTTTTATTCTTCCGACGGGGTGTTGTTGTTGGGGTATTTATCGATATGCAAGAAGTGGGAAAAGAAACAAGAGTCACAGATGGCCTAGATGCAGATGATCTGGGTCGTGGGGGATCGCAGAGATGAATTCTTCTCCTTTTTGATGGAAGAAGAAGAGTTGGATGGTATGTAGTACGTAGTTGGGAATGGGTTGATTGCGAGGGAGGTGGAGGATGGAGTTTAAAGAGGAGGGCGGTGGAAAGCACAGATAGGAAGTAGGTAGGTGTGATCAGGTTCAGGTCTGTTTTTGTCCCAGTTCGGCTCGAATGTACCCTCTGTTAGCTGGCTAGGCAGGCAGAACAGCTACTTCTACTAACTAGCACTGCTAAGTCAGAAAGTCACCAGAACAAGGGAACGGGATCCAGACGCGAGCAGACAAGACAGCAGAGACAGGACTGGCGGGAGACAGCCTGCCAGACAGCAGGACAGGACAGGACAGGACAGGACAGGGTAGCAGCCGTCAACTCCAGTAGCGCCAGGTCCTAGCAGCACCAGCACCTCAACTAAGTACCACTACCTCTACTAGACCCTGTAGTCAATAGTGGCCAAGGCAGGGCAAAGGCAAAGGCAGAAAAAACAAGAGGCCCTGGGAGCACGCATGGGAGCACGCATTGGAGGTCCTGCCTGGGCCGCGAGGTACATTGATGGATGATGGCCTGTAGCCATCAATGTTTCCAATCTCCGTCTCGGCTTAGTTCGTTGCTCGCCTGACTGCCCGTCTCCGTCTCCTCTTCTTCTTCCACTCTTCCATTTCTGCGGCGTACCTTATGTAAGTAGGTACATTCTTTCTCCGGCTGGTAGTCCAGGGAACAAACGACTGGAGGAGGGTCCCATTGATTGATTAATCATGGATGGGAAGCCAAGTACCGTTCGTACTGTGTTGGCAGACTTCAGTGCACAGCCTTAGGAGGTTCCGTTAATTATGGCCTTTTGGGCGGGTTCTACTTGTTCGGGTTTCGGTCTACTAAAACTGCGCCCAACACATACCTGCCTGTGTAGCTACCGGCATCCCGAGACCACACAGCAGACACAGTGGCAGTCGGCACTAGGTAGAAAGAGCCTCTGTTGGCAGGCTTGCGATGCAGACCAGACAGTTTCGATGAACACTGGCAGTGTCTGGCTCTTTTTATTTTTATTTTTTTTTACATGCGGACGTGCTTCCGGCTGTCCTATCTATGTATCTACCGATCATACAGTAACGGACCTGATAATCAGTTGTTGATTGGACCACCGTTTGGCTCATCGATGATGAACCACTTGACTTGACTTGTCAGAGTCAGCGCTCTGCCGCACGCGTACATGAGAGCCCACACTGGGTGGAGGCTGGCAGGCAGGGCAACGGCCCAAAAGAGGTCCTACCCGGACATATCTGACAACTGACTTACGTATCGTCCTCTGTGGCTTTGTGCTTCTCTTCATTTCTTTGGGTTGAGAGTTCCTCCATGCCGCCGAGGATCAGCTGGGAGTGATACTGGTTTGGTCTTTTCGTATCGGCTATCTCTTCCTTGGAGGCAGCCCAGCTCCCGGATACACCGCCGAGCCCTTTGCCGTACTACCTGCAGGGAGGCAGGGAGGGTTACTGTAGCAATTGGATTGCTCCAATCTCCAATCTCCTGCCTGTTAGCATGGAAGCATTACATAAGCCGTCATTCATTTCCCTCTCACATGTTATGAAATCGATGCAGCAGCAGCAGCAGAGCAGGCCTTGGCCGTTGACCGTTGGCATCATTATGTACACATCTAAGGATAAATTGCAGCAGGTATAACTCGTATACGGAAGGGATCACGGCGTTCCCAATACCTACGGCATACTACATTGGGTGCAGCTAACAGCTCTAATAGGCTCCAATAGGTGCCAAGTTGCAGGACGCGTTAGCTTGACATTTGATATCAAGTCTCAACTCTTTTCGGCGTTGGGCGAACAAACAAGCAACTGCCGCATGATGTTTTGTCTCAGCCTCTCTTCAGTCTTTTTCTCTCCCAGAGCTCAGAGCATGGCTTCAACAAAGGACTTCCGGTTGAGTGATAAGGTATTAGGGGAGAGGAGGGGGTCCTGCATTGGCGGTGTTTTGTCGATAACCTCCATCTTAATAAGTTCTAAGTTCTTACGGGACTGCCTGCCTGCCTGACTGTACGTGCATGCAGTAGTAGGTAGTGCAGGTATCGAGTGATAGTAATAAGCAAGCGTCTCATGTACCTCAGACGGTCCCACCTGCAGAGCGAATACCTAGCTTGTGGAGGCGGAGCCGTGCATTGCAGCCCATCCTTACGTTGATGTCAGATCCGGCATCATCAACTCTTTGTTCTCGTCTCTCTTTCTCTCTCTCTCTCCTACCCCTTAACCCACAGGAAGATAGATGCCATTCTGCAGCCCTTACTGTTTACTTGATCGACACGCAACACATAGAACAACGCGTTATGCGCATCTACACCGATGGCCAATGACTAGATGCCAGGGAGAGGGCCGGCCATGGCCTACAACGACCCAGCGCATCAATCTTGACTAGCTCAAGCCAGACCCAAGGATGTGTCTTGTTTCTCCCAGAGGCTACTGACGCAATTTACACCTCTGAAACACGAGCTGGATATAGCAAACAGGCACGCGCTCTCCAGAAGAAACCATGCCGCAGCCAAAACGTGACTCGTTCACTCATAGCAAGTTGGCACTGGAAGAAAGCCCTTTTTCGCATGCATATCCGTTATCGCAACGCACCGCATACGGAGGCGTAGTTGTGTGATGTATGGCTTACGTAGATATGCCGCCTGCACTCGACATGGGCGCTTGACAGTTGGAGAGCCAGCGCGGTAGACAAGCAAGTATCGTTGAACTAATAATATCCATCGACCCTGGATGCGGTGTGACCATGGCTTTCTTTGAGCCTTGAGTTTTTAAGATGACCAATCCACCCCATCGATCTCGTTTAAACAGCAACCCTGATAAAGCAAAATTGGTCGATGTCTGCGACATACGACAGAGAGTTCTTTGTCGAATTTCTCCGGGCTAGAGCATGGAGGAATAATACGATATCCCCTGCTGATTTGATCAATTTAAACTACCCGATGAAATGCATCAGCTTAACCAATTGGAGAAAGACTCTATCACAAGTTACGAGTGCGGATTAAACATGCACCGGATAGCATAAAAAAAAGATACTTCGGTACTTATTTAGCGGCCAGCTCCTCTCCAGGCCCGGCGTCCAAGACCACGAGCTCCGGGAAATTTTGGTCGGCCAGCAGTGTCAGTGCCAGTGTAAGGAGCCGGCCCACGACAAAGGCAAACAGCATGCACCATTGACCTCGAGTGCCCTGATTTTCTCGCTGCTAGTATAGTCAATTGGGTGCGGGGGCCTCTCAAGCAAAAAAAAGACACCATGCAGAAAATCCTCAAACGTGTCGCTACCGCCGAGCGAGTGGTGGCGAAGCGCAAAGCTGCCCGCGATCGCCTGCACTTCAACAAGGAACGCAAGGACGAGGAGTACGGCCTGCGGAACCAGGGCCACATCGTCGCCCGTGATATTGGCCGCGCGAAGCAGGCCATCAAGGACGACTGGAACCTCGGCCCCTTGGCGCCCAACTCCCACACCGGCGAGGCCGCTGCTCAGTACGGCGCCATTTCCGAGGTTCGATATAAAAACCCTACGTCCCTGCGAAATGAGCAGAAGGAGGCCCGTTGCGCATGGCTGGGGGATACAAGAACCTGAACATCGTCTCCGGAGACCGTGTAGTGCTGCTGCACGGCCCCGACAAGGGCAAGATTGGCCGCATCCAGAATATCAACGAAGATGATGCCAGTGTGGTGGTCGAGGGCCTGAACAAGGTATGAACCACCGCTTGAGTACGCCACTGCAGCGGAGAAAGAAACTAAACAAGAATGCGAATCAGTCAAACATCAAATTACCCTCGGCGTTCACAAACGAGAACAGCCCCCTGTCATGAATATCGAGCTCCCCATCCCCATCTCCGGCATCCGCCTCGTGCACCCCGTCTTCGACCCCAAGACGGGCGTCACCCGCGACGTCATCATCAACCAGCTGGTGCACCGCAGCATCGTCCACGACCGGCTGACCGGCAAGGTCGAGTGGACACGCCTGGTCCCGGGCCTGAACATCTCGATCCCGTGGCCCAAGGAGGAGGAGAAGGAGGTGGCGGACCACAAGGTTGACACGCTGCGCATCGACGTCGAGGACCGCACTTTCGTGCCGACGCTGCTGCGCCCGCCCATGCCCGAGACCGTCATCGATGAGCTGCGCAACAAGTACAGCAAGTTCCGCACACGGCACGAGCCCGAGTACCTTGCGCGCCTCGAGGAGCAGGAACAGGCCAAGAAGGACCGCGTCTACCTCATGGATAGCATGCGCAGCCCGCTGCAGGAGATGCACCGCGCAGAGCGTGAGCGCAAGAAGAAGAAGGGCAAGCCGCGTCTGACGGTCGAGATGCTCGAGGAGATCGGCAAGGTTATCGCCAAGAACCGCCAAAGGACCTTGGAGGCTGCCGGCGTGTCGGACGTGGCTGTTGCACCATCACCACAGACCAGCGCTCCCTTGCCGTCAAGTACAAACTCAACGGCTCCTCCTCCTTCAGCCTAGGTGCGTATAGCAGCATCTTGGAGAGCGTGCGTGTGTATGATACCTGTATATAGACAACGGCTGGCATCTGCATCTGGGTTAGATGATGGCGGGGTGTCTACCTACCTATATTGTAAAAGAAATCATGTCAAAACGCAAAACTTTTCCCGTCATGATGTTGCCCGGCTTGCTTTGGTTTACGTTCAGTTGACTGCATCAGAGTAAGTGCGTAGCAAGATGTGCCATAACAGCCAGTTTCCAGCGAAATGGCCCAGAACAGTAATGAACGTCATAGCAGACGTCTCGTGATATTTTCCGACATGGACTGTCTAATACCGGTAAACCCATGGGTGAGGTTGACAGTAGCGATAGCTGATCTCGGAGGAGTAAGCTTGAAATTAATCCTGTGTTTGATGCATGAAGATTACACTTATACAGAAATAACGTTGGAGGACAATAAAATTGTATAAGGCTTTTGCCCCCTTCTTGTCCATTAGCGCATACTACAATTCATCGACTTCCCTTCCCCATGGGTCAACACATATGCAAACATTCCAAATTCACCTGGCACTCTTGGGACGAGTCAAGTACTTCGTCCATGTCATACAAAATAATTGTATGCGGCCGAGATTGACTCGGAGTACACCATTTTACTTTATTTATCTCTTCTTAGTAGCAGCTATGGGTGTGAGCCTAGGTGCCCAGAAGACTCAACTTCTCCATCCCTGAGACACTAGGTGGCTCCTGCTTCCTCCAGCCCTGCTGCATGGAATCGGCCAGGACCGCATCACCGCCCGTGGGCGCATAAGCAGCTTCGTCGACGACTTGTCCATCTTCGCCACCACCCACCTTCTTATCCTCTCGCTTGCCCCACACCTCCTCGACGCCGAGCCGGCAGCCCTCGAGCACCTCGCCCATGAGGGCCTCGACGGTGCGGGCACGCTCAAACATGCCGCGGCGGACGAGCCCGAAGACGAGCCGCTCGACCTCGGACTTGGTGCCCTGGACGCGCTCAACGAGTCGCCGGACCGAGTTGATGAGGTACTCCTCTTCGTAGACGGTGCCCTTGCGGCCACGAGCGCGCTTCTTCTCCTCGCGCTTGCGATTCTTGGACGTGGCGCGACTGACGCCCGTCCCCGCCGTTCCCACGCTGCCGGCCTTGCCCGTGTAGCGCGTGAACAGCGAAGCGCCGCCGGCCGAGACGCGGGACGACGCCGCGACGCTGACGTCGTCGGGCAAATTGATGTTGACTTCGCCCTCGTAGAAGGCGAGCGGGTCTTCAGCGGCGCGGCGGCGCAGTTCGGCGATGCGGGGTATCTGGGCGCGAAGCTGCGCCTTGCAGTCGGCCAAGAACTCGGTCGACGAGGCCAGAGCATCGGCGAGACCGGTGTCTATCGCTGACTCTAAGAGTTCCGGCCGGCCATGCAAAGCCACCAAGCGCAAAGCGTCTGCGAACTGATAGCCCTTGCATAAGTATCGAACAGCGGTGTCAAGAGACGAGAGGTGGTCGAGATAGATCATGGCGGCGCCAGTATAGTCCTTTGCTTCCTCAAGTGCGTCTGCAAGGGCTGTTGCTAAGTCGTTGAGTGCATCCTTGGCTAGTGGTGGTTCTTGCAGCGAAGCAGTAAACAGGGCTTCCCTCCAACACGAGACACCTGCAGCTCGATAGCATCGTGTCGCTGAAGCGTAGTCATGGAGGGATTCATAAGTAAGGCCAGCCTCGCGATTCTTCGATTTGGACTCCAAATACTCTCCATACAGGCGCGTGAGTATTTTGAGGTTGTTTTCATCGTAACGGTATAATCGAAGAGCATCTGCATATAGACTATGCTTGACAGTATACTCTTGAGCTTCTTCGTGGGCTGCCAAGGTCTGTAGCTGTGTAAGAGCTTTAGCACAACGACCCAGATGATCGTCAATGGAGAACTTTTGGCGCAGATCCGGTAACTTGTGGAGATCTTGTATGAATGGCAGGTACTCTCGAGGATCGCGCTGAGATTGTTGCGCCACCAGGAGTGCTAGATCGAGATTGTAGAGACCAAGCGCCTCATCGAACAGAGTGTTGACATCTGCAAGGAAGCATATGTGTTCAACTGCCTTTTCGGCTAGCTGCTCATCTTCCTGCATCAACTGGGCAACAACCTGTAGTCCATCCTCAAAAGCGGGCGGCGATTTGCAGACGTTGGCTGTGATAATATTCTGAAGTGTGTCGTTGTCCACCGTCTTTCGAGATCGTAGGTTCGTCAGAACAGCATCACAGACAGTGTTGGTCTTCCCAACAACCGTGGCTGTTTCAGGGACTGCCCCTTGTTCGATTGCCACAGGCGCCTCTACGTTCTTGGCAGGTTTAGTGTTGACGTACATAGTTTGTGTAACATCTTCGTCCCGTAGTGATGAGAGGAAAAGATCAACGTATGTGACGTCCATCAACTGATCCAGGAAGACTGTTACATTCTCTAAGAACTGCTGAGGCCGATGATCGTACAAAATGTTCATGTCGACCCGTTGAGTCCTGCAGTAAGAGAAAGCTCTCGCGTAGTTCATGTCTTCGATCAGTTGTCGTATGCCTGCGACGACCATAGCTCTCGGGAATATTGTCTCCGTATTGCCTCTTGGCATCTGGAGGACCAAGCTCATATTGGTCGGCATCGCTGTCACTAGCTTGGCGCCTCGCTCAATGCTGCGGCATCGTTCGTCCTTCTCAGGGTCATCGGCGGGTACCTCGAGGTCATCAATCTCAGTAAGATGGACAAACTTGAGCAGGTGATTTGTGGTGGTGAAAATCAAGTGATCCGGTGTAACCAGGAACGACGTGCAATTCTTGACCAGAAGACGAGATCTGCCAACTGAGCCATTCGCATAGAGATGACCGTTCCTTGTGAGGCCATATATGCACAAGGCATTTTCCTGGACAGAGCCAGTAACAACACACCAAGGCTGCTGTACAGGTAAACGCAGGGACTGTTCTCCAACAGTACCACTTTCAGCTGATATGTTTGTAATTCTTCCTGAGGTGGCTTGTGCAATACACTGGGCATCGAGTGATTGGGATTGACTAGCGAAGCCATACAGTTGACCAGCTTTCGCAATATCGGACCGAAGTAGTTGGCTCGAAGTCGCATCCAACTGCACGGAGTGCCTCTCTGAATATTGATTTTGAATCAAGAGTTGAAGGTTGCCGTTATCGCATACTGATACTTGCCTCGGAATGAGTATGCCAGTTGATGTTATATCAGACAGCGGAAGTGTGTTCACCAATAATGGTGTAAGTGAACGTTGCCCCTTAACCTGCCACTTATACAGATCAACGCCGCCTTGGTGGAAGGCGGCCATATAAGCATTATCGGGGGAAAAGGCGACGTCGACGACGCTAGACTCCAGCTGCAACTCGTACATTGCCATCGGAGGGGGCATATTTGCAGTTCTTAACGGTGTGAGTTTGAGAGTTTGGCCATCGATGACAGCGACGGCGCCGTGATCGTTAGGAGGTACAAGCGAGCCACGGGCAATATGGAAGATAAATTCGGCTTGTAATATCTGGCCAGACCGCTGCGATGGAATTACCATGGCAAGTCGGAGGGCCTTCTCTGGATGCCAAGTCAAACAAGTAGGAAGCTTGTCTGACTTGATCTCCTGCTTCAGGTACCAGTGGTAGTTTCCCGTAGTCCAAAGCTGTATCCTGTCATTGAGTGTGACAGCAAGCACAGTTGAGTCACTATTCCACTCGAGGCCGATTTGGTCACCAGAGATATCTCGACCTTCGGGGGCTCGCAGGGAGAATTCGCCATGTCTGAGACCATTTCTTTCGAAGAATATCACATCAATGCCTCCGGTTTTCCGTTGAATGCTAGCGAGCAGGTTGCCAGCCGGGCGCCAGCTCAGAGCGCCCTCCATGCCGTCGACAGCCTCACTCACGCTATCAAGCGCACCCTCACGAGAATAGACCCGAATCACTCTTCGCTTGCCCGGCTCGATCGAGTTGATGGCAACATAAGCGCCGTCGCCTCTCCAGCTGATGGTGGTCCTTGCATCATCCTGGGAGCTCAAAGCACCTTCATCGACCTTTTCAGGGATGGTGGGATCCCGGAGGGCTTTTGCTCCTTTCCCCTGAAACTGGGTTTCCTTCTTGCCCCAGCCGACGGACACTTGCTTCGACAGTTTGAGATCATCTAAAGTCATGGTGGCATCGGTAATGCCCTCGAAGTTGCGGCTCATGAACACGACGGTCCGCGCCTTGGTGGCAATGGCCAATAGTTCCTCGTCGGGCGACCACTTCGCCGCGGTGATGCCCTCATCGATGGAGCCCATAATCTCAATATGCACGCCATCTTGAGGGCTGTCAGACTCTCTGACGAGGACGATGTCGCCGCCCTCGAGCACCAAGATAGTGGTGAGGTTATCACTGAAGTGATGCAAGCTGACAACCTTATCGACGGGCAGCTCAGGGTTCGGGCTTAGCGCCTCCCATGATGCAATCTCTTGGAAGTTGCTGGGCGAAAAGCGGCCAGAAAATCAGCTCACGGTTCGCTTTTTCCCCTGTCTCGGCAGAAATCCAAGTGAAGGAAGATTTTGATGGTGGCCAAGGCAAAAACGGGCGCGCAGCTTAACTCACAGATCAGGATCGCCTTCGGCATTCACATGCTCGGCAAGTCTGAGCAGCCGAAGCTTGCCATCCTTCTCAGAGGGGCCGAATGTGCATAGTATTTCATCTTTTGCGGGGTCCCAGCAGGACGAGGTGATGGACTCCCCCCTCGTAGTCGGCCGGAGGCGTCCATGAGGTGTATAAAATGTTGCGGAGATTACGCATCGTGTGATCTCTTTGCTTGACACGCTTCAAGTCGGTATCAGCCTTCTGCTTCAAGTCCCGAGGTTAATTTTTTTTTTTCGCTTGCAGCAAGGTAGATGTGCTACAATAGGCCCAGCACAGTGCCGATGTAATAAAAAATCGGGACCGACCGGACACTACAGCAGCGCCGTGTACACACACACTTCCACGAAGAGAGCAGGACCAAAAAATTCGATATGGTATGACCCCTGGTTCGATGTGTACATCAAAGTACCTAGGATAGTACCACAGTCGTTCGTGTTTTTTTTTCGAGGCGGGCAAGATGCGGGCAGGCGACAAGTGATGGTCCAAGCTCCACCCCGGCCTCTTTTTGCAGATTAGAATTGATCGCCCACAGGCCAGACCGGCTAAGCCTGGAAACGCCCCATATGAGGGAGCATTTCCCCAGACTTTGTTTCGAATGGCTACAAGTAACCGACTTGTTCTTGACCCTTGATCTGTCCCCATCTTCACTATCGGTCACTATTGTCCAATGTGGATTCGACCTTATTCTGCAACTCCAGATTCTCTCTAACACTTGTATCGCCCTTCTTGTCCCGGTTCGACCCGTGCAAGACTACAACCACTCGTAGCTGCTACTTGATCGAGTCCCGCCTCAGCCAATTCAAGATGGATGTTGCCTATAAACAGCACGCCAACCAGGCGCGCCGGAAGAACCGTTCGTCCACAAATCTGAATCATCTTACATTGGCCCCTCTTACCTCCAAGATGCCTATATTGGACCATGATGCTCTGCCCGACGACATGCCCGACTTTGTTGCATCGCCACTGCACTACAATCCATCCTACCTGCAAGGCAAATCTGCCCCAACAACCCCACGATTGCTCGCACGCTCACCTGCAAGGACCGGCTCTCGCAGCCGCCGATCCTCTCTGCACGCTACCCAGACAGACGCCTTACCAAAGAGTAAGTCGACAACGCACCTAGTCGCCGGGAAACAATCTGGGGCTCTCTCGCCAACCGCGAAGCGTCGTAAGGACGAACAGGGGCTCAGCACCCACGATCGTAAAGATAGTGACTGGCTGCTCCGTGCGGGGGCTTTGATCAGCACCGAGACCCGGGAGTCGAAGGGCCAAGCCTGGCTCACGGCGCGCATCAGCTCTACCAACCTTACGGGACTGCGTGATAACGAAGAGGAAGTCTATAAACGTGAATTAGCCCGAGAGAAGGAGCTCGCCAGCAGACGGGGAAGCCGCCGTGGAAGCTTCACTGGCCCCGAGGACATGCTGTTGACGTCGCCAAATAGTCGTCTCGGCAGCCGTTCACATAGTAGAGTGGGCAGTCGGACCATGTTGCGGACACCTTTAGATCGGCAACAGCAGGAAGACGGCTACTTTGTTCAACACGAGTTTGCTTCAGCGGAATATGTGCAGGGCCCGGATTTTGTAAGTCTGGACGAGAAGCTCGAAGCTATCGAAGTGGATACCACTCGGGCGGACGAGGCGACTGTACGGAGGTTAGTGAAACGTGGGAGTGCTGGCATGGGCTCCTGGATGGGCAATCTGATTGGGTTCTCCCTCTTCTCGGTCGAGGAAAACGACGAGGAATCGGATGATGCAGAAGACGACTTGTCCGACGCCGAGGAAGACGAAAGCCAATTAGGTCGTAGCCCCAGCGCCGGGCATCTAAAGGATCTCTCTGCCGCCTTAAGACCTCGATTACCCCCGCCAAATGCGGATGAAGGGGCCACTGGCTGGCAGGATGCTGCATGGCTGCTGAGCGTCGCTTCCAAGGTCTTACTCTAGAATGCAAGACAAGGCGCGCAAGACATTGGTTGGATGCGGTTCGAGACCCGAAGTTCGCGTATTTGCTCGCAAAGATTCGCATTGACTGGGCCAGCACAGCTGTCGGTGTGCATTAATACTAATAAATACGAACGAGTCGTTTATCGAACGATTTCTCCCTTCTTTCCTGCAGCAACGTTTGTTCGTCACGCTTGGAAGAACGACCACATTCTAAATAGAATAGGGCGTAATTGGCCAGGAGCCGGACAGCCTGTACCATTTCAAGCAGTTATAGTGTTTACCTCCCACATCCACATTGCCTAGTATATATGATAGATTCGAATTCAGCATCTTACTGTACTGCTCTGTACCCCATAGGAGACACGTGATATCCAGCCTGCTAATGGTCAGCGGTCCGATAGGTGACTTCCGGAGGTTAAAGCCGCCTGCTGGGTTACCCAGTCTAGCCGGTGCATTAGACGAGGCTACATTAATGCTAGTAGCTAACTGGGTATTACACGCGAGAAGCGAACGGGTTCCACATAGACTAGAAACAAGTTGAAGTAACTAGGGCATTGTAGGTTAATAACTCAAACGTATTTCGTTCTTGCTTGCTTGTCAGCCAAACATTACAATCCAATACCTACATAATATCTAACGCTTGGGCGTCAAGAAGTTCGTGTGCGGGGCCTCCATCAGACCTCACCACAAAGCAGTAGTGGGAAAATCGTCGGCCGAGTCCGCAGCGTTGCTTGCTGGCATGAACATGACGGAAAACAGGTTTTTGGAAGCTGTATTGAATCCACAGATTGGTGCTTGCATTAGCCAGCTGTTGCGGCTCTCCCACATGTGTCAGGTGTCTTGGTGTGTGCTGTCTGCCAACGGTATGCGGTCAGTTGCGAGTCTCCAGTTTGGGCTGTGATCTGCGGCCCTTCAGTTTACGGGGACTGTCCAGCTGTCTCTCCGCCAACGATGCCTATCAGGTAAGTTTTGTTCGGAGAGCGATATCATCTGTACTGACAGATCAAATAGAGGAACACGATGGCAACAGATGAAGGGGCACATGGTAGTCGCGAAACCAAGTACCCAGCTTCGTGACACACTTGGATTAGGGACCTGTTCTCGACAGGCGGCACACTGATAGGCACGCGATATGTCAACCCTTCCGCATTGGGAATTAGGTAGCAAGAGGAGCGTCGGGATCAAACACACCATGCGTTCCCCGCCCGCCAGTATTCGTTGCAAGATGTTGTGGTCTGTGTAAACATGGGCACGGTAAACTTCAACAACGTACCACTTAGATGTTCTAGGCCAGCAGCCCGACTGTATATTTATTGTATGCATAGAAGGAAACAGCATGACAGTAGAAGTAGTGGAGC
The DNA here is from genome assembly GCA_038363885.1 of Apiospora rasikravindrae. Taxonomy (NCBI): domain Eukaryota; kingdom Fungi; phylum Ascomycota; class Sordariomycetes; order Amphisphaeriales; family Apiosporaceae; genus Apiospora; species Apiospora rasikravindrae. The sequence continues at coordinate 2,455,618 of JAQQWK010000006.1, forward strand.
AATCGACAGCGCACTTGGTTGCCGGCTTGCCGGTCAAAATGGGTGCCCCGGCCCCCAATCAAGGAACACCTAGATGGAAGGCATGGATTCTGGTGCTCGCGCCCTGCCCATTCATGTCATCTCTAATGAGGGACTGTCTCCTGACTCGTTGCTGGCGCGCGCTGTTTTGTCCAGCACCAGGGCGACGCTACGCTCTCTGGAACTAATCGCCCGCAAGCGAGCATGCTGTAGTTCACAACCGGACTCCATCTCTCAGCTCTCACGCAAAGAAGGCTGATCGCTAGCGAGATAGCTGAGCACATCCAGGTCCGATCACAGCTCGCACTGTATACTTCCATGGACCTGGACCCTTGAGCTGCTCGGCCCAGTTGGCGGGACGTGCTACTGGTAGCGCCTATGACGATTACTTTATCAAGTAGTATGACGTCGCTTAACGCGCTGGAAAGCCTGTCCCCCCACTTGAGATTAGGTGAAGCTTTCGGATGCCTCGCGACAGCAGAGTTTCGAGAAACCGTCTGGCAGAAGTTGACTGGCTACAGGAGAGACATTTGTTCGTTAGAATCTCGTGGAGAACCACTGCCGGGGTCCACGTCTGATATGCGAGGGGAGGCAGTATCTAATTCATCACGTCTCGAGGAGCAAGAGACTCAAGGGCCCACCCGAAAAAAGTCGAGGAGCATAGGTAGTACCGCTCGCGTGGTGCCTACATGCACCGTGAGTCTATGCCTTCCTTGGTGCTTGGCTCACGGGATCACGAGGCTTTTCGAGTGCCTTCCCGCTTGGTTAATCTAAGACCTTGTGTTGAAACTCTCAGCTGAGCGTTGCCATAATTTTAGGAATTTCTCCGCGGCCTCTCATGTCAGTCGGTGATAGGTAGCGCCCGTGCATGCCCCGTTGGGCACTTTTTTGGGGGTGTGTAGTACCCAAGTGTGTGATGTCGACTTACTAGGAGCTTGGCTTCGGCGTGATGTGTACTAGTGCCCTAGCTGATGAGAGCTTTCATGGAGGAATACGAACGAGGTTATAGAAGAGACCATGATAGAGGACGCGATATGGCGATCTTAGTAAAACACCAAGGATCTGTACATATGTATGCTGGATGCCTGTGCTGTGCTGGAGAGCTGACCGACCGAACCCATGGCTGGTGGGATGCAGCAAGGAACTATGTCCCAAGGGGTCAAGCAAAAAAAAAAAAAAAAAAAAAAAAAGGGTGGAAATGTCGATCACTTGACGTCGTTCGGAGGGTTTTATATAATGGTGGTGCTCGTGGTGAGGGTTCAGGCAGTCAGGATGGCTGCCCGTAAACCCGCCGTCTCAGGTCGATTGGGTCGAGTGATCTCCAGACGTTAGGGCTTTATTGGTCCGAATCGTGTCGGAAGGCGAGCGAGCGAGTGCTATATCCGTGGCCGCAGCCAGTGCCGAAGTGCAACAGCTTGCAACGGTTTCCCAGCTCAGGTGGGCCGAGTTGGGTGAGTGTTGATTACACATCTGTCTGGTGTGATATTCGAAGGGTGAAGGTTTTCGGGACTCATCAAGCATCGTCGTTCCGTCACTTTAGACCGCCTTGCTAGCGTCCTCTCTCCGGCGGATAGCTCCGATGTTTTTGCGCCCTTCCCTTCGTTCCTCCTCTGTCGTTGGCCAATACAGTTTGGCTTCTTTGTCACTATACTAAGTACAAGCCGGTCCATGACGTGGATCCCCTCTTAGTAAAGACTGCCATTTGATTATTGATGGTTTCTGGTCGGACTCCTCCAGATGAAGTCGTCCCTCTTTAAGTGAGGGCCTCATCAGTCTGGCTAGGGATGTAGTTAGTCGAAACCCCCCCCACATATGTCTGTCTGGCACGGAAAGAAGTTTTTTGTTTGGATAGGAGGCAGTAGGTGTGTAGATATAGCGGACGTTCTCTATGCACGCATGTACCTCCCTATTTACATGGTGCAGTTAGATACCGTTGGTGTTGTGCACTATGTACCTAAGGGTCTGGTAGGTAGGTAGGTAGGCATGGATCGATTTTGATTCTTTCGCTAATCACCGAGCAGAAAGAGGGGCAACGACGCTTTTCTTTTTCATCCCCCTCTCCCCCTCCAACCTTCCTCCCACTGCCCACTGGAGACATGACCTGCCTATATGTATGTAACCTAAGGTAGCCCCCGGTACCTCTGCCCATCACTCCAGATAACAGCAATACTGCATCCATCTGCATACCACTACATCATCCTTCCGACGTCAAGAATTTCCAAGGGTCCTCCTCGCCCATCCACTCAACGAACAGCAAAGTCCAGGGTCCTCCTGTCCGTTCCGGCCGGCTTTTGCGCTTAGGAGAAGGGGTTGTTCGTAGCAGCAGCAGCTTGTAGAGAGGTGAGTGGTAGTGTTGTAGTGTGTTGCTGCAAAGCTTCATGGACCTTTGTCCTTTTCTTATGTACTTTGCCCTCCTGTTCCCGTTGCATACCTCAAGGCTCAAGCTCCTCCTCCCGTCTGCCGTTGACTGGAAATGGGTCAGTAGGTGAGTGAGTGTATGGTATGGTACCGTAGGCAGGCAGGATCGATGACCTCCCTCTCAACCTACGGGCCTACCTACCTAGCCTACCTGCACCAGATGATTCTATTCCGTCCTTGGTTTATTAATAACTCTCCTCTCTCTTTTCCCTCTTCTGCTTCCACACACCCATCCATTTGATCCCTCACCTGCCTGCAGAGCCGGCAACAGACCAGCCCAGTACTTCCCATACATCACCTACATGCCTCAATACCATACCAACCTACCTTGGACACCTATCCCCATTTATTGCCCTGTCCCTGGCTACTTACCTGTCCATCCGTCAAATCCATCCTCGTCCCCCTCATCATCCCCCCTCCAAACTTATTTGTAGACGTGATTCATTTTATTTCTTCCTAGTTCCGCTCTAATCAAAAAACGAATCAATTCAAATCGCAGGTTGAGGCAAAGCAAGGCGAACCTACCTATCTATCTATCTATATTGGACTACCTTGGCCTACCCCGGGACTTTTCGTACTGTGTTGTGTTCGGGCTGGTTGGAACAGAGCCAATCCTTGTGCATCTGTCGTTTTTTTGACATAGGCACACAACACACAACACACGCTACAACACTACACCACGCACAGCGCAGCACACCACACGCACACACACACACACCCGCCTACAACGCACACGCAATTGGGAGAACGCAGGACTATTATTTCATTCATTCACGGTCGGCCCCACCACGAGCGTCTTTTTTGTCTCATCACCCTATCAAACCACCCGCCTTGGGGGTGTCCTCTTTTCCACATTCGAGACTAGGTAAGAAAGTACTTGACGCTTATTTTCCCCCGTTGGGAATACACATTGGCCTTTCCCTCTAAACCCGAAACCATCCTCTCCCCGTCGTCGACTCCTCACTACTGTAGGGTTAGCCGCATCCCCTTACCATTTGTGTCGGCTTTAGATCTCGTAATCAGACGCCCATTTTCTGGACTCGGTTCTGACCCGCGACAGCTTTTAAAGATCCTGCAAACCACTCACGCTTCGCCCATAGCATCCAGGCAACCATGTCTTCTGATAACGTAAGTGAACCTTTTTGCTGACCGAGGAGGCTTACCGATTATACCTCATGATTGCATGGGCGCTGACCCCAAAGCCTTGCCGATGCAGCATGACGGAGGCGACTCCAACCTTCCCGACCTGGGAGACGCCATCGACATTGTGACTTTCAGTCAGATCTTGGAGATGGACGACAGTGAAGACGACCGCGAGTTTAGCCAATCTATTGTTTTTGGCTTCTTCGAGCAGGCCGAGGAGACGTTTGAGAAGATGGACGAGGCCCTGTGAGTTTGGTCCACACCCCACGGAACGCCAAGGAGAGAGGACACTCCAATCCTGGCGGTGACTTCAATAAGTCACCATCCTGAATCACCACGAACGGAACATGCCGTGACTGACTGTTGTTGCTTTTTTCTTTCTTTTTGACAGGGAGGCCAAGAACCTGGACGAGCTGTCCAAGCTTGGTCATTTCCTGAAAGGTTCTTCGGCCACTTTGGGGTTGACCAAGGTTAAAGACAGCTGTGAGAAGATCCAGCGGTACGGCAAGAAGGAAAACGAAGACGGCACACCCGAGACGGATGAGGAGCTTTGTCTGTCGCGCGTCACCGAGACGATGAAAAGTCTCAGGACCGAGTATAGCGAAGCTGAGACCACGCTCCGAAAATTCTTTAACACTCCGGCGGTGTAATCGGCAACCAGGCAAAGTTAAAGACACGCCATGGAGTTTTTCTGCGCTGCACGAGGTCTGTCCAGACGAGTCTTACTTCCATGTGCGACCTCGGGAGGGAAGACTGGTTGAAGTCGTTGGCGACAACCACAGCTGGCTCAGCCCTCGGGGAACCCTATGGGGCTCCATTCAGTCAACTGTTCTGGGGAGGAAGAAATCGACGATACCCAACTATTTTTCGCCTGCTGTCATTGTTATCGAATAGATCGTACCCGCGTGGCTGTATGAAAACAAGTATGGTGGACAGGGGCTCTATACTGAGCAAACTGCATATCCCTGAGCTGCAGCGACGGGGTTGCTTCACCTTTATATATAGAGCATTCGACAAAACACTGCATACAGAACTTCTAAGCTAGGAAAGCTTACTGCCATTGGAATAAATACACTCCTTTTTACGATAATATGGATATCCTTTAGAATGCGCGCCTAGCAAGTTATGCTGCTATGACGCGCGCGGGTGCCGAGGTGCAGGGCGCATAGGTGCTATTGGGACTTGTGCAGTCGGGGCTTGTGACGACATGGCCCTTTTTCCAGTGACATGGCTCCCGCACTCCCTACGTCATCCCGAAAGCAACAAATAGTGACGTAGCCCCGGACCCTGAACAAACAACATTCTCCGTCCGTCGTTGAGAGACGTCCGACTAGCGAATGGCATGGTAAGAGCTTGATGGTATGATTTCTGCAATCCCACCCAGTCGTCGTGCGATTGACACAAACGAACGAGGCTTCGTTGCTGTGTCGTGAACCCATTAGTCCTGTGAGTACCCAGTTCCATGGCCTCGTGCACAGGGGCACACTAAATATTTCAGGGCCCAGGGCAGCACATGCAGCATTGACTCGTTCCCGCAGCAGTTGATATGTTTACACCAATGGTAACCCGATTGAGTGAACCTTCTCGTACACCAGCCACAGTCTCCTGCCACACCCGGTAGCGTGTGCCAGAGTGTGGCAGATGCAAGTAAGGTTGACTTGGGAAGCGTTTGGCACGCCTAAAGAACTGCTGCAGAGCCAGCAAAGCAACCGGTACGCAAGCAAACCAGAACGAAACCATGCCTCCAAGGCCCCCGCCGACTCATTTCCTCTGCATCCCACTCGTGACCAGCCTGTCCCGCCCGCAGCTTGCCTCGGCGCTGGCCTCGTTCGGTTCGGATGTGACTAGCCCGCAAAGCTTCGGCGTCCCGGCCGAGGCCATCCGCCCCGTCGGGACGTTACATCTCACCTTGGGTGTGATGAGCTTTCCCAAAAATGAGGGACTCGACAAAGCCACCGAGCTGCTGAGGACGTTGGCACCCAGACAGATCCTCGGGACTATTGTGGCGGCACAGCAGGTACAGGCGGCCCTGGAGAGCAAAGGCAAAGACCAGAACCAGGACCAGGACCAGGACAAGGATCCACTCAAACCACTACAGCCACAACTGGCAGTCACTCTAAGAGGTTTACACTCGATGCAATCATCCCCCTCCAAGGCGACGGCGCTCTACAGCCCGCCGGTGGACCCTGATGGGACCTTGCAGAAGTTCTGCGAGAACATTAAGCGAACTTTCCAACAGGCTGGTGTCATGGCGGAGGACGACCGGCCCTTGCTCCTCCACGCAACCATCTTGAACACCGTATATGTCAAAGGGGAAAAGAGAGGAGGCGGCGGCCACCACGGGAAACGGCGGGAACGTATCACTGTTGACGCCCGGGACATACTGGATAGGTACGACGACTTTGTCTGGATGCAGGACGTGCCGGTGGAAAACATTGCGATATGCCGGATGGGGGCCAAGAAGCAGGACGATGGCGATGCGGCATATGAGGTTGAAGCAGAAATCGATATGGACAACGGACAATGAACACTATATCTTCATCAATATATAACTAAACTGCTTTACAGTATGCTAACCAGGACAACCTACATTCGAGCTGACCCTACCTTGTAGATTTTCAGGTACGACACTGTATACAAGTACTTGGTGTTGTTCTTTAGGCCCTCAACCAACAAACATTCATTGGACGGATCGGACGGGATCTCCTGTCCAGCCCGGCTCTATTTTTAGATGCTATAGGGAGGGCGATGGGATGAGGTACTCAAAGGTAACATGAACGGATATCCATAGCTCGTGCTTACACACCTGGGTACGTACCTCGATCGGCCCTGACCGTTCACTAACTGGAGGTACCTAGGCCTACATGTACTAACCAGTCTTACCCGAATTAGCCTTCGATGTGGGCAACCTCCCCTCGCCAAATCTACCTACCGTTTCTTACATGCCGCCAACTCTGTAGGGCTACCTACCTACCTACCTCTTCTAATCGCATGGTCTTCAGGCAACCATATATTTCGCCTGTGTGGCCCCATCAGCAAGCCCTGCGGAGAGACGCCCCCAGGCGAACCTCGTTCTCCGCAGACCAGACCATGTAGCACGAGTTGAACCACCGACACAGGCCAGCCCAGCTAACCAGTAGCTTCTATTCTCGTATTTGCTTAACCCCGAGTCCACCCCTCCCCGTAAGACAGGTATGAGCAGCTCAGACAAGCGAAGGGGCGGCAGCAGCACCTCTCATACCAACAACATACTACGCTCCTCCGCCTCGTCCCGGAGCAGCAGCAATAATGTAATAGCGCCGCCCCCCGCGCGCGCAGCTCGGCTCTCGCTCCAATTCGCCCCCGCCCGGCACCGACAATGACGGCGGCACTACCAGCAACAACAACAGCAGCAGCTCGCGCGGTGGCGGCGGCGTCGACTCGGACCGCGTCAGTATCGTCAGCACCCTGAGTAAGGACACCACGAGTGCGCGGGACAAGGACAAGGACGCGGCAGCCCACCACCAACAACAACAGCAGCTCATCAGGGAGAAGGACGACAAGATCGCCGAGCAACAGCGGGAGCTCGTCCAGCTCGAAGCCGAGTTCGCGCGGCAGGTCGAGCTGCTGTCGCAGAACGAGAGTGAGACGGCTGCGTTCTGGCAGGCCAAGCACTCGGCCCTGAACCAGCAGTTCCTGCGCACCGACACGGAGCTGCGGCTGCTGCGCGCCGAGGTCGACGTCCGCGACGCCGAGCGCGCCGAACTGAAAGGGAAGCTCTTGGCGCTACAGGAAGGTTGGGAGGTCCTCAAGCGCGAGCTTCGGGATCGCGACGACGAGGCCCGCCGGCTGCACGCGTTGAACCGCGGGCTCAAGGAGCAAGTCAGCACGAGCACGCGCGCCTTGTTCCACGAGCAGACGAGCGACGACCAGTTTGGCGACGATATGGCGCGGTTGGGTAACGGGCTGCAGAATTGGATCATTGTGCACTTTCGCAAGGCGAAGATTGGTAAGGGAACAACACCACACCAAATCATAGGTGGGGGGGGCAGCTGATTGACCTTTGCCATTTAAATTATATTTACTGACGGCCATTTTCCGGTAGATTTGGCAAAAACTAGTCAGCCCGAGGTGGACGAACTCGCGAAGCTTGTGCCAATGTACGCAGAGCTTGCATCCAGGATCAAGATCCATCTACTACAGTCCATCGTGTCGAGCGTACTAGTAGATGGCATCTTTTCGCAATATTTCGTCGGTCTGTCCGAGGAGCAGTCTTCCAAATTCAACGAGATGGAGCGTTACCTCTCAACGACGAGTAGGTTCTTTTGAGCGGAACCTGCCGCAGGGAAAACAAACGACTACGAGCTCACAAAAGGTATATGCAGGTTCTGACGAGACGGTAAACCAATGGCGTGCCATGACGCTCAACATGATACGAAAGGACCCATCGTCCCAGGATCTGCAATCCCAGACGGACGTAGTCGTTAGTAACATTATTTCGAGAGTCAACCGACTCCTCGACTCGATAACCGATGTAAAAAGCGCGAGCGAAGCCCGAGACCAAGCCCTCCGCGCGCTGGTCACCAGCGCCATCGTCTTGTCCCGGCAGCTTGCAGTGCAGAAGGCCGTCTTCAAGGTCACCATGCCACATATCCTCCCGCACCAGACGGTCCCGTTCGACGCGGCGGAGATGGAGGATATCGGCGGCGAGGACGAGGAGGACCTGAGGACCCGCGAGATTTGTTGCGTCACCTGTCCGAGCATCGTCAAGTTCGGGGACGAACACGGAGGGAACCCGCAGCTGCGAAACGTCATTGCTAAAGCGAGGGTGCTCTGCAGTCCGGAATGACCGGGTCCGTATCTTAGAACTGCGGAGTGGCAGCACAGTTCGAAAATATACTGCATATCATGGTAGCATGACCTGGAGAGGTCGACATCGTGTATTGCTCAATAGTTGTTGAATACCCCAAAATCGATCGGCGGGAGTGTTTCACTACTATATCGATTTCTACTCGAGGATAGTTCGCTTTCTAGCACACTCGGGGCTGGCCTGTATACGCTTGATGAGCAACCCAGGCTCATCTTTATGGGTGGCTATAGACATGGTGCTCATTGAATTAGACATGCTTGGGACATTTTGTCTAGCTATGTGCATGTAGGTATGCAGGGAAACTATACTACACATATTACCTAAGCCTGCAACGAGTACACAGCGGGGTGCATATTTGTTGTCTGTGTGAGTGGCTAAGCGCGTGCAGGCGGGAGGACAGACAGTCAGACAGGCTGGGGGGGAACGCAACCTCCCCGAAAAATTGAGGCTCTGGGAAGAGCCCGTCCCTCGATACATCTCTCATGTACCCCAAAGACGCCGTAGGCAGCGTACCCAAGAGCCATCCAATCATGCGTACATCTATCTGCACCACCTGGCGCCGAACCCAATTGCTGACCGCTTGAGATGTGTGTCACACACCTGTTTCCTATAGCCAAATTCACCTAGGAAGTGCCAACAGGACCAGGTTTCATCACGCCAAAAGGCGGGACATGCAGACCTGGCAGCAACAGTCACTCGGTGTTCCCGAGCTTCCTGGGGTCTTACACAGCGGTAGGGTGCCGACATATTGCGTATGGCGTCGTTTGCCGAGTCGGCAATTGTGTGTATATTGCAACTGACTATCTCAAAACACAGCTAGAAAGAGTGTCGGGTGTTAGGCGTACGCCACCTGCCTACGCAACGTGTATCTGGTCCACTCGGACAGTAGTTGCGGTCGAAGAGCTCCAGGCAAACCAGCAGACAAACAGACATGGCTGACATGCACACCATCAAGACAAGCGAGCGGACCGCGGAGCGAACCGCTTGTATCCGTGATGGAGTCCAACTTGCTCTGGCTGTAATTGTTTTGATTGATTCCAAATGACCCTTAGAGCCCCTGTAGTATGGCAACCGGTAGAGCCGAAACTGCCAGTATATGGGGAGCACCTGCATGAAACGTTCTAGGTGCAGAGACACCCACGTTCGAAGCAAGCGTCCAACAGCGAATACATATCGTATAGGTATGCCAAGATCTCGTCCCGATTGGGTCAAGATCCATGTTGCCCATCGACTGAATCAGCCATGAGAAGTTGACCCAAGTATCTCCGGACTGAAGCGGATCGAAAGCTCTTGAGGGAGTCGGGTTAGCTGCCCCATGCCCCATCGAGCATGGTTAGCTGTAATTTAGGCCGGACGACATCTTTCATTGTGAATACATACGCTTTCAACTGGTCGATGAGCTGAAAGCTGCAGCTGCTGTTGCTGTTGCAGTGATGCTTTTCTGACTGCGCCAGCAACCGGAAAGGAAGCGTGCAGGCCTAAACCTCGGGTTTCTTCCATGATGTGTTTGCAGCGCTCTTTCTAACCCATGCCAGTAGAAACCTATGCATCGCAATGGCTGCGACGGGGATTGTAGTGATATGTTGTGTGATCAGGAGCGGGAGTAGAGCCGGAAGCTAGCCCCTCGCAGCTGCACCGCGGTACTATGTGTTAGCATGAGTGACTCAATCTGTTCGTTGATCATCGGCCAAGATATTACGACGTATACATCCTTCTGCTGGATGGCCGTACCTCCATAGTGATGGCACCGAATTGGTACCATAATCGTCGGGCATCAATAGTCAAGTAGAGTCTATCCGCTCAAAATCGGAATCCGCAAGCGGAGCAGGTATTGCCCTTTCTGACTTGAGAGCAAACTTGTCTTTTGAATTGACTCGTTGGCTTGAGGGTAGAGGTAGGATTGGTTGTGGTAGATCCCCGTTCCAGTGGAGGATGGGAAGGGTGGAATAGCTGCCGACGAATAAGCAACCCCCGGCATCCCTTTCGCATCAAACCCCCCGGTCAACAGCACTCCGTGCACACCATCAGGAATCGATCAGTGCATACTGCAGGGAGTGGATAACGCAAATCGTTGTTAACTTACCATTTTCCACAAACTTGATATATCCCATCCTCCCATCCCATCCTTCGACAATCTGTACCAGATTGTTTGCTTCCATCATTCTGGAGTACCTTGTCTTCCCATCTGCGAATCGAGTGACGCCGGGTGATTGCCCACTCTACTGTGCATCACCTCACCACGACGCCTTGAGGGGTGCTGAATATACTCACTTATCTACCCACGTACCCCGCCAACGAGTAAACCCCCATGGTAGGGGATCAGGATTGCTCTTGATCGCCTTGGACTGTGTTTTCTTAGTCTCATCCCAGCCGTTTGCTTGACTGGCATCCAGTAACAGATATACAACGCCCTGCTTTCAGGGACATTTGATTATCCTCGTCTGGTTTGCTGCGACAACTCACCACCGCCCACCTCGCAGCGAACGCATTTGCTCGAAGCTTGTCGTACCGAATTCGGGACAATACTTTAACATGTCGTCAACCGGGCCCAACTCTCAGGTCATATATGCCTTCTTGGCCCAACTCCCCACTCGCGATGACGAGCGCTTCCATAATTGGGAACAAAATTGGTCCCGGGCATCTCCGTTTGATGTTGCTTCGGACTCAAGTGTAGACTTGACCCCCATCCACTTCAGACTCGCACCGACATACGGAAGTAGTACGAGGTCGGCATCCACCAGAAGTGCTTCGACAGTGAGCACCGCCCAGGATAGTATGTGGTCACGGAGATCGGGCAGGTCGGGCAGGTCGGGCAAGTCCCACAACACCACTTTGTCTTCTCCGCCGCGCTCCACGGCGTCGACAGCTCCCTCGGTTTTCAATGACCACGCCACCATCGATCCTCCACATAATCCACGGTATAGGCTCCCGTGCGAGTACGCACGCCTTGGGTTATGCAACGAAACATTTGGGCCCGAGGAGACAGATTTCTGGGAGTGGCATGTCGGAACTCTACATCTTCAAGATCGTCTGCCACCTCATTGTATCTGCTGGTTTTGCGATCAAGAGTTTTCCGCCACAGACCACAACGGCGACGAGAGGGAAAACTTCCGCTTTCGGCTCGAGCACATCAGGGACCACATCATCCAAGGGAGGCTGAACGCTCAAGATATGCGGCCGGATTATTTCCTCCTCGAGCACATGTACCGAAACGGGCTACTCGAAAAGGTTCATTACCAGCTCGAGTGTAGTTATACCGAAGGGCCAACCGCAAGTGGCATTGTTGAGTACAACTATACGCCCCCAGAGAGACGGCGTGCCAAGGAACTTGAGTCGCGGGTCTATCATGACAACGACAAGGAAGAGAGACGTCGACGTCGGCGACAGGGACAGGGACAGCAAAGGCCTGCACCTCGCGTGCTGCCGCCCGGCGCTGGCCACATGGGTGCTAGGCAAGGTCTTGCAGTCTGAAGATGTAGGATGTTAATGGATGTTCAACCAGCATGAGTTGTGCCGCCACTCATGGTTCTTTGCTGGTCGAGGTCGTCTCCCTTCCTCTGGAGCTGTAAAACCCAATGGTCTTGTGGGTGGGTTTTAATCCGTTCGTGTTTTGAGGGGTTTGGTTTGAGTTTAGTTTTTTCTCTTTCTTTCTTTTTTTATGAGTTATGTTAATGAAGATACGAATTATGATGATGTTTCGTATAGTGTGCAGAAGAAACCGAGGGTAGAGAAGATGTGCAATGGCAGCACCGATTCAGCTCAGCTGGAGGAGGATCGGATTTCTTTCCAGGCCATGAGGAAGAAAAATAAAGGTCTTAAAATTTCAATCAGGCTTCTCTCAGAGCTGATCAGGTGGTGGGCAGATTGACATAATAAGCGAAGTATTTGCTGGAAGGAATGTACATAGTTTTGCTGTTGGGAAGGAGCGGAGGCGGGCGGCGCTGAGAAACCGGCATTGACCGTTCTTTCAGACAGTACAAGAACTCTCTCTCCAATCTTTGGGATGGTTATGGAATGAATTTGATCAAATTGATTTAACCGTGATGAGAACTTTCTCGACTTGGTTCTTTTCCTTTCTTTCTTTCTGTTCTCATGTCGATGTCGCCACTGTCCGATTGACTCATCATCATTGACACTGACCGCTTTCTGCCCGAGAGGCGCGTCTACTTGAAGTACAAGTCAACCAACTTGGTGATAATGGCAATCGGGATTGGCCAAAGGAAAGTACCTATAGCAAGCACAAGGCAGGCCTGTATCCGCTGGCCATATTCCCTCCGCGGGCTTATTATCTATTTCTCCCTGAGGACAGATAATCAAATCTCTCACCCTGCCAGCGGCGAATTCTTCTTGCGTCGTCGTTGTCGTCTGTGCTGCTCAGCCTCAATGCGGTGGCAATTTTCATTTTTATTTTCCTGTACGAGGGAGCGAGGTCCGCCCAGCCAATTACCGTGTCGCCGAGCTTTTTTTTTTTTTTTTTTTTTCCTTTCTTCGCCCGTGGCAGTCCAGTCTCGGCGACTCCTTGAGTGGTTAATGAATTAGCAAAATAATATATAATATCCATCATAATCGTGTGTGGTCCCATTACGGTTGTCGATGTCTCGTCGAGAACGAGGCGGGAGTCAAACAACAGGCCAGCATGCGGGCCTGATATAGAGTCTTTATACTAGGGCAGGGCGAGCCAGCCACCTGATCGCCTTGCATTATACAGATATATTCCTGCCGATGCATTAAGGTAGCCCTGCAGATTTGTTTTATGTCCAGCCTTACCCCGGCTTAAATCCAACCAAGTTCGCCTTGTTGAGGTTGCCTCGTTTCCACGCGACCCGCGTTGGAGGCGAGGAGGCTGGGTCACCATAGTAGTCGGGCGTAGATGGGTTTGATCACAACCAATGATGACTCAAGAATGACAGGTGCTGTCTCATAGAGGAGAAGTGACGGCATAACCCGGAGGTCAGGGGGTATGCATTCTGCGAAAGTCCTTTGTGGTTCTGCATGGCATACCGACCAACGTGCGGCCCCTATTTACAGGCAGCCTCGTGGAGCGTATATTAAACTCGCGTGGGAATGTGACTCCCTACATGGCCCCCATAGGCATCCTGCCGCGTTGAGCTTATTACGACGATGCATCGTCAATATAGTAGTAGCCTGTCAGATGTCAACTGCGGCGCATTGACGTGCCCACGTTTGCCTCGGGTATACCAACGTGGACTGAGCCCCCGTCGAGGCCACGGCACTGCGAACTCTGAACTTATAGCATTTCATGTAGGCAAGACTCGTACCTTTCTCGACGTCTTCTCATAATGAAGAGATATATCATAAAATGAATTAAAATAGAAAAGGAGGTGCCTCTGTCGACAAATCATACATTATCTGACCTAGTGTCATCTTTCCCCTCCTCTACCCGGCTTCTGCCTAGAATGTATGGGGCCGCGCCCGCGGTCTCACCCTCCGCCGGAGTAACTGGGGAACCCAGACAGCTTCCAAGTAACAACAAGCGGCCCTTTATGACTTCGGCCTTGCTGCTGGTTGATCATTTTCCCGTTTGAGCCTAATATTGGGGGTCTGCGGTCGTCATGGAAAGTCCTCTAACTGGGACCACACCCTCCCTGACCATTCACGATCTGTTATTGTAAAGTTACTTGCCAGACGGGAGATTGGCCTCACAGTAATCTTTCCAACTTGGGTTTAAACATCCAAATATACTTGCGGAGATAACCTACAAGGCTCTGGGTTCTCGGCACTTCTAAGTATTTCTGTCTGGGTGCCTTCGGTTTGGCGGTGGAAGTCTGCCCCTGTAACCAAGTACCTCAGAGTGCTGTTTTTCAAAAAACTTGCAAGAGTCAAAGGCTATCCCGAGCTGTGACAAATCCAAATGACACCAAGAATCAAAGGTCTACATGTATATGGCCTATGTATCTTTCCCAGTTGAAGATCCGTTAAAGTACAGTCTGCTATACGACGAGAAGCTTATCGAAGTCGGAGAGAACAAATTAACCCTTTCCAATACCCGTTATCCTAATCAAAGTATGTAAAGCAGTTGCATAAGGAGAGTGTTATCATTCTCCACCGTCCACCTGTGAAATCGACATTGCGCCCCCTCTCTCATCAACCGCTTACTATCTTTGGTGGTAACCCTCCCCCTTCTTCTGTGCCCGGAGAAACTCCTCCCAAGTTTCACCCTTTCTGTTGTCCTTATCATTATCAACATCACCCACGGCAGAGCCGCCACCGCCGCTAGGGTAACGCCTGTGATGGTGGTGGCCGTGGTGGTGGTGTCGCTGTGAAGGCCTTCGCTCCGTTTTGATATTCTGGCCACTGATGCTACCAGTCCTAGGCGACGTCGTGGTGGGGGAAGCGGCACCCCTCTGATGTTGCTGCTGTTGAGGTACCCCTTCCCACCTCACGTGGTGAGATTTCTGCTGTTCTAACCGCTCCACGCCACCCGTGATGCTCGAGCTCCTGGCCGACTCAGCTACCTTTGCCGTCGGTACGGTCGCCGCGGCGGGTCGGTACTGGAGCGTGTTCCGCTGGTGCGTTGTCATGGAAGTAGCCACTGGTGAGCCGGGCCCGCCCGACGTCGGCGTCGCCATCCCCATGGGCGAGGAAGAAGAGGACGAAGAAAAGTTGAAGGGGCCAGTGCTCGACACATCCGGAACCGAGGTGCTGTTGTGCCGGGTCGGCGGTGGCGTGCGGCCTCCGTGGCCCCAATACCCGGATGAAGAAGCATTCGAGGCGACAGAGCCGCGTGGGCTGCCGGTGGTGATCGCCGAGGATCGCTGTGGGACGACGGCAGCACTGTCGCTAGCTGGAGCTCTTGGCGCGTTCGAGTAAGACTGCGAGCTCGCGCGTCCTCCGTAGCGTTGCTGAGAACTTGAAGATTGAGAATGCTGATGAGCAGCCGACCCGTCCGTATCTGTGGACTCGGTGTGCCATGAATGCAGCCTGGCGTATCCTGGACGAGGACCCGGCATGGAGGCTCTTTCAAGCTCTCTCTCGCGACGGTGCCATTCACTCTCATCACGCTCCAGGCTGCCATCAGTTTTGGCATGTGCCTTTGAGATATCGTCGTCGTCATCGTCACCTATGGTATGCAGAGGACTCGGTTGCGCATACTTCCGGCGAGATGTTGAGCGAGAAGAAAAATAGTCTGGTTTCTCAGTAGCATTTTGATTGAGCTCAGGCGTCGGCGTCGGAACCTGCACCTGGGTAATAGCAATTGTATCATTGGCCCGGGGAGGACGGGGAGGGGAGTTATGTTTGGGAGGTGGTGGTTGCAGCTCCAAATCATACATCAGGTCCTTAAATGCACCGTCTAGAAGTCGTTTCGACTTGGCGTCCGCTTTAGAAGGCAGCTGGTCGCGCCGGATGGCCTTAGGTAGGATTTCCGAGGGCGACACACCCTCCTTGGCACCATTCAAGCCGCCAGCCACTATGATCGATGGCACATCTGCCACGATCCTTTCGAGGCGGTGAAATTCGGTATCCGGATGTGCTAGGATGCACGACATGTAGTACTGGGCGAACCCAACAACGGTCAACGCAGGTACAAGCGGCCGCTCGTGCTCGCTTTGCTGAATCAGGTGATGCTGACACTCCATGTCGATCAGGAAGTCTGCAATACGTCCAAATATATCCGGAGCTTTCGAGGAGAATATATCTAGCAATGGAGCAGCATTAGCCACGAGCAAAGTCGCAGTAGCAATATGTAGGAGCTGTGCGAACCGATGAATGGATACAACTCATTGCCAAGCCGATACGACACATAGAATCTTCGCAGCCCATCTGGTGTCATAACCAGCCCATCGTTATCAGGGTTGCACTTTGCGAGCTGTTATTGATTTCATGGTTAGACAAAGTCATCCCATTCAGTCTTCATGGGCCAGAAGGGGGCTAGCTGATCAGGACTTAGGTCTATGTAGCTTACAATATGCCCAGAAAGAACCCTCATGATTTGACCGAACCTTGGTGTGGCGTGGCCCTCGGAAGTGTATAAGGCACCCCATTCAGCAGTCCCCTCCGGGGCTCTCTGGTTGAGCTTCGTTTTGGCAGAGACACTGCTATTGGTACCGGACGAATGAGGTTTCATCACCGGGTATCCCTGGCGTTGAAGAAGGTTGGTGGCGTCCGCCCCCCTCATCCTGTCTTCTGTGAAAACCCTCAGAGAGCTCCTCTCGGATGACCCGCCGGATTTCTGCTATGAGCCCAGTAGTGGCAGTGGCAGTGGAAGCGGTGGGTGCGGTATTCGGGGCACAGACGTGAGACAGGTCGGGACGACGACTCATGACGGTCGTTGAACGAGGCGATATCTCGTCTCCAGAAGCCTCATTATTCGCGAGGTGAGTATCATCGGAGGAACGACCTCTCCAGTCCGCAATGGCGAGTCTAAGATCTGGAGCCCCAACAGGATGTTCTTTGCGATCTGTAGTCATTGTCTGTGGTGCTAGTTCAAGACGAGGAGCTCTAATAAACAAGGCTGTTGAAAAGAAGCAATGTGCTGGCAGAGAGAAGGTGGAAAGGGTTGGGCGTTGCTTGGTTGATTCCCAATGTCATTGCCATCGGATATTTTCCACTTGCGTCCTGCATAGCTCGCGTAGTACTGCAGATAAAGGCAGCCATGTTCTTGTCGAGGCGCCATAGAAGCAGGGCGGCGTCTCCCTTTTGGAGCTTGTGCACCAACGAAAGTCCTCGTACCAGAACCCGCGCCACAACATTTCGGCTGTGCAACGACAACAACGTAAATGCAGCGACGGATAGGGGACCACTATGACTGTCGGCTTGGGCTATGGCTTTGCCAAGGTGCGAAATCGGATCGCCGTGTCTCCGTCCTGTAATATGCAAGACCGATGCGGGATATAATAAAGCCAGGTAGAGCATGACTGAAGATTGACACGTGGTTCGAGATGATGACTCCATTAGGCCTCTATTATTAAGTTGACGACTATTCCTTTGCTGGTTCGTCAATGGAAGTCTGCTTCTACCCTTCCATATCGGACCCCATCGACCTTGAGCTCGAAGCCTAGCCCGGCACTGTCGACAATCATTTCGAGCGTAAAGTCGAGATTATCAAACTCAACCCCTCTTGTTGTCGTGAGCCTTGTAAACAGACTTCTCGGTACTGCGCTGAGGTCCGTGGTCAAGGTACAAACATGAGCCAGCTCGCGGTTATATGCAGCTGGCGGTTCGTCTGCCTCACATGCTATAAGATCGTCCGTTACCACGAGTGACTGGCCTGGGCGGAAATTACGCGTGTAATGGAACGCTATTGGTGATAGTGGTGATATGGCCTCGCCCTGTTAATGACAAGTCAATGTGTCAGTTGGTTTATACAATTGGCCTTTTTGAGAAAGTGCTGGCTGTTGGAGGAGAGGACTCCTTCTGCGTGGGTTTGACTCGGAAAGAGTTTATTGCAACCCCCAAGTTCTGTGTAAGGCCCGGGCAATGAGGGGTGTCCTGGAGGGTACGGGTACTCACCTTGGCGATGTGCCACTGCATGCGATCCGACACCATCCAACGCTCCCACAGCGGAGACCAGTAACGCTCACTAACGCTGTGCTTATCCTCGTCATACACGGTAGCGTAGGAAGTACCGTAGTGGTTACGAGCCTTTCGTGAAATAACCATATTCCCTTCGAGCCCTCGTAGAACAGCGCCTCGTACCACGGCTGTCCAGGCATATAGGGGCTGCATCACCTCGATAGAGCCGTTTTCGATGATTGCATTTCCACTGGAATGAGTTGGCCGTTCAGTGTACGGCGGCGGCGCTGCGCTTGTGAAATGTGCCTTGAGCCGGCGGTAGAGGTAATCACTTTGTCCGAAGCCTCCTACCAACACAATGCCAGAGACGATGCCCCCTTTGCTGCGAACTGTATCGACCTGGCCTTGAACGAGATCGCAGACTTCTTTGGCTACCGGGTCGAAAATTTCTTTGATCTGTGCAGCGGATACGACGAGGAAGCCACAATCTAGGCCAGCTTCTTCGTCATCAGGCAAACCGGGAAAGCTATGAAACGATCAGTACTATATCTTCGGCATAGCTGTACGGATGACGTACGGGATATTGACTTCTTGGTCATCGTCCACATTGAAGTTCCGCTTGACGGACTCTTCAAAATACCGCAATCCCATTTGCCACGTTTTGTTTTTCTTCAACTTCATTTCGTCGAAACGGCTAACGCCCAGGCGGCCCTTGACGTGTTCTTCAAACCTGTAATTCAAGAAGGCGCTCCCGCAGAGCCCGCCCGTACCTACAGCAGATTCTTCGACTCTCAGGGGTTTCAGGGAGATGATCTTGTACGCGATTAGACTAGCAAGATTGTGAGCAAGTTAAAACATCTCATGGTGATTGTGATGAACACATACTCAACAGTGCCGCCACCGGCATCACACACGATGAAGTTGTCGCCAACGTTCAGATGGTTCGGTTGTATTGCCTTAAGTGTGTAAACGGCAGCGGCCTCAGGCTCGCTGATCATTTGGATGTCGGCTTGTGATCCCATGCCGGCTCTCTCAGCAGCCTGGAGTGTTGTGTTCTTTGCAGCGTCGGACCAGACAGCGGGGCAAGTCAGAACCCAGTCGACTTTGGTGGAGGCCATGAAGGACTCGCCGTATCTCCTCGTCAAAGTGTCCATTGTGTGCTCATAAACCTGCGTCAGATAGTCGGAGACAGCGTCGACGACATTTTTGTTGAACTTCCTTAGTTGCGTCGCCGTCTCCTGTGGACTGACATAGAAGGGCAGCTTCTGTGACCGGTCAAGAAAGAGCTTGATGCATCTCAACCGCGGCTCCTCTGGTTTGAACTGGAACCCCCATTTTATATTCGGCGATGTCCCTACCGGTGCAGTGGGAGGAATGTCATAGGAAATCTCCGTTGGGACCTTGTCCGATGTGATACCATTTCCACCTGGCCATGTTTTGATAATTTCTATGTCATCTGGAGTTGAGGCATATACTGCCGCCACGCTATGTGTTCAGTCAGCCGAGTACAGTGATCACAGGCTGGATATGGGCATTTACTCACCCTGAGAATGTCGTGCCAAAGTCAACACCAACTATAAGCCGATCACTGACGGGGGCGAGTTCGCGTACAGGACCATTGATGGCTTCGGTGGACGAGGGCGGTGTATAGCCACTGAAATAGTTTTGCGAATTGGCCCTGCTCTCTTGGTTCCTCCTACTCGGAGTCGAGCGAAGAGGCAGGTTGAAGCTCATGATGCGAAACAGAAAAGAACGCTGGTGTACGTTTCGGATGAGCGAATACAGCTACACGCTCCCTTAAGCACACGCTTACACTCTCTGCATATCCTCCCGACCAATCCAAGAACGTGACTGTAGCGGAGTACCGAGTGGGCAATACGACGAGGAGGAGGTGGTGGTGGTGATGGAAGAAAAGATTCGCAACGTACGAGCGAGACAGCCTTCAATGTCAGCTCTCGTGGAATACGGCAATCACCACACCGTAGGGTTGAGCCGCGAACTTGTGGTTGGTAACACAGCCCGATTTGCCAGTAGTAAGTAATACTTTGGCGGGGCTAACCGTCGCGCTTCGCTGAAGGAGGGGCAGCGTTCGAATGGGAGTAAGCACACCGCGGCACAGCAGAGGCTATGCGAAAGTAGGTATGCATCAAACACTTCAATCAGAGTCGGATTTCGGCCGGCTTGCTCGTCCTAGTTAGTCCTCTTCGAATAAGAGCCGAGGAAATCTCATAGTATTAAGGAAAAGGGGGAAAAAGGAATCAACACTGCCCCCCCGACCCGAGAGAAGTATCTGGGACTTATTTATCTGGAGATGTACGTGTGTAGTAGCCAGTTTAAGCAGGCTGCCATATTTCTCTTGCATTGGTTATTCTGTTGCCTGCTAAGCTAACATGAAGCTAATAGACATGACCTACCGGGGGATGCACAGTCGATGAACCCGTCTCCTTGGCAGGTAGGTTGGCATTACAGCTGCCAGCCAGCCAGCCATCATCAACGTGCAATAAGGCTGATCTTGATCAGTCAACTCTGGTGGATCCTGCAAATGTCAACAGTTCGAGCTAGAGCATCCCGTCTTGTTCCTGCATATTGGCCAAATCTAAAAACAAACCCATTCAACGTCCAGCCGATCTTGACAGTATAGGCATCCAGATCAACGCTCGCTCGGTATGAACGTACGTAGAAAAATACAAATCTCAGGGGCAGCATTTCAATAAATGCACAGTGATTGAACGGATAAGTAATTGGAGTCTAATGGCCTGACTCGATACGGCGGCTTTGTGTGTGTGTATATATAATAGACCTCTCTCTCTCTCCTCTCTCTTCTCCCTCCTCTCCGTTCTTCGCCCTTCTTTTTTTTTGTTCTTCTTTGCCCATCGACCTTGCTAAGTTTTTCTGAAGAATATCGAAGGGCCTCCCTGACTGTGCTAAGAGAATGATGGCCCTTTGGAACCAATCATGTGCGAATATGCTAACTTTGTACATCAACTCCGGATATCCCCATCCACAGTTGTCATTACACCAAAATGACGGGATGAAAGCAAGAAAGTATGGGCAGATGCGTGCCCCAATCCCACTCTGCAACAAAAGAAATCAACGTCTTGGTTGGGGATCCCACGCCCTTTTGTAACCTTCGAAAGTCTATAATTGGGGTATTGTCGAATGAAGAACCGGAAAATGGCAAGAAATTGGCTCAACTATAAGGGGTATTGAAATTTGTGTGCCGAACCCGAAGGTGCTGTTTAAAACAAGAAAAATCCCGAGATTGACGTGCACAGATCGAACAAAGACTCGGCAAAAGCATGAGAAGCGAGTGTCGCGAAACGATGATGCCAACCCTTTAGACCCTCACCAAAACAAAAGCAAAGCCCCGTAAACGCCGTGCCATGTAGAATGATACAACACAACATCAACAAGTGGACGTCAAAGCCACATCACAAATCTAACAGAGATCTCATCTCTCAAAATCGGTTTCCAGCAGCCCATATGCTGGCGGCGGCCGAAGCTGCCCAGTCGTTCTCATCGTAAGGTGGCGTAGGCCACTTGTGAGGGTCCCGAGTCTTCTTGAGATCAAGCGGCTTCGGGGCAAGAGCCTCCTGGCCATCGCCAAAGAGAACCTGGTTGCCACTAGCCGAGGGGGAAGGTGTGGGGTACGGATTCGACAGTCCTACGTTGCTCACAGACTGCCTCAGACCGGGCTTGCCATCCTTCTCTAGCCGCTTCATCGCTCGGTGTGTAGAGTTGAGGACCTCGTCGAGAAGCTCGTCTTCCTCATTCGGATCATCGTATTGCGGGACACCATGACCAGCTTGAGCTCGTCGCGTCCTGCTCGAAATGGGCCCAGTCCCACGCGCTACACCGATCAGATTGTCGACGGAACGAGGCTGGTGTTGAGGGAGGGAGTGATGTCGCTTCAGTGTGCTACTGGGAGTAACCACCATGTGGGTAGGTGGCATCGGTGCTTGTGGCTGCTCGGGGTGTTGTCCGTCTCGCAAGGCTCTGTCCAAGGAGTCATAATTGTCAATCTTGGCCGGGACAGGTGGTTGTTGGTCAATTACCATCGATGACCGATTGCTAGCCCACGGTCCGCAGCCAGCCTGGGCCTCGATGTCGTCGTAGTTTGGGGATACAGGCGTTTGGTGTCTGCCGGAAAACCGCCGCGCGCGCTTCCTTAAATGCGAGAAAAAGCTTTCCTTGTGGCCACTGGGAGGCGAGGCGAGGCCCGAGTTTCCATTCAGAGCCCGTTCTGCCTGTTGGCGATGAATCTCAGCATAGTTGTTTGTGCTTGATGCGACGGAGAGTTGGCGCCCAATCTTCTTCGCAGCCTTCTCCTCCAAATGAGCCTGCCTCTGTGCGTGCGAGTCATTGTAAGATGGGTTTCGGTTGGAGGCTTGGGCGGTCACAGTATCTGATAATGGTGAGATGGGTTTGATAGTCGGCAGGATTGGCATCGGAGCGACGTTTGAAGGGCCGTTGGTCCATGTAGTTCGCTTACCATTTGGTGGTCTAGTCTTGTTGGCGGATATCTCGCTGGCAGTATTAGAGTGCACAGGAGGTGGTCTTGATGCTATAGGCGCCGGCTCCTTCGGACTGGCCTGAACCAGTGCAGGTTCGGCGCTTTCAGAACGACCGATGAGCGACTTCCTGAACCACGAAGGCTTGGATGACGTAGGCGTCGAAGCCGTCGATTCCTTTCCGCGCCCTATGTCTGATTGCTTCCGACCGAGTATCTTCGATGCGGAGGATCTTGGCCGCAGCGGATCTACTGCATCAGCAAAATACTCATGCGCGAGAGCCTGAGTCGAAGTTGGCCGGCTCTTTGGGTCCCACATCAGGCACCAGGTTACGAATTGGGCGAGAGACGCTGGCCATTGGGGTTGCTGAAGTATCGTGTCCATCGAGTGAGGCGCCATTTTCGGGAAGGAGAAACCAAGCTTGCCGGCGAGGCGTGTTCCTTCTCTCCAGTCTCCGCCACCCACCCGAGCTCCGGCCTTGTTGTACCAGTTCCCGGGGCTTCCCATGATTTCACATACACGCCATACCTGATCGACTTCGTTCCCACCGGGGAATAAAGGCTTTAATGTCGCCACTTCCACAGCCATGGCGCCCACCGCCCAGATGTCGACTGGTGCGGAGTACTCGCCTGCCCGAAGGAGCACCTCGGGAGCACGGTACCATCTTGTTGAAACGTATGTTGTGTAAGGCAATTTCGAGTGTGTCTCGCGAGCCAGGCCGAAATCTGCGATCTTAACTGTGTAAGTCGGAGGCGTCGATGGTGGTGTTACCAAGGCTGAGTAACGTCGGAAAGAGTTGCTCGAGTCTTGGTGAGCTGATGTCGAAACCAGGATGTTTTCGGGCTTGATGTCACGGTGGAAGAAGTGGTGAGCGTGAATGTGCTCCAAACCCTGCATGATTTGGAACAGAACGCTCTTGACGCTGGAATTGTCGAGGGCCTTGTGATCCCGTGCCTTCATTAACTGGTACAGGTTGCCTTCCATATACTCCATGGCGATATGGAGTTTCTTGCTGAAGGGGTCCAGGAAAATGTCCAGCGCAGGAACAAGGTGAACGTGAGGTGGCAGCGTTCGTAGGAACACTACTTCGCGAAGCTCGAGGCAGGGGGCCGAAAGACTCGAAAGTCTTCTTCATGGTCTTTATGGCAATCTGGTTTACCGGGTTAGCTGTGAAACATCAGTACACATGTAGTGTCAAGAGTAGCATACCACTGTTCCCCGTCGAGCCACACTGGCGCCAGCGGTTCGTACCCTGGCCAAGACAACGCTTCCGAAACTACCATCACCAATCTCCTTCAGCACCTCGAACCGGTCCTCCAGGGCCATTCCTGCTGAGCTCTGGGATGTATGAGACCCCCGATGGGTCAAATCGTGTGCCACCGTCATTGTAGGAACCGGCGATGGATTTTATAGCTGTGCCGCGGAGGGCGGTGTTGAAACGAGGGCCGACAACGCGGTTCTGAATACCGGCGGGCGAGGTAGAAGGGCAGCGTCTGTCCTTCCCCACGCTTTCGATTTCTCGAGTAGCTCTATAACAGAGCTTTGGATACGAATCGGTGCATTCAGTTTCGAGATCGAGACGTCAGTATTATGGTTCACAACAAACCAGAATGGACCAGGAGTCGTCCGATATAGATGTAACGGTGTGGTGTGTATGTCTTCGAGCGATGGCAGCCAGGACAAGGTAACTAAAGTAAAGAAACCCGAGATAATGACAGTAAGGAGAGGAAACGAGCAGGATCTCTTTTGATTAAGACGGTGAATTAGGGGACCAGGGGAGGAGAGAGGATGGGACCGGATTGTCGGGGTGCGGGTCTTGGTCTGTGATGCTATGCTGGGCAGCAGAGCTTCTGGAAATATTGCGGTCCCTGCTTAGCGCACCAGATGCTGGTCCGGGAGAAAGATCCTGGGTGATACGATACTCGACCACGCGGAAATCGGAGCATAGATGTTCGACAGTAATTATTGGGAAAATGAGTGAATTGAGGTAAGTAGGTAATCCGGTTTTTTTTGTCTCTCTCTTAATGTTTCTCTGGTATATAGCTTCTCCGTAATGGCGGTGGATTACGATCCAAACCTGGAGATCGCGGTTCAAATGCGAGAGGATGGATACGCGACAGTGGTGGTGGTATTCGTGCAGCAGCTGCAGCTGAAGGGAGAGTGGCAGTAGGAATAAAAGGGAGAGCGAAAACGAGGAAAAAGCACAAGCATCAGCAGGTACCACAACGAAGGACGATATTGCCAATTACTCGAGAGCCAATACCCTCGGAAGAGTACTTCTTGTCCTCTTTCGTTTCGAGTTGGAGCTAAAGAAAATAGGTGTAATGAGAGGAGAGAGTGTGATGAGATGAGCAATGCCTGCCAGCGAAGGGGGGGCATCCAGCAGAAGCAGTCATCAGATTTAGCTGCGTTGCTAGATTGATTTCAGAAATGTTTGGGGGGAGCCAGAGTACCTCAGCATGAACAGAGTTCCTGGGGTGGGATAGGGGACAATCTCGCTAGTGCTTCGGGGCAGAAAAAAAAAGGTCTTGCTCTTGCTTGGTCTAAAAGAGGCCCCAATTCCAATTTGGGCGTCTGGAAACCGCGACCAGGGGATCAAGGGATGGTGGCAGGGTTGGGATTGGTATCTAATGGGGAGGGCGAGAGGGATGGCCAGAACGAACTCCCACTGTGACTGGACTTGGTGCGGTTACCACTCGAGCGGATGGGTTTTTTGCTTGTCAATTATTACTTTTATTAGTTTAATTAACCGCCTGGTAGACAAGGTACCGGCTGCATGTACTCTCAGGTCTGCTTCTGCCTGTGCGGCTGGCTGTGCCTGTTCCTGTATTTTTCTTCTTCTGTACATACTGTTAGTAGTGGGGGTTCCCTGCAATTGATGTCTGGAACTATGGGATTTTTTCCTTCCGTGGGCTGAAAAGAAGGTAGCCCTGTACCTCTTGCAGTCTTATGGAACACTGTGTCATACTGTATTGTGCCCTGCTGCTGAACCGATTGATAAAGTAATCGCGATAGGAACAGCGATGATGAACAAGCTGATGATGATGGCAATGATGCTCATGGTGATGGTGGTGCTGACGATGATGATGTTGATGGACAGACTTGCAGATGTTGAAATATGCCACTTCCTTAAAGTGCCTACATGTCCAATGCCTAACCTTAGCTACCGCCCTAATGTCGCCAGATGCGCAGGAAGGAAGTGTTCCTGGCCTGATGCCTGGCTGCTGGCTTTATTAACTCATTAACTCCCGTCAAGCGTCCTGGTCGAACAAACCCAAAGCATTTCGAAAGGCTCGGCACGCTGACGGCACAATGGACTGTCCATGACTTGGAGAAGGGGGGCCAAAGTCTGGTTTGTCCAATCGAACTCTGATTTGATTGGCAGTGGAGTACACCTAGGTAGGTACCGATACGATAACTGATGTGAAGGAAGACGAGAAAGAAATTCGGTGCGTTCGCACTGTCTTCAGGCACCACTCCCACGTTTCTGGTCGATCAAGGTACGGCCTCTAACGTACCTGACATTGGCTGACAGCCCGGCTAGCTTACGAGCCAGCTAGGGCGCCAGGGTTGGGAGCACCTGGGCGCGCAAGCAGAAGCAGGAAAGCATAAAACATAAAACACGGGCCCCTCCTCCTCCTATGCTGATGTCTGTGATAAAGGTGTGTCAGTGTGCGTGCATACAGGACGTGGTGAGGAAAACATCGTCATCGCCCCCAGGGCGTGGTTGTCCAGCTTGCGAGTACATACGTAAGTAAGCCACGGCCAGCCCTTCAATACATCTGGCCTAGGCAAGCTTGTCGCATCCTTAACGGCAAAAGAAAAACACACCGCAACCAACGAGGGACTTCCCAGTCGAACCGTTGCTCGGCATGATGGATCCGTATGCATCTTGTTTCTTGATCAATGCCAACGCATAAGATCTTCCTGCACTTGTGTAAAGTAGATAAAGTATGAGCGAGCCAACCCACCTCCGGCAGGCCAGGCCAAACAGCACAGAGCACCAAGAGCCCATCACTTCGAGTTTGGGACGAATAGGCGTTTGATGGCTCCGACGGGGGCTTCAGCGCACAGAGACATGACGCCTCGGCTACCTACCTACCTCTACCTACTACTGTACTTGGTCTCCGTCCAGTTTTTGATGCCACTGGTCAAAAAAATCACCAAGTTCGTGATTGAAGATTGACATGGCTAGCCCGGTGCCTTGCTCGCCCGGTGGCGGACTGTAGATGGCGGACGAGTCTCATTAACGGTTAGGGTGCAGATGATGCTTTTAGCCTTAGTAATAGTACAGAGTTTGTAAGCGCTTCTTGACACATCGTTGCACGGCAAGCTTCCCCGGAGGGAAGCCGACTCTTAATGCAAAAGCGCGCACGGGTTACATGGTGTTTCAATAGTACAGAGGTCGTCGCAACGGGCTACATAAGTAGGTAACAATGGGCCCTTGATCAGTACATGATGCATACCACATAATTCTGCCACATACTGATACAGGCATATAGGATGGCAGAATAGGGGGAGGGTCCGTGGTCCAAGCAAAGGCCACCAGGCCACCGGAAAGCCAAACCCGTCGACGCCATCCTGAACGATTGGCATTGGTGGATGGATGGATGGTGAGGGAGGCAATTTTCTTCATGAGTCGTGACCTCAATGATGGCCCGGTGTCTGGAGATGTTTGTTTGTTGTGACTGGGTGATGGGAGATGATATTGGGCACAACAGTATGCTAGACAGGCTTCTTTTACTGTCCTGGCTGGACTTACTGGCTGTACAACCAGCAATGTATCTCCCGAGGCAGGAGACCCATCGTTGCGGATTCTGAAGAGTCTTGCCCCTTTCGCAAGTTTTGCAGATACAAAAACGGACATAGCTCCAGCAAGCAAACCGAAATAGCGGGGCTAGGCAAGATTAGGCACAGGGGTAACGTCCCGTATAGGAAACCGTGCCGCCGAAAGAGTACCGGCGACATCGCAGGATTCTGTCTCCATTGCCCAACCTCTCCTCCATGTAGTGTGCCGCTTGTACTCGTGACTTTGCCAAGTCCGCAGTGGTAGAGCAGACCAGTTGAGATTGGCACCCCAATTTGGGTCCTCCAAACCTGGGAATCTGCACGCACTATACCATCCACCGGTTGCAGTTCATCTCAGATCTTCCATGGTGGCTTCGTGAGTGTGCACGCCTATCTAAGCTGCCCAATTCTATGCCGATCAGATGCAACAGTCAGTGACAGCTTTACGCGGCTCACTAATAATTCACAGCCCAAGGGACAAGCCACCAGTTCCTTGTCGTTGTCGCACAACATGCTTGTGAACGTGGGCATCACACGCTTCAAGTGCCGTGCCGTCCTCACATATGATCTTGGAACACCCCTCATCGAAGTGACTGGTCAAGGAAGCGAGAGGTCAATGTCCTCCCGATGCCCAACTAACTAGCCACCCAGAATGCGGGCGATACGGAGAAGGGTGTTCATGGTGAACAGCGCGTCGCCCTAGCCACCCGTTCGCTCTAAGATGGCCGAGCTGCTAGACATGGCCTACCCGGCATGTATTGGCTACCCTGGGGTGAGTTTGGCGCTTACATGATCGTTCTTGACTCAGAACCTTAAACATTCCTACTCAAGGTGGACTATATGATGCTGGCTGACATGGTCTATTCGCCGGTAACAACTATCGCTGTCGAGACTATCATTAAACGTCATGTCCGAGACAGGCTGGCTGGCTCCCGAAGATGGGCCTTGTTCTTTGGCTATGCGCAGTACGCGATCCTGCCACCGGCGGGTTTTCCTGGTCGGAATATTTGCCCTGTTGCACCAATATGCCACATTGTGACAAAAGACCAAGAAGCAAGTGCGTAAGAGTGGCATCCGGCAGCTTGACCTTTGCACATGCCAAACCTGATGGCTTGAGTACGAAGCTTACGGCATGATAACTCTCGCAGTAAGGAAGGGAACATGCCGAAGTGCGTCCATGGGATACCCAATTCTTGCCTTCAGATATTAGAGATGTCTCCAATACGGGCATGCCGATGAGCCGCAACGCGCTTCAGTTCGGTTAAGGACCCAGGCCTACACCTATTTTGCTTGCTTGATGATGGGTGTGCGACAGTATAGTAGTTACTGTGGCGTAGAGCAGCTGGGGGGTTCAACAAGTCCGTTCAACTGCTGAATGGATATAGTGCCTCTAACTCGGTCCGCGTCTCCGAGAAGACGCAAGTCCTCTCTAATTCCATCATGTACCTGCCGCTCGTCTTCGCCGTGGGGGCGGCTCCCGCAGCTCTGACGGTCTAGATCCCAGCGTCAATGTCCTTGCGCTTCAAGTGAACGACTGTAAAGACAGGCTCTTGGCCTTCAAATGACAACTTCCATTGACTTTGGCTCTGTCCAAATACAAGGTTTTGGTGTTCAGTCATGACGAAGATGAGGTTGGAATTTCAGTTCATGATGGCTGGATAAGAGCTTTTGATTAATCGTATTGAGGAATGAGAGTATATCCTCGTGACGAGGCTCAATGATCCATCCGAGTGACTACGTAAGTTGGCAGTTGATATCTCGTGGTTACAAGAACTGGGGATGAGAGATTAGGTAATCTACAACGGTACGTATTTCTCGACTTCAACGGCATCCCATTTGATCTGATTCATGTTCTCCAAAATTAGCCAGCCAAGCACGTCGCGTCCCAGCTGGTTTCTAGGAACGCATACGTGGACGGACTCGTTGCTTGACTTATCGGGGTCTCATCAATTGATGAATCTGACTCAACTTCCATGCACTGTAACTTGAAAGCCTCTCGACGAACCCAGATTAAATGAGGGCGAAGTGTTGATCTCAGCTCATCACACTCCGTATGCAAAGCATAATTCTGTCTGACAAGCTGTGAAGCTTTGACAACCTTCGCTAAACACGCTAAATGTGTCCATGTAGTATATTGTGGGTGTTGCTCGCGGTTAATGTCGTTACCAACTTCGTGGTTGCCCGGATCTCACCTGTATCGGCGCAAGTGGGCTTGAATCCCGTGTTTATCGATCCAGGGTTGGATTCGGTACCAGCTGCTGACCGGTGTTGGATGCGTCCTGTAAATAATTTCATCCATGCACCTGAGCTATCCGCATTGATTTGTTGAAGTCGGATGGCATGATGGTGGCAGCGATGCTTGTATTGGGTGCTGGCGCGTCTTGCGGCATGGAGGTGGGGCACCACTTGGGCCACTGAGACTGGGTGTTTATGCGTTTTCGGTCTGTAGGGCACGCACGTATTGATTGGTGAGTTGTCGACAACAACTTCTCTGCTCATCAGTTCTGGTTTCGGGGCGGGCAGGCGGAACACGGCCTTTGGTATCGCGTAGCAACCAGAAACACTGAAGAGGGGTGCCAGAGCAACAGCACGGTAGTTTCCTTCCAGAAGGCCATAATCCACGATCTTATACCCCCCCTAGTTCGCCACCCATTGAACGGATGGATCCAATAGCATGAGCATTGAAGCTGCCAGGCTGGGCACTGGGTGGGCCGTCACTGGGCCGTCTCGCTCTTTTGGAATTCCGGTGTGGAATACACCGAGACGCACCCATCTGTTTGCCAGAATTTCCCATGCACAGAACCATGTGCAGAAGGCCGTGCCGGACCAGGAACTCCTTCTGGCCCCTCACAATATTGAATGCAGATCATAAGACTCCCAAAGAGCGCCATGCCATGGTCAGCTGGACCGAGCGGCATGCGCATTAAGAGAGTTCAGTGCTTTTCAGATGGACCCTGACAGTTTGCTCATCTTTTACTAGGCTTGCCTGTCAACCTTGCCGGATATAGCGTGACAGGTCTACCCTGGGGGCCACTGTGCATATCTGCCCCGGCATAAGTTAGTGTTTCGGTTGCCAGCCACAGAGTATCTTCCAAACGGAGTGTCAACTCATCGCTCATCCGCAGTTATCCATTACTATATCCACTGATGAAACATGTCTTCCGAAGCCTATCTCGGCGGCTTTAGCCTCGTATTTGTTCAGCTTTGGATTAGCCGGTTCCCCGGGTGTCACCAGGGTATATGTAGCTGGGTGTCCTCTGCTATATGGGCAAACCTCTGTTCCTGTCACGTGGTGTCGATGTCTTTTTTTTTTTTTCTGTTGGGGAGGCTTATACGCGTGATACTGGCTAACCCCATACTACTCCAGTTCTCCGGGCAAGGCGGTGTTCCTTGACCGCCATAATCAAGGCGAACGCATTGATCTCGTCCGATGCCTGCTAGTGAGCAGGCTTTCGTTGGATGATTTCTCCGGTAAACATTCATGTTTTCGTTGGGACGAACGGGTGGTGGTTGCCATCTGACCCAGGCAACAGCATAGAGGGGCAACGAGATGTACCTTGTTGGCGAAGCAATCGCGAGATGCCAGTCTGCGGACCCTGGCGTCCGTCGGATCGAAGGAAGAATGGATACGGCCCCCGCGGAGACTAGTGTGTCGATAGATACGACTTCTCTGTCGCATGAGCCAGCGTGGATGAAGCCCGAAGCCGTGCCGGGTGTTCTTTGACCAACCCTGTACCCCTCGATTGCAGATTCGCCACCAGCGGCTGCTTTCGGGGGTGGTCATATGAGCAGTTGTCGAGGAGGCCAACACGAAGGAGTTGGACTGGCCAGATTTTGCCATACTGCCACATTTCGTCCATTCTGGGGTTCTCTGTGGCACATTGGGCCGCAAATAATGCATATGCATCCTATGATGTGTTGAGTGTCGTGAGCGCTGGAAGGGACGGTTGGAGTCGAATGTCTATTGCTGTGCAAATGACTGTGGCTGATAAGACACGGAGTCAGCAGAAGTATAATCTCTCGGAGGGCTCGATTGCGAGTTGCTGACTGGTCCGCTATGGGCAGGCTTTGACATATGCAGAGAATCGGGGTGGCATGAGCAGTTGCGATGAACAAGTTAAAATGGCCATTCTGGTTGGCAATTGTGGCCATACATTGCCAATGTCATCCCAAACGCCCAGTTACCGATCCCTCTATTGCGCCAAACATTCATTGACTTGATTAAAGGGAATTGAAGCTCGGGGTGACTCTAGGCCATTGTCAGCCAACACCAGTAGGGGCCAGGCTGCTGTGGTCGACGTCTCCAGGTCTCGACACACCTACCTGACTTCCTGGTAGCACTTGCTGTTTACATGTTCACGTCCGGGCCCCGAGATGTGTTTGAGAGGCTGGTCCAACTACTCGCATCCTAAGTTATTCTAGGGGATGAAC
The DNA here is from genome assembly GCA_038363885.1 of Apiospora rasikravindrae. Taxonomy (NCBI): domain Eukaryota; kingdom Fungi; phylum Ascomycota; class Sordariomycetes; order Amphisphaeriales; family Apiosporaceae; genus Apiospora; species Apiospora rasikravindrae. The sequence continues at coordinate 2,487,250 of JAQQWK010000006.1, forward strand.
TCAGCATTATCCCAGAGAAACCAAGTTGGGTTGTGTGGGACTTGCATGTCAAAGATTCTGTTTCTGTTTCTCAGCTGCGTAAGTATAAACAAAGACCATATCCTGAAACGAAACTTGTGGAAGTGTTTCTACATAGAGGCCAGCGTCCTTGGCCTTTGGGTAAGGAGATAGGAGAACAACTTCAGAGTACCTACGAAGCACATCAAATGGATTTCAAGTTGTTTTTACCAAGCATGTCGTGCGAGTTCCCATGAGTTTTATTCCTGCTGACGGGTGTTTTCCACCAACTACTATATTCGCGGTTGCCCATGAGTAAGAGCACCTTTCTTGGGTCACGCCGTGGCTTCTATCTCTATCCCTGGGCGGTCGTTCCAAGCAAAACAACATTGAACAGAGGCGTCCAGATGTACAGGTGGGTATATAAATGACAATCAAACCGGTTCATATACACTGCAGGTGCTGGTAGGCAATCGCCATCATCGTCACCCCATCCATTCAATAACTTGCCTCAACTTTGATGCCTTTAAATAGATGTGTGATGAACCCAAACTATTTGAGATCCCTTTCACACTTTCCACCAAACAGACAACTCATCCCGCGTCAATAGTGGCATCAGTCAACCGTGCTTGTTTGTTACCTTAGGCTGCTAGGCATAGGTATCAATCACTGCAGGTGCTCCCACAACAACAGCAACAGCAACACCGGAAAGGCAGGCGCGTGTACTATCTCAAACAACTCGTTGCCAACACAGGACAACCCCTTCCAGAGCATCCAGCCTTCAACCTTCAACCTTCCACATCCCCACTTTCCTTTGCTTTCTTCGATATTCCAGTAGGAACGGTCACCAGTAGGTACCAACAAACAATGGGCAAATCCTTGCAATCCTCTTCCCGAGCAAACCATCCCATGAGACAATAAATTCACAAGATTCACCATCCTCGCTTGGTTTCCCCCATCCCACTCATCATTCTCCAGCACTGGGCTTCGTCTATTTCAAACACTTGAGTACTTACTCAAAGCTCCCAATAGACAACCAAGAGGTGAGCATATCATTCTATGGTAAGTGTTGATTCACTCCTCCTGATTACCTCCCTCAGCATCCTCTGTTCGTCCTCGTTCGGAGTCGGCTTCGCAACAAAGAACAGGCTGAAGCAAGAATCAAATCTCGTAAGTACAGGTCAACATGCTTCATTCCCTTGACCACTGCTCTACCCTTGTCGTTTCGTACTCATTTACAGCCTTCTCACCTGCCTTGTGTTGCAATCAAGTTCTGCTTCACAAAGCCGGATGGCCCTGTTCCTTCTTCTCTACCCATCTTGCGGAACAGACTTTATTTCCAAACGGACCGTGACAGCTAGGAGATTGGCAAATACACACAACCTTTCCCCAAACATATGAGCGTACCCCTCCTTGTCACCCAGCTGACCGTCCTAGCAGGCCTCAGCCCAGAAAGAACCGGCACTCATCTCTATCACTCTCCCTCTCGCACAAAAAAATCAAATCCAGAAGACAACAAGCTGCTTCCAGCAGATCTCTAATTATTTCCAGCCTTGCAGGTATGTATGGTGTTCTCCCTTCATTAAATATTTGCGATATCTCGGAACACAAAACATCACCCCACTACCTTCATGGATACATCGTCCCCCAGTCCTGCACACATATTTACTGGTTTCATCTTCTTGCCTGCTAATTGTACCACTGCCTTCTCTCCATGGTCTTCAATCAAGTCCGCTTCAACAAGTCGCCCTGATGGGACAAGTCCGAATCTACCTTGACTTACACAACTGTTTTCCTATGCAACATCACTGGGCGCTGGTCCCTATGTGCTTGCCAAAATTCGCCTCTCACTGACAATTACTTCCCTTCTCCAGCTCATATCCTTCACCTGTTCGATTGGACAACTCGGCAAGGAAACTCCGGACAATATGTCTACAGCTCGGTAGGTGACATATTTCCTGGTACAACATCACATCAACTAACTATGTCCGCCAGCGACAATGCAATTCCCAAAAAGTAAGCTCTTCACTCTCGAGGAAGTTTTATGTTAAGGTCGAATGTACTGATTTCACAGGCTATGGTGTTACATGGCGGATCACTGGGAAGTTCGAGAGAAGTTCTCGAACAACCAGAAGGCCAAGTTCCAGAATGCCCAAAGACGATCACGGTTACCCCTGAACAATCCTGCCATCAAGGCATTGAACATGGTTTGTCAACTGCATTCTGGCCAACCAGTCACTGAATTCAAATGCCATGGCCCTTGTTCTCTGTACAAGCACAGAGACAAGTTCAGCAAGAACCAGCGTCGCAACAAACTTCGTGTAAGTCTGATACTCTTGATATACTCATCAAAGGCTAATACTTTGGCACAGTGGTGTATGGAGTGTTGCACTTGGAGAAGCCAGTTCGATATTGGCGATGTTCCCGTCGCCCATCCCAACGAGGATCTGTCCCAAACCGAGATGCCTGGTGATTCTTCGAGCGCGCAAGACGACAGAGCTATGCTGGACCAGTACCCTTTTGATTATGCACCGGACGAGAATATCCAGGATGACGACCTTGGTGGTGCTGATGACATGGACTCCGATTCTGAAGATGACAATTACCCAAGTACAGCACAACGATTCAATGGGTGGTCTGACAGCGACGATGACGACGAGGACTATGAGGTTCGTCATACACCATCTGCCCCCGTACTGTTTCTGTGATACCATCCAACTGATACAATTTTAGACCCAGATCTTGCCGGCCAAAAGTATCAGCCATAGTCAATCGAGCCGAGCCGAAATTAGTCGGAGTCTCAGCAACATGAGTATGGAAGCAAGCTCAAAGACTGCTTCCACTGTCAAGCAAAGTGGACATGCCTCTACAGCAGGAAGACAGATGTCGCCAAGTGTCATATCCGTGGGAAATGGTACATCCTCGAAGAGAGCCATGCCAATGGTTGGTAGCAGCCAACCTTTGCAAGCAAGCGCACCTACGTTCGCTGGTTGTACCCCTGGATTTGTACCCCCTCATTTGCAAGCAGCTCGTGCAGGCAATGGCGGTTATAGCGGTGCCAATGGAAGCGCTTCTGTGGTATCGAGCGACTCTCGTGCAGGTATTACGAATGCCTCAATGTATTCAACAACGGAGGCCTCGAGAAGTGTTCCAGCTGCTAGAGCATCTTCGGGCAGACCTACCGATACGGTTGCTACCACACAGACCGGTAACACCGGAAATAACATCAGACGCCGACCGGATCGGAACGGTTGGGCTCGCCCAGTAAGTGCATTACCTGATAATTGCTACGAGCATTTACACTAACTACAAACAGGACCAGCGACGTAACTTTGACAAGCAGACTCATTTTTCAACATCTGCTGCAGACTACATCGAGGCTCACGAGAGCGGAAGTGAGGATGAGATCTGAGGCCTGGAACGTTCATCGTCCCCAGTGACGAACAATGGGACGTAGAGCCGCATCATATGTACGATTGTTGTGTCGTCTAGTATTTCCGCAAACTTCGCAACTGGAGTGGAAATATTCACCGCCGATATGCCATGATGATATGGTGACAAAACAGCGAAGGCATCCGAGGTTGAGCCAAGGCTCTCGGTGTTCACAGTCTTATACACTCTAGATTGTCCACACGAAGGGCTCATCGACGTTATGATTGGGGTTCCGATATTCGGTACGCCTTACACGTATCCGTCAATGGGCATGATAACCCCGTTGTAAAGGGTTTCGCCTCAGCACCACCGCGTTTCTTTAGACTAGTTCACTAATAGAATTCGATAATTTCCTCCATACGTCTGCCCAGTCCTTTACTTTGCGTGGCTTGCTTTCATCAACCCTAGTAGTCGTTCAAGTAGACCAAAAGTAGGCCATCTGTGAACAAACAGGGGTAGTTGAATTATTGTAGTCTCAAAGCCATCTGCTTGTAAGTGAAAGACGCATTAGCTGATGAATGCTAAAATGGATATTCGTAGTATCTTTTCACATTGCAACGATTGAACATAACATAATGTTGGGCTAATATAGGGAACTGAATTGATTCAACTAGACAGGTCTTAAGGTAGAGACAACCATCCCTACCCTGTCGTAAAGAGGAAGTGAGACACGGAAATTTATGAAAACTGTATAACCTGGGTTGCGTAAAAAACTTGCTCTGCTTGCATACTAGGCGTTGAAACATTGAAACCATCACCACACTTTATATTTTCAAGGATAGTGAACATCGTAGCATTATCCCGTATTACACATCCTTCATGATAACATCAGTGCCCCCACAATCACTTTCCACCGGACACCCATCTAGGTACTCCAAACCGTGTTCCTTCAGCAGCATGTAGGCCATCTCCGCAGCCTTGGTCTGGACCTCCTCCCTCTTGAACCCACCCGCCACGTCCACCAGTAGCCTGTCTCCGACATAGACCTTGCACGAGTACGGTAGTGGGCCCGCCGCGTCAGGGTCCACGCAGACCTTATACCGGACCCTCTTGTCGCCAGCGATCTCGCCGAGCTGGTTCTTGGGGTGCAGCACGTCGACCTTGTCGCGGAGGAGCCGCTGGAGGTAGGGCATGATGCCCGCGCGGTCGACGAGACGGCGACAGGCCTTCATGTCGCCCGTGTCGAGCCAGACGGCACCCATGACGCTCTCGAACATGTCGGAGAAGAACTTGGGCGTGCCGAGGCGGGCGAGAAGGGTCCAGGGGTACGTCGGGGCCCGGTCGAGGGCGTCTCGGATGGCGTCGTGCTGCTGGCCGTACCGTTCCTCGACGGCGTTTTGTAATAGTGCGATCTCGCGCGAGTCGAACCGCATGAACTTCCAGAACGGCTCCTGGACCGTCACCTCGACGGGGACGTCGTCGACGAGCCTGCTCTCCTTGCGGTCGACCGTCCACTCCATGGCCACGAATCCCAGGAGGTCCGCGTTGACGGAGCCTGTGCGGAGTAGATGCATGTCCTGCTCCGGCAGGTCGTGCTCCCAGAGCTCCGTGACGATGATGTAGTCTAGGATGGCGTCCCCGAGGAACTCGAGGCGCTCCATGCTCGTCTCGGTCGAGGCGCCGACACAGTACGAGGCATGGGTGACGGCGGCGATCAAGAGGCACCGGTTGGCAAACGTGTGGCCAATGAGCTTTTCCAGAGGCTCGAGGAACGGGGGAGCGCCGGGTTGACAGGGATCTGCTTGCGGATCTCGAGGCGACTAGCCTCGAGATCTAACCAGCCTATCTCCGGTATGAAGAGGTGAATGCATTTGAGAGCCTTTGACAGATCGCCATCCAAGGAGGAGGCCCAACGGTTATCATCCAGGTAGGAGGCCCATATAAGGGCTTCTACGACATCTGCCAGTGTCTTCGTGGACATCTGGCGTTTGTCAACCACCACTGCGTTGGAGGTAAAGTCCTCCACGCATTGAGGCTGCCACTTCTTGCCTGTGAAAGGCTTGGTAAGGATGTACTTGTCTAACTCGTTTTCAATGGCCGACCGATATAAGCGTGAATTGGAAACAATCAAGTCTTTCTTCTTTGACAAGTAACCCTCAGGGTAGTACGGGTCTATTTAATAATTAGAGAGCATTCCACATAAGACATAGTGTCCACAGGGCAAGTACAAAAAAGGGGTAAAGAGGAGGGAGAATAGAAAACAACGATAAGGAATGACCTACGGTGCGCCGTCACATTGACAGCAGTCAAAAGTTTGAGGAGGGAGTCGCCCATGAACTCGTATCGCTCGTAGCGAGTGGCTTCCCTGGCTTTTGGAGAGCTAATCGCCGTGACGACCAAGGAGCGATCCGAGATATGGAGAGACTCTAGACGAGTCTCGCAAAGCCTCTGAGCAACCATATTAATCTCTAATATGTGCGTGATCGATGGAATAAGCGAGCCGAACCGGACGTTTGAGATGGGAGTTGCATCGACTTTGCAAAGTGATAGGGGCCAGGCTGACCCGTATGGCTTGATCGGGACAGCATCTCCGGAGCCGGGATTGGCGGGTATGGCATGGAGGAAGTCACGGCGCCTGGACCATTTCCTCAGAGCCAACCAAGGTTCTTCGCCCGTGAAATCTTTCAGTTGGTACCTATTCCGTTCTTTGACCAGGTCATCGCATGGCCTAGATGGCAAAAACCCGTCATAGAAGTAAGGGGCCTCGTTTACGCTGATTCTCACGAGATAAGGAAACTCGCCATGGACGGAAGCAGACATCTCCCGAGTAAATTGATGCTGGCCGAGGTCGTCGACAGATACACTTCCCTGTTTCGACCTGAATTGAACGACATGTTGTCCGAAGTCTCTGTTCTTGAGGCGATGCCCGTATGCCAGCTTGATCAAAGCTGTTGTTTGCTCATAGTCAATCCCAATTCTTTCAATCGGATAGGAACAGCCAAACTTTGCCTTCCATGGTGTTATATCCCAGTAAATCTCGAATTCCTGAAGATCGGGGATGTCTACAGGAAGTATGACGTCAAATTCGTTCAATACTTCGCCATCCGGTCCTCTGATAATGAGCGGGTGACAGTATGCTTGGGGGTTTGACCATAAACCTGAAACTGCTGGCCAAGGACTCCATTGGTCGTTGACTTCGATGATGGATGCGCGCGAATCAACTCCCCGAAGAAGTTCGTGATCCTTGAGCGGCATCAAATAGTCATTGACAAGTTTAGCTTTGTAAAGAGCGATGTAGGCCTGAAAAGCAGCATCTTTGAAAGCATTGCTCTCCGAGACCCATGCATTGGCACTCTGAATCCGCCGCAGCTCGGGGGAAGTATTGGTGGCAGTACAACTGTGGCTCTGATCTGGGGCCCCTTTGGCAGATCTATCTCTTCGAGGACGTAGTACGGCCGTGTATCAACATATTGTCGAGATCCAAGAACTGCGCAAAAGTGCTCCAGATGTGGTTTGCCTTGGTCGAAGTCGAGTCGAGCTCCCGTTTTTGGAATGCAAAACGGGGCTACATAGGCCTCTTCATATTCGACATGCTCTAAATCATCGAGCTCTTGCAAGTTGCGTTGATCGTCCTCGTACTTCCTCTTCATATCCTCCTCGAGCTGCTGCCATTCCGAGTGTCTGTCCGAGCCACCTTCGACGAGAATTATAAGTCTGGACTCCCTCATCCTGGCCCTGCCGCGTCTCTGTATGAAAGACTTGAGGTCGGTGGGCTGGTCAAAGCAAATGACAAGATTGCACGCTGGCACGTCAATACCCTCCTCCAGAACATTGGTGGCTATTAGCAAATCTAGCTCCCCGGAACGAAATCTATCCAGTGCGAGGGAGGCTTCATGGTTCAGTTCGCCGATATCTCTCCGTCTGCCAGCATACCGCGATGTGCCAACCATGGTCCCAATCCGAAACTGACCGCCCAATACTGGATGTTTTGAGATCATGTGCATGAGAACACTGACTGTTCCGGTCTCTTTGACGAAGATGATGCCCAGAGTATCCGCGTCACACTCCATTAGCAGATTGATGAGTGTCTGCAGCTTTAGAGAGACGTTTGTATCTTCCGTAGATGACAGCTGCGTATCAATTTGCCCGAAAATCGTAGAAAGATAATGCTTCTCATTGAACTCCCATGATGAATAGAGCACCTTGTTGGTTTGGACGGAGCCGACGAATTGAGCAAGAGACGTTTTGATAAAGTAGTCGGCGGCATAATGTCCAAGTTCACGGCAGATTTCTTCGCTTCTTCTACAGAACGACTTCATCTGTCTGAAGACATAGGTATCATTCTTGTCTAGCGCGTTGCACAGCTCAATGCGGCTGCGCTCGGTATTCTCTGCCCTTTTGCGCACAACGAAGGGATCTCGCCGAATGTCGAGCCCATGGTATACCCGGTGAAGGTTAGACATGAGAGGCGTGGGAACAATATGACCTGAAGGGGACTGCGTGTTGAACGGGAGGATGGAGAGAACCGGGCGGTTGACCATTGATAGAAGCTCCGCTCTATGCCGCAATGGAGTCTTGCAAACAGCATCCAGAGTTTTTTCAAGGTCCTCGAGGGCACCCGGGTTGGATCCAATGACAGGGCTTGCTGTGAGCCCGAGAACGAATGGTACGGGGCGGCCGCTGGTTTTGTGGTCTCGGTACCGAGCCATGAGTCTCGCCCCCGCGTTCTTTCCTGTGCAATTATGTGCTATATTGCATTAGCCACATGATAGTATTCACGGCAATGGTAAGCACATGCCTTCGTCAAAAACCAGAAGGGTTAGATTGCTGAGTTGGACAAATGCATGATAAACGGCATCAGTTAGGACTTGATAAGTAGAGACTACCACGTTGACGTTTTGTAAAAATGCATTCCAGATCGAGGGATCCGACCAAGCATCGACATTGTCATTGCCAGTAAGCACCTTGACTTGGGCGCTGGGGATCTGTGACTTGATCGTTTCATACTGCTGCTGACAGAGGGTGATGGTTGGGGCCAAGAACCATATGACCTGTATGCACGATGAGTCAGTTGCCTATGATATGTTCAAGAGGGATGCGTTCTCTAATATTACCTTGCCAGGTGGCGTACGTTCCAGCTCTGCTTGAATTCGAAGGACAGCCCTAGAGAGTTATCATCAGGCGTGTTCTCGTACGACAAGTATGTAGTTACCTGTCCGCTCTGAAATGTATGCTCTCACACTTGCGTTTTCCCACTTCCTGTATCCATCTACATATAGCTGGTGAGACGAACCGGAATGACCACTGGCATTTCGTATGAACTCACGGCAACAATAATGTTCCTTTTCAGACTCTCTTGTAGCATCTCCAGCTGGTAAGCCCTGGCATGCAGGCTGGTAGCCCTGTTTGCCTCGGTCTTCTCGGACTGAGACGAAGACAGAACATCGAGTTCCTCTATCACTTGAGAACCCGACTCGATCTCGGCCTGGAGTGGAAGCATGTCCTCCAGTTCTCCCACGTCGAAATACTCCTCCGAGCTTGAATCCGAGAAGTAATCCGGGTCGCTGGCCATCGCGGGAAGTGAAGCAGATAACGAATGCGAAAAGCAATATCCCGAAATGCTACCAGAGTTCAGTTCGGGGTCGGTAGGTTAAGAGGCAATGATGACCGGGACATCATCAAGACCATGCGAACGAACCGCAGCGAGGACGGATCTTCTTATAGGCCAGCCTGACTCCTCACTTGCTGGGATTCTAGGGTTGACTGGCCAAGTGATGCAAGAGGCCTGCCACTTGACAGAAGCTTCGAAGGTTGTAGAACAAGAATATCCCCACGCAGCCATATATAAGGCCGTTGTAATCGGGCTGCGAACGAAACAAATAGGCAGCCAAGTAGTTGGTGGCCTTGATGGGCTCGAGTATTAACCGTTAGCAGTTGCCAGTCAAATCAATGCGAGAGGTTCGTGATTGTCAGAAGCAACTTGGCAAGGTTGGTAACGAGCCACGATCATTGGCCAGTCTGCTCGTGCCTACTTACTTACACACAACATCATCCCATGTCCATTCCTCAAGTCAACAGACTCCAAGAGCATTATGGAACTGTATGCATCAGGCAACAATGCCTGGAATCAGTTGATTTTCGATGGTGCCGAGTATGCTTCGAAGGAACCAACCGATTTCACCAGTTTCCAGCTCGTTTTGAGCGACCCTGTCATAGAACGGCCTCATGCATCGTTAGCCTGTACATTAGGTAGGCCTCCCGCAACATGATTTTTTTTTTTTTTCGACGTCGACAGAAAAGAAAGTCTGAACGTGTCGATTGACTGACTTGATATCAGTAAACACGTCCAAAGGAGTCCAGGCAGCTGGCTTCCCCGACGATTGGATGCAGTCGCAAAGCCTAAAGGACCGAGTACTTCAGTCTTTGGCCGCCATTGCTGGCAACGGCACAATTGCAGGTGGGCACACCGCACAACCTTACAGCAACTTCACCCCAGTCAGCCCGTGTACCCTTGGATAACCTAGGCTAACACCCGAATGCGCCCAGTATACGACCGCGAGGCCGTGAAACAATATCAATCAGTATCGCATTTTCAACAGGGGACAGCCCAACGAGTATTCACATCTATGGGCGATGTCTCCCAAATAGTAGCATACGAGACCGGCTTTGCAGCATTGTCCACCATAGGCCAAGTTTGGACGTGGGGCGACGAGCGTTATGAGGCTTGCCTCTGTAGAGAGGTGTCAGATGTTAGGTAAGGTGTAAAACCACTTATCATGGCCATGTGTTACAAGCTCTCGGGGATTAACCGAGTTACTTATCCTTAGTTTGGCGGAGGAACCAGGCACCGTAGCAGAGCTCGAAGACTTGCCCACTGGAAAGGTCCAGAAGCTGGCAGCCGCTGGCTACCTCTTGATGGCACTAACGGAGGGCAACGATCTATACGCCTGGGGTGGCCATCCTGGCCTGCCTGGCTTTTTGGACGACATCTCTGCTAGCCCGTCACCGGTTGTCATTGAGGATCATGATGTCGCCGATTGTGCCGTTGGACAATCTCACGCGGTGGTCCTTACAGTGAGCGGCGAGGTTTACACTGCTGGAGCGAATGGAAATGGCCAGTTGGGTATTACTACAGAAACAGATAGCCCATGGTCAAGAGTGCCCTTCTCGCCCGGGCCCGACAGAACCATCCTATCTGTAGCCTGCGGCCCACGCAATTCGTTCATGATCGTGCAGAAACCATCTCGTCACACATAGTAACATTCATTTCTTGACCCTCTATGTTGTTCTATTATACATGCGAGTGTCGTCGTTATCCGAAAGCTGAAGAAGCGCTTACGATTACAGATTCGTCAAGTAATCCTCGATCTCCTGGGGTGTCAACTTCCGGAATCGAGGGCCGGTCGCGCCCTCAACGCCCTCAACACCGAGGAGATGGTCTGCCGGGGGCCGACAATACCTGATAGAAGTTAGTATACAGACGCTTAGGCGGCCACATCAATGCCTTTGGGCTCGACTTACCAATCTCGATGGTCTCGCCGTTCATCTCTCCCTCAATGGTCTCTTTCAGAGTAAGCAGGGCAATGTGCACAGCATCCTCGAGCTCCAGGCCTTCTGTGTATCGCTTCTCCAAGAATGTCTTGGCCGAGGTTGCGCTCTTGCCGATGGCTGTCGCCTTCCAAGGGAAATAACTTCCAGATGGATCGACCTGGTACAGCATAGGACCGCCCTTAAGGGTTCCACCAGTCTTTCCTGTGGACTTCTTCTTCTCGCCCTCCATGTCTTCAGATTCACCCTCAACCTCCTTCTGCTCGTCCGGTAGGATACCCTCGTCCCAGCCAGCAATGAGCAGACTGACACCATAGGGGCGGACACCACCAGACTGGGTAGCCTCTTGCATCACTCGGGCGACATCCTGGACTAATATCCGGGTAGGGGGGTACTCGTTGTAGACTCGCTTGTAGTTTGAATGGGAAACCTTCCGGGCTTTGTCGACCAGGACTCTGTAATCCGGACCCATACCGGAATAGACCATACCGATGTTGGGTGTGATGAGACTGATCTTGGACAGTGATGCCGGGTCGGCGAGGGGCGAGGACGACTTCTTCTCGGTTGCTAAGACGATACCGTTCGTGGCTACCATATTGTAAGCACATGGCCATGGTTGTTTGGTCCTAGTCCTATAAACCAGTGGACGCAATCCTACCTTTGATGCCAAGAGCAGTGACACCTTGGTTAACGGCATTGAGGGCGTACTCTGATGAACATGTTGGTTAGCAACTACTCTCTCTATTATCTTCCTCGGACAGCGCGAGCTCGAGCTCGAATTGTCGTTATAATGGTGACGTACCGATCTGGACCAGCTTTCCACTATCAACCAAAGTAAGTCAGCGATGATTCCCAAGTGGAGCTAGCTGTCTATCCGGGCAGCTTACCTTGGGGAAAAGGTGGTCAGAGAGAAAGAGTATCGATCCGCCATGGCTGCGACAGACTACTGGTGTTGGCGACGTCGTAGGTAATGGGGAATCTTGAAGACAGATGTTGACGTCGTTTGGTTGTGGGGGATTGGAAGGCAAGGCAAGGCTGGCGGGCGGTGGGTTGTTTGGGGAGAGAGCTTCACCAACCAGGCACCGTGGAGTTTGCGCGTTCGAGAGCTTCCTTACACCTGGACCTTCAGCCTGGCCAGCTACGCTACAGGGTACCTGGGTGCGGACTGGGTGGGAGCTGAGGAGCCTGGAGCACCACTGAGGGCGATTGATGATGGAGGGGCCCAAGCTCCCGTGTGCCTCCCTTCGTCCCCCACCCCGGGGCTTGCTAAGTTCCGTGCCGACATAAAAGTGAGACTCGGTGAGGTGCCAAATTGACGGTGGGACTTATTCTTTACATCCTGGCAACACTCGAAATTTCTTCCACAGCATGCGATATCGATTCATCCAGAAGGTAATACCAGAATGATCCCTTGAGCCTGGACTCACCAATTCGCTTCGTGAGTTGTCGAGAACTGCGAATGAGTTCAATACTGGCAACCAAAGACAGCCGGAGTTACGGCATTGCTGTGTCGTGTGGCCAATGAGAGGCTGGCATCCTAGGCTGATGACCAATTCCGTCCACCTCCGCTTGTCGCTACCTGGCACCGACAGCTCTTTTGACTTCCTGCCACCTATTCCATCATCCCACCATCCACGAGATCTGGGCACCGAGATTCCCTAGCCCAACGATTATCTGGCTACCCATCAGGCGCCTTGCATGCTCTCAAAGCTGAGTCATCACAATAGTATGATGAATTCCTTATAGGTCTTCTCACAAAGCCGCTTTATTCCTGTTTTTCTTTGTGTGCATTTCTGATCCTCCCTACGGTTTCGAAGGGATAGCCTTTTATCTTTCTTTTCCCACATATATAAGTAGGGCCTCAAGTCGCAGACCGGTTCAACTCTGCCGGCCTCGAAAACGACAGAGCATTCTGGATTTTGCAGCTCCTGAAGGTGGTATCGTGAGCAATGGACTCGTATACAGCAGATGCCAGCGGCCCTGGCACACAAACGCAGGGAGATCATATCAACACAGAAGATGACCCTAATGCCCGCCAGTGCCGCTTTTGTCTTGACTATGTATCGCCAAGGTATGAGCGAGGCATCGGCCAGGTATTTGGAAATCGCCCGGCGAAGAGAGTCTATCATAGCGAAGACAACGGTTATTTGATATCGCCCTGCTTGTGCAAAGGCGGCCAGCGATATGTCCACGAAGGTTGTCTACAGCAATGGAGATACACCACGGCTGGTTCGGACAGCCAGTTTCATTGTCCGACCTGCAAATACCAGTATCAACTCGAAAGGATGACGTGGGCGAAGAGGCTTCGAAGTCCTATTCTGGCATTCGGGCTTGCTGTCCTCATAGTCCTGCTCAGTATATTCTTGCTTGGCTTCGTCGCGGACCCTATCATCAGTCTATGGTTGGATCCTGTAGCAACAGTGGGAGAAGGCATTGGCCTTCTCGGCTCGGAAGCTGAGGATGATTTCCCACTGCGTGATTTAGACGAAGAAGGATGGTCGGTTCACTTCGTTAAGGGGATGTTCTCCCTCGGCCTGCTTGGGTTTGTGAAGGCATTCTTCGCTATGGGCCCTTGGCAATGGTGGAATTTACGGACTTCAGGCGTCATCGGCGGTGGTGCTCGACGTCGTGGAGGTACTGGGCGTGATCGGATGGAGAACATCAATCTGTATCTCGTCATGATTGGAGTGGTCACATTTTTCTGGGTAAGCATGCACTCTTAGACACCCCCCTGCTTTGGAGCCTTTTGCTAACTGTTAATCTCTAGGCTGTCTGGACAGGAACTCGAAAATGGACTCAACGCACATTAGACATGGCGAGTCAAAGAGTTTTGAATGTGCAGAAGGACGAGGAAGATGAGGAACAGCCCCAGGCTGAAACCCCGGGGTCAAGGAGAGACCAATAAGGCTTGGGTATACTTCCTGTCCATTAACCTCGCAGTCATTACACTGGTATTGTTGCTGCCGTGGGTCGCGTCTTTGGTGATTGATGTGATTGTGTCTGATCCATGCACACTCTTAAGTTGCCACGAAGCTGCTCTTCCATATCGTGTCAACTAGTCTGTGTGCAGATATTGAGTGCCTTGTGACTGTCTTTTAGCTAGGCGTCTTGTCTATGCTTCTTCAGACTCGGTCCTTGGCCATCGGTTGATGTAGCCTTACTGCCAGCAACTCCTTGGAGTTCCGCTGTCATGACTTCACCTTACCCCTTACGGGAATGATACAGGCTGAAGCCTGGCCAGATCGATACATACATAGTTATATTTTGCCCGTAATATGGAGGGCTTACCTTTTGTAACGCAAATGACGCTTACGAAAAAGCCTGGGACTTTCCCAGATCACCTATCCATAAATTGAAGATTTAAATTTCGTTTGTTTTCAACTGCCATTGGAGTGGCATCATCTCCAGCAATTATATGTAAAATGATGGAAGGCAATGCAATGTAATGTATGCACTGACTGCATCCAATAACTTTCCGGGGTCAGGGTCATCTTCGAAGGGGCTAGAGCGCGATCAGGATCCAACTCGAAAGCGGGTCGGCCACTCGTAGCGCTGCCAGCCGTGATTGGCAGGAGTTAATGACTTGGGACAGTTGGGAGGCAAGGAGGGTCCAGATCCCAAACTAACAGGCTGTTAATTAAATTATTCATACGCCCGGGCTGATCATCCGCTGAAGTCTGGCTGGAAACATTTGTGATCTGATCTGCCGTAATAATATCACCACCCTGTCATCACTGCTGGAAAGGCAAATCAAGCATGAGCATAAAGTAATGGAGCCTCGCTGAATGGCATTGTCAGATTGTCTGTTACAACATCCGTGGCCGCGATAGCAGCTTTGTTTTTCTTGGTGGTCGCTTCAACCCCCTTTGTCAGATTTGCGCCTACAATTGCGCAGTGCCTCTCCAACCGTCTGTCTGGCCGCTACCACCACCACCCGGAAGCAAGCAGCATCGCCCAGTCCCTCGTCGGCGACGAAGTCAAAGGGGACACTATCGTCGCATCCTATCTTCGACCAAGACAGCCGAACCGACTCCATCGCATTCCCGACATACGTTGCAGCAGTAGCGCATAGTTGCAGACAGCTTTCAATTGCGGGTTACCGTCTGATACGGGAAATTGCATGGTAGCTTGGCGCAAAGTCTCGCACACGATCAAATAGCACAATTGGCAAGTTGCCTATTCGACCAGACGAGACCGACTTCTTCATTACTCGAATCGTCCGCTCGTTTCCCTCGAGGCCTTCAGTCACCCATCACGAATCGCAATGCACTTCGCATACCCTCCGAGGAAAAGCTCGAATCCGCCCCCGTTCCTGCCGCGATCCTCAAGAATATCAACATTGCGGAGGAACAGATTAAAGCTCGTGGCGATCGCAGGCTTGAGCATCATATTCTTGCTCTGGCTCTTTTCCGGGAGCAAAACAAAAGCCAGCCCTCAGCGCATCATCACAGGAACCCCTCCAGTAGTAATCGTCACCGCATTTGAGGAGAAGGCAGTCGGGGCCGAATTCATAAGAAATGCCAAATCAAACAGGAGGGAATATGCAAAGATGCATGGTACGGAGCAAAGAGAATCGCAACATTCATGGCGCAAAAGATTACTAACAAGGCACTACAGGCTATAAGACTCACCTTGTATCGTCGGGCGACTATGACCTTAACGGCTCGCCTCTTTCTTGGGCAAAAGTGCCGGCTATGAGGCACGCCATGGCCAAGTACCCTAACGCAAGGTTCTTCTGGTACTTGGACCAGAACTCGTTGATCATGAACCCAGATCTTAAGGTCGAGGACTACGTGATGAGTGCCCGCAAGTTGGAGGCTAGCATGATCAAGGACCTGCCGGTCGTACCTCCGGACAGCATCATCAAGACCTTTTCTCACTTGAAGGGAGATGACGTTTCATTTGTGCTCACCCAGGACAAGGAAGGCCTATCTGCTGGTAGCTTCATAATACGCAATGGTGACTGGGCCGAGTTCTTCTTGGATACTTGGTTTGACCCATTATATCGAAGCTATAACTTCCAGAAAGCCGAGACCCATGCCTTGGTAAGCCCTCTACTCTCAGTCTTGCAAGGGAGGTCCCGTCGCTTACGTGCAAACAGGAACATATCGTCCAGTGGCATCCCACTATATTGTCCAAGCTTGCTATCGTGCCTCAGCGGCTGATCAACGCCTATAGCAAGAGCAGCCAAGGCGAACAGTACAAGGAAGAGGACATCGTTGTGCGCTTTCCTGGTTGCATCACTGGATCTCAGAGTGAGTGTGAGGAAGAGGCGAAGCGATTCCTGCCCCAGTGGCAGAAGGCGTTTGGACTTTCTTAAGCGTTGGTTGGACCGGGGACGAGTAATGGGCGGCTGACGGGACATTGACTCTATCACGAAGACCATGGACGAGGCAACGCAGAGCGAAGGGTGTATGTAGCTGGGGCGAGCCCACCAGCCACTTGGCGTTTGATGCGTTTGGGGCATCTGTTGGGATCTACACACTTAGATATGGCGCTTATTGGGGGCCGCAATGTGTTTGGCATGCGGATTGTAGCATTTACACGGCGACTAGAGTGTCGGAAGTATACTGAATATTGGCTTCTCGCTTCAAATGTTACCAACAAACTAACTGGGCAATCTTGAGAACGTGCAGTTGTAACCTCTTTGGCATAGCCGGCCCATGTGCGTATAACCTTCCACAACATGGTTGTTTGCGAGGCAAAACCACATGGCCGGATAAAGAAATACCTAACAAGGTGAGCAACATGAGATAAAGTAAAGTACGTGATTCTTCAGCCTCGTGTCTTTTTTTTTTTTGTTGTTGTTGTTGGTTGCGGGTCACCAGTCTCGAGGTGGTACGACACTGTCCACCCAAGAGCAAGAATACCGCCGTCCTCGGCACCACCGGAGATTCGCTGTTGCTGTAACAGCAGAACGAGCGAGGGCAGGGCGTTGTGGAAACTTTGGGAACTTTAAATTACCGTCGAATCGTCCGAGGAGCCTGGACAATGGCAAGCTTCCATGCGACCCACGACATCTGGATTGCGATGGAATGCGAGGCAAGGATTAGGCTTGCAGTCGCCAGTAGCCAGTCAGATTGCCGAGAAATGTCAGCTGTGCTGTGCTGTGCTGGTGCGACCGAACTGACCTCGGATCTGATAAGATCAGATAACTCGCACTCGCAGAGCCGAGCTTAGCCTGCTGGAGCTGGGAGCTGTGGCCCCTCGGATCCCTTCCAACCCAATGACTTACAATGCTGGGCGCTATTAAAACTATGTCATGTATCTAATGTTGATCAAGCAGGTCACAACCCGCTGGCCCCCGTTCAACGTGGGACTGCAGCCCAAACTGGGACACTCTGTCCGTTGAACCTGAAGACCAGTCTCCCGACTCATTGGCTGGCAACGGCCGTCCATGCTCGGCCTGATGACGGGGATGGTTCTTTCTTCCAGTCTGCATGTGACGATTTGCCGGGCTAGGTTGCTTTTCGATAGCGTACAAGGGGACGAATTGGGGGAGGAACCAGGACAGGGGTGTGGTGCGGGTTAGCGGCTTCGCAGTACCCCCGAGATAAATGTACAGACACATCCCGAAGTTGCCCATCTTGCACAGTTCCAGTCAAGTAAACCAAATCAACAACCCTTCACATTCGATTCCATCTCTGCTGTTCGAAAACGCATATTCAATACATACACCAACTCACCTCAGTGAGGGCCATACTCCAGACAAGCACCCCTTCTGGGGAGAAGTGTCGCAATCATGCCCGGCTCTACGCGCATGCCCATCAGCCTGCGAGAAAGCTTCGAAAGAGTGAAGCGGAACCGACCGGCTAACTCGCTGGCTTTGATCAATCTTGATCTGTAAGTCGAAGCATCCCGTCTGCTCCTGTGCCTTTCTCTCTCTCTCTCTCTCTCTCTCTCTCTCTTTCCCGGTCGGAGCCCAGAGGAACCGCCCGCCGTGCTAACCCGATCCACCCACCTTCTACAGGGTTCGCAATGTCGTCTTCTTTTTCTTCATCTGGCGCATCGTTCGACGCACTTTCTGGAAGCTGAAGGGCCGCGGTCTCTTTGGCGCAATCGCAGAGCTATACACGGACCTCCGGCGAATTCTTTATGGGTACTTCCTGCGCGCCCCGGGTGTGCGCACCCAAGTCAAGAAGCAGGTCAACGAGGCCCTCTCCAAGATGCAGGGCAAGATGATCCCGGCCGGCCAGACCCGATATCTGAGCTTGCCGAAAGAGCCATGGACCGACGATGCCCTGCGCACCGAGCTCGAGACCCTCGCCAACATGGACCACACACGCTGGGAGGATGGATTCGTATCGGGCGCCGTCTACCATGGCGAGGACGACCTGTTGAAGCTCCAGACCGAGGCTTACGGCAAGTTCACCGTCGCCAACCCGATCCACCCGGACGTGTTCCCCGGTGTGAGGAAGATGGAGGCCGAGGTCGTGGCCATGGTGCTGTCCTTGTTCAATGCGCCGCCTAATGCAGCCGGTGTTTCGACCAGCGGTGGTACAGAGAGTATTCTCATGGCTTGCCTGAGCGCAAGGCAGAAGGCATATGTGGAGAGAGGCGTTACAGAGCCCGAGATGTAAGTTGCGGACTCGCGAGCGAAATTGCCACTATTTGCGTTACTGATAAGAGAACCAGGATCCTGCCAGAAACGGCCCACACGGCCTTCCACAAGGCCGGCGAGTACTTCAAGATCAAGATTCATCTCGTCACATGCCCCGCGCCCTCCCACCAGGTCGATGTCCACCGTGTATCCCGTCTCATCAACAGTAATACCGTTCTCCTTGTGGGCTCCGCCCCAAATTTCCCTCACGGCATCATCGACGACATCTCGGCTCTGTCCAAGCTTGCTGTAAAGCGCCGCATCCCCCTGCATGTTGACTGCTGCTTGGGATCTTTCCTGGTTCCCTTCCTCGAGAAGGCCGGCTTCGAGACCGAGCTATTTGATTTCCGTCTCAAAGGTGTGACGTCCATCAGCTGCGACACGCACAAGTACGGTTTTGCTCCCAAGGGCAACTCGACAGTTCTGTACCGTACACAAGAGCTGCGCACATACCAATACTTCGTATCGCCCGACTGGAGTGGTGGCGTCTACGCGTCGCCCGGTATCGCTGGGTCGCGGCCGGGCGCCCTCATCGCTGGCTGCTGGACGTCGATGATGCGCGTAGGCGAGCCGGGCTACATAGACGCGTGCGTGCAAATCGTCGGCTGCGCCAAGAAGATCGCCGAGCACATCACGACGACGTCGCCGCCCTTGTCGGCGGAGCTCCAGATCATCGGCCGCCCCCTCGTTTCGGTCGTCGCATTTACCGCCCGCAACCTCAACATCTACGACATCGCCGACGCCATGTCCGCAAAGGGCTGGCACCTCAATGCCCTCCAGAACCCGCCCGCCATGCACATCGCTGTCACCCGGCCCATGGTCAAGGTCTGGGAGAAGCTCGTCGCCGACCTCGAGGCCGTAATTGAGGCTGAGCGCGAGAAGGAGCGCGTCCGTGCCGTCGAGGGCAAGGCCAAGGGCGCGGCCACCGGCGACAGTGCAGCACTGTACGGCGTTGCGGGCAGCTTGCCCAACAAGACCGTTGTTGTCGATCTGGCGACTGGCTTCTTGGATCTCTTGTACAAAGCTTAAATAATCACATTTTCTCAGTGGAGGCATCAATTTATATGCTGGATGGAGTTTAAAGGTGGGGGAACATGCGAACTGAATTTTTGACGGTGCTGGCTGGGGATATGCTTATACGCGTAGACAACCGTCTCTCTTTTATCCTCGACCCGTATATTCGTATCACTCGTCGTTAGTTGTAGTGGGTGTTGGAAGCTTGTGGCAAAACTTGAGACCCATGCATGTATTATTCATATTCAATACGACAGAAACAAACATAATACTTTCAACATCAATGATTTGAATGCATGCCCAGTTCTACAAATGCCCTAGAGGTATGGTGATAGCAAATGCTGTTGAAACTAGAAGCCAGAGATAAAAAAAGGGGTAACCCCCTCCTTTCCTGGATCCTTCAGACGGCCGCCCCGAGAACGCCGTGTGTGTGATAATGTGTGTGTGTGTGCAAACATGATGGTTTCTCCTATTCTGAATCCCGAATCCAGCCACCCGTGTGTGCCTTTGCCCGACCATGAGTATCGTCCCATATTGTCAAGCAAAGCTAATGTAATCAATCAGTCATACCTCCCGTTGATCCTACAACCCGCCAATGGTGGAATCTGACCACCCCCGAATGCAGCAAACCAAACGATTTGTGTGACTTTCGAACTTTCCTCTCAGCTGGTTTCGAATGAGCCCCGTTCCTCTCTCCCTTCATATAAAGCCCAATGATATAAGCTTCCACTTATCCTCCTTCTCTCTTCTCCTCTCTCCTTGGAGCCCCGAAACATTTTTGGTTTATAAATAAAACTTTTCGTCGGGGCCAAGTCGTTTTGAACATTATCGTCTCATATGTTTGTTCCTAGGAGATCATACTGCACACGACAAGATGTGTGTTAGGCTTTGTTAATGCTGGCCAGTACTGATCTTGTCCTGTGTTTGCTGAGAAGAGCGCTCGTTCACCATGGAAGCAATATCGCCGACCTGCTTACGTTCGGAGATTTCGGTGGCGAACGCTTTGAGCCGCTTAATGTTCTGCTTCGACGCCAATCCTCGGGATAACCACCCCCTCATGACTGTTGATTGCTATTGCAGAGGTTCCGACGAGCTGGAAAGCCGGTTCAGATGTAGATAAACATCAGTGCCGTACCTAGACATATATCGGTGTTAACATCGTGTACAGTGTGTGTGCGTTTATTCGCTGCGTTTGTTCGCAATAACTTACCCTTCCATGCTGATCAGCTTCAAATCACCGCCGAAGTAGCGAGCATAAAGTCGCGAGATAGGTAAGCCGTAGCCAAACCCGGCCATCGGTGCCTTGAAATCGCTCTTATCAAAGTCCGGGTCCAAATTCGGGGTACGGTCGACGGTTGTGTACATATAAGTCCACACCAGCGGTATGGCGCTACGGGGAATGCCACCTCCTTCGTCCGATATCTTGATAGTGATGTCTTCTCTTCCTTCGGCTACTATGACCTTGGTGACGGGGAACTCCTGCTTGTCTTGGCCGTGCGTCTCGACGACGGCGCGCAGGGAGTTCTTCAACGTCTCAAAGAGCATGTGTGACAAGTGGCCGGGCACGTACATGAAGTTCAGGTTGGGGTTGCAGACAAGCTGGATCTTGGGCGCCTCAAAGAGACCGTAGTGATCCTCGCACACAAAGCGGGCGTTCTCGATGGCCTCCTGCGCGAGGTCCCGCACGTTGGTCTTGGTGCAAATAATACCGACGTAGGTGGGGTCGCGGTGGTGGCTCTGGTCCGTCAGGGCGATGTGCTGTCCAATGAGCATGCGGATTCCTATCCTAGACATGTAGAAGCGGTCGAGGAAAGACTGGATGTTGTTGTCGATCTGCATGCGCTGGCGCTTGCGCTTGTACTCGAGGATGCCCTGCGCCATCGTCGTCACCACCCCATCATGCCGCCGCTTGATCTTGTTGAGCGTCTGCGAGAACTTCTGGTTGTATGCCTGCAGGTCCGGTGGCCAGTCCCCGGAGTCGTCGACCATGGCGAAGTACCGCCGGGCCGCGTGCGGCTTCTTGTGCCCGCTGCTGCTGATGCTTTCGTTCATGGAGGCGTACTGGCCGTGCTCCAGGCTGGGGTTGGGCGTGGCCTCGGACAGCATGGCCGAGGTCTTGCCGTTGAAGCGACCGGGCTTCAATAACCGCTCCTTTACTTGTTTGTCGAGGCTTGGTCGCGGAAGCGTGGTGATTTCCTATAGTTGTCACATGTCAGGGCCCGTGAGCTTTGACCGGGGAGGTTGCGACCGCAACCGCGCGGGGCGGAGGGTTGTGTGTGTATTGCTCACCTCAAAAGATTGTGCATACCAGTCAGCCACCCTCTTGACCGAGGGCATGTCGCTGAGGCCATCGGGGAGGGTGTTGAGCTCTTCGACTCGATGTGCGAGACGGATTGGGAGTTCTTCAGCGAGGAATTGCGAGGCTCGGAATAGAGTTCCTGTGGGAGAGGCTGGTGGGTTAGCATGCAACAGCTCCAACAAATCGACAACAAAAATCAAAGGGCGCAACCAGTCCCCGAAATGACAGCAACGACAGAATGCAATGGCAGGTTTCCTTTTTTTCCTTTGGGACTCACCAATCGAGGGCTTCTCGCCGAACTGGACCATCTGCCTCAAGCTCACCCCAGTGGCCGGGAAGTTTGCATAGTGACGGATGGTATCCATCAGCTGGGTGGAAGCTTTCCAAGACATGATGGGGGATTATGGCTCTGGGAGGGAGCCGCCAGTGCTGCTGAAGACCGGCCGAGTCTGGAGGATGCTCAGGAAAAGCGCGAAAAGGGGCATTGAGGTTCCATGGAGAGAGTTGGAGTTCGAATGTTGCCCGGCCAAGGTCCAGAGGTCGTGTGATACGTACTTTGCTGAAGTGACTGGCGGCTTCGCTTCGGCAACAAGGAAAGTTGAATAGCAGCTTAAAAGGATAATGGGAACTCTATGCCGAGTCCAGACGAGCTAACGTCACCCCTGTCCACAGGCTCCAAAAGGCTCCAAAAAGCCCCCAAGCCCATGCTCTCTAGGCTCTCTAGGTGCTGGACCCCGCGATTGCTATGACGGAAAACGGACGTACACTCTACCGAGGTTCTATTTACAGGCCGTTTCATAGGCCTAGGGCAGGTGGGCCGGCTTCTATTCTGTGGCCGGTGGACTTGGCGACAGGCGACTACGTGTGACAGTAAATCAAGACGGTGTTGAGTCGGGATATACTCTGGTATAAAACTCTCCGATCCAGACATGCGAGGCTTCGTTCGACAGACTATTCCCCCCCTACGATGCAGGCGATGTCGAGTCGGTGAGATTTGCCCACACACACGTCTCTTGAATGCTACCTAGCTATGCTATGCGGCATTATGAGAGGGACAGCATCAACACTAACTCGACTACCGACACTTACCGCTCGAGTGAACAATGCCTATTACTACCTTTTGCCTACCACTCGTACTCGGCATGGGGGGCTGCTCGCCAAAGAGAAAAAGGAGGCTGGCTGCTGGGTCTTCTATAGAACTCTTATATAGAACCTGAAGCTTGCCCCCACACGTGTTTGTGCAGCTGCAACTGCCAGTCTCAGATCTAGTGTTCACAGGCGCGTACTCACATCCTGAAATGAGAGACAGTGACGGGGAAGGGTACGGCGCCGCATGACGTAAAGGAAAGCCACCCCATTGTTGATTATCTAAAGCAATATGAATAAAGGTACATAGTTGTCGGCTATTCGCATATCTGCATACTCAGAAATCGATCTTCTGAACCGTGCAACCCAAAGTCCAGCTTTGTCGCGACACTTCTTGACCAAGTGCTTGCAAATTGCAAGTATATCATACCTAACAGCGTAAAGTATACCAAAATGTCGCCTAATCAATGCCTGTACGCTGGGATTGGGGGCTCCGGCGGTGTGCATTGGCCAATCCACTCGCTATGCTGCTTATGGCTCCTTAGGCCAAAACTTCCTCGGGGTCCAACTCAACCACTCCAGATGAATTGAAGCCATCTTGGGCCTAACATAAGGAAATGCGGCGATGGCATGTAATTAAAGGAAATGAGGCAACAGCAACGACGGGCAAATCCGATACGCTCACATTGATCATCCAAACTACATATTTCACAATCTTATCAACTTGCACCATTGACGTCAGTCCGGTCGTCAGCTATACGCATCCGTACCACGTCGCACACAGTCTTGTACACGCCAGTCGCGCCTGATGCCGGAGGATTCAGAAGACGAGGCATTCTCTGAGCCACGAACGCCGTCTCTCGATGGCGACAAGAGCCAGGAGTCCTATACTGAAGATGGGGTCATCAGTCTATCACCGCCGCCCTCTCCCTCAATGAGCCTTCATTCTTTGGGCATGTCTCCGCTCTCCCCCTTGCGACATTCCCCGATTTTACATCGTTCTGCAAAACCACATCATCCTGCAGCAGTCGATCAAGGCAGTCAGCAGGACTTGAGCCAGGATAGCCGAGACGTCCTTGTGCAAAGACTTAGCGACTTGGTTTCCAGGCTGTCGGGCGATGGAGAGCTGCTAGGCAACGGCATCGCCAACCTCCATGCGAGGGTGGACGAGATGGAGCACATTCTACGCCAAAGCTCTAGTCCTAACGCCCAGAAGGGACATCGGCGTAACCAATCGTCAATTGATGGTAGCTCCCACGGAGGTGCGTCTATGCTGTCGGGTCTACCTTCGCCAGTTCAGCAGAAGTCGCCATCGGACGGAGCACCTTCGTCAGATCCTCCGTCAGATGCTCGTAAGGCAGCCGTGCCACCGCGGTCGCCGCACCAAAGCGAGCCCGAGGTAACGCGCCAAGGGCGGAGAAGTCATTTCGGAGATCCCTCGGATCACGCGCGGAAAGTGCTGCGCGACGCAGAACAGCTGCACGAAGCATTAATAGGAGTTATTACGAACATGAAAGCCCGGCAAGAAGAACAAGATGTAATTCAGTGTCCCCGTGTCCCTTTTTTGCGTCGCTGACCTCCCCCCTTTAGCACATTCATGGCCTGCTGATCACCAGGGCCGAGCGGGCGGCTCAGAGGATTATTTACTTGGAAGAACGTGTGCAGGAACTGTGAGTGTACCTCGAAATCATGTCTATATGTTTCGTTTCACCATACTGACTCCGGGCCAGTGAACAAGAACAAAGTGAAGGTGAGATGGACATACTCAACCTACAAATCCAGTTGAGCGCGATCGAGGTACAGTGCTTGGGCTATGTACCCGAAGATGCAGACCCAGAGCTTATGGAGAGCATCAACCTCTGGAAAGCTGAATGGGATGCCGTGAAACGCAAACGAGCTCTCAGAAGAGGAGATTCTGCTTATGCGTTCGAGCCTCCAGAGGAGCAGCAATTTCGAGCCTCTGCGATGACAAGCGGAACATCATCAAACTAACACAACTTGTCATCATCATCTTGTGTGGAAGTCGGGAAGAGAATGTCGTCCACGTCCCCCCTGCTCGGATTTTCAGTACTGTATGACTGGCTGGAATGCATCCTCGACAGCCAGGCGTAGATCCGGGATCTTTGAGCGGCATCGTATCGCCGTTTGATAGGTCTCGTAGAGATTTCTGGTGGAAACCCCCGAACAAACCACGTGCGGCAAGCCCAGCACAACAGACCAGGGTTACTACTTATCCTTAGGATAAGAACGCCCTAACATGGTGTGAAGTTGCGAATATACACGGCTGGCGCTTTGTAATTGCGCGTCGTATTTCACACCCAATAGGACTGCGCTGCAATACCGCCCAGCATGGGGTAAGATCCAATTGACACTGCAGCCTGTAAGTCTAACAGTACAGCTATCTGCCTTGTTAGGGTTCCATCAGATAGGTGTTCAGGAACTGACGAACAAGACATGCGGTCCAATAGGAGTCGGACTTCTTTCTACACTCGATGATATGATCAACATGCCCTTTGATCGGCGATCTTACAAGCATTGCGAGCCGGCTAACCGCCTTCAACAAGTTTCACCTTGTGGCATACCCTCCTTCGGAATGTGGGATGCATACTTAGTGCTTGTATAGCACGAGGACTTATATATTCCAGGTATACCACCGTCATCTGGCACCGTCAAACATTATGTGTCAGATTTGCACACCCGATAAAATGAATCATGCGACTGTATCGCAGATAGTCTCTTCGCAACTATGTGCCCCTATATGTACAGCTAGCAGAGATTGTGCAAATCCGGAACGTCAAGCTCACAGGCTGCGAGGCTGTACTGATGTGTGGTGCCATTGCCATGGCAAACACATGGCAATATGCATAACTACCTGCCGTGACAGGAAGTAAGGTTCAGACCGTGGTTTCATGGTTATGTTATATGTCATAGTGCATCGCGTCTGATCCATCGGGTTCTTGGCGACAGCGCCCAGTTGCTTCCCTCTGCCTTGGAGCGCGGGGTTTGGCAAGCTTCGCGGGAGCTTGTAATAAAGCTTCGGTGAAGATGACATGCAACCTCGACTCTTGACTGAGCTTGTTCAAGCCCCAGCCGACTTGGAAAAGATTGGCAGACGGTTGGGCAATCAGAAGGGGGAATGTCAGATCTCAAATCTGCCTAATGCAATGACTTGCAATACTACACAATACCATGCCTCGTGCGCAAGTTGTGCCAATGTAAGCATGCCTCGCGACGCCCTGTTTGCCAGTACACAAGGCCATGTAGACTAAGCCTCTTCAAGGCATCTTGCAGCCAACCGCCGTCGTTGCCCTCGCAATGGCACTCGGTGCTACGTCATACGAGCAACACTCCATCAACCAACATATCATTCCCCGACGGGATTTCATTCGCCAGGCAATGAGACGGCGGGCTGAGGGCACCCTTGCTTGTCATAGCCGGAATGCTGCTTATGACGTTAGAGGTGAATCCTTCGAGGGAGGTTGCGCATGCTATTCGGTACCGGCGACGTGAGACTTGGAGACAGACAGCCTTGCCAATCCGTCGGTATAGGAGTCGGCCCACACAACAATGCCAATGTTGCTCAAGCCTGCATTAGTCCAGCGACCAGTGGCCTATAGGCTAGACGAGTTAGATTAACCTTCCATAGAAAGGACCCTGCGAAACCTGGGATAGCACAGTGGGGGGGGGCATCCAGAAGGGCCTACGAGGCATGAATGAGATGACCTGTGGTAGAAATAAATATCACTGGGCCTCCTCCCTGGATGATGTTGGGTGAGAGTTTGTTGCTTCTCCAGGTCTCTTCCATTACAAATTCCGCATTCCTTCCTCACTATATAGTATTGTCTCATCCTCTTTCCCCTTTCCCCTTTCCTCTCTCTCGGCAGAGAACTAGGTAAGCATACAAGCAAGGAACCCAAGTAGAGTAGCAGGAGATCACGCACTCGCTCTCGCAACCCAGTCACAACCCAGTCGCAAACATGGCGTCGTCCCACGGGTCCGATAATGGAGAAAAGAAGTTGTCTCCGCGGAAGAACTCCAACCACTCGGACGTTTCGCGATCGGAGATCGAGAACGCCGTGAGCCATGACAACGGCCACGCCGACGCCAAACACCCCGAGCCCGAGCCCGAGCCCGAGCTCGAGCTAGACGAGGAACAGCGCAAGCGGCTCGAGGCGTCGGCCAAGCTCGAAAACCCGCTGCGCGGCCTCAGTGCCGCGGAGCTGGCCCGACGCGGCGAGGAGTTCTGCGCGCGGCACGGGCTCACGGCCGAGGACGACGTGCGGGCGTTCCGGCTCGGCGCCGTCATCGCCGGCAACATGAACCAGTACGACTTCGCCGATGCCGGGCCCATGCCCGAGGGCCTGCAGCTGACGGACCGTGAGCGCGACGTACTCGACCGCGAGATCACACACAAGTGGTCGCAGCCCACGATGCTCTACGCCGTCATCGTCATCTGCTCCCTCTGCGCCGCGGTCCAGGGCATGGACGAGACCGTCGTCAACGGGGCCCAGGGCTTCTACAAGCACCAGTTTAACATTGGTGATCCGAACTCGCAGAGAGGTGTGTATTGTTTTTTTGTTGCTATTACATATCACATTCCTTATACTAGTGGCGAGATACGAAAATCAAATAAAACGAAGAACCGAATTTAAGAAATGGAAGAAAACCCAAGAAGCAGACGTGTCTAACCAACCCCCTTTTCCGACCTTGTTTATATAATACTTCCATGTCGTCCATTTCATACACCATTTCTCCACTTCTAATAAAGAATTCGGAGCTAACGTGAAGTGATATCTTGTCTCAGACTCTTGGCTTGTGGGCCTTGTCAACTGTCAGTAAACCCCTTGTTGAGTATACGATCTATTCTCCCCTCATCTTGCTAGCCATGGGCTGATGGATTCTATATAGCTGCACCCTACATATGCTGCGCCTTTCTGGGATGCTGGCTCACGGAGCCCATGAACAAACTGTTTGGTCGCCGAGGGACAGTCTTCGTTTCATGTGGCATCTCTGCTCTAGCATGCTTCTGGCAGGCATTTACAAACACTTGGTAGGAGCATCCCCCTTAACAAGTAGCAGCGGCCTGAGCACCTAGCTGATGATCTTTTACTCGGTAAAAATAGGTGGCACATGTTCATTGCTCGATTCGCACTCGGTTTGGGTATTGGCCCGAAGTCGGCTACCACCCGTAAGTTCACACACGCCTGAGACGCTCCGTCTCTCGCCATCTCCCTACAAAATGATGTCCCCATTTACTGAGTCTTCTATTTTCCCCCTAATAGCCATCTTCGCCGCCGAGTGTTCGCCGCCAAAACTGCGCGGCGCCCTGGTGATGCAGTGGCAGATGTGGACCGCCTTCGGCATCATGATCGGCTACGTCGCGGACCTGGCCTTCTACTTCGTACCGGACAAATCCGGCATCGCGGGCCTCAACTGGCGTCTCATGATGGGCTCCGCCATGCTCCCGGCCGTCGTCGTCTGCGCTATCGTCTACTTTACGCCCGAGTCCCCGCGCTGGTACCTGACTAAGAACCGCCAGGCCGAGGCCTTCCGCGCCATCTGTCAACTGCGCTTCGAGAAGGTCCAGGCCGCGCGCGATCTATTTTACATGGACACACTGCTTCAGGTCGAGCGCGAGGCCATGAACATCGGACAGAGCAAGATTAAGGAGCTGGTCACCGTCCGCCGCAATCGGAATGCTATGGTCGCCTCGGAGATCGTCATGTTCAGTAAGTTTTCTCCTACTGTTATCATCTTGAAGGGTACCCTGAAATTCACGTGCTGATCCCGCCTTGTAGTGCAACAATTCTGCGGTGTCAATGCCATCGCATATTACTCGTCAGTCTCCTATTATATGGTACCCACCACATATGCTTTTCGATGGCAAGCAGACTATTCCAGGCAATCTCGCTGACTATTCCATCCTCTTTCAGCACGGAGATCTTCAAGGACGTCACGGGGAGCGACATCACCGCCCTAAGTGCTTCCCTAGGTTTTGGTGTCATTAACTGGCTCTTCGCTATCCCGGCCTTCTACACCATCGACACGTTTGGTCGCCGGAACTTGCTGCTGACCACGTTCCCGCTCATGTCCATCTTCCTCTTCTTCACGGGGTTCAGTTTCTGGATCCCTAAGGAGAGTCCGGCGCACCTTGGCTGCATCGCGCTCGGCATATACCTGTTCGGCGCCGTCTATTCTCCTGGTGAAGGGGTAAGTTCACGGTTTTCTTCCTTTTTATTTCATCGAGACACATACGTCGTAACCGCTAGCCACCCACCCCCTATTTTCATTTTATTTCTTTTCACTTCGCATATGAATATGCTAAACAAGTGGATTCACACCAAAACCAGCCCGTCCCATTCACCTATTCAGCCGAAGCCTACCCTCTCTACATCCGCCCCATCGGCATGTCCCTCGCGACCGCGACAACCTGGTTCTTCAACGCCGTGCTCTCCCTAACCTGGCCGTCCATCGTACAATCCTGGACCGCGCAGGGCGCCTTCTCGTGGTACGCGGCCTGGAACCTCGTCGGCTGGGCCCTCGTCCTCCTCTTCGTGCCCGAGACGAAAGAAAAGACGCTCGAGGAGCTCGACGCCGTCTTCAACGTGCCCCTGCGCCGCATCGCCCGCTACGGCCTCGACCAGGCCCTCTACTTCTGGGGCCACTACCTCCTGCGCCGCGACCTCGTGGCCCCCAAGCCGCCCTCGTCCGGCGACGTCCTGCAATTTGCCGCGCAGGAGAAGAGAAGGCGGCAGAGCAACTTCAACGGGAGGGAGAAGCAGCAGGTGGAGCATCATGATCCTACTGCTCGCGTCTAGAGGAGTCTGAAAAGATATAGGTAAAGCTTTGTTGTAGTAGAGGCCTATCCATACATACAAATGGCCAAAGCGGTGTAAAGCTGTTTGTCAAGTATGGGACGGAACTTCGTATGCCAACTAATAGTAGTGTGGATAAAGCCAAGGAGGAAAGGGTGGATGGGGTCAGGAGTGATAAGGGGGGGCCTTGTTTCCTCTTGGAACGGCGTCTGTCACTTTTATGATAAATAATTCCCAGGTCGCGAGTTTCAGACATTCTAATCGGGCGTCATTATAAGCTTGCCGAAATTATGAAAAGTGCTGCTCTAATTTATATGAAGCTTACTTAATAGACATTTGTTCCTTGCCTATAGTTGAAAGTTCCGCTAACAATTATCTTCGATGCGGTATACAGCTTGTAGTATACTATGATTCTCGAGGACGCCACGAAGGCCTCTAATAAAGCTCATGTTCCGTTCTTTGTGAATCAGCGTTAGTTTGGCGATGACACTTTGATGATAATAAGCAAGGCACCGCCGAGTTTCTTCCATGGTTTTTCAATAGAAATTCATTGTCTATCTAAAGGCGTGTGCCAAAACCCTCACCCCCTCCCCCAGGGTTCTAATTCGGTTGCAACTCTTCTTTCATTTAGCTGAAAAAAAAGAACCTAGAAAAACTCTAGTCAGAGGTCAAATCGACCTCTTCAACTTTTCGTTTCTTCGATTCACCCGAGCTGGGCGAGCCTTCCTCCTTCTTAAGTGGCTCCTCCTTGAGAAGCTCCTCCTTGAGGCGACGTTGTTGGCCACCTTGGCCGCGGTGGCCGCGGTTGGCGTGGGCGCGAGCACGCTCCCGATGGCCTTTGAAGCTATCCTTTCGTATGTTAATGATGTGCCTAAAGGTTTGAAAGTATACAGTTCTACTTACTGCCTCAACCCCGAGACTTCTCAGGCGTTGAACCGCCTGTCGCCGCATTTCCTTCTGAAGACTCTCATGTCGATTGGCAGCGGCAGCGGCAGCGGGAGGCGCCTGGTTGGGGGCCTCGCCCCGGCGAGGGGGCTCGGCTTGGCTGAGAGCCTCATTTTGCTCCCTTGTGATGATAGCCTCCTGGCACAGGCCCTCTGATAGGTAAGATGTCAGTAAAATGTACAACAAGATAACAGTCTTAGGAAATACCATACGGACCTCTCGAGCGGTATGTGAACCGATAGATAGCATGGGGGCCAGTGTCACCGGGCAGGCGCTTGACATCGCGGTAGCGGGGCAAGATGTTGGCTCCAGCAGGCGACCTTTTAGATTGTCAGTATATTTGGACTTGGAAATACCCATTGCAAT
This sequence comes from Apiospora rasikravindrae, assembly GCA_038363885.1. Lineage (NCBI taxonomy): Eukaryota > Fungi > Ascomycota > Sordariomycetes > Amphisphaeriales > Apiosporaceae > Apiospora > Apiospora rasikravindrae. Next base: position 2,518,292 of record JAQQWK010000006.1, read on the forward strand.
TGCTTGGGGGAAAAAAAGCATTGTTAAGGAGTTGGTAGTGAGACTTACCGCACATTATCACCGAACTGGGTTCCATGTGAAATGGCTCGGCCTTTCAGTGACTTCTCAGCGACCTCAACAAGACCTGAGGTCTCGGTGCTGGGCTTGAAGCTACTGCTTCCTAATTCCTGAACACGAATGACTCGAAGCTCAATAACACCCAAGTCGCGAACCTTCTCTCGCTCATTCTCCACGCGCCAGCTACTGGTATCATCAACTGTGAGTATTTGTTAGAAAAAACATATAACTATTTTCATAGTTGCGGTATGGAAACCCTGCAGCAGGAAGGAATCAAAAGTTGTAGGCCTTCATGTGACATAAGGTTGCAAATGATGGAATAGGAGTGGGAGAAACTTGGGCGTAGAGATGAAAGGGAGGAACAAGCAAGATGTAAAGGTATCGGAAGTGCAGTATTGCAACTTTCTAAAGATCAGAACTTACCAGTCGCGAGGCCAGCAAACTTGAAAGATTGCTTGACGGTAGTGCCACTACGAGTTTTGGTAATACGCTCCTTGATGTAGACTTGGAACGGGCCGTCGCGGATATGACCATCGCGGCACAGCTCACCACGAATCCACTGTCCATCGATGAAAGCGGCGAGGTTCAAGGTGTGTGGCACAGGCTGTTGATGGTCATAAGTCGGGTTGACTCGGACATGGATGGCGAACTCTTCGCCGCTGCGACTCTCAATGTATTTGCTGGAAACCTTGGTCCCAGGGCCATTAAGCTCATGGCTGTGATCAGGGTCGCCATACTCGAAAGCAGGTCTACCACCAATCCAGATCGTGACCTCAATCCCCGGAACTCCGTCAATGATAGTCATTGTGAAGAAGGTTGACACAAGGGTTGTTGGCGATCTTAAGAATCTCTCCTAGACGTCGGCGATCTCAGGAGGTAGACGTCAGAGACCACAGCAGATGGACAAAGCCAACGTCAGTGGAGTGCTGGATTCGCATAGATAGAAACGACGCACAGGCGCTGGTAGCCACGGGCGAGTAGATGCTGTCAGAGTTGGTACAGGTGTGGTGTTGCCAAAGTTAGCCTAACGGTTTTCGTTGCCGGCCAGTACTGAACCGACTTTGATCACGCAGATGCGACCGCACAGAGGACGTGGTAACTTGGTTTTGGGAGAGTGCGATTTCAGTATGAGTGTTATCGACGTGTCTCGACGCCGAAGAGCCGAAAAGAGTCGGTGTCGTGGGGTGCAGGAGCTATATTGCTGGTGTCACCGCGGAGCATACCGCGACAGACAATCACGGCGGTTTCTTCCAAGGGGGATTGTCGCGCTGAGCTGGACTTTTCTGTAGAATCGACTGTCGCGAAAGGTCGAGTCTTGTAAAAGGTCGTGGAAGTGATGGCTAGGTAACAATCGCTGAGGGAGAGTCGTCGCACGGGTCCAGATAATGCAGAGTAGACGACGACTTCGCAACGTGGCAGACGGCGACGAGGGCTAAGACAACCGGTGGAGGAGGTAGTACTGGAAGAGCACAGCGAGTTTATTCCTCTTTCGCGCGGCAATAACGAGTTGGCAGAAAGAGTAAGTCGCGAAGGGTAAGGCAAGCGCGGCCGTGGTTGCCAGCAAAGCCTGTGTACTGTATGGTCCTAATGCCTGGAAATAAATGGCTGAAAATCTTGGTGTTCCTCTCAGCTGTAGAAATCCCTTTGACGTTTGGGCAGGACACAGAAAAAGATTCTGGATCGAGGAAGGGAAGGAGACGTGAGAAAGTGAGGTTTGGTTCGAGACGGCAGCAAGCCTGTATTCGCGCACGCGACAGTGAACAGTAGGCAAAATTTTACCTTCTTACATCCGTTGAATGTAGTAATATCGAGTATGGTTCAATGGCAAACCTGGATAGGAGGGAAAAAGCAGAGGCCAAGGCAAAGAGGTTCCAAGTTGTTGCCACCAAGTCTGGCAAAACGCTTGAATGTGCAATTCGCGGGTGCTGAACGGTCGGTCAAGCTTGCTTTTCTCTCTCTCTCTCTCCCTCCCTCGCTGGGCCGTGGCCTGGGTAATAATCAAACAGGCAGGAGCGGCGTATAAGGGGAATGTTTTAATTTAAGCAGGTAGCGATTGTTCATCTCGAAGAGTGATAGACAACGCCCTACTTGTAAGTCACCCCGTCACGGATTGGATGGTACTTGACATCGACGACGGACGTCGTTGCAGTGAATATAACTCGAATCTAGTTTCACAAACATAATCTAGCAAATAAATCCTCATCGCTTGGTCTTTATTTACGAAGTCCATGGCAGACAGTCATTCTCTATTATGTAGAAAGGACAAAAGAGCAAAGGCGGCCAGAATAGCCGAGCATGATATAGCGCTGCATTCACATTTCAAGTGAATTTCGTCTCGCCCGATGACAAACACACCTGTAGGCAGCGCATGGTAAGATGTATTCGCTAGTAGCCTAAGAATGAACATATACTAAAATAACATGAGCGCCTTGTGGTCGTGATAGTGAACCAGCCTGGACAAATATCCCAACTTCGAGAGCAAAGTTAGGCGCATCATGGCTCCTTCCAATGCCCAGATGTCACACCCAAGAAGTCTTGCTTTGCCGTTGCCGAGTACGAGAAAGGGGCGAAAACGTGATTGAGATACGGGTTTCATGGAGAAACGAAACGCGAACGAGATTCGTCTTGATCCAGGCCCTGTAAGGGGTCACCACGCCGCTCCCAGAAGACAAGTACACCGATGCTTTAGCTGAGGATTAACCAGCTTGGAACCATCCGACATGATGAAAGATGTACCTGAATGCACGCCAACATAGATTACTATACAGCTTATCGTTGTCCCTATGGAAAATACCACCATAATACACCTAAGTATTAGTCACTAGTTGAAGTGGGACTTTAATACATTACAGCCCAGCTCGTGAGGGAAGATGTTGCAAGGCGACAAGTGGGATTCTATGAACCCCAAAGGCAATCCCAAGGGGATACCGCCCTAGGCTTCCATGCTCATTGCTAGGGTAGTATAACTACATACTGAACTGTCTACATGTACAGCGAACCATAGCTCAAGAATTGCCACAAGGGTGCTTCATGTGGTCTTCAGTGTACAAGCCAAAGTTCCCTCATATCAGGGTGTGCTGTTATCCTCAATGCATCTACAAGGAGATGGCAGTTACTCTATACCAACTCCCTTCCGTAGAAGTCAATAGTACCTCGTTGGACAACAAGTATGCCTAATACATATTAGTGCCATCGAGCCCGGTTCTCCCTATCGTACTCGGCTTGACTGTAACCCTCAAACTCTCGCTCCATCTCTCGAGGGCTAATCTCGCTCGTGGTCGACTGGCCCGGTAGGCGGTCGCCATAGAAATCGATACCCTGCCAATCGAGGTATCCCTCAACACGGCCACCACCCAAGAATTTGATCCAGCCACGGCTCGAGTTCCCATAGATGATGGGGCCCTCATGCTCCCGACCGCGCCAGATGAATGACAACTCATTATGTGATGACTGCCAGGGGCGTTGGTCGAGGAAAAACACACCCTTGACAACGCCAAGATCGAACTGGCCCCAAAGGTTACTGCCAGCAAGGGTGAGCACAAGCTCGAAGCCCTCGCCATAGAACGGCCACTGTCCGGAGACTTCGGAGGAGGAGATGTCATAACGACCATTTAATAAGCCTAGAGATGCCAGACGCACCGGGCTGCTGCTGTTGCTGTTTGCGCTCTCAGGGCTTCGGTATCGGGAGCTGGATTGATCAGAGCTGGAATATCCAGATCTATTGTTTCGAGGGCTCGTATAGTCGGGACTGGCATATTCGGTGTAAGGCGGAGGCGGCTCATCATATCCACCCACAGGGCCGTTGTGGTAGCCGTGACCTAGAGCACTAACAGGCTGGTAAGCAACTTTGCGGGCAGTCTGCTTCGTACGACCCTTGGGTGCTGGGGCTTGTTTGGGTGTTTGAGTAGAACTGGGCTTCGGAGCCGGCTTCGGCTTTGACGCGACAGCCTTGGGTTTGGACGATGATGCCTTCTCCTTGACAGGCTTCAAGGATGTGGCTGCCTTTGGAGCGGTAGCGCTGGTCTTGGCCTTCTTGGCTCCATTCTGAGTAGCTGTCGAGGCCGTAGTAGTGCCCTTGGAGACGGTGATGTTGATACCGGCGACATTGACCGTGACATCCACATTCTCCTCCGCCTTTCTCTTCCTTTCCGTCTTCTTTCCGGCTGTGTTGCCAGAAGTAGTAGTAGCAGTACCGCTGCCCTTGGCAAGCGCCTTCTTAGCCTCGCGGTCGAGCTTGGTCCATTCCTTCTTGAGCTCGCCCTCCAGCTTGGACACGGGGGCAGGCACTTTCAGGCCGCCGCCGTTGACGGCGTCAAACAGCCGCATGCGGGCCACAGCCTTGGTTTTGGATGGCGGCAGGCCGTAGTGGAGGAGCTGTGCCTCAAACCAGTGCGCCGGGTGGTCCTTCTCGTTGCCCGACTTAAAGTGCGTCTTCAGCTCGGCCAAGGTAGCGCGGCGGTGGCGGTTGTGGCCCGACGCCTCGGCGTACAGGTCGCCGTTAGCGAAGGCGAAACCGTCGCGCGACACGGGGGCTGCCGAGGCCATGATGGTGTAGAGGTTTTGCTCAGCAACTAACTGTATGTGATGAGTTACAGCAAAGGTGAAGCCAGAAAGCAAAATGGATGAGAGCAAACTGTACACCAAGACCGAGCGGCTCAAGAAGCAGCCTGGCCTTGGACTGGCGTACCTAAGTTGGTCAAGATTCCGTATGCGCCTTGACACCCAAGCACCCCAGGTGAGAAAGTGGACTGAGTTTTGTCAGATGGAAAACAAAAGTAACAAACGAAAGAAAACCTTATCAAGCTTTGCCTGGTGTAGGGAAGCTTCGTGTGAGGAGCTTCAATAGGAGCTGTGACTCTTTGAGATCAACATTGGATGGGTGGCTATCAAGAAGGCGGTGGGACAGCTGCTTCTAACCCTGCCTATTGCTGAACCTAGAGAACTTGTAAGTATTGTTTTATTTAACGCAGTACAATTTCACATAACAATAGAATATCCATAACATATATTCAATGCGGACTGGCAGGATCCATTGATGGATTGATCACTTATACATCAGATGTACCTAAGTACCTATCGCCAAAGTGGGGGTGCAACCTCCAAGGTTAAATCAACCTGCACCTCTGATGCGCGTCCCCCACTACCAGCCCAGTAGATCGCGAATTTCAGCAGCAGTTGAAGCACTTGCTCGCTATCCAACCCATGTCATAAGCGAGCCGGACATAACCCCAAAAAGAATGGACGCGCCGACCACGAACCCGCTCCTTGCGCCGCCGGAGCTCTCGCCGCTCGAGCAGGAGGTGCTCGAAGAGTACGAGCGCCTGGCCGAGAACATGAAGAACGTGTGTTACCACCTACCCTGCCACCGCCCGCCGACAATCAAACTGCATAAGGCAGTGAAGTGAGGTTCTTGCAGATAGCTAACTCCATCCGAAACCAGCTCGCAACCGTCCTCGACACCATGGCCTCGCAGCCCACGACCGAGATCCTCGACGGGCTCCGTGAGCTCGAGCGCAAGACCAGTCTGGTGTTCACCCTGCTCAAGGCCAGCGTCTACAGCATCGTGTTGCAGCAGGAGATCGGCTGGGACCAGCAGCAGGGCAACGGCGGCCAGCACTGATGTCAACACTACTATACTTACTCAACACAGACTACGATACCCTCGGTGGGAAGGGGTGGTGAAAACATGCCGACCGTTGTTGAGAAAGGCTGCATTTGTGCCTTTTTATGGTATGCAGGTGTTGCGCCCTGTCCCAAATTACGCGACAGAATGGCCAACAAGACTTATTCTCGCCCACTCTAAGGTGCGAGGGGGACTCTCGAGCACTCTAATTGCGTTTGGACAGATGCACGAAACCCATAGAGATAGAAATTACTACAAAGGAACGGGAATGAGATCATGAATACAATGAGATGCGCCTGGTTGGCGTGAAGATACCCATAGGACGATGCTCTTATACAGAATACCAAAGCATGTCAGTCATGGACAGGAGAGCACGTAGAGCCAGGGCTAAGCCCAGCAATGATAGTGTTAACAGATTTAACCCGCCCAGCCGTCGTGAGGCTGTGGGACAGGTTGTGTATGTGTGGTCTTTTGTCTACAGTATTGATACAATTGTACATCTCGACACCGGCTATGCCTAGACTGCTTATAACACATTGCCACCAAAGTACACTTTGCGCACATCGACCAGCTTCTTGCCACGCCCAATGGCAATTTCGTTCGGGTCTTTTTGGTTTGTCAAAGCCTCGAAGCAAGCCTTGACCGCGTTCATGGGCCTTCTCGACCGGGGCATCTTGGCAGCGATATCGTGAATGCCGCAGGCGCGGAACATCTCGAAGAATCGAGCGGAGGCGCGAAGACCGAATCCTTGCAACAAATGTCAGTAGGTACACATGGATACAGTGGGGTGTTGAGTCTTACCAGGAGGGCGGGCATCCAGCTTGACGATGGTGCCTCCGAACTTGGCCGATACGGAACCATATATCGTACGGTCCTCGTACCTGGGGACCGGCTTCATGTTCCGGATGGCGAGCAGCTTCGCCTTCTGCACCGCAGCGCCGTTTTCCACCGACTTGGCTTCACCAATACCCAGACGTCCGTTTCCGTTACCGGCAATAGCCAAGACCCAAACACTTCGGATCTTTCCCAAACGGGTCTGGTTGTGAACCATACGTACTACCAGAATCTTGACAGTAAGGTCCATCATCTCCCTGACCGATAGACCGGTCCGCCTCTTCAGATCCTGATAGATACCCTCATCGTCAAGACCCTGGTCCTCAGGATCAATGGGGTTCTGGTAGATGCCCGATATGCCGGGAATGTCCTTGCCCAAGCTAGGTGCGACGGAGGTGTCCGAAGGCGCATTGTCGTCGTTCAGCATGGAGCGCTCGAACAGCAAGTCGAGTCCTTCGGCGTCACCACCTTTCCCATCAAGGCTCTTCACCCTTTCAGCCTGGGCGGACACTTTAGCCAACTGGCCCTTGACCCACTCCTTCTGTTCCTCGCTGAGAGTCGGGTCGTTCAGCTTTTGTTCCATCCAAATCTTCGCCTGAGGGGCATCGGCTTCCTTGGCGAACTTGGCGATGTCGTTCACAAACTCATCCTCGGTCAGCCACCGTATCTTGGAGAAATCTGGCGGGCTGTGCTTTTTGGGGCGCTTGTCGACTACGGGGGGCCAACCGGCTGAAATCGTCGAGGTATGGTATTTGGTAGGGGTCTCTTCGGAGACGGCCTTGTATCGTCAGATCCTTGGGATCAATGGCAGCCTCACCGGCCTGGAGCGCTTCCATCTGCTCGGAAGAGTAGTGCTTCTTCAAGACCTCAATCTCCTCGGGGGTGTACGGCTGGAAGTTGTCCTCGGTGTATTTTTGGACCTTCTCGGGCGACGTCAAACCCATCTCTTCAGCTCGTATGCTCTTGAATCTCTGCTTTTTCCGGGCCTCTAAATGCGCCGAGCTGTGGAAAGCGGCATTGCATGTGGGGGTTGCCGGCTTGAGCGCAGCGGCAAAGCGCTTCGAAAGCAGACATCTTGCTGGGCGTGCCACACTCATCGCATCGTCTGTGTGAAGCAATACAAGATGCCCCGGATGCGGTTCAATGGCTTATTGGAGGGATATGGCAGCGTGCGTCGCTCGCGTGGGTGATGGCAGCTCCATCAAAACGGGCCTCGACAATTTTTTGGAGTAGCTAGCGGATATACTGTTCTGCCGAAAGAGTTGTCTTCAATTGAGACGGGCGGGATCGAGGTACCTAATGGACTCTTTTTTTGGCTTGGACCATTCTAGGATAGCTGCTGTTACCGTATTGGCTGGGCAATTTGATGCCGCTAAAAGCCTAGGTAGGTTAACTCAATGGAACGGAGGTCCTTCGACAAGGGACATCCCATTCCCTAACCTTCACTTTAAGCATTTGGAGTACATGTCAGTGGAAGGATCAATGCGCCAATTGACAATTGGACTTTCGCAGTCTAACGGACATTTTTGCCTATCAAGCTGATTGCCATCAATTGCCATCTTCCAAGGCGCCATCCATCCATGGGCGTTGTCTCCACCCGGGATGGTTGGCGGCTCATCTTGTGTGTTCGTGTGTCTGTGTACGAGCCCACTATGCGCCGGTTCGTCGAACCATTCATTACCTTGATAGGCCCAACCAATCAGCGGCACGGCGCAGTTGCACTCAACTCTGCTGCAGTCTTGAAACAGGAGTTCCGCCGGGATCGTGGCCCACGATTTGTCGCCCTGATACCGAACCAGGCTTAGTTGTCCCTGCTTGCCGTTTCTGATGCGGGAGCCTCAAGTCTGATGTTCCCGCTGGGTTTCTTTCTAGGTATTCAAGGGCCTGCAAGTGCAATACTTTTTTCTCCCACCTTCCTCCCTTTTACATTGTTTCTTCGCCCGTAAACTTATCTTCTTTTCGCTTGTGACTGGTGCACTATATTCGTTCATTTTCGAGTTACCGTCCTTTCTCTTCACCTGTTCGAGCCTTCGTCGCCTTGATACCCATTTCTTTCCCCTCGCTAGGCAAACGTCAGGAACGTCGCACCATCCGCACCCGCATCTAATATATCCTCAGCAACCATGGCTCCCGGACAATTCGACTGGTTTCTCAAGATCGGCGCCACGCCAGAAGCCGTTGCTGTCTTGAACGATCAACCCATTCTGTTCACCATCCTGTTGATCGCCCTCGTTGCCATTATTCTCGAATGCACTCTTCTCTGGTACATTCACCATGCGACACTGAAGCCAGAACAAATGAAGAAGAAGACCGACAAAAAAGAAGGCCCCGGCCAAGAAATAGGAGCTGCTCAACCTTCAATGCTTTTGCTTCTCTCGGCTCTAGACGGGATTGTAGCACGTCGCGACCTGGACTTCTCTCAACCCAGCGAGCCGTTCGAGCACTCCTCTGGGGATGCTTCTCAGTTACACGCCATGGCCATCGCATTCTAGACAGCTGGGCTTTTCACAATATTTGGTCGATGTGGCGGATGATGAGGCTCATTGCCTGAGCCACGGAAGATGGGGTTTGGCTTGTCACACAGGTTTCCTGACCGTTTCGAAGCGGCTTTGCTGGCGGGCCGCTTCTGGTACTTATAATACGTCACAAAACTTCTCGTATATATGAGATTCTCAATATGAACCAGTATAACCCTCCATATGTACTTTCTAGCCTCGATCCAAATGTCCTGACTGCAGAAACTGCTTCCTCACGTAGGCAGGCTCCGGATTAATATCATCGTAGGCCCAATCGTCGTGGAGGCCTTGTGAATCCGGAAGCATGTCTTCATTTTCCATACCATCAACAATGTTATCCTCTTGGTTAAATTCGTCTCCCTGCGGTTTCTGATAGGTGGATGCTGACCAGAAATCCAGCTCTGCTTCGGATGGCTCATAATCGCTAATGTCGTTTTCGAGTTGCACAGCCCAGGATGGGGATAGCTGACTTTCGTCTTGCTCCCAATCATCATATTCATAATCGAGTAGTTCAGCCCCTTTGTCCTCTGGCGTCCTTGATGATGCATCACTTGAAAAGTGTTGAGCTTCTGCATCGTCTGGAGTAGTTCCTAGGCTGCAGTGGGCCTTTTTCGCAGCAGGTTGGATATTGATTTTGTTCCTCAAGTTCGATCTCAACAGTGTCCATAGGTGTTGGTGCAATGGGTTATGTTGTCTATTTGGATCTTGCTCATCATCGGCGGCATGAGGATCTTTGTTATTCTCGTTGGAAAGGGTTGTGATCTTGTCTTGCAGGGTTCGCCGCCATGTACCGGCGTTCTCAATGATATTGACAATTAGAGGTAATTGTCGGGCATGATGCCGAGTCAACTATGTCACAGATGAGTATGCAACTGCCTGATATGACCGCAGTTGACTGACCTCCATATAGTGTGCGTTCCACATTGCCGGGGCTATATCAAGAAGAGTTGGCGATATTGGGGTGATTCCTTGTATGCCAGAGAGTCTGGGTTTGATCCCTATCATTCTGTAAAGTGCTGCAATCGTCAACTGCTCAGTGCATTCACGGCGGCGGCGGCACGTCTCATCGATTTCATCCTGACTGTCAAGCATGTCTCCGATTTGCATTCTGTCGTCATCAGAATCGTTTGACTGATTAGGCACGAACAGTGGTTGGTCGACAGCTCTGTGGTTCCCAACTCTTCGCGGACTCTGCTGAGATTTTGACTGTTCATGATGCCGGCGACCATGACCGATGGGGCGGTAATCTAAGCGGCAGAAAAGCCCCTCTATGGAAGTAGTAATTGATTCAGGGGGTGAAATCAGTGAGGCCGCTTTGTCAGGATGGTCCACTTCAAGATAAATGTTTGGTCGGTCGTCGTCGTTGGTCTCGTAGGTGATCTCTGTACACATTGCCGACAGCCCAAGAGACGGCCACAACTGCATTCAGTCAGTGACAATAGAGTGCACAGGAACGAAGAAGGACGCTGGGTTCAGCTAACAGGGGATTGGCATATTGACTCGGCAAGGAATTCGAGGAACCCATCGTTTGCATCAGATGCGACCAACGCTGCACCATCCACACGAATATCCATCTGTAAATGTACCGTAGAAGGAAGAATCCGTAACTGCCCTGACTCTACATTCTCGTACACGCCCATAAGGTCGATTTGAGGGTTGAATTGATCAGCAAGGAAGAGGTGAGAGGACACAAACAGCGACAATCCGTCGGGTGGCACAGACAGCATAAATTCATCAAAATCCAGAGGCTCAGCCATGGCACCAAATAGGGGTCGGGCACAAGCAGTCTTTCTGCGTCGGCGTCGGTGCCCAGGTGTTGAACATATTTTCCAAATCCAGGATATAGGCAGTAGGATCCATCTGACTTTTGCTATGTCTCAAAAATCAACTTAAAACCCGAGTCGTCGTTTTTCTCCAGCGACTGTCACGCAAGAAGGCACGCTCCTTCCCATCCCTGAACAGCAGGTACACCCAGAGGGTGGGCCTAATCCGTTGTGACTTCCCTTGTAGGGAATTATCAAGGCCTTGGGCTACGCTTTCTGAACTTCCTGAACAACCTCTCAAAAAAAAAAAAAAAAAAAAAAAAAAAAAAGCTTAGTGATACTCGCGACGTTCTAGGGAGCGTAGCGGGTGCAGTCATCTTTGGGCTAATTATCGTGAGGCGTTACTGAACACACGATTGGATGTGAGTATCTACTGATAACAGTGTAACTTTGGTCCCGATTCTCTAATAGATGCTGTAGTTGGCAAATCATTATTTGAGTCTGGGCGAGACTCTGGGCGACTTTGCCCCTTTCTCAAGCTATCTCACAGCAACATACCCGTCTTGGCGCTTGAACTAGGAATACAATGCGACATCCTCATCGTACAAAGCTAGCTTCTATACCGTCTCATTTCTTCGCCTTGCTCTTGGAGGCACTAGCCTTGGCTCTACCCTTCCCCTTTGCTGGCTTCACATCGTCGTCGTCGTCATCGTCGTCCTTTGCTGCTTTGGCTGCTTTCTTGGGAGCGCGCTTGGGCTTCGCCTTGGGTTGCTTGATATATTTGTCCTTCGTGATGTCGCCCTCATCATCGTTAGCTTCAGCCGGTTCGGCTGCGTCTCCTTCATCTTCCTCTTCAATAGCCTCTTCCAGGTCTGGTACTTCCTTGGCCACCTTCTTCGGTTCGGCCACACTACTGGCTTTCATGAAGGGGACTGGATGCGACCTTGAGTTGTACCTGGGACAAGAGTTAGTGCAAAATTCGTACAGTTTGTTCGAGAAATCACTTACAACCGGGTGAACGCAGACTTGGCCTGTGTGTCGATGTTAACATCCTTCTCATCCTGAGGACCAACTCCGAGCTCCTTGATGGAATCGAAATCTTCTCTAGTGAGGAAGTAGCTGTCCATAAGGTCGATCACCTCATCAGCTGCCTCCTTTCCTTCGACTTGAAGGCGGTTGACAAGCTGCGTCCAGAGGACAGGGAGGTATTGTTGTCGGACCTCGTTGGCATCTCCCGAGGATCTAAGACGCATGTGCGAGTGGATTTCACGAGTATATCGGCCGAGTTTTCCGTACTTGCTATTGTTTCCAAGCCACGAAGTGAATGTAGAGCCCATGAGTGACCCTGCGATGAAGCTCGCAGGGCGTACTGTACTGAAAACGGCGTGTGTGGGCATCAAACTCCAATGCTGTTGTGGGCCATGAATCATGCGATCGACCAAGTCGCCGTCGCTGATACTTTCGGCAGCTTTATCCATGAGCTCCAAGGCCTTCAGATCCTGCTCACGCTTGTGACCGCCGCCCAGCGCAGAAGGCTTCGCACGGAGGTAATTCTCCTGAATCATCAAATAGCTAAACTCGTGGTCGTTGAAGTAAAGCTGGATCTTGTCATTAAGCGTGGATTTGCTTGCTGGCGAGAAGAGCCCCCTCCAAGCATTTTCTGGCAGATGTCCCACGGCTTTAGGATGACAGATTTCTCCCAAGCCTTCGACATGTCTTTGCTCTGGTCGAAATCCATTGATGTTTGATCCAACTTAATCGTAGACATCATGTTGATGATCTGTCGAATATCCCTGTTACTGCCTTCAATGAGTGCGTCAAGGACTTGCGGGGTCAATTTCAAGCCTTCCCGGTGGCTGACGGTCATCATCCGCGACCGAATTTGTTCAATCGTAGGTCTACGGAACGGGATATCGAGAGCAACGAAGTCGAATGGCTTCATCTTGGGCAGTCTTCGCTCATTGCAGATCAGAATCATCGGGACCTCGGTCTTTTTGCAAAATTTGGCGAGAGCACCAACACCACCACGGTCACCAGCCGACATACCATCGACCTCATCCATGACCAACACAATATTCTTCTTTTGCTTGTCGACCTTCTTGCCATCGCCGGCGAAATATCCCGACAGCGAAGTGTTGTTCATGACCTCGCTGACCCCCGACTCGACGAGCTTCTTGCTTCTGGTGTCACTCGCGTTCTGTTCCAGAACATCGAAGCCTTCTAACTTGGCTGCAAGGTGGGCTGCAGTGGTTTTTCCGATGCCCGGGGGCCAGACAGAATCACAGCACGATATCCTCCCAGGCCGTCTGCACCTCGCTTCTGGAAGTCGTACTTGCGTGACTTGGCCCAATCTCTCAGCCACTTCTGAATCTTTTCGACGGCTGCTTTGTTTCCGCAGATGTGTTGAGGTTGTGTCGGGGCATACTTCGAAGTCCAGAGCTGAGCGGATGGGGGGCAGCTGCAGGAGCTGGGCCTGTCACACCGCGAGCAGCAGCCAGTTTGCGTGCCTTTTCTGCCTCGAGCTTACGTGCCTTCTCCTCACGTTCCATCTCGGCCGCTTGTTGCTTGATCTTTTCTTCCTCTTTCTGACGCTTCTCTCGCACTTTTTCAGCGCCTTTGCCTGTGCCTCCACCAGCGGGCAAGCGACGGATTAACTCGAAAAGGCCATTCTCATCTATCGTCTTAATGCCGTTGGCCTTGATCTTGGCCAGCTTACTTGGTCCTGCTTCGGCACCAAGCACGACGTAGCTGGTCTTGCTGCTTGGTTGGCCTGTGACCTTGCCACCATAGCGCTTCACTAGCTCTTGAGCTTCCTCGCGAGCGATGCCAGTCAATTGGCCAGTGAATACGAAAGTCAGTCCGGTGAGGCAATCTTCTTCGCCCTCGGGCACATCGTCAGTGGGATTAGGGGGAGGGCCCGAATTACCGGCACCGGCTTGAGCTTTCCTCCAATCAAATTTGACATTTGGGTCCTGTGGGGGTGGTGATGGTGGCCTGACGGTGGGGATATCATCAAGGATGGCTTGTATGCTTTTGTCTTCGGGCTCTGCTTCCTTCTTAGCCCTGGGCGCTCTCGGTTTCTTCGGGGCCGGTTTCTTCTTTGAAGCAGGCTCTTCGTCTTCCTCGTCGGATTCTGCCTCGGGTGTCTTTCTCTTCTTGCTAGTGGTGGCTGCCTTGGCAGATTTAGTGATGATAGGCTTGTCATCCTCGTCGTCTGCTTCGCGCTTGGTACGGGATGCAAGTCGTTTTGATTTAGGAAGGAACTCTTCCTCGCTCTCTTCCTCCACGTAGTCGTCGTTCTTCCTCTTGTTGCGGCTCTTGACGTCAGCTGCGAAGATATCATCTCCACCTTCGCCGTCATCGTCGTCCATGAAAGCGTCCTCGTCGTCATCCATGTCGTATCGCTTAAAGGTTGCACCGCGTGTCTTCTTGGCTGGTGCAGGTGCAGGCTCCTCCTTGACAGCTGGCTTCTTGTTCCTTGGGCTCGCTCGAACCTCTGTTTTCACCTCTGGGGCAGGTTTTGCCTCGGCTTTGGCGGCAGGCTTGGGTTTGGACTTGCTGGAGGCAAAGTACTCGCTGGCTGTGGTCTCGGTCCCCTTGACTACCTTCTCGCTGCAACGACGTCAGATGTGGTTTTCCGCCGGGACAAGATGGGTTGAAGACTTACGCTGCCTTCTTCTTCGGCGTAGATCGTGTGACGGGCTTCTTGGGCCTGTTGTACATAAATTAGCTTTCGGGGATGCGTAGGCCAGTTGAGCAGGCTTACTCTGGGACCACTTCATCGTCACTGTCTTCCTCAACCACCTTTCGGGCCTCTGTGAAACAGGTTAAAAATGAGTTCTCGTAAAGACCTGTGAAGACTCACTGCCTCGTCTTTTCGAGGTATCCTCCTCGGCCTTCTTTGGGGCAGGTTTCGCAGCAGGCTTCGGAGCCGCGCCGCCCTTGGGGCCGAAGAAAGAGCGAATGTCAGACATTATCGCCTGTCTTCTGAGCGCTTGTGCACAGCAATCCTTGCGACGACGGAGAAAAGAACGAAATTAGAGTTGTGTAGGCCGAATGGTCAGCAAAGGTGCACACGGGTCGTTAATTCTGAACGCTGGATTTAAGGTACAGCCCACTCAGCGCGTCATGAAGGCGCGTCTCTTTAATGGAATTCCGTCCAGCGTGTTTCCAGTGCACGCGGCCCATAAAATAGGCAGGCGCAGGCAGGCAGGCAGGCAGGCACGGCCCCTGGCCCAGACCTGGCAACCTGGGCGAGCTTCGAAAGCGGGGCCGGGAAGCCGATTGAGCGAATAGGTACGTACCCAACTTCTTCTGCAATCAGATTTCAACGGCGAATTGATGCTCAAAATCTTGAGGGATTGCGACCACGAACAAACTTCTACAGTCAGCCCACGACGCAGACTTCGCCAAGATGAGGCCCAACAACACCCTGAGCCTCACAGGCGCATTGAGGGGCCTTTCGATATCGGCATCCTCCTCCACAGCGAGGCCCTCCCTGGGCCCGGCCGCCGCCATGACAATTGCGTCGTCCCAAACCCAGACTCAGCGAAAGACCCCCGGCAATGCCAGGTTATTCTCCGTCACGGCCTCCCGCGCCGGCAACTGGCTCGAGCCGAACATCAAGCGGACGCAGAAGATGATGAAGGGGCGGGCCCGCGTAGCCACAGGTGGATCTGTCAAGGGAACCACGGTTGCTTGGGGCGATTACGGCCTGCGCATGGTCGACCACCAACGGAGGATAAGCGCGAAACAGCTCAAGATTGCCGAGGATACGATCAAGCTGCGCTTGCGTGGAGAGAAGTACCGTCTATACAAGAGAGTGTGCTGCAACATTGGTGTTTTCACCAGCGGTAACGAGGTATATTCCCCCGGCAGGAGTCGAAGGGGGGCTGCGGACTGTTTCGCTAACTGTGGCGGTAGATGCGTATGGGTAAAGGAAAGGGTGGCTTTGACCATTGGGCTGCAAGAGTTGCAGTCAACCAGATTGTGTTGGAGTTGAAGGGCATGCTTCACGAGCAGGTTGCTCGGGATGCTTTCAGATTGGCCGGCAACAAGCTCCCTGGTAAGTAACGTGCACTTTTTGAATGCAGATGTATGAAGTTAATTTGTTCTCCAAGGTCAATGGGAGTTTGTCAAGAAAGGCGAGCCGCCGGTGGTCGGCATCACCAAGCTGGACGGAGTGACTTTGGAGGAACTGAAGAGACCACGGAGGAAGGTGGCAGCAGAAACGATTTTGCCTGTGACACCAGCTGACCCAGTCAAGGCTGCTCAGCAGCCGCTCGATAACCCTTGAGCAGAAGGGCTGTGTAGTATATGTATCAAATATCATATGTACATTCACAAATACAGAGCAAAAGCTCATCTTCGGCATACAATTTCATGATTCACTCAGCCCCTTTCGTCAACGACAACAAGTTTCTTTTGTAGGGTTCCGCGTGGGTAATGTCTTGTCCTAGTACTGTTAGGTGATTTTATTCAGCAGTGGGTAAACATTACTCAATGGCAAGTGATGCTGAAGTGAAGATGTGGATGGAAAACCACAGAGTGGGTGGCATCTGTCCACAACGGTGGCCACAAGAGATGGCCTCGATGTGAACTCGATGCCAGATGTACCAGTATGGTGCCAAGTGCGTGCCCGAAGACTCGAACTCGAGGCTCAGCACTCACCTATTTGTTTGTAAGCCAAGGTTGCAAGGTAGCTAGCGGTCAGTGGCTGGTAGCACTCAATAAGCTGTGGTGCTGTTTTCCTCCCAAAATCGCCCAGCACAACCACCCATCGTCAATCCCACCGTCGACCCGCCGAAGGTGTTTTCTCTTCGTGTGCCTTTCCCTAATAAAACAACAACAACACAGTACTGCTGCCCAGCTTCGCCGAGATTCAGAACCCTACCAAAAATCAACCCTTCGCAGGTCGTCCACGGATAGCAGGCGAATCGCTCGTCCGCTATCGTTTTCGATTACTGTTTTGGCTGTTGCAACAATTGTTAGGTGTAGACCCCCGGGATTTGGCATCTGCTTCTTGCCCACCGCCTCCAGGCAAGAAATTTGCAATTCGTCCTGCTGTTCTGATTATCCCTTCTTGTTTGTCTACATTCGAACGTACCCTCACCAGGGTCGTCGACGCTGTCAGTCGCTAAGAGCGGCCAAGCTTGCTGTTCGGAGAGAGAAAACACCAAACTAAAAACATGGCGACACAAACACATGTTGGCGCTAATTCAAGTCCTATCTCACGCCATATTCTTCAAGGTATGTTTCTAGGCTTGTCCTGCGTGGAATCGTTTGTGGGCTTGAGTCTCAGAGTGTCCATCCCCTTGTTCCTCAAAACAGACACAGGTTCTAAAAATGCGAGACTGACTGTCCAGATGTGTCTCGAAAGATAATCCCCGGCTGCTCTGCTGCCGATCATGACAAAGGAAGTCCTCTCCTGATATCCAACACGATGCTGCAGGCCTACAACAGGATGCGAGGTCCAGCAGCCAAGGATTCTCAGGAAGACCCCCTATTCGAATGGATCCACCTTCGCGAAGACATCCGCTCCCGGGAAGGCGACAATCCGGCTCCGACTCGCAGCAAGCGAGATATCCTCCGGTAAGTTGTTCCGAAACGATTCGTTCCATCTCGTCATATTCTTTCCCTCCCTCCCCCCTCCCCCTTACTGACATGGACATACTTCCCTGCCAACCAGCATGCTCCGCAAAGTCGACGAGACGCTCTCCGACGGCAACGCGGCCGGCGACTCTCCCCGTGAGGCTGTCTTCGAGATCAATCGCCCTGCCCTAGCAGACCACCACATCCCCGCCCCGCCCCGCCACGACTTCTCGACCCATCTCCTGACGGCCTGCTGCGCCGACTTCGAGTTCGACAGTGACGACAGCGACGACGAGGAGTCCTTGGTCCCCCACGGCCGCATTTCTCCCTGTACGTTCCTTGCTTGGTCCAAAGGCTGCCAGCGCTGGACCGGAGATAGCATCAAAGTGGACATTGACCAGGTATGTCTAAATGAGCTGACGTTGTTTTCTCTTCTCTTTCTCGTCCTTACCTTTTTCGCGGTAACTACCATTGATGTGTGAGCTTTTCGATTGAAGACGAAGACACCTTACACACAGAGAGTGACTAACACTTACTGATTTCCCATCCTCCACAGAACCAACCCCGTCGCCGTCCCCCAACCCCCGAAGTCGTCGACACCCCACCCATGCCACCACGGCCCTCCCGCTACCAGGGCTGGAACGTCGAGCGACAAGTCGACGAGGAGACGGGCTATGAGCTGTCCCCCTACTACGCCGTGCCCGCGAGCCCGTCCCTGCTGTACTTGCCCGAGGGCGTCGACGCCATCCGCAGTAATGACCCGACCGCCTTCGAGGGCCGGTACTCGCGCATGGACCCCCTGGCCGGCAAGCAGCTGCGCAAGCTCATGTTCCTCTACCGCCCCAACGCGCCGAGCGATAGTGGTAGCGACAGTGGTACACCCACTGCGAGCCCTACGGCAGCCGATGCCGGAGTCGAGGAGTACAGTCATGTGAGTAACAGGAGTACTAAATCCCCTAGCTAGCCCCTTGCTGCCACCCCACCGCGTCACAAAAGGGAACAGGATACCAAGTATTGCCGTCTAATCATTACATGCAGTCCGAGATCGAGGCAATCCTGAACTCGCCGAGCGCGCGGCATCACGTCCCCTATCCAGGCATCCCCGTCACACCCTCGCAATTGGATCAACACTTCGGCCAAGCCTACGCCGCCATCGCGGCCCACAAGGAGCAGGGCGACGGCGTCTCGCAGCTACTGCTCCACCAGACCACGCAGATTCGGTGTCTGCAGGAGGAGCGGGAGCACCTCTCGGCCGCCGTGGGCATAGTCCAGAACCGACGTCTTCGGCAGCAACAGGAAGAGGAGCAGAGGCAACTCCAGCAACAGCAACACCTCTCGAGAAGACGAAGTCCGGAGGAAAAGAGGCAAAAAAGCATTCGAAAACATGTCACCACGCACCTCAATGACGTACAGTTCAAATACACCCGGGCTGTGGAGACGCTGGGACAGGAGCGCATGCGCAAGGAGGCCAATGACGCCGCCATCGCACGGCTGGAGATGGACATTGCCGAGCTCTGCCGCGAGGCTGGACTAGGCAGCCCTGCCGAGGTGTACGATGAGCTGACGGGTATAGGTCAAGACGACGGCGACGACAACGCTGGGGAATATCAGGTTGCCGCCGAGCACCGCGAGCAAAAAATTGACGACAACAAGGTCAATCATGGTAATGACCACGAAGGAGGAGGCCGTGGCGTTGCTGGTGGTGCTGTTGGAACTGGCAGACTCAACACTGAACGCAACACCTTTCCTCCCATGTCACCACTGCTGGTAACCAAGACTCACGCCCACCGTCAACCAATCATAACCACCGTCACTCCTCGCAACAAGTCCGCCCAGACGCCGTTCCTACGTCCTTCCTCTACACACTCGCCGATTGTCCAAGCCGGTGCTATTTCTCCTTTGAACCCCCATTATCATCACCCCTCTCATTACCGGGCCGACAAGCTTGAAGACGACCCGCTGCCACGCCTGAAGGCGCAATACCTCGAGATGATGACACCCAAAAACTGTCACACCGACCAAAGCCGTCCCAGCACCATCGGCCATAGCCATGGCCATGTCGGTCTTGGCTATAACAGCACTCGTAATGATAACAGTGGCTATGCCATGGACACATCTCCGACGAAGAACTGCCACCTTGGGATCAGCGGTGGTGGGGCACCTCCTAGCCTCGTAGAGGCCGATGCCGAGTCAGAAGACGAGTATTACGATGAGGCAGAATACCAGGCCATCGAGAAGGTGCTGGAGAACACTGAGGCGTTCATTCAGAGTTTGCAGCGGCGTTGAAGACGGGACATGGTTATGGGCTCCCTCCTCTATCTTTCGCTTGAATAAGTCGGCCGAGATTGGGCCAGGCGTATACCCTCTCTGAATTGTGATAAAAAAGGGGAGCTAGACAAGTGTTTGGGTTGGGTCATCAATTCCCCTGTACATTTTTCTTTTGCCGGGAAGCCGGGGGGGGTGAGAGAGAGTCGGTCAGAGTCTGTATGAATAGGAGAGAAGAGTTCCTCTCTGGTGGTTGGGTTTTTATGTTGGGTCATGTTGGATTACGATGTCGTCGAGCTGTCCTAAGATTTCGCGTCATCTCTCTTGGGTTCTTCTGCAAAGAGCAAAGGACAAACAGGCAGATAGGCCACCCAGAGGATTGTACGAATTTCGAGTAGCAGAAGAAGATGGACGGTTAATACGTATATTACGTAGTGTAAATATACAACATTGCGATATCGAGTACAGGTTATGTACGGTATGTCTATCCATCGCATCGATAGACGCTCGTGTTATCTAAATATCGCTGGTAGAAACTGTCTAACCACAGCATCGCTTTTCCGGGTTATCCAAATGTATAGGGTATGTGTCCATCACACCTACCTACAGAGTATCGTAAGTCAGCCCGCCCATCTATCCCTAGCCAATTCAGCAGCTGGTTTTTCCCTTTTACCTCCTCACCTCACGCATATCGTCATCAAACAGCGAGACCTTCCTCGGCCTCGTCCCGTTCTAATCTTTCGAGCCCATCGCAAACGGCACCGTACACCTTCAAGGGTACCGCAACCTCGAAACTCTCACACTCCAGATTCTCCGCCGCTACTAGGACCAGACCACCCCGATCATCTCTGCCGATTTCCTCTAATAGGGGATGGGGACCCTGTGCCCGTCTGTTACCCTCAGCATCCTCAACCGATGAGGAGGGCACAACAAACTCGATTCGGATCTTCCACTCCAAGCTTAGGCCACTGGTAACGAACTCAGGGGTGGCGTTTATGGGTATCGTGGGATTAAACACGATACGCCGGGCAAACAGGGTGGCCTCGCTTGCGCTACCGAAGGTCTTCCGGGTCACGCGATGAACACTGGCCTCACTGCGAATCGCCAAACTGGGATCGATACGCTCTGATGTCTCGAGGGCCGCATGGATAGCGTAACATGGTGTCTCGGCACCTGTGAAATCGATGGCCATGGTGACTGACTCGCCTAGTCTGTAGGCAGGCCGCGCCAACATGACCACGGCCACACGTTGGCCATTGCGCGCGATTTCAAAGCGGTTGTTGCTTTGCCCACTTTCCGAAGTGAGGTTTGATCGCATGATGGCCAGGTCAATGGCTTCTTTTGCGGTTGATGCCTCCTCAAACATGGAAGGACGCCTGGAGGATGGCCCACCGGCCGTCGGAGAAAGTAAGCCCATGCCGTTCCGAGGCTGGTCCAAAAGGTCATTCACATAATCAAGAAATCCGTGCATGGTCGAATTGGGCCGCTGCGCCTTTTCGCTTTTGGGGAAGTCGAAGCCATTGGCCATCTTATCCAGCAAGCGCGATTTGCCCGCGTCTCGAAGGAGGATATAAGGTGACATTAAGTCGTGGCCGAGTATCTCGCCGTGACTATTGACACTGCCGAGAACACGGAAAGGTACCTCGACGGACTTGACTTGCTGCTCCCTGGTACCACCTGGCCGCTGAGTGCCTATTACCACAGAGTACGAGATTTTGATAGCCTTGCCGCGGTGCGTAGGGGGCAACCCCTTTGGTAACCTGAAGGTGTACTCATAAGTCCTGCTCTCACCAGGGGCTAGGTTCAAGTCAACAAAAAAGTATTGTCTGCGGTGTTGATAGTAGTGGTATGGACTTGGAGCTGGCTGCTCCGCGCATATCCTTGATGCTGCTGAGTTCACCGGCGCCAAGTAGCTCGCCAATCGAGCTACCCCATGAGCCCCAACCAAAACTCTTCAGTAAACCGCTGTCTCTCTTTTGAGTGTCAATACCAATGACTCCACCGCCTTGCCCACCCAATACTGCCTTCCGTTTGACTTGTTCGAAGGGTGCAAGCTCGATCAGCGATCCGTCAAGTGTAAAAGAGCCCTGGACTTGCGCATATCCCATCATGAGAGCCTCGGGCAGTTTCGTTTGGCCCAACATGGACATATTCGAACTACGCCGAAAATGAGGCGCTCGCGCGCCGTTACGAAGAGGCTGTGTGACGTATTCAGAGGCCAGTGTCTCACTGGAGTTGTTGCTCATGGAGTAGAACTCGCCACTACTCCTAGGTGTGCCGCCTGCCATACTCGTCGTCGATAGTATGCGTGCTGCTGGGGCTACCGAGTTTTCCGTGATGATGGGGATCGAGTCCCTCGAACGAACGGGCAGAGTCACGGACGTCCCTGCCGTAGAAACAGGCGTGAGGTTGTATTCCTCCTCTTGCGTACCAGGTGATGTCTCTCCTGGGCCTGACAATGGCGAGCTGATCATCGGGAATTTGAACTCCGGCATCTGGCCCGGTCCGCGTCTAGGCGACGGTTGTCCTAGAGTCGGTGTATTCGGCGATGTCGCAGACCTACTTCCCAAGCCTTGTCTTGAGGGCGGCAACGATTGGGGGTTGAATATGGGAGAAGCTTGCGAGCCAGTATATGGCCGAGGAGGCAACATGGCTGACTGCGGCCCGTTCAGAAGTGACCCTCCACCCCCTCGTGGTGATATTTGTAGACTGGCGGACCGGCCATGCCCGCGCGCCGGCCTTTGCGGCGAGAGTTTGATACCATTGCTCTGTGATTGTTCTTCGACTGTCGCGTTCGAGCCTATGGACACGATAGACAGCGAGCGCTTATGGGCGTGCCCAGGTCGAGTCGTCGGCGGTGGCTGCGGAGGGATCCACTGCGTGGTGGCATTTCTGGAGCGGGCACTACTGGCCGGGACATTCAAGGAAAGGGTTGATCGATGCCCGCGTCCCCGGTTTGCGGCGGGAGGGGCGAGGCCAATGCTGTTGGAACTGGGCTTCCGAGGGGTGCCGAGCAAGGGAGAAGGCTGTCGGGATCGATCGAGCGGGGTGTTGTGTGAGGTTTGGATGGGTCTGGCCACGTTCTTGAAGGTGATGTTGCACTTGATGTCCTCGCCAGCAAAAACGGTCTGGTCATTCCAGTGTATGAAGACGCGGATGTTGCTGGAGCTATCGGGCGACATGATGTAACCGCTCGCTGCTTCCTACTTGCTACTCTGCTCGGTGTAAGTGCGTCGTAGGGATGGATGGGCTGGGGGATTACATAGGATCCCGTGGAGGTCGACGCTATTTGTCATGGACGTGCCCTCATGTTAATCGGACCTGGAGGTGCCGAAGAATGCCTTGTTGAAGCATTGACGTGCGAATCAATCAGAGTCGGGGCCGAGATGGGAGGAGAGGGAACAAGTACTTCGGTCGAGAGCTCGCGGTTTGCCTGTGCAAGCTAGAAGTGAGTGATTCAATCGCTCCATCAATGGCGGATGCGCGTTGCGTCGCTGGGCTGGTGCCGGGCTGGGGAGCAGGGATTGGATTGAGCGCCTGAGAGCACCTGTGGAGTACAGGCCCCGGTGTATTTCTGGCCTCAGCTACTGCTACTGGATCTTAGCTACTTCCAATGGCTTAGTGCCGGCTACCCCAGTTCGGGCCTTTCTTCAATTAATGTCGTACCTGTCTGAGAGCTCTCACCTTATTCTAATTCATGACCCGTCCCTCCTTTCAGGGCAGTGGACTCTTTTCTCTGTTTCTTCCTTCCCGGATGACAAGATATGTTCATTTCTACACTATCTTGAGGCTGGTAGTATGCTCTTAGCACACCTGTGACAGTGATTTACAATGAATGACAATGGCAATCTACAGCAGCTACTAATAGCCACCACCCGCAAGTATGTGCATGTAGTTTCATTCGTGGTGTATAAGTAAGTCTCACCACAAAAAGGCATATTGATTGCAGATAAAACAAAGCAACTGACTCCTAATCTAGGTAGTTTAGCTGTGCCAATGCTACGTATGGCACGCATTGTGATGGATAGCAACTCCAACTCCTCAACCCCCGTGGTATCATGTTGCCGGTCTCTAAACCGTGATAAGAATCCCCTGAAAATATCCTAAACAAAAAAGAGCCTTCAACGCCAGTTCCCATGCTTGCTCTCCAGAGACTTTTGTCCTGCCTCGAGACCAAAGGAGGTATCCTATACGCCAAACTACTGCTTGCGCTGCATAGCCCATTGGCCGTCTATCGATCCCTGTCTCGCTCCTTAAAAGATTCCCCAAGAACAATGAGATTTTGGTTGGCATAATACACATATGGAATGAATGTTGCCGGCTCACATCGAGTCACTAGCTGAAGTAGAGCCGGTGCCCGAAGATGTCGGTCGTTTGGACGAGTCGGAGTCTCTCCGCTCTAATGATGGATGGTTGCTCAATCCCAGCTTCTCGTCAAGCATTGATATCAACCGTGCTGAGTATTGCTCGAGGATGCCATCTAGCATTGCATCGCTCATGGTTTTGCTCTGCTTTGCTCTATCTCCCAATGCAAGCGAGGTAAGACGTAGCTCCTGATCCAGCTCGGCAAGCAAGTCTGTTGCCACCGAATCGGAACCAGCGAGCTTCTTCCGATATGTTCGCAGCGTCCGGACGGCTTGCTCGGTCGCCGTGTTGAGGGAACCAACCCCTCGGACACTTGGAGAGGAGCCCTTATTCTTTGCCCCATTCAACGCAGACGTGGACGGGCGTCTAACCACCGAACGCGCCGTGGGACTAGCAGGCGGGCTCCCCACTGACCGGCTGTCAGCTGAAGGCCTCCTACTTGGCGTATCCTCAGCAGCGGCCGACGCGGGACTGGACTGAAGCGCAAGTGGCGTCCGGGCCGAAGCAGACGACGCAAGATTGTACTGAGAACGTCGTTTGGTTAGCGTTCGTGGAGGTGAACGTCTACCAGCAGCGGATGATGGCCGCTGAAATTCGGCAAGCTCGGCTTTGGAGAGAACACGCCGCAGTGGTGTCCGGGTCGCGGAGAATGAATCCTTCATGGGCGATGGATCACGACTACCTGACCCAAACGCCTGTTCTTGAAGATCCAATCCCCAGATCATGATGGTTCCATCTGATCCGACACTGATCACCTTTCTTCCGCCGTCACCATCCTCTACCAGAGCTACTCCGTTGATGGCCTCGGTGTGGCCCCATTCGCGGTCAACAAACGTTCCTGTCTGGCCGTCATATATCCTGATGGATTTATCCGTATTCGAGAGTCCCAGGAGGAAAGCTGCTTCCTGCTCCGTCGCCCCGCGGTGGATGAGCGAGTCGAGTACGACCGAATCGCCACCTGCGCCATCGCCGCATTTGAATACGTTGGATAGCTTGCCAGATTCCATATCATAAAGGCATACCGTTCGATCGAGGAGGGATACGAAAAGTGATTTGCCTCCTGCACAGACCGCTACAGAGGATGGGGACGCTTTGAGGGAAAGCGATCGCGAGGTAACGGCTGCCTTCACGTCCGGGTCTTCCTCCCTCGATACCAATTCGTAGATATGAAGCGACCTGTCCAATGCACAGGTTATGAGCTTATCGTGAGAAGGTATAAGGACTTCAACGACCTTTGCAGGAAATTCAAGAGTCTGGAAGAGCTCGAAGTCTCCGCTAGTTGTCTTGTGGAAGAGCTGTGCTGTGCGGTCCCGCGCACACGAGGCAATCAGGAAGTTGGCCTCGTCCTCGTAGGTCGCAATGGATTGACAGTTAGAAGTATGCGCCTTCGTCTCGAATACACACTTCTTTGTGGCCAATTCGATGACCTTCAACACACCAAGTTTATCTCCAGATATCAAGAACTTGGCGTCTTTCGTTGCTTTGACAGTCATCAGCTGATTCCCCGGATCACACTCGTTCTCAGAATATGCATCCTCGGGGCCTCCCTCTATTGATAATTTTTCTTCCCTTCCATGTCCCAGAGAATTATGTCTCCCGAAGCCGACCATGTGTAGAAAGCGGCTCCTATTTCGTTGGGCTGGGAAAGCACATCGACTCCGAGGATAGAGTCACCTTGGCCTGGGATCTGCATGCGTGTGATGGTGGTATCTGGCTGTCCTGGGATGTATGAGACATTCCAGATATCTATTGAACGCTTCGAATCGAGCGTCACAAGGTTGTCCTTGAGGAAACCCATGGCCAACAGTCCTGTAGATGGGTGTGACGTTTTCAGGATGCAGTTTATGCTGGACTGCAGAAATAGCTCCAAG
Organism: Apiospora rasikravindrae; assembly: GCA_038363885.1. Taxonomy (NCBI): domain Eukaryota; kingdom Fungi; phylum Ascomycota; class Sordariomycetes; order Amphisphaeriales; family Apiosporaceae; genus Apiospora; species Apiospora rasikravindrae. Next base: position 2,544,177 of record JAQQWK010000006.1, read on the forward strand.
TCGAGTGTTGCGAAGTTGCCCGACTTCCCACCAATATAGGCAACCTGGTCCCTAACCGTGACACAAGTGGTAACGAACCCTATTTCTAGGATTTTGGATAGTTTCATCTGCTTAGCGGTGTCATCGAACAAGCAAATTTCTCCGGTTTCGGTGCAGATAATGGCGCGCGTCTCATCAATAGCCGCTGCGCAAGAGAATGTAGCTTCCAATAGCCCGCCCAGAAGAATATTTCTGCCGGGCAACGACTTGGTAGACTGTGAAGATGAAGGTGAACTGGCTTCACCTGGGAGTCGCTGCTTCGCAGGAGAAGCTGGTGCCCCCTCTTCAACCCGCCACACTTTCACGTGCCGGACCCCTAAAGTGACCAGGTTGTTTCCCATCCAAATCACGCCTCTGATGTAGGAGGTGCATCTGTTTTGCAGAAACAGCTTCGCAGCCCCGGTCTTCGGGTCAATGCGCCATAAGTAGAGGAAACCATCGTTCGCAGCACCCAAAGAGGCCAAGTATTTCGAATCCGGTGACCAAGCCACGGCCGTTACGCCAAACATATGCTCACTTATAGAGACCAGAGGCGTATCCGAGGAACTGTCCTCGAGGCTAAAGATAAGAACTCGTGGAGCATAACCCGTCTCGCCTACCGCCAGGAACCTCCCGTCGCGACTGAGGGCCAAGCATGTCGCGGCCTTGATCCGTTCTCTGCTTGTCCATGACTTTGACGATGCCGAGTCTGACCAGTCCACGGCACCAAACGAAGAATCCCTTTGCGGTATAGGAAGTCTATTTCTGCTATCGTTGGCTTTCGGGGTATTTGTGTTAGGATTAGTTGGCGAATAAGGTAAGGCGGGCGTATTGTATATGGGAACAGCATTTGGGCGAGCCCTGAAGAAGCGCTGTGTATAGTCTTGGCTGCCAATATCGGCCACCACCACGGCCCCTCCAGCAATGTAGGCAAAGGACGACTGCGCAGTATCAAAGCCGGTAGGGAGCGCGCAAGTGGTGCCGACCACCCTCTGCAAGGACAGGCGGGTCTCTGGTGGAGAAGGCCGCCCACGACCGGGGGATCTTGGGGGTCGCGGCAGAAAAGGCGAATTGGAGGGCGTTAATCGGAGTCGATTCGTCGGAGTGGAGGACATCTTCTCGCCATGGAAGAACCAAGTAATGCTTTAGAAGATGGAGAAAGGCGCAAGAAAACTGTAGTAGACCCAATCGAAGCTGAGAATGGGTAAGTTATAGGAAGTACAGCGTTTACCCAAGGCATTGGGTGGCTGGGCGTCGTCGTGGTTAAGTCAACCGGCATCCGGACAGGCAGGTCGGGGCAGCTGTAGACGAGGGAGGGAGAGGTGGAAGAGGGTTTGGAATGCCGGAGTGAACAGACTCAATCGAAGGGTCTGATCGCAGTCGAGGAAGGCAGAAGGCAGGGAAGGGCACAAGAGACCGTTTGAACGCTTTCGTCCTTGTCAGTCGGCAGCTGCGTCGGGTGGTTCTCTTTTTTGTTCCTACCCACAATGACATGAGGGAGAAATTCTCTAGGTGAAAGAAGTCTTTATCGTAGTATTAGTCGGGCATGTATAGGATATGGGTATGTGACCCCCCAGTGGGACTAAAGCGGTCTGGAGTTACCGTTTGCTGCAGGTAATGGCGGCGGCATCGGCTCCCTGCATCCAACACGGCCTCACGAAGCGGGAGAAGGAGGCTGAAAATAGATTCTAGAAGGAGAGAACAGCGACCCAAAAGAGAGTGAAGTGAGGGTTGGGAAGTGAGTGACCTGACTGTCACGCACTGCACTCCCCAACTAAACCCCCTCCTACAGTACGCACGAGATTCATACTGCTACCCCGGATGCTGTGCACCACGAAATTCATTCTTCCCCTACCTCGGCCACGACACTACCTGCCACCACTAATAATAAATGTGCAATGACGGTAGAGCAATCGACCAACATAGCTTAGCTTCCCATTGTGTTTGTTGTCCGTCAAGCCCCCTCCCAGCAGCTGCGAGCTTAATGGCACCTAGGGAGTTACCGCCCAACTGGGAAGTTGATTGGGTCTGACAAGACGCCTTGATCAGCGTAAGGGTCGAGTCGCCCTGGTCTTTGGAAATCTTTGCCTTTTGCAGTGTGACGGCTCTTCCTAAACCGTCCATCACAATCCTTGCCCGACTGCATGTTCCTGGTTGGGGGGTCGTCACAAAGACACAATCATTCCCCAGAACATGCCTCCCCCAGTAATTAGGAGGGCCATTGACAAGACACCGACCGGGCCAAACTAGACCAGCAGACCTTATCCAATCGTGGTCCACAAATGCAATATCGGCCACAAAACTGAGTTGTTACACGTGTATTGTTTGTTCGAGTGAAGGTTGTGGGATGAGAGCGTCAATTGGCAGCTTATTGAAAGTATACTTACACATCTGTATACGTGTATACTTGGCTTTTGGTGCTTAGATCTGGTTGGTCCGGAGTCTTGCCATTGAGCAAAGCCACCTCTTGACCCCCCAGGCTGTCAAGTTTCAGTCAACCCCGAACACTGTTGCAACCGTCAAACCCGTTCCGCGCACATCCCCCTCGAATATCCTTTCAACGAGCTCGTTCCTAGCTGCGCCCAGTAGGCATGTAGTAGTCGTTACGATACTCAATTCATGCGAAGGACCTTGAGCTCCTTATATACAGCCCAGCCGGCCGAGATGCATTGGGGCATATCTCTATACTTGGTTGACACAGACCAAGCACCGCCTGCCTGCATGAACCGTATCGAGCGAAAAACGGGAAAGGGGACTTTGGAAATAATGAGCTACAAGGGTCCCTGGAAATATCTCTCAATAGTCCACCTAGCTTAATGTGGGCTGGTGGGTGGTGGGTGTAGTGGCAGCGGGCAGGCGGCTCGGCGGGTTGTTGCAAACAACTCCAAGACTCGGGACTTAGCTAATTTCGCCAACAAAGCAGCCAACCTCCGTCCAGTCGTAAATGGATAGCAATAAGATAGAATCGAGTTATGACATTTTCTGTGGCGCTTGTTTGACTGTCTATGTGATTGATTATGTCGTTCCAGTGTTATGCGAGTGATGACAGTATGTCGAACTGCAGGTATGGCATCGGGCTACTTGCAGATCGTCAAGGGCCCTTTTCTGGGGTATCCATCCATCGAACACGCGAGCAAGAAGAAAAAAACTATAATATGCACACACTGTCGTACCATACAACTTTTGGTCTGTTCGGAAATCCACCATGATATCCGAAGGACTCCGAGGGAGGAATTGCACAATCAATGCGCCAAAAAATGAAGCCCGTACGTTGCGTTGGGGAACAGGCTATGCATGCTGCGCCTGAGCGAGGCTGCTGGCTGTAAACCCTGTCCTGGGCGCACTTCCGCTTCGCTTCATTGCAGCATCCCTGAGAGTGTGTACTTGCATCAGATCTCCCCCTAAGATTTGCAGACCATGGGCCACGACCTCTCCCTTACCGGGCTCGACGGCTGGAAGGATTATAACGTCAGTCTCATCGAGTTTATGTGACAAGTAGCGTGAACATGTATATCAACCCGAAATGCGCAGTGCTTACACATCTTGCAACTTGATTTGCAGATGGCAGGTGAGGCTGAACATGGCTTCGACGCCACTGAGCCATGACGGGATTTGTATGCCCAATATATGCATAGGAAACAGAGCTTCAACTCACCACTGAGCCATCAACAAGCGTCTAAGCTCTCGCAGAGAGCGTTGTCTGAATCTAGGCATGGCATGCGTTGCTCATCATTGATCGTAGGTTTAGTAGTGTGCTTATACAGTATAATGGTACAGTTTACGTGTATCGTGTACGTTCATCTCCAGCCATGACAGACATATATCATCATAGTAATTTGCCGCCCAGTTTCCGCTGGGCACTCTCTTTATCCTTTTTGGCCTGGTCCTCTTTCCACTTTGGAACATATGGATACTCAATCCGAGGGCCCCTTTTCATATTCCATTTGGGATCACGGGTCACGCCCTCCTCCCTCCACCTCTTGGGGGGCTTCTTGCCGAGTTCGGCCATTTGAGCCCAGATATTCTTGCCGCGGTTGAACCAGCGGCCCTGGCGTCGCTCTTCTTCTTCGGGAGACGGCTGCCATTTGGCTTTTAATATACGCCGGATAACCTCGGGAGACACTTCAAACTTGGCCGCCAGTACCGGAGTGGTGTATTCTTCAGGAAACTGAGAATGCAATGCCTTAATACCTTCCAGCGCATCGGGCGACAGCCGTTTTCGTGGAGCCCAACCCTCTGGGAACTTCTCGTCAAGTGCCTCTTTTTGTACCCTCCAAGCCTCCTTCTTCTGCCGTGGTCTGTCGTCTGGATTACGCTCCGCCTCGTGGTCCTTCGGCTTTATCCCAATGCGCTTTGTTTTGTAGGGCCTGTCCGGGGCGCTTTCCGAGGCTCTTTCCAGGGGTGCTCTCGATCTCGGTCTAGGCGAGTCTGCTCGGTTCTTTCGAGTCGTCGAGCCACGATCCGAGGCGACAGAAAAGCGCTCAGACTCTGCGGAGAGCGCATCTATTGCGTCTTGCGAGAATTCGAAAACAGCACCGCCATTTTGGGCATTGTCGAGTACCACAACCGGGACTTCGGGGTCCGCGTACGAGACGGAATACGCTCCGTGGCCATTGGAGGAGCCGGGCAAGTCTTGATCCTGTAGGTGTTGGGGGTCGTCATGCCGAGGAACGTGGTGTGGTGGTTGCCTGGGATAACAAGCTGCCGAGGCAGTCCTGAAGGACCTCACGAGACCATCCTGCCGGATAGTGGCCAATGAAGAGTGGTTGAGACGATATGTGGCTGCGGGTAGTTGGAGCGGCGTCAGGCTCTGCATGAATATGCGCAATGATGCGGAGCGACAAGAGCAAATCATTTCAGTTTGGAGAGATGCTACCACGAAGCGTCGTGGAAGACTGTTTCAATTCTAGAGGACCGATCAGCTCAAAGAAGATGCCAAACCTCGAAGTTTTGGAAAGCAGATAAATTCGACTTTTGACCCACCCCCGAAAGCAGAGCTCTAATTGGTTTAACTCATTGGGGATAAGCAAGTGACGGAATTTATCCGCTAAATCCTGGAAAAGACAAGCTTGATCCAATCAGAACTCTGCTAAGGAAGGCACCTTGTTTAGCGGGTCAAAAGACGAAGTTCGTGAGTTCTATCGCTAACGGATATTGCCACCCCAATCTCATCCCAGCTCGACTCCAATGAACAAGAGACTTTGACCTTCAGCACGGTGATGTTATGGCAGAAGCATATCCGTGGCGCCCACCAGAGCTGAAAGATCTAGACCGTTGAACAGACAGTCGCCATGGACTCGGTTTGACTCGCGGACAAGGAATCGTCGAGCTTCTAGGGAAATCTCAAACTACCGGTACCTGAGCGCACCGATGATTCATGGAGTAGTTTGGGGATGTGGTGTGAACCCCACACGCCCAGTGACCTCTATGCGCTGACGTCGGGGGGCAATGGTGCCTCGGTATCCTCAGAATCTCTGTCTATCTCGGTTGGCGAATCGCTTTCCTATTTCAGCGATCCGGGATGATCACTACTACCAACGACATATTACCCCGACGACACTGGTTGTGACCAGCAGCAGAGGACCGTTTTTCGCTTGTATTCATGGGATAGTTGGACCTCACTTCTACGTCCATGTCTGTAATATACAAAGGTGGTATATAACATCCGTTAGCTTTCTCTTTCAGCAAGTGGCTGGCACCTTGCATTTCTTCATCTTCTCGACATAGACCCTGTGTTCTGTTGATACCCCTTGTGATTTAACGCTACGTACTGCGATACGTCAACCCGCTGTCAAGATGGGCATATTCACCAGAGATCCTAGTGTGAGAACGGTATATGGCCATACCTTCAAATGGACAAGCAAGCATACTCCCGCCGAGGACTTCCACCCCTTGATCTATACGTACGACAAAGTCGGAGCGGACGCGCTAGATAGTCTAGACGAGATCGTGCCCCCTGTGTCCCTGGGTTTCGCTCGGAAAGACATCGAGGAAACCTACGAGCCCAAGGAGACCGAGCCCCAAGAGAAGAAGAGGCACCGAGATCTCTTCAAGCTGGTCAAGGAGCACGGAAACAGCGATGAGAAACTTCGGAAACTATGGACAGAAGTCAACACTGTACCCGAATGGGTTGACTGGGAGCAGATAGAAAGGGGTCAAAATGTGTTCTGGCGTTACGGCGGGCCTTCTGTCACAACCGTAGGTTGTTCTCTGCATGCATTCGGCTGATTCCAACGAAGGAGAAGGGGCCAAGACACTGACGCTTAATCAGTTGATGTTTCTATCTTTACTCGGTGGTATGGGCGCAAGGCGGCCGGTCGAGACACTCACCCGCACCGGGGGTTTCGGCGCCAACGTGGTGAACCGCCGGCTACTCGAGACCACCCAGCACACGCTCGGCGTCCATGACGGCCTCGAGGCCATCAAGCCCGGGGGCCACGGGTGGGAGTCCTCGGTGCGGGTGCGGCTCCTGCACGCCTCGGTGCGCAAGCGCATTGTGCAACTGGCCCGCGAGCAGTCGGGGTACTACGACGTCGCGGCACACGGCGTGCCCGTCAATGACCTCGACTGTATCGGCACCATCAACACCTTCTCGGCGACGATCCTCTGGCTCGGCCTGCCGCGGCAGGGGATCTGTCCGCGCACCCAGGAGATCGTCGACTACCTCGCACTCTGGCGCTGGGTGGCGTATCTCATGGGCACGCCACACGACTGGTTGGCAACCCCAGCCTCGGCCAAGGCCATGATGGAGTCGCTGCTCGTCAGCGAGATTGCGCCCTCGCCCAAGTCGAGCGTCCTCGCCAACAACATCATCACCGGCTTCGAGGGGCTCGGCCCCACCTACGCCTCACGTGGCTTCATGGAAGCCGAGACCTACTGGCTTAACGGGCGCCAGCTCGCCGGCGAGTTGAATATCCCCCGTCCGAGCCTGTACCACACCGCCCTTGTCGCGGGTCAGTGCCTCTTCTTCATGATCATGAGCTACCTCTGCCGGAGCATCCCCGCGCTCGATGCGCGGCACATCAAAGTAAGTCGATGGCTTTTTCGATGGTTCATATCCTTTATCCAGGAACAAATGTTTTATCTTCACGGCTTGTCGTGACGAGCATTTACCCGCCCATTATGCCGGGTCTTTCTATATTTGGATGTCCTGGGGTAGCTCGAAACATTGGCAATCCCCAATCCTTCCCCTTTCCTGGCAGGTTCCGTTCGATACAAATATGATGCATCTGGGCGGTCTTGGCCTCAGGCGACTCCTACCAACTCTTTTTTCTCTTTGGAAAGCGAATTCCAGAGTCCTTGCGCTAATCAGACAAACTTCCCAGCTTGCCCGCCGTGGCCTCTACGAACTCCTCGTGCACAACAAGTCCAAAGGCGGGCTCGGCTATAAGTCCAAGTTCGCCTTCAAATGGATCCCCGACCTCGTCAATGTCGAGACGCCGCAGGGCGCGCCCATACCGGGAAGACCCAAGATGTCGGGCGCGCTGCGGCACTCAGGCGTTGAGCGCACGGCACTGATCACGCTCTTGTTCGTGGGCGCCTTGTTCGGCTCAGTCGCGTGGCTCGCGGTCCGGGCTGTTGCTGAGACGGACATGCTCGCCAAAGGCTTAGAGCACGTCCATCGGATTCCTTATGCTTAATTAGGTACTTGCTTATTTGGATATAAGGGGGTGGGTGCAGAGAGAAAGTGTTCTTGGTTACGCAGTTGGAAACATCAGGTCGAAGGCATGTTTGACCTTCGAGAAAGATCAAGCACCAAGTCGTTGTCCGTACGGGGTATATATTCTGATCATTTACGCAAACATATAGTTGCTGCTTGATGAACTCCATCATAACATACAAGATGAGAATCAGTTATATGTATTGGTTCAAACAATACTCCGACTGCATGGGTTCACTGACAATGGGCAAGAATTGTAGTATTGAATCGAACAAAATTTGGAGTCAGATACTTTTCTCTAGTCTATTATGTGCTGTCTGTTTTCCTATGTGAAGGTTGCGTACTGAGCTTCGCTTCGCTTCCTACCCTCTGCTAAGGCGGCATTACTTTCCCTGTGCCGCCCGAGACACACCGCCAGTTGCAGCAATAATGTACAGATTCTGTCGCCAATGCGAAATGCGAAACGCCTCTTAACCAAACCGAGTAACTCCTGACCTGCGCTGCCTAAGCCCCCTCCTTAAACGCCTTTGATATCCCATTTACAGCAGAATAAGAAGTAACGATCTGTAGCCATCTAATCATTCGTAATGGTTTTACTCCATAAGCTCCACAGGCGGCCGAGAAGTATGTGCCATGATGGGTTTCGGGCTCGGAAGAGGACTCGGGCTGTTAAGCTCCATAGGAGAGTCCGTCATATCATCCACAGCGATGGAAGGCAGAGTAGGGCTGTTGCCGGTGCTCTCCTTGGGCTGGAAGATGAGTGTGCTGCTACGGCTGCGCGTCGTGGCGGAATTGCCATCAGTCGGCGAAACGGGTGACGCCATGGCGGCATCAGGGGCTCGGTGGTGCAGCTTGGCCAGGGCAGCGGCCAGGTCGTCGGCGTGAACGAGCTTGTTGGGGGCGTCCTCCAGCGTCTGTTCCCAGCCGTGCGGCGGGGACGGGGGAGGGCTGATGAAGAAAAGCTTGCCCGCGTCGGGCAGCGCCAGGTGCTTGTCTTGGTCCAGGTTCAGCGGGGTGTGCTGGCCGAAGTAGACGCGGCAGCGCTGGCCCATAATGGCTTCACCATCCCACACTTGTCGCACCTTAATGGCCGCCTCTTCGTCGAAGAAGGACACCACGATACGGCGGAAGGACTTGAGCGGTGCCCATGTGTATACCGGTGCTGTTGTGGAGATGAGCTCTCGGATCGTCTGTAGGTTGTCTGGGCGGAAGATGTCAAGGTCGCCAAGGTTGGTGAGTAACAGCGTGTTTGTCGGCGGTGTGGGTTGCGTCAGCGGCGGTAAGCTGGAGAGATCGAGCTTGAGGGAAGAGGCTCTTCTCATCCTAGTGAAATCAGGCCGCGCGGGCAGAGAAGTCGGCGATCCAGACATAATTGTGTTGTGTGTGGGTTGTTTCGTTTGGTGGCGAAAGAGGACGTTCTTCAAGCCAGTTCGGGTCTGACTTGACGAAGTTGTATGAGGTAGGTTCGGGTATGGCCAAGACGTGCTCGCGCCAAGGTTGCAAGTATCAACAATCTTTGGGTTAACCTAAGAAGAAGATATGATTGTAGTGTCTGTGTGAGTATGTAGAAGATGGGAAGGAAGTGTGGAAGGGAAGCGGACAGAATCGCAAATATGTACTTTCGTGATGGTGGCTGCGTTCGCAACAAAGATGGAAAGTGGTTGACGAGCCGGTGGAACCCCCAGTCAGTTCTGGAACCTGGCCAACGGTACTGTCCAGGCGGGGGGAGGGAATCAGTGGCCAGTGACTTACTAGAGGGCCCACAGATGTAGGCGCTGCAAATCACCCTGGACAGGCTTGAGCCTTCTGGGCACACCACCTAACGCCTAAAGCAAAACCCACTGAATGCCGGGGCTTGGCGATGTGCTTGGGCCCCTGGAGAGCCTTCCGCGGCTAAAAGGCCCCCCCTCCCTCCCTCCAACACAGCACAGCGCAAGCGCATCGCAACAGTGCCCGTTATCTTACCAAAACACCGCAGGCGTAGTGATGGCATGCATGCAGCTTCGAAGGCAAAAACCAAACGATGGGAAGATATTAGGCATGTTCCTAAGTGGCTAGAGGGAGGCTGAGTACTGTGCGCGTATCGAGCCAAATTGCAGTCAATAGATCCCAATAATACGTCTACTATTACTATGTATTATCCAATGTTATGAGGTTGTACGTTAATTACCGGCCATGGTCATTCAGAGTTTCATCAAAACATAAGCAATGTCAGTGTCAACGTTTCTTGGGGGCTAGTAACTTTGTCCAGGATCGATCGGTACCTAATGCATGCTGCTGGGCTTGCGGGTGTGGGCTTCATGTTTGCGCGGCAGCCCGCTTTGCCCGGCCCAATAGATGAGAATATTCCGATCATGCCGTGGGGGAGGATGAAGCAGTCAGCAGTTGGGTTGGCGGTTTCCCGTGAGCCGTATGCAGACCTGCATGCGTGCATGATCGGCATGAAAAAATATTGCTGTCCCATGTGAGCCAAGGTTGGCTTCAAACGGAAGATCGTCTTTGAATTGAAGATAGTCAGAATGACCCAATCATTTTGCGGCCTCCGGAGCTACGATCATTGTCCCAGTTCCCAACTGCCGCCAGCCTGAGAAGCCTCCAACCTCCTCCGTCCCAAGTCATGGAGTCCATGACTCCAGTCAGGATGTTACGGCTCTCAATACTTCCGCCCGTCTGACAACATGGTCTCGTATTGGTAACGTTTGCTAGCCAGAACGGATCTTGCCACTGAGAGGCGCAGTTCTCGTTTGTCTTTTTTTTTCTTTCCGTATTTCATGGTTTAGGTAACCATGCACGTCTGATATCAAGCCGCCATCAACCTCTCTATCCACTCATTAACCTAGCTCGGAAACCAACAAGTGTATACAAAAAAGTGAATAGTGACTAGAGTCAGCTACTCGCAGCATTAAGATTGGCTGGACGTGGGCGCAGCATATTGCTCCAATTTCATGAGTCCAGTTAAGCTTAGCATCGACACTCATCCCAGACGCATCCGTTTCGAAGCCGGATGGCCTTACTAAAACGATTGGAGAAACATTGAAACATTCCAGGGTGGGATCGGTAAATGTTTGGACCTCCCGCGTCATGAGGTGATGGGCATCTGGGCGGATTGGCAGTCGGGTGAGGCCTCTATTTTCCTTGCACAGCCTCAAGATGTCTTGGCGCGATTGCCATGGAACTGGACTTTCGGATATCCACCGAGACCAAGGCCTCTCTCCTCCCTCAGCACACCAGCACCAGTGAGTGCGCCACCTGCAGTGCGCGCAAGGAAAACGTATGTGTCTCGGCGACACCTGGCCGGCCACCTGTGCCGGCGTTACGGAGTAATGCTTGCGCAATCTAGAACGACAACTGTGCCAACTGTACCGGTTATCTCACCAAAGCTAGCACGCAAGGCAGTGCTCGTTAGCCAGCTACAAAGCATGCTTACTACCGTTGCTGCCGCTGGCCGGCCCTGCGGACAAATTTCAAATACGATTCGATTGATTGAATTGGCCTCCTTCCTTCGCACACAGCCCTCAACAACAAAACAGAGACAGCTCCGATTGTGCTACGCTTGGCTTACAACATACCGTCTCCCTCTTGCTCCTCCTCCAGGTGCCCAGACGTGGAATCCCACACGGAGACACTCCACCGGGACAGGCATGGGGTTTGTTCACCGCAAAGCCGCAAGCAAACACGCGTAAAGCCATTTTACCGACCATTGCTTGGCCTCCGCAATATTGCCTCTTCGACTCTGGCAGTGTAAGGCATCCCTCATCTTACGAGTAATGCATTGCGCCCGTCCGACTTCATCGTCTCTCTCTCTCTTTCGGCTATCATATCATCCCTTGTTTCGCCTTTGTGACTCTGCCTCTCCTCTTGGCATCAGGCGCTCCCTGAATCGACACATTGGATGTTCTGCTCGGCAAGAGGGCACGGCCTGCCCTTGATGATTCGGTCGACGTCGGGGTTGGAATGGGTCCCTGCCCTCCGGATCCTAGTCGTCGTAGATGACAGGCCCCCAGTCCCTATTAGCCTTCTTTGCCTTCCTATTCCGGTAATCTATAGCCTCCCTCTCTTCTCCAAGGCGAGTGAAGTTGCATCTCTCCCCCAGTAGCCTTGCTTAGTCTCCTTGGCCGCCTGCAAGGTTATTTGTTTGACACGATAGGCGGAGACCGTCACTGCGGCAGGATCGAACCGTCTGAAACCCCGTCTGGCCATTGAGGCATTTCGTGTCGAGGGCTTGGCTTTAGTTGAAGTTGATAAGCCACACTTCCAAGACTCGTTCAAGCACAACACACACCGTGACCTCTCCGCATAATCGCCTCAGTCCCTTCAAGAAGGAAAAGTTAAGATTACTGACTAGTGTTGATGCTCAAGTAAGCAAGACTAGATGCCAAGCCATATTTTGAACTCTCCATCTTCAATTCCCCCTAACTTTTTTTGTTCTTGCATCGCCATCGGAAGTCGCACGGAAACAATGCAATCAATACTTGGCGCTGTTAGCATCGCCGGCGACCGTGCCCAGCCGCTCTCCGCCTCTTGGGCTAACCTTGATTCCCGCACATGCGGCAATAGTTGAGCAACTCATTTAAGATTGATCTGGTGATGGGATGGGGCCATTTTCTGGGTGAACAGCCACCGGAGAGGACGGAGAAGGCAATCATCAGCATCGGCTGCCATGATGGGCGAAGGATTCTCTGTGACGATCGAGTCAACGTAATCATTCTACGCGCTGCGCCATGATAATGCACGCCGTCGCGTCCACCGCTAGGCAAGAAAAGGGGGCGGCGTTCTTACAAGCCGCGCGACATTGTTGTCGACTAGGGATATTTCCATCAGCGGGATGCCGGAACGAGGACTCTTTCCGGGCGGAGCAGATGATCCAACAGCCTTAGTGAAGAAGCCCGGATGACTATCGTGATCCAGAACACGATCAGCCCTCCCTCAACTGCCTAGTTGTTGTGGGTGGTGACCATCGAAACTAATACGGTAAGTCAAGTTCGACGATAGTAAGGTGCATCGCCAGTCTCGAAGACCAATACTTCGTAGTCTCATTACACGTCAATCCCAGCAGCCGCAGCAGCAGGTGACCATGGTGTACGAGGCAAATACCAGCGCCGTAATAATGAGACTGGAGAGGCTAATTCGGACCACGACGAGCGGGCAAGGGCGGCTGAGTACCTCCACAAGCTAGATGCCTGTTGTTATTCCACCTGAGGCATCTACTATCGTGGTTTACCTCTCTACGTGTAGTCGCGATGATAGTAATGAGGCACTTCGTGTACACTACGTATCAGGTTTCTCGCATTGAGACATTCCCCTTTTCATATCTAGTATCTGAGTGACGATATTGTCCGATGAGATGAGAAACAGTTGAGACCATTGTTTGTGAACATGTGACCCCTTTTCGAATATATCGTATGTATTTTGATCATTTACAAGTCTAAAGACATAACACATGAGATCTGATCTACACTTTTGAAATATGCGTAGCTCAGGGGCCTCAAAACCGGCGTATGCGGCCAAGAGCCTTGTTCCTCGTTTCCCGCCCTTATAGCCGCCGCCTTGGTTGGGCTTGATTTTGTAGATATTATACAACACCTACAACACCCATTTCTTAGCGAATTTCAACGCCAAGCTCGTCGACCAAGGCCTTGGTGACTCGGTCGTGCATGTCGTTCGTCTCGGCATTCGTGAGCGTGCGCTCCAGACTGCGGTAGTTGATGCGGTAGCACATGCTCTTACGACCGCTCTTGGGGTGCGTAAATTGGTCGACGAGCTTCACGTCTTCGACGACATCGCCCGCAATCCCGCGGACAATCTCCATGACGTCGTTTTCGTGAAAGTCGTGCTTGTTCGCTTGCTTGGCGTTGCCGCCGGCGGACGACGTGGCCTTGAGCCAGAACGAGACGTCCTTGGGGCACCCAGGGTACTTTGAGAACGGGACGAAGCGCTTGAGCATGTCCAGGTTATCCGAGACCCCAGCGAACTGGTTCAGGAACCGCTCGTCCCGCGACCAGAACAGTCGGATGTCGGGTATGTTGAAAAGTAACATGGCAATGCGCTCCAAGCCGATTCCAAAGGCCCAACCTAGTTGATTGGGGACGCCTGCATTGATATATAGGCTCTGCTGCACAACACCACACCCCAAAACCTCGAGCCAGTCCCCGGCGTAGTAGACCTCGAGCTCCCATGAGGGGCTGGTGAAGGGGAAGTATGCCTCAACCCAGCGCACCTTCAGCGGCTCGTCTACGAAGTTTGGATCGGCCTTTTTCGCGGCGACCTTTGCGCGCGTAAAGATCTCGACGACCATGAGCTCCAGACTGCGCTTCAGATGGGCGCCGATTGCCTCGGCCTCGGCCGCCGAGTGATGGCCTGACTGGAGCGGGTTTCGCTCCGCATGGAAAGGGGGATTAGGGTCCTCAACCTTGGTATCGTGCGTCGGCAGTTTTTCTACATCCGACCAGACGGCGGCCGCAATATCTCCATTGGGAACGCTATTCCGGTCCCAGCTGCGGGCGCCTTCCATCTGATGGAATACGGGGTAGTGGCTCCTGTCGACTTCATCGCGGCGGTAGACGTCGGCACTGATAAGATATCCTGGCGAGAGGTTCGCTCGAAACGTATCGGCCTGATGGGCGGACGTATGGGTGCGCAGCAGGGTCGACTCATTTATGTAGTAGGTGTCCGTCTTTGCTCGGCCTGGGTGGTCCTTGGGGAAGCCTAACGAGTCAAAGTTCTGGTGTGTTGAGACGACAGGGTCGAAGGTATTATGGTATTTGTACGTAGGAGTCGGGAAGACGGATTCGATGATCTGGCGGGTTATGTACACAGGGTGGTCTTTTTGCAGATGAAGGCGCCGAGGAACGTTTGCTATTATGTTGGGTGGTGTGTTGAACCACGAGTCTGTCTTGTACTTGTTGCCATTGATCTCGACTTTCGCTTCCGCCGTCAACGGCTGTGGGGTTGCTGGACTTGGGGCTTGTGTTTGCTTGTCAGAGCTAGAGAACTATCGCTGGTTTTGATTTCAGGAAGCAGCAATTGGACCCGACGCACCAGAAGAATACCAGCTCCGTTGGCCTATTTGCAGAGCTGAAGGCGTTCTAAAACCGCCTACGCTCCTAAGAGCCCTCCGCCCAATGCAAACATGGACTGCGGTGAACCTGGTTGTCCACATGTTGGGCTGGAGTTGGGATTTACCTCGACATACGACGTTGTCGCAAAGATATGTTGTCGCGACCCCGGTGTCCGGAGCTCTGAAGCTCAAAAGCTTTGGGTGGATCGTTCCACGATTAAACGGCGAACCCAGTGAATTGAGCCCTGAAGTGCATGTGCCAGCTACATACATACTGTACATACCTCTGTAAGGTACGTGCATCACTACCATGCATGTAACGATCCCGCGCCTTTCAATTGAGGTTCGGTTTTATCGGTTGTAGCCGACCCGGAACTTACCTAAGCTAGGCCTAGAACCAACCAATACCCCAAGATGCCAACTTTTTTATTCAGTCGTCGATATGAGCCGCAGCGTTTGGGATGATAGCAACACCAGATGGGCTGCATGATGAGGTCAGCGGCACCCGAACAGTTGAAGCTTGCTTGCTTGCCTGTGCTCGCCTGTGCTCGGCCAACTTCCAGGCTTTCCCGGCTGTCCAAGACTCCAAGTACCTTTTATTAGTGGACCAAACTTTGACTTTGCTCCCCCCCCACCCCTGTCAGATCGCGTCCCGCCTTACCGCATCCTCGGGCGGCCGCTCAAAAAATTACGCCCGGTTTATCGGAATCATTCATCATCGTGGGTCGGTCTACTGTTAACTTCCTCATGCGCGGTCCTGTAATCCGTTTCCCTCGGCTTCCCTAAAGACCTAGAGAACTTCGTATCCAGCTCTCGCAGCTGCCACTCCGTCTCCGACTTTCAGGTTTGTTCTCCTCCTCAGAGACCTGCGGAACTACCGTTACTTCCACTTTGGCGATCGCTTTGGAGGACCCTTACATTTGGATTCTATTGAGAGACATGTGCCAATCGAGTTACCGGTAATACCAACGACCGACCAAGCGGTGCCCGATCAAACCTAAGACCCTTTCCCACCAGAACTTTGCGTATAGTAAAGGTTGAATGCAACCCAACGTTTGCACGACACAGAAAATGGTCTCGCCAGATGCCGTGGCCGTCCCCGAGGCTTCGGGACGAGCCTTGGCCGTGGACAAACCCAAGAGACAGAAGAAGCCCTTGCCCCCGCCCGTATACTATCCCTTCTGGTTCGGCGGCAGTGCCAGCGCCATGGCGGCCTGCGTCACACATCCTCTTGATCTCGGTGAGTCCTCTTCCTGGCCCCTAAGCCAAGGCCTTCGGGAGCCGCTGTTGCGAAAGTAACAGGGCGCGCGCGCATGGGCTAACATACGACGTCATTCCACCCCAAAATAGTCAAGGTACGCTTACAGCTGCGCTCCGGCGACGCGCCCAAGAACATGACCGGCACCATTGGCTATATAATACGTAATGAGAGCGTGCTCGGTCTTTACAGCGGTCTCTCGGCCTCGCTCCTGCGCCAGATCACCTACTCGACGGTGCGCTTCGGCGTGTACGAGGACCTGAAGGCGCGGTACGCGCCCAAGGACAAGAAGCCCTCGCTGCCGCTGCTCATTGGCCTCTCGACCTTCTCGGGCTTCCTGGGCGGCATCTCGGGCAACGCCGCAGACGTCACCAATGTCCGCATGCAGCAGGATCGGGCCTTGGCCCCGGAGCAGCGCCGCCACTACAAGCACGGCCTCGACGGCATGTTCCGCATGCTGCGCGACGAAGGGCCCAAGTCCTGGTTCCGTGGCGTCTGGCCCAACAGCGTGCGCGCCGCCCTCATGAACGCGAGCCAGCTTGCCAGCTACGACACCTTCAAGAGCCTGCTCATCCAGAACACTCCCATGGGCGACACGACGACGACGCATTTCGCCTCGAGTCTGCTGGCCGGCTTCGTCGCCACCACCGTCTGCTCCCCCGTCGACGTCGTCAAGAGCCGGGTCATGAGCGCTACGGGCAAGCAGGGGCTGGTCAGCCTGCTGACCGAGATCTACGCCAAGGAGGGCGTGAGCTGGATGTTCAAGGGCTGGGTCCCGAGTTTCCTGCGATTGGGACCGTAAGTTGCTGGCTCTTCCTTTCGCTCCACCCTACCCACCCCCTTTTACTTTTTGCACTTCATGTTGCTAATTCGACTTGACAGGCAAACTATCTGTACATTCCTGTTTCTAGAAGCACACCGCAAAGCCTACAGGCGGCTTATGGGAATCCCAGACCCTGCGTAGTTGTGTTCTCTGTTTTTCTGCATGCATTGTAGACTAAAGCAACTTCGATTAGACGGTTTTTTATAGACGAGCGGAGGATATACCTGGAGGCCGCTTTGCCCGTTGATTTACTCCTTTCCGCATGAGATAGATGACGGCGTTGGTTGGTGGTTGGCTGTTTGATTTTGCATCACAGGCGTCAAGTTCAGGGATCACATCGAGCCGGTTCATAATCCGATATTTATTTCATTATATCCCGCTTGCTGCTCTAGACCAAGTTTCTTTTCCGGGTCGATCCCCTACCAGACGCTCCACGACGCCATGGGCAGGAAACCGCCCTAGCAAGCAATCGAATAGGTTTGCATGCAGCGGGTAGATTAGGCTTCAGCTTGACAGCTATGTGTCTGTAGGTTCTGTTGCATGCGCCCCACTCCAGATCTAAGAGGCTCTTTTTTTTTTGTCTTACCTCCCGGGACTTGTGAGCCCCTTTTCATGTTTTACACAGCAGCGGATCCAGCTGGACTGGTTGAACCCTTCGACTGCTAAGTTGATTTACTCCTGCCCAATGCAAATAGTGTCTCTCCCTTGTCGACACACTTTGATCACCAACCGTTCTGATCAGCACCGTATGAAGTCTGACCACCGTACGTAGTACCTCCACCCCAACCTTGATCGGGTGCGTTGCCATACGATGTTTGCCATCCTGCTCCCCCGTCCATGTCGGCGTCGGGACTTCGAGGACCATCATAGATGTCGTTCATGCCGTCATTGCCGGTCAGGCCATGGATCAGGGATGCCAGTTTCGTTTGTATCTCCTTGATGCCCGATTGTACGATGGCATCCGGATCGATACTGCCCACACCCTCAACTTCGTAATAAAATCTTGCCGGCACAGCATCGTAGTCGAAGGGCTCGCCCTCTTGTGCAGGCTCCTCCTCGTCGGCATACTTGCTCTTGGGCCTTTGCGTTTGTTAGTTGGGCCAGGGTGGAACATTTAGGAACAAGAGAAAGAGAAGTGCACATACCATTCCTTCGCAATATCCGCCTCGTACCAAAGATCCAGGTGATGTAACTTGTTGTGCGGGTCATACTCAAAGCCCACTGCAGAACAAGGTGACCATTTTGCGTGTTCCTTGGCGATGCCCTTCTTTGCCACGCACTGGATATTCAGTTCTTGCCCCTTGCGCAGCTTGCAAATCAAAGGGCCCAGGCCATCGGGATCTGTGATAACGGGGTTGCCAACGTGAACGTTTGGACGGTCTGCTCCCACCAGCAGGTCGCGTGCGTAGACTTTCATGACTTCGTCGGAAGTGCAGCTCGCATGGAGAGTCAGGGTTATGCTGCATTTGCCGCAGGACTGGTCGCAGTCGCAGTCACGCGAGTACAGCATCTGATCGGCGCCACGGGAGTCGAGGGGGATGAGACCGAGGCGGTGCGCAATGAACTCATCGGCGAGGACAGAGGAATTGGCAGCAAAATTGACCAGATCAATAGCGACGGTGGCGACCTCGGCTTGAATAATGCGTCGTAGCGAGTTTGCGAACGAGAGGTCGACGTTGTTCAGCTCGAAGTTCACATGGATCGAATCGGCCTAAAGACAAGAGAGATGCTGGTAAGCTTCACTGCAAGCTGAAGCGCGATGCCTCTGGCATGCGATAACATACCTCAGAGATCTTGACCGAGGGGCCCAAGGACTCGTTGTCCATCATCATGGTGTCGTACTCCATGGTGGCGGTCGGGCTGCGCGACGCGCGTGGCGGTCTGATTTAGCAGTTGGAGGCGCGAATGGTTTGCGAATGAGATGCTGTATTGAGTTGCTGGTCTATGAGGGTAATGGCAGATTTCGTTGCTCGGATGTAAATAACCGTCTGGTGGTATCGGAAGGTGCTGAGGTCGAAGGCGACAATAAAGGCAGGAATGGAATGCTGCCAGCTACTAAAATCGTCGAGGCTGAACAACCAGAAGTTCTGAATGCAAGTCGACCAGCCAGTACTCGCAGTGGGTCCTCCAGCTGTTTAGCGCGTCCACTGCTGCTGCAAGGCTGTCAGAATGGTGTGGCTTGGTCGGAGGCTGCTGTAGTGGTTTGCGGCCGATAGTCCAAGCGGACGGGTCACCGGCCCCAACCCGATGTCGGAGCTGAGACTCGGCCTTCCAGGTACTGCTAGGGTGTCATGGTATGGATATGGACGAGAAAGAATGACTTCGATATTCCGCGAAGCCCTCGGTGGTTCGACGACCTATTTCTCGAGGAGCCGCAAGTTGGTTTGAAGTGGGTATGCTTTGGTAACATGAAGCGGCTTGAGGTTCAATGGCAGTACCTAATAAATTGTGGATTATCGCCCGACATGTACAAACCGGCAGGCCTTTTGCCTTTTGGTGAGGTACTTGGATACATCCAATGCCACAAGCTCTAGTGGACCGTCCCGACTGCCGCCGATCCAGCTTGTCTTGCCAAAAATTTCACAAGCTGAGTGATAGCTCATCATCAAGCTTGCAGTGCCACCAACTTGACTACTACCAACCGCCGGTCTCAACTTTTACCCCCACGACAACGTCGTCCCGAGCCTCCTCACTATTCCAAGACCCAAGAAGCCTCCACCCCCACAGCAACAACCATGTTCAAGCAAGCAATTTCTACATCCACAAGAGCTATGCGCTCCAGCTCGAGAATCTCCGCGCAAACACCTATTTTCAGATCCCAGTTTGCCCCGGCGCCGCTAAGGGCCGTTACTCTGGTACCGAGATCAAGATGGTATAGCGACCAAGCAGAGTCAGCGACAAAGAAGGAGGAAGAGTCATCTCAGTCTTCCGAGGCCAAAGAAGCCGAAGCACCATCGACCGCTGAAGCCGAGCTCAAGAAGAAGTTGGAAGCCAAGGACAAGGAGGCTACCGAGTGGAAGGTAAGAGCGACATAACCTTACCCGTCAAGTATACTCGACCAGAATGGCTAAATCTTATTTTAGGACAAATGCCTGCGCTCAGTCGCCGACTTCCGCAATCTTCAGGACCGAACAACAAGGGACATGAAGTCTGCACGAGACTTCGCCATTCAAAAGTTTGCGAAAGACCTCGTCGATAGCGTGGACAACCTGGATCGCGCTCTGATCATGGGCGAGGAGAAGCTCAAGGCCTTGAAGGAGGGCGAGGCCGTAAATGAGGATCTCAAGAGCTTCTACGAGGGCGTCAAGATGACCGACGGCATCATGATGTCGACCCTGGCGAAGCACGGCCTGGAGCGCTTCGACCCTGAGGGCGACAAGTTCAACCCCAACGAGCATGAGGCCACCTTCATGACGCCCATGCCCGATAAGGAGGACAACACCGTCTTCCACGTGCAGCAGAAGGGCTTCAAGCTCAACGGCCGCGTGCTACGAGCTGCCAAGGTTGGCGTGGTCAAGAACCAGTAATTGCGACGATAAACTACGGATACCATCATATCATCATCATGTGCGAATAGCTTTGTATTATTATTACGACGGCCTGTTTGGCGGTTGGCGTTGGGTCACGTCGGTGTACGAAAAAAAATCTCCCTCTCATGACGGCCGGTGGCGGAGTGTCACCACATTGCATCATAGCTTGGAAATAAGCAAGCGACCCAGGTATAGAGTCAAAAATACGGCTTATGTATATACACCACCAGGTTGTGGAACCTTACGAAGACCATGCGACGATCAAATATAACAACCTAATGTACCTGTACCTCGACTGCCTGATATATAAGGTGCTGTCTTCGGGCGTGAAGACAAACAGTGTTCATTTTTCTGGGATTATGATTCATGATACTATTGCTGGGAAGGCTATGAAAAAAATCATGCATTCCTGTCTTATGGTAATCCATATGATGCGTACCTATCCATCATGCAGTTGAAGCCCCTGGAGTGTGTTTACCTTATGCACTTCTACATCTCATTCAAACGACATCAGTTCAACGTTGTCGTTGTTTTCTTGGTATGAGTATGAGAATGATGATGCCAAGGCCGTTTCTTCATATCTTGCAGTTTGTAGATTCCCAAAATCGTCTTGCAGGCACCGAGCCAGCCCAGCTCCTCTTTCTTCCATACGAGCGGCACGCTGCCATCACCACCATTTTGCTCCCCCGGCTGTCCAGCTATTACCGGCTCTTCGGCCATGTACGTGACGGGCTCGCCGATTCTAGTCGTTGCCGTCTCGGGCACGCCATAGTCGATGGTGACCGTCTCGCTGTAGGGGACCGCCTGCTCTAAATCGGGGGTCGCTGCCGCCCCTGGTTGCAGCAGCGGCTTCTTTTTCATCTTCCCCAACAGTCCGCCAGATGCCGCCGCTGCTGCCGCCGTCTGGGCATCGTAGGTGCTCTGCGCTTCTGCGATCCAGACCTCGACTCGGCGGATGGAGTCGGCGTAGATGATGGCCAGAGTCAGCAGGGTCAGAGGGACCGCCGTAGCCCAAAAGACATAGAACATGTCGCCGGTGGGGCCGAACGTGTCGCCCATGGCGAGGATGCCCGATACGATAGTCATGGGTAGGAGGACACCACCGAGATATGCCACACGGTCCAGGCTTCGTTTGTTCTCTTCTGCTTCGGGACTCGGGGCTTCTTCCTTTGGCTTGCTACCGACGACCTCTTCTACTGCTGCTGGTGGAATGCCTGGTGGTTGCTCTGAGGCGGCAGTTGGCATCTGTATGACTGCCGCCGGGCTCAACTGAGAAGCCAGGCGTACCCTGCGTTCCACTCTTTCTAGAAGTTCTCTCCAGTCTGGTCCCGTAAACTTCTGTCCTGGAATGGCTTTCTCTGCGTCTATGTTTCGCTCCAGTGACCGCTGTATTTGCTGGAGGAGATTCATATATTTCCTCATGTCGCCTTCTAGTGTCAAGGACTCGAGCAATTCGGCCCAGGAAGCATATACGCATTGCGCAAAACATGCCTGTAGCCGGGCTGCCTTCGGTATGAGACCAGCACTTATGGGCGTTTCCCAGATGCGGGTCTTATTCAGGTGTTCCCAGATTCTGTGTTCGAGGCTTGCTTCTTCCTCAGAACGCGTGGCGCCGTCCAAGTCCCAGCCATGAGCGGCATTGTTGTTGCAAGCACACGGCTTCGTCACAAAGCTCCCATCTACACCTTTCCCGAGATGTGACGCATCTCGCCACAGGCAGCGGTCCAGGAATAGAACTACAAACGTTAGTATACGCCTTCCCACGCGGCCTTAAACCAAATCACTTACCATGTCTTTCTTCCTGACACACCCGTAACGTAGCGCGACAGATCGCTACTTGGCAATTCGACTCCGGGATGGAGTATTGTGGTGGACCATCCAACAAGTCCAACAAAGGCGAACTTTTCCGCAAGTTCAAGTCCCGTGATGATACCAGGGCATCGTATCTTTTGCCCACCATTTGTTCGGGGTACTCGTAACAAAGAACGTATTCGTCTTTCCAGGGATTTCGGGATGGTCTCCTTCTGGACATAGAGTCAACTACGTCCGCTTCAACCCATGAAATTTCCCTTAATAACTCAAGATAGTCCACAGGCAAGCCGTGAACCACAAGGAGGCGCGCGCTGCCATTGATGACTCTTTTGCGCATTTCTGTTTCCAAATGCTCGGGTCCTTCTATAATGCGACGCGAGGAGCCATCAACTCGTAGATCCATCAGGTATGCCCTGGAGCTTTCGGCTCGAGCTCTTTCGCTCATATCGCATTCAGACTCGTCGAGGCCTACGTTGACCTCAATAGACTGCACCTGTACCTCAGAGCTCTGCGAGCCAGCAGACGACGGGGCCGCCATTGGTTGCAGTGCTTTTCGGGGTATGAGATGTCAATATTCAACTGATGGTGCAAGGAGCAAGTTCCGCCTCTAGCAACTGGAAAGCCACACTGTCATATTATGCGTGTTTTTCTCTTCGGTAGTAGCTCCTTGGTTGGTCGGGCCTGTCGTCTGAAATTTCTAGACTGGGGGACCATCTCGAGTAAGTCAAATTGTTTCCACACCCAACCAGATCGGAGCTCAGCTGAAGGGAAGCGACAGGCCAATGCATTCTGGCAAGCCCCCCCGAGCGGCTGGGTGAGTGATCGACAATAATCTTCCGCTTCAGGGTTCCCAGGCGCCATGAATGGGTAGTTTGATCGCATAGTGCCGTCTAGCGCGCGATGCTAATGCCCGTGAAATGACGATCGAGACCCTCGAGTGCTGCGGTACTACAACCGATACGACCTGGATTCTGTCCATGCATTGCATCCTCCACAAGGCGAGGGAGCGTACACGTATGTGACTAACAGATGTGCAAGTGAAACGTGATATGGATAGACGCATCCTACCTGGCATCAGACTCTGCTGGGTTAGGTGACTTCATTAGAATTTGGGCCTGGCCTAGTGTCAGCCACCCCTTCAGCTAGCACCCTGGATCGCCAGAGTCTAAATAGCACCAAGGCCTATATCAATCATATATGGACTTCTGTGTTGAATACAGCCCTGACCGGTTGAATTTGATATTTGGCAGAGGTAGGATAACTAAATTTTAGTCCCATCAAAGTACGGCAACACAAAAAGCAATTGGTTTCACGCTTGGCAATTTGAAATGTTACCTAGCGTGGCAGCGCATTTAAGAGGCAATATTTAAGCAGCAGTGAAATATGATTTTCCAAAAAGAAAAGGCAGGTTATGTAATACCTACTCCATACGGATTACATCCTAGACTCCATGTTGTCCCTATTCTATAAGACTCGCGTACGTTACGAGTGTCTACTATGATAGGATTGCGGCGCTGCTTCGGCTGCCATAATTGCACGATATTGGGTCCTGGTCTCTAATAATTGGCCAACAACAGAGCGCAGCTTGGACTTGGACACATACAGGTGTCTGAGAGGGAAAACAGAGATGCTTCAGATGTTTGCTATCATGCTCTTTACCAGGTAGGAGCACCTCAGCCGGACAGTCCGGGGGCAAGGACCACTGGGAGCAACATCACCGGGTAAACCGTCGCTGCACTGCCACGACGATGTGAGCGTCTCCGACCAATATGCAAGTACTGGAGAAGAGGACCTGAAGGAATGTATGCTTGTCCTGTGGATTTTGCAGTGTTTGTTGTGGGAAGGAGTTCGTACATTGGCCAAACTTGAGGTGACTCGCTTGTCATCCGGTCATGTTGTGCTTGTGTATCATTGTGAGGCACCTCAGTTCGTGCCTTATTCTTGTTTGTTAGCCGAAAATCATCTTGCTCAGTTCTGGATTTCTCCTAAACTCTGTACATCAAGCCAGGTCGCTCAGATTTTATGCTATGAATTTGCAGCCAGGCAGCTTTTGGGTTTACAGAGCAATAACACTTTCTTGCACTCCACATTGTGCACCAAGTGTGCAGCCATGGTATGTCGCTCGAAGAGCCAGCTCCTGAAAAGCGTGGTCTTTTTGGGCGTTGCTACCCTTATTCTATACGAGTTGGTCCTGTGGAGACGACTCAGTCAAGTATCGATACCAACGACATCGGCATTCCCATGGACCAACAATGGGCAACCTAACCCAGCAACGGAGGCGGAGGCGGAAGTAGGTGGTCCGGATGCACACCCTCTCCATCCGATCCTGGACTTGATCAACGAAGGTCACGAGAAGTTCGCGAGGCTCCAGGCGGCACATTCTAACACCATCGAACAAGCTGCAGGTCGTTACAGGGAGCGCCGAGGCCGCCACCCGCCTCCCGGTTTTGACGACTGGTTCAAGGCCGCGCTAAAGAAGGATGCTGTTATCGTCGAGGACTTTTTCGACCGCATATATCATGATATCAACCCCTTCTGGGCTCTTGATCAACTAGAGCTACGCCGCCGCGCCCACTCGCAACCCGAGGTAATTCGCATCCGCAATGGAAAAGTCTCCCTGGTCTCAGAAGACCCCGATCGAGGCAACCAATGGATGCAGATTTGGGCTAAGCTGGTGAAAGAGATAGGGCACCTACCGGATCTCGATATGGCCATCAACGTTATGGATGAAACCCGAGTGTTGGTGCCTTGGGAGAAGATCGACGAATATGTGAGAAAGGAGCGAAGGACGCGAGATATATTCCCTGCATCAGAAGCGGTTTCGAATTATACCAGATATGCCGACGTTGATTTTCAACCGGAGCCGTATGACCCTCACTGGATCGGCGGCGAAGCACACAAATACTGGGATCATGTACGCGCCACATGCCCACCTGACAGTGAATCCCGCAATATTTCGAGCCTGCCGTCACTCAACAGCCCAGTCAAGGACATCCACCCTACAGAGCCTATCGATGCATACACATACAAGGGTTTCATTCGAAACTTCACAGCCTCCCAGGATGCATGTGTACAGCCTCATCTCCGCGGCCTGCACGGAACATTCGTCGAGAGTGTCAGTATGTCGACTACCCACGAGCTTCTACCAATCTTTAGCGGTTCCAAGTTGCCACAGAACAATGAGATACTGATCCCAGGTGCCGTGTATCTTAACAACGATAAACGGTATTCGGGCGGCAAAGGAATAGGTGGAGCGTGGGAAGGCAAGATGGAAGGGATCATGTGGCGTGGGGTGGCCAGCGGTGGCCGCAACAAAGTAGACAACTGGTGGCATTTTCAACGCCATCGCTGGGTCCAGATGATGAACGGGACGACTCTGCAGGAAATCATAGCCGCCGACGAAGCCGCGGCTCCCACGTTTACGCTTCTCCCGCCCAGCGTGTACAACGTTAGAGCACGAAGAAATGGATTCATGGGAAGCTGGCTAGCGACGCATGCCGACGTCGGGGTTGTGGACCTTATGTGTTGCCCCGGAGAGGTGGATAGCAGGGGCAAACGTGTGCATACCTGCAGCTACTCGAGCCCCTTCTTGAACGTGGTCAAGGAGAAGCCGATGAAGGAGCAGTACGCCTACAAGTACCTGCCCGACATCGACGGGAACTCGTTCAGCGGCCGCTGGCGCGGCTTTCTGCGGAGCACGAGCTGTCCCCTGAAAGCGACGGTTTACACCGAATGGCACGACGACCGTCTGGTCCCGTGGGTGCATTTTGTGCCCTTCGACAACACCTTCATGGACATATATGCGATCATGGAGTTCTTCCTCGAGGGTCATGACGCGCAGGGCAAACGGATAGCGGAGGAGGGCAGTAGATGGGCGAGTCGAGTCTTGCGGCGCGACGACATGCTCCTCTATACCTGGCGGCTGCTTCTGGAGTACGCAAGAGTTGTCGACCCCCAAAGGGATAGGCTAGCATTCGTTGGGGATTTGGTTCAAGAAACGATATAGGCTTAGAAGACATGGCCGTTGGTAGTTCGACGAGCAACGACCTCGGACGCAATCCATACATATATATATATATGCAACCACCATGTACTTCGGACAAGAAGAATTGCAATACGATAAATTAGGAGGTAAAATGTATTGTATGCACGCAGTAGTAAAGGCGGGATGAAGGGTGAAGCGCTTAGAATTCAGCCGGACCTAGACGTACGGGATTCGGGATGGGACGGCCAGGCCGAAAAGTAAACATCAATCAGCTACCGAGACGGTGCAACAACGCCGTTTGCTCACTCAAGGGGACGTGGCTACAGGTAAGATGTAAATTGTATCGGATCTGCATGTAAGTAAGCAAGGCGTCATAAAGTGGGACCACAGGCAGGCAACCATCATCGCTCTTTCTACTCGAGATTCACTATTTCATGTTGTCAATTTCCCAGTTGGAGGTCCTGAATAGACTCAATATTTCCTACCTCGCTGCCAAACCTCTTCGACTATTTGCTTGATTGTCCTTCATTTTCCCTTCCTTGACTCCTCGTGCTGTTGTTTCTCGGTTCGCGAGGTCGCCACCGAACATCTACATCTACCGCTGCCCACTGGTGCTCAGCTAGTGGGTGCCGGGGTCTTTTTCACTTTCCATAGCACTGGTGGCATTTTGTTTGCCAACGGTGCCTATAAGCCAGACCGCCAGTCAGTGCCATTGCTCTACAATAAGGTGGAGGCAAAATCGAGCAGTAACATCAGCCGGTCCTTGACTTGCATATGCCATGGGACAAGACTACAGCTGTCTGGAGCCGATGCGTTAAGGTCGTCCTTTCTTAAGTGGACAGCATATAAATAGGAGATTCACTTGGACGCTACTCGCTAAATCTCGCTACGACTTAATTAGAAGCAACCAGCACAACCTATACAGTTGCAATGAGCGACATATACTGCGCCCTTTGCGGTGTTCAGGTCGAGGTTCACGATGGTGACACCGCCGAAGATAGCGAACTACGCTGGAATGCTGCTGTCCGGGCGGTTCGAGCACGAGCATACGTTCATGAGCCTTATGTTACAGGCGTTGGTTATCTTAATGAACACCGGCAGATCTGCGCCGATACGGATGAGAGCATATCCTACAAGGATCATGCAGCACAGCTGGTCGCCAACGATCTGCATAATACAGGGTTCCAGCAGTACTGGTGTTATGCAGTTCATGACTTCTGCTGGAAACTTTTGAGGCATACCGTGGATCCAGAGGGATCATTTCCATCAAAGACCATTGCTCGTCACCTATTCGCTATCCTATACAATACCCCGGCCAATCTTTCAGGGGGGTTACTACCAGGGCATGACTATGGGGGCGCATTGCAATCCCGCTCCAATGATACATGGGCACAGGACCCTGTCTCGACAATTTTTGGCTCCGATCTATTCTACATATTACAGGATCCGGACGATGAGTTCGACTTTGAGGCGGAAAGCATGCTAGACTCACTGCCCAGCACCTCATATATGAGCATTCAGGAAGCGGAAAGTGGAAAAACAGACGTGTTCAATCGACTTCCGAGCGAGATCATCATGTTGATCCTTTTGGACCTGCCTTCAAGGACTGTCTGCAACTTACGACTTGCTTCCAAACATGTCGCCGCATACACAGCACCGTCCCTTCTATCACAGAGGTTTTGGGCATCGCGGTTCAACGGTGACGAAGAGATGGTGTTTGCTTTCGCCCTGAGAGACGACAATCTGCCACCAGAACCCATAGATTGGCGTCAACTATATCAGAAAGCCCAAAGCATGCTCAGAAACTTTCAGACGTACCCTGGGTTCATGAACCGACGGCGTATATGGAAAGCCTTGCGGCATGTCACACCAGCTTTGACTTTGCGCCTCCAAAATATGGGCACAGTCGCTAGAGCGCCATATCTCGGAAGACCGCCTCGTATACCCGAAGAATTCTCCTCCTTGGGTAGTGTATCTTCGAATGTAACCCTTGAGTTTGCGCAGTCTACGACTCCCCCATTGGCCGCAGGGTCTCGCCTATTCGAGAAGCAGTACATTGGCCTCCCCAAACCAGCTGAAAGCCAGATACTCAGGCTGGGAGTTTCATTCATACCACTAGCGAACAAGAACTACATCTGTGGCCTACGAGTTCTCGCAATGAGAGAATCTGAAGAGTATTCTGAATACTCGAGAACTGGGTTCATCAACCCCCTTAACGAACAAACATTGGAACTCGACTCTCTGGAAGATGTGGGTGCTATTTCGTTTCACGTAACGATATCCGGGATTATTGGGCTTTGTTTCCAGACGCGGACCGTGGAATCTCCTAGGTTTTTCATCGCAGGTCAATTCGATGAATGTACTGATGTGGATAGCGGGTTTTCTGAGCTGAAGGTTGGCAAGAAACTTCAAGATATTGGTCTTGTCGTTGGGCTTGATGCTTGCAAGGTCGTTTCTTTGGAGCTGTTTGGATCGCAACCGGCCACAGAGCCACTCTCATTGACAGAAAATACCAATGTCGCTCAGGTATGGACCCCAGCCTCACCAGAATGTCGAATTGAGTGGAAGCACGATTACCCTGCCACTCAACAAAGTTTCAACCTATGTACCGCCATGGACTTCGGTGGTCGGGATGGTCAACTACTAGATCTATTGACGCAAGTGAACGTCTACATGGGCATGTTCCCCCAAGTCTTCCTTGGTATGTCCTTCACCTACGCAGATGGAAGTGAGAGAACATTTGGTCGCAAGTTCTATACGATGCGAAACGGTACGAAATATCAGTGTATCGTGCAGTCATTCTCCCTCGCAGGGCAGAAAGGCGAGAGGATCTGCCAGGCGGACACTGCATACTCGCCGTCCCATGATACTATACAACGTCTTTCTTTCTCAACTACTGCGAACAGGTCGATTGCGTTTGGTCTACACGGAGAACATATACCACAGGGCACGTTATTCCACACCACCAGGAGGGCTCCCGCCA
Organism: Apiospora rasikravindrae; assembly: GCA_038363885.1. Classification (NCBI taxonomy): domain Eukaryota; kingdom Fungi; phylum Ascomycota; class Sordariomycetes; order Amphisphaeriales; family Apiosporaceae; genus Apiospora; species Apiospora rasikravindrae. The sequence continues at coordinate 2,573,303 of JAQQWK010000006.1, forward strand.
GCAGAGTCTTCACCTCCTTTTTCAGCTTGCATAGCTCACCTTCGGGCCATTTTCGCGATTTTGCTGTCCTTGATATTCCCGCGGGCCAGGCCCATAACGATTCGTCCACAAGCGACATTGCACTTTGCAAGACCCCATGGGATGCGATTATAACCTCAATGCTCTACTCTGCGAAGGAGCTTCTGGCTCACAATGGAGGATTTGCATTTACATCCGCAAGTCTATCAGGCCTCCGCAGAGTCCAGGTTTCTGTCGGAGACGTTGGCTTTTCGCGTGAACCGCACCATATATCGGGGCTCATGCTGGAATACGAGGGCTCGGCTTTACCAGTCGTGGTTGGACAATGGATCTCGGAGCACAAGTCGCTGGAGATCAGCGCGGACGAGCGCGTGGTAGAAGTTGTCACTTTTCATCATGCTAACAACCGCTTCAACCGGGTTAAATTCGGCCCCTTGAGTGGAATTTGGATCACCACTTCGAAGGGAACGACCATGAAAGTCATAATGCGGCCGGCCGAAGGAGACGTCCGCCTCTGCTTTAGGGAAACCCCTTACGAGAGACTTGATACAATAGCATGGGGTTGTAACTATCAGTGGGATCATGTCAGAGTGATTTCTCGTTATCATACCGACGTGGCCCATCTGGAACTCCTTTTCGGTCCCTTCAATCGGCAAGGACCCGAGTGGGCTGTGCGAGAACAAGTTTTCCTGCAGGAGAAAACCATTGACGGTTGTAGCGACTCGCTGGAGGCCATCCAAATGACCTTCAAGTGGATGACTAGCGAGCCCGCGGCTTTGTCGTTCATCTTCCGTTCCGGTCGAGTATTGTCCCTTGGGGCTCCTGGGGAAAAGCCTATAACTGAGACTCTGAATGAGGGCGAGCAGCTATCGCGGATGGACATTGGTATTCTACGGAACAACCGGGTTACGTCTATCCAGGTAAGTCGAGGAATCTACCATACGCGCCTGTTTCTTTCCCTAACCCATATGATGCCCCTCTAGTTCACGACGGACCAAGGGAGAACTTTAATGTTCACCTACCCGAGCAGCCACCGTCTCAAGGTCCAGCGCTGGGAGGTACATATCCTAAAACACGGCATCGATAGTGAGGGTACAGACCATGAAGAGCTCGAGGTCGTCCAGAAGATGCCCGAAACAGCAAGTCGCGTGGTCGGGTTCTGGGCTATCCCGAGAAGACTGGATAGAGCACTTCAGTTCCCCTCTTTCGGGCCTATATTTGAACAGAACGCTGATTGTCCGACCACACGGGAGTAGTAGGAATGTAAGATTTGGCCCTATAGTTCACGGCACATGGAGTTTGATGACACTGCCGTAGTGGGGCACGGGATGTATGGCAAGATGGTACGTAGATTATTATTTTAATTCTGATGGAGACAACTTGTGTATTGGCCTAAAATGGTAGCCTTGTTACCCCTATAAAGTGACATCAGCCCAGGAAAAGTGGTGAGGTCCATACAATCCAAAGTGGTGTGGCAATATATCACTATGTTCTGCATAAACCCAATCATCTACGATGCATAGCTGACTATAAGAACCAACAATAGCGTGCATATTATCTCCCGATAGTGAATGATGAAGTCACGGATATGGAATTCATGTCGTAGAAGGCATTTATATCTGCCTGGTATTTTTGACTTCATTTTGTTCTACGGCGCCCCGTTTTTACATGGATTTCTATGTATCTATGCAACGATTTCCTCCTTGCAGAAGATGCCGTACTTCTATATCGAGCAAAAATCAGCCTATGTAATAACATTTGAGAAGAGTTACTTACCTCCTTGAGCTCCTTGATCAAGGGATCGTTGATCTTGCTGTTCATGGGAGCGAGGACACCCTTCTCGGAAAGGGTTCCGTTCAGGACTTGCTGAACGGCAACTGCGCAAGGAACGCCGACTACAAACAATTAGTCAACTTCCAAGTAGTGCTTAAATGAACACGAATGCTTACCGAGCTTGGCCATTGCCGAGTAGCCGCTGGGATCGGTGCTACCGTATTCGACGAGAGTCGAGGTTCTCGTCTGTCTGGTTCCGTCCTTCAACTCGACCTCAAACTTGTGTTGCAGACTACGCAGTATTAGTATACGTCACGTGTGCTGGAGCCTGTTTACTTACATGACAATGTCACGCTCTCCCTCGCCATACTGCATCTTCTTCTCGAGGGTGGCACAGAGGGTATCCAGCGGGTTTCCTCTTGGGATGGTCTTCAAAATCACAATGTTAGTGAAAGGCGCTGACAGTTTGCTTCCCGCAGTAGCTTGAACTCCGAGAAAATCAAAACGTTGGGTCAAAAAATTACCTTCTCGTCCGAGAAGAGACCAAGCCATCGAAGGCCACCCAGAATGTGGTCGCGTTGCTGGTTGTCCTTGAAGTTTGTCTTGGAGGAAATGGTGTCGATGAGGGTCTTCTCATCTGAAGCGGAGGCACCGACAATAGTCTTAGTGGCCTCCTTCCAAGCGGTAGACTCCTTGCAGCAGCTCTGCTCCTCATCCTTCAGGAAGCCGATGTCGACAAGGACCTTGACGAACTCAGGGAAACCTGTGTATCTCAGAGTACCCCTATAGTCGGGTCAATTTTAAATCAAAGAAACAACGGTATGATTTGGTCGACTCACCGGACGATAGTCTGGGCCTCGGGGATGCTGTAACGCTCCTTGTAAGGGGTAGAGTCTCTGTTGGGGTACGCAACGGTAGCGAATCCTTCAAATCATATTAGTCGTCGCTGTTATCAACAAGCGGGGACGAGCTCATGGCTCATCCAGATCATGGGACGGATTCTGCTTACCAGGGTAGATGTGGTATGGCTTGGCAGTGGCCATCAGGTCTTTGGCATTGCGCTGTTAGTATTACCATTCGAATCAGAGGCTGCTACACCACTAGAGATTCTCTTACCAGGACCAGCCACATTGGCCACCTTTCCATCTTGGTAGAAGCTAGCAGGGTTTCTCAGAGCCAGCAGGACACCACGAGGCGACCTAGAATCGTCTGCATTAGCATAAACTGCATCGGAACCTCTCGGCCCAGAACAAGTGAGAGACCAGTGAGATCGTCCTGAGCCACTGGCAGAGAACCGCCGTGTTTCTAGGAAGGTATAGGGGCAATCTTACCAGGAGAACTTGTAACCCAGAGGGTTTCCAGAGCTTTCCGGCGACGGAAGGCCACCACAGTAAGAAAGGAAAGACAGGATCTTGCCGCCCTCGTTGTGGACCTCGTCGATAGTCTTGACGGCGTCTGAAGAGAGAGTCAGTACTGCGGCACACTGGCACTCAGGACCATGGAAACGCTCTTACACAAGTGATCAATACCGGGGTCTGTTTGATAGTGAAGTTAGTCAATATTCGAAAATAAAAGTAGTTCTATGACGAGAAGACAAGATTGAGGACATACCCAGGCCGATCTCGTTCATGACAGTGATACCGGCATCCTTGCACTGCTGGTCAAGCTCCATCATGGCGGGGGAGACGTAGCTGGTGGTGACGACGTGCTTCTTCTGGCGGATGGCGGACTTGATGACGGTAGCGTGGAAGGTGTAGGGGATCAAGCTGATGACGAGGTCATGCTTGCCAACCTCGGCGTCGAGGGCACTGTCGTCGGTGACATCGAGCGAGATGGGAGTGGCAGTCTTGACGCCGGCCGAGAGAGCCTTGGCGGACTCCAGGGTTCGGCAAGCTGTGTGTGCGGTGGTCAACGAAGTGTTGCTTCACATATATATGCGCAACATCGGATAGGAGGAGGAAGGGAGCGTCGTACCAACAGTCACAGCAACGCCTTGCTCGGAGAGGATATCGAGGGTCGGGCGGGTAACGAAACCGGCGCCGAGCATCAACACCCTACACGATAGCACAGAGACACCAGGTCAGTATTTCCCTCGGTATTTTATCCTTCGATGGGATGCAGGCGCTGTCACTTACTTTTGGGAAGCCATCTTGGGTAATTTGACTATTCGGTCTTTTCTCAATGGCTGGGAAAAGGGAATGGCGATCAGGGTCTTTGTAGCTTGTCAGTTGAGATTCTTGAAGCTGGCCCACGATCAAAAGTCTACAGAAGGTGGGGGTGGGGCAACGTCCGATGACGGCACAGCTACTAACATGCATCATCCCGCCCCGTCTCTGGGATTGCAATCCCTACCTAACCATTACATACGTCAATATTCGTTGGTCTGCTAAATGGAAGATTTTTCACCTGCGACAGCTGGCATGTCTCCTCCGCATATGTGAACCAGGCACTGAACAGGAGGCCGGCTTCGTTGGTAATCCACGGAGAGAAGACCTCATGAGATCGAAGCGGCGTGACTCAGTAGCCCATCATTTCCAGTCCACAATGCGATTTGCGTAACAGACCAACAACTTTTACTGATGTCTCCGATCACACCAAATACGTGCCATGAATAAATCAACTAGTTGCAATTGATGATTTTCCTTGGCTTGAGGAGGGCTGTATCATTTCTGACAACTCTCTCGGCCCTACCGAAGCTATGACTTTCTATTTCTAAGTCTTTGCGTTGTTCAGCAACAGCGCCCGTGAACTCACCGAAGCTGGGGCCCCCCCGATGGAGCTCACAGGAGCGATCCGTGATTCCGCATCAGCATTGAAGAAAAAAAAAAGCACAAAGAATACGGCGCTGCGATGAGAACGAAACCTGTGCAGTTGCTGCGATGACACCTGCAAAATAAGTACAAGCAGTAGGGAAATACACGAGCTACCCCTATTTAACCTCCCAGGTAGCGGGATAGGGGTAACTCGTATATTTTTATCACGCCCATACAACCAAGACCCTTGGTAAGCTAGCCCAGCTACGATATTAGAAAAATGTCAGCCTCGACGTTTTCGAGGTTAATTAACATCCATTGGGCACCACTGCTTTGCTGTCACCGTAACGTAACAGTGCCCAAACCCAAGCGCCTCGAGGTCAAAGCTCTAATCAATCGCGGGTTTTTGTGATTTTATCCTTTTGTTCCTTTTGGTGGCAAAGCGTTATAAGAGCGCGGATATCCGAATCCTTCCAAATGGCTATGATGATGACCCGCCACAGACCTCCAACGACAACAAAAAGAACTAACGAAGGAGCAGCAGCAGCAGCAGCATGCACAAAGGACACGACAGCAGTACACCTGAGCACCCAAACGACGATATACAACCACTTTGTCTCCAAGGGCCATTAAAGGGCGTGTGTAACTTCTACCCCCTGCCTTGTTCTCCTCCCTATCTTGTTTTGCCTGTCCTCGTGTTGTTGTTGTTGTTGTTGTTGTTGTTGTCGCCATTGGATTTCGCAAGAACCACAGCGGCTTCAGGAACACACCACCACCACCTTCCCACCCTTCCCAGTCAGAAGATGTACTTTGGCAGGCTGTTCTGCGGGCTACTATTTTTTACCGCCAAGCTCCATGTGCGGCCTCTCCAGAAGCTGGTAGCTCTAAAGCTGGCCGCGCTGGTGTTCTTTGTCTCGACTGGCGGGCCGGCCATCAGACTGCCTCCCAGAGACACGACAAGGGAGGGAGTTACAGGTGCTCAGGGACAGTGGAAGCACTACGACCACGACGATATCCTTGGTATTCTTGAGCCTGATGATAGTGTACTAGTCGTGTTGTAAGGCAACAACAGGATGGGGAAGTGGCTAAAGATAGAAATAAGTTGCCCAATTAGGCCAATGCAAATAAATTCAATGAAATACTCTTCGTGTGCTTTCGCGGGTGTATATCAAATAAGTATCGTGCATTGTGCCTAGGAAACCCGCTCTACCGATCGGCAGGAAGACACTGGCTTGCCCCTGGCGGCTGGGTGAGACACACATGAACATGTCATTACAACAACAGCCCCCGGGAAATACATCGCTCAAGTGGATTGGACTTTCTTTTTATTCTCGATATCTGCGACTTTCTATAGAGCCGGTAAGTTGGCCCAAATTGAGATCCTAATCAACAGTAATGCGACGCCAAAAACTCCATATATCTCCACAACGCCACAATATGTTACTTGATGCTGGGATGCTCTGCCACAACCGTCCATTTCGTCGTCGGAATTGACCCCCGTCAGGCCTGGGCCTGACCTTGAGAATGAGTGATAGAATGACATCGTTGTGTGATCATTGGCTTCGCGGTGTAGGCTAGCCCTGGTTTAGTAATAATAACAAGATATAGCCACTATAGCCATATCATAGGCATCCGCCCGATACAGTCGATCGATACGGTCTTTTGATAACAGCAACGAGCAGTCTTTCGCTTTTGGAATAACATGAAAATGCGCCAACGCTGCAGAAGGACGACAAGAACGCCTGGGATGCGTCTCCTTCTGGAAAATGCCGGCATGTAAAGCAAAACCAGCTGCGACTAAAAGATTAACGTCTTGTTGACGTTGAACCTTGGTTATCGTAGTGATCGTCGCCTTCATGATGCAATGTAACACTGTTAAATTCCTCAAAAGGATCCACGATATCAGCCCCGGGAGTCGCCAATCCACTGTCAAGAGGCACACCCTTGAGGTTCCTGGCACCGCTGATATCGACACTTTCACTTTCCTTTACGTTTCTGAAGTTGACGGTATCTATGTCTTTACTCGTGTGGGGTACAATCGGAGGCTTCATGTGACGGATCAATGCCCACTGAGTGGTTCGGAAGAAAGGATGGACTTTGATATCCGAAGCACCAGCACGGGCTCCGAGTCGTCGAGTTTCGTCTTTGATGAGAAGTTTGCGGATAAGAGATTTGCACAAGCTAATTCAGTCAGTATCGGTTGCCCCTAAAGCAATATGCGACATCTGAGACTTACTTCGAGATTTGCGGCGCCCCAGAGTGTTCAGGGAAGGGAATGTCTTCTCGCAGAATGTTTGCAAATGTAGCATTGCGATTCTTTCCCTTGAAAGGTGTCGTCCCGTAGAGCATCTCGTAGATCAGGATGCCCAGAGTCCACCAATCAACAGCACTTGTGTGCCCACTGCCCTTGATCACCTCGGGTGCAATGTATTCCTCGGTACCGACGAAAGAATTGGTCCGGAAATCGGCGATGCAGGACTTGGTATCTATTGTAGGCAATGAGGATGTACTCGCACCATTCTTGCCCATGATCATGGTCGGTTTACCGCCGGGGCCAGACTGCTTCGACAAGTCGAAATCCGACAGCATGATGTGTCCTGATTGGTGAAGCAGAATGTTCTCGGGCTTCAAGTCTCGGTAGATGAAGCCCATGAGATGCAAGTACTCAAGGGCAGCTGTGACCTCGGCGGCATAGAATCGCGCATCATCTTCCGGAATGCATTTGCCGGGGCGTGTTTGGAGCGCTCTGAAGAACTCCCCACCGCTGCAGTATTCCATACAGAGGTAGAGATGATCTTCAGACTGGAATGAATGATACAAAGTAACAATAAAAGGATGGTTACTCGTCGCAAGGATTTCCTGCTCGGCGAGAGCTCTCTTAATCTTGTTGCGCTTGATCATCTCCTTCTTGCTAAGAACTATTTCACAGTCAGAACATGATCCAAGCAATGGCGCAAATCAAAGTGATTGTGTGTTCCTTACCTTTCATTGCATATAACCTGGAGCTCTTCTTCTCCCTCACGAGATACACTTTACCAACATCTCCCTTTCCAATAAGCTTGATCTTGTCGAAGCTAGCAGGTCCAACCTCGACGGTGCGGACCTTGATGGAATTTGAGCTGTATGTCCTGCGGAAAGCCAAGGGGCTTCGGCCGGGGGGCGGTAGAGCGCCCAGTGCGTCGCCATCGGGCACGGAAAGGCTTGCGGTATCGGAAGCGGCATGCTTTTCCACGAAGCCCAAGGTGGACGAGTCGGGATGCTGCATTAGAGGCTCTTTGCCCAACTCTGCCGTAGCAGGTCTTTCGTTGCTACCTTTGCTCCCTTTAGAGGAAAAGAGGCCGTGTGCGTTTGGAGCACTGGCTACGCGGCGAAGTTTCCGCGCCAGCTCTTCCTTGGTAGCGTTTGTTGGTTGAGGTTTCGCAGAACCGGCAGGACCACTGATTTTCAAAGTGGGCGTATCCGGCGGGCTCGGCGGCACAGAGCCGTTGTGGTGTCGGAGGCCGGGATGGCCTTGGAGGGCGTAATAAGGATTCGCATGGGCCGTCGGGCTCATGGCCTCGTCGAGGGGATTACCCTCGCTGGCCGTCGTGGTTGACCTGAGGCGACCAACCGTGGAGAAGAACTTTGTGTTGCGGAACACATTGGATTTGCTCTCGTTACTCTTCAAGGACCCATCGAGACCCTTCTCCTTCTCGGAACCGTGGTGGTTGGACTTGAGGTCGATGCGGAAGAAGTTTTTGATCTTCTGGTTGAGGTTGCCATTCGGCGACTTCAATGAAGGCATCTTATTGTTGTTGGGATTGGGGTCAGTGTCGTTGGGGTTGCTGGAGTCGTTGAAGTGATGGGACTGGGTTAATCGGTGTAGATCATGCGACGAATGCCATGATGCCAGTCTCTGTCTGATACGGAAAGTGCTGCCCCGACGAGATTGCGATGGATGATGATCCGAAGGAAAACGTGCAGGCTCTGGCTGTAATTGTGTAGGCGATGGGGGACTGGAGTTGGCGGCTGTCGATGTAGCAGTGGACCCCATGGTCGATCAAGTCAAGTGCCTCTGCCCAGTACTGGAGTGGCAGAGAGAGACCAAGAGTGGAGGGAGGAAGCAGACACTCTAGGTCCTGTCGGTCAGTCGGTGATAGGCCCAGGCCTGGTAAGGTCGATCCACTTTGTCGGGACGGATTAGTTTGGAGGAGTGGCAGTGGGCTGTGTTCGTTCGCTCTCAATTCACTTGAGTGCAATTCGGGGTCGAGTGCAGTGTGGTGGTGTTCAGTTCAGTTCAGTTCAGGCTGTGTGTGATGCTTGTGTCTTCTCCTGTCCAGTCCATTGAGCCCGTTGCGTCGCTTTGCCTGTTTTCTGTCCTGTGCTGGGCTGGTGCTCGTGCTTGGTAATCCAATAAAGGTGTTCCTTGTCGATCGTCCCTGGCGGCGGTCCTCAGGAGGGGGCTTTTTGATTGACGGGGCACTGTTGAACCATGAACTTGCACTAAAAGTACATCAAGTCGGATGGGTTGCGAGTGGAGGGCAAGTCATCAGATCTCGAAAGGGAATCCGGACGGGATTGAAAATCCAGGGCTGCCAATCTAGCGATGGATGATTCCGATGGAACCAACCTGTTTATTGACTTTCCATTTGACTTTCTCGAAGCAATTGAATGGAACAGAGGGGGAAGGCTGTTTATCGAGGCGCGGCTCAGTCGGGGTCGCAGGGAGGGGCTTTCTCGCTCTGCAGGGCATATTTTGAAAGCCCCCAGCCTCAGCACTGCGAATGCATTGACAGGCGGGAAGGATGTATTCCTAAGTTGTCGGTACGTAGTCCACATGTACCTCCCGAGGGGCCCCGAGGCGCCTTTGAGGGGGTTTACAATTGGTGGAACGCCTAGATCTATCTAAAAGCTGCACTACAGGCCTTTGACGAGAAAGAAGGGCAAAAGACAGGCGAAAGCCAGGTAGGGACGGCCAGGCTAGGCCCAGCTCGCAAGAAAGCCACAATCATGTGTAAAGTGCATACATACAGCGCGATGAGAGGACAGAGTTTGGGATCGCAATAGTAGATGCTCGGAGGTGGCTTTGAGATGCCGTGAATGCGTCCAATACCCAACACCTCAATATACATACCTAGGAAGGGTGTGAACAAGCAGGTTTCGGGGACATCGGGACTGTGTTGCATTAAGCATTTACGACCCCATTGATATCGTCCGGCGCAATAGGTTGATGCAAGTGCCAGATCTGGCGACTTTCATTATTACCAAGCTGCAGAAGTAGAAGTCACATATGTATGGTATACTCACGTACAGGCGGGCACCATATGTCCATCCGTTCTGTTGCTCTGGCGTAATGCAATGGCCAAGGATCGTATACACTTTGAATTAGTCTCTACGCAGTCCCTAAGCATTGAAGCATATTTGCTATTTGTTTCTATGAATATGTACCCAAGCATGAATCGATTCGGTAATGCTCCCTCGGGCATTGGCATCCACAATCTGGTGACTTGTCACCCGCATCATCCGGTCCGTTGTTTCGAGAGCCGCATGGAAATGAACTGGCGACTGTCGTGTACGAGGGCTGCGCCCGAAGATAAGACAACATGATGAACTGCTGTGACGGAGCCCTTCACTCGCCACCACGAGCAGAGAGAACCCGATGGGGTTCTCATTCGTTGCTGACCTGCCTACCTCTGTTGCCCAGAGCGAATACCCCATTTGCTCAACCGTTGACATCCTGGTACTGATTCTGTACGTGGGGATACCTGACATCACATCTGGCCCTCCTCACGCTGCTTTTCGTGAATGGCATCCTTTGTCGGCCCGTATACGCGCTTCCCCCCAGTATCCCCCGGTCCCTAAATCCCGTGTTGAACACCTACCAATTTTGTTTGCAAGTGTCACGATCCAGTGCGCCTACCACATCACCGGATCTGACATGACAAGATGCCCTTCTGCGTGTATACCTACAGTACTTACTTTAGCCAAGTAATCGAGCATGAAATAAGTACATAGCCATCATTAGGAGCCAGCCCCGTAAGTCTTAGGGTGACACACAAGTCTCTGTCAGAGCAAGCCTGTCAGAGCGACATGGCCTGCCGAATGGAGCCAAGCCCGTTGCCTTCTGGGGGCCCACTCCAGGGCTTCCCTACCTTCTATCCTGGCGTGAGGCGCATGGCGCCATGATCTTCGCGACTTCGCGACAGGTCTCAATGTTCGCGCAGGTCTCTCGGTGGATATTGCGTTATGTATTTCCGACGTTCGCCCTTCAAAATGAGATGGCATGGAAATGTGAGGCTGGCGGCGTCGTCGTCCATCTAGATGAGAGCTTTCGAAGCATCGGCATTTCGCCGAGTCGCAAACGTACGTGTAGATGGCATTATTGGGGAAACTCTCTAATGTCCGACTACCTTCCTACCAGTTGCACACATTTACGAATGGAAGCTATTTAGAGTTTCTCTGCCTTCAGTGGCCACGCAGCATGAAAGTCTGTTGTGCAACGGGCTTCTCAACACTTACCACTTGGACATCACAGTATACGAAGTTGGGTTTGGTTCCTGGCAGCGATTTTGGTGTTCCATTGTCCCTTTTAGCTGGACGGGCTAGGTAGGGGCTTCTCTTCTGGTGCCGTCGCAGGACTCACCCCTAGCGATACACCATTGGTATTGCAGTGGCCGGTACGGAGTAACATTCTATCGTCTTGATAAGATGAACAAGGCGGGAGTGACGTGTTAGGAACGCATTGTCGCAGCAATTCAGGGCGTGCGTGTAATACAGGGATTCTGCGTTTCCGATATAGTCAAAATCAAATGCCCTGATGCCGGCAGTTCAGCCTCAGGGCTGAACTGGACAACGCCTCTCTCTGACATATCTAAATCCCAACTCGGACCAGCATCTCGGACGGAACCGTCGAGATTCAATATCAGACCCCGCGATCATACACAAACCTCTTGCTCTCGTCTTGTCATTTGTTACATACATCTGTGTACTTGAATGCAAACTCACTGCTACCTACCTATGAAGATTAGCTACCGAACTGCAACTAATCATCGCAACGTGAGGGCAAGCTACGTTAAATCAAATGAAACCTAGACACAGCTGCGACTACCACTAGATACTCACTAGCAATATCCCGTGCGCCTAGTACGGAACTCGGCCGCTGCCAGCTGGTTTCTCGTCCGTATTCAACCCAACCGAACTGGATTGTGCTCAAAAATAGAATTCGGTTCGAGGCGTAAGGCACGGGAGCCGCATAGCTTCACATGGTATGACATAGTACGCATCCCTAATACTAGCAGATACGGGAACGAGTTGCCGACAACCCGGCCCCTAGTGAAGAAAACAAACTAAACTAAGATAGACATAAATTATTATAGACAGTTTTATTTTGGCAGGTTCGTGGAAATCGAGTCTAGAAAATAAGTATACGTGTCCGTTGAGAACAGCGCGCGAGTCTTTGATATGTCAGTGATCATAAGACGTAGGCGCCCAGGCTAGCTACGAAGATAGGAAGCCAGTTCTCCAGACCTTGATACAAATCTCATATATCATTGGCCTTATCCCACCTTAGAACGACCACTACAACAATCATGCGCTCACTTGGCGAGTCATTCCAAGCACCATGTTCGGATGGGAATTGATATGCTACAGGTGAATGAACAAGAAATGGTTATCGCCGAATCTCTAGTTAATATATATGGCTATGTAGTGTATTTTGTCTCGTAGAGAATAGACATCTGGCCTTGGGCAGGTCCTGCGGCTTAGTCACAACATTAGAGCCTGAACCGAAGGGGACTGGCTCACATAACGCATGGCTTACTGAGTAGGCATATCACTTACACCTATGAACGACTTGCTGCCATATAATCAATGATGTTTTGCAGGAATTACCGCCAGGTACTGAAAGTCCTTTCTCTGACTGCCTCCCTGTCACTCTCTTCCTCTCCGATACCTACGTCCAGCGTGCTGGCAACCTATGGGGCAACGACATGTTAGCTATCTGCTTAGACACTTTTCAATATAGAGCTACCCCGTATTGCCTTGAAGGACTGACTGGATTTGAATCTCACAATCAAATGGACAATTAAGACCGAGCCTTATTGTATCAGGTGATTGGAATGCGATAATAACGGCTGGCCTCCTGAAATCGGGGTTTTAGTAAACAGGCAGCGTCGCACCAGGAAGGCTGCAAATGACATTTGTCCATTTGCACAGAGGACGCCACATAGTGTCCACAAGAGCCTCTTGTGATCGACTATATATTGATAGTTCCCTTTAATACATTATATAGGGGTAGGTGCTACTAGATACATGTGTGTGTATATATATATTGAGTGCCACAGTTCCGTGCTGCGGTCGGCACTACTTGGATTCCCGCGTAGCGTACCGACGACGAGGAGAGCCAGGGGGGTATGAACTCCTCCAGCCAACTTATATGAATACAGCCATCAAGTTCTCTAGCTGTCTGGGCTTTGTTGAGTTTTCCCATCCACTCTCTCCAGCCTCATGGGGAATTTCCAATGGTGGTCTCTCGACCCCGAGGAAGCGCAGGATATGTAAAAGTAACTGACGAAAGCAGCCTCTATCGCCCCTCATATATCTGTATATATGTCAGAAGTCGATTCCAGATTCCAACCGGTGCTAGATGTCAGTACAAGCTCAGGCTTGATTGTGGCCGACAAACGAACAGTAGACTTGAGGAAGGCCAAAAAGGAAGTTGCGTGCCTGGCCGAATACAACTTCTTGAACTGCAGATAAACATACTTGGCAAGTCACTCGAATTGGTGCGCGCGATGGTGAACAGCTAGATCTTGTCAGTTGTGTCTGGCTGAGGTGTGGCCACGAATTCACGTTGCCACAGGTCGATAGCTCAACTCCGTAAACCCCATGCCCATCATCCGATGGAAATTGGTCATGCATCAGTACAATAATAGGGCGCAACCTGCCAACTTGCGGTGTCTACATATATGAAATACTAGCACCGCCCAATGTCTTGTCAGTGATGTATTCAACAAAATGCTGGATCGTATTTCGCTGGTATTTGCCTCTGCCCACTATCTTCTGATGGGCAAGCTGTCTATAGGTTCGGTCAGACACACTAATAGACCCGTAAGCCCGTATAGTGTGTCTACCACTCTATTACCTGCGGACAAGATGCTTAACGTCTAGTAACGCAAGGTATCGTACGTTCCTTCGTGATCGCCGTGGCTAATCGGAGATGAGGGGATCACGTATCGGTGTCCTCTGGTTGAAGGAAGAACTCCGACTCATCTGGCGCGTTTTCTAGTGCTTGTCGCCGAATTGCCCGCAGTCTACGCTTACGCTCTAGCGTTCCTTGGGTATCTTCAAACTGCTGGTCCTTGATCGAGGGTGTGACCTGGTTTCCGTCCTGGTCGAACAGATATCGCGGCAGTTCGTTTGGCTCTTGCTTGAGAGTCCATATTCCCTTGTTCTGCGGTCCGTCCCCCATGTGCCATACATACGGCTTCAGGTGCTCCTTCTCAATATGGGCGCAAAAAGCGTCCTCGTCCTCAAACTCCTCGGGCTGCTGGTGTCTTGCGTCGTCCGTGGTAGCCTCCTCGCCCGCTGCTGTCTCGTCCACTGCTGTCTCCGCCTGCCTGTTGCCGCATTTGCCCCAGCGGCATACTAGCGGCTCGTCTGCGTTACAATGTATGAGAAACACGTGTTTCCGCAACGTGTCCATGTTCTGAAGCTCGGCCGGACACTGTGTAAGCTGTCCCTTCAGATTTTCCTCGTGCCACTCGCAGCCGAAAGGCATGTATTTTGGGTCTGACCGTAAATACCACTCTCTGATCGTCAATTCCGGTGGCTTAGGCGGCCGTCCCCTTCTCCTGGGCTCCTGGCTTGGGGCTGCTGCTGATGATTTCGCTTTCCTTATCGGCTTATTGGCTGGCGTTGTACCTCCTACGTTATGAGAGTTGTAAGGAGTACCTGGTTTCCATCCCTTAGGACGACCTCTTTTACGCGGTTGTTGCGGCGCGACTTCTACCTTTTCGCTCATGTTGGAAATGGCTGCCCCGGCAGCTGGACTTCCCTCGACTTTCCTCGATTGCAACCTTGTAGGCAGCACTGTCTCTAGTGGCAAGTCATTCCTGTCTCTCCGAGAAGCTGGGCTAGAGAAGAAATTTTGACTTTTCCCTGATGGCGTAGGTGATGATTTGATAACGGCGGATAAGCGCGATCCTATGGGCGATGGATGAGAAGTGTGGTTTGCACTTTGCTGTCCATTTGGAAGTAACGATGGAGTGATGTCTGAAACGATGGGCACAATCGAGGTTTCTCGAGGATTGCCCTCTCCAGGGTAACCATTTTCATATGGTGGTCCATTGTTATGCCCATTTACACCTAATCCGCCTTCTACTAAGCCCTCGTCAGGTCGAAGACCCCCTTGGAGAGGCATGATTCCGAGTTTGGTCAATAATTAATTAGAAGGGAATATTTTCCGTCCCAACTCGCTGGATAAGAGTGAGTGACATGAGATTGAGAGCTTTTTAAAAGGGGTTATAAGTACAAAATAGAAGTCAAATAATATTAGTTGCAAATGGTTGTTTTAAATCATCTTAAGATGAGATACATCAATACATGTAGATAGAGGTCGAGTAGAAATGATTTGGTGTGAACACACGACGCGCCGCGCTCCTGCAAGTACTTAACTGAAGGTACAAAGCATCAATGCAAACAGGGGCACACTGGATTAGTGCCAGAGCCCCAGTTTTGCCCGTCGGCCTTCTTGCCCAGCCCGCAAAGGGACCTAGACAGTACTACCTACTGCACAGAAACATCCAATATTCATCACCACATTAAAGCTCTGTACCTATGTATGTAATATTAGACATGATCCCTCCCCAAACCCCTATAAATAAATGCAAAATTACTTAAGTCTTGGCAGGGCAAGGATGATGGCCCGGTCTGAGTTTACTGTGCTTTTCCCAGACACTTCTATGCATTCTCGACCTTGGAGCTTTAGACCAGGCACCCAACCTTTTCGAAGTATCAAGCAAGACACAATACAAAGGAACAGATCAGCATTAAAAACGTCATCAGGTGTGTATCGTAAGAAGACAGCTCTTCCACGTGATGAGAAAGTTGTTAATCTTTTGACAATCTCTGTTGGGATACCACTGTTATAACTTGCCCACAATCCTGCCCAGCTCTCATCATATTGGAGGGGCAGTGGGAAGCCATTTCAGATTCGTGTACGATGTGTACGCCTCGGTGCAACAACTCCTTTTTTTTTCAGGGTGCCTCCGATCAACCAGTCCCTTGGCCTGTCTCTTATTGGTGAAGTGATCCTCCATAGCCTCATCGCTTGAAGGTGACGTGAGGAGATGCCCTCAAGAGCCCGAGGCCTCGCCTTCGCCATCACCAGAGTCGGGAGGCTCCGCTACTGTTTCGGCCGCCGAGGATCCATTGGCAGCGGCCAGTCGAGCATTTTCCTTCTGTTGACGCAGAGCTTCCGTCTCTTTGCGCATCTTTTCCAGGCTGAAAGCATCATCCTCATCCTCATCTTCGCTAGACTCGTTGTCCGCATTGAAACGCCAGTTACCGCTCTCGAACAGAGCACGACCAGTCGCCTCCTTGGCGAGCTTGGCTTGCTCTTCAGCTGCCTTCTTGCTCATGCGTTCTTGCTTCCACTTAGCGAAGGACTCGGGTGTGACGGGCGTAAGAGTCCCGGTAAGCTTGTGCCTCTCTGACTCCAAGAACTCCTCCAGAGTCAAAGTCTTAAGAGGAGATTTATCCAGCAACGCCTTCTCGGCAGCTCGCTGTTCCTTGGTCTTCAGGATGAATCTATGCAGTGTTAGTGTCTGATAACATGCACGCCAGAGTTTTTAAAAAATGAAAAGAATACTCACCCAGGTGGCAGGGCGTGCTTGTACTTGCAGTTATTGCCGCCATTCGGACATACCCAGAACCATCCGTATTTTCCGTCTTCGATGGCCTCGATGAAGAATTTGCACACCTTGTCGGTTGTGGTCTGCTGATTGCCCTTCTTAGACAGGACAACACTCCGGAGCTTCTCCTCGTCCCAGTCATCGGAAGTTTCCTTCTTCTTCTGCTCTTCTTCTTCCGCTCTGCCATCCGTGTACAGATTGATCTTCTCGGTCTTGCGCTCGACGGAGAGATCGTGGGAGAACTTGCACTTCTTGCCCTTCTCGCAGTCTCCCTTTTTGTAGAATATGCAGACAACAGTCTTCGGGTCGACGCCAAAAGGAACCTTCTGGATCTGCGCAGGCCTGTTCAGCAATTCGGCGTTCTCCCGGCGGGCATCCTCGGCGGCCTTCTTCTCACGGGCCTTGGCTTCCTTCTCGGCGGCCTTGCGCTTCTCCTCAGCAGTTCCGGTGGCGGTGGCATTGATTTGCTTGATCTGTTTCTGTGCTGCAGAGCCCTTCTTGTTTTTCATGCCAAACGTCTTGTCGGCAATCACCTTCGAAGCCGCGGGCTTCTTGGCCTTGGGGTCTTCCTTCTTCTTCGGGGGCATTGTGGCGGATTGATGGACAAGAAAAATATGGCCAAATAGTAGGGCGTTCGATTCAATGGTCGTTTCTGTGTTAGACAACACGATTCGTCGATAAAGTCGACTGACTGCCTTCTCTGAAGGATAAACCACTTCGACCTCTTTAAGTTGGTGGGTTGACGTGGGGCAATGATGACCGCAGATTGTTGGAACTTGAATACGGGTCCGAGCGCAGTCGCTTCGCCACTTCAGCCACGCACACATTAGCCACTTTCGTCTAAGCTGCTGCTGCTGCGTGGCCTCGTTGCAGCAACCACAACAGCTACTCCTACCTCCAATCCAGGAAGCCATCCGAGACAACCAGTCAAGACGTGCAAGAATCGATTCGTATTTGGTATGAATACCTTACAAGAACCACCTAAGCGTTTTGCTGCGCAACTGGACTGACGTGACGCACCAGAATTAGCTTGAGAGATCCAGCTTCCTTATCGATATCGACTACAGCCGACTGAATAAACAAACAATTGCAACCATGATTTCCGACGACGACTTGTACCGACTGGCCATATTCCTCGGCTCCGTTTCCATGGTCCTCATCGTCGTCTACCATTTCTTCGAGGTCAACTCGGTAGAGGACGGCGGACTGGCCGAGAAGGCGGCCAAGACTCGACCCGCGCAACAGCCTGCGGCAGTCGGAAAGCCGGCGAGTGCTACCAAGTGAAGGAGAAGATATGGCGCAATACCACCACATTTCGGTTTCAATGGGTACTTCGATCGGATTTGGAGGGCTGCAATTGCCTGCCGGTGGCTAGCAGTGGATTGCAAACGTGGGCGCGAAAGGCAGGAAAGCCAGCACACACAACTGGCCATTTCTAAGCATCAATTGAGGCACAACCCATCGATTTGGCGACACGGAAGCGAGGTTCCTGTATGTGAGCCCGTTGGTAATGCAAGCCTACAGAGCTACAAAGCAAGAGAGCAGTGCGAAGTCATACTGAGACGCGCGCACCTCTGCGGCAGGAGCCAGATCTAATATCGATATCAACTGATAATCAACGAGCCTTCCATTGACACCTACCTGTTGTGTAGCCTCTGTGCTCAACCCAAACTGATGACTGCTGTCTGGGCCTGGTATATCTTGAATCCATTCCCAAGTGAAATATCTAAGTAGGTACATGGAGAAAGATGAGGTTGTAAGGAGTGAGGTGAGGCATACAGCAGGAGGTAGTCGTAGTTCCTTCCCTAGGCCCGGTGCTGGGCTGGAGCTGTCTGATTGGACGAACCTCATTAGGCTTAGCGTATCTCAGCTCTCTCGCCCCCTGCATTGATTCTAAGTATCGGTAGCATCCACCAGCCCCAGAACTGCGGCCAGGCCAAGCCCCCCAAACCCAGTCTTCTCAGGCTCCCGTTCAATCCATCTTTCCTCGCCATCCATCCATCCATCAACATCTGCACCACCCATTCTTCGTCTCGAAACTCTCCTCCTGTGTCAACAAGAGGAAGATTCGACCTGACCTATTTTCCACTTCTTGTATCCGGTTACATCCAACTTGTAACGCCTCACCTACACGCCATCAGCACCGTTCCCGCGCGTGGTCTGACAGCTTTTTCCCCGTTCTACTCAACTACTTTTTTTTTCCTCTGCCAAACATACATATTCTGCCCAAAGTCATCACCGACGCGCGGAATTACTCATATTGCCAACACCATCGCCTCTGAGATATTATTCAGTTTCAGTTGCGATTTGCCTCGACTCTAATCCCTTAATCGACGCACGCGAACCCTTGCGCGCATCTCCAAGCCAACTTCCCATCTCACCGAGTCGCAACTTCACACAAGAACGCGTCTTTACCCATCACACCCTCCAAACCAAACACTCGGACGCTATTCCCTGCCAAATACATCAATATGTCTGGAAAGCTTGACCAGTCTCTTGACGAGATTCTCTCCACTCAGCGCCGCTCTGTTGGCGGTCGCCGTGGAGGAGCTCGAGGAGGCCGCCGTTCGGTCGGAAGAGCCGCTGCCACCGTCGCCCCCGTTGGTGGTGTGACCAAGACATCAAAGCAGAAGGGAGCTGCCGCAGCCAAGCAAACACCCGCCAAGGGTGCTGTGGCTGGCGACAGCAAGGTTGTTGTGAGCAACCTGGTAAGTCCACGCGCAGCCCGTCACCCATCACTTACAATCACTAACATATGACGCAGCCTAAGGACGTAAACGAGGCACAGATCAAGGTATGTTTCCACTAAGGCTTACCCTGCCGGTGGAATTTCATCGACTATCCATTTTTATCGCGCGCGCGTACATCTCGAACCTACGATCTACATTGCCTTGACTTGATCCATTCGGTCAAGGGGTGTACGGATGTGGTCGGAGTAGAGCTGTCAGCTGCCCAGTCTCCTTCACGATCAAAATTGTGCACGCACCTTGCGTTGCAACACCTTGGATCCGAAGTTGAGCAGGTCCTTGTCAACCAAACACTGAACGCTTTGGCGTCAACCGCAGAAGGCTTGGCAACCCTTACTTGCGAGTTCCGTCAGTGTAGACAAGTCGACTATGGCGCTACTGATGACATGCAACTCCGAGGCTGGAATGGCTCTCTCCCTGAGGACAATCATAGTGAAGTCCAAGCACATACAAGTGCTTCCTCCAACCTGCAACGAGCAAAGCAGTGAGCTACAGCAACACACCTAAGATACTACCGGTAATCTCCAGTGAAGTACAGTGGGATGTGATGCTTCCGTCATTTTGGGCAACCGGGGTTACACTTTCTCATGCCGTGATTGGCATCCTGCGCAGAAACAGAGCCAAAGTGGTTTCTGATCAACTTCACTTTGAATGAAGTTCACATTGGGCGGAAGAGATTATGTCGGTCATCATGTGTCGGACGCAATCTTTGGCGAGGCGCCAAGAAAGTGGCTACTGGAAGATGGCATCTAGTGGGCGCGGGGGTTGATATGTTCTCCGGCTGACCAAATATGCTGGGTGTCGGGACGGCCCATTCCAACGCTGTACTAACGCTCACTGCTTGCTCGTTCACGGTACTCCTGTGGTGTGCCACCAAGGTGCTTGGCTCACATACATTCGCTAGCCGAGTAGCGATGCGTGGGCGATATGATACGAAACGCTTACTACCCGTGAATTTTTTGATCACTAACATGGCATGTCCTTCGATAGGAGTACTTCATCTCGTCTGTTGGTCACGTCAAGAGAGTTGAGCTCTCATATGGCCCCAACAGCATGAGCCGCGGCATCGCTACTGTCACTTTCGGTTCCGCTGATGGCGCGCAAAGGGCTTTCAAGGCTCTGAATGGTCTTTTGGTTGACAACAGACCCATCAAAATCGAAATCGTCGTCAGCGCTGCCAACGCCGCCATGCTCCCTGCGCCCAAGACGCTTACGGACCGTATCACGCAGCCCAAGTCGCAGCCTAAGGCCCAGCCCAAGTCAGCTGCCTCCACCAAGAAGGATGCGGCAACGAAGGATGCCGGAGCTGGCGCCGCTGGCGCACGAGGTCGAGGCGGCCGTGCCGCTCGCAAAGGTAAAAGCGCTCGCCCTGCGAAGAAGACGGCCGAGGAGCTCGACTCCGAGATGGCGGACTATTGGGGCTCGGGTAACCCGAACGAGAACGCCAACGGCAGTGCTCCGGCTGCTGGAAACGACGACGCTGCTATGGAAGATGAGATCTCAGTATGTTATGACACCGTGAAGACAGACACTGCAGCATGCTAACAAACATTGAACAGTAAACGGTTTCATGACGAGTGAACAACTCAGACGAAGTTTTATGAAATTTACATTGGACGGGAAGACTGCTTGGCCCAATGAGCGGTCTTTGGTTGGGTTGTCAGTTGCTTGCCATGGTTGGCAGTATGACGTCCTTGCTTGCGCATAAATTGTCACCGACGAAATGCGAACTGGTTTTTAGGGGGAAGGATGGATTGGTTTTGCGTTCCTGTATTATTTTTCACACTGGCTTCATTTGCTGCGCCAGTCTGAACAGGGTTTCCTTTTTTTTCAGTGGTCATAGCGAATAATGAAGATCGAGCGATAGACCACGACCTTTAGCCTCCCAGAGGTATACCTGGTGGTGATAAAGTTGTAACTCGCAGAGGTTGCTCTGTCATGATATCAAATTGTGAACAGCCCTGTAATTTGTTGCCTTGCCGATTTCTGAAGGAAAGTTACGTATACCCACTGGATGTATACGTTGGTTTTATTTTTTTATTTTTCTTCTCGACTACGTAGTTTAAACAAGCCTCCAGGGTTCGACCGCTCTGGCCTGATAAGTACAAGCTCGCATCCGACCATCAATTCGGGTTCGTGTATCAAACAAATGTATACACCTTCGTTGGCCAGCTTCAAGACGGTTTTGCGGTGTTATGAGCGACGAATGCATGAATAGTCCCCAAAGAATTGGCACTGCTAACCAATAATTCCTCATCTTTCTTCGACATGACGGTTCCCCTCTGGAGTAAAGCATGGTACCAAATCACCTTGACAATTGGCTCGTCTTGGTTATCACCATTACCGTGAATACATGGATCATATGATATACGCCAGCCAGCCGGAGGGCTTTGTGCGGTCTTGATTAATCATCCTCGGTGTGAATGAGCCATGCATACTCCGTATAGTATTGCGATTTTATCAGCCAGGCCCCCTGGCTGCCCGGTAGACTTTTCCACCTCCTACGTGATACGAGGTTTTGGTCCATCCGCCCCTTTTTGAGCCGGCTAAAACGTGAACGGATGTCAGCCGAGGAGCGTTTTTCTGTTATTGCCACGCGCATGGGAAGGAGGGGGAGCGGGTAGAGGACGATGGGTGGGTGAGAGAGTAGCTCGTCCTTCTTCCTGCTGGCAGGGTATCTTAAGTAGTACCAAGATATCCTGGAACAGGATAATGTCCGAAGGACCCGAGTTGGCGGGCAATACACGTGTTGAATCGCCCCCGTGTCATTTTATTTCCCCTTCCCCTTCCATTGTGGATGGAATGTAGTGGACTGATTGTTGCTCGGCCTCTATTTCATTACTTATAATATTCGAGGGGAGGCTGGCCCGTTTCATTTCGTCCGTTTATAATGAGGATGATGAGGATAACAGCGTTTTTATCAGAAACTAGACAGTGTTTATTAATCCAACACTGAAGACACGACATTGGGTTGTCTGAGATCCGACAGACGAGCAAATAGGTGCTCGGAAGGTCTATTTCTGGCAAGCGCCTTGTCATCGAAATTTGATCGTGCCAGGAACATCTAGAATACTGTACCGCTCACTCCATAGCTGAAGCAATATGGACGCGGAGAAAACTTGGTCAAAGATTCCAGCCAGCCCCTTGTGCGATGGTACATGCAGACTTCGTGATGGTTTCAGGGTTACGGTTGACCCGGTTCGAAGGAGAGGGGGTGAAGCCGGTTTTCAGAGTAGGTAGGTAGGTATGAATGATGCGGTAGTCTTGCTCCTGTTAGAATAATATACGCGGCGTTCCGGGCAAGCTCTGCCCTCCCCGAGTCACCATCTCCTGTCTCGTCTTTGGTATACACTGGGTGGGCTAGGCAATAAGTTTGGGTTATGATGCGAAGTATGGATGACAACGAACGGTGTCAGGGCATGGATGCGTCAAATGCATCATTACTCATGAGCCCTGTGGCTCTCTGATTTGATTACCGGGACGGTAGCCCCTTTCACAATTTGTGCAAAGGCCGCGAGAAAGTACAATATTTGGGGGCGGGGGCGGTGTTGGTGCTGTATCAAAAGCTGGATGATTATGCGAGGTAACCAACATTTTGGTTGCTGACTGCTATCACAGGTTTCATAGCATCGTCTGTTATGCCTTGTGTAAGGAGACTGAGGCAGAATGAGTGGGTGATAAGCCTTGGAAACGCTTGTTTGTACTCTAGCCGACCCTCTCGAGAAAAGCGTCTCCTTCCCCCGTCTTTGTGATGTGTCATACTGACCCACAGGATGGGACATTTGTATAGGACTATAAAACCTCGGTGGTGGATATGATGCTTCGGGCAGGAAAAATTTCAGCAACGATGCATGTGTGTGGAACCCGAGATTTACTGGTGCATACTTGGTCAGTCACTCGTCTCTTGCAGATTTACTCCTTCATCACTTGGTAAGGCTGGATGCAGGAGGCAGAAGAGCTCACCGAAGAATGCGCTGGCAGCTTCAGCAGCAGGAGCCGGTCAAAGGGGACGGGCCCCAGACTCACTCTGCATCTCTAGATCGGTGACCAGGACATAATTCGCCGACATATGCACTCACCGGCCTGACTACACATATTCTTCAGCGGTTCCTGCAGCCATCTTCCTGGACCTTGCTTCCGGCTGTAGTTGATCTTCTAGCCAGACGACGACGATGGTGTTGAAGTGACGAAGAAGAACCAGCCAGTCTCCATCTTATTGTGCTTTGACTAGTCAAAATTCTGCAGGAGTCTTGACTGGGTTTACTTGACGTTGGGTATGTAAGGATGATACGGAAGCCCGGGTGAGCTCCGGGCCCCGAGCAAGAGCCATGGTTTTCAGGCATGCCAGCGTCGTCCACGCAAATGCCAAAGGGTCTGTGCCCAATCATAATGGGCGATGGCATCATTCACAGCAAGATTTGTAGACATTCGAAGTTAGAGCGGTTTTCGACCCGCCGAGGCCTCGTAATATTATATTGCGGCGCCACGAGAAACCCTGGCTGGCTCGTTGATGACTTGATAATGACGGGAGATCTGCAGGTACTCTGTCTTCGCAACTTAGTGCTCCGGGAGCAGCTCGTTGCTCCTGATCTATCCAAAGGAACCGGGTCTGATCAGCGACGTCTCACTCGCTTGTATCATATCACATATTCGTTTATTGACCTCATCTCACAGGGGTGCCAGTGCCAGTGGGTCTCCCCAGCACCGTCAGCAGCGGGAGTTATTAATTAGTAAGTGCGTCAAACCCCGGAGTCAGGGAATCAGTAATCTGGGTAGGATAGGCAAACCTGTCATGCCCTGCAGCAGCGAAAGGAGTCACAGCCGACCGGCGGCGGAAGGAAGACCGCCACGAATCACAGCGGGAGCAGTTCCAATTGGGCCCGGTTTTGCTGCCTGTCCGGACCATCTCATACGACCGTATATCTCGGTGGCGACGCGAATAGTCGGACGCCTAAGCCTTTCGCAGGCGATCAATGGTAACCCAGACGTTATATGACAGGCATGACTCGGTCTGGGCTGACATTTTTGGCACAATGGCGCGTGTTTTGACAGCAGGCTGTGGAACTTTTAGCGAGGAGCAATCGGAAAGTTTCAGGGGTCAGGGGTCGAGGGGTCGAGGGGTCAAAGGTATGGATATACCAGTACATACTTGGAAGGAATGTATGCCTGCGATTATCTACACAGCCAATGGTACAAAACGCCAGCCTCTATCTTCCGCTTCAAAGGGTGGACACTGTCTCATCAGCAGGCATGGTGAAGACTCCTATCGACATCCAATACACTGTGTAGATATGCAGTCAGCCACAACCCCACCAGGGGCGGAACGCCTCTGAGTATATCGCGATGCCACCTTGATGCGATCGTTCGGATAGCCACCGCAGGCATACATAAAACAGCAACTATTACATGCTTCCAGACTCACCAGATGTAGAGGAACCGCATATGTCAGGCCCCAAATGGCCCGTCATCTCCTTCTTTGGAAGCATGGTGGCTGACGGGAGGTTGCATCAGCTAAAACAAAGCGCATCTTTGACAGCTGCCGCTCCACAAACGGATAGGAAGACCGCAGCTTGTCCCCAACTGAGGTGAAACCCGAACCATGGCGCCTGGGCAAGGGCTTCCAAGAGCCAAGACTAACGATTGAAAGAAGAAGAAAAAGCAACGAAAGGAAGGTGGCGGTATTGGAATCTGTGATGCCACCCGCAAATATGACGGATCGACGAGGACATCATGATTGTTGTTGCTTGCTACATTTGTAGCAGCTTTGCAGATTCCCGGTTCCGAGACCACACGCCATGTACATACCTGCCTATAGTATGCGCCATAAGCGTTGCAATAGCTGGGAAACGGGACAAGACAGCCATTGAGCACGAGGCGTGGCAGCGGGATTCTCCAGAAAAGCAGACTATGGCCATGTCAAATGGCACTCGCCGCACCCTTCGCGGGACTAGCGTTGCTGCGGGAGAGGCGATAGTGGTGCAATCAAAGGCTAGGGCGAACGTGGTATGCATGGGACCCACGAACCGTTATCCGTTATTTCCTGAGGGTGTTGAGCTCGGCGCTCAGGATGCAGGTCAAGGCGGGCGGAAGGGCGGCCGTTAATCTATCATCTCAGGAAACATTCGATGGCGCCGTCGCATTGCACCCCGATCCTGGCATTGGTGGGCGGGTGGTACATCCGGGGGGATTTCGTTGGGCGAACCAGCGTCGACGGCCCAGCAGCCGGGTTGGTGCAAAATGTGACAGATCAGAGAGGGTTGAGGATTATAAGGAGGAGGCATACTCGGGATTTGTAACCGAGCCGTGGTTCGGTACGATCATAACCACATCAGCATTCCATCAGCCAAGGGGAGAGGCCAATGGCACGTTGGCTCTGTTGTATGTGTGACCTATAGGTAAAGGATAAAGAAGAGAAGGAAGAGGGGAGCCATCAATGCAATTGCTCCGTTACACTCCTCAACAGCGACTCGGTGAGCTGGATGCCTAGTATGGCATGTAGGTAGGGTATGGAGTGTGCAAGGTATGGAGTTGGGGAGGGCTCGATACTTGCCGAGTCAGTCAGCCTCCAAGGGCCAAAAAGAAACGACTGGGCGTGAAAAGAGGCGTGGAACAAGCTTAACGGCCAGAGTGTCGCGGCGGCTATTGGTGGTGCTGCCGATCACTCCCCACTCTTGGACATGCAACATGACCGATGCTTCCAAGGTTGGCAATAAAAATGCCCGGACGGACTTGGGACGCCTAGGGACGCCTTAGGTAGGGACACCACTCACAGTGCTCGACCAGACCAAAAGGCCAGAGCCCACGATCAATTGGAATCTGGCCATCAATCGGAAGGAAGTCTCGGTCAAGTCGCAGTCACGACGGGCCTTCCTCACTCAGACCTGGCCTTAGGTACCTTACCTGGCCCTACTTAATTGATGTATGTTATGTAGCTACCAGGCTACCTGCCTCCTTCCTTCCCGATTCTGTCGCTACTTTTCCACATTCTTTGCCGGTTTTTTGTTCCCCCTTCTCTATCCCATTTCAACTCGAGTGTATGAAGCTGGAAGAGAGGAGAAGAATACCGCCAGTCGTCGTTTCTGACCGGTCGTTCATGGATGATTAATCGACTTATACTTTTGTGCTTTTACTAGCTCCAATACTCTAGCATCGACCCAGCTCTTTTTTTTTTTTTTTTTTTTTTTTGATCTGATATTCTTCAGCCGCCTCCCATACCCTACTTACATAATCCCTAGTAGGCAGAACACACACCTGTTCTGCTCTGCTCTGCTCTGCCTCTGCTCTTGCTCCCCCAAGACTTATAAAAGCCCACCGTCCACTCTCCAATGGCGACAAGCCACTATTATGGGGGAAGTCCGTTTCATCAGACATATCATCCTCATAGTCACCTTCACAGCACCACCATGAGCAGCACCGACTATCGGCATGCCGCCGCCGCACAGTACCCTTACCAGCAATCCGTCGCCGCCGACGGCTTCACTCCCGAAATGCGGGATCGACAGGCGCGGGGCAAGGACCCTTACCATGATTCGGGGGATGACTCCGAGGGTGCGAGCGGTGATTGGGGTGGCCGGAACCGAGGCTCCAGGTACGTGTGGTTGGCTACCTCATCTTACTCATTTGAACCTAAGTACCAACGTGCCGCCGACTCCGTGCATTCATTTGCACTTATGCGTGTAAGAAAGAGTAAAGAAATCTTACAAATTGACTGACTTCTGCCTTTTTTCCCCCTTCAGGGACGAGTCCTACGCCTACACGGAGCAACGGCGACATGCTGCTCAAATTCTGGACAACCCCGAGTTGCTTATGACCAATGCTCAACGCGAGGGCGATGTAAGTTCTGGACCCCGTTCTTCGAGTCTTGACCCCCACGCCCCCCATCCCCTCAAGCCTCAAACCCTCGACCCCAGCAATGGCGGCAATGGCCCGGGAAACTCCTCTTGCTGCCTGCCAAACTGCAAACCATTCATCCAGTATGGTCCGGTATGGTTATCCACTCGATGAAAAGGACAAATGTCATCCTGTGATGTCATAACAGCGCAGTACTTCATACCTCGGAGACGACAAGGGTAGTGCCCATAATTAGCAACCCACCTCGGCCCCTGCCACCTGCCCTCCTTCCTATATCTCGGCCCCTGCCAAGAAAGACACAACCATAGTTGCGATCGTTTTTTTTTATACCACAGCCCTGCCTTTCTCCACATTCACCAATCTTGTCATCCCATGCTTACCAAATGATCCTCAACAGAGTATACCGGCCATGCGTCTGCGTTACACGCGCATGCTGTGTGGCGTAGTGGAGGAGCCTGCGCCTTCAACGTCCTCGAAGCAGTCGGGGGACAAGAAGAAGAAGACCAAGTCGTCCCGCCACAGCAGTAGCGGTGGGCAGAAGAGCTCGAGCAGCACTCCTAAGAAGCGCAGTAGTCACAGTGACCGCTCCTCGAGAACCCATTGATCTCTAGTGGACAGCAAGTACCTGGAAGGAGGGTGGTGGTGGAAAATGGAAGTGGTCCCCATAGCAACAGCAACACTCGATCGGATCCTACCTACACCAACAGAACCAACCAGGGCTGAGTAGCGAACGACAGAACTGCAGACAAGGCTCGCTCCTTACAAGCGTTGGACCGGCAAGAGCAGCGTTGCAGCCTAGGCAGTGGCTGATTGTACGCCACCCCTGAACCGCGGTGGTTTTCTTTATCTTTTTCTGGCTTAACTTGCACCAGCAGGACTTAGAAAAACGAACGTTGGGGTGAAATGGATTCACGGAATAATGGGCATGATGTTTTTCTTCGGCGCGGGATCGAGGTAAATCTGATGTGATACTGATTGTAGCTTTCCAAGTTGGGTATGTGGGCATATACTGGTTTACTGCGCAGGCGTTATTGAATTGGTGGTTGTTCTTCCCTAATTCCCGGAGAGGCCGGCTATGCCATGCTTTTTGTCAATGGCGATGGTGGAGAAGATTGTCTTCCATGGGTTTTCCCGTCTTCAAGCCGCGAGGTGATATACCCCCTTTCGAAAAAGTGGGCGGCGGGGGGGTTCTCTGCTGTTTTCTGTGGGATCCGGCATCCTCGCTGTACGGATTTAGAGTAGCTAAGCTTCGAGTCGATAATTTTGCAAACGTTTCTGTCCCTTCACCTCTCATCGTGGCTCTTCCGTTCCAAGTCGGGTTGTCAAGTCGCATGTACTATACTGAAAAAGTGTGCTGCTGTAATAACGATTTTACTTCAATATAGACATAGTTCAAGTACAGAAGAAAAAAGAGCTTGATCATGTATCAATAAGGCTACATATATATATGCAAGGAGAGAGCTATAAAACTAGACACGGGAATCCCGTACGCTATAAGTATATGCGCGGCTGCTGCGGTTATGCTGTATACCTTGTGCAAAGTAGCCACCCAATAATCATTCAGGTTTTCCTTCACCTTTTTGCCCCTCTGACACTACTTGTTTAGCTCCCCGATCCTTCGCCTTTCAAAACCGATACGAGAATAGAGAGACGAGCGAGCGGACTCGATGAGGAATACAAGGGGGCCGATCCCCCAGGAGAGTGGGGTCGTCGGTATATAGAAGACTCCTAGAACTCCTCCCAATGAGATGAAGACGATAAGCGACAATGAAGATGGTAGTATATTCGTGTCGTCGCGTTTCTGGGGGGTCAAAAATGCCTCCCAGATCAAACCAGTCGAGATATCCTTAATTTCGACCAAAAAGAAATAACCAAGTGATGAATATCACCCCGATAGCGCCGTTGCCCGAAAAAGAAAAACCCTGACCAAATGCCTTTCTAATGTCTCCAGGGGGTTACCAGATTCCAGCCCAGTGTTCTCCCTCTTCGAATCTTATTTTATGTGACGCGATACGGCTCATTACAAAACAGCACACGTATCCAAGAAACAATGAACAACAACTATGCATACCGCGTGCTCGCTACACGCCTCATGCCGCCGCCGTATTGCTGTTGCTGCTGCTGTTGGTACGGTGACCAGTCTGGTTGTTGGCCATAAGCCGGCGGTGGTCGTGCCACGTTCGCAGCTTGCCACGCGCCGCCTCCACCATAGCCGCCGCCTTGCCAGCTGGGGTTTGGCTGTGTCGGCTTCATTACACGCCTCGGTCGTCGTCGGCAACAGCTACAGAGACAGCTCAGAAGTGCGATCAATATCAGCCCACCAACAACCGCAACTACCGGGATAAAGATTTGCTTGTTGTCATTGATCCAGGCTTGAGCTTGATTGATGAAGTTGGATCCCTCACACTTTCCGTTGTTGCATTTGCCACCGCCATCGCAAGGAGTACCGTCCAGGAAATACTGCTTCAGTGTGTAGCAAGCGTTTGGACCCAGTTGGGCCGATGCACAAGACAGGGTACATCCCCCTGAGCCGCACGACTTTGTGCTGTTATCGCCGTTGAGGTTGCTCACAATGGTCTTGCACTGGAGGTCACGAGACGTACACTGCCCAGAAGCACAGGTAAGTCCCGCGCCGTCGGAACCACACTTCTGGCCATCCTCAGCCTTGACATCCTTCGGACATGTCGGTGCTGTGCCGCTGCAGGTTTCTGCGGGATCGCAAGATCCGGTGCTTTCTCTGCAGACTGTTCCGCTAGATGCAAACTGACACTGCTGAGTGCAGCAGTCCTCGTTCGAAGGGTCGCAAACAGAGTTTCCCTTGAACTTGCACGTCTTGGCATCACAACAGCTGTTGGAACCGCATCCCTGTTCGCCACCGCAGTCGCAGTCTTCGCCCGCTTCGACGATGCCGTTGCCGCATTGCTGGCCTGTGATTGTCACAACATCCTTGTTGTTGCTCAAACATGAAGACTTGACGCTGTTACGGTTCATCGCAGAGCATATATTGCCTATACTGCAGGCAGAGAAGCGATCGATGTTGTTACCAGTCGAGGGATTCATAATGAATTGCTGCTTCGCATCGCATGAGTTTGAGCTTAAAGGGCAGCACTGGTTCTGGGTTACTGTCCCGTCGGCACAAGTTTGGCTCATACAGTCGTGAACAGCTCCGAAAGTATGTCCACTCTCATGGGCAAATACTTGCCACTCGGTATCGGTGCGGACAACAACATTGGCACCAGCAGTAGTCTCGTTTCCTTCGCCGGAAGGACTGGCACCCTCAGCACAAAGCTGACCGAGCCAAGCCAGACCGACAGCGGCACCTGTATTGCACGTACTCAATAGTGTCCAATACGCATTTCGGTCCTTGAATTGGCCTCTCCAGGCTGAAAACAAATTCAGACGGTCCGTAATACTCGTATCAGAGCTGCAAGGCTTATTCCAGGGTGCAGTGGAGGGGGAGTACCAGGGCAATCAGCCTCGCTGATAGTCAAGTTCTGGATGCCAATAGAGATGTTGAAGGTGCTTTCATATACCTGCGATGCAGCGCTGACTTGCTGAATGATGTGGGCCTTGACGGACGACGTAGAGTTGAACTGGGCGGTATATGTGCAGTCGGTGGCAATACCGACGAGAGCAACCTTTCGCGTACTAGGGCAGCCCGCTGTCGAGCCGATAGTGCTGGCAAGGTTGACACCAGCGCCATTGCCGCCCTTATATCCGTCAATGCCTTGACGAGCAAAGAGGCGCGCCGAGTCGACAACTGAAGTATCGCGAAGATCGAGACCAGTAAAGATAGGATGGGTGTTCTCGTTGTTAAACTCGAGACTATCCGATGAGCAAGAAGGAGCACGGAGACTACGCTTTAGCTCGCCGGGCATATCCTCTTCAAAAGGATCAAGTTTGACATCGGAATCCCTCCAAACAATCATATACTCGTCCTCGGCGAATTCGACAACAGGATCCTCGTGGTGCTGAGTTTTCCGGTAGTTGGTGCTGGTGTGTACGTGATGGTTGTCGCCATTCACGCGGAAAGCGCCCTCGAATATAGGCTTCGGTCCATCGCGATGCACTGTAATGCGGGCCCAGCCTTCATTAATCCATTCCTGGTGGCCTGGGTGCTGAACGTAAGCGTGGCCCTTGAAGACCCGGTGGTCGGAACGCGCGATGGGCTCTTCGTGCCGTATGGTGCCATCCGAAGCCAGATACTGCACCGACGCAGTGTCTGCTATTACGTCGTGATTAGGTTCTAATGTCAAACGGATCTTGTCGCTCTTGTCGTGTAATAGGAACGTGAGCTCAAAGGACGAGTGTGCATGTACGCGGTGCGACGGCGTGTGCAACGTGGGATCATCCAGCCGACTGAGATAATTCAAGGCATTTCGTTTCGTCGAGTGCGCCTCGGAGGAGGGTGCCAAAGCTAAAAAGAAGGCGACGGCCGTGCTGAGAATGCCGCGCATGCTGAAAAAGAGGCGAGTCCCTTTGTTGGGAGGGGACGGGTTTCTGGTCTCAAACTCCCATCCAAGTCGGTCCTATTGTAGATGTAAAGCGGTGTGTGTTCAATATCCCGATATCAAACAGTACGATTAAACAGTGGCCAGGTTCGTCTTTTGTGTCGCCGAGATGGATTGAATTTGTCAATGGAGATGATCGGGCGATTGATGGAATCTGACCTGGGCGGATTGTGGGAGAGGGACCGAAGCGACCAGTGAGACGGGCGAAGTTGCTGGTCGTGGTGGATTGGCAAGGCTCGGCAGTGTTCTCGGGGGCTTAGATTCGTGACCACCCGTGGACCCGGCTTGGCCAGCAGACAGAGAGTAACCAACGCAAGGAGACGAGAGAGGAAGTGTGTGTGAGTGGCGAGAAGAGTACGGTATCGACAAAACGAGAGGAAGATAGAGAGAGGGTGCAGGCGAGGAAGGAGAGAATGACGAATAAGCAAAACCAATACAAGCAATCATATAATCGAAAGTGAGTGAAGATGATGACGGTCGCGCTCGTAAGAAAGGTGTTCGTCCCGAAGGAAGGAAGATGGTTTGTCGAGTGGCTGCGCAAAGGCGGATGGATTGCCAGGCCTACCCTTACCCAACCTTGCTTGGCCTCTAGTGTGCCGTAGTACAGTACTGCTCTGGCTAATTGCTCTTATTGCGCCCAACAGGCACACACACACACACAGCAGCTTAGCTGACAGTAGGCGAGGTACCCAGCCTCCTTTTTGGGTGCCTACAGCGCTTGTCGGGCGATGGATTGGCCAGGGTGTTCCGGCAAGATCATGGCTTGGCGGGGATGATCCTGGAAAGATGCCCTGTTTGAGGACGCTGGTCGGACCCTTAGCACTGTGGATTCTGCGGGGGCGCTGCTTCCAACAGGCCAACAGGCCAACAGGCGGCAGTAGCAGTAACAGAAATAGATTTGGGGGCCCTTAAACAGCGACAGGCCAAACGATACGACTCTCCTCTAGCTATTTCATGTATAGTAAGTATATACGCATACAATCTATCTTCTCGAGGCTGTGCTGTGCGTGTATGTAGTTCGCCGCTGGCTAAGACGGCAACGGTTGATAGGGCAGCGATAAGACTTTCATTTCTTTTTTGTTCAGACCCAGGGTGTTGGGATTGCGCCAGAGACAGACTGGAGACGGGAAATACATACCAGCTATTTACCAGGTACGGGTAATGCTATGCCTGTTTCAAGATTGTCGATGTCGAGTTTCGCCCAGGCTAGCTATCGAGAGAACGCCAATTCGATTTCCCCAGTCGCATGAACCGATTGGATTGGTTGTAAAACAGCGATCTTCTTGTTATCCCACTTTGTATCAATCGCAGATCTCGTGGCGTGGTGAGATCTAGATCATTCGCGTTGCGCGCTCTTCTGAGAGCACTTTTCTACGCTCGGGTTTCTTTTCTCCAGAGGTACTCCGTAAAGGCGGCCTGGACGGCCTTGGGAAGCGCTGCCAAGTTTCCTTGGTATGGGACAATAGGTAGTAGGGACTGTGCAGTGAGTGCACTGGTACGCTGCTGGTACGTGGAGCGCCCCTTCGGTCTGGTTGAATCAATCAGAGTTTCTCAGCAGTAGTTCGGACGAGGACTTTTTCTAGAAAGGAAGCAAAAACCCCTCAACGGTTTTGCTTGATTAGTATCCCTAGTGATCCAAGGTCATCGATGACTTCAAGTTTTATACGACGGCCGCTGGTTTGCATCCCTCGGTGTGGGAGTCTCGCGGCACTTCGACGCGCCCCATTCGCTTAAGTCCGAGTATGCCAAGGCTGCCAATACAACTCATATCTGGGCCATTACGCGTTCTTCTGTGCAGCTAGGTCCCTTGGCTTTCTCTTAGGTCCCCTTCGGCATCCGTAAAATGCCGTGTTTGCCTGTTCTTCATTCAATGTCCGATTGTGTCTTCGTCCGGTTGACCTCACGACTCAGGACTTTGCTCCGCTAGTTGTCCTTAGCAATCGTGTACAGCGACGCTGCGGTCCAACGCCATGCGTAGGGTACCTACAGTAACGTATGTTAGACGCCGCTATCCGACGGATCCTTGTGTAGCTGAAAACACAGCCTCGGGTGGCCACAATGACCGCGTCAACAAGACCGAGTCGAGGGGATTCGCTCTGCCAAGATCCATAATTAAGACTAGCAAGCAGTTGCTGCATGTACACGAGGTGTTCAGAGGCGCTGCGAGCAAAGGGCGTATAACTGGATCTTGTAAAAGGCGTGGCACTTTCACTTGTCTGATCTGGGTGAGACGGCGCCGTGACTTCATGAAGATATCTCTTTCATTTGGCATAGCCGAGCTTCGAGGCTCTATGGCACAATTCATACTTAAAAAGAATACTAGCTACAATGTGTCGTTAAGTTTCGAATGCAAAACGCAAGAACTCCCATGGTATCACTCTACTCCGATGCTCATAGCAATCATTTCTTCCGCGATTCCTGGACAGTCCCGATGATCTTCTGGACCACGCTGGGATCCGAGAGCTATCAATATTATCAGTAAATGTTGCTCGGGTGGGTTTTATAGAATTGGTAAAGACTTACTGTACTCGTGTCGCCAAGTTGATCTTCCTCGCCGGCAAGGATCTTTCTCAAGATGCGGCGCATGATCTTGCCACTCCTGGTTTTGGGCAGGTCGGGGACAATGAAGACAGCCTTGGGAGCAGCAAATGGACCAATGCTCTTTCGAACTTGGAGAATAAGTTCTTTGCGCAGGGCCTCGACATTCTCGTTTGCATCCCTCAGGGCGACAAAGGCGTTGACAGCCTGGCCGGTGAGCTCATCTGTCACACCAACAACAGCAGCCTCGCCCACAGCATGGTGTTCAATCAAAGCTGCTTCGATCTCCGCTGTTGACAGACGGTGACCACTAACGTTTACGACATCATCAACCCTGCCCCGGATCCAGTAGAAACCTTCGTGGTCACGACCGGCACCATCGCCAGTAAACTGCAATAATAATCAGCATCATGTCAAGCTTAGCGTCAAGTCATTCGACCACTTACGTAGTAACCCTTGTAGACATTCAAGTAAGTGTCCATGTATCTCTTGTGAGCACCATAGACAGTGCGGGCCATGCTAGGCCATGCCTGCTTGAAAGCTAAGACGCCCTCGACATCGTTTCCGTGGATCTCATCACCCGAGACGGGGTCAATGATAGCAGGCTCGATACCAAAGAATGGCAGCGAAGCACTGCCTGGCTTTGTGGGTGTTACGCCCGCAAGCGGCGTGATCACGTTGGATCCCGTCTCAGTTTGCCAGTATGTCTGTCAAATATTAGCAAAAGTTACGCCAAAACAGATTACAAGCGGAGTTTGCAAGCACTTACATCGACAATGTGACACTCCTCCCGGCCAACAACCTCAAAGTACCATTTCCAGACTTCCGCAGCAATGGGTTCTCCCACAGAGCCTAGGACTCTTAGCTTCGACATCTTGGACTTGACAAAGTCGTCACCCGCACGCTTCAGCAACCTCAACGCTGTCGGTGCCACATAGAATTGAGTAACCTCATGTTTCTCGCAGATCTCCCAATAGCGGGCAAAGTTGGGGTACGCAGGAGTACCCCTCGAAGACAACGGTGGACACACCCAGGAGAAGGGGGGCGTAGACAACATAGGTGTGTCCGGTAATCCAACCCACATCTCCGCCACAGAAGTATCTGTCGCCGTCGTGGATATCGAAAACATATTTGCCCGTCATAGCAGCACCAAGCAGGTAGCCTCCGGTTGTGTGCATGACACCCTTGGGCTTGCCGGTAGAGCCCGAGGTGTACAAAAGAAAAAGTGGGTCTTCCGAGTTCATGGGCTCGGGCGCAATGTAAGAAGGCCACTTCTCGACCTCCTCGTGCCACCAGTAATCTCGGCCGGCTGTCCAGGGTACATCAGCACCCGTGCGCTTGTAAACAAGGACATGAGACACATCTGGGCACTGCTTCAAGGCATCGTCGACAATCTTCTTGGTGCCGATCAACTTGCCGCCACGCTTGCCCTCGTCTGTGGTGATAACCACTTTTGACTTGGCGTCAATGACTCTGTCCCGCAAGGAATCGGCCGAGAAGCCGGCAAAAACCACGGAGTGGATCGCACCAATACGCGAGATAGCGAGGAACGCAATGACGGCCTCGGGAATCATGGGCAGGTAGATAGCGACAGTGTCGCCCTTGCGCACGCCCATCTGCTTCAGGGCCCAGGCAGTCTTGGAAACCTCTCGCAGGAGTTCGCCGTAGGTGAGTGTGCGGCCATCACTGGGCTCGTCAGCCTCGTAGATGATGGCGACCTTGTTGGGGTCCTTAATGGCGTGTCGGTCCACGCAGTTGTAAGAGGCATTCAGCTGGCCCTCGAGAAACCAGGCATTGTCACCGCCTTCTAATGAGCCAGAGTGCACTGTCTTGAAGTCTGTCTGCCATGTAAGGAGCTCTCTGGCCATTCTGCCCCAGAACTGGTTGGGCTGGGTGATGGATTCCTTGTACAACTGTTGGTACTCCTCCATGCCTGGCGATATTTTTTAGCTTGCCGCCGTTACTCAAAAATAGGGCATGAACAACTTACTGCCGATATGTGGTTTGCTGGGATGCTCTATTGGACTGGTCAGCTTGTACTCTCATGGCACACGACAAACCCGGAGTGCGACTGGGGAAGGGGGGAATTGGCGAATCACGTACTCTCCAGCATCTTCTGCGGAGGATCTGCAACACATTGTCAGCTTCGTTTTCTCGCTAATTCCTCAGAGCGTCCCTCAAATAACGATAAGATGCTCTTGAGTGACCGCTGGAGATTCTTACGAAAGGTATCGACCTCATGGGCCTCCGCGACCACGGGAACCTTGCCTTCAGCCATGGTCGGCGACTCGGATAGGGCGGGGGTGTTTGTTTAGCTGACGATGCGTTGCAGCGGGGTAGGGGGAGCTTGATCCAATGCAAGCAAGCAGAAATGGACAGCCAAGAGAGAGGATTGCAAAGGTCGGGTGGGTGGTATTCTAGCTGGTCGTGCACACGGCAAACATACACACGCACACACACGCTCAGAGTCAAAGTGAGTCTTCAAGGCAGAAGAGTCACACTTGAGGTCGAAGAAGCGGAAAGGAGGTAATGGTTATGAAATAAAAAAAGGGATCAATCTCTCGGCGTAGCGTTAGCCGTGGGGTGTGGAAGCACCTTTATTTGTATTACGGCAAAAATGAGCTGATAGACGACAGTTGAGCGAAAGGGACTTGATCCATCCATTGATCCCCGTTCCCATCAATTGTCAGGTTCCATTCGACCCTGCAGATGCGCTAAGGCGGGCCAACAACCGCAACGCTCACAGCAACACGCCAGACCAGCCAGACACGACACACTTTCTCGGCCGCACACACGCTCCCTCTCTCTCTCTCTTTCGCCCGTCCGTCAGCACACCCTCGGGTACTTGGGTCGATGGCCATGCCATCCGCACCTGGACCCTTGACCCTAGGTACCGCTACTGCGACCTCTGCTATCTAGGAGACGAGCCCGCGGGGTAGAGAGTCCAGCCCATTGATCTCATTGATCACTATTCCTTCCGCCTGCCCGAGTGAACGGATGACCGAAGTGGGACGCAAAAGGACAGACGATAATTGGACTACTCCCCAACGATTTTAGTACCCCCGAAGCCAGCGGCACCATGATTGATCAATTTGTTGCAGGCAAACATTCCTGTACCTCTACTTCCCGTTTGCCGAAAGTACACTTCTCACGGCGTCATTTCTTGGCCGGCCTCTTGGCTTATTGCAGGCAGAGAGGGGAACGGAGTATTTAGACTAGGACTAGATGGTCTTTTTTCATCAATCCCATTTGCTACCACTGCTGTGGTCGCTCCGGTGAATTGGCATATATCATTGCTACATAATGTCTGACCTGTCTGCCTTCTCTTCCCAACAAGTAAGGACAAGACCGAGCTGCGACCCCAATGCAGCGCTGCTGGCTGCAGGCAGGTCGGCTCTCATATCCCATCGTCAATCCAATAATTCTTACCCGCGGCCCATCACCAATTTCGGTTCAGATTGGCCGGAGCAGCCTAGTCGTAAACAATAACCGGACCGCTCCGGCGAGATTCTTTCTGGACGAATTCTATAGAGGGTCTCCTGCCGTTGTTTACGTGGTTTTACCAGCGTCCAGTCCCCATAGGCCCTAGTAGTTCTCCATCATAATCTCTCAACCGGAAGTCGCCAAATTGTCATCATTGGGACTTCTCCACTGAAAGAGGTTCTCGGGCTTTCGTGGTTATAATGTACATGCCGAGCGATCGTCTTTGCCTTTCGAAAACTCCCCGCCAAGACAATGTTGCATTGCAACAAGGCCTGAGGAGGATACGGCGCGTTTCTCTGCGTGATACAAGACGCCGGTTGTGCCCCTGCCGACTGGATCATCGGATGTCATGTCTCACGGTCAGTTGCCGCTTTCGTATATCGAGTCGGAAAGCCAAGCCCTGTCTTTCCCCCTTCAGCGGTTCAACCCCGCATGCTTGCTTACCAGGCTGGGCTTTGGTCATTTCTCCAAACATCCCCCAGAAGTTCCATCCCGGCCGGTTCAGATGTGGACAGCCTTGACTGGAAGCTGTAGCTTGCCGTAGTACGCATGAGGTATGATGTGACGACGCCGCGGCGACCATCGGGTCTTGGGTCTTCCCAAGAGTCCAGGATGTTGCTCACCTGGCCTGTCCGGGGAGACGAGTTCGGAGTCTGTTTGCCGTCTACCAGTTGACCGCACAGATGATGGGTACAGCCTCACGTACCATTACTTCATCCCTAGAAGCTAGCTAGGTATTTGTAGTAACCCTACTGCATATACTAGCCAGGTCTGGTTGCTTGGCTTCTTATGACCCCGCGGGGTAACACCTCCCCAGTGGCCATGCTCTTCTTGGACATGCATCTCACGCATGTACCACCACATCATAGGTACAAGTCTTCTACAGTCAGCAGCAGGGGAAGATTGATACACGCCAATGGGCGGCAGGCATATGAGTAATAGTTTCACTTCACGATCGATAAGGCATTGTAGCCAAGAGTATAGGCAAATCTGATGACCCAGGTCTAGAATGCAGAGTGCAGCATACCGACATTGTAGACTGCATGCAAGCGAGTGGTGCGACGCATCCCAGCACACTCGCCCTCGCCCTCGCCCTTTGGTTGTACGACAACGAAACGGAGCAACTTGGATGCCGGTATAAAGTCTAATGTGCTAGAGTCTAGTAACCGAAAGCTGACCGAGGCATTAAGTCTCTCGACCGGCGACACGCAGCAAGAGACACTGGGAAGCATTCACCATGCAAGCAGATGGAGAAATGCATACCTACATGTAGGAAAAGTAACCTTGATGCACCAAGCGTCCCACCTGCTTGCAGGCCCTGCTGTGCCGTAGGGTCTCGTTGTGAGAAACAACTGGATTTAAACTCGCAGTAGTGGCACTGCTGTGTGAAGCCTGCCGCAAGCCCGGTGCTCCACCGTCCTTTCAGGCCCGAGGTCCAACGACCAGTGCATCGCGTCAGTACCGAATTTACACTTTGCGATACAGTAGGCAGGCATACGCACGGATCAAAAAAGAAACGTGGGAGAGTGGCCCGGTCCCGGATCGCTGGGTATGCATGATGTCGGTTTGGGTGTGATAGGGTCGTCTCCTCGACTCTGACGGGGGAGAAAGGGTGGGTGGCTCCCTTATATACTTGACTTATGTACTTCAAACATATCAACCTACATTGCATAGATTGTGAGCCTTAATCGAACGCCGACTGCTGTCCGTCTTCATACTATCGTAACCCGTGAGATATCTCGGGAAATTGACCTGAGCACGCTGCATTCTTTCCGAAATATATCCTTCACAAGTCCGATGGGACCACTCTATACATATCTTGTCCCACTCATCGGCCTAATACCTACCCTCCCCCTTGTTTTGTTCCCACCTCCGAGAGAACCTCAACCTACGACATACCGAGATCTCTTACCCAATTCCATTATCTGTATCCTGGTAGGCCCTCCTGAAGATCAAACATCCATCGGCATCCTCTTTTTGAGGCCCATCGTCACCTTGCAATACACAATGTTGCACATGCAAAAACCGGGTTCGTCCCTTGGTCCCAACAGAAAGCCATCCTGGCCGAGTACGTTCACGTGACCTCCCCAAAGTCGGCCTCCGAGCCCCGTATGCTGCGTCTACCCAGGATGTGGCTCCGATACTCGGCGAATCACTCCCGCTTCACCACCGGACTCGCCTACAGCATCGTGGTCGTCCTCTACATATGCGATATCGGATTCATCTCCGTTCTCGACAAGGGGCATGGTACGATGTGCGGTGAGCGGATGATATGTGGCTGGTAGGTACTGGATGGTTGGGGGGAGGGGGGAGGGGGGTTAGGAAGGGAGCGACGAAAGCTGCCGGGTAATATACTATTACCCCGGTATATTTACGGCTCCGTTGGATTTGCCACCCCGGTATATTTGCGGGCAGGCTGTCACGACAACCTAAATTGTGTGACGCCCGCCCACAGGCATACTCCGTCCCGCGTAGCTGACCTCCTGCACGTCAGTGCTTTGCCGTCTCCGCCTTATACCAAGGGGGGCTACATGTCATCCAATGGAGATCTTTGTGCCCAGAGAAAGAACTTCTTTCCATGGCCGGGCATGGCCAGACATACTCCAGTAAGCAGTCAGTGCCCGGCATGTTCAGGTGATACGGGACACCTAGTTGGATAAACCCTGTAAGTGTATTACCTTGGTGAACTTTGCTACAACTATCGACCAAGCGGGCACACGTCATGTCATACTTGGCGAGCGAAATGTTCAATAAGTGGCCTGGCAACTAGAACAAGCTGCGCTGTTCAGATAGGAGTATTGTCGTTTGTTGTTAGTTCATCGGCGCAAGCTCGCACTTCTATCCCTGAGTGGTGGAGGTATAACTCTTCCCGTACTTGGACTGTCTCTGGATGATCGGTTCAAACTCGCTTTTTGTTTCATACATTAGATGGATATGGCACTGAGGATCCTGCCAGCATGCTTCACTGGTCTGTTCATTCAAACCCCTTCTGTTGACTTTTGGTATGTCTAATATAATAATCTCTGGAGCGGAGTACTCAACGAGAGGCAATACTCAAGCACGGTCTGGTTGCCAGTGGTCTCTGGAGTTGGCGGCCCATTGCAGACCTCCAGTAGCAATGTCTGGGATGCGTAGTAATGTTGTGGTGTTGGCCAGGGGCCACAGGAAAGATTATCAATATATGCAAGAAGATGTTGTCCCCAGAACCAATACCGGAATGACCAGACGAATTATGTGAATTATTCTCATTAGTTGCTAGAGGGTATACTGGCAACCCGTCGCTCGCACTGTTCCTATGAAACCGCAGCGGGCTATCGTAGCTAAGCACGTCTTTCGTCATCAAACAACCATGTACTTTTGGCTCAGTAAACCACAGATCATTCCCAACGCCCGAGTTCCCTGACCGAAAACGCCAGAATCTTACAACACAGCCCAATCACATATCCATTTGCATCAGATACATCTCAAAGATACGCATGAACTTGGCAACAAAAGCCTCGAGGTGGAAGATGACCTTGGTGCCTGTCCTGACGCGGTGTTCGTAGAAGGCTGACCACTTAATGACATCGTACTTCAAGTCATCATCAATCAACGCAATGAGTTTGAATGTAAGGGTCTTGAGGATGGTGGTGGGCGGTATGCAGTGGGTCAGGAGATCATAAAGTTTGGCTCGGACTTGTAGGATACGGTTTGGCGAGTGCTCCTCCATGATCTCCTTGGCGATCTGGCCGATCAGGGCTTCCCAGTCAGGCGGTGGTATCGGGGTATCGTCTGTAATTTTCTCACTGTGACAAAGAGTCAGCACATCATTCAGGACGCTACCAGGTCGGCGTATACTTACTTTTGTGCGTGCACTGCCTCGTACATCAACAGTGCTCTTCGTAGATTCCTGCCGCTTTCCAGCGCAATTCGCTTATGAAGTCCTGCAGCTGCAGGCCAACCCTCCTTTTTAGCCGAGTCGGCCAACGCTGTGGTAATATCTTGGATTGATGGCGCAGCAACTCGAACCAGCAGTGTTCTACTCCGAATAGGGGCGATGATATTTGCGGTGCTATTGGCCAGCAGAATGAGTCGTAAGTTCGGGCTGTACTTCTCCATGGTTCGTCGGAGCGCTGCTTGGGCATCGCGCGTCAGGTGGTCGGCCTCATTGATGACCACGACCTTGAACTTCTGCCTGGCCGATTGATCGACCTGCTGTGTCTGAGCTACCTCCTTGAGCAGATCTTGCACAACGACGCGGTCATAGTTGCCCACATCCGAAGGTGTGATCTCGAGGTGGTAGACGGATGTGACAATGTTGAATTCTAGCTTGCGGCTGCTGCTCGTCTGGAATACGCGGGCGTCGATCTTGATTTTCTCGACACCTGGACCGTATAATTCTTTGAGGGTCGCAACAATTCGGGTTTTCTTGCCAGCACCCGAAGGGCCGTAGACTAGAAGATGGGGGAAGTCGCCGCTTTGAGCCTATGTTATATGAAAATGCGTCAGTGAGCAAGTCGAGAGTTTC
Source organism: Apiospora rasikravindrae (assembly GCA_038363885.1). Classification (NCBI taxonomy): domain Eukaryota; kingdom Fungi; phylum Ascomycota; class Sordariomycetes; order Amphisphaeriales; family Apiosporaceae; genus Apiospora; species Apiospora rasikravindrae. Next base: position 2,615,375 of record JAQQWK010000006.1, read on the forward strand.
GAGGGCTATGGTGGCAGATCCGCACCAGCGAGCGCAACCGGTCAGATAGCTCATTGTGGTATGTGAGCTGATCAAGTGATCGCGGTCTATGTTTATCGACAATCAGGGCCATTGTCGTCTGTAGCTTCTCTCAAAAATACAACTTGTATAAGCAGGTATCGCTGTGGTTGTGGTGCTGTTGCGGTGCTGTTGCGGTCCGGAATGTTCAGTCGGTGCCAAGATACGCGTGTGGCAGTTTCTGTGACGCGGTTGGCTTTGGGGCGCGTTAAGAGGTCATGCCCACTAAGGAGCTCGGGGACTTTTGATCCATAACGACTAGCTACCTACTGGTATCTGTTATCCAGATAGCGCAGTTGTACGAATAAACAGGTATGTACCTGTCAACCCTCCAATACGGCCGAATAAACAGAGTGGCCATTCCACCCATTACTCCAGTAATACACATCAAAAGACAATGGAATAATATGGACAGCGAAATGAATAATCAATTCTACTTATTCTCATATTCCTCTGTGCACTAAAGGACCTTGGAATCATTAATAGGTTATGCTTCAAAATATGTGACGTAATTCTGGTGCAGCCATTGGGGGTTGCTGTGTACCTACGCCTAGGTACTTACATACCGTTTATTTCTACGACCGGGAGTCAGATAGCGTGCTGACGCTCAATTATGCGGGGCAGAGCGAACCCCTCAAAATCGATCTTGCCTTACTTGCAGAGCATTCCGACTCAGCTCGTACTCTGCTTGGCCTGCTTGGCCCAACATGGAGGAGTGGTTTGCCTCGTTTAATATTGAGTCTTTTTGCCTCAAAAGCTTTAGGTGTGTTGTATTGGTCGCATAATTCTAATTTACCTGAACCCGCGCTCCTCGAAATAAAATATACATATACACATTGACCGGGCTTTTTCGTACTATTAATGCCCAGATCGATAACCGATTAAGCTAGAAATTGTTATTAAGTTATTAAGAGTAACGGCAAACCAAATTTTAATTTTGAGGTACTGAACAAGAATACCGAAGACAACCTAAGAGCTGTGAGGCTTTTTAGAAGAAGATATATAGAGGGAGTATCTACTTACCTTATGCAAGTGTGCATTGTTTTAAGGAGCGCGAGCTGAGGGACTGTGTCCAGTTTTGGCTATCCACAAGCACACACGGCACCCATGGGCCACCTCATCAGTCTGGCATAGATTGGAACCATATAGCTGACCTCACTTGTGTCGCATTCTCCGTGACACATCAAGCTTCGCTATCCTTGCTTTTTCTCGTGTCTCAATTCTCAGGGATGCCTCCTGTCTCCTCCCCCCTATGCATTGGTAACCAGGCCGCGGAACTGCGGCATCATTGGCCCAGTCCGAAAAGTCGGTGATCGAAACGTGCACCAATTCAGTCCCACAGCGCATGAGTAGGTGACCCCAGATAGCTCATGGGGGGTCGGGCTGGTCAGGCATAGCTAGTAGTAGTTGGCGGTATTACCTTATGTACTCGCCACTACTGAGAGCGAGCGAGCGACCCCACCCTGAGCAGGGAAAAAGGCGCTCCCAGCACTCTTTATGGGGGGATTTGGCAACAGGAGAAACGAATTGAAGCTGGCTATTTCAGTGTCTTTTCCCTTTTTCTCTTCTTCAGTACCTCACTTCCCAACTCCCCGCGACCTGTTGTTGTGGCCAGGATTGACTACAAGACTCTGCTATATCGCTCAGAGCCCAAGCTCCACAGTGTATAGTGACGGATCGTATAGTCAGTCACCATAGCCACGCGTTGAATAGAAGGAATTTTTACTCCAATTTCTGCAAGGAAAACAATCGTCACCACTACATCAGTCAAGATGTTCAACAACCGCAAATTCTCCATGAACCGGAACACGGGTGTACCCCGTATGTCTCGCCGGTTCAGTGTTGGCGAACCCAGCACCAGCGGTATGTCTTGATCCCCTACACAGCACTGACGTCTTGGCGCAAACGGGAACGTTATGGTGCACCTTGGCATATGCACGGCGCTGCGGATCGAGACTGACGAATACAATGACGCGCAGAGACCAGTTCCAAAATCCATCGTCAGTTCCGTGCCGCCCACGAGGGACACCTTCCCCACGCTGGTCTCGATGCCAGCCGTGCTTCGACGGGTGTAGTCTGGTGTACCGAGCGAGCTAGCGAGTACGGTTTCCTTGAAGCCCCTCATGAGTGGGCAAACTTGGGTCAGGGCGCCCCCGAGGTCGAGGACGATATCGAGGGCTGCTTCCCACGACCTCAGACCATCGATGTCTCCTCCGCCGCTCGAGAGTACGGTCCAACCGCTGGAATTAAGCCATTGAGAGAGGCCGTCGCCCACCTTTATAATGAGCATCACCGTCAGGGCAAGGAGTCGAAATACACCTGGGAAAATGTTGCCATTGTCCCCGGTGGTCGCGCCGGACTCATCCGAATCGCCGCCGTTCTGAACAACGCCTACGTAGGCTTCTTTATACCCGATTACACGGCGTATAACGAAATGCTCTCGCTCTTTAAGAATTTCGCGGCCATTCCCACACCTCTCGACGAGAGTGATGGTTACCACATCCACCCCGACAAGATCGCCAACGAGATCGCCCGTGGTACCTCGGTCATCCTCACCTCCAATCCCCGAAACCCTACGGGCCGTGTGGTCGCCAACCCTGAGCTGGCCGAGATCCAAGACATCTGCCGAGGCAGGGCTACCCTGATCAGTGACGAGTTCTACTCGGGCTACAACTACACCAGCGACTGCGATGGCACTACCATTTCTGCTGCTGAGAACGTAGAGGACGTGGATGAGGATGATGTGCTTATTATCGATGGGCTTACAAAGCGTTTCCGGTTGCCAGGCTGGCGAATTGCGTGGATCTTGGGCCCCAAGGAGTTCATCAAGGCGTAAGTAGCTGCATGCCATTCCTCGAATCCTGACCAGATTACTAATCATCCTAAAGTATTGGATCTTGCGGTTCTTACCTTGACGGTGGTGCCAATGCGCCTTTCCAGGAGGCAGCTGTTCCTATGCTTGAGCCATCGCTGGTGCAGACCGAGATGGTGGCGCTGCAACACCACTTCCGAGTAAGATCACCCCTGAACCCCCCCCATTAGAAACCTCAGTCTCTAACCTCGTGGAACAAAGGACAAGAGAGATTTCGTCTTGAAACGTTTACGTGGAATGGGCTTCGTCATCAAGTATGTCCCAGATAGTACGTTCTATCTGTGGCTGAACCTGGAGGGTCTGCCCGGCCCCATCTCTGACGGTCTGAACTTCTTCCAGGCCTGTCTTGAGGAGAAGGTCATTGTTGTCCCCGGCATCTTCTTCGATCTTAACCCTTCACGACGACGAGATCTGTTTGACAGCCCTTGTCATCACTGTGAGTTACTTCCTCGTTTACCTTCCATGCCTCGCGTGGACTAGTTATGCTTACTAATCATCCTCACAGTTGTCCGGTTCTCATACGGACCCAGAATGGAGACCCTGAAGCTGGGCTGTGACGGAATTGAGCGCGTTGTCCAGAAATTCAAGAACTACCAGAACTAGATATTGTCTTCCGAAGACAAGGCGATTTGGTAGATCGCCAAGAAATAGACGCCTCGACATAGCGTTGCGGAGCTAGACGGCTTTGACGACATTCGGATCCATTGTTAGATTTGGGATACACCAAGTGGGAAATCGGGTTTTTAATGCGCACACGCAAGTGGTACCACTCTCACTAGGGGAACCGTCCGGATATGAAAGAATATAAACAAAGAATACTCCATCAAAAAGTACGCAGCATCTGTGACGTATACTGCTGAAGTTAGATCGGGGTCAATAGCCGTTGTACCTCGCCTTTGCAGAGCAACTCCACGTAGAAACGAACGATGGTAGCGGGGGGTGATCCAGACACGGGATCGTTGACCTTCAACATGTCAAGTGATCAGATCGGTGCCCCAGAAGTCCACTTTCTAAAACTGCTGTAGCCAGAGTGCCAAGAAGAGAGGAGCCTCTCCGCGTTCGTCTGGTTATGCGCACCAATCCGGGCCGCCAGCGGAGGGGCAAAGCTTCTCCAAACAGGCACTTCCCCGGCGAAAGACCCGACGTTGACCGCCCCCCACCCGTGCCGAGGAAAGTTACGACGGGGAAAGGAGATGAGAGTTTGAGTTGAGCTGTCTGTGGGCTGTTGTTTGTTCGTATATAGTAGTAGTTTAACTTCGATGTATTACCGACTCGCTTTATTTTCCTCCTTCTAATTGTACTACAATCTTCAACTGGCCCTACTCGTGACTACTCGTAGCTAAGCATTTATCGTCAGAGACAACTTACAGCAAACGATGACGACCTTCACGAAGCTTGGCGCCGGGGAGACCCCGCTCATCGAGGTCGACGCTCGCAAGAAGCTCTCTAAGATCGATCCTATGACCTATGGCGGATTCACCGAGTACGATAAGCCCCGAGTCACGTTCCTCCTCTCACATGCTTTGTAACCTGCATACAAGGGGATGGCTAACAATAAAAAAATAATAGGCACATGGGCCGCTGCATATACGGCGGCATCTATGACCCCGGCAACCCGCTTTCGGACGAGCAAGGGTTCCGCAAGGACGTCATCTCGGCGCTGCAGGAGCTCGAGATCCCCGTGGTGCGGTACCCGGGCGGAAACTTCGTGGCGACGTACCACTGGGCCGAAGGCGTGGGGCCCCGAGACCAGCGACCGAAGCGGCCCGAGCTGGCGTGGCTGGGCGTCGAGAGCAACCAGTTCGGGACGGACGAGTTCATGGCGTGGCTGGACGTGCTCTCGGCTGGCCGGCGGGACGGCACGCGGGTCGAGCCGTACCTGTGCCTGAACATGGGCACGGGGACGCTGGATGAGGCGCTGGCGTGGGTCGAGTACTGCAACGGCACGCGTGACACGTACTGGGCCAACAAGCGCCGGGAAAACGGGCACCCGGAGCCGTACCGGGTCAAGTACTGGGCGCTCGGCAACGAGGTCTGGGGTCCCTGGCAGGTCGAGCAGATGACGCAGGAGGACTATGCCAAGAAGGCGGCGCAGTGGGCCAAGGCGCTGCGGCTGCTGGACCCGGACCTGGTGCTGATCCTGTGCGGCGAGGACGGCACAGGCGCGTCGTCATGGGACCACCACGTGTTGGACCGGTGCGTCGGCGTGGTCGACATGCACTCGATTCACATCTACACGGCCGATGGCGGGGACCACGTCAAGAACGCGACGGCGCCCCTCAGCGCCGAACGGGCCATCGAGATGACGGGCGCGCTCATCGACCTGGCGCGGGTCCGCAACAAGATCCCCACCTCGAAGCCACCGACCAAGATCTGCTTCGACGAGTGGAACGTCTGGGACCCTGTGCGCGCTCCTGGGGAGCAGGGTGCCGAGGAGGCCTACACGCTGTCTGATGCGCTGGCGGTGGCCGTGTGGCTCAACGTCTTCGTGCGGCAGTCGCGCTACATTGGCATGGCCAACATCGCCCAGACGGTCAACGTCATCAGCCCGCTCATGACTTCCCCGGACGGCATCACGAAGCAGGCAACCTGGTGGCCGCTGCTGCTCTTCAGCCGGTACATGCGCGGCTGGACCGTGGCCTGCCACGTCACGGCTGGGGCGTATGATGGCCCGACGAACCCGGAATGGCTACAGGGTACTTTGGAGCATGGCGCTCCCTGGCTCGATGTAAGCGCTTCGGTTGATGAGGAGGGCATGGTCAACCTGGTCGTTGTAAACATCAGTGAAACTGATGACTGCGCTGTTGACCTTAAGGGGGTTGGTCAAGAGGTAACAATCTTCAAGGTCACTGGTGATAATGTCAAGGTCACAAATGTAGCTGGAGAGGAGAAAGTCAAATTGACAGAGGAGAAATGGGATGGAAAGGGCAAGTACACATTCTCAAAACACTCCGTCACTATGTTAAGGTGGGCTGGAGCTTGATGGTGACCAAGAAATCCATGCAGGAGATTCACAAATGGTCAACAAGATACTGGAGATGTATACCTAGGTACTAAATAAGTGTACTTCGGAATATAGTAAATAAGTATGCAGTAAAATGTGAATATCTGCTATGTATGCCCAATAAGTATTTCAGTGTTTAACACGCTTTTGATAATACAAAACCAATCAGCTCCAAACAGAGGCAGGTATCCAACGACATGAGGAGAACCCCATCAGTCGTTTGTCATCTCATCGACCTGATACCCGAACAATGAAACACAAGCATCAGGCCCAAGGCAGGTTGTGACTCAAAGCCGCGAGTTCCCAAACAGGGCCTGGGCCAGCAGTGCCTCGCCCCCGAGAATTCTTGGTTTCTATCGGCTGACCAGACAAAATAATCCCGTGTTTGTCCCGCACGAGACGATTCCCATATATGCCATATCTGGGGCAGAAAACGCATCCGCTAGATAGTTTACATTCGAACGCCTTCCAAGATCACGGATATCTTTGTAGACCATCAGTGATATACTCAACACCACCCATTGGTCTGGTTTCATATACCTCCAGGTATATTGACTCCTTATCCGGAAAGGAGTTGAATTCGACGAGTAAGCCTCCGCATTCATGCTTTTGACGCTGTATGCCCTGACAAATACAAAGGAAAGGAGACCTAGATCAGTCATCGAAAGTTGATAACGGCAAGCTGAGATTGTGTTAGCAAATCAGTGAACTCGAGACAACATCAGGAAAACCCACCCTATGATTTACGCCGTAAGCAAGTTTTTGACCTGTTGCATCCCAGCAGAGACAATGCTCGTCCTCGTCCTCGGAGTCGGCATTTATTCGGGGGCTGAGCCAGCCTGGGTGTGGCGACCTGCTCCAGCTTGCCCGTGGAATACTGTGGTCTCCCACTTTCCATATGAGAATCCTCTCATTCGTGGCACCAGCGATGAAAGCCCCATCTGGAGTGAACGCCAGAGCGACAATGGGCGAATCCATGGTCATCTGACATTTCGGCTTTCCATCTCCAGAGAGAGCGTTCCAGACGAAGATTGCTCCATCGACCCCACCCGAGGCAAGAAGCCTTTCGTCATCCGGTGGGCTACCTGCCAAAGGCTGCCACGCCAATGCCGATGCCATACCATCATGAGCTTTGATCTCACGCCGCTTGCCCGAAGCATCCCATATCTGATAGCAGTTAGTAATCGTGAGCCTGGCGGCTCGAAGTGTTGGTACTCACGTCAACAAAGCCTTTCTCCCCACACGTAGCTGCCAAAGAGGACCTCCAATCAAACTGCACTTGGAGCAAATTGTCGCCCTCACGCGTGTCAAATCTCTTCACCTCGGTGATTTTATCTTCGGTACACTTGAACGAAGCCATAAGACTGCCTCCGCAGAGTAGGAACTCAACCTCGCTTGTCCACGCCACGTCCACTGGGTCGGCGTTGAGATCGTGGTTCGGCAGCGAGTATGAGATGGTGTTCGATGTCGTGGCACCGTAAATAGTTATTAGTGTTCCGCCTTTCTCAGGTACAACAGCAAGAATGGCAGTGTTGTTCGGATTCCACTTGAGTTTGATAATGGGGGACTCGGGAACCTCGAAATGCTGAATATGGGTGCCGTCGGCGCTCCAGAGACTGATGCGACCCTTTTCTGCCGAGTCCGTGGCTATCGCGATGACGGTTCCATCTCCATTCCATGCCATGGCCGTGACCATGGAGGAGGCCGTCATGTCGTCTTCGATGAGGCTGTGGAAGGGGGGCGACACATCACCGTTGGTCACGTGACCGTCAGATGCAGGGTCCTGTTCAGGCAAAGTGGTTGTTGCACGCGAGACGGTCCAAACTCGCGCTAGCGCATCGGTTCCAGCAGCCGCCAAGATGGATGGATCTTGTGGGTTCCACTGGCAATGCAGCAGGACGGGTGCGTTTGCGCTGTTGACTTTGAAAGTAGCCTGCGGTGAGGAAACTGCCTCCCCAGCGCCCAAAGGAATGAAGGTGGTTTCCGTGGTCAATTCTTGGACTTTTTCGACTTGCGTGCCCTGATCCGTACCGTCGGTTCGGGGCGTCGGCGTCGGCGCTTGCTCGCCTTCCAGGGGTGACGGGTAAGCGTGGTTGTCAGTGGCATTGTCAAGTTCCATGGGGTCTGTGGCTGCATTGACACCATTTTCGTACCCGTTGCTCAGACGAGGGCGCTTCGCTGGGGAACCGCCATTGAGCTGCGGCTGCTGTGGTCTGTCACCTGAGCGTTTCCGAGTATTTTCGACGTCGCCAGAAGTTGGCGAAGGTTCTTCTGGATGCTCCGGAATGTCGTCTTCATGGTCTGCATCTGCGTCCTCCTCGTCTGCGTACTGATGAGGGGATCCGTCTTGATCCAATGGGCCAAACACCCCTAGCTCGACTGCCTCGGCCTCAGCCGCTGCGTTTTGAGGCACCTGCACAACAGATGTCAGTGGCCTTGCCCCTGGGCTGGATCCGCGCAACGTTTTGGTTTTTTGAGATGCCACCCCGTCTCCAATCGGCCGTCTCGCACCACACCGGCGCACCAAAGCAGTCCAACGAAAACGTGCATTCTGGGGTAAACCAACATACCTTTGATTGTGTCCATTTTCGCTCAACTGAGCTGTACAGGAGGCCTTTGTTTACTACATTAACCAGTGCATGACTTTTGACGTAGCGTGCGAAGTCCAGCTGCCGATGCGGTTCTGCAACGTGCCACTCTTTTTGGAACTTGAGTGCCGTTTCTCGGTAATCTAGACACGCCACTGTTAGTATCGCTCAACGATGCATGCCATCAACACAAAGCATTCTGCATATTACATACTTCCTTCTATAAGATATCGCCATCTATAATTTTTTAGGTTAGCAATCATCTCACGAAAACAGCATCCGCGATGGAGGTTGAGAGACATGCATTAGATAATTCAGCCTCTCTGAATTTAAAATTTCCTTCATGGTTGCGAGCAACTAGGCGTCTATCCTAGGCTTTGCTTTGAAAAGAAGTCCCTTGAGGTAAGTCTGGCCGGCCTGGTAAATGTCGAGGCGAGGCGAGTTCGAGATCCTCTGCTTGTTTGTAATGTCGTAGGGACGGCGAAGAGAGAGAAAGAGAGAGAGAGAAATGGAGAGAGCGCGAGTGCGTGCGTGTGTGAGCCCGAGAGTAGAGCGGGAGGGAAACAGATGAGCTAAGGTTGCTGGGGAACCTGACCCGGGCCGATGGACGTGAAATCCGCTCTCGCCTGTCTCAAAGTGCTGAGATGCTGAATCAGGCAGTGGCCTGGCAGTAAGAGGGAGCAGAAGGAAAGACGCAGTCCAGGAAGTCCTTTTTTCTTGTCGTCAGTCTGTATCGTGAGATTTTCTTGCTGTGGAAATCAAATTGAAGAATGGCAAGAAGCGCAGTCTCTCAAAGGTGGAAAGCGGGCTTCTCCCATGGAAGCCAAGCCGAACCTAGATGGTGCTAAAGTGGGCCGGGATGGGTTTAGCTGCTTGGAGGACCTTTAAAACGGTACGTAGAGTCAAGTCAAGTCAGACTTGGGGGGCTTGTTGTCTCGCTGGCGATCTGCTGCCTGTGCCGGCGTGTGCCTGGTACTTTGTTCTTTTTCGGTCTCTGCTGTCTGGGGCTGCGCTGCCAGCAAAAGAAGCTTCATCCCAAACCGTACTGGCTTGTCCAACTGCAGATTTCTGACTGGCGGCTAGTTTGTCGGGTGGTAATACGCAAAAGATAAGCTGATACCCGAGAGAGGAGAGAGACAGAGAGAGGTCTGTCCAGGTATTGAAGCAGAGAGATGTATGTAGTTCCGTGTCCTCTGTGATTGCTCGAAGGAATCGAGAAAGTGTACAGGAGTAAAAGTAACCTAGGAGTATGTACAATAAACCGCTGTGCATGCAATATTGATCATCCATGGGAGCAGATGAAAGCATTGGATCTCTGGGAAAAAGCTGGACCGTTGCTCCATTCCGACACGACACATCTCCAAGGGTCTCTCTGCCTAGTGTGTTCTGTAGTGAACGGCTGGGCCGGTACGGTAGCGCACGGTTTCAATGTACTTCATGTCGGGTGCACAAATGGTCTTCCATGCATGTATCATCCCATGCGCATGTACATTCATGATGAATGTAACCCTTCCCCTGCCTGTCAGGTTTGTACCTCCCATTTGGCCCTTCGTCAATCGATAGATACCTCGCGATCAATGCGTCTAGACTTGAGTAGGTACTGTAGGCTCTCGTCGTCAATCAGAGAACCATGAAAGGAATCGTGTTCTAGAAGGCGCTGCTTTGTTTCGATATGTAGTATCCTTCAGGACATGAGGCATCGGGATCTCGCTTCGCAGTGCGTAACTATGCGATTACGGTCGCTTGACCAATACATTGAAGGGGGAAAGGTCCGGGTCTTGGCTCTTGCAGATGCAGGCTGCTCGCTCTTGTGTGGAGGTGAGTGAAAGCGGCCAGCACATCAGAGAGGCCTTGTTTGTTTCAGCATTTTATGGTTCTCACCTCCTCGGTGCGCGCGTCCCTCTGGACGCGATAACGGGATGCAGGTTACATGTAGATACATGTCTTTTGCCGCTCAACCTACATATCGGAGCATCAAATGATAAGCCAGCGCTGCTCCTTATGCCCTGGCAAGTTTGTATTTTGGTAAGACGGGCGGGCATGCTGACCGAACCGTGGGGTTTACCCTGAAGCTGCTAGGGGTACCTACAGGCTGGAAGGACCAAGGTAGCAAGGTACGTATGCTGGAACATCAAATCTCGAATGGTCAGTCAGCCCAGTCACAGTATGTACTGAGTATGCTTGATTCAATCTCCTTGTCGACACAACCTTGGCAGCCCCGAAAAGAGCCAGGGGGCTAGGATGGGCCGCCAAGACCAGACAAGCCTAGTCAAAGGAGCATTCAATATGTTGTTGGGCTGGGTGCTCGATTGGCACTGGGTTCATCCATCAGCTCGCTCGACCGACCATTGATGAAATGAACGAAACCCCGTCCACTCGAAGCAGCTGTACTGGCTCGGTAGCATTGAAAGCAGTCATCTCAGAATTTGAAGTATTACTGCATCTCGGCTGGGGCTTTCGACATCATTGCCATGCCCTGGGCCGTGGGGAGCTGCCCCGATGAAGCAGAGGAGCAGAGTACGGAGTAAAAACAGAAACATTCCAAGTGGATGATCGGCAGACACAATCGCTTGGTCACAGATGATCGTTGTGTCCCGACTACTATCCCAACACGGTTAGCCTTCCATGCTTCTCTCACGCACAGCTAGCAGCTCACGCGCATGATGCAATTTGAGATGCCACAATGATGAGTGGCCGACTGGACAGGCAGTGGACTGACTAGTCATCGGTAGCGATTACGCTTCTGCAATGAAGGAAGGAGTCGCTGAGCGGGTATTATCTATGGAAAAGGAAAGAAAAAGCCCTGCGAGCCTTTGCTGCTTGATTGTGCAACTGTTGGAAGGTGTCAAGATGATGTTCATGGCGGTCAATACTCGGCTTTCAATGGTGTCCCTCCGCGGCAATGGGCTCCGGCCTGGAAGCCAGGTTTTTGGCCAGGTGTGTTGTGTTGGGCAGAAGGCCGGGTAAGATGCTAACTAGACTAGGGTCTCCCGGGTACCAGTCGAATGTTGCCGAGACTGCAGGTGCGTTGAGATGTAGCGGGGGTTAAGTGCAGAGGTTTGTTGTCGGGAGCCGGGCGGACGGCCGGGTAGGGATACAAGACCAGTATGAACAGTAGAGGAGGTATCCGTTATCATCCGTTATTTGATTTTGACATAGATGTGAGTGAGGTCCCTATCAAGAGTGACGTTTGGTGACTGATTCCGTCCTTCTGATTAGAGATGGCCCAAATATGGACACCTCACAACAAGAAGGGAAGGGGGAGGGGGGAGCAAGGACTATTGATCTGGGCAAAGTCGTTCAGGTTCAGGTACCCAAGCCAGTACTTGGAATCCGTCCGGGACACTATGATCGATTGGCTTGGCCCATACGCATCCCGCCCTCCCCATCTCTGTATTGAGCAGTACATGATTTCAAGATCGAACCCCGAATTTGCATATTCCTCCACCGACCCAATGCATATTTGTATGGAATGGATCAGGATTTCAACTGATTGTTTCGCTTGTGAGGTAGAGCATTCATGACATGACTCGGAGGCGGTTGGTTGCACTACCGATTTTGAATCTGCGCCCCTGGCTGCGGGTCGCTCGTCAAGTCCCGTCAGGCCCCCACATTTGAATGCCAAGCCTATTTCTTCAAGGTGAGCGTTTCTGTCACCGGCGAGCTGGGAAAACCTTAGCAGCAGTCAAAAGGAATCCAGGGAGGAAGGCTGAAACGCTTGGGCCACCTGCGGCGCGACTATCAATCCTGACTCTAACCTAGGCCGTGATGCGACATTGTCCCGAACGTGTCTTTTTTTGGGGTGTGATGTGCATCATAGATGCTAGGTATCTCTCGACGTCCAGAGCATCCATTTCTTCATCCACACTTTGACCACGCCGGCAAGCGGCATTCCCCAAGAATCGATTGACGGCAGGAACCTGTTCGCAAACCCACTGGGACTGCTGTGTATGGATATCTCCGACTTCGCTTGACGCAGGACGCCATTATCAGCATACAGCCATGCCTCCGCGACTCAATATCCCCCCAGTCACCCGGATCTTGCTGGTTGCTCTGCTCCTTCAGTCGGTGTTGAGTGCCGCAGTGCGATATCGACAATGGTCCGCGCAGTCGGAAATCGTCGTTGAGTGGCTCACTCTTGTACCTCAGTTGTCGCTGTTCTACCCATGGACCTTCGTCACAACTACGTTGGTGGAGAGTAACATCTTCACACTGTCCATTGCTGGGTTCACGCTGTTCCATGGTGGGCGCTACCTCGAACGTGCCTGGTCATCCAGAGAGTTTGCAAAGTTTCTATTGGTGGTGTCTCTCATACCCAACATGCTCTGCTTCCTGGTGTTGGTGATGCTGTTTACGCTTACACGCAACGAAAGGTGGACGTAAGTGACAAACCCCCTATCCTAATCACAATCATCGCTGGCTAGCAACAAAGACTGACGCTGTTCGCTGAATAGTCTGACCACGATTGCCGGTACCATTCCTTTGCAGATATCCTTCCTCGTCGCGTTCAGCCAGCTCGTTCCCGCGCATACTGTCACCCTTTTCCGTGGTATCTTGTCGATGAGGGTGCCCAAGTTTCCTCTGATATACATTGGTGTCGTGACGATTCTTTCGTTGACACCACTTCTCACGAGCGCCTCCCTGTTCCTGGCTTTGTTCGCCTTCCTGACGAGCTGGACGTATCTGCGCTTCTACAAGACTGTGTTCCCTGACCTCGACTCCTCGCAACCGACTTCGATGCGGGGGGATGCCAGCGAAACTTTTGCTTTTGCCGAGTTTTTCCCGGGACCCGTAAAGCCTTTTGTCGCCGCTTTCTCAGACCAGATATTCAATGCCTTGGTGGCAATGAGGGTCTGCACACCATTCTCACCAGGAGATGTTTCGACCGGCCAGGGTGGCAGCTATCTGCCGCGAGGCGCCCCTGGTGGTGTAAGGGCTGAGGCAGAAAGGAGACGAGCTCTTGCGCTTAAGGCTCTGGATCAAAGACTACATGCAGCAACGTCTACACGAAGCTCATCTCAACCGCCTAATCAAACCAGTGGCCCGAACATAAGCACCCAGCCACACTCTAGCACGCAGACGGCTATGACATCTCAACCCACGGCCATGTTGGGTGAGACAAACTACAACCCTGATCATGACCACGAAAAGGAAGAGTCATAAGGGATTGTTGTATTTGATTGGGGCCTACCGGAGTCAGGTTATTCTATTGTATTCTAGTCGAGCATGCGGCATGGAGTAGGACTTAGAATTGGAATCGACTGGTGTTGCGGATAGTCAATTGCATTTTTGATGCGACTCTTTCGTCTTGACCCTTGACGCTTTCGAGAGCGTTTCTTCAGAAGGGCTCCCAGACGACGATGGTACATCGTAAAGTATGTATGTATTAAATAATGTCAAGCCTGCATCATCTTACAAACACTCATGTGATGCAGGCATGCCGTTTCGTCGGGCACTTGAGCCCTCAGCAACGTGCTACGTCGTGGCGCTGCAAGCGCTGGTTGAACACGGCGGGCATTAGCTAATAATATACGGGCATCCGAGATGAGCCTGACTGTTGTGGCTGGCGTGGAGAAAAGACGGCTGCGACCTTGACAAGCCAAGTGGCACCTGCTCTGGGAAAGTTCAGACAGGCACAGATTGTCTCAGCATCATAATCTACCTGTTCCACCACAGATGGATCGGCTGTGTACGGCGGCGAACGGATGCATATGTATGTACGTGCAGACAGGCATCTCTTTGAACGAGTGCTACGGAAGACAAGACGATACACAAGCAACACAGAAGCACAAGTGACGACCTCTGACTGACTTTCTTGGCTTTTGACAACCGCCAATGCCCATGAAGCGGGAAAAAAGCTCGGCTCGTCGGTGGTTCTAAGATCAAGCCTTTTTTCTCTCGTTATCTTCGGGGCCAAACGAATGGGGCGGGCGTGTTTTAGATGCTCCTTGATGGAGGTTCGATGATCCGATCTACAGACGCCCATCGTTCCCAGCAGCCTCTTCCTTGTCGCTTCATGCGTCCCGATCCCGCAGAATTGTTTTGCAGGCCTGCCTAAAATAAGATGGCCGTGTTTCAACTGCACACCCCCTCCCTCCCGTATCGTATCTTCTCATACCTAGGCCAGGCAGGCATCTTTCTCGACCGTTGTAATTAAGCGAGCGAGGGCCGACTAGACTTGCAGCAAACCACAAAGCAACCACCCTGGAGGAGGAGGGGGTAGGAATGGAGACATATCTATCTCATCACGCATTGCATATCTAGTTAGTTACCGTACCGTTTCCTGAATTGACAACTCGGCTTCCGCGCTGGGGAAAGTGACTACGTAACTACCTACCTAATCTACGCCCCATCCCTGCAACAATACCCCTTAAGATGGGGATTCCGAAATGGCGCAGCAGAAAACAAAGGGCAGCCTGGGGCCTGAGTGCAGGCTCTCCATAGAGTAGATAGATTTGTATCCATCAATGCTAAAAAGAGGCCACGAGAAACAGACATCAATCACCAGTACCGTCCCTTCCCTCTTCTGTGTCGCCATGAACGCCAAGCCGACCGGTAAGGGGACTGATTCGTGGGACTAATAAGGGACTGCAGGGAATTAGAACCAGCTCAACATCTGACGCACAGTTCTGCCCTAGAGCGAGTCTCATCTGGTGTGTGTGGGCGCGGGCGTGGGCGTGCATAGCGTAAGTGGTTTTCTTGTACATGCCTGGGCTGGCTTAGGGGCAAGCAGAGAAGACAGGCCGACGGATGCAACAAACAGCGGTGGGATGGGGAGGACCCCAGTCAGTGGCTGGCCTTTCTCTTATCGCCCCGTGTGTGTGTGTGTGTGGCTTGCTCCCCCGAGTTGGGAAGAAGAAGGGGCGGCGCGCCGCTGCGGTCGACCCCAGCTAGCCAAGCCAACAAGCCTCTGCCATCTCTCGGCTGTCTCGTGCGGGCAAACTGACGGCCGATGATGATGAAAGGCGGTTGCCAGGGGGTGGGGTGGGATCGAACGCATGGGTGACGGAGCCGGTCAACCCATCCTGAACGCCAAGTCATGCAGCCAGGCAAAGAAAGAAGGGCAAGGCAATCTGATTACTGCATCTCGCGCGCGGCGCTCTTCTTGTCATGGATAGGCTGGGAACTGGATGGGTAGTATGTATGCGCGTATTACTATATGCGTACATACATGATATAGATGTATTGCCCACAGGTGCGAGAGTGTGTGAGTGGAGCTGCCGCCGAGAGGGCACTCACTCGTACAGGCGACAACAACACACCCTCACACATACACCCACACTCACTCACTCTCACATACACACAGCCATCGGTGGAAGGACAAGGGGAAACAAACCGACCTACGTACCGCTGTACCGAATTACCCCCAACTTGGCGAATGGGGAAAGGCCTGGTCTGCAGATGCAGCACAGCACATGTATGTATGCATGTACGTATGTACGTACAGACATAATACATAAGCAAGTATAGCCTCCTACAAGGGGTTGGCTCGATCTAGATGTTCTGATTAGGCTAGGGCTTGGGGCCGAGAGTTAAGCCCTTAAGCCCCAGGAATCCCCCCCGTCTAGCCCACGCCCTAGCCATGCCGCCGCCCAAAGTCTGGACGGCGAACGACTGACTCTACCACTCCCTATTACCTACTACTGCTACGTCGTGAATTGGCACCGCGTCCATCTTGGCCGCACCTGTTGTCGTTCCTGTCTCTGTAAACATCCCAGCTAAGGTTTTATCAGCTGTTTCTCTTGACGCCGCGGGCGTTTTAACCCCTAAAGAAGGATGCGTCCTCTTGCCTCGTCGAACGGAGTTTGTTCCGCTGTATCTCCTGATATGCCCATGATATCCCCCCTTGGCTATACGCCCGTACATGCACCCCCCTCACTATTCCGGGCAATCACATACCACTTCGTCACATAGATACCCTGGCATACCGCCCGCAGATATTGAATGCCGCTCGTTGCAAAAGCCGAGTATCACCAGCCAACTTACATATGAAGTTGGTAACAACTCGCCAACGGCCTAACCTTGACAACAGAGCCTACCTACCTTGGACACACAGTACATACGAAGCACAGACGAATGCTTGCCTGGCTCTCCCACCATGCCATGCCTACATACTTCATACATATGTGTATCACCCGCATCGCATAGCCATGCCTACTGGCTCGCGATTTTCTTTGTTTCTGGGATTGAGTATGCACAGCAATTTGCTAGGTAAATAGAATGCATCCATATCTCGACATTTGATGTGATTTCTTTCTCCATTCGTATATATATATATATATTGATTTTTTACTACATCTTTGCAAATGCTATACGATGAATGTGGCTCTTGAGATCCCGCGATTGTCCGTGTTTGCTGCTGCGCGGGGGTGTGTAGCGCCAGTATGGTTCGTCTTGGAAAGGGACAAAGCACCGGTGTCAAGACAGACCGGTTCACACTGAAAGCTCCAAGACAAGATATAAGACATTGAACCCGCGCGCGCCAGGAGTCAGTCAGTCAGTCAGTCAGTCAGTCTTGCGTCCGCGGTTAAAGTGAAATCAATCTCAAGTTGGGCAGAAACGATTCCCACTCGACACGTGGGTGGAATCAGAAACAGGTCTAGCGGTTGCTATCTCGTAGCACTCCCCAATGGGATGCATTGAGCAAAGCGGCGGCAGCAGCAGCCATTCTTTTTCCGAGTCTCACCCTTTTGAACGGGTACTACCACGTCACAGTTTGGCAGCATTTTGCTCTCTTTCCCGGCCTTCGAAATATCATCTCGTTTCCTCCCAACCAGAGACTCAGAAGGATCCCCATAATTTTTTTTTCGCGGCAAGAAAGCATAATGTTTCAAAGCCAATCTTACTTTTCACCACAACAGAGGAACATGATGATGCATGCACACACCCACATGCGACACACACAACAGCATTAGACGCGTGGTTATATGTATTTCGGGGAAACTTCCTTAGAGCATACCTTATCTCGCCCCGGCTGGCAGTGCCCGAACTCTAGGGGGCCCTTGCTGGGACAGCGGGCTCTGCTCCTAATGGTGCCGTTTTCAGCCTCTCTCTCATACGTTCATGTGCCAGTGCCATCTTATAAGACCGAAACAAGTGAATGGAAACGACTAGGGGGCTGTTTCGCCCAATCTTGCTTCCTTGCTTGCTTGGCCCTTGCCAACCACGAGATCGCAATGGAGAGAGAGGAGATAGTCCCGACCTAGATCGATATACTACGCCAGACGCATAGATAGATTTTGTCTAGACATCCATATGTAATACCTACCTATTATTGTCGATGCATAGTCGAAAAAGCCGGGCCAGATAGATGTGACACAGCGAATCGACAGCCGGCAGGCAGGGGGCACGTACGCAATAGAACCGATTATTAAGACACTCTGCCACGGCAAGTATCTCACGCTTCACGGTAATATTGGCTGGCCAGCGCTTGCTCGGTAGCGTCTCCGCAGCCGATGGGACGATCTGCATGCTCGACACCGCGGCCAAGGCCCAAGAAAGCCCGGCAATAGCGGCTCACCTGACACGATTTGGCCCACCCAGGAAAGCACCGAACAGAGGAATAGTCTGCGCTCTTGGCATACATATACAGTCACATCGCCAGAAACATTTCGCTAACCACCGAGATGAAGCAAAAGATCAAATCTCTTCTCGGTCGTTAGCTTCCAACACAGTCTGCATTCTTCCACGATCCACACTGTCCAGTGAGGGAGGGAGAGAGGGAGGGAGGTCAGCGACTACCGAGAGGGCGGGCAAAGCCTCTTTAGCATGATCACGTCAACTGTGTGTATGTGTATGTGTTTGCTTTTCGGTGTGTGGGTGTTGTGTCAAGATCGCCCATCATCCACAATCCGGCTACTCTGATGATGCATATGTCGCCGTAGTCGTAGTGCTGTAGTTTGCAGGCAGAGCGCGGGTTGGAATTGGGCTAATTCGGTAGTAAGGGCGTGTACGTGCGCCGAGATGGGTAGCCGAACGATGACGGAGTGTGCGATTACTAACTAAAGGAGTGGGCAAAAGGTACCCTACGGACAGCGCGCCGCGTGTGAAGTATCTAACCTAACCTTCAGGGAGCTGTTATTATGGGGGTCCCGTATGTAAGCCAGCGTGTGAGAGTAAAGGATTTTCTAGAAGGCTGGGGACAAATTAACCATCTTGAGTAATGCACCCTGCGCGTTTTTTCTTGTTTAATTCGGTGCGCTGACGGGGCCAGTTGGCGAGGATAAATACTCCGAGCTGCGATAAGCGTCCCTCAATTTAAATGGCCTCCTCTTGGCTCCCTGACGGGTGGATTAGTGGGCGAGGGAGTGTGGCCGCGGCCGTGAGTGTGAGCGTGTGTGCGTGTGTGTGTTTGTGTAACCGGGTGTTGTGTGGTGCGGGTGGGCCTGGGTGTGTAGATAGCCCCCTGGCGGATGGTGCGTGGTGTGTGGGCGGCTGAACGGAGACAAGGACACTTTTGGAGGACGAGGAGGGATTAGGAAGTTGAGCCCAGGGCGTGTCATCATCACACTAGCATCCTATGGGCGGCCATGGTCCATGGATGTTGTTGGATGGCACACCTTGTTTTTTTAGTCTCCTTCCGCCGTACCAAACTATGGGAGGGTACCGCTTTTCCCAAATGTTCCTTGCCGCCACCACGGCGATGGGCCAAATTTGGAGCAACCTCTGGCTGGTGCGAGCTACAAGTCCCCCCTTTGTACCTGGCGAGTACAGTGTCTCCACGTTCGTTACATTAACCTTGACCTGTTCCAAACTCATTCGTTCGGGGTTCCTGGGGCTGAAGTACGTACTCGCACGCTCAGAGGGTACCGTGGTTTGGAAGCCGGCGGAAATGGCCGCACTGGTAACGAACTGTTACAGTTCACTGGACCGGTAGCATGTAATGCATCTCATCTTAGGCCTAGAGCGCGCAGAGGAGGAAGTTGGACAGTTTTCCTCCAATGCAGACACAGACGCTTGTGAGAGTTTCCATGTGTAATGGCAGGAACAGATCAGGTACCGGGCGAAACAAGCATATCGCTCCTTTCCGTGTCGAGGCTATCCTTCATCGTCTTCTTCACCTCCATCACCCGGTTGGCCATAGCTGATGATGGAGAGATCAGATGAGATAGACTTGCTCGTCATGTCATGGTTGTTCCATACCGTCGCCTCCTCCACCCGGAGCCTAATTGGCATTTTGTATTTGCCAGCAGCAGCGGCAGCAGCAGCAACAAGTCGAACAAACGGCGCAACGCATGTTGAACACAATGTTACCTGTGACCTGCCGCTACTGGTGACGGGGCGGGCGATAAGGAGAAACAATAATATATACATACATAGGGATGGATACTTGATGCCGAACAATAACGGGGGGAGCACGAGTGGAAGAGGAGCGCGCAGAGCAGGGAAGCGAAAAAGAAAAGGTGGATGTGCCATCTTATGTGTGGGTGAGGCCCGTGAGAGTACGACAAGCGCCGACCCCACAATCAGCCGAAGTAAGCATGGGTACATTGGAGACACAACCAAGTACACAATGGCCCGGTCTTTTTCATGTCGCCTGCTCCAGGGGACCGCTTCCCATCTGCATGCTCCACATTACGAAAGTTGTTCTTACGAGCGTCCCGTGGGTAAGGGTAGTTTGCAGCGAGGAGGGAAGACTGAAGAGAGCAGAATTATTGTCTGCTTGCTCCGCCCGTCCTTCTCCTTCTGAACTCGTTCACCACCCAAACCTATCACCCATCTTGTAACCTTCACCCCTTCACTCCCACACCATACAATCCACAGGCTGGAGCTTCCACCCAAAGATCCAGCCTTGGTCTTTCGCGACACCTCTGTCGCTCCCTTTAAGCTTTTAGCTTGCACCGGTATCACCCTCCTTACTTACTTCGCCTGGCCCAGAGTTGTTGGGGAGCATATTTCCGCTTCCTCTGTCAGCAGCCCATCCGGTTCGGAGAAGCAAGAAAGGCTGCATTGGCAACCCAGACACTTGGGTCCTGTTCCGACTATAACACCGCGACTACGACGACGTCTCTGTCCCGTGTCGCCATTGTCGCCTCGGTTCCCCGGCCGGGCCTCAGATCTAACATCACCGGCGCATAGCTTTCTCGCGTACAGTCGCGAACCGACTTGGGCCTAGCTAGATCGGTCGGCTCTCGACTCAACCGCCCCTGCTCTTATTCTCCATCCTCCTCCCTCATCGTAGATACCCGACCATCTCGTTCCAAAGTTGAGTCTCGTAGGGCATCATGGCAAACCACAACCCGTCGCCTCAGATGCCGATGCAAATGCATCACGGTGGTCCGCAGGGGCCCCCGCCCAATGCCGCGGTTCACTATGGCGCTGCCGCTGCGGCCCCTTCTCGCCACATTAGCACCGTCAATGAGCATCTGTGGATGCAAATAGGTAAGCTTGCCCGGCTCTGCGTCGACGCGAGACAGATTGCTAACCTTGTCGCGTATATAGGCAGTTTCTCCGAACTGCTTGGCAGCCTCGACGACGCAATGAGCGCATATGAACACGCATTGCGCGCGAACCCACAATCCATCCCAGCGATGAACGCCATCAGCCTGATCCTGAGGACGCGAGAGGAATTTCATAAGGCCGTCGAGTTCCTGCAGGCTATTCTAAAGATTGACGATAGAAACGGTGAAGTGTGGGGAAGTCTTGGTACGCGCCTGCCTACCTCCTTTAGAGTTGACCCATAACTGACTGACATTTTTTCCCCGAAGGCCACTGCTATCTCATGATGGACGATCTGCAGCAAGCGTATGCCGCGTATCAATCGGCTCTCGTAAACTTGCCTAACCCCAAGGTTCGTCAACCAGTACCCATGACTATACTGGGTTATCGCTGACCACTTCTGTAGGAACCTAAGTTGTGGTATGGAATAGGCATTCTTTACGACCGGTATGGCTCTCTCGAGCATGCCGAGGAAGCTTTCTCGCAAGTCATGCAGATGCAGCCGGACTTCGAAAAGGCCAATGAGATCTACTTCCGACTTGGTATAATATACAAGCAACAATCCAAGTTCGGTCAAAGTCTAGAGGTTTGTCTTACCCACCCGCCATCTCTTCAAACGGTCAAGTCTTGCTCACCTCTTCTAGTGCTTCAAATACATTGTGTCTTCTCCTCCGCCGCCGTTGACCGAGGAGGATATATGGTTCCAAATTGGACACGTCCACGAGCAGCAGAAAGATGTAAGTAATCATCAATCCCACAGTCTTGAGTACAGTCAGCTAATGTCTTCTCTACAGTATGACAATGCCAAGTCTGCCTATAACCGCGTGCTGGAACGTGATCCACATCACGCCAAGGTTTTGCAGCAGCTCGGCTGGCTGCATCACAACCAGAGCAGCAGTTACCAGAACCAGGAGCGCGCCATTGAATTTCTCGAAAAATCTGTAGCTGCCGGTAAGTCAATATATTACAAAGAAATCGACCCACGACATGCCGCTAACATTACATTTTAGATAACAGCGATGCGCAGAGCTGGTATTTGCTTGGGCGATGCTACATGTCGCAGCAGAAGTATCCTAAGGCTTATGAGGCCTATCAGCAAGCTGTTTACCGCGACGGGCGAAACCCTACTTTCTGGTGCTCCATTGGTGTGCTGTACTATCAGATCAACCAGTATCGCGATGCTTTAGACGCGTATTCTCGGGCCATTCGCCTGAATCCTTACATCTCGGAAGTATGGTATGATCTCGGTACTCTGTACGAGAGCTGCAACAACCAAATCGCAGATGCGCTCGATGCTTATCAACGAGCTGCTGAGCTGGATCCCCAGAACCCTCACATCAAAGCCAGGCTGCAACTCCTTCGCGCTGGGCAGTCGAATGGCGTTGTACCCGGCGGGCCTGCTCCTGCTCCGACGGATGTGCATCCTCAGTCTTACCAGGCCCAGGGCCCACAGGCCCCCCAATGGACGGGAGCATCGAGTGCGCCTCAGCAGCCACAGCCCGGACGTCCCCTCGGAGGAGGACCTGCCGGTGCCAACGGTTACAGACTCTCCGAGATCAATCCTCCTCAGCCTCCTAATCCGTATGACCAACGAGAGCCTTTCCGTGGCCCAGCTCCGCCCATGCCGCGCCAGCCAAGCCCCCGCCAAGAGCAGCAGATGAGGCCGTATGGCGAACCAAACCGCCCTGGTCCCCTTGGTCCTGGTCCGGTGCCCGGGCCCGCTCAAGGACCAGCACCCGGACCTGGGCCAGTACCAGGCCCCGGCCCGGCACCCAACGCTGGTCCTATTAGACGGGGTCCTTCTCCTGGTCCTCCTTATGGGCCTCAACCTGGGCAATCTCAACCGCCTCCGGGATCGCAGCATGCACCGGGTAGAATTGCCAACCCTAACTATACTGGGCCAACAATCCCTGCCAGTATGACGCCCGCCAATGTGCAACCTCCGAACGGGGGTCCTCCGCCTCATTCGCTCATGAATTACCGACAGGGATCTCCACGCCCGGAGTCGCGTCCTCCTATGCATGACAACCGAATGCCTTCGCCCAAGTCGGCATACCCGCAACACCCACCACCATACGCTCACCATCCCGAGGCCGGCCCCAGCAGTATGGATACTACCGTCCACACCCCAAAAGGCCCGATGGGCCCGGAAGGACCCATGCACCGTGATGATCGGCCATCTTCTGTCGGCCCCAAGAGAATGCGAGAGTGGGAAGAGGATACCTCGATGAAGAAGCCTGCCTCTGAAGAGAACAGAGCTATTCTCCACGACATGCGTCACCGGCGTCCTTCAACCCCGTTACGCGGTGGTCCTGAGCCTTACCGCCGCAACTCCCCCGAAGCCCATCGTTTTGCGGATGAGCAGCGTAGATTGGACGACCAGCGCCGTGCGGTAGCAGAGGACCAGCGCCGTACCGAGGATATGCAGCGCCGCGCCGAGGAACAACAACGCCACGGCAATGAGCAATACCACCCCTCAGATGCAGCCCATCACCCCCAGCACACTCAATGCCCCCAAATCACCTTCCGCCAATGCAGCAGGGTCCTTCGCCCATGCAGGGCATCATCCATGAGCCCCCACCGCCCAGTGCCGCTCCCAAGGAATACCCCCAAGACGAGCGCGCCAGGGTGGAACACAACCCTACACCAGCTCCACCTCCGCTGAATGAGCCCGAGCGTGCCGCCAGGAAAATGGATGTTGACGAAGATTATGACGACAGTGGTGAAGAAGAAAAGAAGGTCCCCATCGGTGGCCCAACCTCTGGCCCGCCCTCGACTGCTGGTGACATGAAGACCACGACACCGACCAGCGCGACGATGAACGGCATAGTACCTGTGCCCACCCCCAAGACGGAGGGCACTGCGTAAGATTAAATGATAATACAACCAGGAGGTACATATTCGATTGATGCTATCAGTGCACCGCAAGGTGATGGTGGTGGCGGTGGCGGTTGTTTTCTTGCAAGCACAGTCATGATCATACCCAATTTCCTTAAATCTTTCCATTGTTGAATTCGTACTTCTCACTGCGTGTAAATCATCAGGGAGGCCACTTGTTAGGATGTCGAGCTTGAGCTTGGAGTTGGTTGATGGAGATCGAAAGACAGTCGCTAGCATTCACTTTATTCAGCACATTTTTGCAGTGAAAATGAATCACATATTGCGCATCACGAAAAGCTGCAGCTTGTTTCCATGTACCGTGCGGTTTTTGCTTGAGATAGGTAATTCGTAGCCCCTAGTACGCAGTGTCATGAGGGGCGCTCTCGCATTCTTCAGAGAGCATCAGGGACTAATACTCGATCTAAAAATGCCGTTTCTATTCGTAGGTCCATGGCTAGCAGTATTTCTACAAAACACAAAGTGTGCCAGTCAAGTGTAGTAGTCTCAGTGGTGAAAGGTAGGTACATGTAAACATGTGTTGGGCGCGAATAGTCAGTTCCGCCGTGTCGACCAAATGTGCACGGATCACTTCGGATTGCTTGTCTGGTGGGGGATGGTCCCTAGATCTCGTATCGTTTGTTAGTACAGGTACTTATCTTATCTCCCTCTGTTTTTTTCGAACCCTAACGGCATTTTCGGTTTTTCCGTGGTTTTTCCCCAGCAGCACCTACCGCACCAACAATTATTGGGGCAAGGGCGCACCAATACAGCAGCCAACTGCAGAAAGCCCAAGCCCGGGAAATTTGTGGGTAGCACTCTTTTTGCGCATCCATCCAGAAAAGAGTCGAAAACTTGTGTAGTTATTCCTCTCTTCTCCCCCTCAACCACCCATCGCCAAACGAAAAAGACTGCACTCCTTTACGACAGGAACAGTCTTCAAGATGTCTCACCGAAAGTTCGAGGCTCCCCGTCACGGTTCGCTGGCATACTTGCCCCGTAAGCGAGCTGCCCGCCATCGGGGTAAGGTCAAGTCGTGAGTACCTCCCGTCCATTTTTTTTGCACCGCGGTTTGCGCATCTTGGAAATCGAGGACGACAATTGTTAGGATTCCAATTGGGTTTTCATGTGTGTCCAGTCGGCAGCGGATGGCACCGCAATTTCCCAACGATGTGTCTGTCAGCTTTTGTATGTGCTTGTTCAAGATTGATTCTAACCAACACCACTCTTTTCCTCCAGGTTCCCCAAGGATGACCCCAAGAAGCCCGTCCACCTGACGGCCACTATGGGCTACAAGGCCGGTATGACCACTATCGTCCGCGATGTCGACCGTCCCGGTGCCAAGTCGCACAAGAAGGAGGTCGTCGAGGCCGTTACTATTATTGATACTCCACCTGTACGAACAACGCAGCCCGCTTGGCTCATTTGTGCCTATGGCTAACATCTTTATTCTAGATGATCGTTGTTGGTCTTGTGGGCTACATCGAGACTCCCCGCGGTCTGCGATCGCTCACCACCGTCTGGGCCGAGCATCTGAGCGACGAGGTTAAGCGTCGCTTCTACAAGAACTGGTACAAGTCCAAGAAGAAGGCCTTCACCAAGTACGCTAAGAAGCACTCCGAGACCAAGGGCTCCACCATCACCCGCGAGCTCGAGCGCATGAAGAAGTACTGCACCGTCATCCGTGTCCTCGCCCACACTCAGATCCGCAAGACGCCTCTTAAGCAGAAGAAGGCCCATCTTATGGAGATCCAGGTCAACGGTGGCTCCGTTGCCGACAAGGTCGAGTTCGGCCACGGCCTCTTCGAGAAGCCCTTCGAGATCGACAGCGTCTTCGAGCAAGATGAGATGATCGATGTCATCGCCGTCACCAAGGGTCACGGTTACAACGGTGTCACCGCCCGTTGGGGTACCAAGAAGCTTCCGCGTAAGACTCACAAGGGTCTCCGTAAGGTTGCTTGTATCGGTGCTTGGCATCCGTCCCACGTCCAGTGGACTGTTGCCCGTGCCGGTCAGATGGGTT
This sequence comes from Apiospora rasikravindrae, assembly GCA_038363885.1. NCBI lineage: Eukaryota > Fungi > Ascomycota > Sordariomycetes > Amphisphaeriales > Apiosporaceae > Apiospora > Apiospora rasikravindrae. The sequence continues at coordinate 2,641,234 of JAQQWK010000006.1, forward strand.
ACCATCACCGTACCTCGGTCAACCACAAGGTTTACCGTATTGGCAAGGGTGACAACGAGTCCAACGCTTCCACCGATCAGGACGTCACCAAGAAGTCCATCACTCCGTAAGTTTTCCTGTTGACGATGAATCAAAGTATTGCTATTAACACTATTTTAGTCTGGGTGGCTTCGTCCGTTATGGTGAGGTCAAGAACGACTTCGTCATGGTTAAGGGTTCCGTCCCTGGTGTCAAGAAGCGAGTCATGACTCTCCGCAAGTCCATGTTCACGCACACCTCGCGCAAGGCTCTGGAGAAGGTCGAGCTCAAGTGGATCGATACCTCGTCCGAGTTCGGACACGGTGCTTTCCAGACACCCGCGGAGAAGAAGCAGTACCAGGGTACCCTCAAGAAGGACCTTGCCCCCAGCTCTTAGAGAGCTGGTCACGTCTTTCCTCGTTCTGGTTCTGGTCCATGTATCGGAGTTTCTGGGTTGCTTTTCTCACGGCTTTTCGTGACGGGCATGGTGGTATGAAAATAGGAATCTGATACCGCAGCTAATGACAAGTTGCAATGAACAAAAGCCCAAACTACCCAGTATTATCTTGCAAGGCACTTGGTGAATTTCTCGTGACTGTCGTAGGACCTTCCAGGGCTGTTAATATGCCATCTGCAATATTGGTAATGGGTTCCAAGGCTGTGTGCATTGGTGTGTAGTTGACGATACACGTATCATGTTAGTGGCATTCAGCCGGTTTTCCCCAAGAGCTTGCCAGGCACCCAAGCAAGCTCAATACGTCATCAATGAAACAATCCGAACCGCCCACCCTGATCAACCCTCCAACACCTGCGTGTCATTATCAATGCCAATTGCACCTATTTCCCAGCCATTCAGGAATTCCATCTGCCATTTACCTGCATTGTCGTTGACGAGATCTTACTTGATCTTAACTTCTGCGAAAGATCTAAGTCGACCAAGAACAGAGTGTGCGAAGATTTATACAGCACGCGGTGACACGACACTCCGCAAGTTAGCATTTGTAGGCACCTTTCCGAAGCCCCTTTCTCGATCAGAAAGCACTCGCGAAAGCTTCCGCGTCTTCACGATTACCCGGTCATTCAGCATGGCGTCAGACGAAGATTATATGGCTTTCCTCGACAAGGCCAACAAGGACCCGAACGAGGGCTATGCGAAACCGTCTACCAGTGGCGGTGCGAAGCTCGAGTTCAAGGTCACAGACTCTGGAGTCCAAGTACCGGCTTCCTTGAAGGAGGCGACGCAAGATGCGTTCTATGTCAGCGATGCGGACGAGCCGTTTGTCCCGGTCGCGCTGAAGTGGAATGAGGGCGGGAAGGGCTTGCCAGACGAAGGTACGCTAACACCACATAACGAACGCATTCCAGAACACTACTTTATGTCCGTTATTACAAGGAAAAGCATTATCGGTCTATAAATGATACAGCCGAGAGGGAGCCCTTGCAAGCTAACATAGATGTGCTACCAGAGGAGTTTGCGGAACTGATAGGCCACCCGAACCCGTCATCGGCCAACGTCGAGCTTCAAGACCCGGCGGACTGGGATCCTCAGGGGCAGTATAACGAGATCTTGGAGGCTATACGCATGGCTGGCAAGGGCAATGACGTCCGGGTATACAAGGTGCCCAAGGACAGTTCGAGAGTCGAGTACTGGATCGTCACAACCGAAGGCAAGGGGAAGGATGCGAAGTTAGTGGGTGTCAAGGCGCTGGCTGTCGAGAGTTAGTGTGGTCCTTGAACAATATTGCAAGGTGTGGGTACGATTTGAGGGGGTTACGGTGTTTCTTCATTGCAAGGGAGGTTTGGCGTTTTTGGGCAGCGACAGTTACTAGGAATGATATACACACTATGTCCATCTGCCACAAGGCTGTAGGTGGCTTCGTACGTAGGCGGTACCCCCATGGCTTGCTACAAGATGAAACTGAACAGACAGCTAGTTGAAAGTCTAGCATCCAGTTTCGAGATATTTCACATGCATCATTAAAGGCGTTTCTGGTAGTATATCTTCAAACTGTATAGACCAGATGCGAATCGAGTCGCCTACGCGGTTGTGTGACGGGAACAGCTTGTAGTGTTCGGTGGAGGGCGTGCAATGCTTTTCGGGCGTATTAATGAGTCTCCTCGTACTCAACATAAGAACAAAGCCCCTACCTATACAAACCATGCGATATTGCTAGGTACTTGACTGAGGCTCTGCAGACATCATACTTGAGTACATTAGGTACTTAGTGAATACTCGACGCAAATTGGCATTGGAATTGGCGTCAAGTTGGTGGGATGGATAGTGGGCTTTTAGCTCTGTGTAATTGCCCCGCGGTCCGATAGCAGGAACTTCTGCCAAAATTTCGGGGATAACAAGCAAGGCGTAGCTTACTACTGTTCACTTCCAGCCAGGAATACTGAGTCACCAGCTGCTGCTCCCACCTTGTTCTGGTGCAATTAAGACTTGGGATCTCTCGCAAAGTGAGGTCTCTCTGCCTTTCTACCTCTTGGGTGCATAGAAAAATAACAAGCAGACTCTCACTCACCATGGATCAAGCGGTAAGATTGTTCGCACACACATCCGTGTACCCCGCCAGCCTTGGTGTGTGTGTGTGTTGTGGAAGACTAACGAGAGACAATGCTTTGCCTTGCAGGATGTGATACTGCCGTCTTGCGAGACCATAAAGGGCCTCCTCTCGAAACCTCAGCCGGGTCCTAAAAAGGCCAACCTCGTTCCCGTTTACGGCCAGATCTCCGCCGACCTCATAACGCCATCCGCCGCATACCTTAAGATCTCTGCTCACTCCAAGTCCGAATACTCCTTCCTCTTCGAGAGCGCTGCCACCGAGCGCCTGGGCCGCTACAGCTTTGTCGCCGCGAACCCCCGCAAGGTCATTACGACAGGAGAGGGACATGGCGAAACTTGCGACCCATTGCCTGGGCTCGAGGCCGAGCTCGATCGCTTCGTCGTGCTCGATGTGCCGGGAGTCACCCTGCCGCCGCTGTCGGGTGGCGCGGTGGGCTACGTTGGTTACGACTGTGTGCGCTACTTCGAGCCCAAGACGGCCCGACCTATGAATGACGTGCTCAAGATCCCTGAGTCCATCTTCATGCTATTCGACACCATTGTCGCATTCGACCGCTTCTACGGCATCGCCAAGGTCATTACGTACATCCCAGTGCCTGAAGACCTCGGAAACCTCGAGGCAGAATACCAAAAAGCCACAGCTACCATCACCGAGCTGATTGAGGTTCTCAATGCGCCCGAAATTCCCCTGCCCGAGCAAGGACCGATCAAACTCGATCAGGAGTATACGTCCAACATTGGCCAAAAGGGATACGAAGGTCATGTTACGGCCTTGAAGAAGCACATCGTAGCAGGTGACATTATCCAAGCGGTGCCTTCGCAACGCTTTGCCCGACCTACAACGCTGCACCCATTCAACATTTACCGCCATCTCCGTACCGTCAACCCGTCGCCATACTTGTTCTATATCAACTGCAAGGATTTCCAGATCGTAGGCGCATCGCCTGAACTTCTTGTGAAGAGCGAAGCTGGACGTGTCATCACGCACCCCATTGCAGGTACTGTCAAGCGCGGAAAGACACCCGAAGAAGATGAGAAGCTTGGTTTGGAGCTGAGGAACTCGCTGAAGGACCGAGCTGAGCATGTCATGTTGGTGGATTTGGCGCGCAACGACGTGAACCGTATCTGCGACCCCCTGACGACGCGCGTGGATCGTTTGATGGTAGTTGAGAAGTTCAGCCACGTTCAGCATTTGGTGTCCCAGGTTTCTGGCGTCCTCAGGCCAGGCCAAACAAGGTTCGACGCCTTCCGCTCGATCTTCCCGGCCGGGACAGTGTCGGGTGCACCCAAGGTCAAGGCCATGGAACTCATCGCCGAGTTGGAGAAGGAGAAGAGAGGCGTATACGCTGGTGCCGTTGGTTACTTTGGCTACAATAGTGTAGACATGAATGGCAAGGAAAGTGAGGGTGAGATGGACACCTGCATTGCCCTTCGTACCATGCTGGTGAAGGATGGCACTGCATATCTCCAGGCCGGTAAGTGTTTCCCTTCCTACTTGGCCTTTTTCGCATGGCCTGTTCGGTACATTCCGGTATCGCTCCACTTACTGATGATGGAAATAGGAGGAGGCATTGTATTTGACTCGGACGAGTACGATGAGTGGATGGAGACGATGAACAAGCTGGCGGCCAACATACAGTGCATCACAACGGCGGAAAAACTATATGCCAAGCGAGAGAAATCATAAGTCGTTTCACCAATATGGACGGGTTCATCGGTTTGCTAGACGAATGGTGGCATCCATTCTGCGTGTGGATCAAGGTAAATAATAGCATGGCGTTTCCGGAATTCACAAAAGCAACCTTGCTTGGTCTACTACTTCATCTCCCCCTTCTCCTCATCCCAATAGTGGCCCGATAAGTCGCCAGCTGGTTGGACTTTGTTTATGCCGTCCAGCTTCTTGTACTTCAGTTCGTCCAGATTGACACCGTAGATTGTGCGAGCCTGTAGAAGGGGGCTGAGTTAGCGAGGAGGGCCGGAGCTTGCTTGATTCTCGTGACTTCCATATACGCGGCACTCTGGCTTGGAGCAGTATACGCCGGTCTCGATTATTCTTGTCCTTCCTTCACATATTATCGTATAGATAAACGAGTAGGAAGGAAGACACAAGGGAGAGGCAGAACTTACGCTGATGCCGTATGTGTGCGGCTGGAGGACGTCCCGGAAGTCGATGGCCAGGCTGGCTCCGCACTTGGGGCAGAAGAGCTGATCCTTGGCCTTGGTATTGAACTGGTAGGCCGCACAGCGAGAACGGCCATCGTTGTGCCACTCGACATTGGCGGCGTCGGGGTCTAGTGGGCTCTGTTTAGTATCTGCTTCTTCTTGCTGTCCTTGTCCCACCTTCCTAAGGAAGAGAAAAACCCCGGCATGCAGCTAGGGGGAGGGTAAGAAAGCCACTACTACTTACAGATCAGCAGATACCCGAACCGGGTGCACGCGGAACAGTTGCACTGCAGAACCTGATACTCGGGCAGCGGCGGCGAGAGGGTGACGGCGAACTTGATGTAGCCGCAGTGGCAGCCGCATTCGTAAGTGCCGCTGGGCTTCTTCTCCTTATCCCCTTCCGCGGTGGCGATGGCGGCGCCGGTGGACATGGTTGGCTGGCTGCTTGCTTTTGTGTATATGGTATAGTGTAGCAGTTCGAGACAGATTGGGCTCGAGACACAACAAGACCTGATACTCGGGAATTGACTAAACTTTATGTCACTTGAGTCTTCTTCGGGGGGAAACCCCAATGAGCTGACCTTGTTGATATATTATTTCCTCTATGTTTGGCGTTTTAGGCAACGAACTAATTGTGGTGGGTATATGGGAGAAGGGATGTATGTTTCGTATGTTAGTTGCGTACCCCTCACTCATTGGTAATCAATAACGGGCATATAACCTAGTCAGCTCACTCTCTCGGCGACAGGACGATCGAAACCCCGGGATTTGGTAATGTGCGAGCTACGGCACAGCAGCCACAGAGCGGTAAAGGGCACATAAGATGAGTATCCGTCGGAAGATTGGTTGTGACACATCACAAGTATTAATAACAACAGTGTTCGCATCATGTGTAGTAGGTGTCATTCTTATTATGTATAGTTATTAAGGTCGCTAGACTAGGTAAATATTTTAGTCAGCCAGTCGTTCGTATAAGCAAGCCGCTCATCCAGAACAGTATACGTGCGAAGCTCGTTTGTCTCATCGTTGCAATGTCGCAGAAAATCCAATCTCAAGGAAACCCATCAACCCAAACTTTTTGTGTGTATAATCAGGCAAAATCACCTCTCCCTTTTCCCAGAAACGCCGGTGGGTATGCGTCTATAATGCAACCGACCGCGAGCAAAGTGGTATCTTGAACAACATCAAACATGCATCTATGCCGCTACCGCCCTTCAATTTTCAGCCCCCCTGCCCCCTTCGTTCTGTACCTCATGGCCAATCGTCATCGTGTAAGTCAAAGCGTGCGATAAAACAGTAAAATAGTCGGTTATAGTATTTAGCAAAGAAGAAACGCTCAGACTTGGTGCCTTTCTTGCTCGGTGGTGCGAGGGACGTTCGACAATGCGGCATGGTCAGCAGCGTCGTTGCGCTTCTCAGCAGGAGCGGCATCAGCCGTACCGTCGACTGCCGTCTCGACGCTGCTGCCGGCTGTTGCGCCACTGTTCGGGGGAGGAGTGGGCGCGAAGTTGCTCTTGGCACGGATCCTATGGCCGTACATGTAGAAGATGACCGGGATAGGAATCAGAACCGTGGCGACACATCCAAGTACGGTAGCGGCGTAGTTAATGCCCAGACCGTTGAACATGTAGCTCGCGAACAATGGGAAACCAGCGCCACAAAGCGATCGTAAGAAGGTGTTTCCGGCAATGGCCGACGCGGCGAACATCAAGTAGGCGTCCACAAGGTAGTTCAAAGCTTGGAGGAAGATAGCCATCAGGCCATAGCCCGTCAGGAGACCAGAGAGAGTCGGGACAATCCAGTGGATATCCTGACGGTACCCAGACCATCCAAACCAGAAGATACCAGCAGCGAACGCGACACCACCCGAAATGACAACAGGGAGACGCCATTCAGGAACGGGAACGCCGTTGTTGGCGGCCAACTTCCTTTGGTACGCAGGCTGCATGAGCAACACGTTGGTACCGGCAATGAGCTGGCCAACAATCATACCGAAGAAGCAGAGACCAGACTTGCCCGCGCTGAAACCGTGGATACCCTGGAAGACGAAGGGGTATGCGGTCAGGAAAAGATAAAGAATACCGTAGATGAAGGCCATATAGATAGAGATGAGAGTCACAATGGGCTCAAAAAACAGCAGTCGCATCGGACGGGTGAAGTTCTTCTGGATGAGCTCCTTGAAGTCGACCTCGATTTCCTCCTGCTTGGCGTGGATACCCCAGTTCTTGGTCCGGCGCCGTAACTCGGCCGCCTTCTGGACGAGGATGACGGGCGGGTACGTCTCCTCGAGGAAGAAGAGGTCGAGAGTAAAAGCAGCAAAGCCCATGATGGCAGCAACGTACATGGTCCATCGCCATCCAAGATAGGACTCGACAATGAATCCACCAACAAAGGGCGCCAACAGGGGGCCGGTGAAGACGGCCATGGAGAAGATGGTGATGGCCACACCACGTGTGGCATTGTCAAACATATCCGAGAAGACAGCAGCGACGACGGCCAGTGGACAGGCTCCGAAGAAACCGGCGAAGAAACGGCAGATCAGCAGGGTTTGCAAATCCTTGGCCGTTGCGCAGGCGAGAGAGAATATTGAGAAACCGAACATAGCAGTCACGATAGGAAGCCTTCGGCCCTTCAATTCGGATAAAGGCGCCCATAACGTCGGGCCCGTCGCGAATCCAAGCACGTACAGGGAGACACCAAGAATACCAACTTCGGTGCTAACACCGAAAATCGCGGCAACGGGTTTTGTGGCGGCCGAGAAGATACTAGAGGCGAAAGCAGCAGTCATGGTCGTATAACCAAGCATAGCAGCTGTAAGCAACCTAGAGAAGTACGGGTCAGTATATCGATCGTCGTTTAGAGGCAATCCAAGCTGGCAGCAAGTAGGGGGCTAGACTCACTTTTTCTTCAGCGGCCAATTCTGGGCGTGGTAGGGGTCGTTCTCGCCATCGAATTCCACCACGTACTCCTCTCGTTCCGGCAAAGGTGGCGGGAAGGGCTTGCCGGCGCCGAAGGCCGGCATGGGCTTGGTGGCTGTCGAGTGGCGGCTCCGCAGACTACGACCTATCGTCTCGCTGTGCTGACTCCGAGCCGTGTATATGCGACTCAACTCGGTGGGATGCCTCTCGAGGTCTCCCTGGGTCGAAACGCGGCTCATGCCGCCGGTGCGTTGCCGCGCCATGTTGCCATCTTCGCTACTAGATGAAGTCGACGCGGACGACGCCGTCGCGACACGCTCGATCTCATTGCTAGCTCTGTGAGGCTTTCGCCCTTGCCCATGTGGTTGCTGTTGCTGCTGGTGTGTCGGATGGGCCCCTAGGCGCGCATCCTCCTGAGCGCGCACCAGTTCTCGATCAACCTCGTCCATATTCATCTTGACCTGAGCTCACGGCTGGTTGCCGAAGCACTGTTGGGGTATGTTGTTGCTACCGTAGACCGGGGCGCTCTGTGTTCAGGCGGGTGTGATGTATAATAAGTACGTCACTCTGGCGCCAGTAGATGGTTTGGGTGGTTGTAAGGATCCTATTATACAGTCACCACGGCGAGGATGAAGCTATTATTATACACGGGGGCACCAAAAACGAGCGCAAGAAGGATGAGGAGTGACGGTGAAGTCCCAACGGCGGCCCAGAGAAAGTTCGCGAAGACGGGGATAGAGTAGTAGTAGCAGTGATAGCAGCAGCAATAGCACGGTCGAGCCTGGAGAAAGTGAGTGGTGGGTAGGTAGGCTGTTATTATTTTGCCATTCACATGAAATGGTACCTCTAGTCTCCATCCATTGCGCCTGCTAGTTTATAAGCCGACCCATAGCTTCCCGGTAGAAAATCTTCCCAGCGATGCCCACCTGTGCCACTACGACAGTGGATGCTCAGCTTTCCATATTGCGTATTGGGGGGGATCCATCTGGGCAGATTGGGATTGGGATGGCGGTAGTCCAATCCGGTCCCTGGGCTGTGGTTACGTTACAAAATGCATGCTAGCTAATACTTGCGGGTCGTTGGGAAAAACCACCTATCCAACTCCCCCAACTCCCCCAAAACTGCCTGGAGCTGGAACTGGAGCTGGAGCTGGAGCTGGAGATAACAGCATGTATGTTGTTACCCGAGGCAGGAGCAATCCGTCACCCGAGTAGTGCGTGCAGGTGCAGGTGCAGGTGCAGGAAGGATGGACCCATTCCCGGGCTGCGGCTGCCACCGCCAAAAAGTTCCTTTTATTTCCCGTTGGCCTTTTTGTTCCTTCTTCGGTCTGTTCGCCACGGCCAAGCGGCTATGACCCGACACCGTTTCGGCGTTCGCGACTACCGAAGCAGAAAAGGCTTATTCATCAAGGCTGCAAGGATCTACTTACAGCCAAATGCTTGCAGCTGGTCCTTTCGTCACCATGAGACGCAATGTTCGTGATTCGTTACCAGGTTTCATTCTCGCCGACCATGACTCATGAGAATTGCTTACACACACAGCTACATAACATATGAAGTATGCAGGCGATGTGTGTTGCGCAGTAGGCGCCACTCGATGTGCAGGGTATTCTGCAGACTATACGGTAGGCATGGAGAGATTCCAGCTGCTCGTTTTGATATTGAAATTAGGCGTACATGTATGCATGCAAGTAATTGGCTTCGTCAGGTTCAGGTTTGGGTTTTTTTTTTTTTTTTGTCCCTTCTCTCTCTCCCTTTTAGTGGAGGGAGCGCAACCTGATGCGGCTTGACATTGCCGCTCGGAGATCTCAGGAACAGGGGGGGGTGAAGACCGTGAGGTGAAGACCATCTCAGTTCGTCCGCTTAGGCGTCCACGGGTCCTGAGACCCGTTCGTCCAATTTCGAACTGACGGTATGCTTCCAGAAACGGCTACGAGAGTCGTGTAATCTGATTCGATACCAAGCTTGCTCCGCGGCCCAATTGGCCCAACGGCGGGGCGAGTCGCGACAAGGAAAAAAAGAAAAAGGTACGTCGGTCGGGCTAAGAAGCGAGTTTTATCTCCGTCTTCTATTGATGAGCAAGTATCCACCCTCCGAGTATCAGACCCTCCTTGCCTTCTCGTACTTGTCGTCGTAAAGCGGTAAAGGCAAGGAGTATCGGTCAACCTGCGAATAGTGATACACAGCATCAATAATAGCTTTCACTAGGCGGCCATCATCGGCTAGGGACGGGTCCGCGGGTCCTCAACCCGAGCCACTCGGAACGACTCTGGCATTTTTACTTGCAAGATGGTTACAGAATCCGAATGTTGATCGATCATGTTTTTTTTTTTTTTTCTCGACAGGCAAATAAATATCTCGACCCACAAGACAAGAAATTTCGTCTTTCATACAGTCCATGCGTATTACGTGAATGAGTATAGCGAAGCAGTCACTTTCCACGCTGATCAAAGAAGAGGAAGGGAAAAATTGCGCAGCTTAAGTGGTCCGGAACAGATCTTCCCACTTCCCCTTTCTTTTGCCCAGGACCGTGGCGCGCCACTACCGCCTGACAGATCTAGACAGAATCTAGATAGGCAGCGCTAGAAGCTGCCCAGCTCCCTGAAACAGAAACATTGACCCGAGCGTACCACATCTGCCGAGGGGCTGTCCCTGGTGCGGAACTCGAGTCGGTTTCCCTGCTACGCAAGTCTGGCTAGGCTCTCTAGCTGCTGGAGGCTTGACGCTAAACATAGCCAGAGCAAGTGCCAGAGTTGCCCGTTGCTCGGCTACGGGCAAGGTATAGCCAGTAATAAATCCATATATCCGCATACCTTAAAGTATGCTACTAGTGATGTCAATGTTGCGAAGACGTGGACCTACACAAAAATCCAGTCACTTTATCGTTCCGAACCCCAGCCGAACGAATATATGACTGGTACATCAGTTCGGATCTCTGATTTAAGCTTACCCTTAGCTACAGCGAAACTCCCCGGAGATATGTATTCATATTATACACCAAGAAGTGTGTTCCGTTGGTTGCTATGAAAGTACAGTCGGCAGTTAGGAGAAATCACCTGTTGCATGATGGATGCACAGCGGGTCGCGAATACGCAGAACTTGTATCCAAGACTGGACATCACCTCCTTCGGGGGCCAAAGTTTTAGATAGTACTTCAAGTCTTATAACCTTACTTTCAAGCATTTATGGTTTCTTGCTCTAGAGCTACACATACCCTTCTTCTACCTGCCGGAACCGGCTCTAGTTCTAGCTCTCCTAACCCCCCCAATCATTCTCCAGCAACCCCGTAGCCTCCTCCAGACTCAACCCTCTCGTCTCGGGATAGATGCGCCAGACCGCGACCCAGCCGATGATGCACACGGCCGCGTACAGCACAAACGTCCAGGCGGGCGTGAGAGCGTCCATGAGGGGCAGGAACGTGAGTCCGACGACGAAGTTGGCCGACCAATTGGTCGCCGTCGACAGACCACTGCCGAGCGAACGCACGCTCAACGGGAACAGCTCGCTCTGCATCCAGGGGACGTTGCCGAGCCCCAGCGCGTAGGCGGCGACGAAGATAATCATGCTGATCAAAATTGTGACGGCGCCGGCATCGCCGCCGCTCTTGTCCGCGTCGCCAGACGACTCTGGGATGCCGCCGAGACCGTGACCCGGCAACTTGATGAACCGGAAGCCGCCGGCAGATAGGAGTAAGCCTAAAGCCATAAAGGGTATGGAGTACAACAGGATTCGGCGGCGGCCAATCCGATCTATGAGCAGTAACGCCGCAATCGTAAACACAAAATTGGAGACCGCCACACTCAAGGAGGTGAGTGTTGGTATTGAAAAGCCCAAGAGAGTGAATATCGTAGCCGAGAAGTACATCAGCGAGTTCTGAATGTGTTGTTTATTAGTAGAGAATTCCTTAGACGGGCGTACTGGACTTACAAATCCGCATAACTGTTGCAGCCCCTGAAGGAGACAAGCAATAGTCAAAGCCCGCCGATTCTTGGGCACCGTAACCAATTCCCGCCAGCCCTCCGTCCAAGTGCGACCACCTTTGGCCCGGAAACCGCCCCCTTCCTCCTCCTCCTCCTCCCGCACCTCGCGCCTTATATCCTGCAAGACCCGCTCGGCAGCCGACCCAGATTCCGCGCCCAGCGTCTTCGCAATCACCTGCCGCGCCACCGCGGCCCTCCCGACCTTGACGAGCCACCGCGGCGTCTCAGGCATGCCCAGCAGCAGCGCAGCCTGGAGCACGGCCGGCAGCGCGCCGAGCCCGACCATGTATCGCCAGCCCTGTTCGTGATCCGCAAAGGCCCAGCCGACGACGTAAGCGACGACCTGGCCCAACGTGATGGCGAGGACATTGAGTGTGACGAGCATCCCCCGATGGGCCGCGGGGGCCAGCTCGGCAATGTACAGCGGCGTGACAAAGCTGGCGGCGCCGACGGCTGCGCCCACCACGGACCGGCCCGCCACCATCTGCCCGACAGTGCCCGCGTACGCCTGGCCCAGCGCGCCCGCCGCGAATAGCACATCCGCCAACAGAATCACGGGCCGGCGACCGAAGCGGTCGGCAAGGACCGACGACAGGGGCGACGCGACGAGGGCAACGAGCGATGTGCACGATGTCACGATGGATTTGTCGGCAAGGGTCAATTCGCGGCCGGACAGAGACGTGCCTAGGGATACCAGGGTCGCGGAGATGACGCCCGTGTCGTCTGTGTATCGCAAAGAAAGGGGGGTAGAGTCAGTAACGTAAACCTGTTTATTGGTAACGAGAGAGGTTCCCGTTGACGAGACAGGAGTAAAGATGGATGGGGGAAACTAACAGCCAAACAGCAACCCGCTGATGCCCGCCGAGATAGCCAATAGCCACATGAACAATCCTATCTTCCGATCCCCATCTCCTCGAAGATCTTCGTCCTGTGCTGTTCCGTCCGCATAGCTATCAGCGTGATGCTGCGACTCGTCGTTGTCGGGCCCATCGTCATCTTCTCGGTGCGCTATCAGCGGCGCCTCCGCCGAGTTTGTCATACTCTTCCGAAGCCAGGAGGGGGAACAACTGGTGGCAGCTTAGCCCTTCATATGTGCAATCGAACTAAGTTAAGGGGGAAGAACCAGCAAGGAAAGATTGATACAGTTGTAAAGTAGCAATCATCTCCTTGTGATGCCAATAATTGCACGTCGGACTCGCGGCTTAGCGGAACCGTGACGCACTAAAGTTGAGTTTATGCAGGGTGCAAGCAAAGGTGGGATGACCCCTGGCCCGTGCCTCTGGTTGGCTATTCCATCGCTGTCTGATCCGAGTCTCATCCGTCCCTTGCAACTGATAAACAGGCGCATAAGTACATGTAGATACTACATGCCAGGCTCTCGGCACGTCAAGGGTTTATATATATATAAGAATCCGTTCTTATCTCTTTGGGGTTTGTAAATCCCCAAACCATTGGAAGCTGACCCGTAGCCCATGATGGGGAATGCTGGATTATACACACTCAACAACAATGAAGATTCCCATCTGTGTATATGTATGTCATGTATTGTGTATTGAATGTGCTCAGGAAGTGTGGTATACTAACGCAAAAAAACTATAGGGTATTGATAAATCACCACAGGCTGAGAAAAAACAATAACTATGTACGCTAAAACCAAGCAAGACCTCTCCTCCTCATCTATATAACTTGATATTTATGTAAGTAAGTAGTAGATGTATATACCTTTAGAAAAGCCCCAGCACAGGGGCACTGACAGCTCCCGCCGTCAACGCCAGTGAGAGGAAGCCACTCCACAGCATGGCCCGGCGCACGATGCGGTCCTGCATCGCCCGGACGTGCTGGTTCTGTATCGTGATGGAGACGTCAAAGATCTTGCGCCAGGTCGACTTCTCATGGTACTTCTCGACCCACGGTTCCGAGTCGAACATGGAGTTGGCCGAGCCAAGGCTTTGCAGGCTGGGCTTACGTAGCGGGTCGATGCTGGCTGTCCTGGTGGCTGGCGAGAAGCTACTAGATGAGGAAGAGGGTCTCTTCTCATCATCTCTTGTGTCCACCAGCGGCTCGTCGCCGTCGCCGCCGGATGGGGAGGTGAAGTCCTCGTCCGCGAATTGCTCCCACGGTCGCAGGTTGCGCTTGTAGTTCCAGTGCAAAATGACGCAGACGCCGTGCCGCGACGCGAAGAGGAAAATAAAGCCCATAAACAAAAAGATCGACGGTAGCAGCCGCAGGAATCGGCTAAGGATCGACAGGATCAGGGCAGCGTTCGATCCGAGACCGAGAAGGATGCAAACGGCCGCCAACCACCGTGCGAACACGACACGGGGCTGGCTGCTGTTGGAGATGCTCCACTTGATGAAGTTGGGGTGGCATTGTCCTTTGAGGAGCGTCTCGGCCGCTATCAAGGCAGGTAGGAGGGCGGACGGGTGTGTGGTTTGCTCTACCGCCTGGATACAAGCAATTCGGTCAGCGTGAGTCAGGTTTAACTGCCTTGGTCCACTAGTCGAGATGTAATGGCGAACGATCCGCGTCATTTCGTCGCGAAAAGGCTGGACAGAAACTGAGTGAGGTCAGTTAGTCAATGCAAGGAGGCAAGGGTTTCTCTTGGTCAACTCACAGGGCCGGCCCTCACGCTGTGCTTTGGTGATTTGATATTCATCCGAGAAGGTCGATTTAGGCCAGGAGAAGTTCTTGGTCGACGTAGCGCTGCTTGGGGACGCGATACTGTTCCCATCATGCCGGGGACTTTTCTCCAAGATCTCGAGGATGTGGTTCATTCTGTCGGCGCTCTCGTTGGAGCTGTTTGCCCTCGGACGCGCTGTGCCCGGCCGGGTAATGACCTTGTTCGGATCCCACGTGGGCGAGGAATCCTTCTGTTCTTGTGGCAAAAGACTCCATCGCTTAACGTAGTCGCAATACCAGAGGAAGAACTGGAGACACTCCGCATCGTACTCGACGTACATCAGATAGTCCATGAAGTCGTTGAGGGAACATGGCTAAACCAGGGCTTAGTCTCCGTACAGAAATTGCTATGGGGTTCAATGCCTTGTCTTACTGGGAGCGTTCGGTTCCTCACAATTTCTTCGAACGACAGACTTTCTGGTATAAAAGACTTACACGACTCCGCCCTTTCCAAGCAGTCGGCGAAGTCCGCGTCCGTCAAGGCCGCCTTGTCACGCCTCAGATAATCCGGGCGTCGGTAGAAGAGGAGAGGCATCAGGTGGTGGGAGGCTGTAATCTGCCAGTCACTTGCACTCTATCCGAGTGGTAGTTCTAGTATCATTGTTCGGACGAGACTTGCTGGAGACAGAGCACTCTCCGCTGCAGGGTGCGCTTCCGTCTAAATAAGTTAAATATGTTTACAAGAAAGGCAATACTACAAGAGGATGCCAATAAATGGACTGCCACAACTGGGGTCCATCGGCTCCTTCAGATTCATACGACGCAGTCCCTGTTCTGATAAGGAGTCTCCGTCCTTGGCCTGGCTGATGCACATGAGGCACAGGAGAGGAGCTTTTTCCTTACGGACCCAGCCTGGTGGAATCAAGCCGGCAATTATCAGTGGAAATATTGTTGTCTCATCCAGCTCAAGAAAGTTTGGTAGCTGGAACATGTACCAAGCCTTTCAGAGGTTGGCATACGCTGCGTCTGATCTTGAGTGCAGGTTGAGCCGCAAGGAACAAGCATTCGTTTGTCGCGCATTGCAGCCGTGGAGCAATGTATTCGCGGCATGATCTGTCATGGTAGTGGTTTGCCGTTTACAATGGAACCCTTGAGTACTGAGCACCAGGCGCCAGAGTAAATATCGATTCTTGGAGTTCCCGGGCGATCATACAAGCTGAGCCACGACCGGAGATTTCCCTGGTTGGTTCGTGAGGGATTAGGTCAACAGTACGGAGTATCAACGACATAGGAAGGCAACGCATTTCCCATGGGTCAACCCAGCACGAACCAAGCTGGACTAAGCTGAAACTCTGTAACATCCTACTTGGTCGACATCTAGAAGCCTAGTGGAAGCCCCGTTGACCCGAGTTTGGCGTTGTTTGAACGCGCAGCCTCATTAACAAACACAGCTGATCTCAAAACGAATATCACAACAACCACCATACCAAGATCATCTTCAAGTGGCATATACATGAATATAGAGGCTGTATCGCCCATAACTACATAGGCAAGCGCCCTGTATCCACTCTCTTGCCTTGGTATGTGGGCCAAAGACGACGCTCTGCAACGTAGTGTAACGGTAAGTTATCGTATAGGAGCTGGGATGCACGACGTATCTAATTCAGACATCAGCCGAACACATAGCAAAGCCCGAACTTTCACACTCTGGCTTTGGTTCTGCACATCATCTGATATGCCCAGCGATCTTCCATGATTTGAGGGTCGCATTGAATGCCGACCCCGTGACCCACTTCCCGCTTGAGATGTGAGACGGTTCAGCTGGAGACGAGGCCGTCGTCTGCCGCCTCTTCACAGGCAGATATTTGGGCGCCTATGTGCCCGCTGGTTTCCAGCCAGCCAATCGCATCTCTAGAATAAGAAGCTTCGCTTACATTATCACGAGCCATAACGCCCAATAGCCGTTCTTCAGCCGGGATAGTGAGTCGTTGTGCCTTCGAAGTCAGCTCCAATGTGGTTGGGAAAAGGTGCTCGAGGGTTTTTTGCATAATGATTGGGGGAATATTTGCTTCTTCGTTTCGGTAGAGACGGCCTATGCTATGATTCTTTTTGTCTCTCCGCATGTTTCGAGGTGCAGGGAAGGATCAGCATGATGTCGGCGTGGGTGTATCGGGTTTCTGATACTGACTACCAGGCTTGGCACGACATCCCCTCACTTTTGCATCGCAGTAAGATCCAGTTGCCCTCACACTCTTCGCGGTATGCTCCGACTCTCGCGGGAGTCACATGTGAGGCGCGATCAGGTCCTGATGGCTGACCCTTGGGCCTTGCCATCAGGTTCTTGTCTAGCCAAGGAACAATCGCCGGATCATGACGAAGACAGCGACGAACGTCAAGATGTGGGCAATCTGAGGTATTGTGCCATAAAGCATGGGGTTTCGGGTTGCTCTGCTGCTACTCGAAGCGATTTCTCCGAATTTGTACGTAGTAGCATTGGGAGTGGCCGCTGCTACCGCTGTGTCTTCCGGCAAGAGCCCGCTCTGCGTCCCCGAAGGCACGTCATACTCCAGACATCCATAAAACGAACAATCCGTCTGACTGGGACAACAGCCCCCGCCTTGTTCCAAGCTGCATTTAGTCAGACCCGGTTCGCATACAAGCAACTCGGTCGGTCCCGGTTCGCATGATGTCGTCGAGTTGTCGCAGCAGTATACACCGGAATCGCTGAAATTCGTCCTATAACAAAACATAGGGCTCGAGCAACACACATTCTATTGGCAAGCCGTCGTTAGGGAAGTCGTCCAATAGTAGATGCGGAAGGCGCAGGATTAGAATATGTACTTACAAGTACGTTGAAGCTCTGGCACCCATGCAGCTCGTCGTCGCACATAGTTATATCCGCAGGGTTCTGAGAACTTGCAAAGCCATTCGCATTCTGGTTGTCATTGTCGTGCTTGATAGAATCGTCCATGGCGACAACGCTGGCTGGGTTCTGCGTCCCCTTGGCCCCTTCCTTAAGCTCTACTGTCTGGGCTAGATCGTGGCCCGTTCTTGTGTACTGAACCGTGGACACAATGCCAATGATCATGACTCCAAGGACGACTATCACGAGGCAGGCGAGCAGTGGCCATCGAAGTTGGGGTCGGTCTTCGAAGACGCAGTAGAAGCGGTGCCAGTCCAACTAGGGCCTGTCAATGTTCCAGACCTTGCGATTGTGGGAGGCGCACTGAAAGTCATCGGGCTTGTTGCCTGGCATGCCGAATGTGTGAGCAGACCGGTGCAGTATATGGAGGATTGTGTAAGACACTCCGGTGCATCTGTTTATAAGGATGAATCGGTCTATCCAAAGAGTGTTATAGGCGTCAAGGCAAGGGTTTGAGGTGATGCGCACGAATGTATCAAGTAGGTGATAGGAACCTTAGGGATAGGGAACAAAACATATATCATGAACACAGAAAATCCAATAGGCAGTGGTGCGATTGAAGATTGGCAGACTTGATCTGTTTTCAAGGAAACAGTGATTTAGGGAAGTCGCGTGAGGGGCTCCTTCCTCCGCATGTTTCACAAACGAGCCTTCCCGAATGTACTGGTACGAGTCTGACAAGGCCATGAACTGTGTGTCACTAAACATTGAAGTACTCGAGGCACATCTGCAGCTAAAGCATCCATTGCATAGGCGATCTTTTCTATTACGTACCTACTCCATTATCCTCGTTTCTATCAAACGGAGGAAAGCAGTCGCAAGACACGAAGCTTTCTACAATGCGCCCAATGTCAACCATCCCACAAGGCTCCAAACTTGATATTAAAGAGGATATCGTCGCAAGAGAAGCTTGTTATACATCTTACAAACGCCTTGTATAATGCACATTAATCCTACTCGTATACTACATGTTCTTTCTCGTAACCATGTCTCCAGCGCCAGCACATAGGGGGCGAAAGGTGCCGTCATCTTTTCAGCAAAACGCCAGCCACGCAGTCGAGCGTGGGGTATCAAGGTAAAAGAGGGAGAAGAGAATTAAATGAATCCAGCAGCACAGCAAAGCCTCTAGCCCGGTGTGATCCGACTTGCAATTCCACGCCTCTCAAAGGGGCTCAGAGCCAGAAGGTGAAGACCATCATTACACCAACAAGACCTGCTGCCATTCCCGCGATTTCATTAGAACCGGAAACAGCGTTCTTCTTGCTTTCTGTAGGCTGCGCTGTGTCCGAAGCACCAGTGGCGGACGGTACCTGGGAGTAAGAACTTCCCGTTAGCGTGGCGCCGAGGGTGGGCACGGCGACGTTGCCGTCTACAAGCCACCCGCCGGAAGTAGACTTGGGGCACTCGCGAGTCGAGGCACTCTTGGCATCGTAATCAGACCGAGCGACTCCTGTAGGGGTTATGGCCTTCCACTGCGTCTTCAGGTTCTCGAAGTCAGGCGACACAGGAGTCGGCGTTCCCTTCCGGGTGAATCCGCCATCGATGTGGGGACCGGCGGCGGTAGGGTCGGCCTTGGGGCCGTACGAGATCAGCCCGTAGTTGTTGGCCTCCTGGATCCACTCGTAAATGATGGCACCTGACCAGCTCTTGACCATATCTGGCCCGAAAATCGCAGCTTGGTCTGCAAAGAGGCGGGGGCCGGGGACGTTACACCCAGTCTCGGAAAAGAAGATGGGAACAGGGAAGTCGCTTGCATTCACCTGGAGAGTCTGGTACCCAGAGGTCTGGTAGGTCGCCGGGTCACACCATTCGTACGAGTTTAGGCCAAAGAAATCGACGTTCTCCGACGCGTTGCCTCCGCAAGTAAGGTAGTCCTGAAGCATAGGCCGCAGCTCGGCAATATCGGCTGCGGAATAGCCTATAGGGATTTTGCGGTAGCCCTTGGCGTCTCGGTAGGCCTTGGTGTCTCGAGCTGCAGCCTTGATGAAGGGAGCAGCCAGGGATTGATTGGCTTGGGCGATGATCTCATTTCCAACGTATAGACCCAGCAGGTTGTCGTAGTTGTGGAACGCGTCCATAACTTTGTTGTACGAATCCAACTGGGACTTGTTCCAAAATGTGTTTTCCTATAGCATCATTGTTAGTCGCATGCCGAGCCAAACCAAAAGTAGGACAACTCACGGGCAAGATATATGTGTGGAAGGTATCCATATCGATCGTGACGTAGATGCCGGCGTCACCAAAGGCAGCCATGCAGCCATCGTGGTCAGCACTGGAGTCAACATGATAAACGCGAATCGTGTTGGCGCCGAGCGTCTTCATCAGGGCAGCATCTAGCTGGCACTGGTCCGTATCGACCAATGGGTCATCTATAAGTGGGAATAAGGATTAGAGTTTCTTGTGGGTAATTGCCAAGAAGGCTTGTAAGAAAGACGAACCTGGGGTCAGCTGGTATGCAATTCCTACGAGTCAAATTAGCTACGCAATGTTTCGATATTGGGTGGAAACGCATACCTTTCATGAAGAATTGCTTGCCGTTCTTGTCGAAGAACTTGCTGCCGACAGCTTCGATGGTGGGGAGGTTTGCACCGACAGCTGCGCTACTCAGAGCGGCTGCGGCTGCCAGAACCGAAGAGCGCATATCGACGGATGGAGGATCTGCGAAGCGAGGAAGAGCGTTGCGTATCTAATATTTCCACTTGTTTCCAAGCGTTGCCAATGCCTCAAAAGAATGCAATTGCGTTCAATCTTTCCTTTTCCCAAGCTGAAAGCGAAGCTTGGTGCTCGCCAAGTGCCCAAAGCCAAGAAATACAAGCTTCTGCTAAGTGTACAGCTTCGGAGGGGGATTGGTCGTCCACCAAACCTCGCTCAGGCTCCAATTATCCCAGACTGGACAAGGAGCTGTTGTCGTGGTTTGCCCTTGTTGCTGTAGCTGCCAATGATTACTTCTCACAAAACGATCGTGGGTCGGGACGATAGAGGTGGGCCGTAGCCGAGAGGGTCGGATGTTCAAATATGTAGCAACGCAGCGAACTGACGATGGGAGCTGGAGTAAACGAAGGGTAGTGGCAGGCAAGTTGCTAAAGATGGACCGATGGGTGGGGAGAGAGAAAGAGAAGAAATAGAAAAGCTCCAAAGTCCCAAGAGAGGAAAGAGATTATGAAGGGGCAACGAGGGCAAGGGAAGGACGGTATAGATTCAAGTGGCCTGGTGTAGTAGCACCATCATCTCATTCTTCTCCCGTTTGGTGTCAGGTTTGTTCGCGTGTGTTGCCAAGATCCAGATGCATGGCGAACATCCCGCTACTGAGGCCGCTTTTACTTTTTGCCTTTCACAGACACAGACTAATGGAAAGGATCCCATCCTGGTAATAAATGTCAACATGCTAGTAGTAGCTATCAACTAGCTATGGGCAGGCAAGCTGCCCTGCTTTTCGACTCGAAAGATCGAGCTGCATGGCTGGGTATCGACGGCGATAGGTCCAATGGCTCGAAGGACTGGTAGCTCCGGACCTTTGTCCCATCCATCCCATATGCGTGTGCTGTGGGACCACCCGCAGGCCATTGGGTTAGCTAGCTCGCAATTGCATGGTGATCATCGATCCTCTATGAGCAGGGGGGTATGGGATTTTCACCAAAGGCGCCATGTTAGTCGCTAGGTAACCGAGGCTTTTCCCTCTTCTCTTCTGGTAGTGGTAAGCCATCGCGAACAGACCGTGCCTTGATAGCCGGATTATGCAGGTGGTACTTGTCCGCCACCTCGAAACATGGCTGCTTTCGGTCGCAGCTCAGTGCACCTGCACCTGCATTTGGTGGACCATGACAGCTTCACCAGACATAAAATTACGGAAGCCGGATGTAATGGCAGATGCGGGATGGAACCTACAGAGGTGACCTTAACCTTCAGATTAAGCAGTCCCAGGTAGGCCATCTGACGTACAGCAGTCTTTATCTAGCAAACAGTGGATGGACAGCTGTTTGATTTCGACATTCTGTCCAACGGATGACCTATCCGCTGGGTGGTTGTTTCGGATTCTCTCGGTAGGTAAGCTATGTTTATCCTCTCATATGGCCGCATGATGTAATAGGTCGAGAATTGTATGTAGCTGCAGAAGGAAATTTCTGTCTCGACTTTCTTCTTCGTGTTCACAGGCATAGTATCCGTAGCCAGCATCTATCCAGCCTAGCTCTCGAACCCCACGGGGGCTAACCCATAGTTCGTCGTCTCCTATCTCCCACAAAAATCTTGATCTTTAGCTCCAGTCTTGTCTCATTGGCAGGACAGGACGGGAGGCAACGCCACCCAAGGCTACGACTACATTAGGTAGCTTACTTATCCAACCATCCACGAAGCAGCATCCCGCTCGGGTGCGTAAGTCCTGATTTTCTGGCAGGTTTCAGATTGATGCAAACGGCTCTCCCGCGAATCAAATCCGTAGCACTGGCGCGGACTACAGCTTGCTTGCTTGCTTTTTCTGCCGCGGGGACTACATAACAGTTCTTGTGTCTACCTACCCTATTCATTGGCCCAGGCACCACCAGCGTGGCCGGCCCAGGCCCATTTGAGCTACGTTTGTCCGTCGTCAACCGTTTGTGAACTAGAACAAGCACCGGGTTTCCGAAAGAACCGAGACTATACCATTATCCAACTGAACTAAAACAAGAGGCTACGCAAAAGGGGGAAGAAAAACACAACCTGACTGGTCCACTGTCCGTCTTACTTGCCTAGCTTGTGTCTGATAGCAAGTCTACACGTGCATTTCCCAACGGCGTCAAACCCAATGTTCCAGATGCGGAAACACTCATTCTCATGAAACTATGCCCGGTTTCTCAACTCTGGATGGTATGTTGATGTCCATTTCAAGGTGCGCAGTGGTCTGGTTGAATGGTTGGTAGGTTGCTTCATCGCTCTTCCAGTATGTTTTGACTCTATCTTCCAACCCGTTAAACATCTCGTCAAGAAAGGCCAGTTGATAAATCGCCAATTGAGCCAAATCTGGCACTGGATGTGCATAGCTCTCAGCTAGAACTAGTAGGTCTCTGCAAAAGTAGGCCATGCCGTCAGTGTTCCCTTCTGTTTGGTGCTATTTGCCAAGCGACAAAAGAAGAAGAAAGAAGGCTCAAGTACCTGTATAGACTGGAGCCTGCCATTTCCTCACCTTATTGAGCCGGATGTTCTGGATGGCCTCGAACCCGCTAAGGGTAGGACTGTCGCGATCCTTGGCGCCACCGCTGCTGTTGCTGCTGCTGGTACGCTTGTATTCTTGCATGGTGTTATAGTCGTCTTTGGAGGAGGCGGCAGCTCCAGCAAGACTCTCGACCATGCTGGGACGCTTGCCGATGATGACGGGCGGATTGTACTGAAACCCATCGTCTTCGCCATCGACAACTGCTGAGCTCCCGGTGGTGATGGTGTCTTTCTTCTTGTTCTCCTTGCTTATGCGGAGACCGCTGATGTCAACATCCAACCCGCCGCCGTATTGGTGGACACAATGCGGCTCGCTGATCCCGGACTCGCGCAGGACCTTATACGTTTCCTGCTCGACCTCCTGGGCCGTCGGGCGGTCTTGGGGCGCGACCGAGAGCATGCGCGCCACCACCTTACACATGGGTGCCACGCCGCGGAAGATGGCATCGCTCTTTTTGCTTGCGTCCTTGGCGAGACCTGCCATCCAGGACTCGACCTGGCCGATGTTCTTGTGGAAAGAAGAATCCGGAACGGCGCCCCCTCGTCCGGGCATCTTGTGCTTCGCGGCTCGGTGCGAGGCAAAGGAACGGGTTTGCCGTTTCATCTGCAAACTGAGCAGCTCTAATATGACACAACCCATAGAGAAGATGTCAGCGGCTTGAGGGTTCAGGTTCGGGGTGGTGGTATGGACCGCCGGGGTAGGACCGTTGGATGGCTCGGAGCCGTGTCTTGGGATGGAAAAGCTAAGTTCTCCCGGAGGGCTCGAAGGGGGCGAGCTTAGTGCTGGCCTCCTCTGCATATTCGTGACGCCAGCGGACGGGCGGAACCACTGCTCCGGAGCAGCATATATGTAAGACTCTTTATCGAATGCCGCCTTGTCGGACGAATTGACTAACGTCTCGGCGCTGAGGCGTGAGAGGTCTGTAAAGAACACATCGTGTTTCGAGTTGAATAATACTGTCGATGGCTTGATTTGACCATGTGCCCAACCGCGGCTGTGAAGATAGCATAACGTGTCGGCAAGGCAGTGGATCCAGTTCATGACGTGTACTCGCCTATCCTGCTTCGATAAGGCCTTCAAAGGGGCCGGCAGAGCCCCCAATATCGTTTTCAGGTTATAGTCGCTGGCCGGGATAAAAAGCACGTATCCAAAGCCTTGGTGGGTATAAGACGCAAAATAGGAGACAAGATGATCGTTTTGTATGTTCTTGGTGCAGTTGATTTCCCACAGGAAGTCGTCTTCTGACAGCATCCCTGGGGCTGTCCCTACGGGTATACGTCGTCTCGAGAAAACTTCACCCGGATAGTTGGGAAGCTCGACTTTGTCAACCGAATGATTTTGGCCTAACCCAGCAACTGGCCGTCTGTCCACGACCTCAAGTGGGATGACTTCATCGTCACTATACACAGTGTGACCTCCCTTCTCCAGAGTTCTAACCAGATAGTGAAATTGCCGATAGTAAAACCTTCGGTCCACTTTGCCGTTGCGCGTGGCCCTCAACGACAGGAGTTCAATCTGGTTTGGGGGTATGGGCAAGTCGCCGTCTTCCCAGGAATCGTCCACGATGTTGAATATCTGATCCGGGATGCCAATATCGACCACGATCAGGAAGATGCGGGGGGCCTTCTCGCGGATCCAATCCCAATAGGTGCCATCGGTCAGGCCGTCGCCGAACCCCAGCGCCCGGTCCAGCTTCTGAGTCTCTCCGGGGAGGAGCTGGTCGCAGACAAACTGCCGAGTGACAGTCGCTTTGATCTGCGTGGAGTCCCACCACATCACCAACACTACGTAGAGCAAATGACGGTCACGGAAAAGTCAGGTTGATGTGTAAGTATAGGCGTCAAAGACCATATACAGATCCGTGTCAAAAACAATGAAGCAGGGGCGTAGTTATGAAGACATCTCAAGCTGGCTGCCACATACAATGGCTTGTGCTTGGATGTGGACTGATATCACATCAGCTGAGTATGGTAGTTGTTTACCGATATCTCGTGCATACAGCGGACACAGGGAGAAAAAAGCAAGGTTTTGTGGGTTAAGTTGCTGGCTGCATATCAATCAATATCAGCATGGTAAGCTTGGAAAGGAAACAAACCTGTGCTAGTCCTTGGCCCAAGCATATTGGGGGCCTGCAT
Organism: Apiospora rasikravindrae; assembly: GCA_038363885.1. Classification (NCBI taxonomy): domain Eukaryota; kingdom Fungi; phylum Ascomycota; class Sordariomycetes; order Amphisphaeriales; family Apiosporaceae; genus Apiospora; species Apiospora rasikravindrae. The sequence continues at coordinate 2,665,743 of JAQQWK010000006.1, forward strand.
TGAGTCTATTGAACTGTCAAAGATTACACCGAGGGCTTGATTGGCTGTGGGAGGCTATAGATAAGGATCTCTGGGCAAGCTGGGGGCGTATCTCAAGTCTGGATCACCACCCCCGGTGCCCAGGTTTGCCAGATCCATCGTGCTACGCCACATGTGCGGGATGAATGGGGCACTGAGCGCAAGAGAATCCCCTCCTGTTTTTTCCCCCTTAGCTAGCTTCATCGTTTTTGTGATAGCTCACACGCACAAAAGAATGGCCAGGCATTGTCAAGCAGTGAGTTTGCAGGGTGCACGTCTCATGGTCTCGACTCGGGACGTCACTGAACAACGGCAGCCAGTCAGAATTGGCCGCCAGAGAAGCTGCCGTCTCGATGGTTGAGACAGACCTCCACGTATCAAGACCTTTCGATGCGATGACCCAATGATCCATGTGGCCACCCCCCTGGTCGCAACCTTAGGTGACCAGTGAGTTACCTCTTAAGAATGTTAACAGCTCACTTCTGCAAGGCTTTAAGATTACGTCGGCCCCCTCCAAACAAGAGTGATGCCCGGCCCGAGATCGTCTTGGACATCCCAGATTAGGGCACTCTTAATCTAGGGCATCAAAGGATTCCCAAGATTAACGGTCTAATGCAGCTACCCTATCTACCAGTAGCACCATGCGGGAAGGGGGAGTGATCATTCGGCTGCAATGACTTCCAATTCGACACTGGTCCTGGGAGAGTTAGGTCAACGAGCGGACAACACATCCTGTCATCCCAATGCCAGCCGTATTGTTTCCTGGAGGTGTACTTGTATTATCGTGATACCAAAATGACTGACACCCCCTTTTGGGCTTGCTTCTGATATTTATAGTTACAAATTTTTGCTTGTGCGACGTTGCACTCGTATGTACATTTTTTCATGTTGGTAGATAGCCTGATCGGCTGTATCTGACATAGTTACATACATATGTATGCATGGATGCAGTTGTATCGTATAGCATGGGCCAAATATAGAATGAATAAGCGGATCAATATATATGTCAATCAAGTCTCTGATGAGATGGGGGACCAACCAGGAGACAAGTCCACTGAATTAGAACCAACATCCTGCTCCCTCTGCTGTAAGCACACCGCCGCATTGTCCATGTCCAACACACGCATGCATGGTAGTATCCCATAAGGACAACCCCCATCCATGCCACCGCATCATATCATACCTTACGTATCGAGAAGTGACAACGAATGTGATGTCAACTCGAGAGGCGGGGATCTTGACAATGGCTCACAGAGAGGCAGGGTCATGTGATTAATCGTGTAAGCTGACGAGAAATGGGTATACCATAGTTATACATAGATATAGTCTTTTGGTTCGAGAAACCGGCCGTAAATTCAATTATCATCTAATGCATGCTCTATAAGCTACACATAATGCAAAGATGTTTATCATGTCACTCGATATTGATCCTCGAGACTTGCTGGCTGTCTATCATACATATTGCTCCCCAACAACACTTTTATATTAGCGTCGCCTTCTTCTCCTCACTCGCCACGTTGCCCTTGCGCCCAACAAAGGTCTTCATGCCCTGGTCAACGCCGCTGAACCGCCTCGCTAGCCTCTGCACGCCAACGGGGAGCACGTTGTACCAGTCGACCCAGCGGGCGTAGAGGGGCATGGCGATGTGGTCGCTGAGTCCCATGTCGATGGCCGCGATGATCTCCTTGGCCACATCGACGGGCTCGACGACGGGCGCGATGAACGGGTGGGGCGACTTGACGCCGCGGAACAGGGGGTGCTGAGCTGGCCGGGCGTCACGAGGATCGTCTTGATCTCGGGCATTTCGTAGAGCTCGGCCGCCAGTGACTTATGCAGGGCTGTCACGCCCGCCTTGGCCGCGGCATAGTCGGACAGCTGCGCCGAGCCCAGGTGGCCGATGACACTCGAGACGGTAACAATAGTGCCGCCCGTCTCGTTGCGCAGCATGCCGGGGAGGAATTGCTTGATGGTGTAGAAGTGGCTGAGCAGGTTGGTCGAGATGCTGCGCTCGACCTCCTCGGCCTCCATGTCCAGCAGTTTCTTGCCGACGACCTCGGCCGCGTTGTTGATGAGGATGGTGGGCAGGCCTAGGTCGCGCTCGATGTCGGCCGCAACCTTAGCAATTTGCGCCTTGTCCGAGACGTCGCACTTGTAGTAGGTGATGCCGCGAGCGTCGGTGGCCTCGAGGTCGGCCGTGTCGAGGACGGCGACGGTGGCGCCGCGCATGCCGTAGACCTCGGCGATGAGCAGGCCCAGGCCGCTGGCGCCGCCCGTGACGACGATGACGTCCTCGCTTAGGTCGACCTCGCGGGGCATTCCGTAGGCGATCTTGTGGCTCATTTGGTTGCCCATCCAGACCATGGTGACGGCGAAGGCCCAGGCGATGGTGAGGCGCATGGGCATGGCATCGTAGTCCATGTGCTCGGCGCGGAAGCACAGCGGGATCAGCCAGGCGATGAACGGGTGGAAGATGGTGACATTGAGGACTTTGAGGAGGAGGTCGATGGTGATCGGGGCGAACCACGAGTCGCGCATCTGCGGTGGTCTCGGGTAGTGGTCCATGTTGTCGGGTAGCGGCTCAGGACGTTGGAGGCTTTGTACTAGATATAGACAATTACAGGCGAATATTTAACTTTGATTACGAAGATCGGGCGGGAGTATGTAGTAGACGAGCAACGATGGATTGCCGACCAGCAGGCAATTGAGTTTTCGAAGTAACGACGAAAAAGAAAGAAGAAGGCAAAGACAGTCCCCGTACGTCGCCAGCGAAATCTAGTGAGTAAACTGGAAGGAGGGACGATGATGAGACCACATGTGTCGTGTTGTCCCGATACTTTTGAAGAAAAGCTGTCGGGCCAGCAGTCGTTCGCCGATCTACGCCGGTGGCATTCGGAGCGATGTGAAACGTGTGGCCTGAGCGTGACGGCCCCTAGAATGTTTCAACACCCCCACCAATGGCGGGCCCTACCGCTCAGCCAGGGGCCTTTCAGCTCCCTAAACTGCTACTCAACGCCCTCAAATGTATGCATAAATCCATCCACGTGGAAATGTTCATGGTCAATGATTAATACTAGGTAATTAATGAGTATATAATGTATATGGTACGCATGTATACATATCACACCTACTACGCGCCTCATACATTGGCGGCTGAGATCGAAGTAGAAGACACTGTATCGATATTGTGTATGTTTAACAACGATCTAGATGTAGCTGCCGCCTGCGCTGAGCTCTTCCTTACTTGTTGCTGTTTCCTTCACTTACAGCAGAGGCAATGGGCGTTGATAACGTCCCGCTTGGAAACTAGTGTACCGAAACAGGACTTTCAGTAAGCCCTTCTCACACCAGGAATCCTGATGAAGACCCCGGCGAGATTGTGATAGCGAAATCTTTGAACTCGCTGTACTATCAGCTGCCCTACTCGCGGGCTCAATGTTTGGTCCTGACATATCCCAGAGAGTCGAGAGTCGAGGTCCCAACAGGTAATGGAAAGCTCATTGACATGATGAGTGTTTCTGTACGCGCATCGGCGGAACTTGATGTACTGATGGGATCCGAAAAATCGAGCGTACTGAAGCCATCGGGGCCTCCACCTAAATCACCTTCCGCCGTGCTTGAAGCCCCATTCCCTGTTGGGATGGGAGATGAAGCGGGCTGAGAAGAGGCGCCTGTTGCGACTGTGGTACCATTCTGGCATTCATTGGCTGGATGTAGTCAATATATACCGTCTGAACGAGGAAGGGGTACAACTCACCCGTGTAGACAATCAAGTTAATCAAGGTACGGTTTTCAGGTCTCGGGTGCTTCGTAAACAGTCCGTATACTGACTCACTCTGTAGCCGGCAGAAACTTGCTGTCCCTCCATAGAATGCAGTATTACTCCAGGCCAGGATGCGAACTATAACTGAGAAAGTAGTCGAGACTGACCTGCCTGGGTAGCCTGAGAGGTTGATATGGTCTACATCAGGATCAGCCGATACCGGCCTTTGACGGCTCACCAACTCACCGTCGCTCTGTCTGGATAACGTAGCATTGCTGCAGGTATCGTGGTTCTGGCAGGTCTGATCCCCAACGAAACCAGAGGTCTCGTCACGTTTCCAATACAGAGATCTCTCGCTCAGCCTGTTGTTGTTGGCTACTTCCGCAATGATTTCTATACCCAACAAGACTGTCGACATAATAGAACTGGATATAGCGCTTGTTGTGGTTAGACTGCTTCCAATCTACATGCCAGCCTGAGTCGAAGGTGCTGAAGTAACAGCTGGACGCAAGCCAGTTACCATGCTAGTCGCACCGAACTTCTAGAACCACCAGTGCTGGACTTAAATCTCAATACGCCAAAAGAAACTTTTACTGACTCATCTACCGATATAGATATAGGCGATGAGGCTCCTGAACGACCAGGGATTTCGCCACTGGCGGTCATGTCGTTCGTAGTCGATAATTTTGTCACAATTCCCACGCGTGATCCAGTGCTTTCGACGCCAGGTGTGGCCCCCATTGTTGTAAAATTGGCACCCAGTATCAGTATTATCGTAACCAGCATCGCTGTGACATAAATGCAACATATTGATCGATGTTTAAAAACCAGCCCTTCCCCGTGTATATGGGAGACGCGAGTCCAGTACTGAGTTTGCCAAGGTCGTTGCGCTGCAATCTGACCATAGCAACGAGCTGACTACTAGAACATTCATACCATTGTGCCGAGCCATTGGGTTACTCAAGAACTGAGGGTCTGGTACGGGCAAATGGTCACGAGCTTGCTCGTCCGCATGTTGGGTAGAAATCCTTTAGCATTTAGAGCATGACTGCTCTCTGGGCCATTGTGCTTCGAAAGGCATACTGTGGTTTTGGCAATGTTGCAACCATTGCGACCTATAATTTCGTGAAAACATAGGACGGCACTCCCAGAACTGCGTCGTGGCTGACCGTGGCAGCTCATTTCCAGAGTCGTCCGAGACATTGACTCTCCGATAGCATCATCCAGAAAGGTGTCTAAGACAAGGAATCGCGGGTGCCACCGCGTTAGCCGTCACGATGCCAGATCTGGAGGTGAAACATTTTAAGCTTCTTCGGAATGCAACAGCACGTTTGCACTCGGCCCCATCAAATACACATGGATAGAAACAAGAGATCTGCCGATCTACAAGAAGGATGCTGGGAGCGAATGACACCTTCACTACCGATGAGGAAAAGAACATCGGCAGTTGGGTCAGACATTTGCAGCAATTGAGCAGTACACGCCATTTTATCTCGCACTTATTACTTCCCGATTTCATTAATCGCTACATGCAGTAACATACGGATTGTACTGTACGTAGGCAGAAGCCATTGGCCGCGTTTCGGCCTTATCTTGCTGCTTTGCTGCTCAAAGCCCACTTGGCAATGCATAAATGCAGCGGCAGTTACGACGTGTAATACGACGTCTTGGCAACCGCCCAAAGATACAACCTTCCTATCTCAGCAAGAGCGAGCGGGCTTTTCTGTTAGGTAACATCTCCAAAAGACAACACCGCAACCACGGGCAAACACCAGACAGTTCAATCTGGCCTCTCTACTTTAAGAGGCACTTACTTACCCAGAAAAGAAGCTCTCATCTTTCCAGCTCCAGCTGTGTCTGACCTTCTACTATCGATCGCTTCGCACCGTATTCTCCGTCTTGGCCAATGCGACCTGAGCCGGCCCTTGATGCTTGCATATGGAAGGACGTTATAGGTCGGCCGAGCGAGAGTCCGTGGAGCCGCCCCTGCAATCTCGCCTCACACTTCCATGTAAACACAACCAGTCACTGTCTCCACGTCTGGTCTCTCTGTAGGGTAGGTGGTAGGTGCAGCCAGATAACGTGCCGCCCGTAGCCACCCCGCATTCACCCTGGTGAGCATCTCGGTAACCAGAGCCCGGTGCGCTTGTGTGACTACCTACCGGTTTGGTCACTACTCCTGTCACGATGGGCCTTCTGATTGGCCACACCGCTCTAAAGCTGAGGAATCGTCCGGCTTGGCCACGCAAGTTTGCAAGAGAGAGAGAGACAACTTGCGAAATCGTGACCATGGCCCCTGATCTGCTCTACTCACATACATATGCGACACGACTCTGGTATTGACTGATCGCCTGGACCACAAGACTGCCAACGATAGCGCCTAAGGCTGGCTTGGGAGGCCCAGATACGACGCTCGAGCTGTCGAAATAGATGGCCTGTCTATGCGCGCTATCCGTCCGGTCCATTGACCCGGTTGCAGTGCATGAACGGCCTTAATTGCGATAGGCAGCCGAGGGCAGGCGAGCACGCGATGTGCCCACACCAAAGCTTGGTCGGCCTCCATCACCAGCTCCCAACTTCCCGAATCGGCAGTCGTGAGCCATTCGCTGTACTATACCCAGTGAAGGTAGCCACGACCGGCCCTCCACTTTTCTCTCTTGCATCATAAGTGAGATCTCTTAGGAAACTGCGACCGACTGCTTATAAAAGTTCGTCTATCGCCCCGTATCGATTTTTTGATTGTGGTCTTTCGCTAGGTAGCTTGTGCTCGACCTTCATCTGCTCTCCCCCAAGCATATCTTTCTCATCAAGATGGTGCGCAGTCTCCTAGTCGCGGCCCTGGCCGCCTCAGCTACTACTGCTCTCTCTGTAGGCCGACGAGAGGTTGCCCAGGAACAGTACACCCTTGAACTCGCGCCAGGCGAGACCAGGGTTGTCACAGAAGCTGAGAAGTGGGAATTGAAGGCTGTATGTAATGGGGACCGAGATAATCGTCTTATGCAAGATGTAACCGTGGACTAACTTTGTGACAGGATGGCAAGAAGTTCTTCGACATCACCGAATACCCGGAACTAGCAGAGTTGGCGGCGCAGCCCAAGGCGCTTGTCGAAACCGCAGCGGTCACTTTCCCCACGTCCATGACACAAACCGCCAAGGTCGAAGCCCTCCTGGGCAAGCTGGACAAGTCCGCCATGCGCACGAAGCTGCAGACCTTCTCAGACTTCCAGAACCGGTACTATAAATCCAAGTACGGCAAGCAATCGTCCGAGTGGCTTCTGGCTCAGGTCAACTCGGTCATCTCGGCCAGCGGTGTTAAGGGCGTCACCGCCAAGGCCTTCACGCATTCATGGGGCCAAAGCAGCATCATCGCCACCGTCCCAGGCAAGAGCGCCAAGACCATCGTCGTTGGCGCCCACCAGGACTCGATCAACCAGCGCAGTCCGATGGAGGGCCGCTCCCCCGGCGCTGACGATGATGGTTCTGGTTCTATGACCACCCTCGAGGCCCTGCGGGTCCTCCTTCAGGATCCTACCATCGCCGCCAGCCAGGCCGCCAACACGCTCGAGTTCCACTGGTACAGCGCCGAAGAGGGCGGCCTGCTCGGCAGCCAGGCCATCTTCACCCAGTACTCGCAGCAGAAGCGCGACGTCAAGGCCATGCTTCAGCAGGACATGACTGGGTACGTCAAGTCGGGTAGCAAGGAGTCTGTTGGTGTCATCACCGACTATGTCGACACAGGTCTGACCAACTTCATCAAGAAGGTTATCACCGCCGTAAGTCCTACTATACCCATACCGTTATCTTTGCGAAAGATATCATCTATGGCCCCAAAAATTTATTGTATCGTGAAGCTGACGGACCTGTTGATAGTATTGCGATATCCCTTATATCGAAACAAAATGCGGATACGCATGTTCCGACCATGCTAGCGCAAATCGTGCTGGATACCCTTCGGCATTCGTCATCGAGTCCGCCTTTGAGGACACAAGCCAGCTTATTCATACCGACCGTGACACCATGGATACGGTCAACTTCGACCACGTCCTGCAGCACGCCAAGATGACTGTTGGCTTCGCTTACGAGCTAGCCTTGGCTTCCTCGTTGTAGAGTGGTGCCAGTTCGACTGACAAGGAGCAGTGAGCAATCGCAATAAAGAGCATGCACATAAGCAAATAGACACAACCTAAATAATAGGAATAAGTTCATCAAATTTTCCACGAATGATGCCATTCGCAAGCTTTGTTTGTAGCTCACAAGGATTATTGTCATGGCTCCATATGCGTGGTCTGTGCACATGGTCCGTGCACTATATCGATAGTACTTGGGATTATTGTAGCTCAGTACGTAGTGGGGATCTTCCTTCCCCAGCGCAACAACGCTTCATATTACACACCCTCACAAATATGCAACAGCAACAGCAACAACAGTAACCAAAACCAAAAAAATGATGGGCCAAATGCTCAGTGTATGTACTTTACAACAATTCTACAACAACTGCCACTTGAAGTGGAGATGGCTCATCCGCAATAAAATATGAGCACTAGTAAGAAAAGATGAATGTGCCTAACTCAAGTCTGAGGGACCCTTCCAGACGTGATCTGACATGCAAAGTATTATGATCCCCAGCCTCATGAATGCCTCATCTCAGTTCCTTCGTCAACCCTGCATAGAAGCACATGGTGAAAGATCCTCCTCTCACCACCCTGAAATGTTTCCTCATTCACCCTACTGGCCATGAGACAATAGAGCCATGAAATCATTGTGAAAAGAATCATAGAGAGCGTGCAAACAACAGCATTTTGACCCTAAACACCAAAATGATGCCATTATGCCGGTATGGGGTATAAAGAAGGCAGGAACAGAGAAAAAAAGACCCGGGTTTCATCCATCCGTCGTCGACATCATGAACCTCGTTGATATTCTTTTCCACCTCGCCCATGAGAAATGTAAACCATAATGCTGCACAGCAAATATGTGCAGCAGAAAACCAAAACAAAACCAATCTTAACTCCCTCGATAAAATCGCTATGTGGGATGAACAACGTGGGGAACCGAGAATGCGTCAGGTAGGTAACCGGTGTATGTACATATCCTTGACCATGGTATGTACTCAGTAACCGCCGAGGTTCATGTTGGGCTTGCTTGCGAACTCTATGATGGTGTTTGCCATGTTCATCATCTGCGAGAGGTGTCTGAGAATCGGCTCCTGGGGCGAGATATGATTGATACGCATGAACAGCTGCTCAATTTGGGACACACAACCGCCGAGAATGTTTGGGACGACTTCGCGGACTTGGGACTCCTGTAGCTCAAATGTGGTTAGTCCCGGAGCTTGAAGGCGGTCAACCTTGTGTGAGCTTACAATGTGTGGCAAGGTGTCATGCATGCTACGGATGATAATCTCCATCCAAGCAACCTTCTCACGGAGGCAGTGTCCACCAAGCTCGCGTGCCAATTCAGCAATCGCGGCCAGAGACACGAGAGGCGACAATTCGTTAAGAGTAGTAGCATCCAGCTTGATGAGATAAGTCTTGAAGATATCATCTTTACGATCAGACTGCAACCACTTGACCAGAGCAGCCTCAAGCTCGCCTCTCTCAACCAGATTGGCGATATCGGCAACCTTACGGTCAAGGTCGTGATCCTTGCTGCTGTTGGAACCAGCAGTGTTACGCAGCATCATCTGGTTATTCGAGTGTGCCGAGGGGCTGGGGTAGTTCTGGGCTTGCAGGTTCGAGTACGAGGGCCCTTGAGACGCCTGGGAGTACTGTGAATGGGATACCTCACGAGACGGGCGCTCACGCGAGGCGGCCGGTTGCTGCATCTTGAGGAATGCTTCATGGAATTGAGCCTGGGTCGCAGCCATGGAGGAGACAGTGTCAGATAGTCGCGTAACCAATGCCGTGAGCTGGTCGATCTTGTTGCTATCGGCGCGGCTCTTGAGCTCCAGCTCTCCAATCTGCTCCGCTGCTTGTCGACGCACATTCTCCACAGCCTGGCCAGCTGCGGTAGCAGCCATTCGTGTGAAGTTGGGTGTGACGGTCTTGTGAAGAGCATCCATAAATGTCTTTTCAATATTGACTGACAAGCTTTGTCCGATCTTCTCGGTAACTACCTTAGCCAGTTCCGGTTTCTGTATCGCTTGACTGACGGCGGCAGGGAGTAGCTTCTGCATTTGGTTCTGCACAGCATGTGAGATGCGACCGCTGACCTTAGAGTCGATCTGCTCCGTGACGGTGCGAGCCAATTGTTCGGTGATGGTCCGAGTGATGATCTCGTTCACTTCAGGTAAAACATACTCCTCAACCTTGTCACTGATGGTTCTCGTCAATAGGCGTGAGACGTTGTCATCCAATGTTGCGGATACGCTGTCAAGAAGTTCCAGTTGGCTCTTGTTGAAGGCCTGGTCGCGGTTGCGCAGATCATCGTCCATCTTTTGGCGATTCTCCACAAGCGCGGACTCTACCACACCACTGAGGGTCATCTCGATTTGCTTGACAGCAGACTGAAGCGAATCTGGCAGAGTGTTTGATTGGGAAGATGCTGAAGACTTGGCCTCGTTCTTTGCCATGGTCGGACCAACGCGTGGGGAATGCGCACTGCTGGTGGATTGAATGGGATCTTGCGAGTTTGATTGTTTCTCCGCGGCGGCGGCAGCAGCAGCAGCAGCCTTTTCTCGCTTTTTTCTCGATCGGCGATCCGATTTTTCTGTTTGATTGTTAGGAGTAACAGGTGCTTCGGAAGCTTTTCGCTCGGGCTGCTGTCGAGTAGTAGTAAGATCGTCTGCAGACTTTCGGTTTATGTCTTCTTGACCAGACCCAGGCTGAGCCTGAGGCGAGACGTTCTCCTTCAGGTTTGGTCGTGCTGCAATGCGGATAGGCAACGTGGTGGGGTCTTCCACAGGCTGTGGTTCGGTAGGTTGTGTGCTGGGCAACTCTTTGAGTTTGGTAATTTTCACAATACCAGTCTCAATGGCATCCACCGGTGCAATGACCTTGTTATCCCGAGTCCACCCCAGTTCACTCTGCTTGATACAGATGTTGGAGACACCCTTTGAATGCATCACGTAAAGCTCGAAGAGGGTCTGCTCGTCCTTCTCTAACTCTGCCGCAGGGGTCCCTAGCATATCCAGGCTTCGAATCACACCCTTGTTGGCGAAAGAATACTCGCGCACACCACTAATGACCGCGGTACTATCGGGCTCGGGAATGGACGCGTCCTTCGCCACCAACTTCTGGACGTAGTCAACCTGGGATAGACCCTTGATGGTGTACTTGGGGGCCGACAGATGTAGGAAGTAGACTGAGTTGCGAGTGGGGTGTCCTACCACGATCATTCCTGTAGGCGGATGATACATGACGCTGCAGACGGCATCAGACTCCTTGGAGTGAGGGAGGTTGAATTCCTGAACAGGTTTGCCGAGGGCTAGATCCCATAGCTGAAGCGTGTGGTTCTGCTTCATACCTACAATCATGTAGCGTAAGGCGCAACGCTTCTGGTACGGCCGTTGCTTATCCAGCAGTAGGACAGAGGTTGGCCAAGCCTTCTCTCCCTCCGGTGTGGTGGTGAGAGTCATCAAAGGCTCCCTGACCTCAAGCGAAGTCTGCGCTGGCATTGGGAATCGTGGATCGGAGCCTTCGTCGACAGCCGTAAGGTCTCGCACGTCCCAGAACTTGACGCGGCCAGACTTGTCTAAAGACACAATTGTACTGTCGTCTTGGCTGAAGGTGAAATCTTTGCCGGCCTTACCAGTGTTGATTCGCAACGAGCATTGCTTCGACAATTTCTCAGTATCGACGACGCGGTCGTGGCCAGGCTTGAAAAGCTTGTGCTTCATGATGTAGGAAGGCCAGATGATGCTGATCGTCTTACCGCGGCCTACGGCGAAGTATTCTGGGTGAGCACACGAGGTTCTAGCTCGCGTCTTGAGGACTCCTCCGGGAGCGTCGCCTTCGTGAGTACTGATGGGTGGCAGAGCAAACCCGTACTGCTCTGGATGCGCATCGTCGATGTAGTCCTTATCTCCGTTTCTCAGGAGAATATGGTAGACAGTGCCACTGATACCAGTGCCAATGATGGCTTCCTTCTGCGCAGTGTGGATGTCAGCAGGAGTGGACGAAACAGCAATGTTGAAGATGCGATCCTTGGTCTCGGTGAATAGCTTGGCATCACGTCCATCATCCTGTCGGATGACTCGAATGCCGCCAGCCTTGGACATGCCGTAAACAATGAAGGATTTGGTGCTGGAAACCAGGTTCCGGTCAATCTGATCAAACTCCTTCTTGACTCTAGCAATATCAAGAATGACCTCTTCCCGGAATTGGGGCCGAGATTCTTCATTCTCCTGCAATGAGATGGAGATCCAAGGCTTCATGGGGAAGTTGTAAACCTTCACAGGGCTTGGCTCCTCTTCGATCACGACAATCTCATCAGCATCGGCACTTTCCCAGCTGTCTGCTACAGGACCGTGACCGTTGGCGGCCTCGTCAACAATGTCGCGGACAGCCTGAGCCGTGTTAGGTGACATTGACCGTTCAAGAAGTCCCGAGTTCTCCTGCTTCTCGAGCTCTCTCTGGATGTCTCGCGCTGCAACTTCCGACTTCTCGTCAAACTCGGAATTTGACTTAGCCCGGATCATGTCATCCAGATCCTGAACAATCTGTGCCTGGGCCTCCTCGTGCTCCATCTGCGCTATCGCTTCTTGCGCTTCTCTGTCTGCCGTCTCTGCAAGACCGTCGATGGCCTCAGATACAGTCTCCTTGTGGCCCGCCTCGGGTGCGTCAGGCTGGTGCTGAACGCGCAGAGTAGAGGGTGATTGGCGACTATGTTCTGGACTTGTGACGTGACTCCGCTGGAAGCTGTGGCGTTTGTTATCGTTAGCACCGGGAGAAGAGGCGGTGCTGGGTGCTTTCTTCAGAATCTGGATGCTAGGTGCTGTCTGTCCCGGGGTTGAGGACTTGGAAGCTTTATTCTGGGGAGAATATGAAGCTAGGTCGTCAAATGGATTATTGTAGTCGAACATAGTGGACTTCCGGGCTGCACCATTCTGGGAGGACTGGGACGCATACTCGTTTTTTATGGATGCGGATGGGCTGTAAGGCTGCTGCTGCTGCTGCTGCAGTTCCGCCTGCAAAGAATAATGCGGGTCTTGAGGTGCCATCTGAGGTTGTTCCCGGCTTAAGAGCTCACTCAGATCTCCATTGTTATTCTCCTTTGAGACGTTCGAGTGTGCACTCAGATCGGGATGCGAAGAAGATTCGGCAAGGTAAGGCTCGTCGGTCTGCGATGGCTTCTTCTTTTGCAGGAGACTAAGCAGATAGGCCTGAGTCTCATCGGCTGGGTTACCGGTGTTCCATTCTGGCGGGGCAGGCGCAGAAGCGTGCGCCTGCTCATCAGTTCGCGCGGATTCCATTTGCGAGTCACCCTTCATCAGTGAGGCCAGATAGCCTTGCGGATCGCCCTGGACCGGAACCGGGGCATGTAGGGTGGGCTGAAGGCCACCGTGAGAGAAGTTCATGGACTGCTCGAGAGACGATGCAGACTGATGATGGGACAATGGTGAGGGCTGAGAAAGGGTTTGGTTGGCCGGAGCCAATGTACTCTTGTTGCCAGCGGGGTTGAACTTCAGAAGACCCAGCAGATTGACCGACTGGTTCGGTTGTTTGCCAGAATTATTGCTGGCGAGCGAACCAGGTAGAGAACCAATTGGACCCAGATTCGACATGCCCGGCGGGCCGTGAGAATGGGAGAAGTGGCTTGCCGGCGGTGTAGGGGCGGGCGGTGGGAAGAGGTCGGAGGCTGAGGCATCCTGATGCTCAGAGGCGGGAGAAACGAGGTAATCTTGGTTAAGAGAGAGCGCCAAACGAGACAGATCCTCGGTGTCCTTGTAACTTCTCTCGCCCTGGCCCTGGCCTTGCTGTTGCTGATGGTTGGCTCTGAGACGGGCCAGCATTGCATTCAGGTGGTCGTCGGGGCCGCCGCCGCCGGACTGATTGTAGCTCGCCATGACTCCTGTAGCGAAGTCCGGACAGCGAGCTACCGTCCCGTGTGGTCGCGATGGGATGAACAGCGGGCTGATTGCGATCGCGCGAAAGGGTCTGAACAGGCGACAGAGCTTTTGTTTGGTCTGAAGCCCGTCAGAAGGTGGAATGTATGGTGTTGGATGGGGGGCGTGTGGGAAAAAGGATGAGAGGGAAATCAGAGATATCTCCCAAATGGTGGTTGACGTTTTTGATGCGATGGGATGGGATGGCTGAAAAGTTTCTGGATTAGCAAAGCTGCCCAATCCGATGGTTGTTTCAGTCAAATCGCCCAAGCTCCCTCTCCAGCCGATCCGTCCATCACTCCGGTCACTAACCTAACCTCCAGTGCTGGAAATCCAGGTACTTTAGGGTACAACGTAGCAGTATGCAAATCAATGTTGGGGCCCTGTTTGCTTGTTACCTCGACCCCAGCAGTATCTTCAGCACGGGCTTTTCAACGCTTCGCAGTCGAGGGTACGGCACAGGGCAGAGCAGCGAGGCCCTCTGAGGTCCAGTTTATTTTGGACGGGCGATAACGTAACTGGACGACTGGCAAGCTGGGTCCTTGACTAAGTAATAACTAACAACGAACGACTCGAGTCGAACACGATTCGATTAGTTTGTCCGTCTGTCTGTCCACAATCTAATGATTTATGCGACGAAATAAAATCTACGATTGCTTGCGACGGACACGGCACGTCCAACATCCAGGAAGTCTAAGGAACAAAAAGATAGGATGGGTGGGCAATCAAGCGCAACCGGAATTAATTCATGGCAAACGCAAGTTGAGTTGACCGAAGAAGCAAATAAGATCGTTCCCGTCAGGTCAGTTCCCCATCCCACTTCATTGGGTACGATCCATGCAAGTGTGCGCTGTCGATGGTGGTACGGCCTGGTCTGTGGTCGATGATGGATACTCGCCTGAACCATTTTCCAAAGAGGCAACTGTGATGACCGCTGTATCTTTACTTGCATGCCGATACATGCACACACCCATAGATATAGCAACACCCCCTCCAGATCAGTATGGTCTATGTACGTAGAATGAAGATCATGGCTGTTTGCGCGTCCCCTACTAACTCCGTGTCGATAATGTAATGTAGGTAGGTAGACCTTAAGTCCAATTCTGCTTTGCTTATCTTAGCGAGTGAAAAAGAATGCTACAATTCCCAGCGCAGCAATGACTTTTATGACAATGTACGTCGCAGTATAAATGCCCAAGAGTTGCTCTTGGAACCATCCAAGCTCACAGCCAGGCACACTGCTCACTGCTCGCTCCCACCTAATAAGTGGTATAGTGGGGTTCCTCAGATCCAGTCATGTCAGCCGCCTCCGCCAACCCATTGGAATCCTCCCTCATCGGGCTGCAGATTGCCGTGTGGTTGATTTGCAACATCCTCCTCTCCCCTTGCTGAGAAGTATACAATTTGAGGTTTCTGTTGACGATCTGTGTTTTTTTCTTGCCTTGTGGCATTTTCGTCCAAACCTACGCCTCCCTAATCCGACGATCGATTGCGCATAAGCCTTTCCTTACTGCTGTATGCGCTCGACCCCAACGTGTGTGTGATCCTTTGCGCCTCCCATCATCGCCGTGCAGTCGGACCCTTAACCAAGGTTCTGCGGATCGACGCCACCCAAACCTGTGCATACGGCATCGCAGCGAGGGGACACACACACAAAAAGTGTAGCCCCAAAATCCCTGGCATTTAGCTACCTACCTATTCTCCTGGTTCTCGCTTGCTCCCTGAGGATTCCTCTGAAGATTTCAACGGCGCCATGTTCTGCTTACGGAGGTGAGTATTATGCCCCCATGCATGTGTTGTCGCAAAGCAACATCGTTTGACTGACTAGTTGTCTATCTCTCTTGAAACAGCTGGCTTCCCCTGCTCTTCATCCCGACGAACGCCTCGCCGGCCTTCATCTTCCTCTTCTTCGTGTGCACATACTTCCTGAACCGGCCCTGCGTCTACTGCTCCGTGCTGCTCCTGATCCTCTTCGTTACCTCGTGCCACTGGTCCGACCGCTGCTTCTTCGACTTCAACAGCAACTGGTTCGCGCCCAGGCCCTCGACCTACTACTACCCGAAGAATGACACGATAGCGACGTCGGCCGCTACCGCGGGGTCGGGCTCGGGCGCCAACGCTGGAACTATGAACGTAACCGGCGACAATTTCAACGAGACCGCCCTCGAGATGCTGAACACCACGGTGGGTGCCCTGGCCGGCGCCGCGGCCGGCGAGATAGATCGCAGGAGGACCGAGTGGACGGGCCTGGGCATCGAGTGGCTGCGGAGTCTCCTGGGGAGAAGAGAGTGGAGGATCGAGTGCATGGACCTGTCCATCCGCCTGTAAACCATCACCATTTGTCTTCGGGGCAAAAAGTAATACCAACAATAACAAGATAACGACCATTTACATACCTACATACATACGCCCGGGGACGAATCCTATTTCTGTAGCGCCGCGAGCTTATGAGCATATATACCCAGCGGCATACCAATACTTTACGCCTGACCTTTCAAGCCGGCCGCAGGCGCAATAACTTGTGTCCTGAGCTACGGGAGGGACGAGAATGTGTTGCATGGTACAGCATGGCATGAGCATCTGATGGATTTGTCCACAGCTTCCGGGCTACGAGCATGTCAACAGCATATTGTTGATCTCGTCGACGCATTCGGGGCGCCAAATACATCTAGCCAACACAAAAAGCTGGGACGCAGTACAGAACCACCGCCTTGACAGCGCCTGAAAGGCCACTCACATGTATATCACAAGAACTCCGGCAGGATGATTCCCGCAGATGGAATAAATCATCTTCAGTCGATACTACCAGGAGAAGCGTTACACAGCGCTTCATCCATAGACAATACCAGCATAATCATACCACTTGCTACTTCTTTTATGTAGGGCCATGTGACAACCTAAGTACATATATATATATATATACTTACTCGCCAACGATTGCTACTTATATATAAGCGGTAAATTGGCAATGACTCTACGACTTGGTCGTAGTGTTCATCGCCTTGACCCAAGGCTTCCAATAGTTGTCGACCGTCTCGGCGTCGTTCCAGCTGTCCCACTCGAAATTAGTAAGGCCCCAGGTGTCGCCCAGGCCCTGAACGCCCTCACGGATGCGGTAGCTCCCTGCGAGGCTCCAGACCATCCAGCCGACGCGGTGCTTCTTGGTGTACTCGACGAGGCAGTTCTGGAGCGTGTCGTTGTACAGCGTCGCGTCCTGGGCGTGGCCGAACTCGGTCAGCATCACGGGCGTCAGGCGCTGCGGCGGCGGGCAGTCGCCGCCCGTGAGGTTCTGGCCGCAGCCTGGGGGCGCCTCCATACCCAGCGCGTGAAAGCCGGCCCTGTATAGCGCCGCCTCCACGGCTTCGCACGTCCCCGTGTCGACGTCCTCGCTCATCGGGTAGATGTGCAGCTCCCAGAAGACCTTGTCGGCCCAGGGGTAGCTGTCGAGGTCGAAGTAGACAGGGTCCCGCCGGTGGGCGTCCCGGATGGCATCGCACTTGTAGCAGGGGGCGGTCAGGATGTTCTTGCGGGCCGTCAGCGCCGACAGGTCCTCGTCGTACTGCATGCCGGACCAGCTGATGAGCAGGTCCGGGTTCGCCTCATGGATCGCGTCCGACCCGGCACTCATGTTGCCCACGAGCGTCTGCCAATTGTAGTACAGGTCGGTGCGATTCCACGAGGAACGCAGCTCGTTGCGCAGCGACATGGACACCACGTTGGGGTGTCCCTTAGCCCAGTCGGCCACATACGCCAGCCCGCGCCGCCAGTTGGACGTGTTGAAGTGGACGTCGTCGAACCAGGCGTTGCCGTCCGTGTGGCTGCAGCACCACTTGGCCTGGTGGACATGCACGTCCGGGTGGATGAAGATACCCTTCTCGAGGGCCTTGTCGGCGATGTCGGACCAGATCTCGAAGCGCGTCGTCTGCGCAGTCCAGCCTGGGTTTTTGCTGACGATCTCGTTCGTCACTTTGGTGCCGTTCTCGTAGCCGAGCCCCATGATCATGGCCATCTCTAGTGAGACATCGTTTCCATCCCGCTCGTAGATCTCATCGATCATTTGAGTGGCATAGCCCCTGAGTCTTCAGTTAGCACTTTGCTAGAGTTTGCAGCAGACTATCTGGAAATGCATTACATGCGAAGGACGTTCCATCCTACAGATTGGACATCGTCGAGGATCTCATCGACTGATTTCCACTCGAGGCCCTCCGGGATCATAGTCTCTCCTGGGGCAAGAAGTCAGAAACAGCTAAGAATAAACACCAGGTGTTAACAAACCGCTCATGGGCCAATTGATACCAGCCCAGGACAGAACATCGCCGCGGCTATTTACAATATCACGGCCTTGGGTCTTGAATGGCCCATATGGCCATTGATCAGTTGTGTTAGTAAGCCGCGGTGCCGCCTCCTTCTGCCATTGAGGTTCAGTATTCCGTGGAAGCATCGGCGTCGGTGGAACCCAGGACGAGTGAGCCAAGGCTGCAAAAAGCGGCACAATGGACCAGAGAGCCAAAGGCGCCATTGTGGGCTGTTTCTATCCACCAGGAGGCTGGAAGAGTTCAAGTCAGTCGAGGTCAGGAGGACAGAACCGAGATCGATAACGCTTCTGGCAAGAAGCGTGCCTTCTGGATTCTGAGAGCGGTAAAGGAACCCATTCTCGTAAGCTTCGAGGTGTCTCCTCGGTCTCGCCTTATATACCTGCCTGCGCAACCGGCTCCGTCTTCCCCGTTGTGCAAACCTGTACTTCCTTTAGTCACTGGAGTAGTGGCCAAGAGTGGATAGAACCGGTGTCGATATCCTGAATGGGGGTTATTAGGGGCGGTTGGGGAAAACATGGGGTTGCTACTCCACATACGCGGGGTACCTGGCCTACATCCCCCCCGGAGCACTCAAGGACCTTTCGGCAAACCTCGTCACGATGGCCGAGGCAAATCTGCCTTGCCGAGCACCTGACGACTTACGTACTTGAGTTGTTGCATATATCTGCAATGTATCCACCACTGTCGTATTGCGCTCGAGTCGTGCCACACTGTCACCCTACGCCAAGCGGTCCAAAAAGTGATAATGTACCTGGCATCTACCTACGCACAGAGCAAAGGAAAGAGAGCGGACTGTTCATCACGTAATTACAAGTTTGCGAAGAGCAGTAATCGAGGTACCTCTGAACATCAATGTCTACGCAATTCACAGTTCATGCCAATGAAAATCGCACGACTATTCGCTGTGAACTTTTTATATTGCTATTTCTATATATATATATATGTGTGTGTGTGTTTGTTTTGGTTCTGGTTTGTGTGTGATGTTTCCTAAATTCCAACTCCCCAAACAGTAACTCCAAGTATGCGTATCCCAAAACTCCACGCTGCAAAAGCCATTGCGGCTTGTCAAATGGTATATGTATCCCAAACCCGCAAATCACACGCTCAAAGGCCAATGAGGCTTGCCAAAGGGTATATCCCCAACTCCTAATCCCATGAACACACCACCCATTTGTTTCCTCCGTCTATTCCTCCTCCGAGATCTCCGACTCCTCCGACTCCTCCGAGGCCTCGCCGTTTTTTCCCATGGGGCTTGCAAGCAGAATTTCCGCGAGATAAGCAGCCTTTGCTTGTAAGTCCATGCCAGACATATCAATATCATCGTCATCCTCCTTTGAGCCCTTGTCCTCCCCTGAAGATTCGCCATCCATAGCCATCATTTCATGGGACTTAGCAGTGAGCTGTTGCCCTCCGGGCGTCAGCTGCCCTGGAGTGGTGTCCTTCATGGTCATGTCGTTGGTTTCCTCATTGCCGCCGAAGTGAGAGTCGCTATTGATAACATCATCCATTGGATCTTCGGCAGGGATGGATGGCACGGAATAGTCGTCCGCCATGACTGTGTCGATAGGTTCATCATTGACGGGCTGATCGGCTTCGGGCAGCTCATTGCCACCGAAGAGATAACCGAGATCACGAACATCACTCATCGGCTCTGCGGAATCCTGAAGATTCGTAAACTGAGCAAGCAAAGTGGCATCAAACTCCTCATCCATTGCTTCTTCGGAAGGAGAAGACGGCTCTCCAGAGCCGCTGCCGGTCAACTCTGGAGCAGGGTTGTGAAGCCAAGAGCCCTGATTGTTTGCACCATCGTCGAGGTCCATTCGGTCATCGATGGTGGTAGGAAGAGCCGGGTTGCCCCCGGCTGACACTAGGGCTGGGTCAATGATGGGCGGTGACGGCAAGCTATGGATTGCCGCCTGGAGGGTTTGAATGGACTGGACTTCGTTGTCTGCTTCATTCTGAACTCCCGTGACTTGGAAGGCAGGCTGTTCGGGAACGTTGATGAATGGTGCATTGGCCTGACCCACGGTCATGGATTGGTACCCCTGAACTGGAGGCATTGTAGGCTGGAGTCCTTGGGGCTGCACATAGTTGGCTGCAGCCGCCGAAGTGGGAAAGGAGAGAGGGGAGGCAGAGTTGTTGATGGGAGGAGGCGTAAGCTGCTGCTGGACCAGGTCCATGCACTCCACCTTCTTTACCCAGCTACCACACTTTTCGTTGAGAAATCTGGGGATGAGGTCGCCTCGCTTTCTCAGGAAACTCTTGTTGTTGGCATCGTTTTGGTCGGTGAGATCCATATCGCCGAGAGAAGTATGCATCCATTGGAAGTAATTGTGGTATTGTTCATTGTCAACGGTGTAAACGGCGTCAACGGCGTCCTTCTGTGCAAGTGTATCGAGTGTACGATAGGCCTCGGCGAGAACCCAGTGGGCGGCTTTCTTCAGTTTGTTCTTTAGGGGTCGCAGATCTTTTACCTTGACCTTCTGTTCCAAACTGGACCGGAGCTCTTGAAGGATAGCGTGGAAAGATGCAAGCTCCCGCTGCTGGGCGAGTTCAGCCATAGACGGACTCTCTCTTGCTTCTAACACGTCCTTGTAAAACGACCCGACAAAGTCGAGGACGTTGGAGGCGCTTGAACTACTCTTCCAGCAACCTTGGAAGATTTCAAAATGTTCTTTGGTTCCAGTAGCTCGGATAATGAGTTGCATGCACTCCATGGCGCGGAAGTGGTTTTTCTCCAGCTTCGTGACAATCTCCTCAAAGTTGGTGAGCTTGGTTCGACGGTCCTGGCCGTCAATGACGCATTCGATGCCCTTTTTGGCACATCCAGAGCAGGTCTTGCCAAAATCGCCGTCACACTTGATCTTGGACTTGCGACATTGCTTGCAAGAGTGCAGCTTGAGCTTCTTCGGAGCCGGACCCTTTGGTTGTGTCTGGCCTTGGTCTGCGGCCGCGGCCTCAGGATCGCTGCTAGCCTTCCGCTTGCGGCCCCTCTTGGCTGGGCCAGCAGGTGCCGGTGCGGGAACAGACGGGGTAATAGCAGGGATAGAAGCAGAAGAAGGGGAAGAGTTGACGGCCTGGCAGGGTGCTGAGGTTGTCCCTGAGGTACTGGTGAACTGTGTCGTGGCCGACGTGGAGGTGATACTGGGTCCACTGTTGGTGTTGGTGTTGGTATTGTTGCTAGTGGCCTGCTCTTGAGACACAGGAAGAGAGTTGCCGTTCTGCGAGAGATCCAGATCCCTGAAGCTGACGTGATTCTGGTTCTCATTGGGCTGGTTGGGGTATTGCATTGTGCCTTGGCTGTTAAACACATGGCCGGTGGCATTGTCTGCGTTGCGAAGAGTAGGATAGAAGTTGTTGCTCATCATGGCAGTTGGATCTGAGGATCCATTGCCCGCTTGAATTGCCATGGATTGAGGGTTAAAGGGGTTTGGGTAAATGTTGTCCATGTAGGGTGAGGGCTGAGAGCCATTGAACATGTCGCCGGTGCTGTAGTTGTAATTGGGTTTGTTGAGCATAGTGGCCATGGAACCCATGCTGTTATGGAAAGGGAAGCCCATACTGCCAGTATTGTTGTTCTGGCTGTGATCAAGCATGTTGCCGGCGTTGAAGTTGCAGTGCATGTTGGTATAAGCCATGTTGGTAAAGTCCCAGTTGTTTTGACCGTTGGAAGCCAAGAAGTATGTTTGAGTTGAAGACTTCAGGGGTTTTTGTACAATGTCTTGTTAGACAATTGATACAAGTTCCCGAAAAGAGTGTTGTACAAGAGAAAGGTTTGATGACAAGTCTCGATAGTATCTCGATAGTGCCTCGAAGATAGGTCTCGTTGAAGTGTCTCAGTAAGGTGTTCTCAATAGTAGAGGTCTTTCAGAGAAGAATGGTAGGAGTAATGGTACAAGGTAGTACAGGGTGATGGCTGAAGTAGCAGGTGGTCAAGTTGGGATGTCTGAATGGGCTCAGAAAATGTGGTTTGTATGCACTGGATGGTAAGAATCGAAAAAGGAAATAAACCGGACGAGGGAGCTGCTTTATACCCTGGGGAAGAATAGGTCAAGTCACTGCCTGAAATGGAAGCTTTTCTATATCTCTGGTAACGATATCACGGGTAGTGGCTTGGGGACTGCGTTGAAGGACTAATGACTCTTAGGAAAGATTTTGATGTAGTAACTCGGGCCAAAACCCGGTACGCGTGATACAGGCAACGGAGAATTCATCTAGGCTGGAACAGTAGCGAACTAGAAGAGCAGCAGCACCCTCTTCCAGGCTTCAAAGTTCTCGTACAGAACAGGGGGGCTCATGATATGGACCAAGATGCTTGGAGATTCCTGAAGGACGTATGGAGGCCATCGATCCTGTCGCGGCCAATTCAACTACTCAGAAAACGGCAATGACTATGTTGAAACGAATTGGTATGAATTGTCGTTATATGCTGCTGTGACTGGCAGGTACGGGCAGGCAAAGCTATGCCAACTACCCGAGACCTGCTCGGGAGCCTCGAGCCTGGAGCCTAGGGACCCAAAAGCACAAATTAAGTTGAATCAAGTTACGGAACCTCTCAGCGTAGACTGGGAACGACAGGGATAGTACGGTGTGCGTGACTAGAACATACGAGAGAGTGTGGTGTAGGCCCTGATCACCTTGATCTGATCTCTCACTGCTTCATGTTCAGAAAAGCAGAGGAATTCGCCAGCAGGATACGGGTACAACAGCCAAACAGACGATCGACCGGGGCTGCATGAGTGGACAATATAATACCACCAGGGTAATACATTCTTCTCAAAAGGGCAGTCTCTTAGTTGAGGATCACTCGACTACTCGTGGCCTATCAGAGGGGGGTTGTCGTCTAATTTACTTCGACAATCTTTGGCAGGGGGAGGGGCTGGGCAGTCAGAGCTAATTCAGTGGAGCCGCCCTGACCCGACCAGCTGGGTCCACCGTTTGGTCGCTGTAGGGCTGAAAAAAAAAAAAAAGAATCCGGGGTAAATTGCAAGGCCACTTCAACGGCCTGTCTTGCTTGATCTTCGACACAAACCCCATGTTGTTGTTACTCGATTCTACTGCCATTGAGTTACCAATCGTTCCTGTTCCAAATGACCTTCGTCTCATTCTCACCTTTTCAAGAAGATGGCAGTCTTGACTGCGAGCAATAATTATGCACAGCCATGAGCAGATTGATTAAGTTTTCGGGTTGTCGGGTCAGCCAAAAAACGGGCAGAAATCAAAACATACCCCCTGAACCTTCGGGCCATCTCCGCAAGGAAAGAGGCACACCTGCCTGGTTGAATATTCCCAGAACACACGCCCATCGTCTGACCCTCTATCAAGCTTGGTAGAGCTGCCTACAGATAGGCACACGCACCCACACAAAAAGAAAAAAAAGAGAGAAAACAAAGAAGAAGAAGAAGCATAGTCACAGTGCCGCAAGTCTCCTCACACCATCACAATCTTACTCACTATGAGCTTTTTGCCCTTTTGCCTAGGTCCTGGACCCAGTGGGGGGACAGAAGACTGCTGTAGTTGCCCGTGTCTTCCCAGGGCGTTGCGTGGGCAGCGCCAGCCATTGCGGATAAGTGAGTGACCTGAGATTAAACGTACAGACAGCCCTGAGCAGTTAGACGGCCCATCTTCAATCGACGGGTAACGATCACATCTGCCGCGCGCCATACATTGTGACCAGGAAGGCCTATGAAGTATGGTCGCAAGATAGGTAGCAGGTACTTATGTGGTGGTGGTGGCCAGCAGCGAGAATCAGGCTTCTTTCTATACTACTGAGGTTTTCAAAATCAACGCGAATCGTCGAATGATATCGACGAGGAAGCAAAAGAAATCAGCCAAGACCTAATAGTTACATTTGTGGTCGAGGAAGGCCTAGAAACGTATTTGTTTCTAGACATGACAAAAAGCTGACATATACAGCAGGTTCGGAATTAGTCCCACAAACATGGCCAATACACAATCCTGCTGCCCCCCGTCTAATGATATCGGGATTAATTCAGTAAATACGCAGAAGACACCGATACTGAGAGGGTATCCTCACGGCGAGAACACTTCGGTCCCAGAGGTAAGTGGCATCAATGTCGACATCCGATACAGCATGCAGTCGCTTGAGAGTCGAGTAGCCAGTCATCCCACTTTCAGGACTCTCGCAACCATAGATCTTCAATCAACGTTGTTGCTACGCAGAAGTCTCGTAGTATCCCGGTGTACATCTTCTTCTGCGTCATCATCCAACCCTTCTGGATCCGTGTCACGAGCCTCGTACGTGTGGCCCATGGTGCGATATGAACCGTGGTTGTTGCCGCTTCCCGTCGTCCTGGGCACCAGAGAAGCGTCGGGGCCCTGCTCCAGGGCAGCGGCGTTGTGGCGGCTGCTCCGACGAGACATGGTTTCCCTGGCCACCTGAAAGATGCGAAGAAGGGTCCGCCCGAGATAGAAGAACTATTTGTATATTTATAGCATGTGAGTGATGGCGAGTACTTCAAATTTGGAGAAGGATTCGCTCGATTAGGACCTTACCTGAACCAAGGCACACCCTAACGCAACCCCGAACTCGAAGCCCGAAAGACGCCGCAGCGTGCTCCGCCAGGGAGCAGCACACGACGTCTCCCGATGGGTCAACTCTCTGCAGAGCCCAACATTGCCCCTGGGGGACGGCCACGCCATGTCCCGGACGCTATTGAACCCGCAGCAGCCAAACGCGTTCTGAATGGTTTCGATGGACCGGCCGTCGTGGGCCATCCAGAGCCCCCGCCACGTGGTCTGCATATTGCAGTCCACCGCTTGCCCGGACCCCATCAAGCCCTGGGACCACAGAGTCGCCAGCACGACGCTAGCGATGCCCTGGAGCACCTGCAAGGTGAACGGGACGAGCGGGTGCTGCATGAGGTTCCCGATGCCACCAACGCCGCCGTCGCCGCCGCCGTTCTTGAAGGAGGAGAGACGACGGAACATTGGGGCACCGAAACGGCTGGCCCACGTTGTAAAAGGGAGCAGCACGATGAGGACGGCCAGGCCCAGCGGGACGGGAAGAGACAGCCTGTTTGCTTCGACTAACGCATAACTGCGATTTCAGGGTCAACTACGCGAAGCTAAATGAAGCGGCACCAGTTGAAACGAGTTGGTATCAAAACGTGACGACGGGCTGGGAGCAAGAAACTCACATAGCAATAGCTGCTAGGGCCAACAAGAACTAAAACAACGCGGCTATGAGAATCGATTCATGTGATAACAGGCGGGTTTTTGGTTACTTACGGTTGAAACGACAACGAAAGACAACATTTTGGAGGATGGTTTCTGATTGAAGCCAGGCAAAAACGTACTAGAAAGGCAATTTCCGTGAACAGTTCAAGAGAAGGACCAGTCAAACAAATTGCAATAATGGGAGGAGAATTGGAGGGAGAAGTCAATGTGCACAGGATTCGATCATCCCATTAAATACCAAGTCCAGAGTGTCAAGGGTCTTCTTGTGTTACAGCAAACAGGCAGAGGAGGGGCTCGCATGGATGATGCAAAGATAATTGACTAACACATGCGGGAGGCCCATCATCATCACCATCGGATGACTGGGCACGGAAAAGACAACTCTGGGTCCTTGAATTATGGGGTTTATTTCTGAGGCAACCATACATATTGCCCTGGAGTGGCCGAGGCCATGTGTCTTGCCGTTAGTTTGCAAGGCCACTGCACTGCTGTAGCTGATAACAAGATACAAATCCATTCGATTGGCCTTCAATATCGAATCAAATTGTTCGATTTCACTGGCTCAACTCAAGGTAGCTTTCCGTGGTTGCATTCTTCTTCCACACTAGAAGGCGCAGACAAGGTCCTGCAATCCATGTCGTAATGTCCATGGCTTTTTGAGGTATGCCCATTTGACCATAACAATTGGGAAAGGATATCTCGAAGTTAATGCTTCTGTGCCTCCTTCTTCGCCCTCTCCGTCGCAACCAGCCGATCCAACCGTCGAAACGCCGGGATCCCCTCAAAGAAGACGCTGGCGACCCAGAGGCACCACACCCCGCTGAACGTCGGCACCCGATGCTTCTCGAGCCGCGTCTTGGCCATCCACCAGGCCTCGGTAACGTGGATCGCGAGTACGGGCACGAAGATAGCCTTGACGAGCCAGACGTAGCCCGCGACGCCGCCGAGCGCGGGCGGGATGGCGGCATCGAGGGCGTCCCAGATGGGCGTGCCGGCGCCGCGGTCGACGAGCGAGACGGTCGCGGCGCAGAAGAAGTAGAACGCGACGCCGAAGAACACGACGCAGTCGAAGCCCGCTGGCGGCGCGTACCGCTCGACGCGGATGTCGCTCAGACCCAGGCGCTGCAGGGCGTCGCGCGACATGTCGACGAGCCGCGCGCGCGACTCACTCAGGCTGGACATGGGCGGTTCGATGGCCACGGCGTGCGTCTCGCCCGACGAGGGTGTCTTGATCACTAGCTTGTCCTTCGCCATGTCCACGAGCTGGGCCTTGGCGGCGGCCGAGGCGGACAGGCCGTTGAAGGCCCGGAGGTAGTGCTCCAGTTCCGCCGAGTGGTCAGCATTCACTATTAGTGTTCCCAGATCAGTACGGCATACAAAGTAGGTAGTAGGTGAACTAAAGGGGTGAGATCAAATCGAGGACGTACTATGGCTTATGATACGTGCCTTGGTGGCCGCGTCACCCTTAGAAGGACCTCCCATCCTGTGCGTATTCCCAGAATGCCGTGGACTGCGCGTCTTGTCTTGTGTTCCCTCTTTCCTCTCTCGGGCCCTCTTAGATACTCTCGAGTAGAGGAAAATAAACGTCTGGGAGATTGGTACGTATCGTATGATTTTATTAGGGGAAACGGTCAAGCTTCACAACGAAATGAACATTTTGGGAGATGGACCAGTCAAATGCCAATCACAGCAGGGGGTTCGGGCTCATCCCCACTGAAACACCGACGAGAGGGCCGGGGCCAATCGCTATCTTTGGGTTAACCTAGAGCCTGTAGATTTTGGGGGTTAACTGTTTATTAGCCCGCGTATTAAGGTCGAGGCAAGCCAACTACCTAACGTCAATCATTCTCATTCTGTACCTTGACTAACATTGGAACAATTACCACCTACACACACTCAGCACCATTGGCGGGAGTGGCACTTGGTACGAGCCGTATACTTCGCAAGCTATCTGGCAATCACGGTTTTAAGTATAATTCCCTGAAAGAAATTTGTTCAGGGTAACCGAAATTCTTCATCGATCTGATCTGGAAGGACGCCCATGCTCACACGTTCACCTCCTAGTTTGAAAAGAACTGGTTCAAAGTTGACAAAGTATGGTTTAACTATGTACAGATGCCATATCGTGCTCAAATAAAAGGGGTTCTATTACACAAATGGGCGGATCCTTTCGGTTTTCTCGCCTGAGAAAGGTAATGCTTATACGTTGTGGCCCAGCCGTTTCGGGAGTGCCGTAAAATCAAAATCATAATTCAACGCCTCGATGATGCCTTCTTGCCGGACATGCTCGGCAATCCTGAGGCTGACAAAGGACTTTTCGTCCCACGCGCGCGCCCGTGGGGCGGCCCGCCCCCGGACCTAGTCGTCGTCGTCGTCATTGTCCTCTTGACCCGGATGCCGTCAGCGCACACCGTACTCGTTCTGTCTACGGTTCCAATCTCCGTGTGCGTGGTGCCGTGGAGTCGGTCTCCCAGCTCGAGCTCGCCTGTGTCACCGGTATGCGGCTCCTTTGGCGTAAAAAAACCCGTTAGTTTACGCCGGTGACACGAAGGCTGCTTTGAGATCTTGGTCATGTTTGTGAATCCGCGCTCGTCTGCATCTGAAGTCTCCGAGGCCCGCCTGAAAGAGGCATATGCATCGGGGAGGATCTGGGTCGCGAATGCGCGGATTGCCGGCAGCGAGACCACAATGACTGATACGTCCACCTCAAGCGTTGTCCAGATCAAAGCATCTGTGTAGTCCCTATAACTTCGAGTCAGCTACTTTAAACACAGATAAAATCCGCCCTTGTATGCTTATAAGATAAGTGATACCAACCATTCCAGATAGATCGAATTACTCACCATGTGGGGTTGGTAGACTTCGCCGAGAGGACCAAGTAGTGCAGCCTCAAGCAGGCCGAGGTGAGGATGAATATACCCAGGAACAATACCACCGATATGGCAATCTTCTTGCGCACACCGGCATTCAGGCTCCTTATCAAGGGGAGGGGTAACGCCATGATCATGATATCTTGGCTAATGGCAAGCGAAGTCGCTGCGTAGCTGAGACTAGTGATATCGAGACAGGTATGATTCATGGACACATCCTTCCATCCTAGCCATATGTATGATACGGGGAGGCATTGAAAGATATGCAAGAACACGGAAAGTAGGGTCGTGATTCCCGTGAAAATCATTATACCGAAGGCTGTTTTTCTGAACCATTCGTACGGGAACTCGCGCAGTAAGAAGCACAGCATCAATATTCTGCAAAGTCCTAGGACAGCGGAGTAAAATATTCCGTCGACATAAAGCACCTAGCTGTATTGTCAATACGATTGCTTCATTTCTTTTTTCAATTTTGGGTCGATTCATACCTTGAGCGCTGCTGTGATAGTATCACTGTCCAGAGTCCACATATCGACGCCAAACCCGGTGAGCCTTGCTATCTTCACGTCAGCCGTGTATTCAACAGTTGCCATTGATAGACTCCAACATACCATATTGGCTGAGTATTGTGAAAACCAGGAAAAAGACCTGCCAACTTGTGGGTAAGTCGTAAATTTTCGGGATGGCGCAGTCCAAGGGACTTACTATGATGAGAATCATGAGATAGTCGTCTGCTTCGTATGTGTGCAAAGTCTTCCATCTTGCGTACATCCGGGTGAGAGCGCATATGAGAGTGAACAGTTCGATTGGTATGATTCCTGATAAATCTGGCTTCCTAGAGCGTCGTGATTTGCCACATGCTTCGTCCTGTATCCTGGCAACGGCTACAGCCGAGGTCAGACCATAGTGAATTTCATCGCGTGGAGGGCAACGTACCCAAGGACTCTTCTGTTGTACAGGTGTTTAACAGACAGGTCTGCAATACTTCTTGTGATTCAGGATCAGTGCAGAAGCATGTCGGGTCAAGAGCCTTTAGACAGGCCGACCCAGGTATTGACTGCACTAGGCAGGTAGTCTTGCGAAGTAATGTCAGCAAACGGTTCTATAGCACTTGGAAATCCGAAGGAATAGGTAACTTACAGCACAGACAGACAACTGCTGCGCATCCTCCAGCAGGCTCGCTCTACACACCGTGGAGACAAGGCCCAAGAGCATCAAGAATCGCTTAACGACCAGCATCTTGTTGTTTCCCGACACGAAGGCATTCCAAAAGTTTCAGCAATGGGGTAAAGACGAGAAGCGAGGGCTGTGAAGTGAGAACTTCCCGAAGAAAGCCAGTTGGATCATTCTGCTCGAGCAAGAGATGTACGTTACCTTAGATAAGTCGACACATACCTACCTACTCAGCGCACAGACGGGTATGGCAGAACGCCATGAAACTTTGAAGCCATCTCGATGATTTCGGACGTAGCCTTAACTGACCTTGCCTAGCCTCGAGACGGTTGGTAATTGATTGGTATCGAAGGATCCGATTTGAAGTTTTAATCTCGAAGTCATCCCGCCGCGGTAGCACGAAGCCACGGCGCACTCCATGAGCCTCAGCGTGATTGGCGGTGAATTCACCGCGAGACATCAGTTATCCTTCTCGATCTGCCTTCAGTTTCTGGAATGCTCGTAAGTGGTTATTTTTGTTTCTCTCTCGCTATCCAAACTCCCCATGTGAGACTGACCCGATCTCGACCATGATGGGTGTAGGCGCAGTCGACCAGTCATTACGATGGTATTTCGCTATGATCTCCTCTTGCGGCAGATTAGGCATTCGACCGATACCTGCGAACCGTGGCCAAGAGAAATGCCAGCCACAGCTAAGGCGGGAAAGTCTAAAAGGGGTATCCATTGAAAGACGTTACAGTTCTCGCGGGCCACGCGGTGCCGTCGGCGCGACTACTGGCTGTGTCGCTTCTCATCTAAGCACCGATCGCGCTAATGCAGTCTATCGAGACAGAGTTTCGTCCTAAGGGGACGGAATCAGGGGACACGAACCCCAATGGCGTTCAGGGTCGGATGATCCATGGAATTTACGAAATCAGTGAGGCAACGGCCAGGAGGTCCTATGGTTCAGGGCAGCGGCGAGCCAACGCCAAGTGCATGCGGCCTTCATTTGATAGGCCAAGAAGGGGCCAGGCTAATAGTGCCTTCCATCAACAAAGTTCAGGGAAATGAAGGGGTCCTCGCAGCCTCTCTCTCTTTCTCGAATTGGACGCTGGTGATGGTGGAGATCTGCCTGGCGGCGCAACAAGGGGTTCTCTGGAAGGATAGAAGGGTAGGGGCTTGTCTCGAATGAGGGATTCGAGTTAGTCTAGCGGAAGCAGGAGCATGCATACCTACGTTTTGTCAAATGAATGGTCATAGGTGGAATAAGTGATTATTCCATGCAATCTGGGGTTAGTGTAACAGGTAAGGATCGTTAAGACAGAAAGCAGTTGCCTCGAGAGTTGCAATCAGAACGGGAATCGATTAGGCTTGCGAAACTCGACCCCTTCTCAATCACCACATTCAACTAGGAATGGGCCAAACCCGGGACGTTATGTTTTCCCGAGTCTGTTGTACAATATATATTTAGGTATTCAAGCTTATGGTAGGATATGCGCCGCGGGTCGTCAATGGGTCAAGTTTACATCCCGAAACGGCGAACGGACCGAATCATTATAGCGCTGGGAGTAAAATGTTGCATTTGCGAAGCCATTTAGGAATTCAGGATGAAGTAGTCGTGAGCTCCGCAACAACAACAACAACAACAACGCCATCTGGAAAATGAAATTCTAAAAGAGGCTCATTCACCCAAAAGTCTGGTGCTGATGTCCTCGGCGATCCTCAGCGAGTCCCCTTTTTCTTGCACGCTCCTCTTCTAGCAATAAGGATTGAGGCCTAGACCTAAAACGGCTGTTTTCAGCAACTTGTTACATGGCAAAGGGAGTAAGAGCAAGTAGGGATGAAACGTGTTGCCATTGTATCACCTTATTGACAGGTATATTTGTACGTAAAAGGCAGAGGAGGAAAAACGCAATTGTTTTGAACGCAACAATCATCAAAATGGTCGCCATCATCGGAAAGTCAACGAAACGACGGAAGTGAAGCCAAATTGGGGCACCAATAGCACGACTTGGAAACCATAGCCAGCTAGGCCTTGCATGTCTTCTCGCAACCCGTACACCCCTTCCCAGGCGTCCTCGTCTCGCCGCCCGCCACGACAGCCGGGCCCGGGTTGACATATGAGTTAACCTTGGCGTGGATGTTGATCATGACGCCCGGGTCGTTCGCCTTGATAGCTCCGGGGAACTTGACTCCTGCCGGGACCGACCCGCCACTGCTACCGCCGCCTGCGACCGTCAACTGATAACAGGAAATGTAGAACTGGGCCCCGCCAGCCTGGCCCGCGGTATGCAGTGCGATAACCTCGGCGCGCAGGAGGTAGTCGCCCGCCGGGGTGTCGGGCGGGATCGTGACATCCATGCGGCCGCAGCAAGCATTGAGGTCCTTGACGCCCCACTGGTCATTATCACCCGCGCTGTACCCACCACCACCTCCCGCCGCCGGTGCCCAAGCATCGGCAAAGATCTTGTACCAGGCAGCGGACCCATCGGCTCGGCTCGCGTCGTCGACCTTGCTGAGGTAGACGTTGACGGGCCCGTAGTGGGCGCCGCCGATGGCCTCGTTGCGGCAGTTGCGGTCTCCGGGCTGCTGGTGCATCTCGACCGTCACCGTGGACCCGGGCGCCGCGGCGCACTTGCCTGACACGCCGCGGGTGCCGCCGGCGTTGCACCGCATGTCGGCGCTGCCGACGTTGGTGACGGGGTTGTTGGAGCCCGGCATGCGCACGCAGGTCGACCCGTGAAATGACACACACAGTTAGCAGTAAATTTGGAAATATCCCAAGTATACGCTTCAGAAGTTATGGGTAAGAATAGGGGTAAGCTATCAGAAGGCGAGAGAGGGGTGGGAAAGAAAAGACTTATCTGATCTTTTCCATCAACCCATAGCTGCTGGAAGATGGCGTGTGCTGTAGCCTGGCTGGCAAAGGCCCCCAGCATGTAGAATCCTAGCCTCATGTTGATGAATAGCGATCTTCAATACGACTTGGGAAGTGAACGTAGACGTGTCTCTACTTC
The DNA here is from genome assembly GCA_038363885.1 of Apiospora rasikravindrae. Taxonomy (NCBI): domain Eukaryota; kingdom Fungi; phylum Ascomycota; class Sordariomycetes; order Amphisphaeriales; family Apiosporaceae; genus Apiospora; species Apiospora rasikravindrae. The sequence continues at coordinate 2,698,121 of JAQQWK010000006.1, forward strand.
CAAGTCATATTAGGTGGAGATGCCGTCCAGAGAGTGGCCTATATATATCTCACTTGACTACGTTGGAACACCGGCCACATCCAGCTACAACTGTATTATCCAGTTCACTTCCGGGCCCCGTGTACCATGTTGTTTTGATTGTGTTGCAATAAGCCAAAGTGATGGGATTGGGTGCGCGATACGCACAACACTGCCGGCTAATACCCCAGATTTCCACAGAGGCCAATCGTGCAAGCTCATATGCCGGCATTAGGAAAATTTGCCTATTTTGGCAGCTCAAACTACCTTGGTCTATATTATCGTCCAATGGCACCAGATCTTGAGATTATTTGATCCTAACTCTAGACTTAGCGGTGTGGTTGCTGAGACACCCCCTGTTGCTCGTCGGGTATCATGTATGGCAGAGTGTTTGGTTATTGCATCGCGCAAGGTGCGAGTCCCAGGGCTTCTGGCTTAGAATTCAGTACATGGTCTTACTAAGTTCACTGTATGGGACCAGGAATTGAACCGTTAATCATATGCTGTATATTATAATCTGTAATTATGAATATGAGTACCGTCACAGTCTATTAGGAGTCAGACAACCCAATTTTCCACCCCCCAGCTCATCTTCGACATTCCCATCTACTCGTCGTATATCTTCTCATTGCTGTTGTAGTTGTCAGTATAGCTAACAGTAAAGTCCCATAGACCGAGCGACTTACAAAGTCTCGTTGAACTTATCCCGCCCCTCGGCTTCCTTGTTGACGAATATGCTGACGCTGGTACCGCCGCATACAAAGTCACCAAAGCCATCGTCGCCGATCGTCACTTCGCGATCAGACCAGCCGAGGACATCAGTCCATACCTCGCCCGCATGTATTTCGCCCACATGCATCTTCTTCTCTCCGGGACCGGCGTTGCTCATGACGACAGCGCAGCCGTATTTCCGGTCCCACGTGCCGTAACGGACCCAGCCGAGACAGGTGGCGTAATCGAAGTAGTCTTGCTGCTTTCCGTACGAATAGAGCTTGCGAGCCAGGGAGAGCTTTGGCAGGGCGCCGCCACACGAAGGCGGGAAAGGATGTTCTCCTTTGGGATCTATACCGTAGAGATCGCCATACCATAGACAGGGGTAACCCTGGTCTCGGAGTAGAATGAGAGCGTAGGCCAGCGGCTTGAACCAACCCTCGATAGGGGCTTCAAGTGCTTGGTAAGGCTGGGTGTCGTGATCTGCAAGCATTGGGGAAATGGTTAGTTGCTGTACGGAAACGAACCCTTCAGAGATGAGACGGCAACATACTCATTACAAGAGTCACAGCGTTGACTGGCATGACAGATACCAACGTGTCGTCAAAGACTTTTCGTAAGTCTGCGCCGCTAGTCTTGCTGATCTCGCTGAAGTTGTAGACGAGTGGTGCGTCAAACAGAGAGAACTTCTTATGCATGCTCTCCAGATACCGCGTCATGTCATCCAGAGAATCTTTCCAGAACTCGCCGACGAAGAACCAGCCTTCACCGTACTTTTCGTCCATCATCGTGATGAACTTGCGAAGGAAGTCTTGGCTGTAGTGTTTGATGGCATCAAAGCGAATGCCCTTGAGTGGTAGTGTCTGGGCCAACCATCTACCCCAGTTGAGGACGTCACTTTCGACCTCAGGATGGGCGTAGTCCAGATCAGAGCCCATGAGGAAGTCGCTAAAAAGAGATATTAGTCCACAGGCTTGTGCAAAGGCAGGGATGGGATTGGTGGTTGTCGTACTAATTTCCATTCTCGTCGTCAACATCACCATCTTTGGCCCAGCCATGGGATTTGTCACCCGCAATCTTGTAAATGCCAGTCTTCTTATTGACGGCATTATAGTCCACACCGCTGAAATGATACCAATGGTATTTCAGGTTGCTGTACTTCTCTCCTCTGCCGGGGAAATCGAAACCAACCCAGGCCTCGATCTCGTATTTGTCGCTGATCTCCTTGTTGCGGTCATCGGGGTCGACTTCTATGGCTTCGCACTTCTCCTTGCGGTCTGCGGCGAAGCGGTGGTTCAAGACTGCATCGAAGTAGATGCCAACATCGTTGTCTTTAGCCGTCTGACACATCTTCATCAGCTGGTCCTTGGTGCCCCATTTGGTGGCAACGCCGCCTTTTTGATCAAATTCGCCCAGATCGTACAAGTCATAGATATCGTAGCCATTTCCCTTAGAGGACGATCCTTTGCAACTAGAATTCACCGTCAGAGACGCGAGCGTTATCTAGGAAGGACTTGCGGGGACTCTTACGCAGGAGGAATCCAGATATTGTCCACACCGAACTTTTTCAGTTGAGGAATATGCTTATCAAGTCGAACCCAATGCTTCTGGTCAGCAGGCACATACCACTCGAAGCCCTGAAGCATCGTCATGTTCTCGGGCGTGGGTTTCTGCTCCTCCGCCATGTTGAGTGATTTCGCAGGACGCCGATATACGTAGCAATGAGGATATAAATTGTATTAGGGATCTCAAATCGACTGGTATTTCGCAGAGCCAAAAAGGGTGTGATGATCAGGACGAGAAGAGAATCAGCTACATGTGGGATGAAGTGGTAGCAAGCCGACAGGCGGTGACTTTATGTAGGCAGATGGATCTATCTGATATCTTCTTACTCATCTCAAGTCTGTCGACATGCTTTTTACGTCTGCCCTGATTAGGACATTAACCAACCTGTTTATTACAAGTTTTACCTAGCTGTACATATGCAGGTTGCCTAGCTGCTGCATCCATGCATGGATGCCAGCTATCACTCTTGCACTTGACAACCTACCAATTGCACATGCTAGAAATTTCATGCCTACTTGCTGCAGGCGGCTTCGGTAGAGTGGCAGGAGGAGGAAAGCCACGCTATTCCCACCTGGCCGGACAGGATGTAGGATGTAAGAATTACCGCAGGCTTGCACAGATCCAGCCAAACTCTCCGCCAACCAGCTGCCCTAGCTTCCTTGAGCGTACAAGTACGTCGCTTATGCAGCTTGCTTGCACCCTGAGAGAGTCTAGACCATCCAAGTCAGGAACGCCGCCTGTACTGCCACATGCTTTGATTGGAAGTAGTGCGACCATCGAAACGAGATTGCCAAAAGGAGCAGGGGCATTGGGGGGTTGTTGCAATGACGACATTTCCTTTCTTGACATGGAAATCAGACGGTCAAGGTAAGAAGAAGCAAGATGTGGTGAGTACATGCCACGCATTAGGAATGACACCTACAGTGAGCATCTGTTCAGGTAATCAGAAACGAATACTGTCTTCAACATTGAGACAACTGGGCATGTGAGCAATTGATTGCCCCTGAAGTCGACATCTTTTGGTCTCAAAAAAATCAAGGGAACTATCACAATTATGACGTCAGAGTGCCGATGCTAGGGTGCCGTGGCCCTGAAATGGGCATGAAACTAAGAGACAGCGACCGGCCGGCACGCAAACGTCGAAAAGGAGAAAGGAGAACATTCGAAAACAGTGTATCAGTGAAATATCCCATGGGGATATGTCGAAGTAAATTCTGCGATACGTGGAGAAAAAAAAATCCAATTGGCAGGTTAGGCGAAGTAGGAATTGAGTGGCTCAGGCTCAGGTGTGTGCCCAATCGAGTCGGTGTGGTGGTTGGTGGTTGGGTGGGAGCGTGGGTTGATCTGACAACCGCTAGAGGAGGTCGGGGTAAACAAAACTGCAAATCGAACCCTCCCACCAACCAACCATGTACCACCACTCCCTTGTGGGCAGAGACATTCCACTCAATCAGAACACGCCAGCTCATCATATCCCGGCACCACCTTGCACAATTTCACTTGTTTAAACCATTGGGACACGGGCTTGCACTCGAAGATTCCCCGTTGCCCGAGTTGCCGCTTAAAGTCAATCCCCCAGGTTGATAGACATTAAGTACATAACCTAAACAGAGTTTCGCTACGACTTCGCACTCGCTGCCCCCATATGCCAGAACGCAGACCTAACTAACCTCGACTTTGATATCTGCGTCGACCCTTGTTGCCTGAGCGATTCAATGGAAGACGAGACCAAATCTCCCCAGCCCACTGAAGCTGAAGCTGCACAGATTGCCCCGGAAGCAGTACCACCGACAGAGACCACCGCCGATGAGACGGACAACATTCCCCACGACGACGCTGATGCCAGCATAATACCAGATGAGGCGACCCCAGCCGACGATACCGCACCACCTGAGGAAACGAGTGATCTGATGGAGGACAAGCCTGGTCACGACACGGAGGGTAACGAGGAAGGCGCCGCCGGCGAAGGCGACGGCGACGAGACGTCCACCATCCTGCCCAGCATTGAGGATGATCATGATCTTGCTGCCGAAGACGCAAATCGGTATAGTCGAAACTCATCTCGGCGACCCTCAACGCGAACAGAAGAGCTGATCCAAGCTGCTGCCAGGGATATCATGGCCCAGATTGACGACGACGGGCACGGCGACCATGAGAATGACCATGTGGACGCCTCCGACGCATATCACGATGAAGGCGAGGCCTCTCGAGCCGACGACGAGGGTGCTGACAGCAGTTCTCAGCAAGGTGTAGATGAAGATGTATTCAGTGAGAGAAGTCCTCGAAGCTCTCTGGGGTCCTACGATGGCGGCTCCGGATCCGCAAAGGGGACTGATGTTCCTGACAATATCACAGTCGCTACAAGGACCCCTCGGGTATCAGATGTCTCGCAATACTCCTCCCACTACGATAAGGACGACTTTGTCCCGACCACGCGCGGCAGCCCTCGACCCCCCTTCAGAACTCCCTCAGATATCCGAGCTATGCAAATGGCATCACCTCCTCCATCTGTCTATGGGTCTGGATCAATACCTGTTGCCTCCCCTCGCTCAACGAACAAGAAATTCCCTACAGTTTCACGCCTCGGCAGCCCGGCCGGGTCAGTACAATATTCGCCAAAGAATAGGACACCTTCTCGCTTCAAAGTGAAGCAAGAAGCCCCCTTAATTCTCCTCCATGCCACTCTGCTACCGCTGAGATGGATGTGGGCCGACATAATCGATGATTTGGATAGCTCAGATATGAGCGAGGATGCCAAGTTGCTACGTGACTCATGGCGTCTGCTTCAAGATTGCGTTGGAGATACAGTGGTGGAGAGAGGTATCTTGCTGGGCCATCCCCAGAATGACTATGAGGTTCTGGAGGAGCGCCTGCTCGAGGCTCTAGAACTCCCCATGCGTCGCCGGGCGAGGATACTTGAATGTGGGCACTACCTCGGCCCTGCCAACGAGAGGACGATTGGCGAAGACGAAGACAGTGAGGACGATTACGATATGGTTCGTTCACAGGTCAAACACCACTGGTGCAACACATGCAAGCATGAGATCCGTTACGAGTCCCTTGGCCCTGGTAAGATCTTCCGGGTCAAGGTCTACGCGAGTAATGGTCTTATGAAGGCCGGCGCCTGGGCCGCTTGCTGGAAGGAGATGGAGCGCGTGGATATCGAGCTCGAGCCGGTCGTCCCGCCGGCCGTCCAGGACGAGCTTGTGCGCCTTGCGGCGGCCCGCGAGGAGCGGGAGGCTGCGAAGCAGCGGGAGTTCGACGTCGTGTCGAACATTGTACATCAGATCGAGGAAGAGCAGCGGGACCAACCATCCGCCCTGCATGCCCACATAGATGCATCTGCTTCTCGTCATGGGTCCGTGGATGCCCGCAGGTCGTTTGCCGGTGACCGTCCCGAGTCCGTATATTCTCGTGGTAGGTCGTTAGGTGGAGCGCGTCCCGAGTCAGCGTACTCCCGCAGGCCGTTCGCCGAGGAGCGTCCCGAATCCGCATACTCTCGCAGCCCGCTGGCCGAGGAGCGTCACCAGTCCGTACATTCTCGCAAGTCGTTGAGTGAAGAACGCAGACTCCGCGAGGAGGCACGTATGCGCGAGGTCTACGGCTCGACGCCTGAGCCTGATTATGCTCCTTCCGAAGCCCCCTCAGCGCGTGAACCCCATCACGACTTCGCCTCCAAACCCTCTTCGCCTGCACCTGCTAGAGACGCATCATACGAGCGCAAGGGACCTCGGCGTCAACCTGCCCAGAACGACTCTCTGCCAGAGCTCCTGCTCCAGTCTGTTCGTGTGGTGCTGCGAGACTCTAAGAACATCATTATTCTTGCACTTGGTGTCATCGCTGTTCTGCTTGCGATGCGTCATGCACCTGAAATGCAACGCTCCGAGGATGACTGGTTTGATGTTAGCAGTGTTCCTAGGGTACACGTCCCTGATGTTCCTATCCATCCAGTACAGGTTCGGGCCTATGTCCCCGAGGTGCAACATGCTGAACTCCCGCAACCGAGAGCTTCCCATCAGGCTCAAGATGCGCAAACTGTGAAGCCAGCTGCTACTCAGGAGGCGCCCCAGAACACCCCTGAGGTTCCCGAAGCAGCGGCTTCTGGACCTTGCGAGACACCCGTGACGGCTCAGGAGCCTCAAGCAACCCAAGAAACGACTGAGGCCGAGACTGAGGAGTCGAAGAAGGAGGCCGATATCGAAATTGTAAAGGAGAAGAAAGTGGTGCGAGTAGTTGAGACTGTGACGGAGACAGAGACCGTCAAGGTCACGGCGACGGCAACCCACATGGATTCGGAGGAGACGCAGACGGCGACTCACACAGATTCAGAGGAGACGCCGACTGCTACTGTCGAGGCTATAGTTGGCGAGCCAAGCGAGGACACCACCCACGAGGATGAGCCGGCCCAAGAGGGGGAGCCAACCCAAGGGAGCGATACGGTTCAAGAGAGCGAGCCGACCCAAGGGAGCGAAACGACTCAAGAGAGCGAGCCACTCGAGACACCCACCGTCAAATCGGTGAATGAAGAGAGTGACGAGGGAGAGCCCGCCCAGCAAGCCGAGCCCGCCGAGGAGGAGGGCGTACCCGAAACCTCCGAGAAGCATGACGAATAAAGTAACAAGTTGGCAGCCTATGGATGGGTACGTCAGTATACGGGTTATGATGGTCTACTTGATTATTGAGGGATGCAGGTATGGGACAAAGATGTAATGAAGAAAACACGATGATTAATTTTTTTTCTCTCTTTCTATCACGAGCTCAGGATACCACCTCTGGTTTGCGGATTGAGACCCAAGTAGATAGCCAAATTGAAATGTAACAACAGCCATAGCGTTCGATCTTTCTCCTTATGCTCTGTGATGTGATACTGCCTTTTACTACCAGTGGCGATGTAAGCAATCATTTGCCTTCCAACTCACGTTTGGCAATCCTGATGCCTTGCGATTGCTCGTCTTTTAGATGTTACCTCTGACAAGGGTGATGTGCGTATCATGCGAAAACGATGACCTCCACGATTCTATCCATCGATGTGCTTGATTCCATCCCGTTTGCCAAATGCATTATTGTCACCTCTGAAAGTGCATTAGCTGCTTATCGTGAATGCAATACCTTACCCGTTCTTGAACACGGGTGTTCCTGTATTCACTCTCATTTACATTGTATATAGACACACGTAAACCTCATGGCTACTAGTGTTCCCCTTTTCCTATCAGACATAAAGAACACAACATACTGAAAGCCACAATAACAACTCAAACACAGAGATTCCACCAGGGCACATATCTACCATGGACCCAAACACAAAACGTCAGCAACCTACCACGGCCCCCAACACAGCGCCCATAGTCCGAGGCCCGACGGAGGTCTGGATGGAGATCCCCATTGTAACCATACCAGAAGTCACAGACCAGGAGCCTTCGCCGCCTCAAGGCAACAATCATAACAGCAATACTACCACCGCAGCACTTCGCGGCGGTGACGATGTCTATGATGACTATTATGACTGCTGCGAGGGGTGCTGCTCGAGCATGGTTATCTGCCTGCGATGCTGGCTCTGCTGTGGCTGCCACTATGACGACTAAGCAAGTGTGGTATGCTCAATAGAGTGACCAAGTATCGCCAACAATGGAGGGCGTCGGTTTGGAGTTTCTGCGGGAGCAGCATGGCAATTGCCCCCCTTTCTTGCCCATTGTTAAATTTACATAAAGATAGCAATGGTCATCTGACCACTCTCGAGCTTCTAGGCTTGAATACATAGTTTGAAAACAAGCAAATACCCGGTTCAATAAATTGGATAATTAGCTACTATCCTTATTTCTTTCCCAGCCCATGGAAATTGGTAACCCCTTTCCATTCGCGATGTGTGGAATGGCGGCAGCAGGCGACCTGAATGACCTGCATCAAAGCAGCTGGCGAAAAGGGGCTGATGGCCATATGTCGAAGAGGCATAGGGGAACGTAGACATTGAAGCCGATCATCCAGGACGCTGTGTGTTAATAAGTTGATAGTTAGAGAAGCCTGGAAAATGGCAAATGACGCAACGAAATAATCACTTGAGGGGATCTCCAGGGGCTGCTATAAAAACCTCGCGTGAGATGGGGAACGTCCTTTCATTGATGATGCAAGTCTGCTTAGCAAACAGAAAACTGTACATAATGGGGCGGTTGAGAGCAAGCATCGTAGTCAAACAACATAGCAGCTGTGATCGGCAGGGGGGCTTCGACGTCTAAGACAAGACAAAAGCTGCCGATTCATGAGTAAATGCTTCGAATTAGTATAACTCGCTTATATGCCCCTGACTCCGACCAATGCTAGGTATATATGTCTATGCTATATGAAGCACCGAGATTTGGTTCATAAAAAAAGCCACGAAAATATATATAGTAAAATCAATCAGCAGCCGCCGGAAAAAACTCCCTTCGTATCATGATTCTCATTTCAGGTCATTTCTTCAAGCCTGGACGGGATAGTCGGTCATGCCGGAATACGGCAGGACATCGCCCATGCATCCCGGGCATGCGCGATTCGAGGTGCAACGACCGTGCTGCTCACAGTGCCACTCGCTGCTGGGGGAACACATGCGGCACTCGCGGCAGTGCTCCCAGGCGTCCATGGGCACCCACTGTCCGCGACAGAAACTGTAGTTGTAGCCATGAAAGTCGTTGGCGTTGCAGTTCCCCAGCGCGCCGCGGAGGAGCTCGTATTCCAATTTTTCCCGGTCTTCCTTGAGCTTTTTTGCCTTTGAGTTCTTCGCCTTGATCCACCGGTCTTCCCAGTCCTTGAAGGCTTTTGTGTTGGCCTTGATGTTGGCCCACGACTTGTCATCATACAGCAGCATATCTACCATGAGGTCGACGTCGAGTTCTTCTACATTCGGCTGGTTCGAGAGCCATGTCGCGAAACAGGCGTTCGCATCGCAGGGCTTGGGGAATCTGGCGGCGGGTCCGAAGAAGGCCGTCAAGTCCTGGAAAGGGTTTCCGCAAGCCGTCCCGCAGGAGCAGTGCTTACCACACCTGCGTCCATATTTACTACAGGCACACGATGTGCAGGCCTTTTCTTTCCACGCCCCTTCTTACACGCGCACTTGGATTCTGGCGGGTTCGAGGATTCGTCCGGTAGGTGGGATTCCATTTGCATGTGCTGGTTGATGGGTTAAAAAGAGAGACTCGAACAAAATAACGCCTGCCCCATGCCAAGGGCTACTTACCTCGGATATCTCCTGCTCTAGCTCGCCCTGAGCATCTTCGATACCAATCTCCTCCTGAAGCGGGGTCTGGGGAAGTTGGCGCGTGCCATGTTCGGGCGTCTGGCTCGGAGGCGGGCTATACTGTGGGTTCACGGTGGGCTCCGGGTATGACACGGCATGGCCTTGAAACATGGCGGCATGTGCCGCGGGTTGGGAGCTATACGACTCGCCGCCGAAGTGATGGGGCAGGGTGTGCTGTAGTATCGGCGTCGAAGGGTGCTGCTCCTGCGGGGGAGAATAGGCGCCAGGCACGCCGGAGCCCGAGTGGGAAACCTTCATCTGATACGAGCCGTTCTGCATGCTGTTGCTCCTCGGCTGACCGTAGGGGCTCCCGAGACCGCCGTTGTGGGCGTGTGCTTGCCCATATGCGACATTGTAGGCCGAGAGGGCGCGTGGGTCGTAGGACTGCTGGTAGACGGGAGAAGGGGCACCGGTGAAGGGCTCACCGGGGTAGCCGTTGGAGGTGGCATCTAGTGTCGAATAGGCGGTATAGTCGGGAACACCAGCGGTCGGGGTCTGGCGGCCGGAGGCTACGGCCAGAGCGGCGTAGCTGGCATTGTTGTAGACGGTAGGGTTGTAGAGGCCGAGATTGGAGACGCTGGCGTTGTTGATGCTGGGCGAGTGCCGAAGAGCGGGCGCTGTGGTCTGCGGGGTCGCACTGATGAACTCGGACGTGTTGGAGCGAATGCGCTTGCCCGAGTGTGGCGGTTGTGCCATGCCCATGCCCATGGCACACACACACACTGTACTGCTCTCACACAGACGGGTGCGCGGGAGTCAGGTGGCAGAGGGGGTGGGAGAATTAAAGAGGAAAAAAAATCAAAAAAATAGGGAGGTAGACACGGAGAGAGGGAAGTTCCCTCGCGCTACCGTCTGCTACTGCTGGGCGAGACGAATTGACGCATTGGGATCGTTCGATACTGAGAATTGGATGGGATTGGTATTCTTGCTGCCAGTTGGGTTCCGCCAATTGAGAGTGCACTTCGTTCAACCTCTCCCCCAGTCCGATAGAAAGTAGAGACAAGAGAAAGGACCAAAAGAGGCAGAAGGGGATAAGGGAGAGAGAGAAAAAAATAAGTTATCACAATTTGACTGATCGGCCAGCCCCCCAAATGGACGATACGCTGCAGAATTGGTACATAGATCCAGAGCGCCTATCGGTTGAGCCCCGCCAATTCAGCGAGCGAGTGTGTAAACCCCCTGCTCCTTTTCCTGCCAATCCCACTACTAAACTCCCCTCCCGCTCTCGACATAAGGGTTGTGTGGTGTGGTCGTTAGGGGCTTAGTACTTAGGTCAGGTTATTCTGTTCATGTTCGTCCCCTAACGACCACGGCCAGTCAGTAGTACCTTGCCTAACTTCCTGTCAAAGCCCATTCCGCCGCCCCCCTACGCCTTAGGCCCCAAGCAACTTACTTGGCAAATAGAGGGGCGGCGGTTTTTCCCAAACCCACATCTGCTCTCTCTCAAATGCAGTGGACTTGGAATCCTCGCCTTTCAAATGCAAGCTTCGTCACCTCCCAGGGCTTTTGTCGGCATATGTAGCATGGGATTTTATATCGGCCCGGCCTGGGCTTTTCTGGCTTCTCCCCATTCTATCCTCACTGCTGCTGCAATGCTACTTGAGGTACATCTCATTCCTGTCATTCCATCCCTCGGTCACGTACCTACATTGGATTGGATTTACATTACAACGCCTCAAACGGGCATTCTGGTCCATTTCCGCGCTCTGCAGGCACCTGAGACGAATCAGGCGTCCTCTTCCGGGACGTGGATCACAGCATCCTTCAAAGGCTCAAAGTCGGTCGACGTTTTAATAGGCGACATTTTTCGTCGTGGTCCAAGCTTTCGAAAGAGTGGTCTTGGTGGTCACACTCTTCTGCATAAGTATTCATCTCACGATCCACTATCCTGCCTCGAACCACCACCTGCAGGCCGAAAAGTCCAATCGGTGTAGACAGGAGGCAAGCAAGGGAGCACGAGCACGGGTACTGCTGTACTTTCGGGGCCCTGCCTCTCAACTCCCGCTGACTAGGATTCTGACTAACAACCCTGGTGGATCTCGTCTTTCGACTGTGACGCTTTTAGGTCCGAGGATGTCAGTGATTCTCAAGATGCTGCCCTCAATTCTCCTCTCCTGATGGGTGGTAAAACATGTTCGATTTGCCCTTCATTCGCCACTTACGGTACTCGCCTCAGGTGTCTCCTCAATTGGGCAACTTCCAGTCAACACGCATGATGTTATTGTTAGCCTCACTCCACTGATCACGAGTGAGTAAGCCGCACGCTCGTGAGTCTTGGTTGGAAGTTGCGAGTCTGCTACTTAGTCCGAATGTAGCATACGCCAAGATATGAGGGTATCCAGTTTGAAAAGCAGGTAGGCCTGTTTGCTGAGAGCAGTATACTGACAAACAGACAACCTGCTCACGTGACTGGCTTGTCTATGAGACAAGCGTTTTCGACATAGGCATGAAGAGAGTTTTTATCTCGGCCAATGTGTACTTCTCTTTGAAGGTTCTTGGCTCAGTCGACAGCGATTATGTCCAACCGGGTACATCGGAAGTCGTGGTCTGATCACGTGTGTGGGTTGAGACATGAGATATCCGCAGCGTTCTCAAACTCGCATCGATGCGAAGTCAGATCAATTCCGGGGTAGTCGTGCTGGATATGGGGTAGCTGAGACTCGGCACCCAAGGCAAAGGACAGTGTTAACAATCTTATCGCATCTGACAGACGGGTCCGCCGATCCTGCCACTGCCGGGCCGAGTCGAGTCCCTCTTATACGGCCCCGTTTGGTATTCTGTTATGGGCGAACTCCCTCCATCAGGACGACTGTCGGCTAACTTGGTGGCGGTTGGTACTGTGAGTGGGCCTGGTCATGGCTTCCATTAATATTCAGCTATACGGCGGCCGGATGATAGTAATGGGAACCAAAGGGGCTTCATGTTATGGCAGCTGGTATTGGCACCATGAGAGTGAGTCGGCATGTGGCTCAGTACCCGTTGGGAGGTTAGGATAACCTGATTCCCGTGGCTTTGGTTTGCGTTTTCTTGTACCGATTCACATTAGGGGCCTTCGAGGATACAACCGAGACCGGGGCTAAAAGTGAAAGCTGGCCATTGGTATAATGCAGCAACTTTTCTTTCAACAACATCTTGATGCTCACTTGTAGCTTTGCCCTGCTCGAAGGCATATGACACGAGCAAACATATCCAAGATTTGCAAGGCATGTCACCTAACTCCCCTTATACCAACTAAGTAATACCTCATAGATACGGGTTTAATGCAGCTACAGCTGTAGCGTGCAGAACAGATTCTGCACCGCGTTTAATGATGACATGAGGTCCATGACTCGCTAGAAATCTACAGCGTCGACACTTTCATGATTGACCAAGTGGGTGTTGAACAAGGGAATACTCTGCACAGAGCCCTGAGCCACGGAGGATATGAGATGAGTGACAGGGCCGTAAATTCCAAGAAGCCTCGGGCTTTCTTATCAGCACCCACAAGAGCAGCGGCCTCGTCTACCGAAATAAACCGGCAGAGGCTGTTGGGTACGAATGGGAGTTACGGTAAGTGAAGGCGCGCCCAATAAACAGTAGCAGCCTTGCTGCATATACGATTTGGTGGACGGGTGATAGCAAAACCGACTGCCAAAAAGAGAAGTTGGTTCGCGAGTGTATCCAGGGTCTACCTACAGTATAGAAAAAAAGAACATATGCCGATGGGGATGGGCCGTTGCATACCAAATCTCCAGATCTGGCGCCATCCATCTACCCTTGGCGTTGATGTTAATCGTGGCGTGTTGCGATCGGTGGGCTGATGCTGGGCCTACATTATGCGGGGACCTGCATGCCAGATGCAACTTCTCACACACCCTGCGTATCGAACTCGAGTAGGAGCGGTGGCATGTTTTCCCTCACGAGGATGCCCCCAAATGGAATTGAGGACGCGATTGCAACTTGACTTGGCTTGGGGTGCATGCAGTGTGAAGGTTGGTAATGCTGAGCGGGTTTCAAAAACGGGGTTTTCATCGACTGATGGGGTGTATAGTCTTGAGGGGAAACGACACCATGTGGACGGAGGCGATTCACAGAAGGAGTTAAGACATCTTGGATGGATTTTGAATGATTTTACTGTATTGAAGTAGGTCGGAGAACTATTAAGGAAATATGATGCTAAGATCATCGAGAGCAGGTCATTATCGTGCTCCGCGCGTCTGATCAAAGGAATGCAATGCAACTCTAGGTCTAGAGCCTTGATACTAATGTCTCTTCCTCCTCTACCCATCTAGATGCTTTGGATCTCTGAGACGTGATAACGATCTGATGATGCTCACATTGCGTGCCCCCCTTTCCGTATGGCTTGTGTATCCTTTCTTGCCATGATGCTTCTTCGTAACATGTCCCCTATAGTTGGGCAACAGGAGGAGTGGTAGTAGTGGCAGCAGGAGTCGTCCTCGTGTACTTGTTAGCCTTGACGATGCCGAACTTGATCTGGCGGTCGACGCCCTTGGCGACGCGCTCGAGAGGGAGGCGGTCGTCGAGGCGCTGGACCGTCCTGCCGACGCGGGGCTCGACGCGCTGGGCCACTTTGGCGGCCGGGGAAGCGAAGTAGGAGACGTTGCGCTCCCAGCGGGGCGCCCACTTGACCGTCTGGCTCGCGATGCGCTCCTCGGCCCCTGGGAGCATCATGTAGAAGGGCGCGAAGCCCACGACACCCGCGAAGCCGAAGGCGGCGTATTCGGAGGGTCTGGCGGCGGGGATGCGGACGGGCATGGTGGTGTGGGCTGTTGATAGGGGGGAGAAGAAAAGAAGGAAGGGGTGGTGATGATGATGATGATGCTTGTTTTCTTGATGGTGAAGATGGTGATGAAGTAAACGACGAACGGAGGAGGTAAAGCTGCCGATGGGTTTTCTTCAGGGGTCGATAGGAGAGCGTAAGTCTCCTGTGCTTTGGACTTGGATATCTTGTTTGTTGTCAAGATCTGGGTAGGAACTAGTTGGTCGACCTTGATGGCCTGCCGAAATCTGTAGTTTGTGTAGGTCGTACAAATGTGTAAGTGAGGAGAGACGGGACAAGCAGTGTAATAAGACGATTATGGGTTGGGGGTGGAATTTATTAATAAAGGGGGACGGATACACACACACAAACACTCACAGACTCCCACCCTACCGCCTTAGCTGCTGCAGCAGCTGCCGCCATCCGCTGACATCAATGATACTCGCTCTGCGCGTGCCGTGTTCGTCCTACCTACCTACCTGCCAGCTAGCATACCATCCGTCTTCACTCTGTTTGGGATATGCCATGGGAAGCGGGGTAAAAGGCCAATGAGAGAAAGGAAACAACGTCGCAGTGCCTCCCTTCGCATGCCAATCATGTGCTGGAAGGGAAGTCAAGGGTGCTCAGCCTACGTTTGCCTGAACAATAAATGAGCCACCATCCATCAGGGAGGGAAGTCGTTCGATCGGCCTATATTACAGACCATGTAGGCGCAGAGTACCGGCAAGGGAAGCTTTGGCAGGCAGGGAGACACCCAGCCAGCATGAATGTGACAAAGCATCTACATGGTCTGATTGGGGTTGCGCTTGCTGTGTGAGATGCAGCAGCGACAAGGATCAGTGCGACACACACACAAAGATCTAGTATTACGTACGACTCAGTAGTAGTTACTCCAACTGTAACCTGGCCTGGCTGTTCTGCTGTCACTCGACGACTGCCCGCTGAGGCTCTGTGGGATGCCAAATTGAACCACACAGGTTCGAGAGCGGTCTGCCTCAGAATCTCGAGATATCGATTCGAGTATACGGTTTTCTATAGTTCGTGTTGTCCACTTTGTTGTTTCGTGAGAGACACCTCACGTGGTGCCCGATCCAGATTAGGCATCTCAAGGATAGCGCTAACCCCGCTTCCCCAGACAGTCAGTGGATCAGCATCAGTTTGGCCACTCCACTGAATTTCCGGGGGAGGGGATCCCGCCTACAAAGGTGCATTGTCCAATTCGTTTTGGGCAAGCGCTCAATCCTTCGTGTCATGAGTATGTCGACGTCAAAATAGGTAAGCAAGCAAGCCACCATGAACGACAGAAGCAGCATTGCGATTGCCCAAGAGGTGTTGGCAGCAAGTGCAAGTGCAAGTGCAAGTAACGGCTGGATACTTTTCTATACCTCTCCTACTTCGCATTTTGAACACAGGCATACACGATGAAGGTGTGGGAGGTAGAATTCTCGTGTGCGTTGAAGCAAGGAACCCCTACTTTTCGTTTGATGCCCACAGCTTCTGATTGACATCCGAATCAAGGTTCATATGCAATCTTGAATTCTCGGCGCCTAAAGCCCAAAACGCTGTGGCATGTCGGGCTCATACCCGGAATGAGTGGACCACAAGAACGACCACAAGGAAGTAGTGAGACAGCACACAACAAACCTGCCCACGATTCGAAGCCAAACTGCGCATGATAGACTTTGCTTTTTACAAGTTCGACACGAATGTTGGTCGCTTAGCAATCCTCCGAAGCATCTCGAGGAAGTCGCCGAGAAACGGTGTGGACGGGGACGTGCTGTAGGCAGCTTCAATGGTTCATGAACTAGATGAGCAGGTTGTTGTTTGGAGTTACGACCAGCATGGTTCGAATGAAAAAATGCCGTCGTTCTGCAAATGATGGTGGAACAGAACGGGATATCTTTATCAAACAGTCGCGATTAGTTTTCAATGTCCTTACGATGGATTCCCTCGATCATACAATCTGCAATGCGATGAAGTGCCAGGTATGTCGTGCCATCGTTGCTGGAGTCAACCAAGTTCAACTGTGGGCTCTGTGTATTAGCGTGTGGTGTCACGTGAGAATTCACTTACCTCCTTGCCCAATTCATCTACACTAACGCCGATATGCAACAACAAGACCTTTAACGAGCATCCCGGAAGGATGTTGCAGGAAAATGCATCTACTGCTTGTTCGCCATGGCGAATCAACAGATAACGTAGCAAACCTTTAGTGAGTTGGAACTGCATCCAGCAATAGGGTTTTAGTTCATCTGATTTAATTTATGGTTAACAGCGCTGGATCTCGCGATGCTCCCCTGACCAATCACGGGGTTCTCCAAGCAAAACGGTTAGGAGATCATCTGGTCTCCCGCGCCCCTAAAATTGGCCGCATCACGCACATCTTTACGTCAAATCTCCAACGAGCCTACAAAACAGCAGAAGCCGTCGCCAATGCTCAGGCTCGTTCAAGCGTTGATAGTGGCACCAGTGGCGACAACAGCGACAGCACCGAACTTGTCATTGCAGACGTCACGCAGCTTACCGAGCTTCGCGAGAAGGATTTCGGCTCATCCGAGGGCAAGAGGTTCGGCTTCAAGGCCAACGATGCCGCCCTGCGCTCAGCCGAGTCTGACGCGGAAACGCGCGAGGCCATGATGGTCCGCGTAAACCGCTTTGTCGATGTCCATCTACTCCCCGTATTCGAGGCCGGCGCGACCAATGACTCGTCAGTACTGATTGTAGCCCATGGCATCATCCTGAACTCGCTGCTCAGGGCCTTAGCCACCAGATTCCCCTCCGCCGCCAACGAGGCCCCAGGCGACAGCCACGCGGCCTGGAGCAATACTGGTGTACTACAGGCAAAGGTTCAGGTCGTGAAAAGCAGGGCAAATGCCAGCAGAACATTGGCAGAATCCACCCCCGAGGATTATCGGAGTTCTCCTGGCTCTCCGGGGTCTCGGCCGAGTGCCTCAACAACAGAATTCACCGTGTTCGTGCAATTCACCAACAATGTAGACCATCTCAATGGCCTCAAGAAAACCCGAGGCGGTATAGGTAGCGCTCAGTTCGACTCTCGGCAACGCACTATGGACACATTCTTCACATCGGCGTCGAAGAAGCGCAAAGCTGAATCCGAAGCAGATAGGAATTAAAACATTGTGTCCGAACGGGGCGACACGCAGTTCTGCGGTTTTAGGGAACGATGGTATTAGTATCTACCAAGGCTCGTGGGTTGTTACAGACGATTTGGAGAGGGTGGGAAAAAATATACGAGCTACCCCTATTTGCCCTGGCGTGGCAGAAGGACAATAGGGGTAGCTCGTCTATTTTTCTCCGGACATCGTGCAGCACCGCCAGCTACACCATAGTCGCCCACCGCACTGACATGAGACCAGACTATCACTGCATGCAGGATGGTGAACAGGAAATACGGCCTCAATCGCCTCTGAGACACGTTTAAACTACTTGGGTTCTCAAGTAAAGGCTATTTGGTATTCAAGCGGTTGGATTTGCATGCATATGGGCAACTTCAGAATCAGCACTCTGGATCTTCAAGACGAACCATATCATTGGTATCTTCGGATTTCAGTGTGTGCGCCCAAGATATTGTCTGAGGGCAACAGGTCGCACTACATGAGACGAGACTTTGGATTGAATATGACTGGAGGAAGAAGTAGTCCGTCCGATGAGGGTATCGATATGGAACTGTTATTAGTGGGGCTCCGAGCGGGAGGTTCTAAGCTGGAACCTTACGGAAGGTACTTCAGGCATTTCGGTCAATTGTTGGGCCGGTTATTCCCCCCACTATGAGTAAAAAATCCTCCCACTGTCCATTTTGGTGCTATAAAATTCTTACCTTCTGCCAAACTCCCCCGATCCTCATCTCTCATCAACATCACGAACTGTCTGCAGGCCAGGCGGATTTGATCTTGCTACCAATGCCTCTAGCAGGCAATTGCGTACAAATCGCTGTGCAACAATAGGACCATTCGCTGTAATGGGTCTTTGTCGCGATTGCAGCTCTATCATGCGAAGGTAAGTGTGGCCGACCGACTACAACACCTAGCAAAATGCTTCTCGGTCCGTCAACCCAATCTACACCAGCAATCAAAATGGTATGTTTACTTTCGAGCTCTCGAGCACTTCTTACCTACTCCTTCCCTTTTCATGATGAAAAAGCGTAATTCACAGACCTGTTCCGAATTTTAATGTGGAAACGATTTCGTCCAACCGCTATCTGACATTCCTACCCTCTACCATTTTTCTCTGTCAAACCTTGTTTGAAGCATGCGCTTACGAGAAAATCAGTTTTACTAGGTTCTATATCCATACTGCTTTGATGTGATCCATTAGATGGCATGGAGACGTTTGACAAAGCAATTTGGTTGAACAATTGAAGTTGCGCGTTATTACTAGCTCTTAATATGAATTTCATACTACATACCAATCCAACACGCTTAAAAGCATAGTTAACTATTATCCGTATCAAACGTGACGCTTAGTGATTCAATGTGGGACACAAGTTATATCGACGAGATTTCCTATCGTTCGTTCTCCTCTTCGTCGTCCATGTCGTCGCCATCCTCGTCGGCTTCGGACGGCAATGAGCGCGGAAACCATCCATATTGACTGAAGTCCACCGAGAGCTCGCCTAGCGAGCCGGTGGATACCTCCACCCCCTCGGCCTCGAGAGCTGCCGCCTGATTCCGAGCACCGGAGGGCTGTGACCTGGGCATTCATGAGTTCTGGATCCTGGTTTCGTCCTCCCCAAGAAGCCGCTCGCTCTCGCTGCTCTTCTCTGAGCCGATGTTACGTACCTGGGGAGATGAGTCCCTTGGAGTTGATGACCCTTTGCCACGGCACGTTGTCGCTGTTGTGCCGCGAATCCGGGTCTTGCGAGAGGTGCTTCAAGCAGACGCCTACTTGGCGAGGCCTCTGGGGGGTGCCCACCAACTTGGCGATATGTCCATAGGTCGTTACCTTGCCCGGCGGGATCTCTCGCACGGCGTTGTACACGGCCAGGAAGAAAGCGGCCGCCTCATCCGAACGCGCCATTTTGTCACTGGGGTTTTGCTGATCCGTAGGGAAGATGATGGTGCTCTAGATAGAGCACGCGAGCTACTCTGCTGGATCGAAGAGCGTAGTATTCTTTGTGGGCATCCAGATGCGCGATATGCGCTTCAGAGTTTCGGACGTTGTTGTTCTTGTTGTTGTTGATCTCGGCCTGTTGTGCTGCGGAATGATGGCAATGGACCCAGATTTCGAGGGAAGATCGTCCCAGGTTCGTCAACGACGAGCCGTACTCCTCCGGGTACTGTCGCGGTAGTTCGTGATAGAGGTTGGACATCGGGAGTGCTAGCAACGGAGGTTTTAGTCAGTAGCGTAGGTACCGAGCAATTACATCCAATGCCGGCCAAAAGTATGTACAGTAGACGCTTAGTCTCGGGCGGCTGTTGTCCATTGCTTACCTAGTTTCGTAGGACTGCATATTCGACGGCCCCAGTCGCGAGGGATAGAGTTCGCCTATTTTCTTGTCCGTCCAACCAGCTGCCACCCGTTGTGAGGTGTTTCCAATGGGAACCCACACGGTTATCAACCTCGACCGTTCGTTTCGACTCCGACGAATTTGAAATGCGAGGCGATCCTGGCCATGACGACACGATGTGTACCTAGATATGCTGTAGCACATGGCGTGAGCAACGGTCCTCTCTACCCCTCATCCCCTCATCCCCTCCTCTCGCCTCCCACCTCTCTGAAGCCACGGGTATATATCTCTCATTGACATCTCCCTTTCTCGTTTTCCATTTCTCTCTCCCCATTCCTTAAGTCCATCTGTTTCATCATCAAAACTGCACTCGCACTCGAATCTGTATCCAGATCCCAACACGAACACACAAGTAGTACGCACCGTGACTCATCATCACGGATATCTACTTCCCCTTGTTCCCCCAGAACAATTACTAACACAATGACAGACTTGTACACGTAACCGGTACGGGTCGTCATTATGGCGACGATGGAAGCCATGGCCTCGAACGGTTTATCCAGAAGTCACTATAGGTGACCGCGTATGACTACAAAAAGTCATGATCATGAAAACCAACCCTCATAAATCATCACTATCAGGTAATGGCTTGAGGCGAGCTGAGCCGGTGTTCGTGTCTCTGTGCCTCCCATTCGGACCATCACTTCTCCCACTCATCCAACCCACTCGGCACTATTCGTGTTGCAGTTGGAGATAGGGGGGGCCGGAGGTGGTGAGATGAAGGGAGGCTCTTCGTTCTCCTCGAAAGGAAGAAAAAAACAGAGCTCGTTCTGAGATTATACGGCGTAAAACTTGATCTGGATAATACCAGCGAAAGGATCATGCTCTTCATTGTCCAACCCCCCAACATCCCTTGGCACAGTACTAACTCTCTGGCCAGAAACCATATAAGCCACCGCAACAATGGCCCCTGCTGTGACTCTTGACTGCGTTGAGCCCGCCACCCTCCCCCACAAGGGAGGCGTTCCTGTTGGGACCGGCAAGGCCAAGACCGCTGTCGATATCGCCGATGGCAAGTGGAAGGACTTTACCTTCGAGACCATCCGCGAGTCGCAGGTCGCGCGCACCATGGCCCGTCGCTACTTCAATGACTTGGACACTTACGCCGAGTCCGACGTCGTCATCGTCGGCGCCGGGTCTTGCGGTCTGAGCACCGCCTACACCCTGGCCAAGGCCCGTCCCGACTTGAAGATTGCCATCATCGAGGCTAGCGTCTCGCCTGGTGAGTATTAGATTTTTTTTTTCGAGACACTGGACTATATAGTCATATTATCACAATCCAAGGATGCTAACATACAATGTCATAGGTGGCGGAGCCTGGCTCGGTGGCCAGCTGTTCAGCGCCATGGTAATGCGCAAGCCCGCCGACAAGTTCCTGTCGGACCTCGGCATCCCCTTCGAGGACGAGGGCGCCTACGTCGTGGTCAAGCACGCCGCCCTCTTCACCTCGACGCTGCTGTCCAAGGTGCTCTCCTTCCCCAACGTCAAGCTCTTCAACGCGACCACGGTCGAGGACCTGATCACGCGCCGCGACGACGCCGCCCCCGGCGGCGTCCGCATCGCCGGCGTCGTCACCAACTGGACCCTCGTCGCAATGCACCACGATGACCAGTCCTGCATGGATCCATCCACCATCAACGCCCCTATGATCGTCAGCACGACGGGCCACGACGGTCCCTTCGGCGCCTTCAGCGCCAAGCGCCTCGTAGGCATGGGCGCCCTCGACCGCCTCGGCGGCATGCGCGGCCTCGACATGAATACGGCTGAGGACGCCATCGTCAAGGGTACCCGCGAGATCGTACCCGGCCTCGTCTGCGGCGGCATGGAGCTCAGCGAGGTCGACGGGGCCAACCGCATGGGTCCCACCTTTGGCGCCATGGCTTTGTCGGGCGTCAAGGCGGCCGAGGAGGTTCTCGCCGTCTTCGAGGAGCGCAAGAAGCAGAACGCTGCTTAAGTGAAGATACACGCATGTTACCTCTGTTCCTGTGTTTCAGATCGGGAGCAGTGAGTTTCCCTCCAGGGGAAGTGTGGACTGCCTATGGGGATGAAGGATATTATTTCATTTGTAGCGAACACAGCAAACATATTCGTGTATGCAGTCACTCATTCGTTGCAGCATTCCTACTCTTGGGAGTATTAGTTGAATAAAATGAAACAAGCCAGTTAAACCACGGAATCTCTGCCTCATGTCAGCCAAATTGTGCACATGCCTCGCTCATAATATGAGCGTCTGTCAAGGAAACCAAAATTCCAAGCGACCTTGTGCGTTTGGAGTACGCATCTCCCATACGCCTTGACTAATTTGTATCACCCACTGTGATCCTCTTTTCGTAGCAAGCGTCTCTGCGCTTAGAATAGGAGCACTGTCCGCCCCGAGTTATGACCCCTTTCCAGTCTATTGTAGTACTCTCCCTTCAACAAGCGTGTTGCGAACACCGTTAAACAATCCAGGACTCATTTATATCACGTATAGTCAACCATGTAACAAACATGGCATGCAGGAGGGTGGAAAGAGACGTTCTACATTTCGACAACTATATAGCAACGAAAGGCTGGCTGATTTGTGCGCTCATGTCCACCATCATCAACAACGCCCTCATTCATAACGTAAAACCACCATCTTCATGTTCCATGTTTGTCGATGGGGAGGGCATAGCACCCAGCTCTCTAGTTATCTTTTTCTTTCTCTCTCTGTTTCTCTTCCTCTGTCTCTTTCCACGTATATCACTCTCTCATCCACATAACCCGCCTCCCCTCCCAGCCATTCCACCCCGCTCAAGAACCTTAAACAAGTAAGAGAGGAACATCAAAGGGGGTAGTAGTAGTCGCAAAAGTGAAAGCAGTTTATCAAAAACGCGCGCAGAAATAGAGAACACGCTGCCACCTGTAGTGAAGTGAAGACAAAGTAAAATAACGTGGAGCAACAACATTAGAAACCAGGTAGAAAACAAAATTCAGAAATGGGTGCAAAAGTGGTATCTCAGAATGGACAATTCGGCTTGGGCCTCTCAAGCGGCATTCTTTTCTCGTATGTAGAGGGTCGGTTTTCTCTTCTGTTTTCTCCATCTGCTCATCTCCCCTTTGCCAAGGGGAGGGCGGGCATGATGTCAGAAGCACCGAGAGATTAGTTATAGAGGGAGGCAGACAAGAAACGCTGTCAGTAGATGTTGTAAAGGATCTGGGTTTCATTCCATCCGTGGACACGTCGCTATGCTCGCCTGGGTTTTGTTCATTTCCCGTCCAAAGTCGTCGCAAATTGTAGGTCAACAATTAAAGGTTGACTACAGAAGAAGATGTGGTGTAGTTTGGGTCATGGTCGAAAGTAGAGTGAAGATCATAAGGGGGAGGGCAAGAAGCGTAAATGCCCGAGGGGATGACCCAGAACGAGGAGCAGCTCGTTTCTGGATACAGTAAGGCAGTGCAGAGTACAAGAGTGTACAAGTAGTGGTCGCAGGGCGAGGAAATGCAATCAAGTCACCCTGATTGCCCGGAGCAGTTGGCTCCAAGACGGTAGGGCCAGCTCCAAATGAGACCGCACGGTGATATGATATCCATCAGAGTACAGGAGGTATATAGCCAAAAACGCCAAGCCGACCAAGAGAACGGCCAAAAGCGGCCACGCCTAGAAGCAGTTGAGGCTGCCCTTCTTCTTTTTCTTGTTGTTGATGGCGTTCATCCGCTCTTCCAGGTGGGCACGAGCTCTCTCGGCGTCTTGGCGTTTCTTACGTTCTTCTTCAACCTGGTGGAGGCTGTCGCGCCAGCGGCTGTCCTGCTGCGGCTTCTCCTTGAGCTGCTTGACTTCGTTCTCGAGTTCCACAGCGCGTTTACGCCAAGCTTCACAGTCGGTCTTGACCTTGTTGGACTGCTTCTCAAGGTCCGTGAGGGCCTCTTCCAAGGTCGAAGTCAGTTGCTTCTCAGCATTGAGGTGTCGCTCAATGGAGCGAATGCGTGCTTCTTGGTCTTCCCGGATTTGCAGGTTTGCTATATCGTTGCTCTGAGGACGTCCGCCACCAGGTGCTCCGGCCGAGGTAGGCGACGTGGTTCCACCGATGCCAGGTAGAGGAGGCAGAGGGATCGCCGGCGGGGGCGATGGCAAGGATGTGTGCGAGGATGTCTTGCGAACTTGCGAGTTCGAGCCTTGCTCGTCGAATTTGGCCTGTAGTAAAGTCAGCAATTTGGATCCCGAGAAAACGTCAATAGTTTGGGGGTGTACCTGAAGGGCGGCATATTCTTCCTTGATGGCCTCCAGCTCGCTCTGGGCCTTGATCCTTGCGGTAGTGGCTTCCTCAAGTTGAGATTGACGTTCAGTCTGCAGTGTTGACAAACGGTTGTTTGTAATCTGGGCTTGGTCGAAGTTTGTCTGTAACTGATCCTCAAGCTCCTCTACCAAGCGAGAGTGCTTCTTGTTCTTGACCTCGAGATCCGCCATCCGCTTCTTCAAAGCCGCAATCTGCTCGGAGACAGATGAGTGCGGGCTCTTTACCTTTTCACCATCCACCTGCAGCAAACCGCTCAATGCCGACTTCACTGTTTCCAGATCGCGCATGATAGTGTTGTTGATAGAGGCAAGTTCAGAAACGTGACCTTCGAGTTCGGCATTCTTCCGCTTCTCGGTACCAAGCGCCTTCTGGTCTGCAATAAGAAGCTCCACACGCTCCGAGATCTTCTCCACGCTGACCTCGAGACCCATAGCGTACGCAACTTCCGTGGCTACCTTCATCAGCTCATCGCGAGCTTCAGAGAAATCGCTCTCCAGAATGCGGATGTTCTCGGCATGCTCCGTCATAAGAATGGAAATCTGGGACTCATACTCCTCCTTGGACTCGGCCTGGATCTCGTCAATGTCCTTCGCATGCTCAGCTTCAAGACCTTCGAAGTTCTCTTGGTGGCTTTTGATTGTCTCCTCGTGTTGGGCAATCTGTGCCTCTAGCTTTGCGAGGAGATCCTTGTGCTGACCTGACTCGGCTGCGGCCAGGTCTCGGGCACGTGTGGCCTCCTCCAGTTGGCTCTTTGTAGCAGAGTGAGCACTCTCAAGCTCAGCGACCTTCGCAGCGTTGCTGTCGATGATGGCTTTGTAATCGCCAATCTCCTTGGTTAGGGCTGTGACCAGGTCTTGATGCTTAGCATCTGCCTCCTTGCTTTGCTCCTCACCTTGCGAGTTCTCGCGGACTTGGTTGTATTTGGCATTAACATCGGCAACTCGCGACTCAAGCTCCTTGATAGTCTGTTGCATAGTTTGCTCGGTGGCCTGCATATTGCTGAGGGTAGTTTGATGCTTGCCTTCCCAACCCGCGAGTTCTGATTGCAACTCGGCAATCTTCTTCTCATGGGTAGAGAGCAGCTCGTCCTTAGCAGTCGAAGACTCTGTTGGAGCTGATCGAGCAGCAGAGATTTCTTGCATAGAAGCTCGCAGAGACTCGAGCTCGCTCATGAGTTCAGTTTCGCGCGCGGCATGTACCTCTTGCATCTGACGAAGTTGGCTCTCATTCTGTTCCAGCTGATTCTTTAACGTCGCAATCATGGACATATCCATGGGACTGGACTTTAAACTTGACCGCTCGCGCGTCAAACCGTTGATAATTGTCATCTTTGTCTCCATTTCCTTTCTGGTGTTGTTAACATCTGCCTCAAGCTCCTGGATGCGCTCAGACCGAGCATGCAACTCGTGCATGGCGGCGTTGAGATTGAGCTCGAAGTTCTGCATAACATCCGGCTGTCCCTCAAAATTATCTGCGGCAATGTTTCGTAGTGATGCGAAGGACCGATGCGCCCGGTCAATGATCATAACATTTTGACTAGACTTGCGGCGAATGACCGGCGTGGCACTCCGTGGGGATGTGGGCTCGGCGTGCCTGGCCTTTATGACTTCCGTCTTCAGGTCCTCGACCATATTCAAGGCTTCCTGGTGCTGTTCCTCGAGCTGGGCGTACTTCTCAGCTAGCTTCTTCTCTGCAGACTCCTTCTCAAGAGCAAGCAACTTGAGTTTTCCTAATTCCGATGCCAACGCAGCATCATTGTTTGCTGTCTCGGCAATCAGAGTCTCCCTCGACTCTGAAGGTTTGGGTGTTGTCGCATCCGCAATCTCAGTAGAATCGACAGTAGTTGGGGAATCCATAGCTGAGGATAGCTCCGAGGAAAGCGATCGCGATGATAAGCGGGTCCCATCCTTGACGTCGCTGGACTGCGCGTCTGATAAAAAAGATGGCGGTCGGGTATCTTCTGGTGATGCGACCGAGAGGAGAGAGTCGCGTTGTCGGCTAGGGTGCTTAGCCTCGTCCACGGCATCCTGGAGCTCGGCCAGTGTCTTGAGGGCCTCTTCATACTTGTTATGAAGTGCATCGAACTCGTGCAAGGTGCTCTCGTGCTCCATCCGAAGGTGGACAAGTTCTTCGGTAACGTTTTCCAGTTTATCGGCAACGAACTTGCTTTGCGCGGGACTAGGGGGTGGCAGTTCGTGGGCTTCGGCCTCGATCTTCTCGCCGTTGTGATGGACGACCTCTTCATCTTCTGAGAATGCCTCATTCTGGCCAGCTTCCCTAGACGAGTCTTCTTCAGTTTCCTCCTCACCAACCTCCGGAAGAGTAGAACGTCGGCCTTGAACAGTAGGTGGTCGGCTCGAGTGGCTCCGAGCCGATCGATCGGAGAAGTTACGGCGCTGCCCGAGTCCATTCGTGTTTGATTCAGACTGGCCATCGGACTGTTTCCCATCCGGTTGGATGCTGTCAAGTTCGTGAAGCAGATTATCAAGCTTGCCAAGACTTCGTTGCCGCTCGATAACCTGTTCGAGGCGGTCAATCTCACGCTGCATCAGCTCAGTATCTTGATCGGCCTCGGCCAGTCTTTCCTCCAGTGTCGAAATGTAGTCCTCGGCGGCAGCCTCATTCTCCCGAACACGTGCGATTTCCTTTCGCAATTCGAGTATTATCGTTGCGTTCTTTTCCTCGCCCGAGGTATGTCCGTCAAGCTTGGTTTCGAGATCATGCAAATAGTTTTCCGTGTTGGCTTCGCGATCCATCAGCTTCTGCAGACGGGCTTGAAGTTGTGTGTTGATTGTTTCAGTATAGGCGCATTTGGTTTCTTTCTCTAGAAGGTTCGTCTCGGTATTGGACAGCGTAGTGCGAGTGCTGGAAAGGGACTGCTCGAGTGACTGGATCGTCTTTTCGTACTCAAGAACCACCTGCTCCACGGCTTGGGCAAAGGAGTTGGACCGGTTAAGACGCTCGGTGGCGGTGTCTCCGGCGCTCTCCTCCATTTGCTGGTTCTCGGCCTCCTCGTTGTCTCGTGCCTTCGCCATCTCGGCAATCAACTTAGCGTGACGTTGGCTGAGAGTAGTGTAGTTCTCCTGGACGTCAAGCAGCTGGTTTTGGAGTTCCGCCTCGCGCTCGTTGTTGAGTCGCTCGGACCTCTCGGTGGTCGCCAAATTGCGGCGCTCATTTCCGCCACGCTCAGCACTACGAATTTGCTCACGCAAAAAGGCCACTTCGGCCTTGAGCCGCTCAATGATTGCCTGCTTATCGCCCTCCTCCACAGACTGAATCCTAGGCTTGCTCTGGATGGCACGGGCGCGTTGGGCGTACTGGACCGTATTTAGAGTTTCACTGAGATGAAATTCGGCCGGCGTAACACAGGCAATCATGTACGTAATGGCATTGCCACCAAGAGAGTCTTGCAGTAGGCGCGTGAGCCGGGAGTCGCGGTACGATACGTGTGCGCCGTGAGATCGCGAAGAAAGTTGCGAAATGACCTTGCCTAGTGCAGCCAGACCGGCATTGATCGAGATTCCTTCTTTCGCCCGATCGCCTTGCGCGCCGGTGTTTTTCAGACGTTCGCTACCCGCCAAGTCGACGAAATGCAGCTTGCTGTCTGTTGTCACCCACGTTTCGGCCCCAGTCATGGCTTCTACTGGTGCCGAAAATCGTTTATTGACTCCCTCGGTGCCCTGCGACTTAGCTTTCTTCTGAACGAGGTTGAGACTGAAGACGGCATGAGAACGAGACGACTTCGCGTTGATGGCTGTGGCGTCGGTTTGACGGATCGTAGAGCCGAAGTTCAGAGCGTTCATCAAGTCTTCCATCGAGTGGATGTCCATCTGACGGAGGCCAGTGAGGATGATGTTGCCCTTGGTATCCTCGCGAATGGTAACCGTACCACGTTCATGCTGTGGCGTTTCCCCGGGAACAAGCAGGTCGCGGAGCTGCTCGTTGTAGATCTCGACGTACGTCGCTTTCAGCTGCCAGTTCTTCTCGGCCGGGGTAGTACTGCCTGAGGGCGAAGTCTGACCTATGGAGTATCGCTGGGGTGCGCGAAGCCCAGACATCGAGTTGCGATTGGATTTCTTGGGGGGCCTTCGAGCTTCTCGAATAGCTCGGTCGCGGCGCGGGGGATGACTCCCATTCTGTCGAGATCCATTTGTTCTACCGGGCCGGAAGTACCCATGGTGAATGATTTTCCAGCTCCAGACTGGCCGTACGCCAACAGGGAGACGTTGTAGCCTTGCAGGAATGCATTTACGCTGTCACTGAGGTAATCCCAAACGCCTTCCTGGTCGGTATCGGGGGAGAATACGCGATCGAATACAAAGAGCTTCTTGCCCTGCGGCGCATCTATCGAAAGACTCGTTGGTGAAGTTGCCTGGACCATAGAACGCTGAAAACGTTGGGGAATCAGATCGAAACCGGGATCGTTCGGATTTAGAGGCGGGCGCACTCGGATGACTGCATATAAGTGTATAGGTTAGCCATATTCACGATGCAGTGTTGCTCAGCGCATTCTGCTCTATTCCGAGGCCCTGAACTCCATAATTCCAGCGAGAGAAGATCAGTGGATAATATGTTCACTTACCAACTTTAACCGCTGTCCGTCCGCCATCTTCGTCAGATGCTCTGCTTTTGCTATTCAAGCTCATGCGGCTGTTGCTTCGTGGGGAGGGCCGTATCATGGCACTTGCTGGTCGCGACATCATATTGGGCGATGCCGGGGGTGAAGAGGCCATGATGGCGAGGGCTGTCTCTGTCTACGAAGAGACACCCGGGACAAAAGTCTCAAAACGCAGCAGAATCTGGTGACGGCGCGCGGGAACCAGGGGTGTCGATTGGTAGGGCAATGAAACGGGCAAATTGGCTCTGCCTTATGCCGAGTTTTATTTTGTTGCTTGCGTTGGAATGCAAGGCCAGGTCAATTCATGCGAATTGCCGCCGGGCGGTTGCGTGGGAAATCTTAAAGAGCGAAAGTGAACCCCAGATCCCAGAGTTCCGGCCGGGAAAGGAATGCAGCAGTCAGTTTGGCCTCGAAGGTGTCTAAACCCCTTTGCATGAGGGCTTTCTTTGCGGCCGCGCTGAACTAATTGCCGCGGTTTCCTTCAAGTCGGCATGTGGGTGTGTCTCGTCGCAACGGAGGATAGAGAGAGTGTAGTTTAAAAAAAAGATTGTAGAGAGGCTGTAGAAGGATGTGCAACGGGGGGATGTTGGTCAAATTTCCCAAACCCCCAGATCATTCGCAAACAGGGACAGGCCTATGTAGACTTGCGCTTGCTGCAGCAGCGGCACAGTACTTCCCATTACAGACAGGTCTGCCTGTTGGTATGGATGTAGGTAGGAATCAGTGAATGATTGAATGGATGGGCAGCGCTGCACGTGTTGCCTAATCTTGATTTTTTTTTATCAGGCCTACTTTCGCATACACCACGCAAACAAGTGACTGCTTGTGTTATGTACCGCATGTAGGATTGTCGCATGCAGCGAAAAGTTGGTAGTCACAGACGACACAAGGGGTATAATGATTATTATCTAAGGTAGTAAGTAAGTAGTAGGTATCTAAATCAGGGGGCCAGCACTGAGTGGGAGAGAGTGCAGAGCGCGGGCTGGGCCTGGTACTTCAAAGGCAAGCAGCTCGCAGACGGCCAGAGCAGAGGCTAAGAGGCGCCGAGATGATAAATTTGGGGGTCAATTGATGAAACATATTCGGGGTAGGGCCATTGCTGGCACACGCGAATGGCCATATCCACCTTTTACCAGTCCCTGCCGCCATGCCCAAACAAGCGGACCAGCAATGCAAGGTGCAGGGTCGCTGGCCCAATCCGGCATAGGCCAAATTAGACCCGCGCCGGCTGGGAAGGACGAGGGTCCCAAGCGCTGTCAGCCTTTTGATTGGGATATTTTGCTCTTGGCCCAAGATCATCACCACCACCACTCGTCACGTTCTGTAAGTGGAAGTGGTGGTGGCATGTACACGCACACAAATGTTCGTTCATCGGCATGAAATGTGCGTGATAGCGTGTACATGCATATGCCATATTCTATTAGCCTTTCGAAGTACATCTTCTAGTAACGCCCAATGTAGCACGAAGGGGAGGAAATCATCATGGCAGTATCCAGGTAGGTTGGGTCGGCTGTAACGCGCATACCACATTCTTGTGGCTATATATAAAGAAACGTCACTAACAGCCGCTGTACTGATTGGTGGCGGCGCGAAGAAACGTCTGAAACGGTCTGGTGAGGTTCCATGTCAAGAGAGACAGAAGACTCGTTCAAGTCCTGTCAATGACGAGGAAATCTGAGACCCGGAACGCAACGCATCAACCTGCCATGCTGTTCAACCACCTGGCCACCCGCCACCCACATACACCAAACCGCCATCGCAAAATCCAGTGGCAGTGCCCGGAATGCTTCAGACGAATCCCGCCACCTGTTGGGAAGATAACCTTACCAGAGAGGCCTATATTTCAGACGACCATATAAGAGACAAGAGGTTCGATGTGGAACACTTGAATCACGATTGGTTTTGGAAGACAACGCACGCGACGCATACATCCCCTTTCCCTCCAGGCTACGCACCTAACGAACTTCCACTACTGGCTAGTACGTTAACCTAGGAATAGCGCAGCTACAAGCAGGAGGCTCAGTGGGAGGTTGTACCTAGCAGGTGCCGGGCTGACAGATAGTGTGAGAAGAACCCCCGAATCGACGGGTAGCGAGGGATACGATCAGCCGGCGACCGAACCAATTTGATCAAGTGTGTGGTGGCCAGGTTGGGTGGTGGTAAAAGGGTGCGCTATGGACGCTTTTGGTGCAGAGCTTATGTGCATGCTGGTGGGGTTCATCTTCCTAGTTCGCGCAGGAACCAACCAAGCTTGCAGCTCGCCATGCCAGGGACCAGGAGTGCAGAGGAAAAGCAAGGTACCGGCAGAGGACAAGGCAAAAAGAAGAAGCCTCACATCAGGAAAGGGGGGAACCAATTGGAGGCAAGCTTCCCCGGCCAGCCACAGACAACGTACGCACACGCTACTCGATAGCAGAAGGTCTTTGCACCTGGCTCGTCTCTTGTGCGGAACTGTTTACCCGCAGTCGGATTCCAACCGATCTCCAGGTTCATGTCCCCTCTTCCGGATGCAATGATGGTGGAAAAGTCAGAGTAACTGCCGGTGTCATATATACATATATGTATATAGTCCATAGTAGCAGCAGCCGCCCAAGGAAAGTGGCCCAAGAGATCTTCAGATACCAATAGTTCAGGGTGTTACTGACTCACTAATATCAATGTGAAGATTGCACATGGTTGGAAGCGACATGGAGTGTTGTCAATCGCGGTGGTATCGTCGCCTAGTTGCGCCGTAGCGCAGGCAGAAGCGGGAATCTTGGAATCTGGCGGAGCATTAAGCGTGCAACGGCGCGATCAAATAGTAGAGGGGACGGAAAAGACAAACATGTCAGTCACCACAGACCTCCAGTCTAGTTGTAGAACTATCGATGGATGGAATCTTTGGGGGAAGCTCGCGATTCTTCTATCTACTTGATGTATCCGATACTGAATCATGTATGGTAATTGCATTATCCATTGCTTGCATGTCTTATCGATCCACTTGACGTGCAGTCGTTTGTATCGTGGAGGCAGCACGAGATGGCACGATGGTGCCAGTTCTTCTTACCGAATAAGGATAGCCGATTTCCGATTCGGCTGATATGCAGATGGCAGGAAAAAGGGGGGTTTTTTGTTTGCGCCATGACCTTGATTTCCATATTAAGCAAACCACATCGATGCAAGTGGATGAGCATGAGCGATTGCTCATCGGGGCGCAACGCAAGGACGCGCTTCCTGGAAATTCTGTGAATCATAACCTCCGACTGTAATTGATCATTTAACCTACAGTAGGTGAGCCACTTCAGGCGACGTCATTATCGGATGCAGTATCACGAGAAAGGCCTCCCGGTTCCCGAGACTTGTTTAAAGTATGCGCCCAAAGCTTTGTGTGATATGCCCGGAATCACTTCCGGTACCAAAGGAACAACCGGGACATGCTTCGGTTCCTCTGAAATATATCCGTGCCGTTCGTATACGTAGGATCTTGCGTCACCCTCTGGATTCCGTTTCGTACACTTGCAATGCGACAATGTCCACTCAGCGACAATGACCCAACTCTTGGGTGTGCTCGGTCCTGGATCGGGGAGGAAATTCAGGCCTAGGGCTACCCAGAGACCAGATGCGACTGGTTGTAAAGTGATGGGTCACTCAGAATCCTGGTCGCTTGTCTTTTCCACCAATGCCGGTAATTTGGGACGATCGTTCGTCTATATCTCAACGCTGATATAGGCTTGGGCTCCTCCAAAACAATTGCACCGTATGTACACTCACTCAGCCTCTGCCCACGAATTTCCAAGTATCCTATATTAACTAGAGTCATCTGTACTTTCTTTTTAGACATTCGTAAAATGTATCATGCCCTACCGTTATCTCTACGAGCCTGAATTCGGTTCCTCCAGCTTAATAATGGTGATGCAATCACTTAGCCATGAAAAAGGGTCTGAGATGACGTGCATTTCATTTTGAGGAGCCCGTGTAGGTTACTTGGGAGTTGGAGTCGGACGTTGATCTCCGTGATGAAGTCGCAACGCGCAATGGCTTCCCTAGTCGCGAACCTGTCAGTTTATTTTAACATCGGTGTTGGCCGATGTTTTATCTCATGTTGGAACATCCGTACTACGGATGATGGATACATATGTTTGTTCTAGATACTCCCGCGGAAGTGTATCCGCATGGTGCCACCGATGGTGGGGCGGCATCGTGAAGTGAAGCTCCGGTCAGTCTGCGTCGCGAAGTTAGGTATTAGTTATGTTTAGATTAGCCGGTTGTGATTTTACAAAGCAGAATTGTTTCTCAGTATCAAAAGACCCTCTACTTCTTATTACTACTTTAGTAAGAAAATAAATACAACATCGACGGTGCGTATCACGATGTCTGCTGAGGCATCCATTCTGCACCCCGCATTCCCGCTTAAAACAACCCGCTGCCAGGCCCATCCTTCCCGCTGCACGGCATTGAGTAACGACGGGACGGCTATATACATGCGTGTAGACGTGGACGTCAAATGTTTCGCCTACAGTGATCGACTACCCCTGCTAATAGAGGTCCGCGTCAAACCTACGCATCGTCAATAAGCCGCCTCTGAAATGGGTGCCTTCCGGCAGAGCCTATATGAGGCCGGAACTTCTTAAATCTCGTATTGTATTATTGACCCTATGATGCTGGTCTTTTCTTCCAAGAGGACCGGCGTGCAACCGGGGCAGCAGCTCTCGGGTCTTGAAGTCCACATCATCCTGGCATTGCCATCCCCAAGGAGCTTACCACATGTACGTTGGCTGGTACTATACCACTGTAAGTGGACTCGATGGCGAACGGCGAAACGTGGAATACAAGTATGCAATACGATTGGTCCAATGGCCCTTAAAGTTTATTGGGCCCCTGGGCTACTACTCGTCGCCTATGTAACCTCACTTCAGAGTGCCTTCTCATGCGATAGATGAGATATGAGATATCCTATCAAGGAGCATGGTTGGTCCTCTTCATACAGCTGCAAATCTCGACGAGATGCCAAGTGGTTCCCCGGCACGAGGCATCCTTGGTTCTTTTACATTTCTGCATGTTTACCGTGAGCAATATTATCTCAGTCGCCTTGTTATCTTTTATGTGTTTATATGTGCCTTCCAAGCTTTTCCAAGCCGTTACAACCTAAAAATAAGCCTGCCTCCACCATGCCTACCCGTATGACGATCCTCAAGAATGCCAGTTCTATGTAATAAAACCAGAAAGAATTTGAAAACCCTCGTCTATGATAGCCATTTCCACACATGTTTTTAGTTTTTGTTATACAGCCACCAGGGTGCTTCTGAGGGTTCCATCTCGTGTCCTTCGATTTAAGGGTGGCTCTACATGTGATACATCGGTGATCCCTTGTCAGAAGCGGCTCTTTCAGTTGCTTAACGAGGATGCCGAAATGAGAGGACGTATTATTCCGCCGTGTGGTCTTCTTGTGGAGGTAAGACTGTTCTCGCCCTTTTGAGCTGCTTCATTGCCCGGCCTGGACCTCCTTTCTCCCCCTACATACGTCTGACTATGGTAGGAACGCAGGTCGGAGCTCAGGGCCAGGCCGATGTTACCTTAACCTGGGCTAAGGTGTCATCTCAGATTGTTTGCTGCTGCAGGTATCAGGTGAGGGCTTTTAACGAGTTCCCCATGCGCCCACCCTCCTTCCCCGGCAGTTGCGCTGTGCCGCGACT
Source organism: Apiospora rasikravindrae (assembly GCA_038363885.1). NCBI lineage: Eukaryota > Fungi > Ascomycota > Sordariomycetes > Amphisphaeriales > Apiosporaceae > Apiospora > Apiospora rasikravindrae. The sequence continues at coordinate 2,732,518 of JAQQWK010000006.1, forward strand.
AACACCCTGCCTTAGACATGACAAAGCAAAAGGATTAGCGTTTCATACCGGCTCCGAATGCCAGAACCGGAGTCGGAGACACATTAAGCAATGCTGACCTCTTATCATAGGATGCCCCACAGCGCTCGTTCCTGGACGACCTGAATTAACGTGCGGGGCGAGTCGAGGATCGCCAGGATGATACTCGGGTATACTTGCAATCTGCGAGGTCCATGCCCTGTTAGATATGAGTATGAAGTTATGAAGGACCAATCGCAAAAGAACAACCGGAAGAGCATAGTGCTTTTCCCAAAGGCGGATGCGCCTGTCAAGGGCATTCTTCAGACGTCCCAGCTTGGTGTGAGGAAGTCCGGATTGCACAGGGACAGATCAGTTTCCATAGAGGGCTTAGCAAATGGAATGAGACATTCAGCCCTCTTGTCACCATATCTTGGCGTGGAGAAAAAGCCAGCCGGGACCATGGTGAATATGTTTGTTCCACAGGTATATCAGATTAGCATCTAAGCAGCAGATACCTCAAACGGGCCTGAAATACCCCGGACAACGCAGTATTGCCGCCATGGTCATGGTGTCGATAGACTTCGTAATATGACTTCGTATTCCTCCGTGTCCCCGCGAGACCAATAGTAGATACTCTCAGCCTCAGATCAGCCGAGCTGGGCCAGTGTCGCGTCTGGGGTAACATTCGTGACTCCAGCTATGTCTTCAGCTCGACGTGGATCTTACCTCGGGTCCTCATACAGGGTTGTAGACTATAAGTCTTGTTTTCTTCTTGACCATGGTGGTTTGTTTGCCGCTGTCCCACACTCAAAAGGTACAATTTGGATGAACGAGTAGAGGTTAAGATCCATAAGACATTAAATCACCGCAGTCACATAATGCTCCTGAAACGGACGGGCCCGTTAGTAATCATTTGTGTATTTGTCATGTTGAGACGAACAGGATGTTAGTCCGGCACGAAAGAAAAAGAAGAAAAAACCAGGAGTGCACACGAAGATAGCTATGATTTCGAATCTAGATTGAGTTTAAAATGACCGAGGCCCAAGGCCACTTTGGCTGGGCTGGGCATGCATCTTATTCCTGCCATACAGGCTCGTCGCCTGCCCAGCGAAACGGCCAATGGGATCCACGAAGAGCCTGCTTGGATCAGTTGTGTAATAATTATAAATACTTCAAATGTTTTGCTTTGATCGCATTGATGATGCTGCTTGGTCAGTTTCTTAAAACCGACCAGATAAGGGTAAGCTAAGTAAGTAAGTGTAAGGGGCCTCACGTGCTCTCGTGGGGCAATAAGCGCAAAGCAAAGCGCGCTTCAACGCGTCACCACCATTGTCAACTCGCAACCCCACCTACATGTAGGTATTCTTGCATCATTCAACTAACTGGCTGGGTGTAGACGGCATCCATGAAAGAGCTACTTATTTCAATGATACGATGCTCTTTTGAAGGGATACCAGTCGAATCTAATCGGTGCTAGAAGCCAATTCTTGCTCCAAACCACTCAAAATGCCCGCTGAAGTCATCGACCTCATCTCGAGCAGCCCTCCACCTCCACCTCTGCAACCAGGTCGGGTGGCGTTTGCATCCTCACCACCACCGCTTAGAAGCAATTTGGCGCATGATAGACATCATGCCAATGACATACTCGAGCCGAAGGACGTCGTTTCCGCCGAAACGCTTGCGAAACGAACCGGTGCGACATTGGTACAGCCCACGGAAAAGCACGACAATGATTTTCTCTTTCTGGAGGATGAGTTCGATGTAACGGGCGACCTGGATGGGTTTGATTCGACTAGTAATAAAGGACGGTCTTCAAACGATGCCAGAACCCGCAGCAGCTACAGCAGGTCCTCGACTTGGGCTGCAACAACAGGCGCCAGAGCCGCCGAAACCACAGGTCCCATGCGCCCAACAAGCTTTGGTAGATGGAACTCGATCGCCGACCCCATCGAAAACAGTAGCTCCCCGGCTGCTGTTGATCTGACGAGAGACAATGCCCGCGAGATTTCGCGGTTGCCAGAGCCCACGCGCGTGGGAAAATCATCTGCGAGATTACCCAGCGCAGTGGCAGCTAGTAAACCGACACGGGAATCGACAGAAAACGCCCCTATCTCCAGCGATCCGTTTGCAGATGATTCTCCAATTCGACCAAAACCAGCTGTGGACGTCAATTTGGACATCCCCAGCGATGTGTCCTTCGTTTCGCCCATTAAGTCAAAAAGGGAGAAAGCAGCGTGGGACCCTATATCTAGCTCCATGCCAGAAACCAACACGAAGTTTGGGTCTAGTCCTGAGAAGGCCACCAACCATCAACCATTGAAACGCAAAGTGGAGGTTCTCGTGATTGATGATGATGACGATAGCTCAGAGGAAGAACTTCCGGATCTCGATGCTATCGACTTCTCCAAGCTGAAGCATACAGCCCGATCTTTGAGCGAGTCTCCGCGCAAGGCTACAAAGGTGCAGGCACACGCACCAAAGAAAGCGGCAGCAATGACTGCGGACCAGAAAGAATGGGAGAAACGACGCAAGGAGCAGGCCCGAGAAGCAGAAAAGGAGCGTAAGCGTATCGAAAAGGAGCGTGCCAAGGAGCAACGAGCTCAGGAGAAGGCGACCCAAAAGGCGCTAGATGAAGTCAACAAGGTGAAAACGGACAAGAAAGCCTCCACCTCGGAAATGATAGTTGATTTGCCGCAAAGCTTCGCACCCGCCATTAATTTGCAAGTCAATAAGATTTTAGAAGACCTCGAAGTGCAGCGAAGCAGTTGGCATAGCCACCCCGTTGACCATATAGTGAAGTGGCGAAGGAAAGTCCAGTCGCGTTACAACGAGGACCTAGGATATGTGAGTAATGCTTGCTGACTTCTAGTGACTTTCTGCTTACCCTTTGATATAGTGGGAGCCCATCCCGCTACGTATCGCCCCTGAAAATCACGTCCTGGTGGTCATCGAGGCACCCGAGTTCGTTAAGCTCGCACTCGGAAGCGAGGGCCACGACCTCGATGCGCATGTATTGAAGATGCGAATGCATTTCGCCAACGAGACTATCATCTATCTGCTTGAAGGCGTCGAGCTCTGGAAGAAAAAGAACAGGAACGCTCGCAACCGCCAATTCACCAACGCGGTTCGTGGCAGTGGTGGTGGTGATGCTCCGCCGCCGTCGGGCCAATCACGGCGAAGGACTGCAGCAGCAGCGCACGAGATTGTGGACGAGGACACCATCGAGGATGCGCTCGTGGCCCTGCAGCTTCACCCGGGTGTGCTGGTCCACCACACCCCTATTGCCGTCGAGACGGCGCAATGGATCTCGGTCTTCACGCAGCATATCTCCACGATCCCGTACCGTAAGGTTAGGGACCTGACGGCGGCTTCGGCTGGTTTCTGTATGGAGACGGGGCAGGTTCGGACGGGCGACAGTCCCAACGAGATCTTTGTCCGCATGTTGCAAGAAAACGCGCGTATCACGGCCCCGATGGCGTACGGCATCGTCAACAAGTACAAGTCTGTATCGGAGCTGGTGAGGGGGTTCGAAGCAGAAGGTCCCCTGGCTCTGGAGAACTGCAAAAAGAGCGCAAACAAGGACGGCGCTCTGACCGACCGCACTCTCGGCCAGGCTGCGAGTAGGCGGCTGTATAAGATATTCACTGGGCGCGATGATGGTAGTACTGATATCTGAGATATTGGAGGCATGCTTTAGTTGTCTGCTGTTCTGGCATCACGGCATTATGTGACTAAATATTTCTCATGTATTCTGACAGAGGGTGCCGGCAGGGCATGTATGGTTTATGAGCTTTTGTACCTTATTGATACCCAGGAGATGACCCAGCGGTTTGTTTCGTCTATCCCTATAATTCAGGAAGTAAATGCACATACTATTCGTTCCTGATTCACTAAAACGAAGGATAGACAGAAGTTGAGAACATACACCAACAAACAAGCGAAACATTATCCCTTAGTCAAGGAAACAACTTGACCACCAACAAGAAATCATGATACCCCAACGAGGACGGCAGCAGTAAGGCCAGTCAAAATATTGTTTGAACCCGGCCCCGTCTTTCTCATTATTCATAGCAGCTCAATCCTCAATCGTCTTCGTGTAGCTCGAGCCCCTCGACCTCCATCTCGAATCCCGCCGTGCCGATCGCCCCTAACGTGATGGTATTCACATCGCCCTCGTCGAGCCGCAGCCGCACGGGCACCATGTGGTGGTACCCAGCGCGCGAGTTGTACTCGGAGAGGTTGACCGGCGTCGTCTGGTCGTTGACCTTGATGTACGCCTCGCCCGCGTCCGGGTCGTTGACCGTGTACCGAACCGATACCCACTCGTGAGGCGTCTTGAAGCGGCCAGTGACGTTCCGGAACGTCACTTCATCTCCCGTGCGGAGGCGGTGGACCATCGTTCGTTGCTGCTTGATGTTGTTGTCGCTGTCGGTGGTGGCAGCAGCAGCGCAAACGTTCTCATCACCACCAAAGCACCGGTCTGCCGCCATTGGCACTACTACACCGTCTCTTCCAGACATCTCGGCCTCCGCCGCCGCATACCGCTTCCTCGTCGCCGGGTACGACACTACCCCCGTGACGGGATCAACCTTCCACATGGCATGGTACTGCAGCGTGACTTTCTTAGCCTTAGCATCGACCGCGACGGGCAGCCAAACATAATTGGAGGCCTCGGTGCCCTTGCTGTCCCAGGCGTCGCCCATGTAGACGTACGTCGTGGCCTGGCTGCCCGCCACCGCGAACTCGTACGTGTTCTGCGAGTTGTACGTCTTCTCGGCCGGGGGCGCGACGTCGGACGGCCCCGTCCAGGGACCCGCGGGGGACGTCGCCCAGAAGGCCTGGTTGGCGTTGGCGCGGTAGCCAGTCTTGCCCGAGACGATGAGGAAGTAGATGCCGTCGGATTCGAGGATGCCGGGGGCTTCATAGGCGCCCTTGGCTAGTGGTAAGTTGGGTAGTTAGTTTCTGTCAGCACAACGTGTGTTTGACTTTCGTACGCGATCGAGTCGCGTCGTAATGGGAAACATACTCAAGGTACTAGCGAGGCTTCCGATAGATCCATCGCTGTTGATTTTGTTGATTTGCACCGTATTGTGGTCGGCGCTCGTCAAGAGGTACCAAACATCTCATGGCATAAGTCAGCCAGTCCCATCAGATAGCCGAGGCTCTATTTTCAAGGAAATGAATCTTCAAGAAAAGGAATCGAAATCCAACGAAACAGTTGCGATGGACTCACTGGTTGCTTCGTCTAAGAACATCCCAGTATCCGAATAAGAATATTTATTGGGCGGTAGTAATCCCTTGGCTTTCTGGCTGTAGCCCCCAACAAATTGCGAGGAGGACAACGACAGGACGTTTCGATCTTGTTGCCCGTAAAGCTAGATAAACACCGAACGAGGCACATTGTCAGCCATGCTATTAATCTCCCCCTCTTTACTCACGCAAGTCACCACAGACAAAACTACTCCTTCTACTCACCCAAAATGAGGAGCCGTTGGGACTCGCGAACTTGGGTCGCCACATTCCCGTGACGCTGGGAGCTTGTTTGCCGAGATTCTCCCAATTGACGAGGTCAGTCGACTGGTACATCAAAGGTGTCTGATCTTCCGTACCCCGATCGTCAGTTCTTTTCGCTTTCTCTCCGTCTCCCCGGGTTTAGCCAGGAAAAGCACACTCACTGTCGCTGGCACTATAACCAACCCAATACCACGTCGAACCGCGCTGGACGACACCTCCTCCATGGGCGTCGATTTTCTGTCCTGCTGTATCATACCAGACGGCGCCGGGGACGATCCACGACGTGCCCCAGACTGTGCGAGATATCGAGAAGGCTGAAAGAAGGAATAATGGCTTCATTATGCTGGTGAATGGTGATGAAATCGCCAAGGTAAAAGTTGGTTTACAGTTAATATTACCACTTGCGTTGGGTGAGAAGAAGAGATTAAGGGTCATGAGGACATCGCATTTACTCATCAAATCATATCTGCATTCTCATGCTTAGCTAGTATTCGTACCTGTTAATCGTTTCGCCCACTTCCTGTGTTGCGCGGCAAAATCCTCAGAGCCATGCTCAGTTGAGGAGACGGCATCAAGACTCCGAAGTGGGAGCGCTACCGCGGGAATCATAAGCTTCCGTCAATGCAACGCATGCTGAGGTTACATTTTCCTCTGTGGCCAATTTATCAATCATCCGTTAGATCGATGAGTTCGACCTCTGCTCCGGAGTTCAGTCTTGTCCTCTTGGATGGTCGTCCAGGAGCTGAATCCTGTGTCAGGTCGTAGTGTTCGCCATGCTCTCGTTTGATTGGAGCGCCGCCTTCACGCTTGATCTTCGGCCCCTTTTAACAAAATATCATTAGCCCGGACCGCACCTCGACCCCAAGAAAATCGATTCACCTTGAGCTGTTCCAACCGCTCTCGCGCCAAACGATCCCTTTCAGCGTCTGTCAATGCCGCGAGTCTTGGAGAACGAGGAGGCGGAGTGCGCGGAATAATCATCTCTCGCTTAAGTGCCTCTGATGTAGCGTGATTAGGGGTTGTCAAGAACGGGTGCGCGGGACTGACGAACCTCTTGATCTGTAGATCAGCCTAAAGACGGCAATGGGGCCATGGTCCTCTGGGAGAGGCTGGAAGTCTGAGTACTTCGGAGCTCTGTCGAGTCGTGTACCCCTTTCGAAGCTTCTCGCGGTCAGTTACAAAGTTATAAAGAGCGGACGGAGAAGGTTGCTGACTGACTTTGTTCCGTGTGAGACTGCCTTTCCTTTCAGCGACTTTTCGCTCAGCTCAAATTTGTTATTCTTGATGTTGCCCGGACGAGATACGACTTCGCCTCCGACGATGCCACGCAAGACTTTGACCTCGATAACGCCAAGTTTGCTCGCAATCTTCAGATCAGCCTTCACTCGTTCCTGCTGGGCTTCGTCGACTAGATATGGCTTGTTAGTTGCACTCCGCCCGTGCTGCCTCGAGGCAAGCAGTACGTCATACCTGTGGTGACCGAAGCGAACTTGAAGTTCCGTAAAACCCACTCATTAGTAGAGGGGTTGATCTCTTCTCGGCCACGGATGACAGTCTCCTCAGCCGGCGGGGAAAAACCTACTCCCGGCGCCATTGGGCTCTTGAAGAGTTTGCCTATGACCCAATGACCATCGACGTAGACTTGTAGGGACAGAGCATGGTTGCGATAACCCCACTCATATGCCCTATTGACGCCCATGCGAATGGTAAAGTTGGCGTTGTCGATACACTCGATATACTTGGTGACGGTCGGAAGAGGCGCATCCTCATCACCAGCATCCGGGGCTTCGTACTCGGCGACTTCTACACCGTTGATCTGAACCGCGACATGGATGCCGGGGACGTCTTCGTTGATAGTCATCTTTGCGACGTTTGGCCTCAGGCCGTGTCGACCAAAGGCCACGAATGAATGCTTACAGAATCTGGACTCGAGTTGGGTTGGTAAAAGATGAGGATGGACCTTCGGGCGATGGGGCAATCCGATGAAACAAAAAAAAAAAGAAGAGCAGATGGATGCCCAAAGTAGTTATTCCACAATCGACGTCGAATAAATGCCCATTCAATGCTTCAGTGTCGGACAAACATTGTATTGACGAGAGGTATAATGCATGGCTTTCTCGCGATAAGGCCAAGTTGCTTTTGTCTGGTTTTCTGTCCGATTTGGAAGGTACGTTCAATGGAAGCCTATTTCGGTGAACCTGTACATATCAATTGTTAGTTCACTCAGCTGTCACTCCCAAAATCCAGCTCTCCCTGCAGTCGCGACAACAAGCTTTCTCCAGGTCCTTTCCTTTGGCTGAGCCGAAAGAACGATAGACGTTTTACTTGATTGCGGCACCGATGATTTTTTTTTAACCCCAAGCGATTTGATGAGAATGTCTTTGCAAAGGGATACTTGCAGGGTTGAAATGCTGCATTGGGATCAGATCAAATGTCTTCGAGGATAACCAGCGCGGTTAAGGAGGGAGGAGATGTGGCGCACGGACCATCACAACTGCAAGATACAGGATGGTTTGAGATCAGATGCATCATGTGAGCTGCCAGCCATGTTACACTGTTCTTTGTCTACGAGGCTGACGAAGTACTAATTGATACCTGTCGGAACTGTATTCAATGTTCCTACCTCAAAGTACATGCGCAAGTAAATTCCCGTGGACAAGCCTGGAAAAAACGTATTTGGAAAGATGAACTGCAAGCCGCTGCATGTGATATATTGACCAATCGCCATTTCTTGGACGATGGCATTCACCAGGGCAAGGCACGCAGGCAGCATCATAACCAGGAAAATTCAAGCAGTCGCGCCCCAGGCCTCTCTAACTAGGTACCTTTGCGTGTGGTGGTCAAGTGCTCTATTGATCTGCGGCTCTGAACCACCCTGGTCGGGACATATATCCTTACTATGTGCAGAATATGTAAACCAACAACCTGTAATAACGAATTTTATGCACAGAAGAAAGTGCAGGATAGGAATACATACATACTGAGCCCCAGACTATTGATCGGCAATACTGATCTTCAGTAAGTCAGAGGCGTATAGGCCGTGAAGAGTGGTCATCAGCATCGGCTCCAGATGACCTAGATAGAATAGTGCTCAAGCCTGGTTAGCTACAAGCGAAGTAGGAATTACTTGACGATGGTACCAGTACAAGCCCCTTGTATTCCTTGGCAGTTAATTTGGTCATATCGGTCCAAACCGCCTTTTGCCTCAAACTTTCTCAAAGGGGAGCAGAACACTCCTGTGACAACTTCCCAGGCCTCATGGTGAATCCTTGGTATATCAAAGCAGTGATGGAAGGACAGCTTGCTGAACGCAGCCTGTAGGGGCATCGTCCGTAGCGCTGCTCAGGTGTCATTTGAGCCTCTTTGTTTGGTCCCGCTGGAGCTTCGAAGAGCCAACAACCGGTACCAGCGAGTATTAGCGGCGCAATGCCCGAGATAGCTGGAACGCCTCGACGTGCAAGATTCGACATTGCAGTAGATGCAACTTATGCCAATGGATTGGCATGAATGGTCACTTTCTCAATAAAAGCCTTCTCTTTAGGCCGGCTCTTCTTGTCGATTTCGAGGGCTTCCAGTTTCGAGAGGGTCACGAGACTGTCGTCGCCAATGAGCTTGCCAAACACCGTGTTGAGCCCATCCAGATGAGCGGCCTTGTCGAACAAGACAAAGAACTGAGATCCATTGGTTGCAGGGCCCTTGTTCGCCATGGAAACGATACCGCGGGCGTTGTGCTTCAGGGTTGGCCGAATCTCATCCTCAAAACCAGCACCCCAGATGCTCTGGCCCGCCTTTGGGTTCTCCGGGGTCGGGTTGCCGGGACCCCCGTCTGGATCATGAAATTTGGGATCAGGCGGTGGAAAGGTGAATGATCATAGTATCCAGATGCACAGAGCGACAAGAAATTCTGCGATGCTGTCAGTACGGCTGTCAGGGGGAAAGGGGTCTCATGGAGAATCCATCATTTGACAACGCACCTCGGCAGTTTTTGGGACACTTTCACAGAATACCTCTATTTTCAGATCGCCAAAGTTCGTATGTAATGTGACTGACATGATGGCTGGGTGTGTGGGAACTCTGTAATGAGATGGTCGGCGGGAGTTCTCGGGCGTTAGGTGGTGACTTGTTGGTGACTGTTTTTCCTGAGCTAATAATGTGTGTGATATTTGGACAGAGCTTCAAAAGGCAGTCAGTCACCAACCATCGACATATGCCATTTCGCAGGCCCATTCCTTGGCGAGTTAAATCAATGGGCCCCCGCCAAAGAAAGCTAAGACATTGGAGAACATACGGGCCCCGTTCCGCACATCAATTGCAACTCCACTCCATGTACATTAAACCATCAATGTAAGGTACTTGTAGTAGGGAGTGCTTCACTGTGCAAACGTATTGAATTCCTTGGCCTTGTGAGAAAGTGGAGAGCATTGAGTGTGTATAGTCAAGAGCTGAAGTAGAGTTTGAAAGGTCATTTCTTTCTTTCTCCTCTTTTGTCTGGATTGGTACTGCGGCCTCTGAGATTGGTCAATGTTGTAGTCAGCTATTGAATATGTCATTGTCACATACCTGCAGTGACGGGAAGAAAGCGTTTCTTACAAATGCAGAAGAATATTGGTAATGTCCAGTAGGAGAATGTGAGCGTATACTCTTGCAACCTGATGTGGGGCTTCTGGCTTCACAGCGGAACGGGCAAGTCGACTAGACCGCCTCGATCAATTCGACAAAACAGTGTATCTCGGCGACAGGCTGCCTCTCACCCACACGCAAGCTGAACTGGGGATACGAACCCATGACAGACAGCGCTGGTGGTTACACAGCTAACGCCCTCACTCACGTTATCCAAAGTCTCCTGGACGGACCACCCCGCAACGTCAGCTAATGTCCCTTCCAGTCCTTCCGAACACTCCAAAGTCCTAGATTTTGGTATGTAGTACTTCACACACATAGGGAAGCTTGGCAGATCAACAGGAACATGTGGGCGGGATCGCTCCAAAGGCCCAGTTGGTCGCACAACTGATCGGGCAAGGACAAGTCCTTTTTTGCCCATCCATCCGGAACATTCTACTGGGCTTCTCTTGCTCGGTGTCCGATGAACATTAAAAATATCAAGAATCGAATGCGAGTGGTTTATGTAGGTAGGTAGGTATTTATATCCAAGGACAGGAAGAGCAGGAACCCCCCCAATTCGAATACCCCA